>CAVLJG010000007.1:50107123-51544901 GCA_963669975.1 Acanthoscelides obtectus | reverse complement strand
ACAGAAAGGAAGTATCTTTACTTGAGCGGACGAGGCAGACATTACTAAACCTAGTAAAGACAATAATGGAAAGCATCCAAATCCGGGTAGTACTTTCTCATATATGAACCAAGGACTACCGCACAGACTGACAGACAGACAGACCGACAGACAGACAGACCGACAGACAGACAGACGGAAATGAGCAACATGGAGTTTCGTGATGTACATGTCGTATAACATCCAAAAAAACACAATATCTCATTTTCGAAGTGTTTGGCGACAACAATACTTCCTCGGCAGTGGGAGGTAAAAATGAGCATATTGCACCGTCCATCTATCATCTCAACGTTAGAATCTGAGAAACCTTCGTTTACTAATATACACAAACATAAAGATCGTTCTGCAATCAGCTTTGTACAATATAATGGCCACCGGAGCACTAGTATAGCACCGCTGAAGGAGTATAACATAACTTGAAAAGTAACTTTGTGTTGTTTTTTTTTACATAATGTAGGCTTTGCAACAATACGTCAACTTGGAACTAGTTGTAGTTCACTTCAAGCTCACTTGTAGCAAGCGTGGAATGAACTATTCCATACAATGGAAGGAAAGATGCAACTGACATTGACTTCAATGACAATAATGACTTAATTTGCAAATATTCACATCTGACAAGGGCCTGTATGCTGGATCGTCGAATGCACAGCTAGTCACGGTAAGTAAGTCAGTATTGTAGACCTGAGAGCCTAACAGCTGGCTGAGAATTATTAAGCTTTGTAATTTTTCATAACCTCACTTACTTTAGCCAGATTACCAGTTGCATCTTGCTCTTTATCTTGTTCCGTATATAAATGTCTATATTGACGTGTAAAGATAACGGTCCAGCGCTGCAATCTTTTTATTTAGGCAAGGCGCGCACTGAGGTAGTGTGGTAGTGGTGAGGTATTGGAGTGGTGAGAGGCATAGGGATGGTAAAATTTGGCGTGGCGATCGGAATAGCGGCGAAGTGGTATGAAAGTGATATAAAGCGCACTGAAGTGGCAAACAAGTCAGTTGATGTCACCGGTTTACCATGTCGTCCTCAGAAGATGAAGATGCCCTTTTATTTATGCAACTTGTTAATCTAAATGCTATAAGTCAGGAGACAAAGAAAAAACGGCATTTTTGAACTTGGACGACCAAAAATTTAAACTTTTCTATCGAATGAAGAAAGAGACTTTTAGCAAGTTACTGACTAAACTACGGCCTATGCTTCAAAAAAAGGATACGAACTTCAGGAAATGTGTTTCTCCCGAAGAAAGCGTTCTAATAACACTGAGGTACGTACAATGAAAAAATATAAATACAGATATATTTACTATCCAAATACAAACTTATTGTACAACATTATTCTTAAAAAGCAAATTCATGATCTGGTAATAATGGGTTATTATACTGAATATTTGGTAATAATGTATCTTGTGCTTGTGTGGATGTCTGACGTACTGTTGAAAACGAAATATCTTCATATGTCCTCGAATCAGCTGTCTCACATTGAGGTCGAATAGAGCTGGTACATGCTGAAGAGGAACGGGTAGAAGGTATGCTGTCTGCAGCAAGCGATGAATAACTAGACGTTGGGGAGAAGAGAGGTGCAGAAATATGAGACACTACAGGCTCATCCAAGATTTCACCGGCAAGATTTAGGACTCCCACTTTATATTTTCTTTTCTGCTTGTCTGTCATCTCTGTGCTTGCTTCTTTTTTTCAAAAAATTCAAAGGCAGATTTGTTAACATCTGCCAAAGATATTTGATTCGGAGTAGTTTTATTTCTTTTAGGATTATTTACACTAGGTACTGACGAACTGGATACACTTCTCTTTTGTGTTTTTTGCTTTGGATCTCCAGAATAATTTTTTTCCAAACTGTCTGTCTGAGATACAATAATATTTGATACAGGCTCGTTAAATTCTTCAGGAATATACTGTTCATCATCAATATCGTCATTTCTCCCTTGGTTGTTTTTGTAATTTCCAATTTTTGGACTTCCTAATTGTTGAGTTTCAAGCTCTTCGGTCTCTAGGTCCTCCGTAATTGATTCTTCATGAATTATATCGGCCATTTCAATATTCTTTGGTGCGTCAACATTTCCTTTCGGTTGGCGGGACTTAGTGAACGGTAAAACAAAACATATGTACTCCGAGAGATAGCATGGGCGTTTTACCGATGCTCCAGATCCAGATGGCATGTATGTCTTTAAATGTTTCGTGTAACTTCCACGTAAATTCTTCTACCTTTTTTTGCCATCTGCGATGGTAGCTACAATAAAAACACATCATTAAGATATACAAATGAAGCGTGCTGAGCATAATGTGTGTGTAAAGTTTACTTTATTGCTTGCTATTATTATAATTATTAATAATATTGTTATTAATATTCACTTTTTTACGCTTTCGAACACTATTAAAAAAAGTGAAATAACGCCAATTAATATGTAATTTTTTATATTTTTAAAACCAAAATGCCGTGATGTGGGGAAAACCACCACTTCCACACTTTGTTTGGTAAAATAAAGTACCTACTTAATTATTGTTTTTCTTTCCAGGTATTTTGCAACCGGCTGCAATCTAAAGGCACTATCATGTTATTTTTTGAGAGGTCATACTACCATTAGAGAAATAATTGCAAGAACTTCAGTAGTAATTTGGAAAGTTCTACAACCAACTTATCTTCCTAATCCTACCAAAGAAACATGGGTACAATCAGCTCGAAGATACTGGGAGTTATGGAATTTACCAAATTGTGTGGGGAGTATAGACGGTAAACACATCAGGATCAAACGTCCACCAAAATCAGGTTCCGAATTTATTAATTACAAAGGGTATTTTTCCATTGTTTTGATGGCTGTATCAGACGCAGATGGCTGTTTCTTGACCATTGATGTTGGTGAGTACGGGCGAAATAGTGACGGGAGGGCATTAAAAGAAAGTAATTTTGGAAAGAAATTAGTTAACAGCACGTTAGACTTGCCAGACCCATCTTCATTACCAGGACAAGACACAAATTTTCCATTTTATTTTGCTACAGACGAAGCTTTTCCATTGATGTGTACTATAATGAAACCCTACCCTAAAAAAGGCTTAACAAATAGAAAAAGGGTATTCAATGGTAGGTTATCAAGAGGTCGCAAATCAGTTGAATGCTCATTTGGAATGATGTCATCCAAGTTCAGAATTTTACACACAACAATTGGTCTTAATATAAATACAGTGGACAATATTGTTAAAGCAGTGTGCTTACTACATAATTTTATTAAAAAAGAGGAAGGTATATTTTCGCGCTCGCGAGGAAAGAAAGGAAATGATGATGACATAGAAGTAGAAAATGAGGAACAGCCTTATCCGAGACTCTCAAATCAAAGAAGAGCTACCAATCCAGCAATTGCTACACGGGAGAAACTTTGTGATTTTTTTTTAACAGTGGACGGGTCACTTAAAGGTCAAAAACGATTTTGTGTATGAAAACAAGAAGATAACAATATTAACAGAATAAAAAGATAACTAAATAATGCCTTTAAATAAAAAAATATATTTTTCAAGGAACCACATTTTTTTATTACTTACCTCCTTCCCCAATGTCTTTTGCAATTTTCGCCCAAGCCCGTTCTTGCACATGGATCATATGATAATCCTCCCGTGTATTGTCATACAGACAGGGATATGCCTCTACAAGGGCTACAAAATTAATGTTCAATTCGTGGTCGTCTCGCATGATTCACTCCAGGAAAAAGTAAACAAAAACCCACGTCGCGTCGTCGTCACCAACCGCTTGCCAGTCGAAAATTAAACTTGCTCGAGATTAGTGGCACCAGACTGACATCACGCCACCGCTACTCCATTTTGATACGCGCGTCTTCATTTGTTTATATAGGCTTATAGGTTTATATTAGCGATTCCACCTGCCACTTGATCACCGCGCCACTACCACGTCACTTGCTCACCATCTCAGTGCGCGCCTTGCTTAAGCAAATTCTTTTCGCAAGCAGTTCCGGTTCTGGCTGACATAAAAATGACAGATTTTTTATGACAATGGACAGTTTTCGCGACTAGCAAAAGAATGCACCGGTTCCCAAATTGTGATTGTAACAGTAAATATTATATTGCTCCGTATTTGCAATTCACTTCAATCCATGACAGACTGAAATCAGAACCAACCTCCAGGACTAATCCTAAAAATTTTGAACCAGTTCTTAACACTGACGTCGTTGTTATGAATAGAATACGTTTGGTTATAAATTGGTCGACCTTGAATTAGAACCACTGCCAAATAAATTTGCTTCATGCTGTAAAGCAGTAGTCATAGCAGTTCAACAAACTATCAAATCTCAAAATCAATTGATAATTACCGTGAATCTATCAAAACTGCAGCATACACCGCTGGACTGCAGAAAGTTAGCTGAATGCACTCTCTCAAACAAATGTGCATCTTTCTCGGTCTACTGGGGTAAGTACGAGCAGCCTATGTTTTCTCTCACACTTCGAGTAGTAAGTATAAAACTCACCTGGATGTTTTTAAGCTATATTTAATTCCTCTAAACTTTGTCCAAACCATGCCTGACTCGTTGCTCTCACCACGAAGATAGTTTCCATTAAGGTTGCTCCTGTGACAGGCGTTATACCACCACGCTCCGGCTTGAAATTTGAAGCTATTATTAAACATACATCAAGGGTGAAGTTATTTTTTGTACTTAGTGTTTGGACGCACGCAGGAGCCTCTAAACGAACAATATTTAGATGAGAGCTTGCCAACTATAGCTCAGTCAGCATGATCATATTGCACCAGAGATTTTTTTCGATAAATCCGTGGTGGAAGCTTTCAAATGAATACCTGTATATGGTTTCATTGGCCAGACAAACATGGGGGATCATCTTTGCCACAATAAATTGTTGTGACGCAACATCTTCGAAATGTTGGAGCTAATCCAGTGCTTTGAGGGGCCACAATATACATTCTTTTCCGTAGTTTTGTTAGCCGTTTCGCCTAGGACTCCTTGGACGAAGGTGTACCACATTTCTTGGCTACTACGTTTATCAAGCGCAGCAGGCCAGACGACTTGAACAGGGCTTGGTTAAAGGCTTCGTAATTCATAACTTTGATCGTTTTGAAGCTTTTGGTGCTAGAACGATTGCTTACATTGAGCTGGAGGAAATATAAAAGTGTGCAGTTGTCTGTTGCCAGAAGGTGGCGAA
Organism: Acanthoscelides obtectus; assembly: GCA_963669975.1. NCBI lineage: Eukaryota > Metazoa > Arthropoda > Insecta > Coleoptera > Chrysomelidae > Acanthoscelides > Acanthoscelides obtectus. The sequence goes on along the minus strand of CAVLJG010000007.1, from coordinate 51,539,690 downwards.
TAATCCAAACTAGAAACGGTGTCGGTGACGTTGACGAAGATCAAATCAAAATTTCTCATTTCGGACCAATACATTAGCCACCTAGATCATATAATACCACACCTTTCACCTTTAGGTATACGTCTATATAGGTAAGAAATATGTAAGAGTAATTTGAAATCAGCGTTACTCGTGTTATTTTACAAATATCACTTAAAATGCACGGACACGTTATTGAAAGTTACAATTTCAAAATTTACTTTAGCAACAGTAACTATCTACCTATATACGAAAAAATATTTTTCTAGCATATGCCATAGATGGTTCTTTTCTCGTATTATAAATATTGTCAGATACTAATAAGTTGTATTTTTTCTTATGCTTTTGATGAAAGTAGATCTTAATGATTAACCATCTTAAAAAGTCAGACTAGGCTTACTAAACGTCACGGCACAATTATTCTCCGAATTATCATGATCTTGATCGTAGGTGCTAAATTTCTGACCAGCTTGATACTCCAATGAATCCCCTGCAGTACCAGAATATCCTCCCAGAGCTTTAAGAGAGAAGTACTCAGCTTCGGACCCAATGCTAAACACAGAATATTTGGCAAAGCGTGTTTCATTCTCAAAGTCTTCCAGTTCTACTCGTAGTTCGTTAACGAAAATACCTACAAAAAATTCTTTAGATAGATTAGAAGATAAATTATTCCACTGACCAGCAATTCGTATATGACGCATCTTAACAAATGTTGCATCAGGAATGGGGGATCAGGGGGCGCAGTTCTGATGGATAACACTTCAAAGGACGCAAACAAAAACAAAAGAACGTACGACGACGGGATAAGGTACGCAGTCAAGCTTTAGTTGTGATTCTTTGGGTGACTATAAGAAGAACAGTTTTGGTGCACAAACCTCCACGTATGGAGGCGAATTACATAAGTATGTATGAAGGAGGTGTATGTATGAAGGTTATTTTTTGTAGTTTTACTATGACTTGCCAAAAACCGTGAAAAGGCCTATACCTTATAAAATACAACCTGGGCGTGTTTTTGGATAAATTCGCCCTCAGGGATCATACTACCGCAAATTTTACGTTTTCGCTTACCGGTTATTTCATGAATACGATCCAGTCCTAACCAAAATTCCCCTCTTAGGTTACCAAATCCTGCTTTGTAAGTAGGCCAGTCTTGATAAAATTTGATAGAACCATCAAATCTGTTCTGAATAACTGTCCAGCCTCCTCCATCTACTTCCATTTCGCAAAACACCAGGAATGGTTCATGAGCGTAATCAGGCTGAATTGTATAGAGACCAGAAGAATGTATTCCTTGAAGCAATATTGTAGTTACAAGTAAATATTAAGATAATCCGAAAGGTGACCTTATTATAATTGCGTTACACACTATAACTTTCAGAATGTACTCACGATCCCTGACTGACTAAAATACATTGAAAAAACGAGTCAAACTATTATTGATTGATTGATGCTTAATAGCCTAAATTAATACATGTCCGTATTGTAGTGAATAAGATGTTTAAGCATGTATCAGTATTTTTATGATAGGCTTTACATAGAAATATTATTATTTTGTATCCTAATGTTCGACTTGTTAATAGTATTGTGATGACTAGTGTCTACTACATTTCTAATTATTTTTCAACTTTTAGCACGTCATATGCATAATTATGTTTCTTTACAATAAAACTATTTAATTTGAAAGACATGTCTTGATTTCAAGCTTTTATTTCTTGATATGGCTGTTATTTCTCATTCTATTCAGTTCACTTAGTGCTTCGTCATTAGGGTAGGATCGCCTAAGAGTACGCGTTCCATAAGAGTACGCGATCGCCATTTTTTTATTGTTATCCCCGCCAGTCGGCTGTCGTCTCGTCAGTAGTTAGTTGTTAGTTGTCCCAAGAGTTTGTGTAGTTTTGCTGACAATTTTTAACAAATGCGTAACATATATGCGGAAAAAATAGTTTTCCTGAAATTACATGTAATATTTTGAACTTACTGGGTAAGTAATATTTAATTAAATCGCAAATTTTTATAAAAAATCGTAAATATGCCTTAAACAGTAATGTTTACAGTTGATCCTTAGCGACATACATACAGTTTTTCTGGTTGCCTAAATTTGTAACTCAGTGTTTAAATTTTTCATGTCAAGGTTCCTAAGAGTACGCAGGCAAAGAGTACGCATGCGAACTCTTAGGATTCGTGCGTACTCTTAGGGACACATGAAATGACTTCTTATTATTTGTTTTAGTTTGTTATAATGGGTAAATACAAGCGAAAGAGCGATAGATCATTAAAATTTACTCAAGAAATCATCGACCAAGCAAGGAACCGCATCGCAAAAGGGGAAAGTAAAAGATCGGTCGCAAAGTCCTTTCATGTGAATGAGTGTACATTAAGAAAAAGATTGCGAGAAGTAATAATAAACTGACGATTTTAACGTCAAAATGCAATTTTATTTTTATTTTAGGGTACTATTCCATCTAGTCTGGGTAGATTTAAGCCTGTATTTTCACAAGCACAGGAAAAGGAATTGGCTGACCATATCAAAGATCTAGATAACAGATTTTATGGACTGCGTATGAAAGATGTTAGGTACTTGGCCTTTCAGTATGCAGAATTAAATAAAATTCCGCATAGGTTTAATACAGAAAACAAGATGGCGGGGAAACACTGGGTACAAGATTTTGCAGCAAGAAATACTTTGTCTCTCAGAGCTCCAGAAAAATGCAGCTTAGGTCGCGCTATCGGCTTTAATAAAGTTCAGTGTCAACGCTTTTTCGAAAATTTAAAAATAGTTTACGAAAAATTAAAACTACCACCACACAGGATCTTTAATATGGACGAGACGGGATTATCTACCGTACCAAACAAGCTCCCAAAAGTTTATGCTTGTAAAGGGAAGAAAACTGTGTCAAAAGTTGTATCAGGTGAACGAGGTCAGCTAGTTACGGCTGTATGCTGCATGAGCGCTGGTGGTACTTGGGTTCCGCCAGGTCTTATTTTCGCAAGAAAAAGAATGAAGGAGGAACTTTTTTTTGGAGCACCTCCTGGGACATTAAAAATGATCTCAGATTCAGGTTATATGAACACTGATTTGTTTGTAATTTGGTTGCGACATTTTTGCGACTTTGTAAAACCATCCGAAACAGATCCAGTGGTTTTAATAATGGACAATCACACATCTCATTGCTCATTGGAGACCATTTTATTCTCTAGAAGTCATTTTATAACGCTACTAACCCTACCTCCTCATGCAAGCCATAAAATTCAACCCTTAGATAAAGGATTTTTCTTTCCCTTAAAAACAGCTTTTTCAAACGAATGCGATAAATGGATGGTCAACAACCCTGGACGCCCTATTACTTTAAAAGAAATGGCTGCCATTTTCCATTTTGCTTATTCAAAAGTCACTACTATAGAAATATGTGAAAAATCATTTGCTTGCACTGGGTTGTTTCCTTATAACCCAGACGTTTTTAGTGATTTAGATTTTGCTCCATCTGAGGTCACAAACAGACCACATCTAGACCTGGCCCAAGAAACTCAATCTGAAATACAAAGAATCGAATCATCTGTTGAAGAGAGTTCATTTGATGACGATTGCACTCTTGCAGAAGTAAGAAATACCATAATAAAAGAAAACTTAAAATTAACCGAAGAAAAGCAATCTACGATTCCCGAACCACAAAGTTCAGACGTTACTGAAAGTACAGCTTACTTTAAAGCAGCTCCTAAGGAACTAAGTGAACCAGGTACAAGTGGCTATATCCCGCCTAAAAACGATAAGGAAAAATTATTTGAAAATGAGCAAACTAGAACACCAAGTCCAAAAAGTACAGGCTTTACCAAAATTTCAACTTATGTTGAGGCTACGTCTGCGGCACCGATTGATCTAGGTTTAAGTGTTTGTATTACTCCTAAAATGATTTTACCGTTACCAAAAGCTACCCATGAACAAGTAAGAAGAACTAAATCTAAAAAGTCGGAAATCCTGTCATCTACCCCATACAAAGACAAATTGTTGGAAGAAAAAGATAGGCGTAAAGAAGGCCTAAAGAAAAAGGGAGGAAAAAGAAAAGTTTTTGGGGATTCTGGGCAAAATACAGAAATCCAGAAGAAGAAAAAAGTTGACAATGAAAAAGACAATACGATTTGTCCCGGATGTTCCGAGCATTATTCTACATCCGATTGGATTAAGTGTCACTTGTGTCAAACATGGTGGCATGATGACTGCTCTAATTATCTAGGAAATGGCCTATTTTATTGTGACTTATGCCTACATTTAAAAGAATAAGTTTAGGTACAGCCAATTGGGCGATATATCTTACCGCGTACTCTTTGGTTTACATGCGTACTCTTTAGGACACAATTGAGTACTCTTAAGGAACCTGTATCCTAAGAGTACGCATTTTATTGTTTTTGTTTAAACTTTTATATTTTCGTTAAATGTTAAAATGTATGGCAAAATTTGTCTTTTAAGTTTAGATTAGTATGTAAGCTAAAATATTTTGAATAAAAATTTCAACTTAAAGCATTTCAATTATTTTTAAACAAAGTAAATTGGTTAAGTGCGTACTCTTGTGCGATCCTACCCTACATGATGTTTTCTCTTAGTTTGTTGCAGTGTAACTCATCAATACAGCATAGTCTAATCATATTAACAAATTTCCCCGAAATAATTGTAAAGCCTGGTTTTATTGATGCAAGTTGTTCAAGGGGGTATTTGAAACATGGACACATAAAATGGGTAGGTACACCAATTTTTGTGGGAGAACTTTCTATCCGACAACAAAGAATGAGAATACGTGTTTTTTGAGATTCAATTGAAAGTATCGGCAGGAACGAAAAAAATCTTCAAATAAGATGTTTAGGTATTTATGATACCTACAAAATAAGACTACACGTAAAAAGCTCCGACTAATAGTAAAGAGGTTAAGGCCGAAAACCAAGGCAAAATGTAGGTTTTGGCACTTGTTGCTGATGCGACGATAATTTCACGCAGCTACTTGAAATTCTCCAAATCCGTAGGTCTTATACCTCTGAATAACCACAACAAAATTGGAGTCGATTGGTCAAGTAGATTTTGGGAATTTCTAATTGTTTATCCCTCAACCCCTGTCTTCCGGTCATCACTACTAGTTTATACTGAGCAATATACAGAGTTTGTTCAGACGGCATTTAACAGCAAAACACACGAATTAACCTTGCCGACATGAATCACAAACCATTCCCAAAGATAATTATTTGTATGCGACGAACGAAGGGTTACGTTTTTTCTTATAAACAAATTCAAACATTTAATATAAGAGAGTAAGTGTTCACATGCTCTACCATATTCGAAAAACATACGTTATTATACACATTTTAAAACAAAGAACACATTTTGTTACGAAGAAAACAATTTTTTTTCAAGATTTCTTCATACTCTTGTGTATACATATTTAGAGTTGACATACATTTTACACGGTCACAGATGATCCTTAAAGTTTATAAAAAAGATTACTCCATACTGAAATGCACTGATCTGTTTATGAAGTTATCACGCGAACTGAAGACACAATTATGTTTAAAACTGTCTTAGACTAGTTAGTATGTAGCATGTGCTAAATGGCTGCATTATTGATGACCGCATGACTTTGTCAAATAAGTAGGTCACGTAATCTAGTTTTTTTTACGAAGAAATATAATTCCCTAGACTTTTTTCTGAAAGCATTGATACAGTATTCGCCTGTTTTCGAAATCTCGTTCGATTAAAACGACCGCGAGTTCAAAATGTTAGAAAATAAACTCTTGAAAACGAAAAAACAGTAGACAAATATCAACCAATTGTGGCGAACTAACCGTTTTAAAAATTAGGCAAGATGCTTTGAATGAACTCTTCTTTGTTGTCGAATAAAAAGTTTTCCCACAAAAATTGGTGTACCCATTTTATTTGTCCATGTTTTAAATATCCTCTTAAACGACTTGCAGCAATAAAACCAGCACTTTACAATTATTTTGCAAACCGCGGGTTTTTTCGTCTAATATGATTAGACTAATCAATCATCTTTCCAAAGTCTGTACTCAACTCAGTGCTCAGTGACAAGTAAGCTTGTTCTTTCTAATTGTCGCAACTGCATGGTGTACAGTGCCGCCTTGCATTTTGTGGTTATTCGCCGTTTTGTTACGGACGTCATTTTGTATTTGGAAGTTTATCTCTAAAGTGTCATGTATTTGTTCAGTTACATAGTGACTATGTGACTACTGAGAAGCATACCTACCTTTCAACTTGGCATCCATGCAACTTTTAAAAAAAACCTGTTGACTCAGGGTGGAATAATTACGAGTACCTGGAATAACAATAAAATTGTTTTCAAAATAACAAAAATCAAGAATTTTTTGTTTTATCTGTGGTCAATATGTTGTATACGTAAGACATAGTGTGTTCAAGTTAATGTTCAAACAAATTACAATTCCGGAAAACGTTATGTTGTTAGCTAAGTACGTAAGTCCCGGCATGAGTTTTGTCCTACGGAAATTAACTAAAGCGCAGATAGGATTTGTTTGTATGTTTATAACTTACCCTTTTTCGTTAGTCCAAATACAAAGTATATAGTCAACGCCAAACAAAGTGGCGTGCACGTCATCACGATAAAAATTCCCCGACCTAATGCCTAGGTTTCTATCACAAACAATTGCTCTATTGCAGTTTCATATTAATGTGATATATAAATTGTAAAATGGTCATTACTCTCTTATTATGGTTAATAGTCATATAAACATTGTTATTAAAATATCACATAAGTTGCTTTCTGATAAATTTAGACGCATTATGCGAAATAAAATGTTTTGCAAACGCTCCAATCACTTATCGACATGTAAACGCACTAAACCGATTTCGCAGCGTTGACACATTGTCACCTTGAAACTTATTTAAACTGGGAACTGACATTTGTATTAATTTTGACACTGAATCAATTTGTGGCATTTCAAATCTTTATAAATCCTTTGGCCCCGCATACTGTAAATCAACAACTGTTTGTTTCAAAACAAAATTATTCATTTTACGAGTAGATAAAGGCAATTTTGGTATATAAAGATGCCCAAACAGTTAAATAGTCGGTGTAAGGAACTCGTGGCCTCGTTAATGCACTACTTTGAGCAAGAAAGGGACAACAACGGGCCTTTGTTGCCTTTAAATGCTGTTCAAGAGGTAGGTTACAAATAATTATATGTAATGTATATTAATAATAGTGAAATTTTATTTCATTTTTTGTAGCGTGTTGCTGCTGCTTTAAAAATTAGTTTAAGGACAGTTAGTCGTATTTCCGAGAGTGTGAAAAGTGATGCAAATTTAGAATCGCCCAAGAAAAAGCGGAGTTATATTAAACGTGTAACCAACACAGCGACATTGGATACAAGTGCCATTCGAGAAGTGATCTATAATATGTATCACAAAAGTACGATCTTATTATAATAACTTATCAGAAATTTGCATTAATTTGTTAACTAAATTATAATGTCATATTACACATGGTTTCAGAAGAACAAGTTACGATACAAACTTTATGGTCTCGATTAAGAGATAGGGCATTATTTGATGGTAGTGCCACGTCTTTAAGGCGGTTGCTTAGAGATCTTGGATTTAAGTGGCTTAAGGACAATCCGTGACGAGGGCTCATGGAACTACCAAGTATAGCTTTGAAAAGGGTGGAATTTCTAAGGCAATACAATCAAGCCAAGGTTGAGGCCTTATACCAGTTTGTCTTCCTCGATGAAACTTGGATATTTCAAAAGGGGACCATAGGTCGCTCTTGGCAAAATGGAAACCAAAAAAGCGTGAAAGCTATTAAAACAGATGGTAAAAGGTATGTACTTTTACACAATTTGCACTATAAAATTTAAAAGTAATATATTTTAGATACATTATATTACATGCTGGAAATGAAAATGGGTTTATTGAGGGTAGTGAAGCGATATTTTCTTCGAAAACAAAATTGAGCGATTACCATGGAGAGATGAACCAGGACAATTTTTTGAAATGGTTTCAACATCAGTTTTTAGAAAAATTGGAGAGTCCATCTATGATTATACTGCATAACGCCCCTTATCACAGCATGATATTGAACAAAGTGCCCAACAATGCATGGACAAAAAAAAATATCCAAGACTGGTTGACAAATCAAAACATACCATTTTTAAACACAATGTTTAAAACAGAGCTATTGAGTATTGTTGCTCGGTACATAATGCTTCTTAATTATATATATTTTGGTCGACAGTTTATATTTCTTTTGTTTATTCCTATTCTTAAAATAACTGCTTTTTTAGAAACAAACCACCTAAAATATACGTGATTGATGAATTGGCGGAACAACATGGGCACAAAGTTCTTCGTCTGCCTCCTTACCATTGTATATTTAACCCTATTGAGTTAATTTGGGGCATAGCAAAAGGTTACTATAACAGACATATTGGTAGAGATAGTAACAGTGAAAAAGACTGTTTGGATATGTGGAACGAGGCTCTACAAACGGTTACCCCAGACATGTGGAAAAATAGTGTTCGACATACTGAGCAAGAAATTTTTAAATGGTATGAAGGAGAACGAATTTTTGATCGACCAGACATCGAACCTTTAATAATCAACTTTGAGAGTGATGAAGATTCAGATTCAGACAGCGCTGAAGAAAGAAACTCCGACTAACTTTATTGTACAGAAAAAGCTTACACCAGTAGCTTACCTAATTTTAGAATGCATTTTTCTGTATGAATTCTGTAAAATAAATACCATGCATAAAATTTGGAGGACCCCATTTGGATTTTTATTCAGTACCTTTAAGCTATCAATTAAATATGGTAGTTTCATAGTGTCATCTGATCAATAATTGTCATACTTAATGATTATGCAAGTACAGATCTATAATTTTATTATACTATTATTTTTGTTCTCATTTGAGGTTAATATTGCTTATAAACCTAGATATGTAAATAATAAATTTTATTATTTTACAAAAAGTTTGGCAACAATGTAAATTTTTCAACACACCCACCTTGATGACGTGCACGCCACTTTGTTTGGCGTTGACTATACACATTCAGCTGTTAGTGCAAATACGTTACCCTTATCAATCAGCTGGTGGCGAGCCCTACTTTTTTCCCCTGTGTTTCGTTACAAGCCTTAGCCTCCTGGATCTCTTTTTCACCAAGCATCCCCTACAGCACTGCTGTCATGTCTCCCCTAGGTAGCTCAGAGCAGGATCTTGTCGAAGTTAGGTTTCGGTCAGAGCCCGCTGAGGCAGCAGAAACTCTCTCAGTCCGCAAAATTTGGCATTACGGATATGGCGACTGAGAGGGGCTCAGACTTCTTCTTCATCTTTCCTTGGTGAGTATGCATCGGCTGTCTGATCATCGATATGCGAAATTACCCACGATGGGATTGAACAATACATCTGTTAGATTGACAGTGCCAAAGCCAGGGTCCAACGGCTCGTTCAGCAAATCGTGCAATACTGCTCGTCACCAGAAGATCAAGGCGCACAGAACCTTCTTTAAAAACCCACTGAAGAGAATAGATGATCCAACGTCGAGTCCAGAAACAAATATAACGAAAGGTTCACAATGCCAAAGACCAATACGATCTAAAAGCCTGGACGTTGACCAGGTAGATTGAAGCGAACTTCTCACAGAGTAGCCTTCCACCAATTACGTGCCAGGATGGAGTGATTATAACAGACTCAAAGGCTAAGACCGTAAGACGAGGGCTCTTGTCGCTCGACATCAACAAAGCTTCTGGTCCGAACTTAATTTCTGCCGTTATATTGAAAAGATGTGAATCGGAGCTTGCTCCAGTTCCTTCGTGTCTCTTCCAGATATCTTACGAATCCGGCACCTTCACAGAAAACTGGAAATTTTCTCATGTCCAGCTCATCCCAAAAAAGGGATCTGAGACCGACCCTCACAACTACAGGCCTATAGCTACGTTTTCTGTTATATATCGCGAGCTTCTGGACTATCTCGAACGTCACACCTCCTAGCTTACGTCATACAGTTGTGGAGTAAGCTCATACGGTGTTGTGGTGAGGCTCACGTCGTTGCTCTTGCTATCACGAGAGTGTTCAATCAGCTGTGGCACGCTGCCTTAAACTTCCATTCTGTGGCCTCCCAGAGAAGCTTTGCAGATGACTGGTTGACTTACTCTCTGTCCTCAAAATATCCGTGGTAATTCCGAAACGATTTGTTGATAACAGCACTCTGGATGCAGAAATTCAGGGCGACAAGCCGATCTCTACCGGTGAGCTGGAAAAAGAAGTCTAGCAGGTGCATCTTCTCTGATGAGAGACCTGGAGGTTATCATTGATTGGGGACGCAACAATCTTGTACAGCTTAATGCTTCCAAAGCACAGTACTGTACCTTGATGAATAAGAAGCGTGCTAGCGCTCAGCCAGTTTCGATGGATGGCCGAGTTCTGCCAAAGAGCCGTTCATTTCATCTGAGCGGATTCTATTGAGAAGGGGCAATGAGAACGGTGATTTGATGATTGGTTCTTGCATACGTTAATCGATATGGAGGAAAACATTGTGAAGAACAATAAATAGTTTTCTCATATGACAAGACTTATGCTGTGTCCTAATAATCCAGTCATATTAAGAGTTTTACCTCGCGATGACATATAATAAACTGTAAACTCATAAAAACACTTATTTTGTCATTCTAAAGGTAGTCTATGTAGTTTCAGAAATTCTCCCGGCGTCTTAAGACATTGAAGGTCGAGCGTCACAAAAATCTGATTTTACTGATATCTCGCTTCCTATGGGTTTAATTCAATCATTATGAATATTGTACAGCCTTTGTGTAAAACACGTTTTCACGCAACTAACCGTTTTTGCGCCTAGCCGTTTGCAGCATAATGCAAGGTCAACCGTTAGTCCCGCACGGGTATTGTGTAAAAAACCTAAAAAACGTCGAAAAAGCCAAATGTCATCTTGCAGGCCAGGTAGTTTATAGTGTGCAAACAGTTCTTTCCACGTTTGCTCGCTATAATAGCTGTTCGCTGACGTTTAAGCAACACGTACAGCTACAAAACGATTTCACAACAAGTGTACAACAGCTTGTGCTAAGTTAACATCTTGTAGAAAAACAACATAATGTCACAAAGAACCTACGGAATGTCAAAAAACCGACGAAATATCACTTTTCAAGATAATTCATACCCGTGTCAATCAGGGGGTGAAATGTCTTATGGGCGAACTGACAACGCCAAGGTCATCCTCTCCAGGCAAAATTGTGGAAGCTGCATTACCGCCATCGCGACAAGTGATGCTTGCCGGGATCACCTATCTAAATCTAAATTTAAAAATATCAAATATAGCGTTTGTTTTTGTTAACGTCCAGATTATCAACGCTAATGCTTTAGGAGATATTTTGTTGAAAATGAGTATTAAATATAACTGAACATTATCAGTAGCTGAGACGGTATACAGAGATGTATTGTGACTATTGTGGGAAACACAAAAGTTCAGGAGACTCCGTCATAAAGTGCTGTGGCTGTGAACTTAAAATACCGGCGTGATGTGTGTGTGTGTGGGTGTGTATAGTGGTAGATTATTTAAAAAACATGTCTGAATCAACTTATTTATAAGCCTTGTAGTTGGCACCCTTATATAAACAACGAAAGTTTTTTTTGTATTAAATAAGACATGATAATATAGCCGTAGGTTTTATAAACCAAAATTCTGCACATCTAGGACAAGGACAAGGAACATCATCGTGATTTAAGGCCCAGTTGTTCTTGATCTGATGAATGGTAGAGTGAGTCAAATTTAACTCTTCCTCCATAATTCTGATTGTCAACCGACGATCTGAACGAACAACGAATAACCTGGGCGCTCAACAAAACACTATCTCCGTAGGCATCCTGAAGTTTAGCACACCGTTGCTCGAAATTGATGTCGCTCATTTTTAGGACACAATAGAAAAAACTGATAAACAAAAAAAAAATCGCTACGGACAACCAAATGACCCGAGCGAGTTCAAACTTGTACTGAAGGCAGATCAGATGTTACCTGTCTCCCCTATAAGCCCGGCGTCACCAGTGAAACCAGATCGAACGCTTAAAGATTTTGAGACAAATATCCTTGATGATAAAAATGATGATAACGAATTGGAAATGGAACGACGGGAAGACGACGATGAAGAAGAAGAAAATGAGGAATTTTCTTGTTATTAAAGTATTTGTAAAATCTCCCCATATTTAAATTGTAATTAATGTAAGAAAGAGTATTTCCAAATAGAAATATAATTAAAATGTATACACTCAATTTTTGTCTACCTTAAATGTAATTAGTATGTATTAGAAAATAACTAAATAATGAAAATTATTAAATATAATGCAATAATTAACAAAACTATATACTTAATCGTTTCTAGACTGAACGCTGCGCTGATATTATTTCATTAATATAAATTCAAAGTAAATGATACTTTTTTATTACGTGTTGTCATTTTTTATCCTTCTTACACAATTTCCCTTTGGAGGTTGTTTCCTTAAAACTGGGATGAACTTTTTTAAACACGCTCATGTTATTTTAATAACAAAATCGGAGTAATCAGAAATTCTGATAACAGCGATATGATAGTCAAAATAACGTGAATATGCTTTTACCTTACTTAAGTAAAAATTTTAAATGAGACGGGAAAACCTCTTGATTATGGCTCCGAATGCTTTAACGATACCCTTTGAAGAAGTTAAGTGAAATCTGAAATATCAAATAACTTTCGATGACTTTTGAACATTGGTGTTTCCAATATCTACGTCCTATTTTGGTCTTATCATATACTACACTACTCTCACTTTTTACGTTTCGACTTCCTCTATTTTTGAAACATTATTTATTCATTTATTTACTCATGTTTGGGTTGCAACAGAATGTGAATTCTGTCTCACTTAGCAGGTATTCGAAAACTATTGAAATACATTTGTGTGTTTGGTATTTGGTATTCAATTGAATACTTTTCTTGGTCCGTACAAACGAAATAGCTACGCTACATTACTTGATTTTGTGTGAATTGTGGTGGTTTTGAATTCGCGATGCTGACAAGTCACTTTAGGAACGATATTATATTACGTATGCACTTGTGCTTATGCAGTATTGCCATTCAATTTTATAATGAATTTTATTACCTGTTATAATTTGTACGTGATACCAGATAGTAGATGTACAAAAAAGATATTTTTTTAATTATTTAGGTACATTGTATGAGATTCATATATCTTCGTGTTAGTTTCATTTTATTGTCTATAAAGGTCTATTAAAAATCAAAATATATTTTTATTATACAATTAATTATTTGTCTAACGTCTTTGTGCCATTGTGCATTTAAATGTAATTATGTTTTTTAATTTTGATTATTCAATATAGGCATTCTTAATTTTTTATCGGGTTTCAGTATTCGGTCCAAGTCTAAAACTGCCCAAGTACGACTCTGGATGTTTGAAAAGTGTATTTATTACGGAGGGCCATAGCCTCAATTAGTGGCACTGTACTCATTTCAAAAAGGCCACTCCATAAGTAGTTTGCGAATATCTGTAAATTATTGAAAATTGAAAACGTTGTGTACCGACTTCTCAAGCTGTTGACTTTCTCCGTTAGATATTTTGCACCTTGCTGATTCAACCCGATCTAAAAATAAGAGGTCTTTTTAAAAATCATTATATATATCCGTCGTAACTGGCGCGTTCTCCTCTTCATCCCACAACGTCAACGCGGGTATTCCTCAATGATCGGTCTTGGCTCCGACACTGTTACATATCAACGCTATCAGTGCTTGGGGACGCAACAATCTTGTACAGTTCAATGCTTCCAAAACACAGTACTGTACTTTGACGTACAAAAAGTGTCCTAACGCGCTCATCCGGTTTCGATGGATGGCCGAGTTCTGCCAAAGAGTCATTCATTTCGGCTGGTCGGAGTCCAGATCACCGAGGACGTGATCTGGCAAGAACACATTTCGTCAACAGCTGCAGCTGTTGGGAAAAAGCTAGACTATTTGTTTAGGGCTATGAAGTACTTTTCTCGGCATGACCTTCTCACTCTATACATGTCCCGGATAAGGTCTAGTCTCGAGTGTTGCTCACACGTTTGGGGTGCTGCTGCCCCGACTACATTATCCATGCTCGATGCTGTCCAGAGGAGGGCGGTCCGACTGATCTAACAGACAGTCTCGGGACTCTTTCGCACAAGGCTCTTTTCTACCGCTACATCAACGGGCTTTACTCCTCAGAGCTCACTTCCACGATGCCGCCGCACGATGTGCCTGCCAGACAGACCCGCCTGACTGGCGTCCCATCTTAACCGTGTCGAACTTCGTACATCCAGAACTGGCCGATACGGCCGCTCCTTTGTCCCGAGGGTGTCGAGATTGTGGAACAGTCTACAAGAGGAAGCTTTTCCCAGTTCTATTAACCTTAGGCAGTTCTAAAATCGTATTAACAAAATTTCTTTGGGATCATCATAGCAGCCGCGGTGTTCCGGCAATTAGGTTTCTGTCTGTGAGGCTGCTTCGATGTATAAAAAAAATATTTATAACGTCTGAAATAATTAAAATTTGGAATTTTGTACTCTCAGTGAAGTGAAGTATCACCAAACATACCGGGATGCAAACAGGCCAATAAATGAAGTTGTCGTGCGACATAGGAATCTAGATCTATGGTTCATTTTCCTAAACATTTTTGATGAAAACTACTCTTACCTGCATAAGCAGCATAAACGAAAAATGTCACCAATATCGCGACTTCAAAAAATGCAGCGCTCTTCATTTTGCTTTTGTTTGATAATCGTTTTCTTGTAACAGAATGTTGAAAGCCAGGACACATACTATATATTGTATATATGGTATAATATAGTATACTTAAAGTACTTCGATTATCTCACGATTCGATACGTAGTCTATTTTTTTTTTTGAGCAATCTCAGTGATTATCTTATCCTTAATGGTTAAGATAAAAGTATTCCATATTTCAAACGCCATCGAAAAAAAAGACGAATTGATTCTATCTCATTAAAAATTTGTAGCTTAGAGATGAGGTAATTCAATGTTCCTCAGACTTCTTTTAGATTTCATATAGTAATATCTAAGTTTCACTACGATCTTCATAACACACATAAAAAGTGACCCACTTCATCTGGAATATTTTGCCACAAATGAATTCGATTAGATTAGCAGGAGCCAAGCCTATATGTTTACATTGGATTGCTTGTCGCCAAATTTGCGTTGCTTTAGTGCATACTCTTTTTCTGATTTGACTACCATTACCTACCAAAGTTGTAACGTTCTATCATAATAATAATAACAATAATACTTACCGGTGGAAAGATCTACCTTCATTACGCTTGTGCTGCTCTTTGCTAATTATACAAGAAGTATCATGTCCTGAAATCGTCTAACACCACAAGTACCTACACTTTCAGAAAATAACACTAACTTAATAACTGATTTGTAAAAAAATTAACATATGTCAAGTCCACTTATAGTATGCACTTTTATCTAAAGACAGTCAAGGATTTATCTCCTAATTCTCATAGTCTGTAGTGAGGATCAAAGTGCACTTGACATAAGTAAATTTTTTTACAGTTCTTCCATTAAAATTTGTATTTTTAGTGTTGTTTTTCAAAAATGCGACTGTTTGCAGATTTGTGGTGTGATTTCAAGAGATGGAACTTCTTATATAATTTACAATAAACGGCACAAGCCGAATGAAGGTAGATGTTTCCACCGGTAAGTAATATTATTATGTTGAATCTCTCACTAAACATACAGGCTTGGCTCCTTCTAATCTACTCGAATTCGTTGGTTTTAACAAACGTGAGCATTCATCATGGTATTTTGGTAATTAAATAAAACTGTTAATGCTTTTTTATTTATTGCCTCTTCAGAATACTCGGGCTCTTCCTTAGTTTTATTTCCCCCCCGCCCTGGAGGGGGAAGTTCTACAGATTGTAGATCACTGCGATAATCTGATAAAATTCAGGATAGTCAAGTTTTCTAAAATAACGCTATTGGTAAGCAAAAGCTGCACGCGTATATTAATGCTCAGGAAACTGACCGAGATCCTTACTTATCATTTCAGTCTATTATACAATATTATATTTTCCTCGCCACAGATGGTCAAAATCTTTTTATCTATTGTTATCCGTCAGTTTTCAGCAGAAATAGAAGGAGATTGTTGAACTTGTGACCTTCTCGACACTTGAACTAAAAGCCCCTTGTATTATAGGATTATCTAAAAATCTTGCTTTTACATTACCCCTATGAAAATATGTCCAAAAAATCGTGAAGCTCAACAAAACATGATCTTCATTATAGTTTTTGTTGTTTGCTTTCAAACTTTTGTATGATTCTGTTCCAGAAGCTAGTAGAATACTATAATTAAACATCTTAAAACAGTATATCAGGCACAACAGAGTTCACTTCACTTGTCACGTATATGTTTTTCAGTAAAATCCAACTATCGCTTACAGATTCTTGCAAAAAGAAAAAGGCGGAGTTTAACCAAAGAAGATGAGCTGCATTAGGTACACTCCTTTCTCATAGCAATCACTTACCACACGAGGGTAATTTGATCCTTGATATATGACCATGACTAACTCGCGCGAACCAAAAGAATATTAAGCACTTCGGTTATTAATTTTCCGCAGTTACAGCGATATACATAATTATATGTACTAATTAAGCCACATTTAGACTATGCAACAAGTTTCTTTTCATAATTTCAGAAACAAAATAGATACAATACAAACATACATGCTTTCAAAAAATAGAAAGTACAAAAAAAGAAACAAATAAAAATTGACCAGGATACACCGTGTGATGAAGTTTTCGAAAAAATGTTCTAATAGGTTTTATTAATAAACCGATTTTTCAAACACCTTTTGAAGTATGCCAGTGTCATGCTGTTCTCTATGAGGCAGGGTGGTCTATTCAATTCTAAGGCGACATTTTGTGATCTCGAGCTTTGGAGTAGAAGTATGGAAGTGGTCTTTCGGTCTGGCATTAATAAGGTGTATAACTTTATTGTTTCTAAGCATATGCCTGTTTTTGAATATATATACAAGAAATGTTTGTTAATCGATGTTGAAGTAACAATACGATGTTTTTTAAAGAGTACCTTACATGATTCTCGTTGCTCAACTTTAGCTATGATGCGGATAATTTTTTTTGGGCTCTTACTACATCAGAGAAAAGAGTAGAGTTTGCCCATACACATACAGGGTTTGTCCTGAAAGTAATAGGACTGAGTCGATTGAAAAAAAAATATTGAACCAATCGTTACAATTCTTTAAAAACTTGCAAAATAGGCTCCTTCTGCGTCGATGCAGCGCTGCCAGCGCGATTTCCAAGCATTGAAGGCGTCACGGAAGGCATTCTCTGGAATAGCCTTGAGAGCCGCGGTGCATGCTTCTTGGATCCCCTTTGTCGTCTCAAAATGCTTGCCTTTCACCGGCCTTTTCAGGCGAGGAAACAAAAAAAAGTCCGGGGCTGTAGGGCGGCTGCGGAAGCATTGGGATGCCGGCCTTGGACAGGTAGCTGTTCACAAGAAAGGCGGTGTGAGCCGGGGCGTTGTCGTGGTGCAACTTCCAGTCGACTGCGATGTCTTGTCGGACCCGACTGACCCTTCGTTTGAGTCTCCTGAGCACTTCCACGTAAAATTTGGCATTGACGGTTTGTCCAGGAGGAACAAATTCATGGTGGACGATGCCTTTGACGCACACGAGTCACATTATCGGTGTTTGTCGAAGTCGAATGTCTTTCAGCACGGTCTTCATCAGCGACCTCTTCCCGGCCCTCCAAAAAGGCCTGGTGCCACCGAAACACCCCACTTCTTGCTAAAGCAACACCTGGGTAAGCCTGCTTGATCATGTCAAACGTCTCTGTCGCAGATTTCCCGAGTTTCACACAGAATTTAATCGCGTACGCCTGCTCCAACGAACGCTGCATTTTTGGCTTGCACCACTCACAGTAACATGTCGCGCGAAAATGCCTGTCCTGACTCTCCAAGTGCTCGATGACAACTGACCAGCCGCTCATTCGTTAGCTAGGAACGCCCTCTACCGAATCAGGTCGGTGCGCACGCTCCGAAGTACAGTCATGGCGGAAGAAAATGAGTCCTATTACTTTCCGGACAAACCCTGTATGCCATACCTTAGACAACTCATTAATCTGGGCATGGTAAAAACTGCTTACTTGCTGGTCCTTCTAAATAACTCTGAGTGTTCTGATAAAAAAGGTCAAAAGTAGAACATCTTACTTTTACCTTATGAAGGTGAACATCTTCAACATTTAGTATTTGTACCTTATGGATAGTGGTCTGAAGCATTAAGAATATCTTACTCCTCAAGCGGCATCCCCCTTTCCAGGCCTAAAGGGAGCCCATGTTTAGGGATATCAAAATTTCTCCTTTCAACTCCCGTATGTCCTAGCACTCAGAATATACAATATCAACAAGATTTAAATCGTATTTGATGTTTTGTTTGTAGTCACCGACCCAGGACTAATACGTTGCAGCTTCAGAAAATATATTCCAACAATCGTCAAATAAAACCACAACCATATGATAAGTTTCAGATGCAAGATTAACAACACCAACAAGTTCATGTAAAGCTTGGAAGTTGTTTCAAAACATGTTGCCCCTTGTTTTAGAACACTGTTTCAATAAACATTTTTTGCAACTTATTGCATAATCTAAATGCGACTTTAGACGGTATCCTTTGCGTTTGTATCGTGTGCCTTATCGTTTCTAATAATAAATTAAACCTTTGCGGCTGGATGCGCCTCCTTGGACTTATCGCCTTTTCACCATCTTTTGCACGGCTCTTATTCTATTATTCCTGATCGAAAGCCTTGATAAGCAAGCATATTCTCATGCCTAACAGGTAGTTATCGTTCCTGATATAGTTAAATTAAGATCGCTTTATAGAGATACTGGATTTGTGTTATTGTTTTGCTTAGATTAGCCCAATATTGGATGACGTGGATCACGGAGATTTCACTTACCATACTAGTTGGCGACGAAGTATTGTAACAGAGAATTAATGGCGAAGTGTCGGTATCATGTTTTATGATTGTTACATGACAAGTGGTATATTAGGAAAAACTATGCCACGCATCTAAGTTGATCGGTTCGAAAAGTTCTGTGCGAATTCTGATGAAATTCAGTTACTAAAATGAAAAAGTTTTGGAAAATGATTTCGCGAACACTAAGTATTTCGAAACATGGGCTGAGTCTGCGACCATGATCAGCCATATATAACGTCATTAAATTTCATTATTTTCTAGGCCCAAAATTTTATAATATTAGTCCACCAAATTTAAAACATATAGATACAGTGCAAAAAACGTACCAAAATTGAATTAGATTGTGGATTCTAAATCAGTCAACACTATTCATACATAAACTCATAGACATCAAAAATCGGTACGTCCTATGACTAAATCATTATACATATTATCACCTCAAGATATGCAAGTTATACCTACATTTGACCAAAACATAAAAAATCGTTTGTATTTTGAAATATTTCAAATTTAATTTATTATATTTCAAGCCCAAGCTCAAGTTCATACTTTTTGGTTATTTCATGTCCATTGGTATACTTTCATGTATTTTTTATATTACATTTTGTGTTATAATCAGTAAACATTATTATTATAGTTTCATGCTTGCTTGCAATTATCAGTTCGGTAAAGGTCCTGTCTTGGAGACAGACCAGGGAAAACGAACAAACGGATATGGTCTAAAAAAATCTCAGTATGTAATCCGCGAATAGGTGGTACTGCCATCTGTGAGTAGTTCTCTAAATCTATGGTAAAGGAGAAGCCCATACGCTTTCCGACATCTCTGAATGACAGCTCGCTCGATCAACGTAGGTACTGTGCTCCCCGCGATCATATACGACTCGTCAACCAGGTGAGCACTAATTGCTTACCATGCTACCAGCTGTGTACTATGCATAAACTGAACATATACTGAATAGACTCGTATTGCTTTTCGTTTCTGTGACCATGATCGGCCAAATACAACGTTGTTTTGAGTTTGATAAACTCCGTATGTAGTGCGCAACCTGTGAGTATTTCTCCAATGCAATACCCCGACCCCTACGTCGATAAAGTAGGAGCCCTCTATATAATGAAATGGCTAAAATGTTTTTTCGGGAATATCCTTAAAAAGTGTGTCAAATAACATAGAATTGTACTTACTAAATTCAACAAAAGTAACTATTACGCAAAATCTTCAACACAGTACTCATAGCATAACAAAATTTGCTCAAACATTATTTGAATTTTGTGTCTTAAAGCCGATTATTAACACATCCTGAAAACTAAATCCGGATGGTTGCAGCACACGTACCAAACGCTCTCTTAAATCGAATGCCTTGCCCACTATTCTCCTAACACGCCTGTCCATCATGGTGCCATAACCTATGTTTGTGCTAGCAAATATATTCAACCGGCCTGTGCAGCTTTTCTCCATTGTCACCTACGGATAAAACCACTGACAACAGCGACAATCCTATAAGGTTCTCCAGCTGCTCTTCCCTCCCATCCGGTCCCCCGCTTGACACGCGCAGCTGGTCGAAAATTCTACCTGACCAAATTTGACAATAACAACAAGGACGTATCAGCAAATATGAGATTTGTATTGTTGTAGATGGTCAGAGATGTCATACGGGCCTTACGATGCATCTTTGAGAATATAAATCCTTACCCAGTAGTTTTTTCAACATCTCCCAACGGTCAGTCAACATACACATTATGTTATGATTATGCATCTACAGATAATACAGGGTGGTCCATAAGTCCTTTGAAATTTCAAATTTGAATAAAATTTAACGGGTGAGCGTGAGCGACGCGGGCGAGGTGGGGGCAGTATCTTCAGTGTCTGGGAATTCAGTCGCCATGGAGTGTTTCACTGGAGCGGATCGTGCTTTTTGTGTGCGCGCGTTTTATCAAAATAATGATTCGGCAACCATTGCGCGGCGTAAATATCGAGAATACCACAATTTACACAATTTTACAAAGTGTCCAACAGCTCAAACGATTAAGAACTGGGTTGCTATGTTCGAAGAGACTGGTTCGACGTTAGATAAACAGCGGTGGGGTCGACCAAGGACAACTCGTATTGAAGAAAACATCAGCATTGTGGCACAGTCTGTTGGTCAAAATCCTACCCAGTCTACTGGTAAGCGTTCCAGTGCACTAAACGTACCCAGAACATCTTTACAGCTGATTTTAAGGAAAGATTTACGTCTGCACGCTTACAAAATTCAGACGCTATTCAGAGACTAAACTTTGCGAATGAAATGTTGAATCGATTTTCTTCGCTCAATAATGTGTTGTTCTCGGACGAGGCTCACTTCCATTTAAACGGGCATGTAAATAAACAAAATTGCCGTTATTGGAGCCCCTAAAATCCAACGCGTAAGCATTAGAAGCCCTTACACAGCCATAAAGTTACAGTTTGGGCTGCTATGTCAGCGCATGGCATCGTAGGCCCTTATTTTTTTGAGGACGACAGAGGTCGCGCATTAACTGTTACTTCGGAGCAGTATGTAGCAATGATAGAAGAGTTTTTGACACCAGCGTTGCAGAATTTTCCAGTCTATAATACGCAGACCTGGTTTCAACAGGACGGAGCAACTGCCCACACCTCCAACACTTCTATGCCCGTCGTCTGTCAACTTTTTCCCAGCAAAGTAATTTCTCGAAGAGGAGACATTTCCTGGCCACCACGTAATCCAGATTTGACCCCAATAGACTTCTTTTTATGGGGCTACCTCAAGAGTAAAGTGTATGACACCACTCCGCGATCAGTTGATGTCCTGAAAGAAAATATCCGAAGAGAAATGGCAAGCATTACAGTGTTGACTTGCCGCGCAGTCATCGACAATTTTAGACGTCGTTTATATGAGTGCCGTGATCGTAATGGATTGCATTTAGACGATGTGATTTTTAAAACATAATTCCCATTCAATAAAGATGATAGCAAAATATAATAATTCTTCATAATGTAACTAGTTTGGTTTTATTCCTTTTTTTCCAGCTCAAAGGACTTATGGGCCCTGTATTATATCACAGACGATCAGGCGGAAGACTGTAGTTTACTAATAAGCTCTCTTGGCGTTTCCGCAGCCTTGTTTATTTCCTGTTCCTATTACGCTAACTTTAGCGTCCACTATGTACAAATTGTTGGATACAACTTTCAAAACAAGGGCTAAAAGCTGAATTATTGCATCATACTAGTACATATAAGTCAAAACATAAATATTACTTAGATTATGATAACTTTGTAAAACGTGATGAGCCACCTTAATAGCACACATATTTCTTGTCAGCAACTAAGGTAAAGATCAGTATTTCTTGTGGTCCGTACCTACAGTATTTACTGATCATTCTTCCGTCAGTGCCAGTAAATTTCTATGCCGTCTTATGCATCAATAATTACTGAGGTCTACGTTACATGGTCAATCAATATCACATTCCATAATTATAACAACATATTACAGTAAATACTGATCTTGCGGCAACAGTGACTTACTGTTTTGTCACAATGCTCCCATCTATTTGCAGCAAGCTTTTTACAAGTATAAGAGGATCCTCCTTGCATAAAGAGTATCTACGCATCATATCAGCGTTTGAATCTGGTGACAATTATATTAAAAGCTGCTATGTAAAAATAGAAATTAATTTGTGCAGCTCTCATCTACGGAGCCTGAATCCCATACCCACTAATAGAGAGATTAAAAAAATGATAGTTCACCATTTATCATTTTCAAATCCTGACAGCAAAAAAATCGTAGTGATTCATAAACATTAATTCAATTCACCGCTTAGTACAGTCACTATATGTTGAAACTCTATGCATTCAACTTCTGCAACAGCTAAAATTTGAAGGATGCGTTCTATCACTTCTATTTCTCAAGTAATAAATAGGTTCTCAAAAAAAGGAAAGTAGTACAGCATTATCATATACTAAGCAACACCGAAAAAAGAGCATCAACTAGTAATTAATTTATTTCAAAGATTTCAAAAGTATATGTTCTTTAAGTTATGAGCTTCGGATCGCCGCACAGCCACACAAGAAAAGATTGACAGTTCAAGAAATAAAAAGTGTTTTTAGAATATCATTGTCAATAAATATACTTTTTAATGCTTCGCTTGTTTTCCTTATTATGTCATTTTAATGCCGCACTTATGAACTTACGGACTTAATGTAAAGACGCTCAATTTTTCTAACACACATCGTCTTTTCAACGTCTATACCATGTCGTACAGCATTCACAAGATGTCCATACGACACGTCTCTAATAACTCAAAACACTGTTTTTGAAACGTCTTTTAGATATAATTGTGGTATTTGGGTTTGCACTTAAAAGTTGAATTATAGGTATTTTCAACACACGTATCGCATAGCGGTAGCACGGCTACGCAACGACACTCATATTCCTGGGTGCATGAAACTCTGTACGGGTCCGAGGTCTGGCCTCTTATTGGCTGGTGAGGTTCAACAACGTTGTCAAATGATCGATACTATCGGCAGGGCAGAGAAGTCATTTCTAGATGCTACGTTTGAAGCTAGCTTTTTTCTCAGAGGGCTACCTTGTGCTGAACATAATCCTTTGTGAACTTGACAGCGTTGCGTGAAATTGCGAGGCCAAGCTATATACTACCATTTTTTTGATTAGGTATTGAATAATTGTACGTTTTCAGAATCATTCTGTAATTACTATATATATATAGAGAGAGAGAGAAAGAGAAAGAAAGAAAATTATCATGCGGAGAAAGGTATATAACAAGAAATAGGAAAATAATGGGCAAAATCTGCAAAAATAAGGAAAGTGCATACGAGCAGAAAATAGGATAGGAAATGAATGCACTTATGCAACTACAAAAGTAGATACACAAGCCCATACATCCGGATACGGGTGTAACCTCAGGAAACGAAGATGGAGAGGGAAAAAATCACACACGAAGTCCACAACCAGAGCCAACACCTACACATTGTAGTATAAAATGGCAAGAATACCTCGAATTTTCAAGGCAACAACTAACCACAACCACGCGGCCAGTTATAGCCACTTGCTGTGGTACTTCAAGCCCAAAGGATCTACAAAGATCTCTTTGTAGATCCGTCGTGTGTGATTTTTTCCCTCTCCATCTTCGTTTCCTCAGGTTACACCCGTATCCGGATGTATGGGCATGTGTATCTACTTTTGTAGTTGCATACGTGCTTTCATTTCGGGCCTGATGAAGCTAACCAGCAGAAATACGTATCGCTCGGGCTACCTATCCTATTCTCTGCTCGTATCCACTTTCCTTCTTTTTGCGGATTTTGCCCTTATTTTCCTATTTTTTTGTTATATATATATATACAATATATATATATATTCTATGCCTACGATATCTGTGCTATTATACAGGCAATCCATTTAAACGTATTAAGTGCAGGTTATTATGAATCCATAGGTTATAAATTAATAACAGGACTCCGTGTGTTGTAACAGTCATAAATCAGACTGGTAAACTATCGGATTGGTGTTAATTATTAGTTTCCAGGATCACATTTATTATATTTTGTAGCTGCACGCCCAGAAATGCTGTGCAGTGGTTCGATTTATCATCCAGATACGTAATTTGACTGGTCGGTTATATTATAAATATAAAATCTTTTTTACAACTGCCTTTTACACGAAAAATTTACGTGTGCTGGAACTTATCGAAATTATCAGCTTTGCGGCTCCAATGTGACAAAGCAAGTCTGATTTGAGAGTATTGCAATTTTTTGTTGTTATTAATTATCTTGATGAAGAATTCATATAATATCCAAGAAACATAATACGTTGTTTTCTAAATTCTCTCAATTACAATACTTCCTGGCCAGTAGTGTGGAAAGTAAAAAGTTATCTACGCCTAAAAACAAATGCTTAAATAGTGTCCTGGTACAGACATTATCTTTCTGATGTTTTGAATTATATTAAAAAGTGCACAAATTGTTTTATTTATAAATTACTTCTCGTGACCTCTCGTTACATTATCTATACATAATATGAGGAGCTTGCGTTCAAAACCGCCTATATCCATTATTTGGATATTTTGACATTTTCATTGATTTCGTCTAAGTTTGAGGAGCATTATCGAATGGCACGTTTATTGTGTTAAAAGCCACCTATTTCGTGTGTTTAAATTGCATCCAAAGTTGTGGTTTTGCATCAAAACCGCCTATATCTGATTTTGTAATCAAAACGGCTTATATCCAGGATCAGCTGATTCGTATCGCCCACGCGTATCATCCGCTAATTATTGAGGTTAGTTATCAGAATTTAAGACGCAAAGTAACGGAAATCATGGAGCAGGAAGCATTGAAGAGGGAAATAAAGGAACAAGACGCTGCAACACAGCAAGAGAATAAGTCCCCTAATAATGTACGAGAAATTTCCGTTACTTTCCCCATTCCTGGGGACAGCTTCATGGCAGCCGATCGTTGTTTTGGTAAAGTTGAAAAATTACTTAAGAAAATTCCAGTGGTAATTTCCAAAGAAGACTATACTAAAATTTACTGTGAAGTTGGGAAATTAAAAAATATAGGAACCGACTGAAAAATAAATGATATTAAAGACCTTGAAAGGATATTCAAAACAATAGATGCTATTTCAGAAATAAAAAGGGTATTCATTGGAAAAACTAGAAAATTAAATGAAAATGAAAGAATCACAATAACAACGCATCTATAATATTGAGAAATTGTTGAAATAAGGAAAATCCGACCAGAATATATCACTTAACGCGATTCAACCAGGGATCTGTTTGCCTGACAAAAAGAAAAAAGTCTGAAGCACCTCTTGCAAGAACACTTTGGTTCAGAATCGAGAAAGGATTTGGAATGGTATAAGAAACTTCTCGCTCCCACTATCGATGGCGCTGTAATCGAGGATGAAGAGACAGGATGCGACTGCCTCGATGAGGAACAAGTACTTCGTATTTAAGCTTGTACAATTCAATAAAATATTTATATTTTCTTCAGTGTTCTAATTTTTATTCCTCAAATTTCACCTGTTCTGAATCAAAACCGTCTATATCCAAATTATTTTATTTTTGTCCTAAAGATTCCTAAACATAGTCATAAAAATATTGTTCTAGATTGGATTAATACAATATATGCAGAAGAGATATTTTTTGCTTCTCATAAATATATCCTCTTAAGGCTCTTTTTTTGTTTGTAAACTTTGTATATACTGTTTAATGAGGGTAATAAATATTATTATTATTATTATTATTATATAGGCGAATGTATCAAAAGTTGTTTCCATCTCCTGAACAATTTATAAAAATGGGGGATATATGCGGTTTTGAACGCAAGCTACTCATATGGATTTCGTCACGTAATATTACTTAGTATAGTATAATATTTATCAAGAGATATAATAATCAGTTATGAGGATTCCGTGCACGTACAGGGTCCGTCAGAAAGAACGCATGTTTTTCAAATGGGTACTACATCGAGTGGGCTGGTTCCGTGTCGGTGGGGAAGAGCGTGTTGGATAGTGGGAGAAGTGCCGTTTCAGTTGGCAAGATGGTTTGGAACGTTGAGCATCGTGTGTTCACTGTACGTCGGTACTGTCAAAATAGCAAGTCTGACGTTCGAACGCAACGTGAGTTTCGAGTTCACTTTCGTGTTCCACGTCGCGGGACAGTACCAGACCGTAACACCGTATTGAGATGGGTGGAAGCATTCAGTACAACAGGTAATGTGATGAAAAAAAAATGGCCATGGCGAAACCGTACTGTTAGAGCTCCCGAAAACGTAGACAGAGTGGGAGTTGACACGCTGCAAATCCCGAATCGTTCCGTCAGTTTGCGTGCCAGTTCACTAGGGATCCACGCGAATAAGGAGTTAGTGTTCCATCCTTACAAAATCAATTTTTGTCAACAACTGTTGCCAGAGGATTATGCATAACGTGTTAATTTTGCACAGCTCATGATTGAACAGTTGGATAACAATGGCATGACGTTGTTTATGAGTGATGAAGCACATTTTCATTTACATGGATACGTCAATAAACAAAATTGTCGATATTGGTCTCCAGTGAACCCCCAACAGTTGCATGAGTACCCCGAAAGTTACTGTTTGGAGTGCAGTAGGCCCAACGATGATTATTGACCCTTATTTTTTTTTGAGGATGATGGAGGAACAACTATTGTGAATTCAGAGCGTTACATTCACATGCTGAACAACTTTTTCCGGAACTTCGACGTCGACGTGTCCGACTCAGAACAGTGTGGTTCCTACAAGATGGGGCAACATCTCACACAACTCGCACTTCGATGGAACCTATTCGGCAAAAATTCCAAGTACGTCTCATTTCACGTCATGGCGATATTCCATGGCCCCCTCGCTCCCCGGACCTGTGAACGTGTGATTTTTTTTATGGGGCTACCCGAAATCAAAAGTTTACCAAAGCAAGCCTCGGACCCTGGTCGATTTGAAGGAGGAAATAAGAAAAGTAACCCAAATTCCTGCACGGATGCTGATGAATATGGCCGATATAGTTTTTAGAACGTAAATTTTGTTTTACTCAAAACAATGGCATGTATTTTGATGTAAAACATATTTTTCCCATACTTATTTTGACTGTACTACTCATTTAAACATGCGTTCTTTCTGACAGACCCTGTATGCGCTTATTGCTGCAATTTGAGGAATTTCTTTTCATGTAAAGCCCAAATAGTTCATTACTGGTTCTGTCTTTTTGATGTAAATGCTCAGCATGGAAAATTGTACTAGAAATATAGAGTCAATCTACTTGACGCATTTTTTTTCGTATTGTGTGATATTTTTTGTTTAGTTGTGAATAAATATTTGAATTAGTTTTTCCAACTTCAAAGCTTCTGAGGAGTGGACTGTCATACTCCTACACTTTGATAACATAAATCATAACATTATTTTGTTTAAATTAAATTGTTAGTCTGATTTGAAAACAAAAATCCGACGTGCCTATTGAAACGGCTGTTATATACCATCTCAACTGTACCACTTACTCTCGCAATGGTAGATACAAATAAGTAATTGTTCTTTATTAAGGTATTCTCATTTAAAAACCCATTTGTAGATCAAGCAGTTAGGATAGTTAAATGTACCGTGTATCTCGGCTGGTCCCTTTCAGGTGTCAAACGATTACCGATGGTAAAAACGTAACCGAATAACCAATAAACAATAATTATAATTTAAGTTCCTGCAGACACGCCCCGAAACATTTAATTCCATATTGGACCAAAGCGTGAAGAATAATGGGTTGAACAGGCAAGCGTCGCGGCAGCCATTGGCGGAGAATAGGGTCATTGAAAGCATGTTGTATGCAGATGATTTTTAAGGTCTGACCGAAGCTTCCGTTTCGGCTAAAAATACACCTCTGGCCAATATCCGACCTTCGATGAAAAAAGTCGGAAGGATGGCCCGAAGGATGATGGTTTCTTAAAATCTGTACTAACAGAACTAAGTACTATATACGCTTACGTACTCTCAAATAATGTTTTTCAGATGTCAAGTTTTTCGTGAAATCTGCAAGTTATCTCCTAGCTAATTAGATTTAAGGGCTTACAGGATTTAGTTTAGCATTAAACGAGAACGGTAATTCTAAAATAAATTGTTACCTAGACTGAGTACCCTGTTAACCAAACTTAGTATACTTATAACACCTGTGTTCAACAAATCACTACATATTTACAACCTACCAAAAGTTCACAAAGGCCACTTCGGCCTATGGTAAGCTCAAGAGGATCTGCGACCTATAGGGTAGGATCGCCTAAGAGTACGCGTTCCATAAGAGTACGCGATCGCCATTTTTTTATTGTTATCCCCGCCAGTCGGCTGTCGTCTCGTCAGTAGTTAGTTGTTAGTTGTCCCAAGAGTTTGTGTAGTTTTGCTGACAATTTTTAACAAATGCGTAACATATATGCGGAAAAAATAGTTTTCCTGAAATTACATGTATTATTTTGAACTTACTGGGTAAGTAATATTTAATTAAATCGCAAATTTTTATAAAAAATCGTAAATATGCCTTAAACAGTAATGTTTACAGTTGATCCTTAGCGACATACATACAGTTTTTCTGGTTGCCTAAATTTGTAACTCAGTGTTTAAATTTTTCATGTCAAGGTTCCTAAGAGTACGCAGGCAAAGAGTACGCATGCGAACTCTTAGGATTCGTGCGTACTCTTAGGGACACATGAAATGACTTCTTATTATTTGTTTTAGTTTGTTATAATGGGTAAATACAAGCGAAAGAGCGATAGATCATTAAAATTTACTCAAGAAATCATCGACCAAGCAAGGGACCGCATCGCAAAAGGGGAAAGTAAAAGATCGGTCGCAAAGTCCTTTCATGTGAATGAGTGTACATTAAGAAAAAGATTGCGAGAGGTAATAATAAACTGACGATTTTAACGTCAAAATGCAATTTTATTTTTATTTTAGGGTACTATTCCATCTAGTCTGGGTAGATTTAAGCCTGTATTTTCACAAGCACAGGAAAAGGAATTGGCTGACCATATCAAAGATCTAGATAACAGATTTTATGGACTGCGTATGAAAGATGTTAGGTACTTGGCCTTTCAGTATGCAGAATTAAATAAAATTCCGCATAGGTTTAATACAGAAAACAAGATGGCGGGGAAACACTGGGTACAAGATTTTGCAGCAAGAAATACTTTGTCTCTCAGAGCTCCAGAAAAATGCAGCTTAGGTCGCGCTATCGGCTTTAATAAAGTTCAGTGTCAACGCTTTTTCGAAAATTTAAAAATAGTTTACGAAAAATTAAAACTACCACCACACAGGATCTTTAATATGGACGAGACGGGATTATCTACCGTACCAAACAAGCTCCCAAAAGTTTATGCTTGTAAAGGGAAGAAAACTGTGTCAAAAGTTGTATCAGGTGAACGAGGTCAGCTAGTTACGGCTGTATGCTGCATGAGCGCTGGTGGTACTTGGGTTCCGCCAGGTCTTATTTTCGCAAGAAAAAGAATGAAGGAGGAACTTTTTTTTGGAGCACCTCCTGGGACATTAAAAATGATCTCAGATTCAGGTTATATGAACACTGATTTGTTTGTAATTTTTTTGCGACATTTTTGCGACTTTGTACGTATAAAACCATCCGAAACAGATCCAGTGGTTTTAATAATGGACAATCACACATCTCATTGCTCATTGGAGACCATTTTATTCTCTAGAAGTCATTTTATAACGCTACTAACCCTACCTCCTCATGCAAGCCATAAAATTCAACCCTTAGATAAAGGATTTTTCTTTCCCTTAAAAACAGCTTTTTCAAACGAATGCGATAAATGGATGGTCAACAACCCTGGACGCCCTATTACTTTAAAAGAAATGGCTGCCATTTTCCATTTTGCTTATTCAAAAGTCACTAATATAGAAATATGTGAAAAATCATTTGCTTGCACTGGGTTGTTTCCTTATAACCCAGACGTTTTTAGTGATTTAGATTTTGCTCCATCTGAGGTCACAAACAGACCACATCTAGACCTGGCCCAAGAAACTCAATCTGAAATACAAAGAATCGAATCATCTGTTGAAGAGAGTTCATTTGATGACGATTGCACTCTTGCAGAAGTAAGAAATACCATAATAAAAGAAAACTTAAAATTAACCGAAGAAAAGCAATCTACGATTCCCGAACCACAAAGTTCAGACGTTACTGAAAGTACAGCTTACTTTAAAGCAGCTCCTAAGGAACTAAGTGAACCAGGTACAAGTGGCTATATCCCGCCTAAAAACGATAAGGAAAAATTATTTGAAAATGAGCAAACTAGAACACCAAGTCCAAAAAGTACAGGCTTTACCAAAATTTCAACTTATGTTGAGGCTACGTCTGCGGCACCGATTGATCTAGGTTTAAGTGTTTGTATTACTCCTAAAATGATTTTACCGTTACCAAAAGCTACCCATGAACAAGTAAGAAGAACTAAATCTAAAAAGTCGGAAATCCTGTCATCTACCCCATACAAAGACAAATTGTTGGAAGAAAAAGATAGGCGTAAAGAAGGCCTAAAGAAAAAGGGAGGAAAAAGAAAAGTTTTTGGTGATTCTGGGCAAAATACAGAAATCCAGAAGAAGAAAAAAGTTGACAATGAAAAAGACAATACGATTTGTCCCGGATGTTCCGAGCATTATTCTACATCCGATTGGATTAAGTGTCACTTGTGTCAAACATGGTGGCATGATGACTGCTCTAATTATCTAGGAAATGGCCTATTTTCTTGTGACTTATGCCTACATTTAAAAGAATAAGTTTAGGTACAGCCAATTGGGCGATATATCTTACCGCGTACTCTTTGGTTTACATGCGTACTCTTTAGGACACAATTGAGTACTCTTAAGGAACCTGTATCCTAAGAGTACGCATTTTATTGTTTTTGTTTAAACTTTTATATTTTCGTTAAATGTTAAAATGTATGGCAAAATTTGTCTTTTAAGTTTAGATTAGTATGTAAGCTAAAATATTTTGAATGAAAATTTCAACTTAAAGCATTTCAATTATTTTTAAACAAAGTAAATTGGTTAAGTGCGTACTCTTGTGCGATCCTACCCTAACTACTTACAATAATACAACCACTGGAAGGAAAAACATCATCCCACGCCAAGAAATCCTAACGCCTAGATGATATTCTCCAAACTATAAAAATTGACACAAAAGATTGCTTTCTCAGCTACGACGTCGAAAGTCTGTACAATAACGTTCTGGTTGAAGAAGCGCTACAAGCATGACCGCCCATATAGCAAAATCCAGGGGGGGTCATGTTTGGTTTACAGGTGGTGCAGGATCAAAAATGCTGATAACTAGACAATTGAAGACGGGAGGGGGGGGGGGGGGGGTAAGGAGCAACTATTCAAGCAGAAATAATATCTTTCATGTTTAGATGTTTTCACACGCCACTTCTTACTCACCCAAGGATTGGGTGTCTTATTAAGAATACTCGTATTTCACTTTGAAGCAGAATCCCCCTTGCTCTCCCAATGGGCGCCCATGTCTACAAGTAATCCAAATATAGCTTAGAAAAGACTGCTTTCAAGAAAAAAAGAATTTACATCCAAAAGAAAGGGATCGCCGCTATCACCGGTAGTAACCAACTTATACTCAAGTCAATCGCCATTAAAAACTCAGATATTAAGTCAGAGGTTTGACTTCAATGGGCGGATGACACTTTCGTAATTTGGAACCTTGGAGAAGCGAAATTTCAAGCCTTTTTCGAACACCTAAAGAATCTACAACCATCAATAGTGTTTACAACGAAAGAAGAGAACAACAGCCACCGCTTCTTCTTGGACGTCATGGTAACATAGGACAATTCCGTAATAGAAGTCACTGTATACAGAAAACCATCACATACAGTATAAAATCTAAATTTCTCTTCCAGTCTTTCAACAACCACGAAGAAAGTCATACCTAATTAGACCTGGCACAACACGCAAACACATCTCCAGAAAGAAACTAAGCGCAACGAAGATAACCTAATAGGAAATCGCTGCCCAAGACGACTGATAAATAAAGTTTTCAAAAATAAACAAATCCAACAACATAAGAAGCTCGCAATGAGCCACACTATTCACTCGTTCTACCATATGTTAAAGGAATAAGTGATGCAATCAGAAGAACAGGAAGACATTATAAAATCGAAACTACACCACACTTTGCAGTATCCTCACAAAGACAAAACCTATGAATGAAAACCAAGGCCTGTGTATACCAGGTGCCATGTGGGCACGGAGTGATATGCATAGTAGAAGCAAAAAGACCACTTTCGGTAAGAATGAAAGAGTATAAATCTAACACTGAACAGGAGGAAACAAATAAATCTGAGATAGCAGATCGCTAGAGAATACTTTAGGAACATGCTGAGATATTTCACAAAGAAACACACTGGCATCATAGAAAATTCAAGGAAGCGTCCTTCATATCAATGAATGAAAATGTATACAGTGATGCAAGTGTGGAAATCAAACAGTACGACAACCGATTGTAAGATACAGCAAACAACTGCAACTCAACCAGAACAAGGAGCACTGCAGAACCAACCACCGGCCACGTCATTAATCAGTACCAATGAGCAAGAACGGAGCATATCCACCGCAAACTTTATAAACAATAAAAGTAAGAGATACACCTTTTTTACACCGAAGCATCCGCGCAGGTAGAAGCCTAAATGCCAGGCCACCGCGGCTGCTATGGGGAGCTTAAATAAAGCTTGGCTAATTCTGTTAATCTGATTTTTGTACTATCTAAGGTTAATAGAATTGAGACGAGCCTCCTCATGTAGAATCTCTGTACCCTAGGGACAACGGAGCGGTCGTATCCGCAGGTTATGGATGTAAGAATTTCGACACGGTTAGGATGTGAAACTGCGGGCCTGTCTGGCAGGCACCGCAGCATCATGTAGGAGTGCTGTTTAGCAAAAAGGAAGAATCTAGGTGGTGGCACCCCAAAC
Organism: Acanthoscelides obtectus; assembly: GCA_963669975.1. Lineage (NCBI taxonomy): Eukaryota > Metazoa > Arthropoda > Insecta > Coleoptera > Chrysomelidae > Acanthoscelides > Acanthoscelides obtectus. The sequence goes on along the minus strand of CAVLJG010000007.1, from coordinate 51,506,156 downwards.
ATATGAGCAGTGCTCAAGGCTAGGTCTTACCTGGGCCTTGTACAGAGTGAGGAGGTCATGTGGAGGAAAATACTTCTTAGCTCCAAACAAATAGCCTAGGTTTTCCCAGCAGCTGTCGCTATAGAAGAAATGTGTTCGTGCCACGTCAAGACCTCGATGGACTCTGACCAGCCGGAATAAACGGCTCTTTGGTAGAATCCGACCATCTATCGAAATCGGATGAGCGCTTGGACGTTTCTTGTCCGTCAAGTACTATATTTCAGAAGTATTAAACTGTCAGATTGTTGCATCCCCAAACAGTGATAGCCTCCAGCTCTCGTCAAAGAGTCACTTTGAATTTCTCCATCTCGAAGCCAAGACTTGAAGACCCGCGTTGACGATGTGTGATGAAGAGGAGAACCCGCCAATTATGACGGATATCTTGCGCCCAGAGGGTAAGTCGGCCACTTATCTACAAAGCTTCTCGATGAGGCCATAGGATGGTAGTTTGCATAAGAGGGCAGCCACATGTGGTCGAACGCTTTCGTGATATAGACAGCAACGTCATGTCGATCATCTAAATCATCCACATTATCATGAAGTTTCCAAAAAATTTCCACGGTTGCGGATATACCTAATGTTTTGAATATCTTAAATGTACGAATAAGGTGAATTGTTCTCGGCCTAACACAGACACAATACTAAAGTTAGCGAACATTGGTAATGTCTGTGCCTCAGCTCACAAAAGGTGTGTCTACAATGGGAAACTTAGGGTATGACTTGCTCAACCCTTCCCCTATTCTCTTGATTTGACATCCTCAGACTTCCATCGGTGCCCAGACTTGAAGAAATGTCTCCCTGGAAGTCGCTTTGTTTCTGATGAAGAAGTTGAGAGGGCCGTAGATGAATATTTTTACCGCCTTCCAAACTTCCGCTTCCTAGAAAGAATCCAGATGTTAGAGAAACGTTGGACCAAGTGTATTAGTGCCTAAAGAGATTATGTATAAAAACAATATGTTTCAACTTAAATTCGCAGTGTTTCATTATGGGCCTTCCCTCGAACCCAATATCAAGATCGATGCCAGTAATCGCAGGAATAGCGAAATGAGAAATGAATACTTTAGACATACCACTTGGATTTTGATGAAATTTTTATACAATGTTACTACCATGCTAAGAACGGAAAAGCTTTGTATTTACTGAAACTCGCTCCAGTGGCGGCGGTGAACAAGGCCAAAAACGAAAACAAATAAAATTGCTCAAACTTCGTGTTTTAATGTTTCAGAGAAACCCGATCATTTCATTGAAACATTTTTGTATGGTTCAAAAATTGGGGGTTAAGGGTTGCATGGGGTGGGGAGGGTATATATCAATGTGTTGTCGTTGGTTTATTTATACTACTCCAACCACAATAATTATTCACACCTATTAGCCATATTTCACTCATCGTAGATGTGATACATTTACTGTTAAAACTAGAGCCTACACTCGCATGTCGATACGTGCGAGACGGACCCACGATGGACGTGCGTCATACGTCATAGACAGCAATCGCTTCCTCACTGTTGTGTCTGAACTTATGCGCCTGCAGGAATTTCTTTCCGGTGCAGGAGGAAGGTCTTTTAATTTTTTGTTATTCATACGGATAGCTGACTTTCTCAGACGTGCCAAACATAATCCTTCAAGAACTGATAACAGCGTTGCGTGGGAAGTTACAGAGTAGACTTATTTGACACCATCTTTTTGTTGGTAAAATCAATAGAATCATGTCTCTCTGCTAGGCACCCCGAGTTTAACGTTTCCGAACTTTGATTTAAATTGAATCTGAAGTAAACCGTTATGGGATCTGGACCTCTTAGTAACAGAAGTCGGCACTGATATTTGTATCCACGATTGAGAAGCTTTGTTTTAAAACATATCCTGAGTGATCACAATCAGCACGATGGATCTAGCGGACGATCTATGCAACATTTACCAGTCTGATAAGCTGAATTCCAATGTGTGCCGCTAGTGGAAATCACTTTATCCGCAGTCTTAACGTGTTTCGCGGCGTAATTGAACTTTGAAATATCGCTGTAAGCTCCTCCCATTCTTCGCTGTCTCACTCCACGCTCAGTTTCTTTGCTCCCTCCCACACCCCGCCATCACCTCTGTGGTACCATCGGCTGTACCATAATGGGTATTCAACCACTTTCCGCGGGATCGTACCATTCGATATACGCGTCAGCTCACTCCGAATGACGTATCATTATCCCCGATCAGACAGAGTGGTGATGGGCCAGTTATTGGCGTCCTCCAGCATCCATCTTCGGTTTGCTCAATGACAGGTTGAGAGTTTAGTGTGGACTTGAAGAGGTTCATGGAAAAACTCTTCAGAGAAGCTCTAGGTCGAACCAGGAAAAATTAAGGTCATTGAAAGCTATAATGTATTCAAATCTCAATTTATTTTCGCTAAGCATAAAAACCGGTAGTCCCGAACGCCACTGATGTAAGTGCTTTAGAAAGCAATTTTGTACATGGCATTGTAGCCTTCCGTAATTCATATGCGTGTTCCAAAATGTATCTCACTGTTTCAATATTTTTGGGAGAAACGTATGATGAATTATCAAAGACGGAAAATTCTGAACCCCTCAAATAACAAATAGAATAACACCCAATAATAATGAATTGCGAAACGTGCACGGCAGGCGCATGGCTTTGAGGTAGCTGGTGTAATAAGAAACTATTGTGTAGCGTGCCTTTGTCGTTTTGAAAAAAGTTTTTCACGTTATTTCGACTACCATTTTAAGTGTGTTTCAAAAAATAGGTAACTTCTTCATTCACCTTGTGAAGAAGAAACGGTCCCATGGAGCCAAAAGCCTTAGGCTCCGATCTTGGTGTGAGGCCTTTCCATGCCCGACAACAAACCAACACCGTATTTAGACTTCTATACTCCCTGGTGGCTATTTCTCTAAAGGTCTAACCAGGTCCACTATTCGTCCCCTATCAAACTCGCTAAGTTGTTGAAAATGTTCTTCTCACTCTAAGCATAATGAACAGATTAAAAACCACTTTATCGATATATTTGTAAAGTTGATCGTCAAATATTTGTAATAAATTCGTTATTACTGGGTGTAACATGGTATATGCACCTAGATTCCTGTTTGAAGGTGATGAATCGACCCTTCAGTTTTTCAAAATATCTAGCAGTACACCAATACAAAGACTCAAAATTATCATACTTAAAACGCATTTCCTTCGCTATCTCGTGCAATGTAACTGCAGTCACGTAAATATTTATAATATGTTGCAGTGTTAATATTATACTAAAGATACAAGTTTTCGGGTGAGCATGTCCAAAATGATCTACCATGATATCAGAAGATAAAGAATGTCATTGTTAAATGAGCTTAAAGAATTAGTTATTATCTGAATTCAAATATCGCGTCTGTTCCTATTTGTTAACGTATTCAGAAGCATGACATTAAAATGAATACCATAAATAGTGTCAATGTAGTTTTGGAAGTGTTCGATTTCCAATCATGACAGAAACCACAACTCCAGTTTCAGACCAAGCAGATTTGAAACTGCTAAAGAAGAAAGAGCCCAAGTTCGAAGTTAAGGCATACAAGAAGCGATGGATTATTTTGGCTATATTTATGTACTATTCGGCTATCAATTCCTTTCAGTGGATCGAGTACTCCAGCATAACCCATCTGGTGGTTAAGTACTATCAGGTCAGTAGCCTGACAGTGGACTGGACTTCAATTATTTATTGTGCCTTGTATGCACCGCTGTTCGTTCCCTCTTCATATGCGATTGACAAATGGGTGAGTACAAAATTACGTCATGTAGTTCGACTCAGTATTTCCAGTGCATTGATATTAGTCTGTTTAACATCTTAACTGACTCAAAGGCTAGTGCTTGCTAAGCTCTTTGCTGCCAACTCCACCATACGCGTACCCCCAACGCCCGAGTGCTGTCGATTCAAAAGGCACGTTTCCAGAAAACTGGAAATTTGTTCATGTCCAATCCATCCGAAAAAAAGGATCCAAGATGGACCCGTACAACTACAGGCCTATACGTCTGCTCTCTGTTATAAGTAAGGTAATGGAGAGGTGCATAAATTGGAAGCTTATGGAGTACCTCGAACGTCACTGCTTGATCAGTGATAGTCAGTACGGTTTCCGGCTCTAGCGATCACAGAGGACCTGCTAGCTTACGTCTTACGTCACGCAACTGCGGAGTAAGCAAATCCAGTCTTATGGAGGGGCTCATGTCGTTCACGACAGCGTTCGATCAGCTGTGGCAGGCTGCCCTCTTATGCAAACTTCCATCCTACGCCTCTCAGAGAAGCTTTGCAGACGGATGGCTGAATTGCTCTCTGGCTGCAAGATACTCCTATTCGTCGTAATCGACAGGCTCTCTACTTTATCCCTTAACTTCAACGCGGGTGTTCCACAGGTATCGCTCCTGGCTTTAATATTATTCCTCTTGCATATCAACGACCTCATTTCCTGCATGATCAATCCATTGAATCCACAGCTTTGCTGATGACAGCACTCTACATGCAGCAATTCAGAGTGACAAGCCGATCTCTGTCGGTGAGCTGGAGGAAAGAGGACTAGCAGCGACTTCCTCTTTGACGAGAGACTTGGAGTTAATTACTGCTCGGGGACACAACAATGTTGTACAGTTTAATGCTGTATTGTACCTTGACGGACAAGAAGTGTCCCAGCGCTGATCCGGATTCCATAGATGGGCGAGTTCTACCGCTCATTCCGGCTAGTCGGGGGACTTGATCTGGTCGATAGAGGCAGCTGCTGGGTAAAAGCTAGGCTATTTGTTAAGGGCAGGAAGTACTTTTATCCGCATGACCTCCTCGTTGTGTACAAGGCCCAGGATAAGACCTAGCTTCGAGTACTGTTACTCTTTCGCACCGACGTGTTGTCTTCTACCCTAGGAAAATGGACTTTGCTCCTCAGAGCTTTCCTCCATTTTGCTGCCGCGTGATGTGCCATATGAATACCGCTATGGTAGAGTAAAAGATATCTGCTGTGATGATTTTATGTTTATCACATTTGCATAATATAATCCCTAGCTATTAACTACAATATATCATTATTTTACTTGTATTTGATATGATATTTGTAGATAAATGCACAAGCAAGGTAATCGGAAAATGTTCTTGAAGGTTTTCACTTTCCTAAACGGCATAGTCGTCAAACTAGTAATATGGCTTTTATCCATTCAACCACAGAGAGCCAACCGTGGACAGCTGTTTCGTGTTTGGCAACTCCTCAGCACTTGGTGCTCTTCCTCCGAAAGGCCTTGTATCCTCGATAGAGAATAGTAGTAGCTCAGCTTTCGTTTCTGGTCCTACCCGAGACCAAGCCTAGACCATGCTGAGAAGTTGATGAAAAGCACGAAAGAGCTGTCCATGGTTGACCAATTGTGGTTGGATGGACTGTTTCACTCTCGCAGTGGTCAATTCTGGAAATAGATGGCAACTGGTGCTATCTTATTTAAGCCTAATCGTGATTAAAAAGCACGACATTACTGAAGTAAGGTTTTCTAAGGCTCTATTATTTTAGGGACTTAGAACAGCTGGTATAATAGGATGCACAGGAACGCTAATAGGGACGTCAATAAAAGTGTTCTCTATAGGAAGGGAACTATTTGCAGTAGTTCTTCTGGGGCAAGTGATAGTATCCGCATCGCAAACTGTTATAATTTGTATTCCACCAAAAATAGCTGCCACTTGGTTCAAGCCAAGTGAGGTTTGTATATTCAAATTGACTAATTAGTTTAGATCTATACAGTATGTTACCGCTAATATTAGACAACCCAAGCGTATTAGTAACGCTTTTTCAATTCTTCGAAAAACCTTGATGTGTTGAATGCTGACGTACTGAAGAGTGTAAGTTAATTTTTAATTCAACCCCTTACATACCTTTGAACCTTCCATGCGAGAATCTATCCTGAAGTGTTCAAAGTAAATAAAGTAGTGCCCATTCATGGACAGAGTGATGTATCCCGCACGGAAAATTACAGGCAAATCTCAATAATATTATAGTTAATATTAAAGAAAAAATTAGTATCTTTTTAACAGCACGGATGTTTACGATGAGAAACAGTATGGCCTTAGACGTTCAACTATTCAGACAGTGTTGTGACTTGCGCTTGATTACATATCTGCTGATATTCTTTGGACACAGATGGAAATTTATGCGATCCGTGGACACGGTTTTCGTTTCTTGAGATCATTTTTAGAAAGCCGGTTACAACTTGTTGATCATTTTTGAGTACATACCTATTAATCAATATCTCAACGATATTCACATGAGTGTGTATGTTTTGCACACAATGCGACACTAATAGTCGAATACCAATCGAGGGTCCGTCTTTGATGGAGTCGAACAGACTGCAAACAAGGCAGAATTGTGGTTTCCCTCTACTTTCCTCAAACTTAAGGACAAATCACTAAAAATTCTAAATTTGTCTAATAATTAATAGAAACAAGGAATGTGTATCTTTATTACGAGGATTATTTTTAAGAGCTGGATTGGAATGTAGTAAGAGAAACTTTATGGAAGTAAATTATATCAGAAACTCAAATATGAGCATATTTTCATTCACCTGATCGTTACATGTCATCATTTTCAAGTTTTGAAAGAGGATGGCGCTAAGCCAGAACTGTTTGGTGGATGATAAAGTACTTCCCAATGGAACTTGTACAATTGCGCCTGCGCTCTTGTCGCTTCGTAAGGTCGAGCGCTGTCGTTAAGCAGAATGGCGCCGCTAGGAATAACAGAACAGCGCCTAATTCAACAAGCTGCTGGTGAATTCCAGGAGGACCTCTTTCTCGTTTAAAAACCCAATTACTGAGCACACTTCACAACAATGATTGACAACAAACACCGACAGCGACGTGAAATATGTCGACGGCGTAGTGGGAGACTGGGGTTGAACGGACGTCACAACCAGTTTTCAGTTCAAAAATGACCCTCGTGAGAATAACTGTTGATACTTCGTTTAAATGGGATGGCCAAATAGGGTATACGCAAGTAACTAAATAGTCAGATATTTGCATTGCGACAATTGAAATGTAGTATTACTAAAGAAGCATTGCTAAATGCTTAGGACATAACCACAGACATAACTCTATGGAGTAACTCCAGTGATGCTGGGTGGTGCTTAAATTACAGAAAATGGTGGTCAGAATCATTGCCTGTGTTGTCATGTTCATATGCTTCAAGCTACTTTGATTCCTTTCACGGTTTTTGGCAATGCCATACGGAATAAGTTAGCAAATTGACTAACAGAACCGTGTGCGCACATGAAGCTCCATAGAAAAATTGCACACTGAACAAACCGGTCTTTAATGCAGCTGCTCTTGCACTCTTTAACTGATTAGTAAAAGAGCACTGCTTTCATTCGCTTTCTCGAAATAATTTTTGCAGTAACAATCGATATTTTCCGGTAGTCGCATTTTCAGGTACTGCTGCTTTATATTACGAAAGTCAATAAACGGTAAACCTAAAGTGGTACCCCCATGTCAAGTGGGCTGTCACGCCAACAGTTTTGGAATTAGGAATACTCATACGCTGGCACGAAAATTCTCGGGATGGCGAGACGAAGCTAAAGAACATTTGTCTAAGCTTACACAAGGAAAAGTTTGCGCACAGAAGCAGATTGTGTGTGAGATGGAAAAGATGGAATTTAAAAGTAGTTTCAGTGTGATCTGCCAAAGATCAATAAATATCCATCAGAACGTCAAAAGTTCTGAGACTTCCTGGGTTCAGATTAGCAGTTTCTGATCACAATTTTAATAAACTACCTGCAGACATACGTGCAATGAACAACTTCAGATTTAAAAAGATACTACTAAAAGTAGCCGAGTTAGTGTTTCTACACTACTGATAAGTTTCTAAATTATATGTAATCGTGATAGTTTGATGTTTCACTATGCCTTAATATTTCTATGTATGTTGTCGCATACGTACTAAACCAGTTTCCTTGTAATTAGACTTATACATTCTGTGCATGAAATAGTCAATATTACACACATACATACACACGTTGCTAGGTCCTTGAGTTTATATAGTGTTAATGAAAACATGCTGAACTATTTAGTAGTCATATTTGAAAGTAAATAGGGTGATTTTGTAACAAAAACATATACTTTTTTATTTGAACCTTAAGGCCTAACCTTACCAACTTCGTTGAACTGAGATCAAGCTCCTGAACCGAATTCATCAACTGTTGAATGATATATGGAATTTATCAATGTCAGTATATGATATTACTAATTCTGGCTCAGACTGTTTCACCTGCTCTTGGTGTGACTCCTAATAGAATGATTGCGGCAAAGAATATCAGTCAATTATAAACGGAGATCACATAAACTTAGATCAAGCTCCATATATTGTAATTCGGCATAAATAACCGTTTGGATTGGCTTGTTAATAACATACTTGTTTTGCAGCTATTAACAAATTCTAAATTAATAACTTTCTGTGAACACCGCTGATAAAGAATTATAACTTTTTTAATGTTCATCATCAGAACTTGTTTTCAGCTATCAACAACATGCTCCTTAGGAACCCTAGGAACCCAATTAGGTTGCGCGGTGGGCTTCATCCTACCTCCAATGATTGTCCACGATAGTGATGACCCTGCAGTGTTAGGACAAGGTTTCAAGATCTTATGTTGGACACTCAGCATTGCCATGGTACCTGTGACAGCGGCTGTATTATGGTGTGAGTTATTATGAATTTCGAAATTTTAGTGTGTCAATTGATAAGTATCCCTATTCCAAAAACAAGCCATCTAAAATCCATGTAGTCAGAATGAACTTAAAATTCGCTTGTCACACGCTATCAATCATTTTAAAACCGAAGAAGTGTATTGAACTTGTAAGGCTGCAGGCTGCAAATCATATCTTTCATCTTTAAGCGGCAGGGGTATTACGCATCGTGAAAAGTTACATTATGTGCTTTTTCTTGACATTATACAGGGTTTTCAACAAGTTATCAACTTAGCACTAACTCTTGTACACTTGATGTGTACTCATTCCGCAGCTGTACGTGTTGCCTAAACGTCATGATGCTTCAGTTATCAATGTTTGGCTCTGATGTCATGTAACATGATGGCATTATTGGTGGTCTAAGGTGTAAGTTGTATACTATAGCTGGAAGGAAACGGCAGTACATAGGAGCATAGTGAGGATTTGTGTGCTAATAATTTGCATTGATGATAATTCCATTGGTTTCTTGCCTTAAATACAATTGAGATGTATGCAAAGCTAAAAATTATTTGCGCATCCACTTTTTCTTATTCAACCTGGAAATTACATATGCCAATTTACTGAATTTCAAAAAATAAAGCGATAAGGAAAGAATATTCCTAGTGAAATGTATTAAAACTAACAGGTGAGAAAATATGGTACATGCAGGAATATTTATGAAAGGTAAAAAAGTTATTACATTTTATATTAATCTTCATTTACAGTCATTTAAATTTTATAGAAATGTATTTTACGATCTCATGTAGAATTTCGGCATTCTGCAACCAACAAAGCATGACTTGCAGCTTGCTGCATGGTCATTGAGCGTGTCGTGTCATTGAGTCATTCCTCCATAGATGGACGCTTTTGATGACGCTCACAGCGGCACCTAGGCAGCAAGTTGACATTTTGTTGGATTTTTGACGTTTTATAGGCTTTTTATGTAATAACCTTGCGTGTGGTAAGGAATGCTTTATCAATAGCCTTTCTAGGCATTGAGTCCCACTTTTTTGTTCTCGGGCTAGAGTGGTGGAGAACCTTTAGCACCCAGTATATATAATCTGATATACCTACGCTGAAAAGCACAAGAATTGACATTACTCATTTTCGTACATCCGAGATCATTCGTTTTTGAGATATTTATATCTTAAAATATTCTTATGAAAAGACAGCCTTCTCTATTCTGAAAACACTATGAAGCTGGAAACACTATGTGGCACCTAGAGAAAGCTATAGCACCCCATCAAAATATGAAGTGAATAATATTTGTGTCTTATCCTCAAGCAGTAGCGTAGTAGCGTTCATTAATCCTTATCTATGCACGCCACTATTTTTCATGGTATACTTATCCTGGAATTACTCATATTAGATTCTTCTGTTTGTCTAAGGTCACAACTAGTAAATGTGGAACCAAGCAGTTTGAGTGAAATTCTTAATAAGTATTCTACTTGTGAAACTATAAGCCTTTTTTCTCAAAATTATTTAGCATTTCGGATTAAGTGAACTAAACAAATAAAATAACACAAATCGTTACCAACCTCGGACACGAGGTATGAGAAAGACGTATACAGAAGGCTTTCAACACTGTTCGTTCTACGCCAGGTATTTTCCAAGGCTCAGAGAGCCTTTGTGGCGTATAGCACGGGCTAAAACTACATAATTCAAAAATATGTAAATGCTTTTTCGAATTAATTATATTTGCTATACACATATGATTTTTGTTAATAAGATATATAATTGACGCACAGATTTTTTATATTTACCTTGATAAACAATTTCGCATTTTGGCGAATAAATATTATTATCATTATTAATAATTAAATATGTCTGCAGATTTTCCAGATCAACCGCCTCTTCCACCCAGTATCGCTCAAGCACAGTTGAGAGCAAAGAAAGACAAGGAGGAATTCAAGAGCAGCAACTTTTTCAGATCCATCAAGCAGCTTCTTATGAACAAAGGTTTCATTGTACACATGTCTGCATATGGAATCAACATTGGCGTATTTTCCGCTGTTGGAACATTATTGAGTCAGTTTATCTTGCAATACTTCGAGGTAAGCAGCGCAACCGAAAATTTATTGCTTCCCATTTTTGTTGAAAAAATAGTTTCAATTATAATTACTTCATTCCTGCTATCAGCCATCATCAGCATCAAACAGCTTACCGCTATAGATCTTCTAGGAGAGATGTGAGATTGTACAAAAATTTTCGGATAAACACATTCGAAATGCCGAATATACTTTTGAAAATGCCAACTTGATATTTCTGGAAAGTGGGCACTGTCAAGATCCATCCGGGGCATGCGACCTAACCAGTCGGCCTAACACCGCTCTCAACCAACTTCTACGAAATGCAAATTACATCTTACCTCTCAAATTTGTTATTTTCAGAAGATATCAGATAACAGTGTTCAAAAGCTTCCACATACTTTTATAGTTCACGAGTTATCCGTACTATGATATATGATAGACTAATCCAATTCAAAGCTCCAGTTTCTTTTCGAATGTTGTCAAACTTGATCATATCCTACACCTGCTATAATAGTTGACCAACCTCAAACATCTTGTCAAAATTAGGATTTTGGACAACCTTTAATTTCTATTTACCAATTATTGTTAGCCAAAACAAAAATAAAAACATTGTAATGGGCACTTTTACGTGATTTTGCAACAACAAATAGAATTTTTGCAAATGTTCTATTGAGTGGACTATTGGTTGACTGGGCGATTTATAAGTACCAACGAATTTAAAATATATAGGAGGAGCAAGCCTTCGATTTTTTTATCTCCTGTAATCAGGATGAAAAAGCATACTTCAAGTGGACTTAACATAAGTTATTTTTAAGACAATTCTGTCACTAACTTCATATTTCTAGTGTTATTTTTGGGAAGTTCGAGCACCTGCAGATGCGACGCAGACATGTTAGCTTGCAACATGTGCCGTTCACTTTTGTACGGACAAAATGTTACGCTAATGAAGCGAACGGCTGGATACTTGTTGCGCAGCATGTGCTAGACATCCTAACAGTCTGCAACATATTATTTTGCATGTCCCTAGGACCCCCATTCTTGAAATGGGGGAATAGAATGACTGAGAGAAAGTGGGCGGGGTTCTCTTACATTTCTGTGAACTGTATTCCTGAACTTTGATAGAATAGTCGCTCCCTTTTCGCGACTTATGAAGTTGCAAACACATGCTGGGCAACCCAGTTCCGACCCATGTGCCTGCAACTTTTTATATTGGAAACGTACCCAGATATATCGTATCGGAGGTAATCAATCTCCTTTTTTCAGGGAGCTCATGAGGATGCTGGTAGAATGGGCTTTGTAATGGTTATCACGGGAATGGTGGGAATGGTGATATTTGGTATACTTTTAGACAAAACTCACTGGTATAAGTAAGATTATGAATAAGCATTATTACTTCAAACTATAAAGGTTTTTTTCAGGGAAGTGACACTGTTCATTTATCTCTTCTCATCAGTTAGCGTAGTATGTTTGATGTATTCATTACAGTGGAGGTCAAAGATCTTGACGTACATCTCATGTGCAGTCGTAGGGTAAGTGTTCGATAAGAAAGTTTTAAAACAACTGCAAGCAAGCAATGCACCTGTTGCAATTTTCTACATGGTTAGCATCATACTATATGCTAACCATATCCTAATATAGATCTAATTTGGTGTTTTTATCAAGAAACATTAAAGAATGGGCATTTCCATAGATTTTGATGCACTGTTTCTGACGATCCCTTTTACTATCTCATGATTGTTTGCCACTCGAACGACCATATTGGAAATATCGCGTTACAAAACAGTATTGCTAGTCTATATTTCTATTACCAACCTTTTAACGATTTCTTCCAGTCTTATCTAAGATGAAATATAACCCCCTGCCTCCCACAACCTCAAACCCCCATCTACACCCCTTCAAAGACTCCCTAGGTAAATTGGATATCTGAAACATGAACAAAAGAAGCTTGAGCAATACCAATGTTGTTCGATTTTTCGCTTCGCCCTCACTGGAAAGTAATAACATTTCGTCAAAAATTCATCAAAATCATTCTTTCCGAGTTATAGGGAGCCGAGTAGTATTGGACAGATAGACATAAATAGAAGAGCAGACCAGCAAAAAATAGTGTCTTGATTTTCCGTGCTGTATAATTATGTCATCTAACGCCTAAAAATATGTCTTATTTTCAAGCGAGAGAAGGAAAAGTACGGCTATTCGTATAAGGTTGGAGGAATTTATAAAACGGGTAGATACTGTAATAGACATCGATGTGGTCTGCTAGCATCGTAGTACTGAAAAAATAGCGTTCAAAAGCCAAAAAGGCCCAACGAAAACCATATACAAATCGTGACCAAAAATGAAACATCATAGATAGGACCGCATTTTAAGGGGGTCTTCTATTTAGCATGTTTTCCTCGAGGGCTTCATTAAAAAGTTACGAGGTGTTGGAGTTTAAAAATGAAAAATATTTTTTTTAAATCTTCAAACCGTCAACTAGATTGAACTCAAATTTGGTATGTGGATTTATCTAAGTATCCACATTGAAAAGACTACTTAAAATTAACGTGCACCAGTGGCAGTGATACAGGGGATTAGTGGCTCTCTGGTCCCCCACTGCTCCACGTTCCTGATGAGACGCCACGTCCAGCGACCCTTCTCAGCTGTGTCCCAAGCTTCTTGCTATCGTTAGAGCAGCAGTTCCCGAGCATCTGCTATTGCAATTCCGTCTAGCCTATCCGATCGTTCTAATATTTGCAGCTCTATGGGTGGAAAATCTGCAATTACTGCGAGAGCTACAGTGGAGACTGTGCGATATGCGCTGAATACTCGCAATGCCATTTTCCTTCCAACTGCTTCAAGTTTCTGCCGTAGCTTCACGCGATTCAGTGCTGTGCGCCATATTGGTACTGCATAGAGGAAGGCTGATAGCGCCGCCGCATATAGAGCCTTCCTTTTGCTGGCCCTAGGACCCCTACAGTTTGGCATGAGTCTTGCCGACGCCGTCACACTTTTGGACGCCTTTTGTACCATTTTGTCTATATGGTGTGCATAAGTTGCCGTTTTGTTTCTGTTTTGTTGGTTTGGTGTGAACCCGACATAACAAAACTATAATTTTTCTTTTTGTATTCACAAATCTGGTGAAAGTACAAACAGAAAGAATCTAATAGCTAAACATACCTAATCAAGTTTCGATTCCATCAGATTGTTTCAAATAGATATAACAGATTTTTTATTTACATATCTACGCAGTTTAGGAGCACCTAATTTGTACGCACATGCGCTTCAGGGGCTGTAACCAATAAATTACACTAAATTATATAAGCAACAGGTACTAAATTTTTTAAAAATACTAACTATCCGACTGTAGCAATTGAACAGGATGAAGGTGCAATTGTGCTGTCAAGAGAAACCTAGAAACGCCTCACACGAGTATGTCATAAAGCCATTTAAGGTGTAGCCCATGAAATAAGAATTTCAAGGTTGAATTTTTTTATTAAAATCCGGCGTTTTACTTTCATAAAATTTTAGCATAACCAGAGTGTCTCCCAGTTTAGAAACAACTTATATGTCAAAATCCATCACGCCTTTTAAGCACGAGCCAGTGAAATAGAAATTTCAAGGTCTATTTACTAAAATCCGTCATTTTGCTTATAGACAATTTTAATGTGTCACTTTTTAGTCAAACCCAGAAACACCTCATTTAACAAAACTTATAAAGCTGTTTAAGCTGTAGCCTGTAAAATAGAAATTTTAAAATTGATTTTTTATTAAAATTCTCCATCTCGTTTTTATAGAATTCTAATAGAGCCAGTGTCACTACCACTGTCTAGATCAGGAGTTCCCAACCAGGGCGATGCTCCTCCCAAGACTGGTATAAAAACGAAAAAAATAAACAAACAACATTAACAAATAACATTACAATGTAATGTTTAATTTACACGCAGAGCAAAAAATGAAGTCTATTTCTCTTTCGAATAACACAGTCAAGCGTAGAATGGATGACATTGCAGCAGACATAAAGTCACAAATAATTAACAAAGTAAAATTATCGAATCCACCGACATCGTTAATTGTGCACAGTTAATAGTTTATGTTCGTTACATCGGCGTAGATATCATTCAACAAGAGATTTTGTACTCCCAATCTCTGACAGCAGGTATATTTAATTCTGTATCAAACTTTTTTGAAAAAAATGATTTGGATTAGATGAAACTCATTGGGCTTTACACAGATGGTGCACCTGCAATGATAGGTGTACGATTAGCTAAGCTAAGAAGCTCAAGTCAAAAAATCCCGCAATGGTTGGATGATATTTCTGGCAAAAACAGAACCTAGAATCAAGCAACTGGTACAGAACATGCAATCTCAAGTGTCTCATTAGTACCTACTCCTATGTTATTCAAGTTTTTCGATGAAAAACATTTATTAGTTTATTTAAACTTTTAAAGTTTCTTTATTAGAATTAAAATAAAAGTCTTTGTACCTATATAATGTGCGTATTTTGTATTTATTGAAAAAGTAAAGGGGGGCATGAAAATATAGTTTATAGTCCGGGGAGCCTCAACAAAAGAAAGGTTGGGAAACCCTGGCCTAGATGAATCTAGAAATACCTTATACATCAAAATGCATAGAGCCGTTGAAGCTGTAGCCTGTAAAAAAAGAATTTCAATCTTGATTTTACCTATTTACGGGCCATTTTGTT
The DNA here is from genome assembly GCA_963669975.1 of Acanthoscelides obtectus. Classification (NCBI taxonomy): domain Eukaryota; kingdom Metazoa; phylum Arthropoda; class Insecta; order Coleoptera; family Chrysomelidae; genus Acanthoscelides; species Acanthoscelides obtectus. The sequence continues at coordinate 51,490,699 of CAVLJG010000007.1, read as the reverse complement.
ACTATAAAGTCTCAATATAGACAGTGTCACACTGTTTTTTTTATTTTCAATGGGAAATATATGTGAGGTATATCAATCTGCACAAGTTAGATAAAAAATAATTAAAGTTATTGGAAAATTCACAAAAAAATGGTATGTTTCATATATGAAGCCTTATGCACTAACAACCAATCTTATGCAGTTATTCGGTGTGTTATCGTAGGTAACAATTTCTGGTATTATTTAGGCAGAGCGGTACATGACATTTTACACAATAAATATAATAATATTACTGGATTTACATTCTGGATGTTTGCATCGATTTCCTTCATTTTCTCTCCGTTCCGGCAAATGATGTATTCCTAGTTATTGCTGATGTAATTTTCTTAGTTGAGAAGAACTTGAAAACACTGATAGCGCTTCTAAATTAGTAACTTTTGGAAGAATATTCAGATTACACGTTAATTCTAGAAATCAAGATCCTTTGATCTTTCACGAGCTTTCCGGTTCTCCAAGGCCCTGGATTCATCTTCTCTGCAATTTCATGTAGAGACATATTTTCACCATCGTCAGACTCTATATCTGTTTCAGAAATGAAATATTTTTAGGAATTATTGGGTTATTTTGGGTCTTCGTCGTCTGACAAATCGGGATCATCACTTTCATTATTTTCCGGTACATTTGTGACATATTTACTGCTTCCGTAAAATGTTTTCGGATCCATCTGGAACCAAAATGACCTTTACTACTGCTTATAACCGCATGATTTCCCATATGTGAATCAAAACAATTTTTGTACGTAAAAATTTAAATTATTGCCTAACTTATCTTGAAATGAAACAGTAACAAATAAACAGTGAACAGCTATTTTTTATCGCCAAAGAATACTTATTACTTAACAAAAATGCTACATAAAGCCAAAGATATCGACTGTATCACGAACCGCACGAGTGTCAACTTGCCAACTGCTCCAAGAGTGCACACAGCTCTTTTAATTCTAGAGCTTCAAAAAATAACAATATTTGTTACATATCACATATGACTCAGGATGCAATAAGGATCTGGTAGCAGGTGAAACAGAAATTTTTCAAACACAGATACATATCTCCGCGCGAACAACATATTCCTCCGTCTGGGGCAGTCGGGTAAAAATAAAAGACGGTAGAAGTTATCCCAACTAGCAAAGTAGTGGTATAAGATTTTGGTAAAAGAACCGTTCAGCAATAAAAGCTCTCTATTGTTGTTGCCTGAACACCAAAATGCTGGCTTAATGTTGTGTGGAATGCAAATTTGCTTTCTGCAACATATTTGCTCTAAAATGAGGTGTTTAAAATATTCTTATAGCATAGTTATACAACACCTTAAAAGGAAAATTTTTAACCGTTGCATAAACGTTTATACAACTATTTTATACGGCATATTTGCAAGTTAGTCAAAATGGTTGTGTTGTAGCATCCACGGTAACGTTTATAAAACAAACCCGAGCCTTGTTGTTTCGCTGTGCAATTTACTACTTTAGGCCCGTATCGTCAGTCGTCCCTACAATTGTAGGGCGCCTTTATGGCCTCCTGGATTGTCATAGTTTTATACTTCTCCGTCTCAGCGCTCTATTTTGAGGTTATGTCACAAACATCAATTTGCATCAAATTGTGCTTGGGTTTGAGTTACATCATGTTTTATCAGCCTGAAATTTCCTACAATTTAAAAGGAAAACAAATCTTCACATTAGCAGAGCGCTGACGCTGACACGGGACAAGTGTAATCTAGAAATTTTTGAAGGAGAGAAAGGAGTATGACAATCAAGGAGGCCATAAACGCGCACTACAATTGTAGGGTCGACTGACGATACGGGCCTTAGCTAACAAATTGCTCCCCACGGAACCACTTATACAACTGTTGTTTAGTAACTGTTAAAGGCTGTACATATGCTAAATATGTTGGTAAACAACTTCACCATAACCTAACTTTCTGCTGTCATATTTTTGTTAAAATGCCATAACCAATGTTTTAAGACAAACAACGCATGCATATTGGTTTAAAAGGTTTTATCAACTGTTCAAACAGAAGATATAGATCTGGTACAAATTCTGGGTAAATCATTCGACTCTGTCGGTATTTCATTTCAGACATTTCTCAAATTGTTGTATAACACCTGCAGGCAACACCAAAATATTCTAATAACCTAAAGACAACATGGACGATGCCATGATTGTACACAACTACCCGCCATATTGGGCAAAGATTTATTCCTCTATTTAATATTAAATAATTATATTTCAGTTCGAAATTATAGATATAGACTGATTTTGATCATTGTCAAAATATGAATCAAATACGAAGCCCGTAGAAATTGGGTAACTAATTTGCACGATAAAATTTGCTGCGCAAGTAATTCAATAGCCCTATATCACAGTGAAGAAGTTATCATATACCTGTGTATGAAATTCACAATAGCCGATATGTAAGTAAACAAGATGACTGTAATGTGTTAGTTATATATTCTTCACTTCGTCTATACAATACATAAGAAATAGTTTGGTTGCAATAAAGTAGAACCACGTAACAGAATAGTTGTATAGTTGACAAAAACTGAATCTTGCACTGACGCAAATGTCCTATAGCGGCTGCAAGAGGCTTACACTTTTGTTTTATAACTGTTACCTGCAGCCCTTATACAACCTTTTAAATGACTGAAGTGTCCTATTAGGTGTGCCCATTCCGCTTGTATAGCTGTTCTAAGAGGGTTTTGCCAATGTTCTTACAGTATACAATGCTGTTTAAGGAATACTGTATAATCATTCTTGCAACTCTAATATGAGTGATTATTGTTAGTTGGGATGTAAACTATTAGAAATCTGTTCTGAACAGGTTGACTATATCTCACATGCAATTGCTTCGGTCGGTTTTTTTTAAGTCATAGTTTTGAGAATTAACCAAAGACAAATTCATGACAGAATTTTGTGTGAAGTACAGTCTTGATGCCATCTTTGAGCAGCGAATTATTAAGTTGTTATTGTTGTTTCAGCATTTTCACAAATGCTTACATGCCAGTCGGTTTCGAACTGGCTATCGAACTAACATTCCCTTCTGAGGAAAGCACTACGACAAGCATGCTATTGATGATGACACAAATACTTGGAGTGATATTCACAGTAGCTCTGGGCTACGTAAACCTCTTGATGGGCTGCTTCTGGTCCCTATGCATTTCAGCACTGCTTCTCTTCATTGGTACAGCCATAACAGCATTCATTCCCAATGACCTCAGAAGACAGACAGCGTTCAAGAGGAATCCAAATTTGAAGAAAAACTCAATGCATGGGTCTAGATTAGTTTTCATTGAATAGATAATGTAATTTAAACTGTATAATTTATTATAGTGCTTATGGAATAATAAACAATGTGTTTTATACATTATGTAATATATTAGTAATTATTAGAACCAATGTTGTAATCGTACCTAGGCTGGAAACATTTCTTAGCTATTCTTAAATTAATGAATTTTGCGTTTGTCACAGTTAATTTAATGCTATCTAAAAAGATAAAAAGTATACATATAAAAATTACACACAAATATACGTCTTTCTCGCGGTTTTCAACTAGTAACTCTAGCATGGAGCTTAAAAAAAATGTCCCAAATCACAGTTATTAATGGGAAGAGGTAGGTTTGGATCAAATAGCGGGGAGATGCTTTCTATCCGCGAGACGTGTTATTTCCCCAGAATATTATATCCCCAAAAAAATCCCCAAGTTAAAATGCCGCAAATTTGTGTGAAAATCTTCCAACATTTCAACCCTGTCAAAGAACCTCTAGTAGGTACTCTAGGCGTCAAGATTCGGGATTCTCTTAAAAGCGCAAACAGCAGCAGTTGTTTCTCCTGAGCCGCTTTTCAGTGCCACATTTGTGTTACTCGGAGTAACTTGAGTGTCATGCACCTGAGCTACTCATCTTTGAAATACCCTGACCCCTCATGCACCAGCTTTTTATTCGGTGTTATACGCTCCGAAGTAGTGGTGATAACGAAAACGACAGTGTATGACGATTGTTAGGTCATGTTTTTTTTCATCGTTTTTGTCTTTTTTTGCATTAAAGCAAATTAAACTCACATTTAACCGATACCATACAATGGAGGATGGTAAAAAAAATGATATTGTTATGACCCAGAGTTACAACGTACATTTGAGATGTTCCTGAATAATAAAGATCACAAGAGAGTGCAAGAATGCAGGTTCATAGCGGCTTGTAAATGGCTTCATCCATAACTTGACACTTTGAAAATAATTTTGAATATCTGCATCAAAATATGAATTGGACACATTTATTAAGAAGCTTCAAACTAAAAATGCAGACCTCGTGTTGCGCCATCGTTCTAAAAGCATCATCAGGCAACAATTGGATATTCTGACAATGCTTCTAAAAATAAATGCAAAATGTGTTTACATTTTCATTATTTGGCAGTGTCATACAAATGGTCCACGTCAAAGCAAAACAGCAAAAAACATGTTAGGCTCTTATCGTCGCATTCCCGTGCAAATTTGCTAGAACAGTTCAGGAGCGAATTCAAAAGCACTGGAGAGCGGCTTTGATATACAGACTCCATGAACTATAACTTGGAAGTTAACTGACAGTTACCAGTAAGATTATTTTTCACGTCTGAACTATCCTGTTCTGTGCGGTTTTGTGATGCTCGATAATCGTGTCTCCATGACACCGTTATTACTGGGTGTTTATTTTTGTCGCTTAGTATATAATTTTGGCGCTCTCAATACCTCGTCGTGTATAGACGGAATAAATACCCAAAAATGAAAATAATCCAGGAATATGAACAGTCATGCATTCGAAGACTTTTAGACTGCCTGAATGTTACAGAGTAATGATTATTTTCTCCATTAGAAATACACCAATATTGTAAATGCCAATAGTAAGATTTTCAATGCAGTTGTTGATTAGATTCACTTGGTGTATTTGAATATGTGTTTTTTAGACAAAGGTAAAAATAGCTTAAACCGGTGCGATTGAGTTATCAAATGTAATCACCAATTAAGACTACATAATTATACATTGTTATCATCTAGATTGAACCATTAAACCAATGTTCACTAGTTGTAAGTTGTTTTTGACAGTTTAACCAAATTGCAGTCAAAACATACTCAAACTGACATGGCAGAAATAAAAGTTGGAGACTATGATCAACCAGACTCCAATTTATTAAACAAAAATGATCAGAAAGTGAATTTGAAGGTTTACAAGAGAAGGTGGATGATATTGTTGATTTTCATGTACTATGCTGGTGTGTGTTCTTTTCAGTGGATTGAATACTCGAGTATCACTCATCTAGTAGTAGAATACTATGAAGTTAGTACACTTGCAGTAGATTGGACTTCTATTGTTTATTTGGCACTTTATCCGCCATTGGTAATTCCGCTGTCGTATGTTATCAACAAATGGGTGAGTTTTTAATATTCTGATTTAACACGATCTGATTTTTCTGATTTCATGGTGGCCTTGAGTTTATCCTTGCGGTCGAGTGAAGGTCAAGACGATATTTTTTATGGAACCCTATTCATTTGTCCCCAGAAACGGATACTAACAAAAAATTTTTCGTCCAGGTGAAAATTGTTTTGACCCCGAAGGCCTTGGTCAAAGCTATTGTGAAAAACACTCATTTGAAGAGATTTCAGATATTTAGCAAAATATATATAAATAAAGAAGCAGAAGCTTCAATTGTATACTAATGACATTAAACCATGAAAAAAATTGTCCGGTCCTTGATTTGGACAAGGTCATGGCTAATGTCAGTTTCAAGATCACGAGGGAATAATATATTGAATCAGTTGCTGTCTTTGAGCCCTTACTTTTCCTTTAGAACTGTACCTGAAATGTTATCAGTTTGTTTTAAACGGTGACCTCGACAGTGACATTCAAGGTAAAAATGATGTTCACTCAAGGTCATAGCTGAATGTATACTTTTCTGTTCTATCCATTACCGGGGACCAAATTGTAGGACCCCATTTAAAAAAATCGCGTCGATCTTGATCTTACCTTCACGGCCATGACTAAATTCAAATTCAACGTGGCCACTAATCATCCAGAGAAAAAATCCCTAATCTCTACTATTTTACTTTCGCCATACTCCTTGAATATTCCCAAATACCTTGCAGTTCCGGGACGTTTAGATACACCTGTATGAACCGTGTAAGTAAAACCCGCAACTTTCTTTGATTTTTCCTAATTGAAAGATTATGTATCTGATCTAACATGTTTAGTAACTGCCATATAAATATCCTAGCATGAACTGCATTGCTTGTTTGGTACGTCAGGCAGTTCTGGTTGTTACTACTTTAAACAGCTTTGTACAATGTCATATGTTAAATTGAGTTTTGTGTTTGCCTTATTTGCATTGTTTTATGAACTATAATCTGGTATTTCCATTTATTGCGACCTTTTTTATGACACATTTGCAAATTGGCAGATAATAGATAAATATTTAATTTAGTTCTCATGAGGAGTTCAGATGTTATATATTCTTTATATTTGTTCAAGAAATTGTTATTTCATTAGTGAAGTAAGAGAGTAGAAGGGATAATTAGATATCCTCAAGCTTGCTGATGTACTAGTACATACTGTATAGAAAATATTCAGAGAGATTCTGAAGAAAACTCATTTTCTCGTTCTAGTTTCACTAATCTAAAATTTGATTGTGAGGGTAGTTCTTTTCTGTGGTGAAGTTGTCCATACCTCAGAAGACTATAAGCTCAAATAAGTAAGAAAGCTATGGGAATGCTAGTACATAAACATAATGCGAGAATGGTTGTCAAAATACTGAATGTATATGCCTCAATTTTTTTTGTTCTGTTTTTGGCACTGGTCGATAAACAACTGTCCAGATCTTATGTTCAGTATCTTGCTCTAATAGAAAATAGAACATCCATTACTTAATATTACCACTTCTATTATAATGTAGTCTGCGAACGCAATTATATTGCTGTTTTTTTACAGTTTTTTTTTCAATCAATACTTTGTTTTCAATATTGTTTTTTTTCTTTTGCTTGTCTATTGTTTTTTTTTTTAATTTTAATATATTTTTACTTTATACTGGTCTATTTCTTTTTTCTTAATTTTTTCAAACTTACTGTAATTTACATCTTATAATGTTACACCTATTTTCAGACAATGCTTTTATAAAAGCTGGTGGTTCTAAGAACTGAGAATTGAGTCTAAATTTAAAGGAAAAGAACGTGTTCCGCTAAAATTTGATACAATTCAGTATTTTCTCTACGAGGGATGTCTTTTAAGTTTTGCATATAGAAACATAGTAGGCCACCCGGATCGAACGTGAGTACTGAATCTTAACCTCACTCTTTAGTAAACTTAAATTCAAAGTTTCACAACAATACGTGCAGTGTTCTCACTACAGTGAATTTTTAAGTGTCACCAAGTCATTAGAAAAATGGAACTCAACCGAGAACATTTTCGCGCCATAATTTATTACAACTTTCGGAGACAATTATCGCACCAAGAATGCCTTGCTGGTTTTGGCAACGAAGCACCACATCAGTCGACAATTTCCCGTTGGTATGGAGAATTCAAACGTGGACGGGTGAGTCTTAGCGACGATTCCATGGTGGGTGCACCAAAAACGGCAGTCACCCAGGAAAACGTCGATGCTGTGCGCAAACTCATCATTGAAGATAGACATGTGACATATCGCGAGATTGAGGCGTCCTTGAAGATCTCAAAGACCTCAATTCAAAAAATTTTACATGAAGAATTAGGAGTAAGAAAATTAGTTTCTCGTTGGATACCCCACCTGTTGACTGAAGAGCAGAAAGCAGCCAGGGTTAAGGCGGCTCCGACGCAGTGAGTTTCAGGCCATTTACAAGGGTTTAGCTGCTTCGGAATTGACGCTCCATTTTTCTATATATTTGAATAAAATTTATACAGTATATTCAGAAGACAATTGTCCAGGGTGCTATAGCGCCACTTTTCTAAAAAAAAATTTTTTTCAGGAGTTATGGTGGGTGGAAGTGCAGATAATTGTTGTTCGACTTCTCGATTTTTTTAAAAATAACCCAGAGGAAAAAACGAAAAAGTGGCTCTATAGCACCCTGTGGAGTCTTGTTTTTAGTGCACTGTGAAAATTTCATTGAAAAATATTCAAAAATGAAGCGTCAATTTTGAAGCGCGAAAACCTCTGCAAATAGGCTTTTACACAAATTTTATCCACTATCTCGTGCTGCCAGTCGAAGCAACGCGGCGGTGTGTACGGACTAAGAAAGGACGTATTCAGATAATTTGTTGTCCCAAGTTAAACAGTAGCAGTTTTAACGTCGGTCGTTCGAGATAAACATCGGACCATTAAGTGATATTTTTAATAGACTTCAATGAAAGAGGGGAAATTTTTAATCGATTTTGATCATTTCTTTTTATACAATAGGCCATGCTTCAGAGGTGATACCACAAAAAATCATTTTTGTTCAATCACCCCAATATGGATATCAAATGGAAGCACTTGTACAAAACAGTAATACGAAAACAGTTTCAAATCAAGATGGCGGCCGTTACAAAATGGCGGATAACATACTTGCTAATATCTCAAATAAGAGTTGTCGCCTTGTAGAATACAGTACTTCACTAAAAATTTGATTCCAAGATTGCCGCCGTTTCGAAATTGCGAGTTACATATTTTTGTACAAAACCCCCAATTTACATATCAAATGAAAAGACTTGACATGTGTGGTAAAATACAGAACTTTGTGACCAAAAGTTTCCAGGTGGTTCCAGGGTCATTGGAGGCGGTAATCTTTTTAGTTAAAAATAATAATTATAGTGAACGCATTTACCACAAATAAAATGTCACTTGCTGTTTAGCTTTAACCTTATGGAGTATCGTAAAATAAACTTAACACGATAAGCATCATGAGATATAATGCGTGTGTCGCACCTCATTTGACGCTTTGGGCCTCGTGACACACATGATATGTCTCACTGCTGGCAGTTATATTTGGCCGCGTAACGTAAGACGTGTGCCATGCTGATGTGATTTTCTTACGGGAACCAAGAGTCCGTGGCCTGAGGGACCAAATTATACTGAATTGGAAATGAAAACATTAAAAAACACGTTGTTTATAGAATTTTACAAAAAGAGTATATTCTACAAATCTAAAACAAAAAGCAAATCTTATAATCAGACATTCTCATTCATAAATGAACAAAGTAATTTCACAGCAAATCAGTAAGTTATGGTAAATGTCGATATTCTAACGAACACAACTATGGAGGAACTCTTATAAACTAAACAGATTGACAAAGTCTTATGCAGGAATAAACAAAATACCGGTATAAATAAACAGTAATACAGATAAATATGGAATTACTACAACTACTATCTGATTCACTACCACTTGGAGAATACGCATCAGATAAGTATACATCCCCACATAACTCAGTACTGCCACTCTCTTCATAGTATTTCATTACACAATTGTTCAAGCCTTTTTTGCTCCGCTTCGTAATGCGACATCACAAATTTGGTATTCAATAATTTATAAACAGTAAAGCAATTTGGACAAGATGACGCGCGACATGATGCAAGTCTTGACTTGCAAAAAACGCGACGCGACTTATGTGCCACGCGACCAGACTGGTCTGTGCGCCACGCGACATACAATTAGTACCTCAGAAAAAAAAAATCAAAAAAAGGGAAAAATCATAGGATTTGAGAAAAAAGTCGAGTCAAAATATTAAACCGAAACTTAAAACAAGCTAATTTGACAATAATAACAGTTTGTCCCAGTAGACTGGATTTTCAGATTCTACTGTGGCGCTTAACGTGTCAATGTGACATTTCAATATTCGCCATCTAACAAACTAGATAAAGCTAGCCGATGCTACGTGCTATTGAGCCTGACGATTGACTTTTATTTAAATAAACAATATATACATAATATACAATAAATAGTGAACATCTGGTACTAGTACCAAAATGGAAGAGATTAGCATAACATCTCGCACATCGCTGCTAAAGCGAGATCTGCACACCGCATTTGCCGACACGAAGGGGTTAGTAACGGCGTACAATGTAATATGCTAATCTCTTCCATTTTGGTACACGAGTACAGCAAAAATAGCCAATTCTCAAGAACTCTTTTTCTTGTTCAAACGGTTCTCTTGTGCCTTCAAGATCACATCGGGATCGCGGATTGGCATATTTCTGCTTTTTCTGGGATCGACCAGTTCTGGGAGCAAGCAGTTCATGTAGAAGAATTTCAATTTCTCTTCCATTTCATTTTTCCAGAAAACGTCATTCTTTCGAATGACGTCTATTTTCAAACCATACGGGGTCCAAACACCAAGCATACAGTACTCTCTTTGTGCAACGTGTGCCCTTGAATTTGGTAATAACACTTATGTTTTTTATTTATTTCATCGTTTATCCAAAACGTAATTTTTTTGTTCAGAATGCCCTCTTCAGGGGTCATTTCTCTAGCCGACCATGGACATTTAATTTCTAGCAGACCTTTTTCGCCTATCAAACCATCTGGCGATGCTGCCAGAAATGGATGGGTCCTATCAATAAACAACCCGCAAGATTGTACTTCTGATTGCGAATATGATTTCTCTATTTCTGATTTTGCCACGCTTTCATGCTTTTTTCCATAGTCACATGCATTGCTAAATAATTCGGTTGGGTATATTACGGCGTTTACTAGAGCTCTGCAACTTGTTGTATCTCTTCTTCTACAAACCTCACCAAACCGAGACGCAGTCAACCTCATTCTTCGATGAAGACGCCACAAATTGCAATCCTGAGATTTTGTGGCTTGCTCGATCTGGGAAATTTTGGAGTCGGTTTTTGCAAGTTTTTTCAAGAATTCTACCTTGGCAGCCTCTATATCTTCGTTGCTCATGTCAGGCTTCTCACAGAATTCCCCATAGGATGCGTTCTCTTTAGTATCATTATCTCTGATTTTAATTTTCCTTGGTTTCAGCTTCCTTTTCAGATTTTTGTGCGCTCTCCTTTCTTCAACTTTAGCAATCAAAGAGGTTGGACTGAAACTAGGGAGTAGCCGCTTTTGGATCACACAAACAGGTCGCTGTGTATTGTGGCTCACTACGGCTGCAGCACATCTTCCTTGGTAGGATCTCTTCTTGCAATAATTAATCCGTTTACCCCCAATGAATTTAGCTATGATTGAGTTAAACTGCTCTACAATACTATTATCGACGTCATGAAGTAAACTTAATGCATTTTTAATCAGAATTGCCAGAAATGATATCAGCCTCTGGTGCAAATCTAAAAAAAAAGGGTATACACACCTGAATTTGAAGATCCATGCCATCTGTCTCTGTTAGAGAATACATATGCGAAACCTTGCTGTCATTTTTAAGCTAAAATAACATATAAAATATAGTTATAATACTAACTACGTATAGTCTAATTTATTGGCAAAATGAATGCTAAAATTCATAATTGTTTTGGTACCTACTTTTCTATCTGGAAAACGTTTTTTTTTTCCTGTGCGTATTTAAATGCGGCTTCTTCGAGACGCCACGTTTATTTCTCTTATTGTTCATTTTTGATACCTTGATAAGAAAGACACTCAACAATAACAGCACAACAATAACAACACAACAATAACAACACGATAATACAACAATACAATAACGGTAATAAGAGTAATAAGGGCTGAGTATACTATGCGCCAAAATAGGGAAACAGTCGTACGCTAGATCGTATATCCAAATCAAATCCGACTCTGTGCAATATGCAAATTCAACCAGGCACGCGAACAGCACACCTCTGCGTACTACTATCCTTTTCTAACGTAGAGCGCTTGCCTTGTCACAACGCCGTCCTACTAGCGTTTCCCTATCACCCCCCCGATTCCCCTCAGAAACTCTGCTTGACTGTGAGAGCGCCGTTAAATGGTGTCAAAAAACGCTTGACCGTTTCAATTCCGGAAACTCAAAGAATGTGCACAGCATAGTTAGTGGTGACGAATCGTGGATTTACTGTTATGAATCAGAAAATAAACGACAGTCGGCTGTTTGGGTGTTCCAAGGTGAAAAAGAGACAACAAAAGTCATCCGTTCTCGAAGTGTTTCGAAAAAGATGGTCGCGACATTTGTGTCAAAAGCGGGTCATATTGCCACAGTTCCTCTTAATGAGCAAAGAACTGTTACTGTATACCACCATTTGTTTGCCAAAAGTCATCACCAAACTTCTAAAAATCAACCTCCACCAAGACAATGCAAGCTCGCACACAGCCCAAAAAACAAGGCTGTATTTAACGGAAGAAAACGTGGAATTATTGGACCATCCTCCATATAGTCCCGATCTAAGTCGTAACGATTTCTTTCCCGAAAATTAAAAACAGACTGCGTGGTCAAAGGTTCCAGTCACCAGAAGAAGCAGTTGACGCATTCAAAAATGCCGTTTTGGATCTGCTAGCAAACGAGTGGGATAAGTGCTTCGAAAATTGGTTCGAGCGCATGCAGATGTATATTAATCTTCGTGGAGAATACTTCGAAAAACAATAAATAAGTCATTTAAAACTGCCTACCGTGTTGTTTTATTTCCATATGCAAGACTTAAAAGACATCCCTCGTATTAGAACTTGTACATTCTAATATGAGGTGCTGCAAGGTTCCTTATATATCCTCAGATTTCCACAAATGCTTTTCTCTCAACCTGAAATCTTATGTGTGGTCAGGTTGGATGATATAGATTGGAGATAACTACAAGAGAAGTCCCATAGGTTCCGTTTCTGCAAATGTATTTATTTTTTCCACACTTTTAGATATAATCAGAATCGTATTTGAGTTTAAATTTTGAAATTCACTTTTTAAATAGTTAGCACTTAGTTTTCTTTTCTAGGGCGTAAGAATGGCTGCATTAATAGGTTGCATTGGAACACTGGTAGGAACTACAGTAAAAGTATTTTCTATTCGAAGGGACTTGTTTTCTGTGGTTCTACTGGGGCAGATCATTGTAGCTGGTTCACAAACCGTAATAATATGTATTCCACCAAAAATAGCATCGACTTGGTTCAAACCAAGTGAGGTTTGTAGACTTTCATTCACTGCTACCATTAATATCCATCATAAACAGGTCAAAACTTAAAAGCCTAAAGGGAAAGTCCAAATACACAGGATGATCCAAAGGAACAACGGCAACGTTTCTAAAGCAGGAAGTACATCCAAAAATAACAAAAAAAAATTTTAACATAGGTCACAAAAAGCAGCGTGCAGGGTATTGTAAACTTCTGTGCCACTGGCGAGACCAATAGGACTCCGCTAATCGACCAAATAAAGTTTTTACCACACTTCGAGGCAGTAGCATCAAACATACTTTCTTTTTGCTTCTACGGGGATAAAAATATCCTCCTACCTCACGAAAATTTTCGTACTGATTATGCTGTTTTTATAATTATAAATCAACACCCTGAATTTTATTTAGGGGACATTTTAGTAAGGTCCATGTTTTGTGTTCTCTATAAACATTGCCACTGTTTTTTGTGTCAAGCTATATTCTAATGCTCCTTTCACATTACACCATTTCGCTCGTACGGAAAAAAATCGCCCGGGCACGTTTTCTAAACGCGTTGCAGCCGTCCAGTGCCACTAGAACCGTACAGCTACCGTATCGCCCTCTAGCTCAGTGGTCTACGTGACCGCTTTCACACTAGACGGTTTCAGTCGTGCCACGATTAAAAATCGGGCGATTTTTTCCCGTACAAGCGAAATCGTGTGAAAGGAGCGTAATGACAAGGAGACAGTTCATAAACTTTATCGATAGCTTTGCCTCTAGCGTATGATGTAAAATAATCAAAACGTCTACAATAAACTAGATTACAGTATGGAAGCGTTTTATTAAGGCCTAAGTTAAGGTGCAAAGGTCGATGAACAGCGTAAATCTCTGCAGGTCTTGATTCTCTTAGAGAAAATGTACCTATGTTGAAAGTAAGTCGCGTACTGTAAAGAGAGAAACTAAAACAACTTTTATTTTTTCTCATGATTAAAATCCCTCAATTCTTTTGTTCGGTTTCAGTTATCTACAGCGTGTTCTCTAGGGACTTTAGGAACCCAACTAGGTATCGCTCTTGGATTCATGCTACCTCCTATTATTGTCCCAAACAGCGACGATCCAAAGGTCATAGGACAAAGACTGCAGTTTTTATGTTGGATGCTCACCATTGCTATGATACCTGTATCCATTGCAGTATTATGGTGTATGTATTAAACGCTACAATCAATATAAAGCGGTTTAAGAGTCAAATCAAAAGATGCCAAGCCGCTGGATTATTACGTAAAGCTCAGCAACATCTGTCGCTCGACCCTCATTAGCTGAGATTCAACTAATTGGATTTATGTACTCATCGAAACAATATTCATAGCTATAAATAATAATTCTTGATCCTATCAGATTAATAGAGTCCTTTGAACGCGTAAATAGTGTACAAGAAATGTGTCAATATCACAATTCCGTATCATTTATATGTCTAGCCACTCTTAGCTAGTTTGTTGCTTCAAAGAATTAAGCCCAAATTTATCGAAGACGACTTAAAGATCGGTATTTATGGCTCTTAAAAGGGCAGAATTAATTAAAATATTTGCATCGTAAGCTTGTCCCTTGTCAGCATTGCTTGTAAAAACATACCAAATGTTGCGCGTAGGTACAGGAGGGTAAGATGACGTATCTGCTAAGATGACGAATTGTTTATTTTCGGAAACTCTTACTAGATAGCGCCACGTACGTGAAATATATGACGCATTGGCATCACTTTTTACTCTCTAGTCTATGAAACCTGCATTCAGTCTTATGTGTGCGGTATGCTAATGACATTTATGTGTTGTGTATATGTCGTTGTAAAAATCATGGTCGAATAAATAAGATTTTGTTGTTGTGAATTAGGGATTTTTTCTTCGCAGTAAGTATTTTCATAAAGGTTTAATTATTGTATGTGCAATATCTATTAAGTTTTCTTAAAATACATGTGGGTTTTTGTTTATTGTTAAATTTGTATAAAATGTTGGTGTCGGGTATGTTGACGAATCTTCCAAGCGGGTAAGATGACGAGTTCGTCATTTTACCTGATCTCTGTAAATCAGTATTTGAAAATAGGGTTTACGATTTATTTGCAGTAAACAACATGGTAAAAATATATCACCGAAAGACGAATCGGCAAAGCTAGTCTAAGGAAGCGATGATGATGCTGTAGAAGAAGTAAAGGGTGGATCGTCTGTAAATGGCACAGCAAAAAAATATAAACTTCCAGAAACTACATTGCGACGCTACGCTAAGAAATATTCTGAAGAGGTAACTAAATATTTAATAACGTCATTGTTTATATTATTATTGTCATTGTTTTTGTGCAATATTAGATAACTTTTTTGTATGCTTAAAAAAGTTAAAAATTATTTTTAGAATATGCCAGATAGTGCCGGAAGATTTAGATGCACATTTACAAATGAGCACATGGAAAATCTAAGGCAATATATAGAAGATGTAAATAAAAGAGCATTTGGCATAACTCGAGAACAGTTTGCAAGAATTGTCTATGGTTATGCCGAAACGCTTAGGATTTCTCACCGCTTTAACATTATTACTAATGAGGCAGTAAAAGACTGTATTCAAGACTTTATGCAAAAATTTAGGTTTACATTAAGAAAACCCGAAGCTACTTCCGCAGCATTTAATAGAACAAGTGTCGAAGCATTTTTTACTTTATATCAAGAAGTGTTGCCCAAAACAAATTACGCTCCTCAACAAATCTTTAATATAGATGAGACCGGCTGTCCTACTGTGCCTACTAAAACTCCAAGCGTGCTGAGTCCTATTGGAACCCGTAGAGTCTTCTGCCGAAAAGGGCACAAATGTCAGTGTGGCATGTTGTTTTAGAGCTGTGGGCCAATATATTCCTCCATTCTTCATTTTCCCGAGAGTAAGAATGCAACAGCATTTCTTAAATGGTGCACCTACGGGATCTTCAAGCGTATGTAATGAATCAGGGTGGATGAACGCTGACAGCTTTATTTTGTGGTTACAACAGTTTATAAAAAATGTAAGGCCTTCCAAGGACAATCCTATTTTACTTTTATGGACAACCATTCGTCGCACGTAACTTTACCGGCAGTAACTTTATGTCGAAAAAACTTTATTGATGTTTTGGGTTTTCCTCCCCATGCAACCGTTGGATGTGCCTTTTTACGGACCCTTTAAAACCGCTTATAGCCGGGCATGCAGTGATTATTTAATGCAACATTCAGGTCAAGTCATTACAATTAAAGATGTGGCAGGAATTTTTAGTGTGGCTTACAATAAAGTTGCCACAACATAAAATGCTGTTCAAGGTTTTAAAGCAACTGGTTTAGTTCCACTAAATTCTCAAATTTTTGATGATTCTGACTATGAGCCTTCAATGACAACAGATAAATCATTCGAAGTCTCAAACGATCTTAATAGAGAAAACCCCTCTTCTGACAATGATATGTCAATACAAACTACAGCTACTACTGAATTTAACCCAAGCGATACTGATGCTTCTTTAGTACTTGTCAACTCTGAATAACTTCAGGATATATAACTAGCAGGACCATCTAAAAAAGTTCACTTGCTACCCTCGAACCTACAGCTGGACCTTCTAAAACATTATTTGGCTTGCCTCAACTCCCTGTTGCTATTCCTACGACAAAAAAACCAAGAAAGAAATTGCCGTCATTGTATATAACTAGTACTCCTATTAAGGATGCCTTGGAAAGTAAAGAAGCTGAGAAAAAAATAAAGAGGAGAAGAAAAAAGAAAGTCAGAAAAGAAAAGCTGAAAATGCTAGAAAAAATGCTAATAAACCGAAAACGATGGCAACACAAAAGAAAAAACAGCAGAAACATGTTAGACAAATAAAGTTTTATAATGACAGTGTGTGTGTCTTCAGATTCCTCCATATCAATAGATACATGGAAAGTGATGATGGCATCGATTACGTCGGAGATACAGAAGAAGTTTGTTTAATTTGCAGTGAATCAGGCAAAGATGAACTTTGGGATGCCTGCTCCTCTTGTTGTAAATGGGTGCATGCCGCCTGTAAGGCATGTTTGTGACTTTTGTCAAGTTTAATAAAAATATAATTAATTTTTAAATATAGTTTTTTTTCGTCATCTTACCCACCTAATATTGTCAACTTACCCACCTACGAGGGCCAGATGACGAACTTGACATCCAATTTTTAAGGTAAAAAATTAAATAGAAAATCTTAAAATATTTAAGTATTTGATAATTCTCTTTATTTCTTAATGTTTCAAGTTAATGTTAAAATTGAACAAAAGATGCCAAATTGAAATTGCATTGAGAAAAATGTATAATAAGCTTACTATCGTCATCTTACCCCCCTTTCCCCTACTTCGGTGTTAGCATTTACTTCGGAAAACGAAACAAATCTTTGAAGTTATCTAACAATATCACTTGATCTCTGTATTTTGGATTGTGGATAAAATGAATGATGTATAGGAAAATAGTTACGTTTCCAATGGCGAGCTTATACAGATAGCCTTTTAATAGTCACAGTCGTAAGCATAGGCATAACCATAATCACAGTCACAACTCGGAGTATGGTTATTCAACTGTTTTAATCATAGTCATAAGCAGTTGTACATTTGTGATTTTGACGGATGACAGCCTCCTCGTTTCTCATTGTTGGTCAATTTTAATAACGGTGAGAACCAAAAAAAAATAAAAAGTTGTACTTGCAAACGGCGAACATGGCAAAAATCAAAAACAAATGGGGGTAGAGACAACAAAACGCAAAACATCGTGAGCCCACAAAACTTTGACACTTGATAGTACACCTTTGACATTTTTGACACATTGACTTAGTAAAATGACATTTCAGTCATAAGCATGACCATAGGAGTTAAAAGCTACAAACTCCAAAACCATCTCATTATGCGTATGGATATGATTATAACACGTTGCATAGACGCGTTCATAGAAAATACGAATTGTAACTCTTATGCTTATGTCTATGAATATGTCAGTGACTATAAAAGGTAGTATAAACTTGACAAAAATATTAGAAGATGACGTTTATTGAAGGTGTACCGATCTAAATGTAATAAAACTGAAATTCTAAATTTGATTGAAGTTCGTGACAGCGCTTCATAATAATATAATTATCGCATTTTAATTTTACGTATAGGTTTTCCAGAACAACCGCCTAAACCTCCCAGTCTTGCTCAAGCAGCATTACGTTCCAGAAATGGAAGCCAGCAATTTAGGTCAAGAGACTTCTTTGGATCGATTAGAATGC
The DNA here is from genome assembly GCA_963669975.1 of Acanthoscelides obtectus. NCBI lineage: Eukaryota > Metazoa > Arthropoda > Insecta > Coleoptera > Chrysomelidae > Acanthoscelides > Acanthoscelides obtectus. The sequence goes on along the minus strand of CAVLJG010000007.1, from coordinate 51,472,414 downwards.
TTCTAATTAACAAAGGATTCGTGGTTCACATGATTGCCTATGGTATCAATATAGCTGCTTTTTCTGCCATTGGGACATTTTTGAGTCAGTTTGTATTGCAATACTTTGAGGCAAGTAGACATCCGACAGTATATCGATACGATATCAATATCCAGCCTTGCTTTTACTACATAGTGACGTCCTGGTTGCTACTAAGGTAAAGGGATCACGATTCCAAGAATGATGCACTTTCGCGTACCAAGAGTATTATAGTCATATCTGCAAAAGCTACTAGGCTGCAGCATGGAAGTCCACAAATCAAAATTCAAAGGAGGCACATTGGTGGTCCGACATAATTCAAGTTTAGGAAGAGGCTATTGAAAGTTGAATGATCTTCATTTTAATAAAACAAACAACCTTAACATTCCTATTTCTCGGGCTACAGGTTAAACAGCTTGATAGCTTGGACTATAATATGACCTGTTTATTGATTTATAAAATCAAAATTTGTTGTCGAAAATCTGAACTTTGAGGTTCCTATTTCACAGGCTATAGCTTGAGTGGTTTGATTTTGACAAATGAAGTGCATTTAGATTTCTCTTGACAATACGATTAACACAAATATTGAAATTTTTCAAAATAAAAAAAACTTCAACTTTGGGATTTATATTTTTTGTTATGGGCCTGAGCTTCTGTGGGGAAAAGGGGGCACATCTCCACAATTCAGATCTAGCAAACGAATTTTAGCGGATGTTGTCAACAAAAAAAAACTCGCCACTCGTTGTTTAAGAAACAAAGGAACGGTACGTATCTTGAAAAGTGATATTACGTCGATTTTTTTGACATTATATTGTTTTTTGTGACATGTAGATTTTACTATAAGGTGTTAACTTAGCACTAGCTGATGGACACGATGTGAGCTCGTTTTGTACTTGTATGTGTTGCCTTAACGTTATGAGGCTTTATTTATCAATGTTTGGATCTGGTGTGATGTAAAATCTGCTTCAGAGATGGCATTACTGGAGGTAATGGCAATGCATAAGTACATAGTGAGAATGTCTGTGCTAATGATAATTCCATTGGATTTTTGTCTCAAATACACTTCCATTCTGGAAATTACATATGCAAATTTGCTGAATTTCAAAAATGAGATATAAGAAATTACAAGTCATATACATACTAACAGTAATTACACACAACGCAGGCGCGGTGTTGACTCCCGTAAATCACCTCAAAGTTTTTGAAAACACAAAAAAACCTACAAAATCGTAATTTATAACCCGTTGGCAGTATATTCAGTAATGATTCTCTCACGCAGCAAATATCACTGACTTTATACACGTGCAGACCAATACACACAATCATCCAGATGCGATCTTGCTATTCAACCAACTTCTCAGAGATGAAAACTATAAACTACTCTGCTTCACATAACATATTCAATCAACAATGAGTGTAGTTGAACTATTCCTCCATAGATAGACGCTCACAACAATCCTTGTGAGCAAACGTGGAATGACTGATGCTTCACCCTAAAAACTACCTAGTCTGCAAGATGACATTTTATAGGTTTTTTTTTTGACGTTTGATGGGTTTTACAATATTAAGTATACTGTACTTCTCAAGCGGAAGACGGGGGAACACCAGCACCTCTTGCCACCCTCGTAATGGGCGCCCATGGGCAGCAGACTAGCAGCAAGTTCCTTTTTATTGATATATCTAGAGATATATCTATGAGAACTAGTCAGTAAAACACTGCTTTACTTATGGAAATCGACACAATCTAGCACTTTTTTGAGCACCACCCACTTTAGAATTTGTATGAATTTTATCACGTTCGTTATTTCACCTATATGACATATAAATATTTAGGCTTTGGATTCTTCACCCTTATAAACATATTTTTGTAGGATGCTAATGAAGATGCAGGGAGAATGGGTAGTGTAATGGTAATAACAGGAATGGTAGGGATGATAATGTTTGGAGTTCTGTTAGACAAAACTCACTGGTACAAGTAAGTTACACATAGCACTCTTGAATAACAGCCATACAACAACCTCTTACTTTTTAGAGAAGTGACACTCTTTGTTTACTTATTCTCGACGATAAGTGTGGTGTGTTTGATGTATGCCCTACATTGGAGGTCCAAAATATTGACGTATATCTCTTGTGCAATTGTGGGGTAAGATACTTTCATATTACTATCATTTCTCAACAACAACTTAAAGGACCGGAACATTATTGCATCAAAAATTAATAGTGATTTTTTCAAAATAAAAAGTGATGCAGAACCCACAAACGAGCATTACATACTGCCATACTAGGCACATTTTCAGCCTTCGTTATTAATTTTTTTAAGCAGAGAAAGTTGAATTTACATTAACATACCAACCAAATTACCAAATGTACAACTTAATAAGTCGATATTTGCAACAGTAATTACTAACTTGCTTTTAAGGTTAAATAACGCTAACGTAACATCTGATACTTATCATGTGGTTTACATGTCGATAATCACCTATTCTTTGATTTACCAGGTATCAATAAGCAAATATGACCTAAAATTGCAGCTACTCCCGTTGTAAGCACGGCAGTATAAGGAGCCTACATGTTTCTCTCTTCAACTGAATAATGCGATAGTTGTGCAATAAATACCAAAATTAGATTCTTTCACATCTAAGATTGTCTAATGTAGTTCAAAAAGCCCTCGATTTTTGTTCAACTATAGTGGTTTCATCTCAGCATTAAAACAGCATCGGTAGACTTAGTTCATAACACGCAGTGTATAAAATTGCTTGATCATGGTAATGGTGGTAGATATTCAGGAACCGGACTTTGTAACTGATATTTCTAAATCACGATCCACGGCTGTTAGAAAATATCGTGAAAACGCGTGACGTGATCACGACTTCGGGAACTAGGTGTTTCACGGCAACAGCGACTACTATCATGAGATCACGACGCTAATGTTGTGGGATACGGGATGGCCACGAAATTCGAGAATCGTATATCACAGTATAGGCCGTATAGGCTTTCTGTTTGACTCGATGCGAGTGCAACGCGGTATTTCGAAAGTTGTGATCACATCACGGCCTTAAATCACTGGTATCAAAAAGTAACTATATAAGATATCACAGATATTCAAAAATAACGATATAGGCCATCTATAGATCAAGGTACGCTTACTGGGATACTGGGCGATATGATTAAAAAAGACGCGATTCAACTCGCATCAGTGTTGTTCCTAGCATTCGCCTTTCGTCATGAAAGGTGGTACTCGATGAAGTTGACCGAGATCGATGGGCTCTAGTCACAGTCCGAAACGTCATCAAAACCATAAGTAATTAGTCGTGTCATGGAGTGACCAACGATTTTGGTCAAATTACGAAACACTTCCAGAACATTTCATGCTTTGAACCAAAACCGTGTCTCCACAATTTTGAAAGCCACCCGAAGGTCTGAACGCTTTCCAAACTGTGTATGACAGTTGAGAGTGTAAAACATAACGAGTTTGCGAATTTCAATTCAATTTTATTATCATTAATAATTCCAGCATGTTTACCAACGCCTATATGCCAGTGGGTTTCGAGTTGGCTATAGAGCTCACGTTCCCTTCAGACGAAAGCTTAACTACAAGCATCCTCCTCACGATGACCCAAGTATTTGGAGCTCTATTCACAGTAGGTGTTGGATATTTGAATATATGGACGGGATGCTTCTGGTCTCTGGCGAGCCAAGCGGTGCTACTTTTCATAGGCACGTGCATAACTGCTTTTATCCCTAACAGTCTCAGGAGGCAAGAAGCTTTTAGGAGGGATCCTAATATGAAGAAAAACTCTATGCATGGATCGAGATTAATATTTATTGAGTGAATTGTAAATAAAATATGTGACTTTTATTGCTTTTAGTATCTACTGTTGAGATAAAATTTGACCCAAATTTTTGCGCGCCAGTACACACAACACGTGTAGTAGCAGGGAAATCGGATGGATATAAATTTCATAACATTTTAATGCCGCTCATCTTGAAAATATTTATAGTTCAGCTTTTAATGCAAATATGACAACAGCGAGACGGTGGACTTTCTGCAAATGTATGGTGATTCTGTTAAATTTCACAAGATCACTGTTTTAAGGTTTTAAGCATTTCTGAAAAAATACTTGAAAATATTACGTTTCCACTAAATGCCCATATAAATGTTATAGAAATTAATAAGCTTGGTAACAGAACAGCTGATGTGATTCAAACTTCACAAAAGCTTTTTTGGTACGTGGCCTTGAAGACATTAAAATTTCGGGCATCTTCATATAATATAAGTTGTGACCATTATATTAAGGTCCGACAAAACGAACTCTCGTTTTTTGCTGTTGTTCCCGGGATTTTTTTTCTTCCTTCTGGACTTGTCGGACAAACTATAAATAACCTTATTGATAAAATAATGGATTTGACTTACATTTAAGGCTACAATTCTCGGTCGCGTTCTGTCGCCTGTTTTGCGGAGAGTTACTACTTACTAGTACGTTGAAGATTAATTCATTGCTAAGAATATTGTTTCTTATAATAAATAAACTTAATAGAATACAATGCTTTTTTACTTAAGACAAAGTCATCTGAAAATGTTGGGTTGATAATATTTTTGAATGTTTTACTCCTTGTTCAAAGCTGTTCGATTTTCTATACAAAAATATCGAGGCAAAAAATGTTAATACACACAGTATCACTGGCACTGCTAGGACGAATCTAACAATAGGTACCTCATATGTCAAATTCGTCAAGTCGTTTGGACTGTAGCTCGTAAAATAGAGTTTCTTGTTTAGATGTATAGATACCAACCTGCGTCAAACACAGATTTTTTAAGTTGAGGAACTTATCGTAGCAAGCTGAAACTTTCAGGGTTTACTCTACATGGATTGAAATAGTTTTTGCAATAAAATGAATCATGAAATACAACCTCAATGTTTTTACCACCCTCCAAAGTTGAGGGATGGAAGAGATTTTTCACAAAAAAATGAATTTAAGATTTCTTGCGTTTATTTCTAATTAGCTCTGTTAAAAAGTGACAACCATTGCTGAAACTAACCATTTAGCTCTTCTCAAAAGAAATCACAGTCCCAAACCCAATGGTTTAGTTGTAATTGCGATTGAAAGTTTTTTGTCGAAATTTCAAAAAATTGCAAATATCTTTTGAACTACAAAATTTCAGACCACACATATAGGTATTGAGGCCTTCTAACTATAAAGTTATTATTTCCTGCTAAACTTTGTAAATCAGCGTTTGTTCTACTCGTTTTAATTTAATAAGCGGAACATTGGTTCTACGTTTTTCTATCAAATTGATTGTCACTATTTACATATGCTGAGCATTGTTTTTTTTAGAAACATCTTAATTCAAACTTTTAATCACAAAAAAATAGAATGTACTTAGACGGAAAACTTATTCTAGATCTCGGATGCGCGCGGTTAGCAAACTGTCAACGGAGAATATCATACTTTTCCACCAAAAGTATACGCGATCCTATTACTATTTTGATATTTCTCTACAATTGGGCGCAATCTGAAAATTTTAGATAAACTAGGACTTATAAACTTCACCTCAGTGGAAAAAAGATTGGATGCAATACATTGTAATAAAAACTTCATTCTAATTTTTTTCGTGTTCGTCAATTCGTAAATGTCGATTATAAACCTTTGATCGTTTAATCAGGAAAAATATGAAAGGTTATAATATTTTGTGTTAATATTGGTTAGAAGTGCATGTGGAAAGCAACACGTTGATTTGGCAAAAACGATCTTTAGGGCCCCGCTGACTGCAGACTTTCTATCGGCCGATAGTTTAGTCGGGTTGGGCTGCTAGTGCGCAAGCCGAGTCAACTAAACAGTTTGGTTTATGACGAGTGCGCAGCCTAGCCAACAGCCGGCTGACGCCGATTATTCCGAACGATACTAGTTTGTATCTGACTGTTGGAATGAGCGATCGCACAATAAAGATAAATACAATATTGCCCAAAAATTGTATTAATCCTCTCATCCAACGGAGAAGAAAAATCAATAATAGATTCCAAGAGTATTTGGTGCATCCCATTCAGTGATATATTAGATGGTGGAAAATTTTACACAATGCTTTCCAAATTACTTGATTACCCGAAAAACCACGACTGTTCGACGCCAAAGCTCGGAGCGAACTGAACAATCGGCCGACTAAACAATCGTCGTGTGTGCGCAAGTGGAAGTTAGCTAACACTGATTACGCAGTCGGCCGATGTTGACGGACTGATTACTTTGAAGGGAATCGGGAAGCCCATCAAACTTTTTATCGGCCGATACTGAATCGCTGTGATGTGCGCATATGCATACGGCTCCATACTGATTGAGAAGCTGGCCAAACTATCGGCCGATAGAAAATCTGCGGGGGCCCTTACACACGCTCCAGAAACATGAAACGTACAATACACAACCGCGTGTACACTGCACTGGGCATAGGCTGCCTACGTACATGTGGATAAATTGTGTAAGCTACAGCGTAGACGCAAGTTGAAATTTCTGTTGAAGACATTATTATAAATTTATTCGGACATAATGTTTATATACCTATTGTTGTTAAGGATGGAAGATTTTCAAAAAATAGTCCTTAGTTGTTAACCTTTTCGTTTTTAGATATGTCACAATTAAAAATATTGCACTTATTCTTTTAGATTGTATCGCTGTACTCTTAACTTATTATTATTAGATATACCAAATATTGTAGCCCTTTATATTATAAGAATAAAACCGCAAAAAATACATTACAAATAAAAGATATTTTTTCATCCCTTTGTATTACTAGTTTTTTAACCATAATAGAATCAATTAACAAATGCGTGCCTCATTTAGTTTTTCCGCCCTGGGCCTCCGATGGGCTTAGTCCGCCACTGGCTCTTGGTATCTCTAGGCTTCCTGATGTTGGTTTAATCATTCAAAGGATTGGTAGCATTGTCTGTCACGTACTGAACGTCAATAATGTCAGACTGACGTATATTGAATTTTGCCCAGAAGTATCTTTGACATTTGGGTTGTGCATTATCTGAATTTTTTATAAGAAAAAGATTCTAATTTCTAGATGAAAGATGACTTACAAGAAAAATATACATAAAACTGATAATTACTGTAAATACCACTCTGGCAAAGATATCAGAGCATAACCAGCTTATAGTTAACTGGACAATAGACGTGCAGTTATGTGCAACTCAGAAATATTAGTTTATCAACAGGATAGTTTTTCTCAAGATGGTGCTCAAAGAAAAAAGAATATATCTCTAAAGCACGCATAACGAAAATGTTAGAGGAACAACAAATGGGTTCTCAGACGTTAGAAATACTCAGGCAGGGTGTTTGGGCCTCCTTCACTGGAGGGTGGTTCTATGATCCACACCAGGATGTTTTTTGCAACACCTTTCACTTGTACACTTGGCTGTTCCTTTTAGGATTTCCATTCGTTATATATGTGGTAAGTAATAAGAACAATACCAGAAATGTTATAAAATTAAAGTGACAATGACCATTGACCTCAATACTTTTATTTGTTTTGGTTTCAGTCATCACCAAACTAGGTATATGGGTGTTCCATAATTGCTAGTTAACCTTTCATTTTTAGTATACTTCTAAGATTCACTATTCATTGTTTGTCTGTCTATCAGGTGTGTAGGTCCATTGCCGATCAGGCAAATGTCACACAATTAGTATTCACTGTGAAGCATCAGTATTTATCATGGATGTTCGCTGACCCTGTAGCCAGGACATCAGTAATTATTGATGTATAAGGTAACATACAAACTGACAGTCAATTCTTTCCAACAATGAATTTCTCCTTGTCCAAAACAGTTTACAGTTCCAGACAGCTCAGCTCATAGCCAACATCATAACAGTGATTAGTTTGGACAGTTTTTTAATAGCCAGAGATTCCTTGTTGGAAATAATCAACTGATGGAATGATTGGTAAATACTGATAGTACAGACCACAGTAAACACATAGTGTGACATTCACTTACTGTCTAAGCAACTGGGTTGCTTCTGTTGTTTGATTCTAGAAACCAATCAATTACAGTATTGTATTATTGTCCCATTACACATGTATTATCTGACTAGGGCAATGATCTTATACTTTTGGGAACTAGATTTAGTTAAGACTAGGTTGCCTAGTTAACTGGCAGGCAATTCAGTTTATTTAGTTGTTGATACATAACTACAAGATCCAGGAAAATACATATAACACCATTACCTAAAATAAAAGGACCCTATATTTTTTCTGGTTTTTACCCCTAATTCAAGATTAAAAATATTGTAGAAAATATTTTTCTTTCAGTATTTTCCTCCTGCCTCTTTCATTTGGTGTTTCTACTGTGCGGCAGTAACAGTGGCACTAGCGTGTATAAAACTAGTTAATTTTGGACTTCATCATATGTATGATACATCAGAATGTTTTCAAGAAGAAGTAGATGGCTGGGACTGCAAAAAAAGGTAATTATAGGATTATCTGTCATATGGTTAGACTGATATCCTAAAAATGATTGTTTGTAAAATAATGAAGGTAAAACAAATAAGGAATAAGCAGGATTGGACAAAAATGTCTTCACATTTTCTTTTAGTTTATTTTGTGTTTACTCATTTTGAGCCCCAAACATAAACATAGTATGTTTCTATATCTAAACATAGTGTGTTACTATGAGTATCCAGGTATGTGTGTGTGTATGTGACTATGGAATTTTAAATATTAGTGAAACTTATTCTAGTTAAGTGATGTTTTATGTAATTGATAGAGCTGCCTTAATGAACGTTTTATAGATATGGTAAGCATAGTTTTTGCTTTTGTTGGAATACATTCTCAAAACCTGTATGGCAACCCATAGCTATTCAACTTTTATGACCCTATGCTAATTATTACACAATTTCGTGAAGTAACCAAAAAGAAATGCATGTAGACAATGCAATTTTTTCAACCACAAATTGCTTATTTGTCCAATCAGTAGCTTACATCATGCAATTGTGGAGTAAACTTATGCAGTCTTATGGTAAGGCTTATGTCATTACTCAAGACATCACTAAAGCCTTCAATCACCTGTGGCATGCTGCCCTCTTGAGCAAACTTCCATCCTATGGAAAAACTTTACAGATGGATGGCTGACTTTACTTCTGGCTGGAAGATATCTGTCGTAATTAACAGGTTCTCCTCTTCATCCCACAATATCAATGCGGGTGTTCCCCAGCAACACTGTTCCTCTTAGATATCACTGACCTCGTTTCCTGCATGGTCAACCCACTCCACAGCTTCGCTGATGACAGCACTCTACATGCAGGAATTCAGAGTAACAAGCCGATCTTGGCTGCTGAGCTGGCAAAGCAGAAGACTAGCGATGACTTCCTCTCTGACGACAGACCTGGAGCTTATCACTGCTAGGGGACCCAACAATCTTGTACAGTTTAATGCGTTCAAAACACAGTACTGTACCTTAACGAACAAAAAGCGTCCTAGCGCTCATCCGGTTTCGATGGATGGCCGAATTCAGCCAGAGTCATTTTTTTAGGCTGGTCGAAGTTCAGATCAGCGAGAACCTTATCTGTCACAAACACATCTCGTCAATACCGGCAGCTGCTGGGAAAAAGCTGGGCTATTTGTTTAGGGCTAAGAAGTGCTTTTCTCCGCATGATCTTCTCACTCTATACCAGGTGCAGATAAGGCCTAGCCTCGAGTATTGCTCACACGTTTGGGGTGCTGCCGCCCCGACTACATTATTTATGCTCGATGCTGTCCAGAGGAGGACTGTTCGACTGATCGATAACTCTTCTCTAACAGACAGTCTCACACCGGCGGACCGTCGGCGATCCAGCTCTCTTCTACCTCTACACCAACAAGCTTTGCTCCTCAGAGCTCTCTTCCATGATACCGCTGCGCGATGTGCCTGCCTGAAAGACCCGCCTGACTTGGCCTTCCATCCTAATCGTGTTGAACTTCGTACATCTAGAACTGGCCGGTACGACCGCTCCTTTGTCCCGAGCGTGTCGAGATTATGGAAAAATTTGCAAGAGGAAGCTTTTCCCAGATCTACTAACCTTAGGCAGTTCAAAAATCGGATTATCAAAATTTCTTTGGGATCATCATAGCAGCCGCGGTGTCCCGGCATTTAGGCATATGCCTGTGCGGCTGCTTCGTTATAAAAAAAAGCATCATCAGTTGTATCTATAGAACCCACCCTTAAACTGAATGCCAAATAAAACCAGAGATGTATGAGCAAAGGTTTTTATTGATATCATTCAGATGACAGTTCATTTGTTTTTACCTGTAATATACTGTGTGTTTCAATAATTGCCTGAATGGCCCTGTATAGTAGCGGCAAGAACAAATGAACTGTCATCTGGAAGACATATAGATAAAATAGAATGTCATTGTCATTTTGTTCTTCAAAAAATGCCTCTGATGAAGCCGAAACATCAGTAAAATTTTACTTCTGCCTCTGTGGTTTCATTTGAGGCGAGTAAAATAGAGATATATAAATAAGACCACCACAATATGAGTTATAAACGTTACATATGTCCTGAAATAACATTGAAGCATTCATTTTGGTGATTTTGCAAGTAGCCTGTTAACAGAGTACTTCACCTTTGATGCTGCCAGAATGTTTGTTATAGAAATATTTAATAGGGTCTCTATTTTATCTTCCACAGGGAGGATGAAGGTATTGAAATGCAAGTTCTTTCGAACAAAACAAGTCTACCATCGTCTTCAGGTTTGAGACCTGCTATGTATTCAGAAGGTAACATACATACTAGTCAAATAACAGATGCAGAGAGTTTAGAGTCGACTGAATTTAGACAGCTAGAGGTTACTGAGGGTGGTAAAATGGCTAGCAGCAGAATAGGTATGAATTATTGTATGTATGCAAGGCATAAGAATGCGGGCGAGAAATAGCGATGCTGTCAGACATTGTGTAAAAAATATAGTCATTGTGCTTTGGAATATACTTATTGAAAATATTACTGAACATGCAAAGTACATATACACTTTTCGCGTTTTCCCACTTACATTCTCTCACTGGGACAAGAATACTTAATTTTTTGAAACATATCTGATCCATGGTGCATCAGTCGGTTCTTAGTTAAAACCAGCAAGGTTGGACAGTTAAATTCAACTGACATTTCCTGTATTATTTTGATCTGATTGCAGTGTTCAATTTGATCAAGTTATCAAATAATTTGTTTGTTATGTTTCAACACTTCCCTTACTCTAATTTGTAGTCATAGCAATAGTACCTTTTTTCGCACTTCTCACAAGTTACCTAATTATCAATCAGTCAATATCACTGCTGTCACATTAATCTGATTTCAGCTATTGTTAAACCTCGAAGTCTACATTCAATTATTAACAGCTGTCTCCTTAGACTGCTCTAGCTTGATGCCTTGATCAAAATTTGTTCTTGTCAAATGTATTACAAGTAGGTCGCAATGTGTCAATTTAATCTCATTTTCACTATTCTGTCGTCTCGATTATGTTGAACAAAATCAACATGGTCTACTTTATTACTACTAAGGTGAAAGTCAATGTCGACATTATTGGAACACATTTAACTTTAAGTACTTCCTTCCATTTTTTTTACATCCGGCACGTGGATCATATTAGAATTAGACCAACTGGCTGTTAAAACGAACTGGGATGCCTTTACAGTGCCGAATTACAGTTGCTATTCACAATCATAGTGGTTAGTTCTAATAATGATTAGCTAAAACAATACAATAAAAAGAAAGTACCCGAAAAAGTTACACACGAAATACATACATACAACTTGTATTAAATTAAAAAAGAAAATTCTCATACCAGAAACGTATTAAAAAAAAGGACTAACTAAAATTTCTCAAAACCTCTAAGAGCACTGTTAAATCTGTCTCTCGCAGAAGGGATATTTCCTTGTAAGCTGAAAGAATCACTTGTTATACCAATCTATAAAAAAGATGATATTACTAACATGGCTAATTATAGGGGCATTTCTTTGTTATCCGTATTCGCAAAATTCTTCGAAAAGGCTTATTATAATAAACTGATAAAATTTGCTGACAAATTCAATATCATCAACAGGTACCAATTTGAATTTCAGAAAAACCTATCTACAAATATGCAGTATTGTCTGTGTGTAACTTTGTCTTAACATGCCTTGAAAAGAAAGATAAAACGTGTTGTCTCTTTATAGATTCAAGACGCGCTTTCGATCCTGTCAACCATGCTCTTTTACCTGAAAAGCTTAATAACTACGGAGTCAGAGGAATCGCTTTAAATTTAATAGAAAGTTATCTATCCGATAGGGAACGAGTTGTCATTAATAATGGTAGATGTAAATTATCTTCTAGCACCAAGGTTCTTTTAACTGGTGTTCCGCAAGGAAGCATACTAGGGTCTCTATTATTCTTGTTCTTCGTCAACGATGCGCCTATTTTGATGAAACAGCATTTTGTTACATTATTTGCTGACGATACCACGGTGGGGGGTAAAACTAAAGATCCAACTCAGCTCATTACTGAGTTATCAGTTGCATCATATCACATGGAGAGGTACTGTGTAAGGAATGGCCTTGTACTTAATGAACAGAAGACGCAACTGATGCAGTTTTGCTTGCGAGGTACAGATTGTGATATTCACCTGAAAATTAACGGAACCAGAGTGAACGAGATTCAAGTCACTAAATTCCTTGGTGTTATGATCGATTCAAGGCTTACTTGGAGGGATCATATTGACTGTTTAGTCCACAAAGTATCAAAGCATTGCTTTGTGTTGTGGAGACTGGGGCAGTTTGTAACTACTGCAGTGCTTAGGATGTACTATTTTGCTCACGTACATTCTGCCATGAATTACTGTATCGTTTGCTGGAGTAGCAGCTCACATACATCAGATTTGCTACTTGTGCAGAAGAGAGTGATTCGTACAATAATTTTTAGTAACAAGCTCACTTACACATAATGCCTATCAGATTGTTCAACAGGTTGCCAATTGTTATCAAAGCTGTCACTAATTTCAATGCTTTCCAACGCCGAGTTAAAAGTCTATTTATGGAAAACCCTTTTTGCAGCATTGAGGAATACATAACATCAGACTTGTGAATTGTATTATTGCAAACAATTAATTTTTAATCTGTTTTTTAATCTGTTCGTCCCTTTATTTTTGTTTTATTTGTTATTTATTCACATCTTTTTAATTTGTTTGTTTATGTTATTATTTTGAGTATATTATGTTTGTATATTTAATTTACTTAGTGTTGTCTCGATCACAACTTTTTGGGCATTTTTTTTTTCTCATTCATCATTGACAATTTGCTGATACTTTTTCAAGTCAAATGGCAATAAAGATATTTCTTTATTTTATTTTCAAAATCTGGTATGCCTAACAGCATTGAGCTAGATCTTGTAAGTCAGTTGCATTTATTAGCTACATCAGGATGTATATTCAAAATCTGGGTTATGGTTGATCTGTATGTTGTTGAGAACATGATGTTATTTTGCTTTTTATGTTTTATGCTGAAGTCAGAAATTTTTAACATCAATTATTTGTATCTAAAGCCTGAAAAGCTAGAATCATAATTGTTTTTTGATAATACTGATATTGAGGAGCTATTTTCGTTGTAATGGAATTATGTTATATGCTTTTAGGCCTAAAAACATGAAGCTTTTCTTACCTATAGTTTTATTAGTCTGTGGTATTGTCACCGATTGCTCTTTGAATCTGATCTGATCATGGTCAATAAGCATGAAACAACGCGTACACGGTTGGTTGGCCGGACGAAAAGTTTATTATTACAACTCATATTTTCAACACACTTGACACTACAAAATAGTGAAAGTTACACCACAATGATACATCGTGACCCAGTAGTTACATTTAAGAAACCAACTCATGATCAACTCTCAATGGTCTGTTGAAACTACTATTTAGGAAATGGTACAAAATTGTTTACTACAACTAATACTCTCAAAATCAGCAGTCACACCCAGTGTTCTCGTTCGAGTCGACTTGTGGTTGTAGTATCAATCTACGTACCACATACGAACGGGAAAACTGTTCATGAGTGGTAATTCTGACATTCATGCAATGACCATAGGTCAGTGATTGCTTCAATGTCCGTATGTGCGTGGACAACATAACTCTAAAATATCACTGATGTTTCATTCATAAACACATTACCCAACTGAGACATGATGAATCAGATAATCCTCTACATTATAAGTTGCAGAAATTACATTTTGGTGTATAGCTTTTTTAGATTTAAAAGCAGAGGTTCACCGAAAGAACTCATCTGGAAGTAGTGAAGATACAGATACCCCACCGATAGAAGAAGCTCACACTCATAGTGAACGTATGACATCTAAGCAGCAAAGAGCAAAACATCAGCGATCCAAAACTGATGGATTTGTGACATTTACTATTAAGGATGAGACGAGTACTAATTCTGCTTTTTGCAAATTGTATCCTAAGGTACTTTTTCAACTCAGTCATGTAACATCTAATGTTTTTTAAAGGATTGTAATAACTGGAATGAAGCAAATACATAGTTTTAGCACTGTGATATTAGGGAACAATAGTATAACGGATCAACAAGAGTTTCTCTTCTATACGCGATTTGTAAACGGGAAATAAATCATTATGAAATCGACAATTATTATAGTATACTGTATTAGAAAGCTAAAGTTATGCCACTACTGGTTTCGGACATTGGGGCGTTGCGGAATTTGAAGGATCAGTTTTTAGATCACTTACCAAACATTTGCTACATGTATTCACAATAGCCGGCAAACGTTTGTATTCTAAAATTTGCACTGCCTATGCTTTATTGAATTATTTCACTTCCACACGGAAAGTGTGACAACATCCAACCACAGTCGCAGTTGATCCATATTTATTCCTTTTAATTTAGGAAGCATATGCCTCTACAAGGCGCCCCACATGGAACTGCAGTGATCGATTGCTCAAAAGGTTAAGGCTTAAGCCATGTACAGATATGTAACAACACAGCAACCACATCGCGCAACAAAATGACGATCCAATTTTGTTGTTTGTCGTTCAGTGAAAGCCAAATTCTAGCCGGAAATGGATATAGCAGTAGCAGCAGCTGCCTATATTTATATTCACTACTAATTATCCAAAAACAAACGACGACGACGTCCGAGACGATGGTAACAAACGCAGTTATATACCAATAGATCACCACACGGTTGCAACAATTTGATAGCGGAATTGAAATTTCAAAAAGTAAGTGGACAGTACAAAAATTTTACCAGGATGTCTCCGACGGATTTTGAATATCTTCTCACGTTGATTGGATCAAAAAGACGAAAATAAGATACAAAATGGAGAGCTGCTATCACAGTGCAAGAAAGACTAGCAGTCACGGTGCGATTTTTAACGACCGGAGATTCAGATAGTAGTTTGCAATACGTTTCGAATTTCAAAGCAATCGATCAGTTACATCATTCCAGAAGTTTGTGAGGCATTAATCGAAGTTTTAAAGGAAAATATACAAGTAAGAAAAATTATTCTTTTACTTCTAAGTACTCGTACATTACAAGATAACACATTGGTGCTTGCCGCACCGGTATGCTTGTCCAAACATGTGCAACTTCGTCGCGAGCCATTCCTTTGATGTTGCGCTGAAAAACCGACAGAGCCTGGATCGGGCCGAACGGCGAGCTGTAACGCTAATGAGGTTCGCAACGGCGTTTTTTACACAGACTACACTAGCGCGACGCGGTTCGTCGCGTGGTTGGTTCGCCGGGTTGTTACATATCTGTACATGGCTTTAAGAAACACTATGCTGTTGCGCTCCAGATATACGTGTGATTCCATACCAGAACACTCATTAGGTCGGCGCACAATACCACTAGCAGCCGTGGCCGTAGTTTTCAGGGCTAATGTACAGAGAAATCGTAGAATTACCAATGTTGTGAGCGTATAAATATATCACCATCAAAAAAATGAGATAAACCCTCGCCAAACCCTTACAACCGCCACCCCAAGTTTTCACCTCTGATTTTTTTTTCCAAAAATGATCAGAATCCTCTGAAATGTAAAAATACTAAGTTTTTACAATATTTACTTTTTTGGTTTTAGCTACAAAACTTTTGCGTCCTTGGCATAGTAACATTGTGAAAAATTTCATCGAAATCCGAGTGCTACTTATCAAGTTATAGGTTATAAGATTAGCGGACAGACAGACTGACCGGCAAAATGAGTGACATGATTTTTCGCAATGTACATATCATATAACATCCAAAAATATATTTTAGATAATTTTCGCGATTATAATACTTCTCCGCCTGTAGGCGTGGGAAGTGAAACGGTCCGAAAGTATCATGATGCACATTCTGAAGTTTGAATTTAAATCTTTCAGAGTGGTAGTGACGAATCCTATTAGGTGAACATAACTCAAAAAAATATGGTATGTGCTATGTCTCTTGTTGCTGTTTTGAGCGTATATTCGGTCGCACGTCGCTGTTTCGCATCGCTGCTTCTTGGCATTATCGCGGCGCGGAACGACAACTTTGATATGAAGTGACATAACCTCATAACTCTGTTACAGTATACCCTACTTCGCAAGTATCAGTCACGCTTTGACGTCTACTGGGATGAACAGCTGACCAGCAAGTGATATTTTTGTGTTAGTCTGCAACGTTGGCAATAATGAATCGGGTATAAATCTAGTAAAACTTATTTTTGGCGTTTTGTTTTTTGTATGCAAATGAACTTTACTAAATGAAAGATCTGTTAGCAAGTACAAAATGAATCTGTAGCGTACAAAAAACCAAAACAATTATGTATCCTGCGCCGATATGGGGAATATTGAAGTAGTATTACTAGATAACCAGCTGTCATTCTACCATGATGGATACTCGTGAAATAGGGTATAAGTACTATAATATATTGGATCCCTTTTAACGGTTTGTTTGTTTAACTTCACTTTAAAGTTTTAGGGCCACATTTATAGTCGACCTTTAGATGACCCTCAAGTGAAGATTTAATATCGCCTTTCGCGGTTCAAATTTCCAAGATTCTTACGATTATAAAAACTTCTAAACTTGTTAAAATCCTCAAAAGTTCTATTTCCAAATTTTGATGATTTTTTACTTTTTCAACAAATCATTATTTCCAAAATTTTCTGACACTAAAATATTTATTGTTTTGTTTGCTTGTTTAAGGGTTGTATCGTCAGACATTCCTACAATTGTAGGACGCCTTTATGATGTCCTTGATTTTCATAGTCTTTTCTCAGCCATCAGAAAGGCTGGGATATTTCTAGATTTCTACTGTTCCGTGTCAGCGACAGCGCTCTCCTTTTGTGAGGCTATGTTTTCTTTTTGAATTGTAGGAAATTTCGAGCTATATAACAAATGACATGAATCAAAAGCATGAACAGTTTAAAGCAAAGAGATATTTGAAACACAACCTCAAAATAGAGCGTTGAAACGGAACAGTGGAAAACTATGAAAATCAAGGAGGCCATAAAAGCGTCCTACAATTATTGTAGGAACGACTGTCGATACGACCTTTAATTCAAGTAATACTTTCTGAAATATTGATTTGCTAGTTATATTACTATTGCAATTTTGTAAATGAAAACCTATATTTCCTTTTGCATAATAATTATGGTAAAGATTAAATTCTCTGTAGCGTTCTAAATGTTGTGCAAAAGATGTTTTTTTATTTTAAATATAAAAATAAAAACCAAATATCATATGAATTTTTTTTTCATTGGCAGTGCACAAGATAGTTGAACAATATAGTAAATGCGCTAGAATAATTGTATTATAATTTTTTTTAATATGTACTAAGACTATGAGAATCCCTGTAAAAGTAATTTGTGTTTTTTGTAGTTTGTGAAATATTGTATTTATAGTGATCGTTAAACTTTAGTTGAATTTCAATATGCAGGGTGTTCCTTAATGAGGTTTTCCAGGTTTTCAAGATTCTTGAAATCTCCCGGGTCGTCGAAATCAGCAAAATTATTAATTTACAAATGGTATTATAAGAATGGATGAGATGTATTGACAATAGGAAACATATATTGACAGTGTTTTTGAACTTCAAAAGGGCGTTTGAAACTACTGATATAGATAAATTAATTACAAAATTGCATCACTATGAATTCTGTATTCAAAATACTGCAAAACTACTAAATTGACGGAAGTCAAGAAACAAAATTGGACCTACATTATCACGCTCAAAAAATATTCCTGTTGGTGTACCACAAGATAGTAAACTACATTTATTTCATAGATTAATGATATTTGTAATATTTTAGATTACTGTAAAATTCAGATATATATATATATATATATATATATATATATATATATATATATATATATATATATATACGTATATATATATATATATATATATATATATAATCTAAAATATTACAAATGTCATTAATCAATGAAATAAGTGTAGTGAACCCCAGTTTACTATCTTGTGGTAGACCAACAGGAATATTTTTTGAGCGTGATAATGTAGGTCCAATTTTATTTTTTTGACTTCCTTCAATTTAGTAGTTTTGCAGAATTTTGAATACAGAATTCATAGTGATGCAATTTTGTAATTAATTTATCTATATCCGTAGTTTCAAACGCCCTTTTGAAGTCCAAAAACACTGTCCCTATGTCACTATATGTTCCTATTGTCAATATATCTCATCCAGTCCTCTAATACCATTTGTAAATTAATAATTTTGTTGATTTCGACAACCCGTGAGATTTCGGGAATCTTGAAAACCTGGAAAACCTCTGATGATAAAACTGCCACAGCCCATTGTGGATTCACTCAAGCGTACTTATTCTTCATTTAAAGTCCAAGGTTTGATCAACCCTCAGACGGCACTCGGCCCTCAAAGAACGTCTATAAATGTGGTCCTTAATCCTATAAAACAACATTTGCTTATAGATGGAGGGATTCTAAAGCGTGAATGCCATATTTAATAATACTCTGTTTAAATAGGGAAGCATCGATTCTCAAGAGAGCGGCCTTCTCCATCAAAGACCTTCTCTGCAAAGCATGGGTTCCGAGCAAAGCACCTCGCAATACATGGAGGGCGGCAGGAGGCATTCAAACTTCACCAACAGCAGCCTCAGCTACTTGCCGTCTACCGTTCAAACGGAAATTAAACCGACGGGGTCGTTGGAACTGGGCATTATCGACAAGAACCCCAATCAGGCCCTCACCTCTGAAGGCTTCTACTTCAAGTCGGACGGTCGCAGTGCAGGCGTACGTCGCATACGCTCCTCAGTGTTGGAGACTTGTTGTCCGGCTCCTTCGATGGCTATACATCCGAACAGGTTAGTGGCATGATGCATCTTACACAAATAATATAGAAAGTGCAGTAATCTCTTTAAACCGCGAAAACACCACACGTTATAATATTTTCTACGAGTGGGGTCGTTCAAGTATTACGAGGTCAGTAAATTAAGTAATGAGACTGATTTTTTAATTTTATTCATTCAAATATAATTACAAATTTATATTGCCACCCTCAAAATAACTTCATGCTAAAGTCACATAGCGCTGGAGACGATTCTTCCACTCCTGATAGCAATGCTGGAATTCCTATATTAGAATAGCCTTCAGCTAGTCGGTTACAGCCGTTTGAATGTTTTCGACGGTCTCTTGAGGTGATTTTTCATCTTCGGGAAGAAAAGTCTCGAGGACTCAAGTCAGGCGATAAGGAAGCTGAGAAGCTACTGGAATGTTTCTACTGGCCAAAAACTCGTTTTTTCAAATTTAACTCTTTCCCAATCATTCTGACTGTCAACCGACAATCTGAACGCACAAGATCCCGGATTCTGTCGACACTTTTACCGGTTCTTGAAGATGAGGGCCTGCCGCTTCGTGGTTTATCTTTAGTCGACTCTCTCCCTTCTGAAAATGCCTTAAACCACCGAAATACCTGGGCTCTTAACAAAACACTATCGCCATAGGCCTGCTGAAGTTTAGAAAGAGTTTTCGTTGCACTGTGCTCAAGTCTAAAGCAAAACCTGGTAGCACACCTTTGCTCGAAATTGATGTCACTCATTTTTGGAACACACTCAACACACAAAAAAGTCGCTATGGACAACCAAATTACTGGAGCGAGCGCAAACTTGTACTGAAAGTGGATCACATGTTCCTCTATCTCCCCGGCTCCTCCAGTGTTGCCAGATCAAACGCTACGTTTTCAGTCTCAATACTCAACTTACAGACTTCGTACGTAAGCAGATTCTTTACAATTATTAACCCCCTCCCCCTTGTCAGTCCATGGGACTAACTATAGCTCTGCGCTTTATTGAGAGGATTTTAAAAAAATATTATGACAACTAAATTGAAGTTGACCTGTTTCGTCACAGCTCTAAAATCGTTAAAGAAAGAATAAGGTATTCATAAACACTTGACGCTGTCTTTAGGTGTATTGTACTCTTTTTTCATTAACATTAATTTTACATTTAGCAGTCAGTAGGGATTTCGCATTTTTCAGTGCGCGCATATCAGCATGGCTATTGTGATATCCAACGAAGATCGAGAGGTCTTGATAATCGAAATTCAGTCAAGACCTGGAATGATGATCCAAACCACACGACTAGACTAAAACTCTCCATATTTCGGACGTAATTCCTCGGTGGGTGAATGCTAAACTCCCTACTTCTTGTTCGCCTTCTGCTATGAAAATCTTCATTATCAACATCATTTAAAACTAATAGCGCACGACGTGTTCTAAACGACATCCTGAAGGATAGTTTTCCGATTTACTGTCTATTCAGTTTGCAGCCCGCAGCCGACAGCCGACACCGCGAAAAGTATAAATGGATAGTCAGCCACCACCTACA
Source organism: Acanthoscelides obtectus (assembly GCA_963669975.1). Taxonomy (NCBI): domain Eukaryota; kingdom Metazoa; phylum Arthropoda; class Insecta; order Coleoptera; family Chrysomelidae; genus Acanthoscelides; species Acanthoscelides obtectus. The sequence goes on along the minus strand of CAVLJG010000007.1, from coordinate 51,451,576 downwards.
ACCTGTCGTTTAAAAATACCCCACCGGTCGCTGCCACCTCGTAGTATAAGCCCGGCCTAAGTGATACATTCTACTTACTTACACTTATGTATTATTGAGTCAGTATTATATACAATTCATTTTCGATGTGCAGTCAGTCAAAAAAACTTCAGAAGGCTAGTGCGTGGATGCAGCGCACTGATTGGCCGTTTAGCATGGATGGCCGTAATAACACGCCCTTGGTAATAAAAAGGACGGATCTGGATCACCAACTAGAAACATATATGGTCCTTCGAGAGAAACATCATGTGTAACCTTTGATTAACGAGTAAACGTATTAACCAAGTTGTCGTATATATTAACCAGTGATATGACATATATTTCCGTAAACACCAACGAATTCGAATAGATTAGAAGGAGTCATTCCTCTTTGTTTAGATTACATTGTTTGTCGCCAAAATTGCGTAATGTTAATGTTGTATGTTATATCAACATTATATTTACAGGTGGAAAGATCTACCTTCATTAGGTTAGTGCCTCTCTTTGCAAATTATGCAAGAAGTACATGTCCTGAAATCGTTTGACACCACAATTGTCTGCAAACACTCGCCCTTTAGAGAATAACACTAAAATTACGAATTTAATATCAGAACTGTAAAAAAATAACGTATGTTAAGTCCACTTGTAGTATGCACACTGCAGACTGACATTTTGAAGATAAACATATCATAGGCTTGCTCCTTTTACCTAGTCTAAATTCGTCGGTAAACATCGGTACTACAAATGAATTTGGTATAATCAAGCAGACGGGTAAAACACTCGATTTTTCCAATTATTACATTTCTCGTTTTTGCTGTCCCATCACTCATTATTTATGTAGTCCACCAACAAATAGACTTTTGAGAGAAATAACCTGATTTTATTCCATTGTATTAGCACTGAAATGGTCGGCAGTAAGGGTGCCCGCAACCCATTACCTCCGCCAAGTACCAGCCTGACTCGGAACCAACATCTCAATTTATGCCCCTACTATGGTTCGGAGATCGTGTACCCCATTGCCGAGCAGTCCGATGAACATCAGACCTCGCACGGTCCTGACACTGACATGGAGTCTTTGACTCACGTCTCTGATTCGGATTTTGAAGAGAACAATCAAGGTAGGAGTTTGAAAATACGTATAGACAAATTGTAAGGATGCTTTCTTTGATTGCATTACGTATGGATGAGTGCATCAGGTAACTTGAAGCAGCCCGTGCTGCCCAGATGGAGTCTGCTAGTTCTGATAGAGCTATTCCGTGACTACTTAAAACCGCTGCAATGATGGGTCGTTTCAGGTTACCCTGTTGTACTGATGTTAAACCCATCAGCTCTTCAAATATTGAGGTTTGAGCTTCTATTTATACTCACCAGTTGAGTTTTGAATCATACTTATGTATTGAGTGTCCCTTAAATATTACACGAACGACGCAGTCTAGAGGAGTCATACATCTAGAATTGGTACTTTTATCTGACACCTGACAGTTGTCATCTAAATTGCAAGGATTCTTCGGCTGCACTTTTGCAACGCCTGAATGCTACCAATCGCCGCATTTTACTTTTGAGTTTCTGGTTAAACCTTCCTAAAGGGGAAGTACTTAAGTTATGACAATTGCCCTAAAACTCTGAAAATTCCATCAATTTATTTGCTCCGAAAGTTGATGTCATCTTTTTAATCAACACCCCTAAGACGAATGTCACGTTCAATATTCACAGTGATAGTCAGTATTTATCAGGAAGCGTGGTTTTTAATGAACAAGTGGCATGGTGTATTGATGGACGTCAGTATTTATTATTGATGTATAAGGTTTCGTAAAAATTCATTTCCATTGAATCCAATCCATATACCATATTCAAGAAGAAATGGAGAATGGGTATTAAAAATCTGCAATGTATTGGACACAAAACTCTCCGTCTTTGTATAACGATGCACAGTTTATGATTAGAGATATGCTTTTAAAAGTCACAATGCTGTTTTTTCGGTGCTGTTTTTTGAGTTATCATATCTAGAGCACATTCCCTTTGTAAAAATTTTGCCTATGTATCAGCCACATTAGAAATCTTGCAGACGATATGTGATTTAAGCAACTTTCATTACATGTTATTGGATACCTTCAGTTAGATGTTAATCGCTGTCAAAATCACACGCTCATTTTAATAGTAATAATAATAATAAATAAAAAGCCTTAAACAAGAACAATAGTTTACCCTGAAGGGCGGGACTACATTGATTTAACCGCCTCAAAGATTGCTAACTTCGGAACAAACTAACATCTATAAAATAAATATAGAAACTTGTTATTTGCTTGTACCTTTTTGTCTATTTTCGAACTTACAGACCAATATTTTCATCTGAATCATACACAGTAAATAATAATAATTAACAAATTAGTTGAATTTAAAGAACAGTACACAGAAAAATAAACAAAACTAAACAAATCGAACGAAACTATAAACAAAAAATTCGAACTGTGTGATAGAAATAACAAGACGATATAAGGAATCAAATTAAAGTTGTATGCTTTGATCAGTCAATAGACCGTTTTTTTTTAATTATTATTAAAGCTAGACAGAGGTCACTTGAATCAACCTGTCTTTGAGGTAGGAGGCGTTCGATGTCAACATCATTGTATGTACTATATCCATGAGACTGTACTTATAATGGCTCTCAACTTTCAACCAAGCAATAGCTTTATAAACATCTGGTCCATTGTCATACTTCCTCGAGTTCCATCAGTTTAAGGCAGAGCCACCACTTAATTAGCACTAATTAAGGAGTATAAATACAAACTTTATGGACGCTAAAATGTGGAAAACTGTATTTCCAGCAGCAGCTGCAGTAGTTTTAATTCTAAAGCTGGTCGAGATATTCAATATTGGTTCTTATTTCAGGAAGTCACTCTCCTCTACTGTACATAAAGCTGAAAAAATTGAAAAACGTGCCTTACAACGAAAAGCATCAATCAAAACCGTCGCCAAAGCTAGCGGATGAAGAGAGAACCAGCGCTACATCCAAAGATGCCTTGTTAGATAATGATAATTCAAATTCTAGCATCACTGCCGATATGCAGGTGAGTATGAAAATATAAATGAGAAATCAAAATAGCTACAACATATTAAAGATGTAAAGTTTATAAAACAGAATTTCGATACTGAACTCAAATGAGCAGCTTTTTGATCTTTTATTTGATAACCACATTAATATGGAGAACAAACACTATCTTGAAACTGAAATTAACGAACGTAAATAAAATCTGCGTCAGAACCATGTGTTTATTTGGGTGTTGTGAAACCTGGGCCAATTGGTGTTCACAGCACTGAGAAGTTACAGTAGTTGCTGTCGTTAGCACTGCTTCAATTTAACTACAAATATTGTTTTAAAATCTTGAATCATTGAATCTCATTCAGGATGCACATGGAGACTGCTACAATACTGACAACGACGTCAGTGACAAGAAGCTGAGCGAGTGTTCAAATCTTTCGTGCAGCAATACTAGCGTGGAATGTGAGGAGAGGGCAATCGAAAAACGGACAAAAACTAGGCCTAAGCACAGTGAAAAGCTGACCAGAATCAAACACAGCGATGAACCCGACTATAAACTGTGTGAGAGCGTCCAACCTGAAAAACCTGAAAGCAACGAATGCACGATAGTTAGAAAAAGAAACATTCGGAGGAATAGGAGAAGAAGAGGTAATGCGAGAAAGGCGGGGGACGGAGGGAATTTTTCTAGTCTAGCTGAATTAGATTTGGATTGGTTATTCGAAGAGAATCATGGATTGCAGCATAGAAAAGGTAATGAGCAAAACATGTTTTTAGAAACTGGAATCTTGCTAAGGAGACAGGATTTTTTGAAATTTAGACCCACAACCGGATCAAAATTTGTTTGCCCAAATTTGTGAAAAGATCGTGATATGAGAACATTGGCAGCCGATACTAGCATTGTAGTCATTTAACTAAATTAACTGACCAAAAATATTCCACGGCCCTGAATTTCAACTTACAGCGTTTTGTTTTTTGACCTTTACATGGCATTTAATGAAAGAAATCATATCATTTTTTCAAAGCAGTATTTTTACATTCAGGTTGACAGAACCAAAGTCATGAATCGCCATGTGCGAATGATGAGATACTAGGCAAGTATCATGTTCATTTTTTTGGAAAAAGCAAGACAAAAGTCATAAGGATTTTTCAGTGTTGTTTTGAATTCTCCTTCTTACTCCATAAAGGAGTATCCACATTCGCGCGTTTTACCTTCCGTCATCAGCTTTACCTGCGTATTTCCTTTCAACATGCTTAGCGCATGCGTTTTAAAGTGTTGAGGTTATTCAGAAAAAATCACTATCGAATGCTAGCAATTTGAAATGGGAAGTGGTATGTCCAGTCCTGTCATATGTTAGTTCAATAATGCCATAAATGTCAAGTGAACTGACAATAGAACATTCTGAACCAATCCTGAACCCCTTCTGCGGTTATATGCTTCAAATAAAAAATGTGAAGTTGCTTGACTGATTTTTACTATTATTCCATAGTCGCCGCCCATTTGATAATGTTGCGATCAAAAAATTTCTTTCGTGCTCTACCTCTCTAACCATCTGGCAACGACAGGCGTAACGGTGAGCGTGGGCGATCAAGCGGCAGACGCAGACAGGTCTTTGTGCACCCCCTTTCGTAGCGTATGGCTATCGCGACCGAGACGCGACGCGTCTATTTGAGAATATTCTTTAATGTTTTAAAGGCGAATGTACTGAGAAATTTATGATGTATGATATATGTTGTAATAAGTGCGTAGAATCACTGACGTTAGAAGCGTGTGAAACCACAACAAAATTGAGATATACTCTCCCCCACCCCCTAACCTCTACAAAAATTTTATAATTTCATTTTTTTCTTTCTCTCTGCCGCCGGTGGACCGGTTTTCTGAAGCTACAAAGCTTTTTCATCTTTGGCATAGTAGTTACATTATCTGAAAATTTCATCACAATCCGAGCGGCAATTTCCAAGTCATAGAGGGAATAGGGATTAGCAGACTTTCTCGCCAAGTTGTGTGGCAAGTAAAATTGGTTAAACGGCAGTTGAGTAATCTACAAACTATTTGCAACAGAGCCTCTGAAGCGTGAAACTGAATGGTCGAGTGCGACAACAGTATCCCTGGAGCACGACGTGAGCAAAGTTCTACAGGAAACGGTACCCGCCGCCAGGAGTTTGGGCGCCATTCCGAAGAAGAGTCGCGCTTCGACGAGCCATGACGTTCAAGGCAGCAAAAGGCCACCTAGAAGCGAGTCTGAAAAATGCAGCATATGCAGATGCAAGCCGTTGAGGAAAGAAGAACGTAGGCGGGAAAGACATGCTATGAAGGAGAATAAGGTAAGATTAATTTCGCAGTGGTCGATTATGGTAGTAGGTTATACTGGTGACGTCGTATTTCTATCGAATTCACGCTTCTGATAGAGGTTATTTTGCTCGACTGTTGAAGCAAATCATCCTTAGCGAGGCGCGCAATTTGTCGGATATTTATTATTCACGTATCTAACGCTATTATTGATTTATGACCAGGTAACACAAACTCTAAGGCAGACTGATAGTCCTAGTCCAATAGAAGGCTTGGAGTGCATAGTATACGCAACGCCAAAAATAGTAAAATCCAGCTCGTCCAAGAGGGGTAAGTTCAACGAGAAATGAAATACAACATAACTTTTGATTCACTTTTTCGCATATCGTACATAATTCATATGAATACTCAATAGGTTCAACAAGTAAAGAGAGCAAACATGAACAAGCAAGAAATGAAGAAGCCTCATCCAGTGGTTCAAATAATGAACTCAGCAGTCTCCTTCCAGCAGCTCCTTTACTTTCAGCTTTTTTAAACAGCAGAAGGGAGATTCCATTGTCCATATCGGGTCCCGTGGCTGAGATTGTTCTTCCAGATCGACCTGTCAATAGGTAAATTACCGTGCACTATCAGCTTGAGTTTGAGATTTGAAAATGGAATAATTGGTAACCTTTCGAGCTCGCCATTCCTTCCTTTTATCACTTTTTCTTGTATCGAAATAGTATAGTATACTAAGTGACATATAAATCCGAACACCCAGTTTAAATGGTTTTATTTTAATAAAAGTTGGTGAATGTATGTAATGTATTTATCTTACTGTAAATAACAAGTGAAAAAGTTTTCAGCCTTATCAGTTGGACATTCCGGTTTTTATACTGCTTTTTTTTAATTCACTAACGCTCTAAAAATTAATATTTCAGCCGCAGTAAAGAATCAACGTTGGCGGATTTTGGTTCTTGACATCCTTTACGATCGGTTACGATGCCTAGGGTACGGAGACCTGTACGATTTCGTCAACATAGTGAGTTTGATAGGGGCCGTATAGTGGGACTTCGGGAAGCTGGACTTTCTTTTCGGGCAATTGCAGTTAGATTGCAAAGAAGTGTAGACACTGTGATTAGGTGTTGTCAGGCATTGCTTCGAGAAGGCCGTACGCAAAGAGCAAGGGGCACTGGACGCCGCCGTAGAACAACAGACCGTGAAGATCGCCGCCTAAGATTATTGGCCTTAAGGGACCGTTTCTCCACTACCAGGTCCATTGCAAATGAATGGTTTGCAGAACACGGAAGACCTATTGGCATGCGAAGTGTTTACCGACGAATGAGAAGTTTTGGCTTGTTTTCATACCGGCCACAATGGGTCCTCCCTTTAACTCGAGAACACCGACGTAATCGCCTAGAGTGGTGCAGATAACGGTCACTCTGGGATCAGGAATGGAACAGTATTGTCTTTAGTGACGAGTCTCGATTTTGTTTAGGCATGCACGATGGTCGTGCCAGAGTTAGAAGGCGACGTGGTGAAAGGAGGAATCCACAGTTTTTTGTTGAAAGACATGTTCATCACACTGTTGGAGTTATGGTTTGGGGTGCTATAGCTTATGGTTCCAGGTCACCTTTAATCTTCATCAGAGGTAACATGAACGCACAGCGTTATATCCACGAAGTTCTAGAACCCCATCTTTTACCCTATCTTGACACCCTGGCAGATCCAACTTTTCAACAAGATAATGCCCGACCACATGTTGCAAGAGTCACAATAGACTTCTTTCAACATCATGATGTCACATTGTTACCATGGCCACCAAGATCTCCCGACTTATCCCCAATTGAGCACGTGTGGGATATGATGGGTAGGAGATTGCTCAATTTGCAACATCCTCCTCAGACTCTAGAAGCACTTGGAGAGGAGTTGGTGGTTGCCTGGAATGAGATACCACAGGAGGACATTGACCACCTGATCAGAAGCATGCCTAGGCGCGTTGGAGAATGCGTAGCACATCAGGGCGCAGTCAGTGCAATCATTTTGAAATTTTTATCATTTACTTATTATGCTTCATTAAGTACTTATACAAAATTTTATTAAAATAAAACCATTTAAACTGGGTGTTCGGATTTATATGTCACTTAGTATATTTTATCTTTAAAATGTCTGTTACACAAAATCCTTTTTCTTCATGTGATACATTGACCTCATTTGCTTTTCCACCAGCTTCAGTCCCATCTTCAGTCTCCATATGGTTCAACTCGATATTTTTTCAAGAAAGAACTTGACCCAGAAAACCTGACAATTTATGTCACTTTATTGAATTCAGTGGATATAGTAGAACTCCTGAACAAATAAATTTCTTCAACCATTGTATACTTATTTCAACTCTGGGCTTTTCTTGCATTGGTCTTTTTCCGTTTAACATTCACGCGTATATTCATTTTAAAGGAGCAAAATTCGTACGGTTACAAGACATATTATGACGTCAGTCACAAAAAGTCGGCTATGGGTTATGAGTTGCGATATACGTGGATGGTAACTTGGTTGAGGGAATCAGGGGAAATGAGATCAGGTATTTTAGCTCAAGAATTATCAGCTTGTAAGCGCTTCTTGTTAACGCTTAAGGTTTGACGCCTCCATGAAAATTCCACTTAAATGAGGAATGGAAAATCTTTGAATCTCTGTCCAGCAAATCAATATTTAGAACACCTCTCTCGAATATCGTTACTAAGCATGCCTATTTTCAGGGTGAGACTGAAACGAATAAACCGACTGAATCGTCGTTTAACTAGTCAAATATCAAAGAAAGACTGTGCAATCGCCAGTTCCCTCTCTGCTGGTTACGGGACCCATAGTGCGAAGAACTTCAATGATACCAGCGATGGAGCCGTACATTGCTTTTTAGATGAACATAACAACTGGATTACGTATACTTTCGATGAAAAACGTGGTGGTAGGTGTTTTTCAACCTATGATTTCTTGTACTTATGGTATTGCAGGGATATTGAAGGCACCATTCTCATATCTGCAGATAGTTAGAAAAATCATTTCCCTACCTGCCAACTCCTTTGGGTCAAATAACGGTGATATAAAGTTCTCGTTCTTCAAAGTTTAACTTGAAACCACTTGCCCTCCTTCCAATATATGAATGTTATTTTGTAGTTATAAGTAGACCTCGCAGACCTCGGGTTAAGTTTTATCTGGTAATTCTTCTAGGAACAGCTAATAGTTTCCATGAAGATAGAGAAAGTGGCGACAAAGTTACTTTACGGCGAAGACAAAGCGATACAGCTGCAACAAGTAAGAGTAACAAATGCGCAGTAGATCCTTGGGATAGCAACAGTACTGATTCTGTTTGCAACAGTTCTGTTTCAACTATATTGGATGTGGCTGTGCGGAAGTCCACTGTAACGTCGAATGCGAGTAGTCTGAACGCACCAATCGAACAAGGTAATATGTGATCTCATTTTGGAATTTTTACTAGTACCTATCAACCTTATCTCTAGCTTCGCACATCCATATGAGTTCTTTCACAAATTTTTTGATTAGCTTATTCATACAGAAAGTACGGTGATAACGATTTGACAATCCAACAACAGTATTTTGATCTGGACACGCCATAGCTTTACCATTGTTTTCTTAGCAAGGTTATATACGAGATGTTTATTGGACCTCCATTGTCTATAAGGTTTTTTAACCACGACGTTTCGACTGATGTGATCTCCAATCGTCGTCAGGTGAACTGGCGATCATGCTCCTTCACTATTTATACCGTTTGCTGTCGTGGCCGGTGGTTGGTTGTGTCCTATCCCTTATTCCGGTACATTTCTGGTCCACTCATCCAGCAACCACTAAGAAAGGAGTTATAAAAGCTATCTATTATCGACCGAGCAAAGAGCATCTACAACACGCAAACAAATCTCGAGAAAGAAATCAACCGCATCAAAGAAGATCTAATAAGAAATATCTACCCAAGACAACTGATTAATGAAGTTCTGAAAGAAAACAACAACCACAGTAGAAACACGCGGAATGAACCCCAGCATAAACTAACTCTACCATATGTTGAGGAAATAAGTGATAAAATCGGAAGACTAAGAAGACGATACCAAATCGAAACTAAATTTTCAAGCAACACCATACTTCGCAGTATCCTCACAAAGGCAAAACCTATGAACAAAAACCAGCATACCAAGGATTGTGTATACCAGGTGCCATGTGAAAGCGGAGCGATGTACATAAGAGAACCAAAAAGTTACTCTCAGTAATAATAAAAGAGCGTAAATCCAACACGGATCGAATAAATCTGGGCTAGCAGATCACGCTTCGATAAAGCACCACATAATATTTTGGGATCATCCTGAGATCTTATTCAAAGAAACATATTGGCATCGGAGAAAATTCAAGGGAGCGGCCTTCATAATAATGAATGAAAATGTTACAGTAATCCGAGTGTGGAAATTAAACTCAGCCAACCGGAACGACGGACTCGCCACAACCAACCACCGGCTACGCCATCACCCGGTATAAATAGTCAAGAAAGGATCATAGTCGCCAGTTCACGTAATGACGATTGAATATCGCATCAATCGAAACGTCGTAAATTAAATAAAAAACTTGTAGATGCAATGGAAGTCCAAGAATCCACATAGTCATCAAATTTCAAACAACAGTAAATGATATATTCACCTGCGATGACGTATGATTGGCCACTAGTATATTTCATTTTTATACATAATGATTTTTATTTTGTAGCTAGCAGATTGCACCGTTCCATGGGAGAATCAAGTAGACGACAAACAGATCATATAGAAAACATCATCGTAGATATGAACATATCTCGAATAGATACTGAAGGAGAGGAAAAATGTCTGCACAACCGTTTCAAGATCATCCAACCCGCCGATGCAATCAATAACAACTTCCCGCGTATCAACAACTACTACAAGTTGAAAATATCACCCTGGTCATACGTCAAGGTTAGTTGGTTCATATGTTCCAAACCATTTACTATAGTCCAGTTAAATAGCCGAAACTGAGACAAAAGTGATAACATAGCCACAAAGTTATTGCCGCTGGCGTAATGGTGTAATAAAGGATTGCGAATATTGTTGTGTGAATTTGGTTTTCCGGAAACCAGCCGTTTTTTGTAAAACAGCGAAAAACCCGAAAAACCTCTTTTTCGCTGAAACGGCTGAGGATATCTGGGATTTTTTTACACGAAAATTTTTCTAATTTTTGGGCCATCAATAAAGGTCTCTACAAATTTTTCGCTAAATTGCTTAGTTTTCGCGCTACAGCTTGCTGATGGCTTGCTGGCGAGGGGGTTTGCGGGGAAAGGGACGCGCGTACACCTGTCGCCAGACGCCGCACCATTGAAGCGGAACGATCCTCTTTTATTTCGACGTCCTCAGTGTCTCTCTCTCAGTAATAGGCCAGTCGATTTCGAATAATAAGCTCGTTTGTAGTTGTGGCGATGACCGACTTATGCATATTAATGAATTTTTGAAATTTCTGCGTTTAGAGTACAAGATGCAGTAATTTTTCTTCAGCCGCTTACCGATTGACTGGATAAGTGAGGTATAATATTTTCATTTAGAATTGGAACAACAATAAAAAACCTACAGCTACAAAAAAGGTGTGAACGTGTATATAAATGAGTGTCAATGATAAGAATACATTACAGGATGTAGAAGCCCAATGAGTCATCACAAGACTCGCTTTCGAGGCTCCACGTTATTTTCATAGTTATCCTCGCAAATCTGTTTGATCACCGGTAGTTGTTAATCTACGATCATGATAAGAGATTTAGCAGTTTTTGAGCCGCGTCTATACGTTGGTCTGACCTACGCCAACGCAAATATGTAAAGAATAGACAATGGCCGATGGTGATGAGTATTTGACGATATCTTCTCTGCACACTCGCTGTGGAAAAACATTACTCCATTGTATTTTAGTCGAGATAAGAAATTATGTACAAACCATTAATTGGAAGTTGCATCAATTTTTTATATTTTCTATTTTGATAGAGTATAACAAATTATTTTTGTGTTCAAATATGTTTGTTTTACATTTGTTACTTTACATTTCACACATATAGTTGTACAAAAACCCTCACTTGAGCCAATGAAACCTACAATAGCATGTAAGAGGAATTGAAAGTATATACAGTTCAATGTTATATCCACCCCAATCTGTTACAAGTAGGATAAATCATTGAAGGTCAAAGTCATTAAAGTCCTTCGTTAATTTCCTCGTCATCGGTCGTTGCATCGTGGCTGCTTGATCAGGTTTCATCATCTTCTGTTAAGTCATCATTATCGGGTTCTACGGTAGTTTGTCCACAGTCCTTCTCACATGCATCTGTAGTAGTCGGAGTTTCGCTATCATGGTGTTCTGTAGCAGTCCATCTCTTTGAGTTGTTGCACGATTTTCCGCGGCATACTTTGCAAGCAGGGGTGCACTTTAGACCGGCTTTTCGGCAATTACATCGCTTCGATTTGCAGGGCCCTTGGCATCCACAGGAAACCTGAAAAAAGGTTATCATAAGAATTATTATAATCTAAATATCAGTTGTCTTGTAAGGGAAATCAATGACAGGCCTTTTATAGTGCTCCATAGATCAGTCTAAAAATTTGTTATTTTGACTTGAAACTGGATCTCACATTGTTCAAAAATTATTTTAATTCCGGTCAGACAGAACATGAGATCAAAAGTGTAGTAAAAATTAGTTGTAGGAAGTTGTATTTATTGCTTCAAATTGAATACATTTCACACATACCTCTTGTAACAGTTCTTTTGGTGCGGGATCTGCTTCAGACATGATCGGAATGAGAATATTACCCTGTCTTGTCCATCCCCACAAGCAGGGATCTAATCTATGCTGAAGCCACACCTGGATTTGATAGTACACTCGTTTACAGTGCTGAAGCAAGGCAGGAGATGTTGGTGGGAGACATTCTAGGGGCGTTTCCTTTTTTGCCTTCGCTAAGTTTGTAGAAAACAAATTATATCTGAAAGTCCCGAGAGAAGAAGACTGTTCTTTGTCTTTGTATAGTGCGAGAGTAATCGTCTCTGCACATTGCAGCAATTCGTCTTCCAAGCAGTCCGGCTCGTAAAACTTCAGCGCCAGCGCTCTAATGCTGTCGTTCTGCAGCAGCAACTTCACCAGCTTCATCTTCCCTTTCCCAAAAAAGCAGCTAGTAGTGTCGCAGCCCGCAAAGGCATGAGCAAAAAGTAGAAATGGTTGCAAATGTTTGTGATCCCGAGTATCGTACAATTGGTTCGCCTTGCCCCCCTGGCCCATCTTGTAATAGTACATGCTCTCTGAGGTTGGAGTGAGTCCAATAAGTAATATTAAGAGATCAACATCCGAGCCGACGACTATAACTCGTGATTTCCCGTGACGAAACAATTCGTTATGAGTCTTCAGAGCTGTTCTCACAATCTCAACATCCGCATCCTCTTTCGCATGGATCACGGTAAAACTGAATCCCTCATATGTTGCATGAGTTTGACCAAGGTGATAAACAAATTGAGCCTTGTTTTTCACGTTGGACAAAAATGTCCTTTGGTTCAATGGGACGAGATTGTCTGGTTCAATTTCAACGTCCACGCCACAATTTCTTTCTTGTCTACGGTCTCGCTCGTATGATTTGACACCTATATGTTCATCTTCATATCCTTCGAAAACAATAATGACGCTCCGACCAAACCGCTGAACAAGAAATTTCTTGTACATATCAAAGATTGCACGGTATGTCTTACTATGAGGCCAGACGAGGCTGTGAAGCAACCATCCTCCGTCTACAACAAACTGAGAATCTTCAAAAAATGCTCGTAAAGATAGGGTAGTAGTGAACATTTTATATAACTGCGACTTGTCGGTCTTTCGCATTGATCCTTTCTCGTCGAACAAACTAAGTGGAACAGGAGACATTTCGTAGTCGAAGCAAGATTTACTCAACTCTTTCCTTCCACGCATAGCCACAGACAGACGTTGTAATAATAGAGAGGTATCAACAGTGAGTGGAAGACATAGCTTTTTGAGATTGTGTCCGTGCAAAGTCCAAATTCTTGATCTTGTACAATTTTGACAGCGACACCTTTTCATAAGTGCGTCCAACTATATGACGTATTGCTTGTGTGCCACGCTCGAAAGCCATATGACAATTTATTTCCACACCACCAACAACTCCAGTTGACAGCGAAATTAATTCCTCGCGGAATTTGAATGGTTCATGCCCCTTCAACCAAGTAACGAATGAGGCAATGTCCTTTGCGTCCCATGCTTTTCGTCCTTTGCCCAAATCAACATGCTGCTCACTGTTTCTCGTCTCCAGGTTACAATACTCTTCCAATGCTTGCATCACATGCACGGCGCAAGGCATCCCCAGCAAATATAGAGACACGACACTCCGCGTAACACCTCTTCCGTGTTTCAAGTCAGTCCCAAAAAACCTATTCATGTCACTTCAGATTCCGGACCAAGCCTTATCCGACCTGTGGATAGTGAAATAATAACCCTGCGTGGCAAACTGGTGAAACTCTTGAGGATCCATGATGTCCTGTAGAAGTACCATATCCTGCAAATAAATCTGAGCTGCTTTTGCATATTGAAAATGTCCCGCTGCATGAAAGAATGGCAACATTCTTCGAACGCAATCAAGATGAAGGTCCCAGTTTCCAAGACGTTCTGCTTCAATAAAACGCAAGACAATAAGCACGGCTTCAATGTACTGCACCCACAACTTGGCTGTTGGGCCGTTATTTTTCAATTGCTTCAACTTTGTATAAAACAAATCAGACATTTTCTTCAGGTCCTTATCAGAGTCACTGTCCCCTAGCTTGAGAGGATTTTTCTGCCAGACACGCATCAATGATGCGATAACCCCTTTGATCTCGCCTTTTTCTTCGATTGAATCACAAATTACGATTCCTAAAGCTGTAAACGTCAAAATGTGTGCTCGGACTGCTCTTGAATAATTGTGCCCGTCCATCATTTTCTTTATGGATTCACTAGCGTAAGCAAGCTCCCACATAGATTCAACTCCGCTTCCTCCCATGATAATACCTATTGCTCCCAAAAAAGACATTAACATGTGGAATCCGCCTAAGCGAACAAAAACGTCGGGCAACATTAACTTCGCTATAATATCGCGACATTTCATGTACAACGGCAAGTCGTAAGTTAAGAGAGTGGTTTTTTGACCACATTTACGGGTTTCGCTCTTTGCATGCATGATTGATGTATAAATGGTTGTTAGACTAGATGGAACTTCGTTAATGAATTGTTGGCATTGCACCCCCGACCTTTGGAAACTTTCATTTTCCGAACATATCTCCATGAAACTTCGCCATGCTGGTACATTCTCAGGATCAACGTATTTAGCCCACAAATAATTTGAGTAAGTACGGGGGAATAGAGGCATGTCGACCATGGTCAGTAAATTTGTATCGATGAATTCTATAAGTTTCAAGCTCTCTTTTGGCGGCTCGACGTAAGGGAAGATTGGAATTTGTTCTTGCTTTGCAAGGATATTTGCGGAAGGCATCTCAGTAAGTTTTTCGACACTTCCACATTGTGTGATTTCGTGCTCCGGAGTGTAAACCTGTATTCCGCCTAAACAATGGAAAGTCTCCCGTCCGTCCAGGGTCCTGACGTTGTGGTCAGTATTATCAAATACAAATTGTACGAAAGGTTTTTCGATGATCAATCTGGGTGGATTCACTATTGTTGAAGCCTCATACAATTCAATATTGTAGTAAGAAGTGCAAACGCCTAATGCATGCAGAAGATTTATGATGTACTTGGAACCTGTTTTACTCAGAATCAATGTCCCAATCGACAAGTGGAGGGTAGACAAAAACGTACGTGGCTGAATGAATGAAAGTATGCATTGAGATATCATGTCTCGCTTCACAGACTTTGCTTTTTTATCTTCCTCTTCGTCAGCGATAAGGAGAAAGTGCTCAATAAAGAACGAAAAGTGGGGTGGATAATCGGAGGAAAGATCGCTTACAAATTGATTGGACGGTGGGTACTTATCGCTTACAAATTGCTTGCTATGAATCTCTCTGTGCATTATATTTGAGGCCTGAAGCAAAATAACTTGTATCTGCCCTTCTGTGAAAGTTGATGGGTCTGCTGACACATTAAAAACATAACGACTTTTGAAGCATACACGTATATCTTTTCCCCCCATTATACTGCACTCAACTTCCTCACCGTAACGTTTTTTAATGTGATCTGCTATAGAGTCATCATCCACAAGTTCTACTAACTTCGACAAATAATGAATAACATTTTTGTCTTCTTCAAGAACTTGCCACACAGGTTCTAACAATGAATCGATTCTAGACCAGTTTAGATCATCGATATTTTTTTTTAAACCATACGCATTGAAATGAGACATGCATGTCCGGTGGTATGTGCCTTTTACGCGAATTAAGCAAGAAATGTTCTCTAATCTTTCAACAACGCTAATTCCCAAAGAGTCTATTTTTGTGTGACTGTACAGATTTTTGTTTTCGCATCTTTTATTATACTCAAACCACAAATGAAGCAATTATCCGCGTAATGGAAATCAGGAACCTCATCGCTTGCAGCTACGACATTGTTATTTGGTGCATTCAACGCAAAATGCTGAGTATACGTTCCACTGACCGAGTATGAAAGTCTACACTTCTCATGGCAGTCCAGTTTTTTCTTTTTTTCCCAATCCAACCATTTTTTGTCTTCCACGCGTTTGCTCTGTGTGATCAGTGTACTAATTCCCTTCTTCCCCACGATCCTGCAATTGCCGCGCGCCAACGGATAACTGCAAATGGCGCAGTTACTATTTTGCTGCATTTTATTCCTATTGAATAACAGAAACAATTTCAGTGAGAATCGGTATCCAGTAAGTGTAATGCAATTTTCGATCCAGTCAGTCTAATTTGTCTGATTTTTGTTATTAATATCAGAACATAGTGCTAATGGAATTCCAAGACATGCTGAATTTTGTCGTCAACGCGTAGGCGGTGTGGCGGCAGCTTGGTGGTATGCAGGTACGCCGCCTCTGTCCCCGCAAACCCCCTCGCCCACAAGCCATCAGCAAGCTGTAGCGCGAAAACTAAGCAATTTAGCGAAAAATTTGTAGAGACCTTTATTGATGGCCCAAAAATTAGAAAAATTTACGTGTAAAAAAATCCCAGATATCCTCAGCCGTTTCAGCGAAAAAGAGGTTTTTCGGGTTTTTCGCTGATTTACAAAAAACGGCTGGTTTCCGGAAAACCAAATTCATACAACAATATTCGCAATCCTTTATTACACCATTACGCCAGCGGAAATAACTTTGTGGCTATGTTATCACTTTTGTCTCAGTTTCGGCTATTTAACTGGCCTACTAGGATATAACATTATTGCTGTTTTAATTTTATCATCGATTTAAAGGGGGGCATACATGGTTATGTCACTCCAAGTTTCAGCTACTTGTTTCTTTATACCACACACTCTACACTGGGTTAAAGCATTCACAATTTATGTTTATATTTATAATTATATTTGCACCAGTATGATGGAGTGACATGATTTAGGAGAACGATCTAGTTTATCCTTTTTCCATTCACATATTAAAAAAATGAAGCAGATCATTACGCCGCGCGCTGAACCTATATAGCAGAAGGATATCGGAAACATTTCTCTATCATTCTGTTTTAGCGACAAATGTATGTTGACATCTGTGACGTGTGAAATATGGTGCATAGAATTTCGTTTTTGGACTGTTGGATCGATTTTCAAAAACTACAAAGCTTTTTCATCCTTGGAATAGTAGTAACCTACTGTAAAAATTTCATCGAAATCCGAATAGCACTTTCCAAGTTATATATGGGCCAAAAACTAGCGGACAGACAAACAGACAGACCGACGGAAATCAGTCACATGATTTTTCTTGATGTACACGTCATATAACATCCAAAATACATAATCATGGCAACAGAAGAGGTTCACATTGCAAGATGAAGCTAAGGGGTAGATAGACAAAATATTGCATCACATCTTTGACGCTTTGGTTTGGATGCAGATTTCACTTTTCGGCGATAGAAGCAGTGTATACACTTGAATATTCTTTTGAAGACAAAATGTTGGTATTTTATAATATTACTGGCTGGTGCTACTAATGGTGGTGGTACTCAAAAAGTAACCAAATTTCCTATGCATGCAAGTTGACAATATACGAATGCCATCAGAGTTACAAAACGTGATCTTAAGTTTATAGTTCTTTTAAAAACAATGTTTTATGTTACTAACAGTTTCAAGCATACGAAGTCGCGGGTAGCAGCTAGTGCCAAATTAAACGTCTGTATCGCGTGACGGGTCACAGATTGAGTGTGAGTGGAGCGGTGTCAGCCCTCACTTTACAACTGATTGCGAATTCAACGATGGGTTTGCGGATAAACTTCCTCGGATACCAATTAGCACTGTTCAAATATTTACGTCTCCGTATTATGGTTCAGATGTGATGCTGACAGGTTGGACAGCCATGCTCATTTATACAGGGTGACTTCGAAGTTGAGTCATTTATTTAAACATTGAGTAGATCTGTTCAAAAGAAATGTTTTTTTCCTTTAACATTTTTGTGGTAAAATTAAAGTAACAAAGTTATAGCCCTTTAGAAGTTTGAGTACCGCCCTGTCTCAATAATAATATTATGTGCTCGTGTTTGGCAACAACGGATATAATCCGACTTATCGGTTCATCGCATCGGAAACAAAAAAGCAAAAGAATTTGAAACGCTTATCACGATGTTTTTACTACAATTTTATTCAGTTGTATTCAGTCAATGTGTCAGTCGGTAACGCGTGAGTGAATAGTGGTGTTTGTTGCGTGGCTCAAACTAAATAAAAAATTGCACCTGCTTCCGAAAATGCTGAACTTGTGGACATGATTCTTATTTCGGGGGGGGGGAGTCTTTACAAAATGCTGCCGCGGCATCACGGATTTATGCGGATCGGTTTACCAATCGAGTGCAACCAACCCCTCGTGCCTTTGTTAATGTAGTACAAAGGGCTCGTGAATCAGGTGACTTAAGACCTCACAGGGGAGAGCATGCCGGTGCTCCAAGACCGCACGATCAAATACAGGTCCGCACTGAAATACTTATCGGGAGGATACTTTATAAAACAAGGTAACATTTTTTTTTATTTTTACACATATTTTGGTTTATCTTCCTTCTACAATCATTATCTGAAAATTAATGACTCAACTTCAAAGTCACCCTGTATATAGACATGATAATTATGATCTATTTTTGCCTTTTGAATATTCATTGTTTTTATGCTATTCCTTCCACAGGTCACTCTGGATAGACTAAAACTACTCGCATTGCTGGACAGAAACCTCACATTGGGTGAAACGATACTGTCTGTTATCCTCGGTAGTATGGTGGCTATTTTAGGAGCCGCCTTGCTGCATGGAAACTTCTATTATGACATGTTAGCATTTATCCTGTGTCTCGTGATCGCGAGCTGTCAGTATTCATTGCTGAAGAGCGTTCAACCAGATGCAGCATCCCCAACTCATGGTTTCAATATGGTGATCGCATATTCAAGACCTGTGTACTTCTGTATCTTCGCCAGTATTGTTTTGATGCTAGATTCGCAACTGCAGAAGCCCGTAGATGTAAGTAACATGTGATATTTGTTATATAGATTAGCTCTTTCTATATTTAAGCATGGAGCTATGAAAAGGAAACACCAAAGTTATGTTTGTGTTATCTGCGCTGTGATATTGTAATCTCCTGATTAGCTAAAAACTGGGCATGAACTAGAAATGATCTCAACTCCTGGATCGATACACACTTGCGTGTTTTATCATAAATATTCAAAATAAGCAATATAATCTTTGAAATTTGAAGTATAAAAATATTTATCCTTCAAATTAAATTCTGAATTAATGTGGGACATAATTTTTAAAAACGTTTCAATTTTATTACAGTACAAATGGGAAGAATGGACGTGGTCCAGTCAACAAACCCTACTGCTAAGCAGAGACTTTTTGCTAAACTTCATCCTAGCGTTCCCTATCCTGTTTTCATTCGGACTGTTCCCGCAAATCAACACGTTTACAATGTACCTTTTAGAGCAAATTGACATGCATATATTCGGCGGGAACGCCATGTCCAGCTTATTGGCGTCATGTTACTGTGTGTTCCGCTCTGTCCTGTGTGTCATCATACTGAACGGGTTGGCGTTTGGCAGTCTCAGCGAATCTAAGGTAATATTCAATTATTCTATATTAAAGGAAAACTAAGGGACCCTTCTCACCAAAACCAACTTACCAGCTGGAGCAGCAATGTTGAAAGGCTTACGAGAGAGTTATCGTTAATACAACAGAAGGATAAATGCATATTTTTTTTTTGTAAATTCTGTCGATTATTTACGTTAATATAATACCGAAAAACATAACCAGTGGGGTCACAACTCATGATGTTGCTTTCTGGAGCCCTTTCAATGCACAAATATTTTTTATGTACTTTGTTGGTTTATAAAAGATGGACACTTGACGATTGATGGGTCTGGCTAAATTTTATTTTTTATATTACTAATACGATTTTTATTTTAATGAGACGTTTAAAGACCAAAAATTCTGTTTGTACTCAGAGATGCGACTGAATTAAGATACATGATACAAGATACTTTTTTAAAATTGTAATTGTATCGTGTATTTAGATACCTTTCGTCTGATACGTATCTTAGTATCTGGCAAATAGTAATACTTACGTATGTATTTGTTCACATAACGCGCCTTTGAAGCTTTAGTGTGGGGCCAAGGATATTTAAAGAACTCTTCTCGACTGAAACAAGGAAAATTAATCGGTCTGATAAACAAAAAAATCGGAGGTTTTCGACAATATTGAAAGCGATATAAAGCACTCAAAAGGATTCCTGTATTGCAAGTGAAAACAGTGAAGACACTGGATCTAGTGGCAGCAACGCCGACTTAGGAACACTCCAACACCTAAATAATAAAGATACCTACTTAAAGAGCTTAAATGATTATCCTACAGTTAGAAAAATATTTTTATTGCCAAGCTCTGCCCCTGTGGGGATATGATAATAAGGTCTCATATTTTGTCACATTTGCATTTGAGCAATCAATGCATAAATAATAATTCATGTAATAAAATAAACTGAATCATATATCGTTTTCTTGCAAAAGTATTTAGTCTTTAAAAAGCACTTAAAAGATACGTATTTTGTATCTAGTATTTCAGATACCATTCCAGAAAGTGTTTTGTATCTGGTATCTGAATTATGTATTTTGTATTCCAGATACTTTGTATCTTGTAATCTTATAGATGATTGTTTGCACTCCGCCTTATTATAAATTATATGGCCAGTGGCTTTATCCATGGCCTCAAAACGGGACTGACAGTTGCTTGTGCAAAAGCAATGCAACCGAAGACGCAATCGAGTTGCTTTTGGTGAGAAAAATGCCTTATAGTGTTGAGCAAGAGTAAGTTATTTATATGTATGCTTTGACTAAGAAATGGAACACTAGATAATGAAAATTTATCTTGGTGTCGAGCCAGAAAAAAATGTTCTAAACTCTACTAAAAACTCATTTACAAAGCGTCGAATCAAACATCAGCGCGTTATCCTAACATTCCCGAGTCATGAGGCCTGGTTTGAGTACAGCGTAGACGCCACTATTTAAAGGTTTTCTTGATCATTGTTGTAACCTGTTCCAGGGCTCTCAACATGTGCTGTTTTCCATATTCTGTGGTTGTTTGGTGGCGTGCAGTTATCATTTGAGTCGCAGTGCAAGTGATCCCACGCATGTCTGGAATATATTCAAGAGGCACCTGTGGTTACTGGATGTCTATCGAGAAAGTGAGGAAGAGAGCGAGAGGCGAGCTTCTTCAGAAGCTTGTGTTAAGGTAAATTCTTTAGACTTTATTGGCTGTTGAAGCGCCTACGAACTCATTGCATTTTAAAAAATCATATGGTTTTGAGGGAGTTCTATTTTTGGCTTCATAATATGGAAGGCATCTAACCTATCTCAAAAAAGTTATGACTCCAGTTTCGATTACCAACATTCTAGAACTGATAAAGCATGCTTGAAATTCTGTACCCAGTGATACAACTTGTATACCAATTCGGACATCGCTGAAGTTAGAAAACAAGATGCGTAATAAATATTGCAGTAATAATAATTATAATATTTATTCAAAATGTTTACAAACAACATTCGTATAAATACGAATGATCCCATAGAAAGGAATACACCTTTGTGCATGGGTCATGTGACTATTCACTATCGACTAATTGATATGTCTAAACTTTCTATGTCATCTTTCATGGAAATCTCTGTTAATCCTCTATGTTAAGTTAAATCCTGATGTGGTTTATTTCGTTCATTTTATTTTATCAGCTGTGTCATTACTTATGAAAATAGAAAGGAGAGATGCTCGAGCTTTCAAGACCTTGTGCTAGAGATTAATCAACGTAACATTATTTGGAAAGAGTATGGCACGTTCAAAATAGATAATTTCCTAATCTCAAGCAATTCCCGTGGTTATGACTAGACTTTAACTCAGGTATGCGAAAAAAACGTTCATCAGTATAATGATCTCACTTGCTGATTAGCTGTTCATCTCAATAAACGTCAAAATGTGATGAAGTATCGTGGAAAATAGATCCGTCTTTATTACCTATTTTATAGAAGGGTTTTTCAACATCCATGCAGTACAGCTTTCCCGACACGACCCCAAACTTAAAATCGTGGTCAGACTTATGAGTTCAAACCAGTTTGGATCTAACCGCCTTATGCAATCTGTCATAGCTGCGAATACAGATGATTAAATGACACATACAATTTAAGTTTTTGACTTAAGTAATAAAAATAAGTATAATCGACCCTAAATATTGGGAATCAGAAAAAATCATGTTCGCTAAAAGTATGTTCCACTTAAAACACTGTATATAAAAAAGACACAGTCTGAAGAAGTTTATACTAAATCCTACAACTTTCGTAGATAACTTTTGTTTTCAAAAGGTGATACATAAAGTTTAGAGGCGGTCAATTTTCAGCGGGACACTATGTACAGTGATATATGCAAAAACGTTTTTATCAGATTCCTGGCCTAAAAAGGATCGCGTGAAAGTGGTGTTAATTCATACCAATATCCATTACATACACTGTAGCTATTCATATTTGTTCCAGACGAAACCAAAATCACATGACCGACTGAAACCGCCCCCTAAAACTGTCCGCTTCCCCAAAGACATCAAAAACATCAACCCGGAAGAACACGAAGACCCGCTTCCCTACAAACTGCAACAAACCGTCAACGCCCGTCTCACCAACGACATGATCGTCTGCACTCTCATCGTCATCCTGGTGTCCGGCATCCACGCCAGCACTGTGTTCACGGTGTTGCAACCCGAGCTGAGTCCGGTCCTGTGGTCGATTTCAGCCAATATGGGCTTCGTACTGCATTATTTGATACCGCAGCTGAGGAAACAGTTGCCGTGGTTGTGCATCGCCAGGCCGATACTGAGGAGTCACGAGCATGACCAGTTTCAGATTAGGGGGCGCGCCAGGATCATGTGGTTCGAAAAGGTAATTATTGTTTCAGCGATTTTCATCAGCAGCATGTCTTCCGGTGGACTTGACAACTTTATTTTTAAATAAAACCCAAACCATTTGAGATATTTCGAAAATTCTATTATTGGATTGAAGTATCCTCAAAACATTTATGTATGGAATTCGACCTCGTACATATGTCCACCACGGGCACGTTCGCAGCGATCGATTCGTTGAATCCAATTTTCAATGACTCTGCCACACATTTCGACAGAAACGGCCGCCATCTTTCGTTCAGTATTGGCTTTGAGCTCCTCTAACGACGCCGGCTTGTTGGCATACACCAATGAATTAATGTAGCCCCACAAAAAAAATTCTACAGGTGTTAAATCACACGATCTAGGCGGCCATTAGGCAGGACCATTTCTCGATATAACACGTTCACCGAATTTTGATTTCAATATGTCGACACCACCGGCATGAAATCCCTTACAGTTATTTTTTGTGGATGAAGTGGTGTTTCCTGATGCACATGAGGGTTTTCACCTGACCAATAACGCATATTCTGTTTGTTGACGGAGCCGTTTAGCAAAAAATGCGCATCATCACTGAAGATGATTTTGCGATAAAATGGTCATTTTCTTGCAACATTTCTAGAGCCAAATTCGAGAACGTACGTCGGCTCATATGATCGAACGGCTTTAGTTCTTGAGTTAACTTGATCTTATAAGGGTGCAGGCCAAGATCTATTCGCAAAATTTGACACAGGGAGATCCCCAATTCTTGAGAACGCCGGGAAATCGACGAGTTTTGTTCGTTTGCGACGGAAGCTTGAACGGCAGCAATATTATCGGAACTTCGACCAACCCGTTGTCTCACTGGCACGGGAACATCCAGCCGCGAATATGTGGAATCAAATTTTTCTACTAGACTATGAATTGCTTATCTACTGGAACGAGAATTACGATCAAAAATTCGCGTTAACGCCCTAAAAGGTGCAGTCACCGACTCGGAATTTCGATTTTAATTATTTGTAAGCGTTGTTCGTTCGAGTACTTCACCATGATGAAAATGTTTTCTTTACTGAATCTTTTGACAGTTCTGTAATTGATTTAAAGGTGCGTTCACACTGAAAGTGCAAAGTTGTCAAGTCCCTATTGCAAAACCCGATATAAGGCGAGCTAATTTCCATCGAAATTGAGAAAATACCTAAGTGACCGTCGGTGATTATTATAGAATGGAAATCAATCTCGGACGTTGAAAAAACATGTGTCGGGCGCACTTATAAGAATAGGTGCCAGCCAACAGAGCTGTAGAACAATGCAAATCTCTTGTAAGGCCTGGGTGAAGATTAATACCTTTAACTGACAGATGAATCATATAAAACACGCAGTTAGGAAACTTAGTTGAAAAAATGACGCGCAGCAGTAGTCGGAGGGATTGATATTGTTACTGTCGTCAAATATGCCGCTCGTCATCCACGTATCTTCTGAGTTTGTAACACGTTTTCGATCTATTTACTTACTAGGTCAAGTTATAAAATCGTCGTGTGTGTATATGAGCCCCTTCCCACTTCAGTTGGCCCAACTATTGAAATCTTAGTTTTTTTCTTATCAAACACAAATAATAAAAATGTAGCAGGGTGTTATAAGTTTAAAATATTAACAATGAATATTTTGATAATATATAGTAGAAAACACCAACTTTATCACTCAATAATCAAATTTGCAGCATAAAAATAACACATGTTGCAATTACAGCATATCAACCTATTTTCATTTCAATGCAAACTAAGTCTATAACGCATAGGTGGCTGTGAAAAATAAAATCCATGACAATTGTTTTTATTAATCACAGCTATCAGAATACGTTTAAAATAGTTTTGGATAGTTAAGGTTTTCAAAATGGGTAGAGGAAAGGTTATTAGTGAGAAAATTCGGTTACTGATAATTAATTTTTTTTATTCTGGAAAATCAAACTCAGAAATTGCAACTTTGTTAGAGTTATCGCGGTACAGTGTGAGAAATATTGTTAGAAGATATAACGTAACTGGTTCAGTTAATATTAAGCCACGATATGTGAAAAAAGTAATATCACAAATGCCGACCGAAGAGTATTAAGAAGAATAATCGTGAAAAACAGGCGCCAATTATTTACAATTAAGTGCTCTGTGGAGTGACGCTGTTGGAAGGAGAATTTCGAGGTAGACAACTCATAGAGAGGCCCACAAACTGGTATTTAGCACTTGCAAGGTAAGTTTTCTTACAAAAAAAAAGTGAAGTAAAAGCCCTAAAGTTGCACAACTTGTTTATCGGCCAAAGAAGAGCCAGTATTAACTCCACTGCAAAAGAAAAATCGGTTTAGATTGTCTAAAGAACATACACAATGGACACCTCAACAATGGTGTGCAATACAATGGAGTGATGAGGCCCGATTCGAAGTTTGTGTTGGTGACAGTCGCAGTGGAGTTATTCTCAAAAAAAAATAAGCATTCCATGTTGACTGTCTGAAGAGAAAAGTGAAATTTCCAGCATCCATTATGGTCTGGGGCAGTATGTCATCAAAAGGAGTAGGAAAACTTCATTTTGTTGATGGAAATGTCGATACAAACAAATATTTGGCAATTTTAGAAGAATCGCTTTACCAGTGATGGATGAAAAAGGTTCTGCGACAACATCCTGCTCGTACAATCATCGAACTGAGACAAAAGCTTCAAGGAATATGGGATTGTTTAACACCAAATTTTTGCCAAAACTTGGTTAACACTATGCCCCAAAGAATTTCAGCCCTAATAAAAAATAAAGGTGATGTTACCCAATAGTAATCTTTCAATTGTTGCTTTGTTAACTTCGCGCATTTATTCGCACATTGTTTATTTGTTCAGATGTTCTATTAGTTATAGGTCTAAGTGATTTCAAATATGTATTTTTTACGACTAGAAAGCAACCAAAATGTTTTTGAGAAAATAAATTGTTTTAGAAGTAAATAGTTTCGTCATGTTTAGTTTATAAAGCCTGTATTTTGGTACTAATCTTGAAGTGGGCCAACTGAAGTGGGAAGGGGTATATTGAATTATAATGATTAGCAGAGAATCACTGGGGTATTTAATATGTACGAGCGAGAAAAACAGAAACAACGGTAATCAAGCGTGCTCAACATCAAGGACAACGAGTATGCGGACGCTTCAAT
The DNA here is from genome assembly GCA_963669975.1 of Acanthoscelides obtectus. NCBI lineage: Eukaryota > Metazoa > Arthropoda > Insecta > Coleoptera > Chrysomelidae > Acanthoscelides > Acanthoscelides obtectus. The sequence continues at coordinate 51,425,485 of CAVLJG010000007.1, read as the reverse complement.
CGCGCGCTCTCTCTCGTACATATTAAACACGGAATTACAATTATTCCTTGCTGATCATGTTTGTGTATAATGAAATATTTACATGTCTAAGCTACTACATTTATCAACACGCATTAGCCTTATTACAGTAGCAACCCTTTGTTTCAGGTGTACCTGTACCTTTGCTTTTTTGAAAGAAACATACTCTATCCCCTCCTTTTCCTCTCCATCTTAACAGAAGATTCTCCGAAGATCGTAGAGAACTACGGAGCATTGGGTGGTTCTTTCATAGTAGTGATATGCGGTATGAAATGTCTAAGAAGCAGTTATTCCGACCAGAATTCCCAGTACTTGATACTCATCTTCACTGTGCTCTTTTTCAAATATGACTACAGCTATATTCACGACGCCTTTTTGATTGAATACTTCTTCATGAGCATCATTTATCATAAGTTCTACGAACTGTTACTCAAGGTGAGTAAATTCATTGCATACTTGACTAAGTTGTGCTATTCTAATAGCTTCTTGTTGCTATGCGCACCTTTAATAAGACAATTAAATTGATCACAGTATAATATTGCATATATCTAACAAGGTAATGTGAAATGGGTTGTGATACATAGAAATCATGTATTTCCTGACGATTTCAATTTGAAGGTCATTACTAAAACCTCGCTGTTAGATTGATACAAGAATGGTTTAGCTTGTATTTGGGTAATGGTTACATATTGTTGAATGAATTGTATGGAGACAGTCTACCGTTTTTTTTATTCCAGGTCCAATTCGTCGTAACTTACATCGCGCCATGGCAGATCACATGGGGTTCCGCCTTTCACGCTTTCGCTCAACCGTTCTCCGTACCTCATTCGGCCATGTTATTCCTTCAGGCCATCATATCCGCCATTTTGTCGACGCCCCTGAATCCATTTCTGGGCAGCGCCATTTTCATTACATCTTACGTACGGCCAGTAAAATTTTGGGAACGTGACTACAACACAAGGCGCGTGGACCACTCTAACACACCGCTCTCGTCGCATTTGGATAGGAACGTTGGTGCTGATGATAACAATCTCAACTCGTTGTTCTATGAACATCTAACGCGGTCACTTCAACATTCACTATGTGGCGATTTGAAACTCGGAAGGTAGGTATAATTTGTCACATATATTTTTTTCAATCTTGCGAAGCGAACAGAACTGGACCAAATTTCTCCCGCTGATGTATGCTTTGGTCACCACGTATTTATTTATTACCCTATAGAAGAAAATATTTTCCATATAAGGGGCATATATTGGTTAAAATTTTAATGGAGGTATCAACCGCACCCACATTAAAAACCGTGTATTTGTTATAAATGTATAGATCTTTTTGGTAAATAAATAAATACTATTAGATAAATTTTATTTGTGGTATGCGATACATCATTTTTTTTTCTAACCAGCGATTTTAATATACTATATTTTCATTGCCCCTCATTGGTAACTCTGTAGGCTGTGGCTTCAACTACAACCTCAAAAAAAAAGGCTACCACAAATCGGGTTGAAGTAGATTGTGCGGCGGGTTGTATTCGGTGAGAACAGTGCCTTACATATATGTACAATCAAAATGAGATGAGGAAAAGTCTTCATAGCAACCATTGTAACCAGACAAAGGCATGCACTTACATTCGGTATTTCAAAATTGATGTTTTTTTTTTTTCGTTTTTGAAGATGGGGTCCAGTCAACCAAGGCGATTGTTTTGTATTGGCGTCTGATTATCTGAACTGTCTGGTGCACGTAATTGAGCTGGGTAACGATTTAGTGACGTTTCAAATGAGGGGGTTGGAGTTCAGAGGTACATACTGCCAACAGAGGGAAGTGGAAGCTATCACAGAAGGAGTGGAAGAAAATGATGGTAATTATTTTTTTTTAATTTTTGTTACTATATAAAAACTGAATGCATAGATCCTTGTGCAGTAATGCCACTTTTTGTACACTATTTAGCACGGTACTTCATATAACACTTGGCGTTTAATTCTCATTTTTGTTAATTCTACACTGCTAGCAATAGTTGAGATTCAGTAGTGTATCAGAAATGTTTTCGCCAAATAGTTATTAGAATTTAACAGCTATGTCCATTGCTTTGATCTGATTGGAAACCAAAACAACCCTTATTATTGAGGTTAGACGATATGCGACGACATATATATATATATATATACAGGGTGTTTCAGTTTATTGTTGCATAACTTTAAGATTCGATAGAACTTTTAAAATTAATGTATAAAGTCTATATAAACATGGGTCGAAAAATGCGTGGCTTCCGAAATACAGGGTGTTTAAATTTACTTTCTAAAATAGTTTTTTTTTAAATATTTCGAATAATATTTGATGCATAACAGTGAAAATTGGCGCTGTCTACTGTAACTGTAGTGTATTAAAATGACCGAAAATTTTTTCGTAGTGCAACTTTTTGCTTTTTGAATAAAAAAACTGATTCCTCGCACTTTTCAACATAAAAAAGCTCTCCTGTGAGTTTTCGTTATAGTTAGCCGTTTTTGAGAAATTTTGATTTTTAAGGTTCGATGCATTTTTGATTATTTATGGGAAAATAATATTTTTTTTTACATTTTCGATTTGGGCATTACAAGTAATTAAGATGATCGTTTAGATTGTGTTTTTAAACACAGCAATAATTCCTATCTCCAAATAAACACAAAAAAAAAACAATATTAATTTGTTTAATTTTCCAATATTATTTTTAACAAATTAAATTAAAAATTTACTCGTACAACTAAAATGCTATTGGATAGTTAGGACAAACATACAAAATCTAAAATAGTTGCTCGAAATGTAAACCCAATTGTTCAATACACAATTCACATCTACGAATGATCGAACGTAGTATAGCATTATTCAAATAAGGCCTTATTTCATCACATGCATTCCTGATTCTGTCTATTAGCATACCTCTTGTGGTTACGGGAGTCTGGTACACTTTTTCTTTTAGAAATCCCCACACAAAGAAATCTAATGGATTTAGGTCAGGGGATCGTAGAGGCCAGACGACTGGTCCTCCACGGCCGATCCATCTCTCTGGATAATTTTCGTCCAGCGAGTTTCTAACTATTCTCGAATAATGAGCTGGACAACCATCAAGCTGGAACCAGGCCAATCATCTTAAATCTAACATAACATCATCCCACATATTTGCATGTTCAGCCTTTAAAAATTCCAAGAAGGTCGCAGCATTTAACCTTGCAGGCAAAAGCTAGGGTCCAAATAGTCGATTACGGTAGATACCTATCCACACGTCCACACTAAATTCATGCTGAAAATTTCTTTCCCGAACTGCATGCGGATTTTCATGCAACCAAATATGTTGATTATGAAAATTTACAACTCCACGTCTAGTGAACCATGACTCATCGGTTACTTAAAAACTCCCTATTATTACCAGTTCTATCAAGAATCCACTGACAAAATGTGATTCTTCGTTCTCCGTCCCCTGGCTGTAGTCCTTGCACAGGTTGCAAATGGTAAGGACGTCTATGGTCATTTCTAAGAACACGGTGAACATGGCTTTCTGAAATTCCCAAGGCACCAGAAACTCTCCTGACACTTGTGGTCGGATCTCTATCAAACTCACGTAGAATCATACGGGTAAATCTGAGCTGACGAACATTTATGTTTTGATCCCTTTGGGGATTTCCAAAACCATTTTCAATTATTTGGCGATGCGCTCTTACAAATACTGAGCGAGTTGGATGTCGTCTGTTTGGAAATCTTCGTGCGTATTCTCTGGCTGCTTCTGCTGCGTTTCCATTTACAAAGCCATACACAAAATGAATATCCGCTAACTCCTGATTGGAGAATAAAAATGTCATTTTTATAAAACTTACAAAAAAAACAGGTAAAAGAACCTAAATTTTGTGCATTCACAATTGCAAAAAAACAGGTTTCAACAGACAACAAAACTAACTGTCAACTAATTGACGTTTAACATTATTCTGCTTTCAATTTCAAAAATATTTGCAGGCACAGCCTACTTCTAAAAATTATCGAGATACTGACTTTTTTACGTTATTTTATCATAAATAATTAAAAATGCATCGAACCTTAAAAATCGAAATATCTCAAAAACGTCTAACTATAACGAAAATTCACAAGAGAGGTTTTTTATGTTGAAGAGTGCGAAGAATCAGTTCTTTTATTCAAAAAGCAAAAAATTGCACTAAGAAAAAATTTTCGGTCATTTTAATACACTACAGGTACAGTACAGAGCGCCCTCTAGCGGCTACAGTAAAACTATGCCCATGGATCGTTTTGTCGTACCAAAAAACCCTTGTATACCAATTTTCACTGTTATACATCAAATATTGTTCGAAATATTTTAAAAAAACTATTTTAGAAAGTAAATTTAAACACCCTGTATTTCGGAAGCCACGCATTTTTCGACCCATGTTTATATAGACTTTATGCATTAATTTTAAAAGTTCTATCGAATCTTAAAGTTATGCAACAATAAACTGAAACACCCTGTATATTGAATGTTACCAAATAATCACTGGTATTTTTTCTCACATTTTGGCGTATTGAATCAAACTGTCTTCCAGGAAGCTTCGTCGCATTTTTTTATACTTGAGCACCATGCAGTACAGGAGACATTTTGGGGGATTCGAACCCGCGCAGTTCACGGCGACTGATTAGACAAACAGCGTCTACCACTACGTCACCGCGTACCTTTAAGGTTATATAACCATAGCCTCCATGACTGAATATGGAATAGTGAAAATAAAATATGATATTCTGTGATTCTTTAATAAACTTTTTCATGATCTTTTCAGGCTGTTGTTGCTGTGATACAGGTCACCTGCCCAATATGCTGAGCATAAATGCAGCATTTAGTCAACGATGGCTCGCTTGGGAAGTGACTGCTTCCAAATATATATTGGAAGGATATAGTATATCTGACAATAGTGCTGGGAATATGTTGCATGTTTTTGAGTTCAGAAAAATGTTAGTTTCGTATTACGTTAAGGTAAGAATATGAAAATGTTTAAATCATATCCATTATTTCAGTATGTGTATGAGATTTTTAATGAATCAGTTCAGTAAACAAATTATTTTTCAGAGTATTATATTTTATACGATTCGTTCGCCAAAATTGGAAGAGTGGCTTTCAAACCATACGATATTGAAGGCTTTATCTCCAGTATCATCTAGGAGCTTTGTGGATCTAGATCCCATATTCAATTACAACATAGATGAGGATTTCGATACGACCAATAGTGGTATAACAAAAAATAGTTTCATGCAGATTCATGGAGAATGGATCAACTATTGTGTAGAGAGAAGTGAGAAGAACATCGACTGTGGGCCTAGTTCTACGTTGATGCTGTTATGTTTTGCTCTGAGTTTATTAGGCAAGTAGATATATATATGTATATGACAAGATCATCTTAAGCAACCTGTAGATTATTTCCTTAGAACCATAATTCAGTGTAGGTAGAAAGAGCAAGCCTTCAATGTATAGTTAGGATAAAATAGCATGGTGAATAGGTGAACTTGAGTTGTAGATTTGTTTCAAGTTCTGTCATTAAATCGTATTTTCAGTGTTATTTTTTGAGAGTGGGAATGTTTGCAGATAATTGTGGTATTAGACGATATTGCACTTCTTGCATAATATGCAAAGAGCGGTACAAACCTAATGAAAGTTCATCTTTCCACTAGTAAACATTATGACATTGATACATCGGTGTCAGTTTAGTAGACAATTTTGGTCAAATGAATCAAAAGTATTCACTAAAACTAAGTAATTTTGACGACTAACAATGTAATGTAAACACAGGCATGTCTCCTAATCTATTCGAATTCGATGGTTTATGACGGACACTACGTGTTCATGATGCTGTTTTACTTTGTAGCAGCTTATCAGTGTAATTTCCAGGTAGGAGAGCGCTAGGAGCGGCTACGAACTCGCACTCTACAGTAGAATTCTTCCTGTTCTGCCTGCACGCCCTGTTCAAAGGCGACTTTCGTATCGCGTGCGCGCGCGACGAATGGGTCTTCAACGACATGGACCTGCTGCGCACTATCGTCGCGCCGGGTGTGCGCATGTCACTCAAACTGCACCAGGACCATTTCATGTCGCCAGATGAATACGAGGAGCCGGCTGCACTCTACGACGCCATTTGTCGGCACGAGGAGGAACTGGTCATAGCGCATGAAGGCGACCCCGCCTGGCGGATCGGCGTGCTCAGCGGGGTACCGAGTTTATTGGCGTTGAGGTGAGTTTTCATCTATTGAGAGATGAGAAGATACTTCGAAAGAGAACCCATTTGTTACTATTCTTATTCTAACTCTAAATTTGAACTGCGTATTCATAATGAATAAGGTGGTCTTTTTGGAATTTACCGGCAGTTGAAAATGTTTCAGATAAAGATCACGTTATTACCTAGAATCCCTCGTATCATGACAGTAGTGTATGTTAATAGAAGCAAACTAACCAAGCGTCTGATTATTTTGATGGATAGTACGAGTATGGAAGGTTATGGTTTCACTGAAGTGTATTAGTTACTTTGTATTTTCTCCAGGTAGTTTATACATTATACAAAATTAATCACTAAGTATAGTATTTTTATTTCCAATTGAAACGTCAAAAAAAGGAGTGAAATTCTAAATACAGTGCAAAAAGGTTCCTTCCCTTACTTATCCTTTGAATGGGTCAAGTTAGCAGAATGGGGGTCGTGTGATACCTCATTTTGAAGCTCCTTATGAGTCACCCTTAACCCTAGAATAGGCGGTCAAAGTTGAGCATTTTCCTATAAATGGCTTATAACTCAACAACTAATCATTACATATAGTATGTTACATCAATTTCCTTTTTTTTATAAGGCTCTGTCTGAATAATAATAATAATTTATTCACATTAATTACAAATTGTGAACAAATGCATATGCCACAAAAGGAAAATATCCTTGTATGTGGGTATCATGCTAACACAACATGCATATAACATAGCAGTTATAATAAACTAATTCGACTAAATAAAAAATGAAAAATCTATATAATGTAAATGTAATATGCACATTACTTTGGGAAAGTAGACTAGCAATGAAGAAAAGATAAGTGTTAGTTTTTTATAAATTACATCATGCTTATATCAGTTTTCAAAAGTCACTAAGTTTTTTTATAAATTACGTCATGCTTAATATCAGTTTTCAAAATTCACTCGTATATTTTGGTAAGTTATGATATAATTTTGGACCTAAGTATATATGGGTGGTTATCTGAAATTTGGTTAACTTGGTGTTAGCATGAATTTTTACAATATTAAAAAATATATATCCTATATCTGAAACTACTAAGCGATATTTTATAGTCTATTTAGTTCGGTCACCAATTTTGATAAATGTCATAATATTCTTTATTTCAATAAATTGACATTTTTTACTCCAAATATCAGGCCCTAGCCATGTAAGATCTCCCAAATTTAGTATTCGCGTCACTGTAATCTTATTGTATTAAATAATAATTTGATGAAACTCTATTTAAATTTGTTTACTATTACATTGCTTACATTGTCATTACGATTTAATGTATAAAATAATTTTGTTTGATCACATTATTTCAAGTCAAAAAGTGTAAGCGATAAAAAATATCAGGCCCTAGTCATTTACGAAATTCAAAAATACGCGGCATCCAAACATATGACTTATTCATAACTCACTCAATACGGTAGCATCGGTCTGTAGTTGGTTGCAAACACGAGCCAAGCCGCGGCAGCAATTTTGCTATTAGTGTGGTAACCGACTTTGCTGCGGAAACACGTGCTGTGCCAGTCAAACTCTCAGGCCCTAGGTAAGTCGTTTTAAACATATATAATTACTCATTGATCTCATTACTTATTGAATGTATGAGCTAGGTCTGCTTTGTTATTTTGACCGCCTATTGATTTTATAGTGATTTAAAATAATAGCTTTCATTTGATTTTGCTTCGTTTCGTCAGTCCCTAGACCGTCAGGCCCTAGTCGTAATAGTGACTAGGGCCTGATGCCACATCTAGGGACTGATGATCATACTGTGTGATGCATAGTTTTAATCATAATACCAATGTATTTGTTGTAGAATATGGCGCCTATAAAGAAAAAAACATTGTCTAAAGAAGACATTGCAAAAAAAAGTCTGAACAGGCAAAGAGGCGATTGGAAAAAATTAAAAATGATCCTGTTTTGCTGGCGGCGTACAAAGAAAAGGAACGACTAAAATATCTAAAGAAAAAGGAAAAAGGACAACGGAAGTGTGTAAAAGACATGACTCCCCGTGAGCACAGAAAGGCAAGAAAAAATTGGGTAGCCTATTCATCTGATTATAGAAAAAACAAAAGATTCGTGACAATACAGATAAATACGTGGACCAAAATACGCCGCCATCATCGGAAGATGAAATTATTCCTGAGGCTCCTTTATTAAATAATGAAAGAGAAGCTGAAGCTTGAAGGAGGAGTATAGTTCAACGGAGAAAAAGAAGTAGTATGTTGAGGAGGAAGGACTTACTCATTGAAAATTTAAAGAAGAAACTTGCCAGCGAACAACAAAGAAACAGAAGACTGAAACATAGAATGATACAAAAGAAGCAAGCACGGACACCAGAAAGTAAAATTGTAGAAATGGCCAACGACCCTAATCAAACTTGGCAGAATTGATAAAAAAAGCGTTATTTGGCGATATTATTCAAAGGCAAATTTTAGATAAAGAGATTCAGACACCCAAAACAAAAACCTGCTTAAAAACGATTTTGTCAAGTCCACTGACACATAAATATAAAATATGGAGACTTGGAAACACAGCCATTACATATAAAAAGATGGGATTTAATCGTACAAAATATGAAGCTATGCGAAAAAAAAAAGAGAGTTGAAGAAATCATACACAAGTTTTATGAAGATGACAATAATAGTCGTTGTGCGGCAGGAAAAAAAGAATGCATCACTCGCAAAAAAATTAAAAAACAAAAAAGATATTTGCTGGATTCCTTGAAGAACTTGCATCAAAAATTTCACAATACGAGTTTGATGGAAATTGGGTATAATTATTTTTGCAAATTGCGTCCATTTTGGGTTGTTGTGCCTAAGCTTACAGACCGTGATACCTGTGCTTGTGTTATTCATGAAAACATCAATTTGAAGTGGTGCCTTAAAAAATGCAAACGTTCTTGACTTTGCCACATATCAAACTGCACTGGAAACAATTTGCTGTGATCGTTACTCGGAAAAATGCTTAGCGAGAACTTGCCAGGACTGCTCATTGAAGATTTTACCATATAAGGAGTTTGATAATAGTAAGGACATGGCAGTCAAACAATGGAAGCATAGCAAGGAATTGATTAAGGACATTAAAACTAAACAGGATAGATACGTCACAAAGTATAAGAAAGAGATATGCAATTCAAAACCTCGTGATTTAGTTATGCAATTAGAAGAGAGTGATCTCATAATAATTAATGAAAGTCTGAATGTTGTGTTCAAATTATAATTTGGTAACTCAAAACTTTAGAAAGCTGATTATTTAAAATAATTGTTAATTTTTAAAGGACTATTAGTTTGTAAGTATTAAACTCAAAGTATAATTTGATTGTTGAGAAATATTGATAGATTATTTTCAAGTGTATAATTAAAAAAATAAATCCTGTACTGAGATTATAAATCATAGAATTTGTGAACTTACGAGATTACTTTGTTGTTACGGTTGATTTTGCAATAAAAAATGTGATTTGACATAATAACCGTGTTTGGTGTCAGTCCCTATCACTTGTCGTCAGTCCCTAGAACACTGATTTTAAAAAATCATAAATTTCTCTGAAAATATGAAGTAAAGTGACTGGCCCTTTTAGATGCAGCAAAGTAGATGTTATACCTACAGCATAGAATATAAGCTGTTCTGATTTTTAACTAAAAACACCACCTTCAAAATTACATCAGAAGTTAACCAAATTTCAGATAACCACCCATAGATGATTTCAACATTATTTCTTTTTTTGGTGTTGCAATAATTATTTGTTTATTTTTATTTCTAGTACAATATTCATAATTTTTATAAATGGTCGAATTTTTGTTTTTATGGAAATCTAGTATAACATTATACCAACATAATTTTTTTAAATCTAAAAGTTTTGATTCTATAAACAGCGATTTGGAAGGATATAGTAAAGGTTTGGTATGAATTGTTTTTATGAATAGTTTTTATATTACTTGTAGAGAATTTAGATGGTTATTATTCGTGGATCCAATAATTCCATAGGTTATGTGACGTTCAACTAATATTTGATATAAAATTTTTAATTGAGTTCCATTACAAATTTGTCTGTAATATCTGAGTTTATATAATAAAAATCTAAGTTTCTTTTTAATGTATTGGATATGTTCATCCCAACGAAGATGACAGTCTAAAACAATTCCGATATATTTATGATTCAGTTTAATAAATTTTGAGAGATTTAAACATTTTTTTTAAATGGAGTATTATATATTTAATTACATATCCAGATAGACCTTACATGTAATAAATGTACAAAAAAGATGTATTTTAATATTCTAAGCTCGTAAAGAACAAGAGTTCCATTCCATTTAAAAAATCCAAAAAGGCGTTCAGCCGGCATCTTGGAATGTTCAACTGCCAATTTTATGCTAAAATATAGTAATCATGCATCAACTTCACTTTTCAAATTGCAGCTTGCTAACTTGACCGGTTCAAAAAATAAATTGGGGGGACCTTTTTGAAAAGCTCTGTATATTAGTGATGTGTTATCGTATAGGTATTGCAAACTTTGTCATCGGGCCAGTTGTTAAAGGCCGAGCGTGAAAAATGGCATTTTGGCGACTATTTCCCTTGTCTTAATATCCAATGGTTTCCAGATGAAAACATTATATGCCCAACTAGCAAAGTAGTGCTATAAGCTTTTGGTAAAAGAACCGTTCAGCCATAAAAGCTCTCTATTGTTGTTGCCTGAACACCAAAATGCTGGCTTAATGTTGTGTGGAATGCAAATTTGCTTTCTGCAACATATTTGCTCTAAAATGAGTTGTTTAAAATATTCTTATAGCATAGTTACACAACACCTTATAGGACAAATTTTTAACTGATGCATAAACGTTTATACAACTATTTTATACGGCATATTTGCAGGTTAGTCAAAATGGTTGTGTTGTGGCATCCATGGTAACGTTTATAAAACAAACCCGAGCCTTGTTGTTTTGCTGTGGAAATTTACCACTTCAGCCAACAAATTGCTCCCAACGGAAGCACTTAACACAACTGTTGTTTAGTAACTGCTAAATATGTTGGTATACAACTTCACCATAACCTAACTTTCTGCTGTCATATTTTAGTTAAAATGCCATAACCAATGTTTTAAGACAAACAACGCATGCATATTGGTTAAAAAGGTTTTATCAACTGTTCAAACAGAAGATATAGATCTGGTACAAATTCTACGTAAATCATTCGACTCTGTCGGTATTTCATTTCTGCCATTTGTCAAATTGTTGTATAACACCTGCAGGCAACACCAAAATATTCTAATAAACTAAAGACAACACATGGACGATGCCATGATTATACAGAACCACCCGCCATATTGGGCAAACATTTATTCCTCTATTTGATATTAAATAATTATGTTTCAGTTCGAAATTACAGATATAAAGTGTAATTGTGTCTAAATATAGGATTTGTGGAAGATTTAACGCAGATAAGTTCCGTTTTCCATCTTAAAAATCTAGACATACTTTTGATCATTATCAAATTATGAATCAAATACGAAGCCCCTAGAAATTGCGTAACTACTTTGCACGATAATCACAATAAAATTTGCTGCGCAAGTAGTTCAATAGCCCTATATCATAGTGTAGAAGTTTATCATATACCTGTGTATGAAATTCACAATGGCCGATATGTAAGTAAACAAGATAACTGTATTGTGTTAGTTATATATTCTTCACTTCGTCTATACAATACATAAGAAATAGTTTGGTTGCAATAAGAGTAGAATCACGTAACAGAATAGTTGTATAGTTGACAAAAACTGAATCTTGCACTGACGCAAATGTCCTATTGCGGCTGCAAGAGGCTTACACTTTTGTTGTATAACTGTTACCTGCAGCCCTAATACAACCTCTTAAAAGACTGAAGTGTCCTATTAGGTGTGCCCATTCCGCTTGTATAGCTGTTCTAAGAGGGTTTTGCCAATGTTCTTACAGTATACAATGCTGTGTAAGGAATACTGTATAATCATTCTTGCAACTCTAATAGGAATGATAATTGTTAGTTGGGTGACAGTATCTGTCAGCACTTTTTTTGAGTTCATCCTCGCCAAAACTCGACAGCTGTTGTCACCAAAAATTACAATAACTTTGGTAACAAGTAACAACAATCCCGAATGGTTTTCGTAATCCGATTTTGGAGGATCGGTCTGTCTATCCCGGAATCCCGGGACCAATCCCGAAAAAACAATTTAAAAATTAAACTTTTAGTTCTAAACAAAAAACAGAAATTAACTAAAAAAATCAAAGAACTTAACAAAGCATAAATACTACAAACGATGACTATAGATACAAGTGTCATAAATATCAATGAAACATTTATAAAATTATATACTAGTTATCCCGGGACTCCGGGATTGACATCCGTAATAACAAGTAATTATAGTTTCCTAGGACACCAGAAAACGAGGCTAAACAATTTTTCTGATTTTATTGTCAAATTTTGTAATATTGTTTTTAAAGTATGCAGAAATAATCTGTTACTCATCAACTAGTCTTGTCAAATACCATTCGGGTATCTATTTTTTCCTGTGAAAAAAATTAGAGGCCCTTATGATATTACTTATGACAATTTGAGACCGGAAGTTTTTTTTATACCGAAGCAGCCGCGCAGGAGGTCTGGAACCATCTTTTGACCGTAGTTATCTCAATATCAAGATTCAGAGTGGCAAATCGATCTCTGCCGCTGAGTTGGAAAAAAGAAGACTAGCGATGACTTCATCTCTGACAAGAGACCTGGAGGCTATCACTGCTTGGTGACGCAACAATCTTGTACAGTTCAATGCTTCCAAAACGCAGTACTGTACTTTGACGAACAAAAAGCGTCCCTGCGCTCACCCGCTTTCGATGGATGGTCGAGTTCTGCCAAAGACCCATTCATTTTGGCTGGTCGGAGTCCAGATCACCGAGGACCTGATCTGGCACGAACACATCTTGTCAATAGCTGCAGCTGCTGGAAAAAAGCTAAGCTATTTGTTTAGGGCCTAAGAGGTACTTTTCTCCGCATGACATCACTCTATACAAGGCCCAGATAAGGCCTAGCCTGGAGTATTGCTCACACGTTTGGGGTGCTGCCGCCCCGACTACATTATCCATGCTCGATGCTGTCCAGAGGAGGGCGGTCCGACTGATCGATGACTCTTCTCTAACAGACAGTCTCGGGACTCTTTCGCACCGGCGGGCTGTCGGCGATCTGGCTCTTTTCTACCGTTACACCAACGGGCTTTGCTCCTCAGAGCTCTCTTCCTTGATGCCGTCGCGCGATGTCCCTGCCAGACAGACCCGCCTAACTTTGGCGTCCGTTCCTAACCGTGTCGAACTTCGTACATCCAGAACCGGCCGATACGACCGCTGCTTTGTCCCAAAGGTGTCGAGATTGTGGAACAATCTACAAGAGGAAGCTTTTCCCAGTTCTATTAACCTTAGGCAGTTCAAAAATCGTATTAATAACATTTTTTTGGGATCATCATAGCAGCCGCGGTGTTCCGGCATTTAGGCTTCTGCCTGCGCGGCTGCTTCGATATATATCTAAAAAAAAAGATTATCTTAATGATATATCAGTGTCTCAAAAAATAATGTTGCGCCTTCGGATAGAACAATAACATAAGGATTGATTAGTTTGCATACTAACTAATGAGTTGGTTACTGTGTATCATTAACAATATTATTAACACGTTAACCCATGTTAATTTGTGTAATTATTTTGCGGGTTGTACTTTAGCCATGAATCTTGGATAATCTACGAGCCCCTTCCCACTTCAGTTGGCCCACTTCAAGATTTGTACCAAAATATGCCTTTATAAACTAAACATGACTAAACTATTTACTTCTAAAACAATTTATTTTCTCAAAAACATTTTAGATACACTCTAGTCGTAAAAAATACATATTTGAAATCACTTAGACCTATAACTAATAGAACATCTGAACAAATAAACAATGTGCGGATAAATGCGCGAAGTTAACAAAGCAACAATTGAAAGATTACCATTCGGTAACATCACCTTTATTTTTTATTCCGGCTGAAATTCTTTGGGGCATAGTGTTAACCAAGTTTTGGTAAAAATTTGGTGTAAAACAATCCCATATTTCTTGAAGCTTTTGTCTCAGTTCGGTGATTGTACGAGCAGGATGTTGTCGTAGAACCTTTTTCATCTCGTGCCACAAAGTTTCAATAGGTGACAGATCTGGACTGCTAGAAACCCATTTCAAAAGTGGTACATTATTTTCTTCCATCCATTTTATAGCCTTTTTTGAGGTATGGCACGCTGCACCATCTTGCTGAAACACAAAATCTTGGCCGGATGTCAAACTGTCTTCCATCACTGGTAAAAGCGATTCTTCTTGAATTGCCAAATATTTGTTTGTATCAATAAAATGAAGTTTTCCTACTCCTTTTGATGACATACTGCCCCAGACCATAATGGATGCTGGAAATTTCACTTTTCTCTTCAGACAGTCAACATGGAATGCCTAATTTTTTTTTGCGAATAACTCTACTGCGACTGTCACCAACACAAACTTCGAATCGGGCCTCATCACTCCATTGTATTGCACACCATTGTTTAGGTGTTCATTGTCTATGTTCTGTAGCCCATCTAAGCCGATTTTTCTTTTGCAGTGGAGTTAATAGTGGCTCTTCTTTGGCCTATAAACAAGTTGTGCAACTTTAGGGCTTTTACTTCACTTTTTTTTTATAAGAAAACTTACCTTGCAAGTGCTACATCCCAGTTTGTGGGCCTCTCTAAGAGTTGTCTACCTCGAAATTCTCCTTCCAACAGCGTCACTCCACAGAGCACTTAATTGTAAATAATTGGCACGCCTGTTTTTCACGATTATTCTTCTTAATGCTCTTCGGTCGGCATTTGTGATATTACTTTTTTCACATATCGTGGCTTAATATTAACTGAACCAGTTACATTATATCTTCTAACAATATTTCTCACACTGTACCGCGATAAGTCTAACAAAGTTGCAATTTCTGAGTTTGATTTCCCAGAATAAAAAAATTTAATTATCAGTAATCGAATTTTCTCACTAATAACCTTTCCTCTACCCATTTTGAAAACCTTAACTATCCAAAACTATTGTAAACGTATTCTGACAGCTGTGATTAATAAAAACAATTGTCATGGCTTTTATTTTTCACAGCCACCTATGCGTTATAGACTTAGTTTGCATTGAAATGAAAATAGGTTGGTATGCTGTAATTACAACATGTGTTATTTTTATGCTGCAAATTTGATTAGGGAGTGATAAAGTTGGTGTTTTCTACTATATATTATCAAAATATTCATTGTTAATATTTTAAACCTATAACACCCTGCTACATTTTTATTATTTGTGTTTGAGAAGAAAAAAACTAAGATTTCAATAGTTGGGCCAACTGAAGTGGGAAGGGGCTCGTAGACTAGTTGGATAGTATTCAACTCAAACAACATGCGTAGCTATTTTAGCGGAAAGATAATTTTTCATCAAAATAGTCAGCAATAACTTTAACCGTAACATACATTTGCAGACACGTATATGAAGAAGGCTGTGATGACTTCAAAATAATCATGCTGAATAAGCGCCACCTCAGCTTCCGTGTAATAAAGGTGAACAAAGAGTGTGTTCGCGGTCTTTGGGCTGGTCAACAACAAGAATTAGTGTACCTTAGAAACAGAAATCCGGAAAGAGGTAGCATACAAAACGCAAAACAGGCACTGAGAAACATCATAAACTCCTCTTGCGATCAGCCTATCGGATATCCGATTTACGTGTCGCCATTGACGACAAGTTACGCTGAGACGAATGAACAGTACTGCTGGCTGCTGGGCGGGTCGTTGAGCATAAAGAAGATCAAGAATTATGTCTACGATGCTTTTAGAAGGTACGTTTCACAATTATTGTTATGATACATTCTACGATGTCACCCAGGATTATTACAAGATTTAACGTTTTCTGCTCAAATACAGGATTCAAGTGGATTGGCACAGTACCTCTTACAACAAGCTATGAGTCCATCTTCGCTTTGTTTCAAGAAGTTTTGAAACTCCTTAAAAATAGCTCATAAAATGCTAGAAAACTGGAGTCTCCTAAATTTTAGGCACATAAAGGTCCTCATTTGATTTCTACTTCAAAATTATCAGGAATTTTAACAACTAACTGTCGATTTCAAACCAAACCTTTTTTGTTCTTGGCGCAGTAGTGTTAATTAAAAATTCAAAACAAGATAAAAATCATATATATATATATATATAAATTGCCGTCCATATACTTACTGGCAAGAAGCTAGATATTGCGGAAATGCGTTTAGAACATGAAGACATCCGCTTTCCTCGATTCTTCTGCATTCATTTTCTATTCGTTGTTTTAGTTCCTTCAAATCAAATGGTTTGGTTTATTATACTTTATTGCTGGGACAACGTGATTCCTCAAAAGATGCAAATATCTTTCAGCGTTAAAATTTTCAAAGAAAAACTTGACTCATCCGAAAACATGTGTGTTACGTACAAAAAATGTTCATTTCTATTGCACATGGTCTCACAGAATTGTAAACGCCTGTCAAAATCATCACCTTATAGTTTCGTCTTTAAAATGCGTTCCAAAGACCTGTGAAACGAATTGTTATCTTCACCAAGTGTTCTAGTAGGACGAAGGTTTTCCGCAGAGCTCACTAAAATATTCTAAGCCTTATTTTCGTCAGTGGCAGTTTTGTGATGGGCAGATCGTGGAACACCATGTCCTGTTATTTCCAACTTCCTCAAAACTTTTCCAACAGTATACCTTGTCATTGGAATCCGGTCGGCATATTTGTCATTGAAAATATCGAAAACTTCTTGCTGTATGCGTCGACGATCAGAACCATAAGAATTTCTATTCTCTCGGTTTCAGTTAAATAAATCATTTTCAATAACTCTACTCACAAAACTCAATGGGACTTTTTAATGTCGGAAAGTCAGGAAATTGGATACCGGTCATTCCTTGGGTGAAAAATACCTTTTATTGTTTATATATGTTTGGCGAATATTTTGAAAACTATGAGGTCCACGCCAAAGTACATTTAGTAAAGAGTATACAGTATTTCTCGCAGAATACAAATATCGAATAAAATGTATAGCTTTCCATAAGAAAAACAAGAGTTGCTATCAGTGTCTGAAAAACTGCCCAAAATAATCAGAAATCTAAAAATCATAAAGAAACATAACTATATTTTTTAAATCTTATCTGTTCGATTAAAATTTGGAATTCCTAAATATTATTATAACGTGTTACGAAAGTATTGTCTCTCATTTCAAGTTGACTTTCTCTAACCCTCGTGGTCGTAATCGCGGTCGCACAGGTGATAAATGAAAGTAGTTTGAAGTGTGACATTTGGTAGCCTCAAAATAGGGCATCCCCTTGGATTTAATTGGCCAACCAGCAGTTTTTCTCATTTTACACGTAGTTACAGTAAGTTGAGACCACGAAGATATATGCCTTTTCTAGGATGATGCTGAATCGTGTTCGGAATAGCTATACTGAGCCTTGCGATTGGTGGTTCTGTATTGGAAATTTATATCACTACTTTTAAAAAGTTTGAAGTATCTGATGGTGCATTCCAAAACACATTGAGATACTTCAAAATACTGCAGAATGCTTCGAACTACTTCATAATGCATCAAGGAGAGTTTTTCTAAAAGTTTATCGGCCAAACTGCTTTAACGTTTAACGAATATGAGCACCTAACCTATGAACATGCCCGGCGACCAGCTTTTAAAACTCAAACATTAACCAGAATATAAAATCGTGGCAAACCAATCAGTTAGTAGGGGAAGGAATTTTAAAACCTTAGTACGCTTCAATAACATCTACCTTGTTCTTAGAAATATTCTTTTCATATTTTTAACTCAAATAAAGGCCTACAGATTTTCCAACATGGAATACCTATAAAGTGATTGTCGAAAGCCCCAACAATAAGTTCAACATTTAAATATTGTTAACATTTATACGCTTACCTCGCTTTCGGCGAAGAACTATGCTGTCATGGCGTTGCAAAGCGAGCACTTATAAATTGGACTATATGAATAAAAAGCTTATTTCCTTTCCACATTTCGAAAATATATCAAGCTTTTAATGGGGAAAACATAAAAATCAAATTTCGTTCAAAATTCGGTGTAACAAATCAATAATTGGTTGTTTTCAAAATTACCAATTCTTGTAAGATGTAATAATTATCATGTACGACTTTTATTTCCAATTTAGGAAATACGAGCCCTGCTGACGTTCATTTCTTTAATATTTAGCCTTTTTGAGACCCCCAAGATAATGCGTTATCCGGTATAAGCTTAAAATAATTTCTAGGATCCGTAAAAGATGTGGTGAAGGGTGTTCAAGCGGGGCTGCTAACAGAGAGGAGATAAGCATGGGCCACGAAGGTGTGTACGCGATGACGCCGATCTCTCCTCTTGCCGCAAACGCGGGTAGCCAATCAACAGATGGATCTCATTTAGGTGGTAGCATAGGCCGAGGTTCCAGTCTCAGTAGGACATCTCTAGGTGAGTTCAAGCTCTCAAGTGTAATGCTATATTAGCGTGAGTGTAATTTTTAACAAATTTAGCCATCCTAAAATACAAGCCTATTTGCTTCCTTCTGACAATTTAATGTTTTCCAGACACAGACGACGCGCAAAAAGGGAAGACTTTTAGAAATTATCTTTAAAACTGTAGCGCCCCTCAAAACAGAACTGTTTGACTTACAGTTGTACATTTTTTATATCTCATCCCAACATATATTCATATTATTTTAATCAAGTAACATAGTGCCTTGAATTATGATTCAGTATTTAAATATTACGATTATATTAAATGCCATTACACTAATTTTTATCTAGGTGGGAACCGTGGAAGTCTGGTATCTGTGGGCAAACCAACAAGTTCCACGCTGGTAAGCTTGGCAGGCCTTTTTAAAGAAAAGGATGAAAGGAATGTGTCACAAACACTGGATCCAGCGTCCAGGGCAGACGATAAATCGGATAACAACGATTCAAGTGAAAAGGAGTACGTCACGACAAGAGTTAGAGTAAGTTTTTATATTTGGCTATTTTTTCAACTATTATTATAACAGCTTCACTGTCATCATCTACCTCTTTCAGATAATAGATCCAAATCTTGTATATGACGCAATCAACTTAGGTAGGAGGATAGATGTTTCATGGCCCACAGAATATATGAGGATACGAGGTGGTAGATCACATTGGAAAGATTGGGTGCCTGAAGTTGGCATGGAAGGACCTGTAAGTATAATAGCTTATAAGCATGCCATTATAGTTTTACAAAAGTTTTATGTTTGACCTTAAGGAAGAGGAGGATCAACTTAAGTCACTTCCAAAAAGAGAATGAAGGTCTCAGATTGATTCCAGATGTTTTGCTGCGATTTATATAACTTTCTGGAGGTTTCCTTGAAAACAATGGATCTCTCGTTGGAAATGTGAAACAATGACGTTTCAAGGGATTTTTAACTTTAATACCATTTTAAACAAACAAATAACAAGTTCACGACTCAATCATAAGTTGTTTCGCCAGTGACCCTATACAAAACATCGGTGCGTGAGTGAGCGATAACGGGAAGCTTCCAACGCATAAATCACCATGATGGCAAATGTGTCAAAAATAGGATTATCGCCACACCGCAGGGCTTCTTTTTCCTTGCAGTGCTTTAATCTGCCATTATTGCACTTGTACTAGGAACAAATTATAGCAAAGCTGTATTTTGGGCAAATAAATTATTATTATTTAAACAATGCAAGAGTTCATCAAAGAAGGAAGGCCCGCTTTTACAGAGGACCTACTCAGACTCTAGGAAGGCCATAAGGGCCACTGTGTCTCCTGACAGGTCCCTGTTGTCTAAATTGACATATGAGACTCTTGGGTGTGGCAGAAGAGGCTACATGCCGTTTCTGCAGAGAGCATGACGAAACCCCAGTGCATCTCCTGTGACACTGTGAAGGCCTGGCAAGGCTACTATTTTAGATAGTAGGAACCACAGGTCGAACAGCTACATGCAAGGCCCTGTGTCAAGGCTATGAAATTGATCAACGTATCAAGGCTGGACACAGTGCTTTAGAAATTATATAGGGGGGTCACAATAGATCCACTTGGGACGCAATGACGTTAAGGCTGGCAAGCCAACCCCTCACTTCTGTAATCTGTAACAATGCAAAATAATAATATTTGCTTCCTCGAATTACAGCGCCATCACAGTAAAGAAGTAAAAAAACTTAATATAGGCCACAGGTGCAACGAAGTGCTCTGCGCTGATGCTTATATCCGTTTTTATTTTCAATGATCCCTTTATATTTGTCTAGAATCTCAATCAAATGCGTCTTCTCTTCGTTAACATTTTTTGTCATAGTCGCATATAATATGTAATAATATTTTGTTGTGAAATACTCTAGTCGAACCTGACAGACGTAATCTACAATCTGCAACTAGCAGAACAGTTTGGTGCTAATGGTTGCTTATACTCAGTTTTTTACTTCTCTGTGAATGCGCCGTAATTCAAGGAAACAAACACTTTATTATGCTTCGTTTATTGATATTTAGCACAAATAAAACAAATCGTCCCAATTTTATCATCAAAATGATAAATAGATACAACCAGCAAAATAATCTTACTGACATCGACCACAGCTTGTGATGACAACCGTGATCCGAAAATTTAAATCTTACCTTGAACGTTCCTCAGAGAAACGTCATCGTTTCACTGTTTCCAAGGATATATCTAATATCCGATGTTCCCAAGGAAGCCTCAAACCCCAAGGAAGGTCTATAAACCTGAATCTCCACGTCCTATTAAAGGCTCGATCGATATCATTACTACTGATAAAACTACCTCATTGCAATCGTGTGTACGACTCGTTCGCTTACGAATTTATTTTCGTAGATTGTCCATAAATGGGTCCCCTGCCACAAGGATCCCAACCGAAGATCCCACGTCGATCGAACAATTTTACTAGTCCAAATAGATGACAAATTTGTTCCTATTGCTGAGAGCGGAGTTCAGAATTTAGGCCCAGAGGTATAGCATTTAAGGTTACACTCGAAATTACTTACTATACACTTAAATCGTCTCCTTTATTCTGTCGAATGGCGACGAAATGTGATGTTTAAGACTTACTTTCCATATATCTCATAGCTATTGTTATTTAATATCATTTATGGACGGATTATAATCGTAGAGTATTTACGTTTTTCAAAAGTTGTGAAAAAGTGAGCAGAGCTTTTATTAAAAATACTATGACATATTTTCAAAATGACACCATGTTCGTCGTCCCGCCGCAAAACCAAACTATATTTATTTAATCTTTTCAGTCAACTTTTGATGCCATTTTTTGATAATAATTGAGATGCTATAATACCAGGTAATCAGGTACCAGATCTCGTCTTTTAGACTACTTGCGGATAGGTCCATTTACCAATGTTGGAGGGTCACACCTATTTACATATGCAATCTATCTTGTATGTGAACCGTTGATATAGAATCTCTAAGGGATATGCCAACATCTTTGGTCACCGGGTCAGGCCAGATTTTCACCGTACAAATCTGTCAAAGTGACATGCGTTTATGTTTTGCACAACCTAGCCGGGTTTGTTTCTTTTTTCTTAATAACGTTCTGAAAGTGCCACTTTTCCTCACGCATTTCACCTTGGAAAGTGCCACTTTCCCACGCTGCCTCGTTCTCATCAACTTGCATGGTGTACCTTATCGTGGAGAAATGAATATTTCGGAGTATTTTTGATAAAAGAATTCTATGTCGATCAACATATCACTAGATACAGAACTGACTGGAAAATAATCCTTAATGTTCGCTTTCAAATTGTAACAGCATCAGCACCTAAAGCTTATATTTCGGAACAAATTTAAAAACTTACTAGCTTTCATAACAATCAAGTGAAGCTGCAAGGTTGCCTTAATAATTATGATAGACTGATTTTTGAAGTGTTTTTTAATTATTCCATTCTGAGACGTATATCTTTATGTTTGCTCAAATTGCAACATCATTTTCACATTTTTTCAGTATTTTCTCATATATTGAGCACAACTGGCACCGGTAAGATTATTTCTATCTAAGAGGTATGGCCTTATATCCTTCTAATGTAAGCCAAACCAAACTTATTTATGCGGGTTCACTAGACTAGGTTTCACGTATATGGTCCCACTTGAGGGCTGAGCGCTGATTAAGGGTTGGTCCACCCTTCGATTTTAAAGAAACGATCCTTGAGTGACCCTCAAATGGAGTTTTAACATTTCCATTAGGCTATAGCAATTTTCATTACAAGTTTTCACTCTTTTCAAAATCTTAAAAATTTCTACTTTTTGAGGTTTTTAAGATTTTTATATTTTCCAAATTTTGAAAATTTCTGATTTCCATAATTCATGGATATTTCAAAACTGTAAAAAGTGAATATTTTGGAGATTTTGGAAAATGTGAAAACTCATGATGACAACTGTTAGTTTTTTGTGGATGGAAATGTAAAAAAAGATCGGAACATTTTTTAAGTATGAAAAATTATACTGAAAATTTTTAGTCTCATTGAAAAATTTCGAAAAATGTTGAGTTATTTGATAATTTTGTAAATTCTGAAAATTGAAAATTTTAAGTACTGAAAGATTCGAGAATTATGTTGGAGATTTTGAAAAATTCGAAGTTATTGAAAATTTTGAGAATTTGTGATGATAACTGTTGCAACCTACTGTGGAATGCAAAATATTAAACCCCACTTGAGGATCACTATGTGTCTTACTATCCATTTCAGCAGTTGATCAGCCCTTAATAAGTGGCACTCATCCCTCACTGGTCGACTATAAATGTGGTCATTACTGTTCATTATAAGACTTTTTTTCTGTAGTGCATCTGAATCAAAGTGTGAAGTTATGGGTGGTAAATGTCGTTTGTTTAATCTAGGTATTCTAGTCAAGTCTTCAAGTTTTCTTTCGACTCTAAATTCAAAAATTGTTGCAAGGCTATTGATAACAAAGAAGCACCCTAGAAGAATCTTGGACCACTCATTTAATATCGATGTTATGCGTTTGTATTGAAATGATTATAAATATTTTTATGATCATTAATGAACGTATTCTACCTCACGATAGCCAACTTATTGCTATATACCCATGTCCACAAACTAATCCGTGATAAAATGAAATAGAGAATAAAACATATACACGTACTTTGAAAAAGTTAGTGTCTTTCATATAGATAGCGCCATCTAAAACACTAACCATCATAAAGTATATATGGTAAAACCTCTAAATTCTCCTAGATGACGCTACGATATCTTATCTTAAATAATTTTTTTAAAGCGTAAATATAGCATTAGGTTTGCTATTTTCGGGCAGATCATGCTAATCATTAAAATGATACAATAAAAGGCCATACTTCTTTCATAATGCGATTTAATACAGTATTTGAATTATATTCTCTGAAAGCTTGAACTTAACTCATAAACCCTGCCGTATTAATAGAAATCAAAGTTTTCTTGTTTCACTAAACCAAAGATATTTTTGCAAATGTCCATTGATTAGAAAATATATATTAGCAAAAAATTATAGTATTTGTCTACCTTGATAGAGTATGTATGAGTAATCTGTTGTTCTTTATATACCTGGTGTTTTGATCGTTTTTTTAAATTTCATTTTAGACAAATACTTATTGTTATTCGATACTGTAAATAATTTATAGAGGAATTGTTATTGCTGAATGTAAATACATTATTTTAGGTGATGTACTATATGTAAAATATTTCTTTTTATATAAATATGGCCTAAGTTATTTCTTGTATATAAAATTTTAAATACAATTGTGGTCTAAAATCATTTGTATCGTTTTTCTATACCAGTAATATCTGGATATAGTTTCAGCAATTTGAAATGGGTTTTAGTATGTATACGCATAACAGAGGGCTGAGGCCTAAATTTCCGTGGATATCGTGGGACTGTAGGGTGATGCAGGGGAGTAGTGGGGACGGTACGTGGATTTTAACGTGTGCATGTAACTTCTGCACATTCTCAGCCCTCCGTCGGGATCCGCTGGGAGATCCGTTCGACTCATCGCTTCTGAAATTGGAGAATCGCGCCCATCCAGAATGAACCCGGGCCCAGGGGAACCAATACGTACGAAGTACATGTTACGAGCAATTACGATGATTAGGTATCGACGTGAACGTCCACTGCAGGCAAATAATGTTGTAAATATTCTAGTTTTATCTCTATTTGTCTAGGCAATGTCGATATGAGGAAAACGGATGAAGATTAACGATGTTCGTAGTAACGGAAAAAATGCATCAAATAGGTTGACTCTACACTTCCTACGCTACGCTGTCATCAGTTCATAAAGAATTATTGTTGGTCCTTTCGATCTATCTTGAAACATGTCGACCAAGAAAATTTAATTAATTTGGTTAAGTCAGACAAACATGCTCATATACAGGGTGACTTCGAAGTTGAGTCATTTATTTTAACAGTGAGTAGATCTGATCAAAAGAAATGTTTTTTTCCTTTACCATATTTCTGGCAAAATTAAAGTAACAAAGTTATAGCCCTTTGGAAGTTTGAGTACCGCCCTGTCTCAATAATATCATGTACTCGTGTTTGGCAACAACGGATATAATCCACCTTATCGGTTCATCGCATCGGAAACAAAAAAGCGAAAGAATTTGGAACGATGTTTATTTTATTCAGTTCAGTTATACATACAGTTAGTGTCAGTCGCGTGTGAATAGTGTCTGTTGCGTGGCTCAAACGAAATAAAAAATGGCACATGTTTATGCGGATCGGTTTCCCAATCGAGTGCAACCAACCCCTCGTGCCTTTGTTAATGTAGTACAACGGGCTCGTGAATCAGGTGACTTCAGACCTAACAGGGGACCTCACGATCAAATACAGGTCCGCACTGAAATACTTGTCGGGAGGATACTTTATAAAACAAGGTAAAAATTTTTTTTTACTTTTTTTTTATTTTTACACACATATTTTGGTTTATCTTCCTTCTACAATCATTATCTGAAAATTAATGACTCAACTTCAAAGTCACCCTGTATATACAATTAGTCTATACTCCATACTCTCCAACAATTGGATAACGCTAACACTAGTTGGCATAGCGGTAGCCTTGTATTGAAACGGTCCAAGGATTAGCGGATAGACCGACGGAAATGAGTGACATGGTTTTTCGTGATTTCAAAGAACATTCAAAAACCATATCTCATTTTTGAAAATTTTCGCTTGTAGAATACTTCCCCGCCCAGTAATTTATGAAGTAAAAACTTGGAAGATAACCAGAACAAAACATCCGAAGACATCGAATAATGCCGTACAAAGTTTTTTTTTCAAGGTGTTTCCAGATAAACTTACGAGGCTAACTTCACAAGACTATATCCGTTAATCCACCCGAGGTCATTGATTACTACTATGACAAGTTCATTTCCTTCAATGCCTACTCCCTACGGCGTTCACCGAAGTACATATATAAGTTATCGTGTTCGAGGCGTTTGCCAAATAAACTTAGTTAATCTCATCAGACAACCCGTTGATCGATCCTGTGACATCGACTACTGATGGAGGTGCTTGCCAAATGAACTCGAGAGGTTAATCTCCTAGACCAGAGATTTCCGATCTTTTTCGGTTTGTGGCCCCTAATTAATAAGATTCTTTCCGCGGCGCCTTAATACATCAGATTTTTTTTCTAAATTTTTTACTTTCTACATAAGCGATTGTTGGTGCAAAAATTCGAGAAATGTTCTAGACTATATCTGTTAATCCATCCAGTGATATTGACTATTTCCATTGGGACTGTTTGCCACATAAACTTGGGAAGTTGGTTTCACCTAACATTCTTTCATCCATAGAATTGAATAATCATTAATTATTACACAAGTGGAAATATAGATTTTCATTTAAAAAATTTGTATAGTAATATAACTAGCAAATTAATATTTCAGAAAGGATTACTTGAATTTAATGAACTAAATAATGATATAAAGTGTACTTGTAATTTAAAGGTATTTAAAAGAAAATTAAAGGAATATTTCATGGACAATGAAAATTCTTAGAGATGCAGATTTTGTTTTTTATTTCTCAAAATCTGTATGTTATTGTAGCAATCATGCTAAATAAATATTAAACAAACAGACAAACTACTACCGTTCAAGATATTCCAAATTTGAGAGAATTTAATTTCACAAGACTATAATCTTAAATCCTGCTGGCGACATCGACTGCTCTCATTGTAGTGTGGTGTGGGACAAATAGAGCTCAATTACTCCAGGCTGTAACCTCCCCAACATCATGGGCAATAGGAGGAAGAAATTTTGTATAATTTTAGCAACAGTATTTTTGTGTATAATTAAATTATTGCTTCCTAATGTTAAGTTTCTCATTGGCGTCACGATAGGACTGAAGCATTTGCAGCCATTTTTATAAAGTAATAGAAACTAGGAAATTTAATTCCTTATTCGCAGAGATCTACTTCATAATCATTATGACCAAGAATACTATTTTAAAGTGAATCAACTTTTTTACTATAACGTGCAAGTACGGATAATATAATACTACTACTAATTTGTGACGTTTTTCTAATGAAGGTCAAGCAACACTATTGGCGATTTTGTCACTGCGTAATTTCAGTAACTGTTGCAAGCATTTTGTTTTATTTTATGATGCTGGTTTTCAATTGTTGCTGAGGCTTGGCAGTGACAAAATGGCCAATACATAGACTGCGCGTAGCAATAAAACAATGGATTCTCTTTGAAATGGTTTCTATACAATTTTTTAACACTCCCTCCTTATATATTTATGTGTCGAAAAAACTTAAATGACCTTTTTACCCCAAAAAGGTCTTAAATTGTAATCTTCACAAAAAATAATAGTAGGGAAATGATAATTTAATTCTTAACAAAATTATTGTCTATTACTTTTTTGCATAGAATCGATGGTTCCAGAATTTCTCAAAGTACGGTTCATTTATTAGCCAATCAAACGGAGATCAATCACCAAAGTAACCACAGAATATTAGTTACATTCAGTAGCAATTTTTGGCCCTGCTGTCATGATGACGCGCAATTAATTGTGTGGAGGGGATAATTTATGTTACTATGCAAAATGACACTAGATTCATAGTAAACATTTATTATCACACATATATCATTAATATCAGACGATCAACCTCTATAAAATTTGTGGTTGGTAAAATTCAAATAAATAAACATCAGGAATGTATTCTGAATATTTAAAAATACATAGAGTTGTAAAACAGCTTATTTCTACTGGTGCTAAAAGAACATTTTGTACTTTACAAAAATAAAGTATGTTGCATTAAAAATGGCTCATAAACAATGAAGGCCACAATCCCGGACTACGTTTGTAATTGTATCAAGCAGACGTCGTTATTTGACAAATAATCTTCCAAAACACATTTTTCCTACAATGATTCCATTTTTTAATAAGGTAGTTTTCAGCTATCTGCCAATAAGTACTTGAAATACTGCTCTGAACCTAGTTTGTTATTTTTTATTTTATTCTTTTCCGCCCTAAACTATGACTTGTTTGTGGAGGAGTGACATGAGGTTGTTTGTCTTAAAATTTCTCAAAGCTACCTTCCCCTCCCAGTAGGTCTGTCTCTTTTCCTTTTTGCTATCCCCTTGAAACAGTTGCTCACGTCAGTAGTAATTTCCTTGTCATATAAACGTAGTTAAGTCATTGCTGACGAACTGCAGAACGCTGTATTGATGAACGCGATCTATGAGAAAGTTAAATTCAGAGTGTTGAGAAAAACGTATCAACGTATATTCCTCGATGAATAGAGAAAAATGGTATTCGACGGTGTCAGATGTTATTCAGTTCATTTAGATTTAGACGATAAAAAAATCTATATTTTGAGCTCCCCACATACTCCTATGTAAAGCATACATCTGTTGGTTGTTGAGATATACACAAAAAATTTGTAAGCAAGAAAGAGAAGGGATTAATGTTTTAGATGGTTTCTCAATCTTATCAAAGTCAAATTTATGTCGAAAGGTTATTTAGGGAGTTTTCTGCATTAACCACTTCACTTTCGTATCGGCAAATTTCTTTTTTGCACCCCAAAGGACAGATGAGATTATACAATTGTAAAATTTTGTCGATAATACAATTTCCATTTTTTCACCTTGAAGCCCCTATTTTTCACATGTCGAAATTCATGGTTTATTTAAAAAATGAATGGGTTATCACTCGGTTGTGAATCTATGTTCTACTTAGGGAGGCATAGGGCTACTGATGAACCTCAAGACGTCTGCTAGATCAAACGGCAAAGAAATCTAAATAACTGTAATCAATTCTCAGATAATAATAGTGTATGGCTGTACAGGAGGTAAAAAATAAGGCAGCGTGAACTTGGAACGCAAATCGTAATACTTTTGGATGGATCGGTTTAGGAGATGGTCCATTGAAAGACTGCGGTATCCCTGCCTCCGATTGAGACTACCCTGGTATCATCGTAGAGGAAATTCACGCCGGTCACGTGGGAACTGTGGCCGCCGTAGGTGTGGCACAAAGACTGAAACATAAAAACGAATACAGTTTATG
Source organism: Acanthoscelides obtectus (assembly GCA_963669975.1). Taxonomy (NCBI): domain Eukaryota; kingdom Metazoa; phylum Arthropoda; class Insecta; order Coleoptera; family Chrysomelidae; genus Acanthoscelides; species Acanthoscelides obtectus. The sequence goes on along the minus strand of CAVLJG010000007.1, from coordinate 51,396,621 downwards.
ATGTTTAGACGTTATACCACAGCACATCTGATACGAATATAACACCGCAACTTGCGACGGTTTGAACGTGTACTCCGCCAACAACTGCACATCATCAATCAAGCCCTCCATGTCATTCGGTCAGTTGACAGGGTAATTAGTTATATCTTATTCAAACGGTCAAGGCTATTGTCATGTGACACTGGTTTGTTTCATGATATAATCAAAGAGTAGTTATATCAAGAGAAGACTTCGTGGAATGCCTTTATAATCGTAAATTTTTGTTACATCGCCTCGTAATGATATGATACGATAAAAATTAGTCAGATCTTAAGCTTCAAAATACGTAAGCTTTGACTTGTTTTTAACATTCCATATCAGTAGGCCATTTAACCAAAACTTTGCGCTAGACCGTCCTTGGCTACAGAGGCGCTGGTGCTAAGCTGTCGATTGAAATTACCGAATGTTCAATATGTTGCACGAGTATCCATCACGCTTTGACGTCTACTGAGGTGAACAGCTGATCAGCAAGTGACATTTTTGTGTTAGTCTGCAACGTTGGCTATTATAAATCGGGTGTGAATCCAGCAAAAATGTGTTTGTAGCGTTTTGTTTTTTGTATGCAAATGATATTTTCTAAATAGAAGAGCAAGAGCAAGACAAAATATGACTCTGTCTACCTGGCATTGATGGATCCGCCAGAATTGTTTCGTTTGCCGATAAGGGGAATTCTGAAATATTACTAGATAACCAGCTGCAATACTACCGTGATGAATATTCGTGAAATAGGGTATTCTCTAGTGTCACTACCGCGTGACAGCTGTAAGGTCTACAGAGTATCCATTATGTTAGAATAAATATCTAGTGATATATCAAAATTCCCCAAGTAACCCTCCCACCCCACTTGTTGATCAGCTGTTCACCTCAGTAAACGACAAAACGTGATGCATACTCGTGAAATAGGGAGTATGCACAGGAGCGTGATCATAGTAACATGTTATAATGAAAGCATCGCGCTTTAACGCAGAAATCAGGAAGCATTTTTGATGTCAACGGGCGGTATGCCAAATTCGACTTCACGAAAGCCAGAAACTATTCCATGAATATCGTAGAAAATCGAATCACTCTGCGGAATGTGCGAGGTTCCATTTGAAGCCGGCGAGCAGGTTCTGTAGAAATAGAGCATCTAAAAAATGGAGTAACGTCAAACCGATTGAAGTGACAACAGATTGTATCGGCTTTTATAGAATGGTGAACTCTTGTCCAGGGTATGTAGATATGTTAATGTGATGCCCTTCTAAAATAAGTCACATTTAAAGTTCGCAATGTTTTTGTTAGGATCTGGGTTCCATCAAAACAATATGGTGATAACAAGGACATACCTTTGTTTGAATGACAGGATAGCTATACAGTTTGACCTTTCCAAAATCATCTCCGGTTACCATCAACTGCTTGTCGTGACTGCGATCGCATGCATTCAAGTCGGTTCCGTCTGCAGTTTCTGGCCAAATTCCAACTGAAGTGAAATTTAGTGGACATGTATTAGTGGCCCATTCGACGTCACGAACCATTGTACTCTGCGGAATCTGGCGGCATGTACCAGCGTTCCCTGAAAATTAAACAACATTAAGTTACAATGTTATAAAATTTTGCGTGGTCAATACAAAATAATACTCACAGAATAATAGTTCGTAATCTCCAGAGTTACTCCTTAAAGTTTGGTTGTCAGTAGCCCAATCAACATGAGTTATATAGCTCGAGTGACCCTAAAACAAATTATTCACAAATTAGGTCATAGTGAGATAATAGCGGAACAGTAGCAATTTATAGCGAATACAGTATATGGTATATTGAAGATGTGCCACCGCTAGTTCTTCCTAGATAATTCTTTATGTATCTTTATATTACTTCAATTGACCGAATAACTTTGACTGATAGCTAACTAGTAAGTGTCAGCTACAAAACTAGAATACTGAATAGCTCATTCGAAAAAAACAGAGAAAACAACGTGACAGCTGATCTCTATAAGAACTTGTTGTTTCCACGAGAGAACTTTTGATCACAGTGAATATTTGATAATACTCTCAGTAATTCTGATGAAAAATCTTTATGGGAGGGACAACATAGCTGTGACTTACCGAACACCTTCCAACCCTACTATATTTCGTTCCGTCTTCTGAGACTTGGTATATATAAATGTGGTTATCCCTCGAACCTAGGGCAACCATGGTTCCATCCGGAGAGAACTGTATGACTTGAATAGGCTCTGAGCCATCCGTGTGCTGACCCAACAATTCGCGCGTCTGCGTGTCGAAAATCATCCATTTGCCATTGGTGCAGCCAACCAAAACGCAAGCGCCATCTAGGGAGTAAGCCAGGCTCTGCGCTTGCTCCTAGAATAAAAAATGAACGACAGTTACCAACGTCGCCTCGAAATTGAATAGCTTGCACCATTTGTTCTTATAAACCCGGTTGTGAGTAAGAATCTAGATAGCTCAGCGAGTCTGCGTCAGTAGCAGCAGTATTACAACTACTCGGCGAGAGAATACAATCCAAAGGTGTCCTGGCGAGAAATAGCGATTTTGTCAAACGTTATGTGTGAAGTATGAATGACTTTTTATATCCTGAACTGCTGTTATGTATATCCATTTAAAGTCTGTTTCATTGAGATTGTTGGGGTGAATTTGAACAAATTGCTAATGTAACACCTAAAACGTATCATCGGGATTTTCATGTTGATAGAACCCCATGACCTCGATGGCCAAATGAACCCAAATATGCTGCCCTCATAAGCCCCCGTTTTTGAAAATTATTCAAAGATGAGCCTTTAGCGTATGCATATTGGACGCTTTTTACTGACGTGGTAGCCGAAATTTCAGGTAGGAAGTGTTTAATACATAGTGTGGTTTCATTTGACAAGGAAATCATAGAGTCATATGATCTACTAGCTCCAGAACTAAAAGAGCGAGGTCATTTTTTCTGTATTTGTTATGCACCATGGATTTCGAACAACATACAATTTTGCAAGTTGTAAAAAAATGCCAAAGCTCATAAAATATTGAAATCAGTGTATGGTGATAATGTGGTCACTCTTAACAGGGTTTATAAGTGGTAAGAGCGATTCAAAATTGGTCAGTTGCAAAGTTAGGGACGTTTTTCGATTTCAAAAACCAACGGAAACCTGCAAAGTGGCAAAAACGGTTCGATCAAACAGTCGATTCAGGATTTGAAAGATTGTCGAAGAAGTAAACATCTCGTTTGGGTGCGTACAGAGAATTTGTAAGTGACACGAGTTAGTGCGAAATTTATTTTTAGACTTTTGACTGAAGAGCAGAAGGAAAATCGTGTGTCAGTTTCCTTGGAATGAAAGGGTGGTTTGGATACAGATCCGTACTTTATGGCCGAATTTATAATTGGATATGAAAGCTGAGATTATGGCTATGAGCCCGAAACAAAAATAGAAAGTCTTCAATGGAAAACGAGTACCTCTCCTCGCTTTCAGAAGGCACGTTAGTCAAAGTCAAACATTGCGGTCATGCTATTGTTTTTATAGGTTCCAAGCGGAGCGAATGTAAATTCAGAATATTACAAGGACTTGCTACAAAGTTTTCGAGACAATGTACGGAGGAATAGACCTTATAATGGGCAAACGGTTTCCTCTTTCAACACGACAATGAGCCAGGCTACACATCACTTCTGGTTCGCAAATTTGTGTCAAAAAGATATGACTGTCTACACAAGCTTTATTCTCCAGATTTAGCGTCAAGCGATTTCGGACTCTATCCGATAATAAAAAACATGCTGAAAGAAAAGCATTTTCATTCCATTCCCGAGATTGAAAGAGCTATGACAGAGCAGCTGAAGACCCTTCCGAAAGAAGCCTACTAGACATGCTTCCATCATGGAATCACCATTGGAATAAATACATCACTAGATATTAATAATACTTTGTAGGATTAATTTAAATTTAATGTAAGCTGAATAATAAAAATAAAATAAGTTATTAATCACGCCGGGTATGCTCATACTATTATTGCATACTTTTATTTTCATTCGATAGCTATATGCTATTGAAGTATTCTAGAGTCATAACATGCTGAAAGTCTCAAAAGGGCGTAGTGGTAGACGTTATGGGACTACTAATCAGTCGCCTTGCGCCTTGCGCGTCCCAAGAGAATTGTTCTCTTAGCTATGGACGTTGTGATTGTCCGCGGAGGTACCACCCGGGGAATCTCTAAGGCAGTGCCAGAATGTGTGCATGTTGCGTCCCCCTTTTCCCCTATAGCCCCACGGTACCCATAGGTGCTTAAGCCTTCGGTGGTTCAAGTATAAAAAATGAACGGTACTTGAATGGTTAATGCCAATCGATGGACTATCCGTGAGTGGTATTAGATATCTCACAGAAACAAATCATGAACGACGACGAGTTTCTCGGAGCATACAGATAGACCTATCGGTGTCTGCGACGTCCTCGCCGTTTCTCCTCTTACATTCTTTCGCTGGGTAGATAATACAGAAAAATTTCTATATGCTGAATGTTCCAATCATTATGGAGACTCCATATATCCCTACAGCTGATTGCGACTTTCGTGATTCGACTCGTTTCTTTTTGAGAGTCAAAAATAAAAATGATATGATTAAAAAATCGATACTCACCCCAATGTCCTTGCTCCATAAAATACTATGCGACATGGAGTCCCACAATTGCAGCACCCTGTCGTAACCTGCCGTGGCGAATTGGGGTATGCTAGGGTGTGAGGCAAGACCCCACAGCTCGTCGGTATGACCTAAAATGATGGGATGGAACCCTAGGTCGAAGGTTCCGTTAAGAATGCAGTTGCGGGTTGTACCGACCAGTATTTGGGAACCTTTGCCTTCTGAGACTACCCTGATGCCACCGAAATGACCTTCGATCTGGAATAAATGTTCGAAAATTATAACTGAAGCCAGTATTGATCATCAGAATATATATATACATATACAGGGTCTTTCAGAACTATGGGATCAAACTTATAGGGGTTATTCAGTGTAACAGAAGAAAACATTTGAGTATAGGGACCCATATCCGGAAAAGTGTCACTACGGCACTACGGCCCTAAGTCGCATTAAAATTTAGAAAGACGATGAATTGCCCAGATAGGATTTAATGCATTTAAGTTTTGCCTTTTGTACATGATATCATCACAACAATTTTTCAAAATGTCTTCCTCCAACCTGAATACACCGTTCCTGTGGGGTCATGTAAAGTCTTTGGTTTGCGAAACTCCAGTAGAAACAGAGCAAGACCTAATTGGATGAATTACAGGAGCATTTGAAATAATTCAAAACGAGTATCAAATTTTTAGTCAAGTCCGCCGAAATCATGTGCGACATTTAAATCGGTGTATTCAGGTAGGAGGAAGACATTTTGAACAATTGTTGTGATGATATCACGATATCATGTACAAAAGGCAAAAATTACATGCATTAAATCCTATCTAGGCAATTGATCGTCTTTCTAAATTTTAACGCGTCTTAGGGCCGTAGTGCCGTAGTGACACTTTTCCGGATATGGGTCCCTATACTCAAATGTTTTCTACTGTTACACTGAATACCTAGAAGTTTGATCCCTTAGTTCTGAAACATCCTGTATGCAGAAGTAATAGGTAACGTGACCATACGTCAGGCCTTGAGCAGACCATCAGTCTTTTGGCTCTCTCCATAAGATGTCCCAGACAAAAAGACGTAAAATGGTCCTGCGTTTAAACTGGAGGCGCAAAATTGCCCCGCTTTCAAGCTGGGGACGAAACATTATCACCCTTTCCCAAACGGCCGCCTCCACCCTGCTCTTTAGGTTTATATCCCGGAATTGGCACTACTAAATGACAAGCCCCCGCTTTGACTAAAAGATTACGTTAGTCAGACATTGTGAGATTTAACTTGAATGTCTTGTTTTAAGTACTTGAACGTCTTTTCATAAGACTTAAAAACATTATAAGTTTTGGAACCCATGTACTTTCAAATTACTGTATTATTATGTTAGCTTTCAAACAGTACCTGGCTAAATACTCCAGTAACTTGCAAATTGGGGCCAAATTCCATGATCTTTCCATCTTTTCCGCCACCGGTGATCACACTTCCATCTTTAAGTACACATATGGAAAAGACTGGACCTTCATGTACGTTTTTTATGAGTTTCCATATTGTATTCGTACCTCGTCCCCATACAGCTAAGTTGCCATTTGAATCACCTGCAATAAAATGTTTGCAATTATTCTACGCTGTAGAATCTTTTCTATAATTTATTCATTGAAAATTTTCAAAACGTGTTTCTTGCACCAACCAAAATGTATGTTATCTAACCTATTTTTCTTCTCAAACTAAAAAACTACTTGTTGCTGATTAAGGCTGAAGCGGAAATACGTAACGTGTACTGATGGGTTATCAATGTAAACTCACGTATCAAAATTGATGGATTAGCAGGAGCATGGATGCCTGAGGTAACAACTGTATATTTCTAAATGCATATGCTTCTTAATAGGGGTTACACATTTAGCAAGCTGACGACATTGCTCGTGAGTTTGCGTGATAGGTGGTTAGTTCGTCTAACGTGAGAATGTGTCCTCACCGTTAAGCTCACGTAACATCGAGGAAAAATCCTATCTGTAGCTAATTCGACTTTGAAGATGAAGACAATTGTTATAAAATATGTGAGTCGCAAAATATGTTTTCCGTTTACAAAATATGGTCTCACCTGTAATAGTTTCCCCAGTCTGTAAGAACGCCACACAAGTGACGTATTTAGGTTTATCACGAGTTTCAAAAATACCCATTCGTTTGTAGAGTGTTCCACCGACATCTAGAGACCAAAAGGCTATATGTGACTTCCCACAAGTTACTATTGTGTTTCGATCCAGAGGGTGGAACTCCGCAGCTACGATAGTGTCTACCGAGCACTGAAAAAAATAATAAATCATATACAAAAACATCGCTCGCAAAAATCTTAAAAATCTCACTGAGAAACAGATTTCTGGAGTGATATGTTTTCGTTATTCCGAAAATTTTGTCAATACGGACTCAATAGTTCACTCCTCAACAACTTTTACTTCAAAAAACCTTTTATCGTAAGTTGTGTATGTACCTCTATTTTCAAAAATTTTTATTGTTTTGCATTCGTTTTCGAAAATATCGAATGCAACTGGCTAAGCGTTATTGTAAGAAAATTAGAAGAAATTCACGAATACGTAACGCTCGGGTTATCTATGATATTTTCTGCTGGAATCCACTTTCCTTCTTTTTACGGATTTTACCCACTAATTTCCTATTTTTTTAACGACACAGGTTGGAAAAATGTAAGAATTTTTACCTTAGTTTCTGTTATCCTATATCCGTTCTCTCCTTTTTGCCAGTCCCACACTGATATGTTGTGATCAGCCGCCTCGTCAATAGCCAATAGCAATGCGCCTCCATCAGCCTTACTAAATGATAAACAACATACAGACACATCGAAGTCGTTCATTCCTATTATAGCTTGGGTGTGAAGTGAGACGGAGTTCCATATCCGAATGTGAGGCTGAAAAATGATAGATAGAATTGGATAAGTTATAGCTTGAGGTAGGTGGGAAAATGAGAAAAAAAGGAGAAACATAGAAAGACTTAAGATGAAAATTCTGCAGTACTTGTGTAGATGTATCACTATACTACTAGCCACCAATTCACTACGAAACCTGTGTTTCTATATATCTATTTTATATTCAAGATTCCAGTATATAAAAAATATAAGAGTTGAAAATAAGAGTGTTTTACAACTTACCCTTACATCCCTTTTATCGGGGCCTGCGCATTGACCAGTAGCTACAAGCATCTTGTTAGGATGAATAGCCAGGCTGTAAATATGGTCAAAAATGTTTAATTTCCTTACATCATCAGTAAAAAGTATCCGGAAAACAGGTTTGCAATTTCTTAAGGATGCCATAACATAAGGCAATGTGAAGGTATTTTTGAAATAAACTTCAGTTAGAGCATTTTTCTATGCCTAAGCCACTGTGAAAATTATGCCACTTACCGGGCTATATGGTTAAACAGGAGGAAAAATAACTCCTGAGTTGAAGAACATTCTGGAGTTCTATTAAATACAAACAAAAACATCAAGTGCCTATCAATATGCTTACAAAACTGAAGAATGAAAAATTAACCTAATCCTGGTGTCGTTAGAACAGGGATGTAATAAATATCTTGTTTTATTCACCAGCAGCAATGATACTGACATCATATGGTGAGATCGTTGAAAAAAGCAGTTAATATCGAGGACAGTGAGTTGTCGTACCCACTTACCTTTTGACATCATCTGTGTGCTCCACATAATGCCTCTGATTCTGATCTTCGACATTATAAAGTACCACTACTGAGGCCACGAAATAGATCATCTCGCCAGTAGGCAGAAAATAGAGGTTGGACCTACAATCCCTGCCTCTGTATCCATACGCCCAATCCAGTTTCAGACGTCTAGTTGGAGCTGTGGACACCTTGGTTATCTCATAGTTTTCTGCGTATTGTGTAGGGGCGTACAAGATGATGGGACGGCCTCGGAGATACATTTTGAGCGATTTGTCTTCTTCATTGTAGGTGGCGTCTTTCGTCCTGGAATCAAATAAAAATTCTATTAGGGTAAAAATTGATAGTTACTTTTGCAAGTAACAGCGCTATGTCTATGTGCTACAAGACCGCCTTATTGAATAAAAGTAAACAAGTTTTAGAGAAAATAATATCGATGGACCGGGATCTAGTAGTTATTTATGTGTACAAGGCGTAAAGAGAGTGGTTATGCATAGCGGTATTTAAGAGACATACACGCTTATTCCGCCCAAGATACATACAAAATTTGATCTATGAAGTTTCAAGTTAAACTTAAAAAGAAGTTGACCTTGTTTCGCTTATATTTGCATCGTTGCCCAGCGAGAATTGCTGTATAAATCAGCTGATAACCTCACAAAGTAGTGTACAAAGTTTCCTCATCACTTTTGTTTTACAAGAATTAAGTTTAGTGTTTTTCGTCCGCTTGATTTGTGAACTTTTACGTGAAACTTGAAACATCACCTCCTACATAAACCTAAATCAACGTTTTCGGGTGCGATGCATGTAGAATGTCTTCCAGATCACTTGTCATTTTCCAAGGACTTCCTTTTCTATTGGAGTTGTACAGCTGTCGTTCTAAATTTTTTACATTCGTTCTTTGCTCAATATTTTCGTTCATGATGAAATCGCCGACAGAACAAAGTCAAGCGAGCTCAAAACACAAAATAATATTCTTGTAAACAAAAGCGACGAGGAAACTTCGCTCACTTACTTTGTGAGGTGATCAGATGATTTTTATATCAGGATCAACCTCGATCTGCCATTTGTTGGTAAGTTACAGAGCTAGTCCGGGAACCTCTTCAAACACTCTTGTATATTCTGTTCATCGTAGGTTAATTAAAAAATAGCGCTACAGTTACTTTTGTGGCCATAGGACATAAAGGAGTTCGTGTGCTGAAAAATTGTACTTAACGCCCAGAGAACCTATTCGACCGGCCGTGGATAAAGATTATACATACAACATATTTTATAATGTTGACTAGAACGGTATACTAAAGATACTGTAGGTATACACTTTTAAGATAGGACTTGCGTTTACTCACAATTTATAGAAACCCCTAAAGTGTTTACATGATTAAATTACTGTGTTGATACAAGTTTAAATGAAATCGAACATTATATTCCTCAAACAATCCCTGCAACTTTGCATTGGTCCAATTTAAATATATAGCAAATTCGTAGAAATTGAAAAAAATAAAATGATGTTATGAACCTTAAAGGGCATTATATTAAAAATAAGAATATTGACATCTCAATTTTGAAATATTTGGTTGGAAACAGAAACATGTGATTTCGTTGTTTAGATTTAAAATCATATTATTTCATTTTATAAGTACCTATGAGTATAAAGAAATAATCATAATATGATTGTCTGAAGGAACTAACTCTATCGGTAACTGAGCAGCAATAAACCGTAACTGCAAAATTGGAAGGTGATCATCTATTTAGTTTTTGAAATCTACCAAGGAAGCTAAGCGTATGGAAATCCAGTAGCGGAAGTAAAATCTGTAGGGCTCGAAGCACAAAATTCATATAGGGCCCTCTATGATTTAAGAGCGGCAGGGTTATTACGTAGAAAACCTATACAGCGTGATACAACGGCTCTGCATTTTCTCGGGTAAGGTATTTTTCGAAAATATCAAAGTCAGGCTTCAGTAACTTTCAGCAGGTGATTCAACAGTGACCTAGAATTTGACTTTGGCCTCCATCTTCAAAGTTAATTTATTTTCAACTTTATTTTTTCAAATAGTAACCCTTATTTTTGATGCCACCAATCGAAAGAAAAGATAATTTTACGTTCAAACTCAATTGAAGTTTAAGGTCAGGATGACTACTAAAGGTCAAATGAAGATCAAATGTGCGCCGCGTAGGAGGACCTCTATAAATCTCACAGGATTAGTGATGGAAATAACTATCAAGGTCAGGTCTGTAGTCAATTTTGAGTGACTAAGATTTCACCTTCAAGGTCATTTCAAGGACATTTTTTAACGAGCACCGTAGTTCCCTCGCTAAAAATTACCCAAAGATCTGGCCTGGACAGGTATTTTCGTCACTATTCGTGTGAGTTTTCTAAAGTTTTTCCCGCAGCACACATTTGGACTTTCCTTTATGTGACCTCTAGTGGTCACCTTGACCTTGAGTTCTAATACTAATTTGAACATAAAATTTCCGGTTGTCTGGCATGTCGCTATCAAATAGGCGTCTCTATTTGGAAAAATAGTTGATCTTGAAATCACTATGAAAGTGAGGTTCAAGGTCAAATCCAATATCACGGCTACTTGTGAAAATTTACTAAAGACCTGACATTATCTGTTATTTTCGTCACGATCTCTGCGAGATTTCTAGAGGTTTTCCTAGCAGCACATATTTGACCTTTATTTAACCTATTTGACCTTCAGCGGTCATCTTGATGTTGAATTTCAATGCATATCTGAATGTAAAAATTAAGTTAGCTTTGGGTAAGTTTTAAAGAGGAAAGTACGGTGTTCGTTGTAAATGATTTTTATCCAATACTGTTATAAAGAAGATGTTAAAGTCACTCGTCAAAATTTACTGAGGACCTGACCTTGATGGCACTCTGACCTTGAACTTCAATTCATATTTGAACGTAAATTTTCCTCTTTCGATTGCCGGAACCAAAAATGGGATATCCATTAAACAAAATGAAGTTGACCTTCACTCCCTGGTCAAAATTTACTAAAGAACTGACCCTGATAGTTATTTTCATCACTAATCCTGTAAGATACATAGTGCTTTTTCTAGCAGCTCACATTTGACCTCCATTTGACTTTTAGTGGTCACCACGACGCTGGTCTTCAATGTGTATTTGAACAAAAATATTTTCTGTACTTTCGATTGCCGGCATCAAAAATAGGGGTTTCTATTTGAAAAAATATAAAGTTTACCGTAAATTAACCTTGAAGATGAAGGTCAAGGTCAAATTCAAGGTCAGCGTTGAATTTCTTGTTGACAGTTACTGAAGACCTGACCTTGATATTTTCCAAAAACACCTTACCCGAGAAAATACAGAGGGACTTTTGTGTGTGTTCCAACTTGACGTCTTGTAGGAGAACATACATAATGTAAAAAAATTACATAATGTTACTTTTCAAACGTATTACCCCTGCGTGAGCTGGTGTATGGGACTCCATAAGCCGCACTCTTAGCCACCCTTGAGTCCACCAGCATTCCTATTTAATTGCTGCTAAGCGTGTTGCGTGTGGTTGTGTACCCGACGAATTCCGAGAACTTTTGCCATTGGTACACTTTTGTAAATAAATTACAAACGAATTCTATAGAATGAATTTGCATATTGATTCGATCATTGATTACGGAAAAAATCTTCTATATAACCGCATTTTGTGGTATTTTAAAATTATGTAACATGTTGAGATTTGTTCATAATAGAAAAGATTGTGCTAACTCAGTTATATGGACTAGTATAGAAAAAATGAAACATCGAAAACCACAAAATATAATATATCAAAAATGGGTAACGTGCATTAAAATACTAATTTATAATATTTAAAATGCATGTTCCTTTCGTTTAATGAGAAGCATGTAACCTACGTAGCATATACGGTAAATATTTGTATTTGTCCAGACACATAATCCGTGAGAATATAGCCATATTCTAAATAAGGCTATATAAACACTCCGGTAAGTTGTTAATTGCCTGTTGAATTTTTCATGGAGTCCACTCTTTACCTTCGAGTTGTAAAGTAGGCTAATAAATAGTTAACTAAACGCGTACTATGGAGACATTTTTTATAGGTTTGGTTTATACTATATTTATTGAAAATGTTACACGCGATATGCTTAACTACCCGAACGCTATCGATTGTACGCTATATTCCTGCACGAAACCGTCTACAACGTTGTACAGTTTCGTGAGGACGCACCCATCTACACTCCTATTTGTTAAAATATTTGAAAAATATGCATGATATGCTACGACTATCATATAATGTACAATAACCGTAATAACCACCAAATGCAAACCACCCAGGAATAATAAAAGTTCTATTATCTAACGAACTGGATAACGCCAGTAAGTGATGGCAAGATCACAGAGGTTTTAATTAGCCGTATCATGACCATAAGAAATAAAGAGAAAACATAAGCGCCATCTTATTTGATATTTAAGTCAATGATAGATAAGTGTCGAATAAGGTTAACGTTTACGCCTGCAATACTTGTTGCAGACTCTGACCATATGAGTGCAAAACATTATGTGACATAGGGCTGAGTAGAGAAACATTTTATTGATCAAGACCAGCCATCTAAAAAAGAAAATGACAGAACATAATGGAGACTTTACGACCAGTTATTTACTATTTCTGTTGTGGCCTTTATTTATAAGTGTAGGGTACAATAGCAAACCTCATTGGCTACAACGTAAAACTGTGCCCTAAGTAGTCCAATAAAAATGAAGGAGGCCATCAACTTAAAAAATCAAAATAGGGTAACAGATGTTTTAAGTTTCTCCTGTCTTGAAAGTTTGTAAATATACTAAGTGACATATAAATCCGAACACCCAGTTTAAATGGTTTTATTTTAATAAAATTTTGTACAAGTACTTAATGAAGCATAATAAGTAAATGATAAAAATTTCAAAAGGATTGCACTGCTTTAAAGCCCTTTGACCTTTAATAATGTGTGGATGCACCCTGATGTGCTACGCATTCTCCAACGCGCCTAGGCATGCTTCTGATCAGGTGGTCAATGTCCTCCTGTGGTATCTCATTCCAGGCAGCCACCAACTCCTCTCGAAGTGCTTCTAGAGTCTGAGGAGGACGTTGCAAATTGAGCAATCTCCTACCCATCATATCCCACATGTGCTCAATTGGGGATAAGTCGGGAAATCTTGGTGGCCATGGTAACAATGTGACATCATTATGTTGAAAGAAGTCTATTGTGACTCTTGCAACATGTGGTCGGGCATTATCTTGTTGGAAAGTTGGATCTGCCAGGGTGTCAAGATAGGGTAAAACATGGGGTTGTAGAACTTCGTGGATATAACGCTGCGCGTTCATGTTACCTCTGATGAAGATTAAAGGTGACCTGGAACCATAAGCTATAGCACCCCAAACCGTAACTCCAACAGTGTGATGAACATGTCTTTCAACAAAAAACTGTGGATTCCTCCTTTCACCACGTCGCCTTCTAACCCTGGCACGACCATCGTGCATGCCTAAACAAAATCGAGACTCGTCACTAAAGACAATACTGTTCCATTCCTGATCCCAGAGTGACCGTTGTCTGCACCACTCAAGGTCGGTGTTCTCGAGTTAAAGGGAGGACCCAGTGGGGCCGGTACGAAAACAAGCCAAAACTTCTCATTCATCGGTAAACACTTCACATGCCAATAGGTCTTCCGTGTTCTGCAAACCATTCATTTGCAATGGACCTGGTAGTGGAGAAACGGTCCCTTAAGGCCAATAATCTTAGGCGGCGATCTTCACGGTCTGTTGTTCTATGGCGGCGTCCAGTGCCACTTGCTCTTTGCGTACGGCCTTCTCGAAGCCATGCCTGACAACACCTAACCACAGTGTCTACACTTCTTTGCACTCTAACTGCAATTGCCCGAAAAGAAAGTCCAGCTTCCCGAAGTCCCACTATACGGCCCCTATCAAACTCACTAAGTTGACGAAATCGTACAGGTCTCCGTACTATAGGCATCGTAACCGATCGTAAAGGATGTCAAGAACCAATATCCGCCAACGTTGGTTCTTTACTGCGGCTGAAATATTCATTTTTAGAGCTTTAGTGAATTAAAAAAAAACAGTATAAAAACCGGAATGTCCAACTGATAAGGCTGAAAATTTTTTCATTTGTTATTTACAGTAAGATAAATACATTCACCAACTTTTATTAAAATAAAACCATTTAATCTGGGTGTTCGGATTTATATGTCACTATAAAAAATGATTAAGCATACGAAAAATTGTACGCTCGACGCAAGCAAATATGAACCAAAATATACATAAAATGTAACAATACTTCTAAAAACATCGCTTACCATAAAATTTCAAAAGCTGGAAAGAAGATGAATGGTTAAGTTTCAAAGATTTTTTTTCAAGGATATGCTAAGCGTTTTTAAATTAGGAAAACCTACTAAACGGTAAATCTGACCGACGGTGTTAAGACTAAACTGGAGCTGTTAGTGTAATAGCGAAGTTCATTGGTTAAAATTAAAAAACCTTAATGAAAAAATGTTCTTCAAGTAATATTATTGGCAAAAATTGAGCCTTCCACATATGCGTGAAAAGTAGAAAAGAGGAATTGGGAAAAAATTTATTTACAGCAAGCTGTATCAACTACATAAACTATTAAATAGAAAATAAGCTTACCTTTTGTACCTGCGCATATCAAGATTGCAACTAGTTATGGCAAAATCGGAACGCGTACAGTGAAAAAGGTGGTGTTGTGTTATGTAAGGACAAAAACATTATTTGATAAAGCACAGGAAACATCGATTTCCTGTCATTATTTTCTGTTTTATTGCAGACGAGCTAAAACAAACAGGCGACAGTCATGTTTGGCCTACCACGAAGACAATAACGAACACCGAAAAGTTGCGAAATATCGAAGGATTGTTACGGTAAGAAGTGATTAGAAAGAAAGAAAAACAGGGCAGCAAGTCACAGTCATAATTGGTATTTGCAACGGTAAAATAGGAAATAGATATCAATTTTCCATAAAACAAGGTGATGCTCGTAATACAAATATACAGAATTAACCAAATAACTTAACATTCAAAATTCAAGATGCGAGTACCTGTCTTATAAAAAAAGTTTTTTTTGTAATAATCCTAATAAAGTATAGGTAAGTTGATTTTGTTGAAATTTTCCGCGCAAATAGTCTACATTATTGATCAGAGCTCAACAAACGAGGAATTTTAAATGCATAATACAGAACCAAAATTTTAATGGGCTTAAACCTGGCGACTGGTGGCTCACTGCCAATTTTATTTGATCTTCGGCTCTTACCAATGCGCGTGCCAGATTTCAATAGCTTTTAACGAAATCGGTTTATTTTTTGGAAAAACATTTCCCAAGAGAGTTTTCTGATTGGCTATGAATGCTGTGATTGTCCATAGTCAGGAGGTCTTGGACTGTTGAATGAGGAGGTACCACCCGGCGGATCTCTAGGGTCGGGCCAGAATGAGTGCATGTCGCATGCACACGTCTTCCCTCGCTAGAGTGCGTGTGACATCATGGCCTGTTCCCCTGAACCTCCGCTATAGCCCCATGGTACTCACCAGTGTTTAGGCCCTGAGACTTCGTGGCAGTTCATATTCTTTAGACCAGACGTTAATGAATATTTTAAATTCAACATATCTAACACATTTAACAAAAATATGGTCTTTCCTTGGATGTATGGAGGAGTTTCGAAGTCAGTACTCTCTCATAGATATTGGAGTGTAAACTTTTGTTTAGTGCTACAAATAAAAAATGAGGCACCAAGACCAGATCGTAAATCATATCAAAGGTTCATTCGACCCGACTGGTCAACCAATTATTAACGAGATTAATACGAAAAACAAAATGACGAGCTATGTTTTAGATCTGTTACAGCACCAAAACCAAATTACAAGTTATACCAAAAATCCCTCTACGTTAGAAAACGTTTGGTGAAATTAATGTCAAACTAATCAGTTATTTGGATAATTGGAGATGTCTTACATTATATATATATATATATATATATATATATATATATATATATGTTAGTATGCATGCCACCTCGCTCGACACAAAATGGTGAATCAAGTATTTCGGCAACAGAAAATCAAACTGATCATGCAAATAATTCATTAATAAAGATTTTTTTTAGGTATCTTACATATTTGTGCGAGTGGAGAAGCACAGCACCGGAACCAAACTACTACAAAGACCTAGGGTAGACAGAACATCACTCGATACGAATGGTCAACCACGTATTGAGGAAATACCGCATTAATGCCGCGGCCCCGGCCTGACGCGTCATGAGTGAGCGCAGTATTATTATTGCAACCTGTTGAATTTCAGCAGTCGGTGGTTTGATACGAGTCTAGACGAATAACGCCTACCTTGGACGATGTCGTGTATGATGGAAGCGGCTAGGATGTAACGCCGTCATCAGTTCATAAAAGATTATGCATCACTTATGGCGCTTTGACAGACTTTTGACACTTCGTTAAAGTTCGCTACGTCAGCCGAAACAACAGGAGTTTATACATTGTCGAAATGGTCACCACTTTCAAGTAGTCATTTCAACACCACTACAAAGCCCACCAATATTTTATTAAATAATACCTCCGTATAATTGTATATTTAAATGGATGATACTGATATTATATTTTAATATGCTATTACTTTCAGAAGTGCATAAAACTTAAGGAACCAAAACGTTTGGATAAACTTCCCTTTTATATAATATTGTTCATGCTGTTTTATCACTAAATTTGGGTGGGTGATTCACAAATATTAGGTAAACTTGTTTATGGTTTTGTGGTAATGAGCATAAGCAATGAATTGTTAAAGTCGACCTAAAAACAGTGGTATTTACTTAAATTATATGTAGATTCATTTTTGGGATAGTACAAATCAATTCGCAACAAAGTGTGGTGGTCTAAATTACGTTTTTGAATTATTTCATTTCTTGAAGGTTGATGAGTCTAGTTACTGTATGAATTAGGCTTGTTAAACTAATAAGTGTTTTATTTTCTGCATTCAAATGTCTTTTGAGGGAGTTTGTATGAAATCTCTCATATCTGAGACAATACGTGTGACTTTTTACGACGTAACAGCATGCAATAAACTTCAAGCGTGGAAATATGCAAGATATATACTTCCTGTGCAAGAAGGTGAAAATCTGAAGATCACAGCTTACCAAGAAATTTGCGAATATACTACCATGCTAAGTTTAGAAATGACGTTCTTATTTTGGTTAAAACTTAATTGACGAAACTTGATAAAACAGTTGGAGATTCAACTTAACTTTGAAATTGGTTCTCTCGATTTTTAAGGCTTAATGATTTAGCTCGTGATGTAGCTGGTTTACTGCTGTATAGTGCTGTTTATTCATGATTATAAATAAAGTAACTACTACCAGTAAAATTTGATCACAATAAACGCAAAAGGTGAGGCCACAGTCTCGAAATCTTGCTGACTCGCAAAAACAAAAATGAATGTATTTTGTCTCAAAAGGATACCCATTATTATCTGTTCAATAAAACGATGATGTAACGGTCGGTCTTTTTTTTCTAAACATTCGAGTATATAAATCAAATCACAAAGAAAAATTGTGGGAGTATATCTGCTATTGTTTGAAGATGTAACTCATCGTTATAAATATACATAAACTTGAATCAAATGACGTGAATTACATGCATTTGAATGACTACTTAATAGAGGTTACAGTAGCTCGTTAATTGCAGTTTATTAATTATACTTATTACTCGATATATACATAACGGTCAAAGAATTCCCACAATTAATTGTTTATTTTTCTCGTGATAAAGGAGACTGAAACATTAATGAACTCAAGTAAGGAGCAGAAGAGCTATGATATCAGTAACTTCAAACTTCCACAAAATAGTGAACAATAAAAGTACACAATAAAATTAAGAAATCGAGTAATAATTTTCTGATACACGTTAGAGACCTAAAAATACGCGAATAGTTGACGTTATTGGGAATACCAATAATATCTCTCTAGCCACTTGCGACAATATAAACAAAACAGATTATCGTTAATATATTTATTACCTCATCATAGTCAGAGGTATCGGTAAAATACGTTATACTGGAAATGGAAAAATGGGATTTGTTTCACCGAACAGTTTTTTGGGTGCAAAATTGATGACATTACGTTAAAAAAATAATATCGGTCAAATGTCCACCCCTTAAGTTTATAAAAAATTGTGCTCGTTGGCATTCTGAATTCCTCTCAAACCATCTGGCTCTAAGTTGACGCGTTCCTACCGCATGCCAATACACGATTTTCAATGCTTGCAAGTGGCTTCTTGGAGTAAACCCCATACCTATCTGAAGAAGACCAAAGGAAACAATCTTGGCGTCACCTGATCTGCAGCAACAATTCAAAATGCTGTAAAACAAGCCCATTTCCAAAATAATGGCATTCAAGTTACATTATGACATTACTTTTGTCGCACCTTATATACAGCTAAATATTATTTCTTCAATCACGGTTGATTTATTCAGTAGAATTATTATTCAGCTGAAGTTTTGTTCAGATTTGCATTAATTTTTTAAATAATGGATTGCTAAAGTACCATAGTATCCTTTGCACAATTTTAGTTGTAAGAACTTTATATTTTCCTATTATTTTAGCTGTAAATCATATGCAACAAGTAAATAAAGAAAAACAATATAGTAAAAATAAAAAATAACATACCCATGCTTAAAATTCGGGGGAGCATAAGAGCTAGTCTTATTTGCAAATAAATTTAAAAACGACTTGGTGGAAAACCTAGAAAGAAAAAACATACATAAGCACATGAAAATAAAACAAAACAACTTCAAAACTAAATGACAAAATCAAATGAAGCAGCACATGCAAGTTAAATCAAACAAAAATATAAAGCAATATTTCAACGTTGCGATAATTACAAAATAACAATATTTCAAATACTAGCAAATATTGAAATGAAATGAGTCACAAGGAAAATAATATGAAATTATATTAAATTGATTGGTAAACTGATGTTAAGTGTTTTTAACGGTAATGTCTTCAATACAACTAGACTCGAGAACATGCACAATGCACAAGAATAAGAAAATACAGATCACCAAAGAAAAGACTTTTTTCGAACATAACTGTTTTTGGAAGGAATGCAGCATTGACTACTATTGCTTCTTCTCATAAATTGTTTTTATAGAGATATCGATCAAGGAATATTTTGTGTTGTAATTCATTAGCCTATGAATAGCGGGAATAGCGTTATTTTTTTGTACCACATGTTTCCACATAATGGCCCACAGTAGAGCTTATAGCTGAACTTAGCCCTGAATGGAAGTCGTTTTATTATTAATAAATTTAGTTTCCATTGCAATTATGCATTATACTTAAACTTCACCGCATTTTTTAGCAGATGATTCTAGGAATAGATTAAAAAAAAAATTCAGAAAGAAAAAACTACATTCAGCTAGAATGAAGGACTGCAGTGTGTTATCGAGCCCTTTCAAATACACCAAGGTCACTTAATTAATATATCTAGCCACTTGGTTGACCCGTTATGCTCCTTATACTGATGAGATTTCTAACATAAGTATGCGGACAGTGTTGGGTGAGTCAAAACCTATGGCCTGTATGATATCCATACACTATATTTGCTATGGGGCCATCTAAAAAGCAGGAAAAGTGGAAGTTATGTAAATGAAATAATAGCCGATTGAAGGATTGAAACCTTGGGGTATATCTGGAGCCGTCAGTTTTAGCAATTTTTATAGATCGAGAAGCCTCAAATGTGTTTTTGGCTGCTACAAAATATTATTTCTGATAAAATTTGAAACGGAATGGTTTTTCAGCTATGATTAAAAAACAAAATAGTTGATTGAATGAATCATTCCCTTTTGCTTCATACTTAGGAAACCCCGTGTACAGCTAAAACGCTACAATTGTCTAAGCTTTACCCATGACTTTCTCCCATAATTAATCAAAACTGGACTATAACAAGCAATACAGTATATAACTTACTTGGAATGCATTCCATTGCCAGGAGATCCAGCGTTGGCATGGTTAAAGTCCCCCGTGGAACTCCACCGTTTGTGCAACGTTGAAGAGGAGCCATTGCAAGGGGGCGTGGACGGCGCTTGGACTACGGAGCTGTTACTGGGCCTGCGGGCCCCATTCACGGGCAGCGGAGTCGCTCTTGGGGACGGAGAGGGTATGGGGCTTACGCTGCTGCTACTGTGGCCGTCGCTGTGTAGGCTGCCTGTAACAGAAATGGAAAAATAAAAGCTACTAGATCAGTACTACTAACGTTAGGTAGTACTAAAATCGAATCAAATATCTATATCAAATATGTCTCGTATTTTTTTAGTAGTTGCGGCATCTCGCTACTTAGTGTTTTACCTTCGCGGCTAGTAAAATGTTAGATATTTGATATGAATCCCTAATAACATTACAAATGAGAAAGAGTGGGTGTTCGTCACCCAATCACGTCAAATGGTTGAACGGATCTGGATAAAATATGGTACAGACATAGATTATATTATGAATAAGCACATATGCTCGTTTATCCCGGGAACTAACTTTAAAATATCTATTTCATTTGTTTGGTATTTTGTACTACTTCAAGTTTAATATTGTCGATAAATAGTTATCGGGTTATTTGTCATGCAATCTTTAATGCTGTTGAACGGGTGAGGTACTTTTATCTGTTATCTAGCAAACTGTAATGCTGTGTGGTCTAATATCTTCTTTTCTATATTTATATGGATTGTCTATCCAGTCTGACAGCATCACGTTTGAACCACAATATGGAGAAGTAAAACATTGTACACTAACTAACTGATATCCGAGGGAGGTTATAGGCATGTTTTTTTTTTCACGAACTAATCGTCGAGTTTGCTATCAACTGTTATAGTAAGTATCAAAACCTCCACGTCAGAATCAAGCCTATAACTGCGCGGCCAGTCACCCCCTACTCAACCTGCGACCGTCAAGCGATACATACATTTTACTTTCTACTAGCTATTACCAGCTTGACTTGACTAACAAAAAAAAACGTTTTAGGTAATGCTATCAGCTGGTAAATTCGCGGGGCAGGAAGCTAGCAATCCATAAGTCGGAAAACTTTAGGAAACACGTACGGAGCTGATGTTTTTTGAAAAAAAACTGAATTAAAAGGAACGTTTTCTGCATTCTTGACTCCTCTAAACTATTTTTCTAAGAATGCCTCAGGTGCGAAAAATAACAAAAGCACATGCATATAATTTTGTAGACCAGTTAAATTTCCAACAAAATTGACACCTTATCCATTTCTTCCATTGACAGGTTATACGTGCCTTATATGGTTAAATTGGTTTAACTTAGATACTATAATACATATCTACACTAATAAACCTATGATTCAAAATCAGTTTATATCAATGTTTGACAATAGACGACTCGAGAGTCTATCGCAGATCCGAGGTAGATTTTTTGTCATAATTTTGGGTGGTATCTCAACCACAAAATACTTAGTGAAAATGGTTGATATTAGGATACGTACTATAGTGACCTCTTGAAAGTCAGGTTAAGACGGCAAGACTATTACGTAATGTACGTATTTTAACTCATGAACCCATAGATCCATATGTGCGTTTATTTAGGTAAAATCATTCTCCACAATCCCCTATGTATGGTTTTCGTTATCATTTACAATTTGCAGATCTTTCGTCATTTAAACGTTTTTGTCAATTACCCTGCTCCGACAAAAAAATGTATTTTTAAGATATAACAGCAAAATACATTGTGTTTCAGAAAAAAGTGTCAATGTTTCTAGGGTAGAAAGTTTTTATTCAAAAACAGCTCCCATAAACACAGGTCCTAAAGTATTCCATTGGCCAAATCCAGGGTGTTGTAAATTTCTATGCCACTGATTAAACTGAACAAGGACAAAACATGGACATTATCCATTAACGGTATGGTGAGTTCAGACTACTCTCCTTACAGGGTGCATATAACTTTTAAAATCAAAATTCTCCAACCTCATCTTATTTTCAAAGTAGAACCTCAAATATTCAAACCAGTTTTTCTCCAAAAGGAGTTGTTAGACAAAAATTTGCTTTCAATATCTTCGGATACTTGGGATAAATCAACAGATTGTTCCCAATGGGGCGTGTTCTGCGTATTTCATTTATAGCACCGAGAAAGACGTAAAATAAACGACAAAACGACAATTTGAATAAAGACACCTTTTGTATATTTTAACCACCACGAAGGGTACCGTGGGGCTATAGGGGGATACAGGGGAAAGGGCGGATGCCGCACGGTCTGTAGAGAAGGAAGATGCACACATTCTGGCACCGCATTAGACACCCGCCGGGTGGTACCTCCACGTTCGATAGTCAGCGACCGTTCACCACCTACGGGCTACAACATCCATAGCCAAGAGACAAATTCTGTTGGGAAGGGATTCGAACCCGCGCACCGCACGGCGACTGATTAGTAGACCCATAATGTTGATTTATCCCAAGAATCCGGAGAAACACTGGGATAAAAAAGTAATTTTTTGCAAGAAAAACACTTCTCAATAGAGGAGATGTGAAATTGAATGCCCTACTCTGAAATGCAATAGAAGTCTTAAAAAAGCGATAGCGGTAGAAAATGATGTTCTTTTTTCTTCTGTAAGGACCAAAATTTCCATATTTCTACGCCACTGATGTAGTCTCAGGCACAAATAGTTTTGTATGTATTGTCTATGAGGTCAGTTCTTCGTGTCTTGATTCACTACTGCAAAGATATTTTTTTTCGATTTCGAAATTATAATTTCTACAGCCTGTATCTCTGTTTAAACGCCCATTTTATAAGAACGTGATATATTTTAATCTACTTTATCACATAGAAATATTGACACGTTTTCTGTCTGAATCTGAAAAATATTATACGGCCCCTAGCATATGCTAAAACGTATTGAAACTGCTGCAGCGATTACTGAGAATACACGGTAACAAAAATATAAATAAACAAGCAAACTGTAGAGGTTAGGTGACATACGAGTATTTTCATTATAAATGTCAAACCGCCAAAAAAACGTATATATCGCTATTGCAGGCAGCAGCGGTGGCCGCAGTAGTAGACTCTTCGGTATCCTGATCAGCCGCCGTGCGCTGTGCGGGTACGAGTTCCGTCCCAGGAGAAATTTTTCTGTTGGCTATGGATGTTGTGATTGTCCGTAGGTGGTAGACGGACTCTGACTGTCGAACGCGGAGGTACCACCCGGCGGATCTCGTAGGCGGAGCCAGAATGTGTGCATGTTGCATGCACACGTGTTCCCTCGCCAGAGTCCGTGTGGCGTTCCCCCTTTCCCCTGTATCCCCCTATAGCCCCACGGTACCCAATGGGTGTTTACGCCTTAGGCCTTCGTGGTAGTTGGAGTATAACTTACCTGTGGATTGATAGTGTACAGCTCTTCTTTGGGGTAAAGAAGACCCGTTGCCGCCATAGGCTCTTCTCGTTGGCGTGTGCGTATTGGAGCCTTGATAACTAATAGGCCGCTGTCGTTGGGCTGACAGATGTGAGTCTTTCCCATTGATCTTGACTGGAGTTCCAGAAGAACCGATAGATGACTGAAAAAAGAGTTGGGTTTTAGAAATCGCATTTATAGTCTAGTGTCTAATCAAAAAAATCGCTTTAAGGAAACTACGTCTAAAGGAAGGTCACGTTTCTTCAAAAAAGTGTCTTGAAATTAAATCAAATTTAATAATGCAGTCCACGGAAACAAGTAAAACCAAAACAACATTCTCGATTAATAGGATGAAGAGGTGCAAATCATCTCTCTGTGGGGCCTTTACGAAAAACTTTTTCACTATCACGTTTTTTTAGAATATCAAGCTATATGCTTGACTAAGTAAATAGCTTCGATCGATTGTTAAACATATTACGTGCGTTTTTACATAAACGTTTGATAGCCAATTCTGGCTTCGCGGTACATAATTGAATATAACAAAGAAACTTCAAAAAATCACCTGAACAGTAATATGGTACAAAAGACTAAAAATGTGCGCTCAAGTGAGAAAAAAATGCAACCTCAAACTTCGCTATTTCAAGGGCAAACAGAGTAAAAAGATTTGAAAAACCCATTACAGATTTCATATATCACACCTAAAAACAGTTACGATTGAGTTACGTTAAAAATAAAAATCAGTTAATACTTTTGGGTTTTATGATGCCTCAGACAAGTTTTATGGCCGAGTTTTACAATTAATTATGATATCAGTGACGGCATAAGCTAACGGGGGCCTATAAGTTTTCGCGTGTATTTGCTTAACCATTGGGTGTCTAAATTACATTACATTACACTAGTATACGTATAGCCAAGTTGAAAAACAGAAGATAGGAGCTTAAGCTATCGCACGGATCTATTAACGTAGCGTGCCTTTGAGTTATGCTAGTCCCTTCCGCTTTGGTACTTGAGTATGGCATGGAATAGGCCAAGATCAAATGCTTCTTATTACACTTATTAGGCAGAAGTCCTATAAGATTTACTGTAAACTCACCGCTGAACTCCGGACCCCTTCCAAAGTAGACAGCCTGCGTAAAGCTTCCGCTAAGGTAGCTTTGAGACACACCAACTCATCCCCTTGCTCGAGCACTTTTCGTTCCAGGTCTGCCAACCTGCCGGCCACTGACCGGTGTTCAGCCTCAAGCATCTCATCTGTAACAACGACAATAACAATTAATTTACTTTATAGCAAATTACAATAACTTATTGGAAATGGATGTAGAAGTAAAAATTATTTTCTGTCTTTTCAAAATAAATAATTTGTCGAGATTATCCCTACTTTGCTAATTATAATAACGTTTCGGCTGCCTCAACATGTTGTTCTGATTATTGGCCAGAATAAGCTCGATGGATTAGAAAGACAACCAAAAAAGAAACTGCAGGAATTACAATAATAGAACTGTGTAAAGACGATGCCATACGGAGTAGAGGCATGGTATGAGTATGAAACGATAAGTAAGGAAACAACTGCAAGTGTTGCCAAGAATAAGTGCACACTTATACGTATCTCATGCATGCATCGAATTGCCAAAGCAAATTCATTCTATGAGATCAAAATAAAAAACTGATCAGCACAGTTGACTGTAAATACTGCCTATTGTGATCTCATGATGAAAAACTGTTGATATACCACATTCTTCTTCAGATTATAATGCAAAGTAAAACATCATTTGAAATAGGTCAGATCGTAGGTCAATAATCAAAATGATCCTCAATGTACATTAAAGATATGATACTGGAAGAAGATACAAGAAGTCTTAACGACAGTATTCTATATATCCGAATGTACTTTAAAACTATGTACTCATTTTTAGCAAATTTATCAAGATATACAAGCAAAAACAAATGAAAAATTAAACTCAATCTTACTGCGATAGTACGTCCATCTCTCTTGTACGGCTCCCTGGTCTGGTGGCCTTGCATTAGAACTGAGACAACTAAGGCCAAACTCAATAAAATTCGGCGTTTGGCCTGCATTAGCATTACAAGCGAAGTGCGAACAACGCCATTGAGTGCAATGGAAGCTCTGTTGGATCTCCCACCGTGGGATGTGATGATCCGCGGTGAAGCGAGAGTAGTCGCTCATCGACTGTGGAGTCAGGGCAGCTGGGTTTTCTTGAATCCTGTCTAGGGGCATATTGCCATCTTACTCGAATTACGAAGGGAGAACCCCGTCCTTCTAAGCAAGGGTGATCGTATTACCCCTAAATATCGCTTCAACCATAAGTTTATTGTGGAGTATCCAACGAGGGAGGAGTGGGACGCCGGTAGCCGGAGACTCTCCGGAGTGAGCGGGCAGGTCTGGTACACGGACGGCTCGGTCACCGAAGAGGGCTCAGGTGCTGGGGTCTCTGGGCCTAGAACTAGGCTATCTCCGCCTCTCGGTGGATATACCACTATTTTCCAGGCGAAAATCTTTGCGATTCTGACTTGTGTATCTCACATTCTGGAGGAGGGTGGGCCTAGGAGAAGAATAACAATCTTATCCGACAGCCAGGCTGCAATGAAAGCAATAAGTGCCTGTAAGATTACTTGGAGTCTTGTATTGCAATGCAGGGAGGCTCTGGATTGCCTCGCAGCGAGGCATCCGGTATCGTTAATGTGGGTACCGGGGCACGCTGGGATAAGGGACAATGAGACGGCGGACACTCTGGCGAAGACAGGATCAGCCAGCAAGCTCGTTGGTCCTGAGCCAGCTCTAGGAGTGACCGCGCATAGAGCTAGGAGGAAAATGGAGTCGTGGGTTGCAAGACAACACTCTCAGAAATGGAGAAGTATTTCCAGACATCTCCGCCAGGCACGGGAACTCATTGAAGGGCCCAGTTCTATGGATGGACGTTTCTGCTTATCTCTGGATAGAGCCAACCTAAGGTTGCTGGTCTGACTGTTGTCTGGCCATAACACGTTAAGGCGCCACCTGCACGTGATGGGGGTGGCTGAGTATCCATTGTGTGAACGCTGCGGGGTAGAAGAAGAGACCTCGGCGCACGTTTTGTGTCGCTGTGAAGCTCTGAACTACTATAGGCAGACTATACTGGGGTCCATTACTTTGGACCCTCAGGACGTCAAGGAGCTTGGACTCAAGGCGATTTTCAACTTCGCTAAAAGGGCGAGGCTGCTGATCTAAGGAATGTAGAGGTGCATAAGGGCCCGCTTAAGCGGCCTATGCACTGGCTCCTTATGGTGGCCGGAATGCTTCTAATTTCAATATTCATTCAAACTCAATCTTCCATGAGATTCTTTCGATTGGATTTTTAAAATTCAAAAGGATAAGAATCACATTTTTGTTTTCGTAAAATTAGAACATGATGCTTCATTCAATTTGAAACTTGATGCAGACAGAAATAACAGCATTAAATGAGATTTAAATATTTGAGGAACACAAAAACTGAAGACCATATCCAAAACTTCATATATTAAAAAAAAGAGTTCAAAAATGATTGCGACCAGGACGAGGAAAGCGAAAAATTAGCATTCTTACAGACTATGTATATGAAATTATTTCAATAGTTTTTTAAAATATATCATTTGGAATAGACTGGTACAACTATAAAAAAATTCTCAAAAAACTTAATGTAAAATCGATTCGATGGGTTTGGTTACCTAGTTTAAAAATATAATAAAGGTGTAACAAATCTGGACAAAGTAAAATATATACAAACTATTAGCCACTTTTCTTTCTCGTCTTGAACAAATCGAATTTGAGTTTTGTATGTTTATCTTTTTATAGCTGTGCGTATATTTCTTCAAGATCCGATTTCTTCAAGCTACTCACTAAAAAGGTGAAAAAGAATTAATACTAAATCAGCCAGACTGGATAATGCTAATCGAGGTAAATATAACCTTACTGCTAATTATATTTGTAGCGCTGTACATTCAGATTGTAAAATGTCCATTTTTTATCATCAATCGGATGCAAGAACTATTTCTTCAGATATGCTTTCCATCATTAATAGTATATAAGTAACTGTAAAACATTACTTGTTATATTTTACACTCCCTGCAAGTTTTACTTATTGGAAATGACTTTTTCATCTGGAATATACTGGTATAACTACCCACAAAATTTGTCAGAAAACTTGAAGTAAAACCTATAGCATGGTATAAGAGATAAAATCTATGTATCTTTTTTCGACGGGTCTGGTTATCTAGTTTGAAAATCCAATAAATATAATAATGTATAATAACGATATACCAAAGCTGGCCGATGACAAGTCTAATACAAATAATCGGTCACTGTTCTTTCTCGTCTAGAACAAATTGAAGTTGAATTAGGTATTTTTATCCTTCGACAGTTGAAGTTTTCTTTAAAGCTTGTACGTATCTTTCTGGAAAATTCGATTTTTTATGCTTCTCGCTATGAAGGTTAAAACGAAAAATCACCCAACATGACTGGATAATGTTAATCTAGGTAAATATAATCTTGTTAATGCAAATTATATTTAAATCGCTGTACATTCACCCTGTCAAACTTCCATTTTTATTATCAATCGGATGCAACTATTTCTTTAGACATGTTTTTCATTAATTTATTTCCCGACAAATAACTGCAAAACATTACCTGTTATGGTTTATGTTCCCTGCAACTTTTACTTATGCTAAATTACTTTTTCATTTAAAATGAAACATGTTATGATAACCGATTTGATCTAAAATCTAAGATCTGGAATGTTGTTAATTGCAATGAATCGTAACATGTCTCGTTAAACGAATAATACGTATTGATGTGCATTTTATCGATCTAGGTTAATGTAGTATTAGTAATGGAGAAAGGATTTATCTACATCAATATACATATTTCATGTATGATAATATGATATATCTTTCCACCATTAAATTCAATCATATGCTCTGGGATGTAGCTTTGTTTAACCTGAATGGAATTTGGAAGATTATGAGCAACAATAATTGAGTGTTAATCTAGTTTTTGATGAAGGCATATAACTTTGTATTATAAAACATATACTTAATATTGTAATATCGTTCTAGTAACCAGTACAACGTCACTATTTTTATACCAATGTATGGAATGTAAGGTAGGTATGGAAAGTATGTTTGATCTTTATACTAGATTCCAACAGCTGTTAGGTCTCATCTAAGATGAGGATATTAGAAACACAAACTATAAACGACATCTAGAAAAATGCTTTAAATATAAAATGCAAATGTGAGAATAACGAAACAAACCACATTATGTAAAACTATCAAAAAATGGTAAAATAAAGCTTAGAAATACTTGCGCTTGAAAACTGGTATATTACTTATCCCCATATGGCCATTTTACAGTGTTTTTCTACTGCTAATTTTGGTTCCTGTAAATTTTACTTTGAAAATTTGAACTTCTGCAAATCAGACAAGGTATATAACCTTGAATTAAATATTTGACACCGTTTGACATTACTGTTATGTTTGACAAGAACTGTTTGATATACAAGGTGAAACATGCAGTATCATTTATATTAACGCATTTTAAATGCTGAAGTTAGCTACAACGAGTGAATATGTCAAAAAGTTTAACGCATTTGACATGAGCATAGCTCAAGATATGTTTTGTAACTTGAGTAATATTAATCATGAATAGAAGGAGCCCAAGGATGATCCTTAGTGAGCTCCAAAAATGATATTTTTGAAGTTCGATAGCCTCTCTTGCACTATGCCATCTAAACATGATTTTAAAAATCCAGCATGACTGCCTGCGGGTTCTAATAGCAATTTTGTATCAAATAAAAGTCACTTGCATATCATTTAACATTCAAATGTAATAGTTTCGCTCAAATGATTCAACACACACACACACACATACACACACACACACACACACACAAGGTTAACATTGTTGTTATATTAATGGCACTGTGATGGAGGGAAATGACAATAGGATTGTTTACAATCGACTCAAAAAGAACGTATTGGTGATCGCACTCAAAGCTAACGTTCCCAATGTCCAATCGCAAATGAGGCTTTTGCTGCTCTACAGCTCCAATGTGCAAACACACTCGATAATGCTTCCGGTCGGACCGATGATGAAACACTCACGATGCCAGAGTGACATACTAGTATAACATCATGATATGACACAATGATGTAAAAATTTGTATATGTATCTAGAGCGCAAACTACTTGCGACAAACGTATTTCTTGAGCGGTAAAGCAGCATTTTGCGCTCTCGACACGTCAGTAGCTATTGACAGGTACTCAGCTTAATATTGAGGGTACATTTTCGAATAATATTCTATTCAAATCCTGAGGACGATATGAAGTTATGCGATATGCATAACTTGTGAGTAGCATATACCTGAACATTCGTGATTATAGCATACAATATGAAACTACAAAGGTTAAGTTAACTTACTGTAAACGCTTGCCAAATGCAAATTCTGGATGGCAGTTTTGTAAAGGCTCATTCTGGCTGGTTACATAATCGTTTCGTATAATGAAAGTATGCAATAAAGGAAATGTTGTCACACCGACAGATTAACCGGCGATTTTCGAGACAAAACATGCTGACATGTCTGGTTCAAACGAAATGTATTCAAACTGGTGGATGTGTTAAAACACGCGAGATATTTGGTGTCGAAAATCATCGTGAAATCCAAGATGTGAAATATGATAACAAGGTCGTGATCTGTATGTTTTGTTTTGTAGATACGAGGTGCGGATGATAAATACGCCTCATCCCATTTTCCAGGGTGCCAGGAACACGATACAACACAATGATAAACCTACTCAGAACTGCTCAATAACCTGGATTTCCGAGGATAAAGGAATGCCTATTAAAATATAGCTAAAATGCTTTCTCCGAAAATATGTTGAATTTGTAATTTTATACTCGTATATGCATTTATTTTATCGGCGTTATATATTAGTCGTTTCTTCTGTCATCTGTCTGCTTGTATAGCTCAAACATTCCAAAATACAAACGCGTCGTATACTGTTACTGCTGCTACAGGGATAGAAGAGCTTGAGTTTTTTGTCTACAGCCGGACCGGAACGTGTGCTTTGTGAATAAGCTCACTTTTCAGCCCGCGGGTTTTTTAATGTACTAGGGCGATAAAGTATCTTTAAATTAACCTAAACTCATCCATGATAACTGTCTGTATTTATTTGTTTCTAGGCAACGGCTTAAACAAATGGAACCTTGTAATATACTACGGCCCATTTAATCATTTTAATGTCCGCTTAAATCATGAGTTTCCAACCAGGGGGGCGCACCTCCCAAGGGGGGCATAGAGAGATGTAAAAGGGGGCGGAAAGCGTTTGCATTTTAGAAAGAAAAAACAAAAAAATAAACAAACAACATTAACAAATAACATTACAATGTAATGTTTAATTTACACGCATAAAATTAGAAATTAAATATCATATTCACTTATTCTGTCAACCGCTGTTTCAAAACCCGGCGTCATCAATCGCAGTTTATACAAGTTTCGACAAGTCACAACATGAAATCCGCGCGCACCCCCGCCGCGCCCCGCTTATCATTCATCACTTAGAAAACAATTGTGTACCTACCAGACGCGGATCTGTGACATTCATTCCCACAAACTTGCGAAAAATTTGACGTTTTATTGAGAAAACTGTTTGAGTGTGTCAAATTATTGTGTATCACTGTTAAAAGGTTATTTTGTGTATTTACAAACTTCAGTTACCATTTTTATTTAATTTACTAAATTGTTGATTGAGTGGAGACGCATTTATAGATCGGCCATTGGAACTCTTTTACCACATCACAATCAAACCAACCCGAAATAATTTTGAAATGACGAACTTCAAGTACCTAATATTGATTCTAAATGTATTTAAAATTACTATTATAACGTCAACCATTAAGATAAAATAATGTGCAATAATTAGTTATTACATGTAGGTATTTTGCTTATTTATTACTTATTTGTTTTATTGTTATAGGTGCAAAATGGCAGCGAAAAAAAGAAAGTTTTCCGAAGATTACGCTAAGTTTGGATTTACCTTCATAGAAAAAGACGAGTTACAATTGCCTCAGTGTGTGATATTTATGAAAGTTTTAAGTAATGATAGCATGAGGCCCAATCGCCTTGAAAGGCATTTGAAGCAACAACATCCTACTCTGGTTAGCTTTTATGATAGCAAAGCAAAAGAAACCTTATACTATCGGTGAAGAATTAATAAAACCGTGTGTCCTAAAAGCCACGCAGATAATTTTAGGAGAAGATGCAGAGCAAAAAATGAAGTCTATTTCTCTTTCGAATAACATAGTCAAGCGTAGAATCGATGACATTGCAGCAGTCACAAATAAAATTAATAAAGTAAAATTATCGCCATTTTTTGCCATTAGTTGTGATTAATCCACCGACATCGTTAATTGTGCACAGTTAATAGTTAAGGTTCGTTACATCGGCGGATATATCATTCAAGAAGTGATTTTGTACTCACAATCTCTGACAGCAGCTACTACATCTGTAGATATATTTAATTCAATATCAAATTTTGTTGAAAAAAATGATTTGGATTGGAAGAAACTCATTGGACTTTGCACAGATGGCGCACCTGCAATGATAGGTGTACGATCGGGCTTAGCCAAAAAGCTCAAGGTTAGTACACGTTGTGTTATTCATCGGCAACCTTTGTCTTCCAAAACATTGCTACAGAAATTATGCCAGGCTTTGGACTCGGCTATAACGTTTGTAAACTACATCAAGAGCAGCGCTTTAAACAGTCGGTTATTTACTTTGCGTTGCGAGGATATCGATTCTGAACACAAAGTTCTTCTGTTCCATACAGAAGGACGCTGGCTGTCCAAAGGCAACATGTTGACTCGCCTTCATGAATTGAAAGAAGAGGTAATTCTTTTTTTGAGTTCAAAGAAAAACACGATTTCTTGACAATGTTTAAAAATGACACATTTCAGTGGAGGTTGGCTTATTTAACTGACATATTTGACTCTTTGAATGAGCTAAACTTGAAACTTCAGGGCAGAAACAACACTACAATAAGCAAATATGATTATATTCAGCGGTTCATATCAAAACTAAAACTTTGTTCGAAGCATCAATTCAAAGTCAGCAATATGGCACATGACATGAAATCCATTTGTTGTCGATGTGTTACAATTACCAGAAAAGGTTCAGGAAGAATTTCAAGAAATGAAGGCTGATTCGTCCACGAAAAATGACTTCCATCTTTTAACATTGGAGAAATGTTGGATCAAAAGATTGCCTGTTAATTCGACACTTATGTGAGACAGGCTTTTCTAAAACTGAACAGCGATATCGTCTTGATGTCGATAGCAACCTGATCATAGCTCTGGCAAAAACAGAACCTAGAATCAACCAACTGGTACAGGACCTGACTTCAAGTTTTTCGATAAAAACATTTATTAGTTTATTTAAACTTTTAAAGTTTCTTTATTAGAATTAAAATAAAAGTCTTTGTACTTATATAATGTCCGTTTTTTTTTGTATTTATTAAAAAAGTAAAGGGGGCATGAAAATATAATTTATAGTCCGGGGAGCCTCAACAAAAAAAAGGTTGGGAAACCCTTAGATACTAACCTCATTTTTTACTTGCGCTATGGTAGATCGTAGATGAAACTTTATATGTACCTCGGGCGTAATAAGCTGCGATAGAATTCGCACCTAGGATTCAAAATCTATTTACTCTGATTGAAAATCGGAATTTCCTTAGAAGAAGTTTTTTTTAAGCGCGTGTACAGTTTCATTAAAATATGTTCGACGTTATCGACTTTCAGCCTGTGGAAAACTAAAAGTGGGCGGTATAGAGGGATGTTCTCGATCACACAGACGTAGATCGAATCATTGAAAGATGGCATGCCGAGTAAGTTTTGACATTTCAGTTGATAAAAATGGTATATCCTGATATGGGACATAACACCTCTATCAACTAAATAAGTATCTGCGGATAAGTTAGTTGCTGGTGACATACCACCTATGAGTCTAGTCGGTGTCGAGCAAGTGTAAAGTTGTACTGCTGACATTTCAGCTATTTAGTGCTATAGCATGTAAAAAGAATATGGAGAGTAGAGCTAAAAGAATTCTTAAAATATTGTTTCCCTGCATGCTGCCCACTTATGCAAACCTCCATCCTATAGCCTCCCAGAGGAGTTTTGCAGACAGGTGGTGCACTTCCTCTCTGGCCGTAAGATATCCGTCGTAATAGACAGTTTCTCCTCTTCATCCGACAATGTCAATGCGGATATTCCCCAAGGATCCGCAGCTTTACTAATGACAAGCAGGAATTCAGAGTGACAATCCGATTTCTGCTGGTGAGCTGGAGAAAAGAAAACTAGCAGCGTCTTCTGACGAGAGACCTGGAGGTTATCAATGCTTGGGGGAAGCAACAATCTGGTACAGTATAATGTTTTCAAAACACAGTACTGTACCTTGACTAATAAGAAGCGTCATTGCGTTCATCTGTCATTTTGATGGATAGCCGAGTTCTACCAAGTAGCCGCAGCCGGAGTCCAGATCATCGAGGACTTGATCTGGAACGAACACAACTCGTCGATAGCGGCAGCTGCTGGAGAAAAGCTGGGCTATTTTTTTCGGGCAAAGAAGTACTTTCCTCCAAATGACCTCCTCCCTCTGTACAAGGCCCAGATGAGGCCTAGCTTCGAGTACTGCTCACATGTTTGGGATGCTGCCGCCCTGACTAAATTATCTGCTGTTCAGCGGATCGATGACTCATCTATAACGGGCAGTCCCGGAACCCGTTCGCATCGACGGGCTCTCGGCGATCCAGCTCTCTTCTACCGCTACGCCAACAGCTTGTGCTCCTCAGAGCTGTCCTCCTTCATAGCAGCCACGGGGTACTGGCATTTTAGCTTCTGCCTGTGCGGCTGTTGATTTGTGAAAGACAAATGCAAAAAACCCGGGACTGTCCTCAAATGTCAGCTAACAAGGATAACAGAGAAGTTTGGAGGTTTAACCAAAGAAAAACAACAAAACCTCAAAGATCAAATGAAGTTTGTAAATGAAGACTACAAATGGTATTACAAAGGTATAATACAGCAGAACCAAATCCAAAGAAGGAAAGAATGTGACGCTTCATACACGTACGAGTATATTCTGATATTATACACTTTGTTAATATTATCTGTTTCAAATAAAGTACTTGACACATCTTTCCATGTTATCTGTTATTACACCACAGTTTAATTTTCAGTGGATAAAGGAGTTATGTAACATTTTTTTGTATTTTCTCTAATAAACTAATGATTTTTCGGTAAACTAAATCCAATGCAATAAAAATACTGAACTTCAACATATCTAACAAGAACCGTAAAAGAACGGAAAAAGTTCCAAATCAAATCACACTGTTCTGAATAACGCTGAACTTGCATTTTGTGACCTTTATCCACTTATGTCTTCAGTTGTTTCTCTAAAATTCTGAATTGTGGCAAATGCGAGTTGTGGGAGCCATCGAGAAGATCGAGGTTGCTGCGTGGTGTGCATAGCAAACGAAAAGCCGTAAAAACCTTTACGATGTAATCCGTAACAGAAGCCAATTACGGTAACGAAGAGTAATTCCTTTTTTGTGGAAAATAAAAAAGTAGTTTGTAGTTGTACAGAATGTGAGCTGTTCAACAATTAAAATAAGACGAACATTAAAAGCCTGTGATGTTCAAACTGCAAGATGATACTTATAGCCTAGTAAATAGTGGATTCAACAAGTTACATTCAGAAATTAGGTACTGTTAGACGAAAAATAAGTTTGGATGATACTTATTCCCCATACATTTCACACATGACTGATTTCCCCGCACATCTATCTGCTTCTGCTGATTGAGATCACCGGCGAGCCTGCTGGTCTCAGTAAGTGTTCTGGCCTTACTTCCAGATGGATTATCGGTACGGTAGGGAAAGTATGTCTATGGACTAACTGTGTGGGCCTGTTTGACTACTTGATTCGTTTAATTTCTCTGTTATACTCGTACATGTTCATAACTAATTTTTGTCTCGGAGGGTCTAACTTATGCAGAAGGCAATGCTTTATGAGCTAATGATGGTATTGCGTGGAAGTGCTGTCATCTAGTTGACGACATTTTCCCCTCTTGCTGTTAAAACGTATCATAATGAATAATAGATAAAACATTGGAAGCATTAAAGCAAAATAACTCAATCCTCAAGAAGTGTATACCTGTCATCAAATATCACAATATAGCCGTTTCTAAACAGCTTAATAAATTATGAGATAATTACAATTTATTTAAATAAAACTCGTAAAGGCATGTACTCACGCCAAGCATTGTATGTATTGACGAAGTTTGGACTCTCAGCATCTGCACTGTGGTTGTTCAAAGATAAATCTTCAGACTTCGAGAGATCATCACAGCTATCACTCATATTTGAACGATACACACATTTGAAGATCACAAAATGGTCCACTAGGTATCACAGAACAAACCAGTCTCGTCTCAAATTCACGAATAACTAAAGTATGTTCGTTTGTAACACAAACTAAACACTTATATCTTTATTACTTTTTTACGGCAGTGTGAAATGTTTGTGTATTGCTGTTTAGTAGCTCAATTTCTCGAGAAGCTGCAAGGTATATTCAAGATTGTACTGAATTGGAACAAATAATATAATTATTGGACGTATCATTATTACCAGATAACCAATTTTTTATGCTTATTACTGATTGTAAATTGTGTAGGTTCAAAGTTGAACACAACAAAGAAGAGGAGTCTAAATGAAGTTTGATCATCCCGAAAAATAGTTGTCTATTTTCTTAGCCACGTATACTGCATGATTTTGCCTAAAGATATTATTTAAAAATCGGCTAGGTCTTGATATATAGGTTATAAGTACAAGTAGTGTACAAGATAGTCAAAACTCATTTTAATCAGCTCCAACAATTTCAAATGCCGGTGAAGAATTACCAATATTTTTTCAAGAGATAACATAAAAGGTGACAAAAATAACCAGCTTAACTCGTGATTTTTTTATAAATAAAGTGAGCAAAGTGCCAGTTCTCACCACACTGACGCATACAGACATTTTTGCTACAGGTTCAATAGAAACGTCATTATAAGTTGGAATCCACTAAACTTGATATTTTCTCTTCAATCTGGATGATTCCGTAATAAATAATTATAACTTATCATGACAGCAGAAAAAAATTATTTCCGTCCAATAACAAAAAGCACAAAGAGCCATTGCGATTAGTGCGGTTTACCAACAAACATAAAAGAGCGAAAGTCACCGATAGCCGACAGAACACCAAATACTCAAGAACACCACTTCAACACCAAACCAGTCCACATTTAATTGAAATTTAATTTGTTGTTCAATTGTAGAGAACCGAATACAGAATGAAATGGAATGAGAACGGGCGCAGCATAGTCTAGTTAAGCGTGTAATGTTTGATTTAGATTTAGTTTAACAGTTGGTACATTAGGTTGCTTGGTTACAGCACACAATAGAAGTTTCTTGTTTTGCGATTTAAAAATATTCTTTATATGTACTCGAGATAGGGCTTGTTGTTTTTTGAAGAGGGTGAAAGATAAGACGTAAATATTATGAATAATGAAATAAAATAAAGCTTGGAAATTCTCATACCCAGATAAGAAGACCTAGACGTTGCTCCAACATCCTGCTCTGGTACGTTTCTAACCATCAAAGTCCAAAATCTTGAACTTGGGCCAATCAAATTAGATATCATAGATACAGAAAAGTAAACGTGCAAATCTGTATTCAACATGTTCAAGAGAAGTCGGTAGTTTTCAAGTCCTCGTTGTATTGGTAACTTCTTAATAAGTCCGTGCATTTTATTTATGTTTTAACTTCCATCATGAAAATTACATTAAATACTGTTAAGAATAAATAATTACCGGTGGAGGATTAAATACAAGTATCAGCATCTAGACGTGCTTGTTACCCTATTCAAATGTCCAAAGTTGTTGAATACCCTGCCCCATTTGCATCCCTTAACAAAGACATTTCGTGTCTGTCAAACTACTAGAGCCCGAACATACGCCTATAGTATCAATAAATCAAGGATGCCTGGTCGATGAATTCATCTTATATTACAAATAAACTAATAAATTCTGATCCAGCTCAGTGTAACAGTTTGCTACATAAAGGTTGTATAAAGGTCAGCAAGGACAAAATGCTAGAAATACTAAAAAGTAGCATATTTTCAAAGGTCAGAACATGTAGCATGAGATCGCTATTTAAATAAGTTTATTTTACAAGACTAAAACATTTGAAATTGTATCTTTCCAAAACTATAACTATGTATGCTTCCAGGGCAAAGGCTTAGATCTGACTGACTGGAATATGTGGTGAGAACAATAAAGTAAACAGAAGGTCTTCTGGGAAATCAGTGGCATGGTCAGCATTATTCCTGGCATATCAGCAGGAACGGCTGATATAACTTAATATCGCATGATCAATTCAAATTATGTGTTGGTAAAGTCAGGTGTCTGCAAAGATTGCGGGAAACTATTTCAGAAGAAAATCGGAACAGCATATGAAAAAATGTCATATGAAATGTTAACAATACAATGGATGTGTGATGATTGGATTAAGGATCATACCAACATCTTTTTTTTTTTTTTTTTTTTTTTTTTTGGCTTTAGGACTAAGCCATGCAGCCAGAAACTAGGTTGTATATAGAATATATCTAATTATGTACAAACACACGACGTCACAACATCCATGGCGAAGGCGAGATTCGAACTCGCGACCCGGCCGGCCGGCTGATCAGTAGCACGACACTCTGACCCACGCGGCCAACCGCGGTCCCGACCAACATCTTTGTTTGAGTCTTTGTTCCAAGGCATTTTAAGCCATACTACAACAAAATCAAAAATCATTTCTGATGATTTTATTATTATATGGATATTTAGTGCAAAGCAACAAGACAAAGGAATTTTATCAGTAGACAATCAGGCTTAACCTTGCACGGCTGCTAACTGCAAATAAAGTACTGAGAATTGCAAAATGGGTTAAGTATGACCAACAATATTTCAGGAATAAAGGGCAACGTACCAGCACAGGAACGGTCAATAAAATTTTAAGTCACGTATTGATTATACACGTAGAAGTGACAATAAATAATAGCAATCGATATACTCATTACAATTAAAACAATAACATAACAATTATAACAAAATTATAAAATCATCAAGAAGCCACGCAATATGTACGTTGATCATCATTGCTAATATAATAACGCAACAACGGGTTCAGTTAATAATGTTTTCCACAAAACATGCGATTATGCTTCAGAAGGTTGTTTTGAACATGCTGTAAATGCCATTTAATGGGTTTGTTTCAACAAGAATACAAAGCATACAGGGTGTCCAATATTCCGTGAACAGAAGTACCACGTATTTTCTGACTCAAAATAAGTCGTTTGGAGATGATTTATCTCTATGCAAAAGTGCTTCCTTTGTCCGTTAGAGGGTGTCAAAGTTTAATTTTTAAAACAAATCTTTCGAGATATTTTTGGAACCGATAGTCCGATTTGAATGAAATTTGGAACACGTGTGCTAATATTTGACTTTCACTAGACGGTTTGAGGAGGGTGAAAACTACCCTACATAAGTTATAGCAGATTTTTTTCGCAACTCTCCTAACTACTTAATTTTTCTATTTACTTAATTTTTTTTGTCTCTAATAAAAACCAGCCATCTCGCATAGTTTCCGACAAAAAAAATCTTTTTCAGAGATTGTTTCTAGAAAAATACATTACATAGAGTGTTAAAATATAGTAAGCATCTAGTTGGGGGAAATGTGAGATGTTATCTCAGTGACAGATTATTTTTGACAACAAAGTTTGAATGAATAAGTATTGTTTGCGTTTATTTTTGATTGTTGATTTAATGTTTCATAAATTTTAAATTAATTAATATGGAATATTATTTTGACGAACAGGCTAATATGTTGTAAGTACTTGGTTTCTGTGACGGTAATCGCAAACTCTAATTAATTTAAAACTTATGTCCAAGACTTATTTTGAGTCTGAAAATACATGGTACTTCTATGTCGACTGAATATTGTCCCTAAATCTTAAGTGCGTTTATTTTATTGTGCCAGAGTAAGCTTATCGAAATCAATGAGAGAGTGACTAGAGTTTGTAATTTGAAGGGCTATCTCAACACTAAAAATATAAAATACATCTTAAGATAAGTGAGCTTATTTTACAGAATCGGAGCCAGAAAGTGTAAGTCTATGACCATAACGAAATATGCTGCTGTTATGTACCCAATTTAATGATCTTTACATGTCAAAAATAAGGCTGTAAAATATACAATTATTTTTCTTATATTTTAAGTAAGTTTATCTCAAAAAATAGACAAATTGATCGATGGTAATTTACTAGGTTTGTTGAAAAAGCTAAAATATATAATCATTTTTTCTACATTTTAAGTTAACTGCATTCATTTTATTGCAAGCCAGAAAAAAGTTATGGCAAGGTTTATTGTAATAAATGAAGGTGCTACTGGTTCCCAACTGGAGTTCAGGAGCCTCACCTAATCAAACTTAATAATTACAACTTCAGAAAAATTATTATGACTGTGGCATCTCAACCAGAATGCTGTATTTTTTTCATAAAAGATTCCTCTAGTTATTGAACAGCATCTACAGAAACATTTCTTCTTCTAAAGAACGACAAAAAAATCAGGAAAGGTAACCAAAACATTTCTACAGACTCAACAATACATGCTCAATTAAGTGATCAGCTGTTCGAGATCGAGACCTCTGTCAACTGGCGAAAGCAAACATGAATATTCCGCGCTTCACTTGTCACACACACACTCAGTCACTGGAAACACAAAAACCGAACTCACTTGATTGCCACACCGCTAACGTGTATCTGAAAAAAGTGCATATTGTGGACGGAACAGGGAAATGGAAACGAATGGGACGGAACGATCCAGTTGGCGCCACATTTGTGTGATAGACAGCGCAACACCAGACGGTGTCTCCAGCACCGCAATCAATACTGATAACTACATGAGTTACAGACAGGTTTTCAACAACTGAACTTATTTACATGTGAAATTCATTGTCGATAAATAATATTTGTTTGTTGCGGAATTATATACTATTTCAATATGCAAGACCCCTATCACAGACCAAGTCAAAATATAAGAGCTGCAATAGTCGGCAGATACATGATTGATCAAACTATTGTGTCAACGATACTTGCACTGCCGCCTAAGTACAAATGCCGTGGCTGCCAAATTATATTTAACATGGGTTAATTTGTACATGGCGGTCGATAACAGTTACCCCAGGGCATAGCAGAGTTCGTGGGCTGAGAAGTGGTACGCCCGAAAAACCTATTCATAAAATGCACTTTTCCATCAATTATTTATTTACACATGGGAACCTAAGGTTATTAAAGAGCCTGGTATTTATTAAGCGCTTTATAGCTTTAGAGTGACAAAGATGTCAGTCTCAATCTACCGTGATATAGCTACGTAGCTATCAAGAAGGCAATGTTAGAGGCAACGGAAATTATAAATATGAAGTGTTAGAACACGCCAGATATTCCGTATTTTTTTTACTATTCCAACTGACTATCTCCAAAATTAGGCTCTGTGATCAGTTTTTGGAAAGACAAGCCGTCTACTCCTGTCTCCAACAGAAGTTAAATGTGCGTGCCGAACTGTGGGTAATAAAAACGTACTTTTCCAGTTATAGAAAAATTTATAATTTTATTTATATGCCATTATTTTTATACAAATTCGTGTGTCCGTTGTTTATTATGTTGAGAATATTGTATACACTGTCTGTAACTTACTTGGCCAATATTGATAGCAACTTATCTAATTTATCCTTTGTGTGGGAAGCGACACAATAAGTGCACGATTCAACCAATTTATGCAAATTTTATTGGATATATCATTCCATGTAAAATTATGGATATAAATTATTCGAGCTTCGTTCATATTTCTGAAGCAAGTCATTGACATGAAGGTAGGACATAATCACGAATATTATTTTTTTAAAGACCTACTGAGCAACAACTACATGTATATCGAGATCCAGCACCTGATATAAAGAGGTCTGTAAATTAAGTCAAGATAATGATTTTTTTTATTTGTCTATTCAAAGTGTGGAATAGCCTTCAGTTGTTTGGTTACAGCTGTTTGAATGTTTTCGGCTGTCCCTTGAGGTGATTTTTCAACTTCGGGAAGTGAAAAAAGTCAGACGGACTCAAGTCAGGCAAATGGGGAGGCTAAGGAGCCTCGGGATTGTTTTCACTGGGCAAAAAATGGTTATTGACATTGCTATCTGACAAGGGGCATTATCGTGATGCAATACCCAGTTGTTATAGGCATCCATTTCAGGTGGGAGTGGGGAATCATGGGCGAGTGAAATTTAAAGAGCAGAGAGGGGGAGGGCAGTCGGCGCCTGCATTAGTGCTTCTGGAAGCTCTTCTGACAGTTGTGAAGAAAGGAGGCGGGCGGTCAAAAACATATTTATTAGCATCCTCTGAATAAGACCTTACGTTGAGTCAATCTAAGATCTAATCTATTTATCATTTTCTGAGTCAACGTCTTCTATCAAGGCTTAAATTACAGTTACGCGTATCGAAGTAGTTGTTGCGGCCACTATGGGGTAGCTGCATGTAAAAACCCTACAATTAGTCGAGTTTCAAATTAGAACGTCTCTGGCGTAAGTCACTGATAGCCTTGATTCTAGTCAAATTATACCGGGTATGCTTGGATTTTTAGTTTTTCTTCTCTTTGTTGATCAGCCTTAGGATGTAATCTAAAAAACCTTACAGTAATTATTTGTATCTGTTATAAAAGTGGAACTAAACGAATCTGAAGAAAGTATAAGGCCCATCTACTTGACTTCATATTTTACACCAAATCTTACCTCCCTTAGTTTCTTGGAGCATCTGCATAATTCACACAATTGTACAGTAGTAACGGTTTTTAATAGCTATGATTACGCAAACATGGCGACTAAACAACAATCCGTGTCACTTTTAATTTTTTTCACACTGACTGAACGTGGCCTTAAATTAAGCATTTACTTTAATATATCGTATTGTTCGTTATACATGCGGTACGCCGGTACGCACTGTACCTCAATGACAGCTCAGTAATTTGTTACTGTCACGCAACGTTACCCGACCGGTCTGTGAGAACATTCTGTGTGTAGCAACGGCAACATGTATGTACTGAACGCCAGGTTTGCAATTTGTGGGGACGGCACTATCCAGGAAATAAATATTACGCTCAGCTTTGCCTTCGAAAAAATATAGAGGAATGTGTCCGAAACCGTACCCCTACCCTAAAATGGATCACTGGTCATATAAGCACTTTAGTCTAAATAGCAGCTTATTTATCTAACACGTGTTGCAAATTAGTATTGTTTGAAAATGTTGTTTTGAAAGTTCACAGGGTCTCACAGACTCATAAGTAGGAACCAAGACCCTATACTGGGTTCGACTTCTTTATGAAATTGGTTCATATAGTTGGATGAAACTTTTTTAGAGCGAAGGCCCTTGTGACAATTGAAGATCGGGGAATGGAATACGGTAATTTTTGCACCAAGATGCAACATTATGTAACATTTTATTGGAAAAAAAATGGTAGACTTGGGGCACCCACCGCGCTTCCCGCCAATTGGTATTCGCTACCGACCTCCTGCTTCAGAAAAATCAACTGTACATCTTTTTCCAGCCATTTTAACTTCCCACGCCTGCTGGCGAGGAAGTATTGTAATCGCAGATTTCGAAAATAAGATATTGTTTTCGGATGTACACCACGAAAAACTGTCTAACCGCTAATGCTTGGTCCGTCTATAACTTGGTAGGTACCGCTCGGATTTTGATGAAATTTTCACACAAGGTTCCTACTATGCCAATGACGGAAGAGCGTTTGGGAATCCGTCCAGTCGGGACCGAGCTAGGGGCAAAATCACGAAAAAAAAACTTCGCTTTTTCGTTCGAAAGCTCCTAACTGAAAAAAATCTGTAAGGGTTAAAAATTGGCGATTGAAGGGCTACGAGAGGGTATAACTCAATTTCTGGATGTTAGTGTATTTACACGTTCCGAACCTCAGTAATTATATGCCATCTACTGGGCATATTTCACACATCAAAGATTTCCCCCTACATATGTACAGCAGCTACATTGCCAGATGGACGGTACTACCGATAAGGCAGAGAAATATTGTCTATGGACTAATTGTATGGGCCTATTTGACTGACTTGGCCCAATTAGTTTCTCTGTTGTACATGTGCGTAACTAACTTGTGCTGAACATAATTCTATATAAACTGATGACGGCATTGTATGGAAGTACAGAGTCAACCCACTTGACGCCATTTTTTATTTTTGCCCAATTGCATTTAGTATGTTTCCTGCAACATTATGTTCACGTTTTTCTTTCAAGGTTTGTTAGTTTTAAAGTAATCTAAGGATACACTAAGTGCGTACACTTACCATCAACCAGATTAGTTAACGGTATTAACAAAAAAAAATTGTACAAAAACCTCACTGTACGCTCTTTTTCAGTAATCAGATAAGCAAAGCAGCCATGTAGTCAGCCTTTTTGTCGGTAGCGTAAACGTAAAACGTTTTACATTTCCAGAGTGTGCAACTGTGTGCGAGGATTCACGGTTGAGGGAACTGATCACATTATGGAACAGATGTCTGTCGGTCTGTCGTGTCCTGTTGGTGTTGGTTGCCAAGGGCTTCAAGTGCGCGTTTCACTTGCACCGAACACCAGCGGCTCGTGTCTGTCCTGGGTGGAGGCCACCTGCTCAAAACGTATCGGTACAATTCACAGAATACGTTGCATGATTATAAAATTTCGCCTGGCTCCACTAATAACC
This sequence comes from Acanthoscelides obtectus, assembly GCA_963669975.1. Classification (NCBI taxonomy): domain Eukaryota; kingdom Metazoa; phylum Arthropoda; class Insecta; order Coleoptera; family Chrysomelidae; genus Acanthoscelides; species Acanthoscelides obtectus. The sequence continues at coordinate 51,352,000 of CAVLJG010000007.1, read as the reverse complement.
TCCATTTTTTATATGTTTTGATCGATACAAAATATTGTATATTAATCCGCGCGATCTCACCAACCACTCCTTGAAGAAATTTGAGGAGCCATATTGATATATCGTCATAATCATAATGTTGTTCCGCTTTTGAAAATTGGTGCAATGATCTAATATAATAAAAATGTTTCTCGACTTTTTGGCTATACTTGTGAGCAGGAATAGTCCATTAAATTGCAAATATTGTAGCTGTAGGCCACCCTTTTTAGTGTAAAAGTCGAATATCTCTGTTGATATGAGGAGAATTTAAAACGTTTTATATGCAATTATATACTTTTCGCACTTGCAAACCCTGAAAATACTTTCCTCTGTACACAGGGTGTCGAAAATAAAAAGTAGTATCATGATCAAACTGGAGAAAATGGTAAGAATGTTAAAAATCTGGTTTCGTGGCAACTTTGATATGTTACTAGTGTATATATATTTAACATTATTGTAATATGTACAGGGTGTATCATATTTTCATGCCATTTCAAACAAGTACTTTATTAAATAGAATACTCTACATTTTATTGCATACTTGTATAGTTTTACTAGGAAAAACTTACAACATCCAAGGACATGAAACACAGTATATTAAGCGAGCCGTTTAAGCGGATGTCTAGACAAACCCTTTTAGACGTGTACAATAATTTCAACTGGCGTCTGGCCTTGTGTGCTTTGCACATATTTGCGCATATTCGAACATTAACGATTGGATTGGAATAGAAGATTTGATTTCATGTACCTGTATAAGTACAAGATGTAACTGTTTTTTCTTGAAATTAATAGCAATAACTCAAAAACGTTTTTAAAAACGTTGTATAAACCTCATATCAAAGAAATTTTTGAGAAAAGGTACATTTTGTGTTTTGAGATAATCTGTATAAATAGAAAGGTGTTTCAGCACGTTTTCCAGCTCAGCTTAAAATCGATAACAATAAAATTTAGTGGCTGTTCAATTTCATAGATCCTCCACATTTGTCACTGTAGTTACGTAAGGGCTCGCGCAGACAGACAAGCGTTCAGCGTTTGGCGTTCAAACCGAGTTCGTCCGGTCAATTCCGGTCATGAACACAGCGTTCCATTTTACGAAGATGACTTCTAGGTGAAAAATGTATTTCGATAGTTCGTATTCAGAAGACGAAGCATTGCTTTTGTGGAGTTGGAAGAGTCTATTAAGAAAAAAGATATTGGGTGCATACGATTAATTGTGATAGAGATGAGAGTTCAGTGACTTTTTCCTGCATCGCTTGAAGATGAAGGATGATTTTTTATTTACTTCCGAATGTCATTACGTAGTAGTAATTTTTTTAATTGTATGATTATATTAAAAAGGAAAACAGAAACAAGACACCAAATCTAGAAAGGCTATCTCTTCAAAAGAAAGATTGGCAGTGTTCTCCCATTTCCGTGTCTATTTCCTGTTGCATTTTTTTAAAGCTACCTTTATATTCTGCGTTACCAAGATCAATTAATTTTTCTATGGAAGCCGGTTTGACAATAAAACGCAAGAACGCGAGCTTCTACACTGACGGGCGCGGTCTGACTGCCGCTGTGTCTGCGCGACTCTGTAGAGATCTCTTGATTACAGAACGCGGAAATCGGAACGCTTGAAGTCTGCGCGAGCCCTAACAGATTTAGACGGTATCTTATATCAAGCAGGCCATAAGTGACGTCCTCCTAAATCCACCCAACAGTCTTCATTTGTTTCTAATGAAACTGGTGGATATGGTAGAATAAGCGGTTTTGTAGTTTGTGACGGGAATGTTGAACTCTGGATATATCTAGTATTTTTGAACAATTTTCTATAGGTTAATCATCTTGGCACGTTACTTTGCTAATAAAATAAAATTTGATTGTCATGTATCTTCGAAAGAAAGCGGTTCCTGGAAGTCGACAAAGAACAAAATAATTTTGCCAAAGCCCCTTTTAATGTTTGCTTTGTGTTTTGGAACCATCCTAAATACAGTCTGAATGCACTGTAAGCGAAAAGAATAATCTCAAAGTTGCCGCCTACGAACGAGTCAATCCTTCTGCGTTTTGTTAGACTTTTGGGAAGCAGTACCGTATGGACCATTTTGTATGCGCGTTATTAGTGGATAAGATGTGTAATAAGTGTGCACATATCTTCATTCTTCAGTACAGTGGCTGCCTGCCTTTATTTTGAAGGTCACTCAAGGAGGACGATGGTAGAGTTGGCGTCAATGGTCTTGGCGAGTATACTTTTGCCTCAGTCTTGGTGAAGATTACAATCAAGAATAAAAATGTTCGTATGTTTAGCCAGCTTCCACAGAGACCTACTGACATTGGGGTGTGACGGGCGGTACCCTGTGCTTAACTTTCGCATCATGCTGGTCTTTGGCTTTATCATTACGGATAGCTTCGTTCAGTAGTGAGAATTTCTACTGTCCGATGTACCATTTTAATGTCATGAAACAATGATGATAGAATCTTGAGATGATTGAATAGAATTTTCTAAAAAAATCTTCAAATCAGCATGAATTAATGACAGCTACATCAAAATGCATAGAGTCAAGCAAGAATCCGGCCGGTAGCTAAAAGTAATGCAGATAGATTTCAACGCCCAGTATTAATTTCTAATTACATAATCAGTTTTGACATATTAGTACTTCCTTTTCCTCTAACTAAATGTAAATGTATTCCCCGCTTGTAAACTTATAACACCTGACTATTTTGTTTGTTAATTAGTAGAAGTCGCGCACTCATGCAAGGACATTATGCTTGCTAACCGGTTATGAAAAAATGTAATTATTATTGTATTAGCAGTAAGATTTTTTAATTTAATGATGTAATGGAATGATGAGTATATTCCGATGTTTCTGACTGTATGATGGTATCAAAGCTATTGACTGGAGTAGGCTACCTGATGTGCAAGATAAAGTTTTGGCAATACTACAGATCTAGCCAACAAGTAAAATCATAGATGATAGAATACCGATTTACAGACATTCTGTTACTATGGGATTCTTTTTCAAAGTACAAATGCAAAATAAAAAGTGATTTTTTGATGATGCTAAACAAATTTTACTCTTTTGGGATCCGAGGCGTTAGTCATTTATTGATAATATAGACATAGATTTATTTATTTGGTCTGGAGGGGAAACAAATCCCTACTAATGTTATAAATGCTAAACTGTGTATGTATCAGGTAACCAAATAGGTTCGTGCGGTTTTTAGTAGAAAAATATACATTTTTATTGAAAAAAAATAAGACACTATTTATTCGTCGAAAAAGTTCATGTGGGACCCATTTGCTTAACTTCCACGTCTTTCCTAGCTGATTAAGATGCAAACGAATAGTTTCAGGACTCACTCTGAACATTTCTGCAAGTTCTTGGCACGTTGTCATGGAATTTCATCCAGTATACAACTTCTTCCCCTCCAAGTGATTGTACACGCGTTAAGGAATACCTCAGTACCGACTGCCGGGTGGCGGTACAAGTCCGCCAACGGGCCACTTTAGGTCTATTTAATATCACTAACACGTAAAAAGAAGGTGGTAGACAAGGACAGTCGACCGAGGCGGTACCACCCGCTAGCTTTTCCCAGGATGTCTTATAAATGTCCACATGTTTCCACACCTAAGCTATGCAGTCGGTTAACTTCCAAAACAAAGAAATTAATGATGATGGATCCCTCGAGCACTAAGAAATCCGGACGTAAACTCACTCCACTCTCGGAATGTCCGGGTGGAGGATGAGCTCGAGGGAACAACATCGATAAAATTTGTTTCTCGAACATCTGCGGGATTAACAGCAACATTGATGCTGTTCATCGCTTCCTGCAATCCAATCGTCCCGCCGTGCTTTTCTTGAAAAATCTCAGAGACTGCACCGATTAAGCATCTCAACTTCCCAAACTACGAGGTGCACTCCAATCTGAGAAAAAACGGGGGAGTTGTGGCTTTTGTCCGCAGCAGTCTTTCCTGCTCCAGGGATCTTTCTTTGGAATCAGACCGGAAGGACATTCTGTGGCTTCGCCTCAACTCCAAAACATCACCCACATTCATTTGCTGCCTTTATCGCTCTCCCTCGAACCATAACTGGGATAACCTACTCGAATACCTCGCCGTCCAGATCGACTTCCTGAACATCAATCACCCCGCCTCAGAGGTAGTTCTTCTCGGTGATTTCAATGCCCATAATGAGCTTTGGGTGGGCTCAAATAAGACCGATGCAGCAGGCCGTGCAGTCGAGGCGTTCGCTGTTACTCAAGGGCTGACCCAGCTGGTGATGAGCCCTACTTTTTTCCCCCGCGTCTCGTCACACGCCAGTAGCCTGCTGGATCTCTTTCTGACCACGCATCCTGTCCCTTACAGCACTGCTGTCCTGTCCCCCCTGGGTAACTCAGACCACGGTCTTGTGGAGGTTAGGTTTCGGTCAGAAGAAGCTGTGGCAGCAGAAACTCGTACAGGCCGCAAAACTTGGCATTACGGACATGCCGACTGGGAGTGGCTCAGAGACTTCTTCTCTAGCTTTCCTTGGAGAGATGTCTGTTTCACTGACGCGGATGCGTCGACTGTCTGTTCTTCGATAACCGAAATTATTCACGTCAGAATGGAGGAATACATCCCTCACACAGTGAAAGTTCCTAAACCAGGGTCCAACGGCTGGTTCAACAAATCGTGTGACACTGCTGGCCAGCAGAAGATCAAGGCACACAGAACCTTCTTGCAAAACCCCACTGTAGAGAACAGACAAGCCGACGTCGAGTCCAGAAACAAATATAACGAAGCGGTTCGCAATGCCAAAAATCAGCACGATATAAAAGTTAGGCACAGGGTAATGTCGCAGCGCAATGGCAGTCGGTCTTTCTGGACGCTGGCCAAGCAGATTGAAAAGAACTTCTCACACAGCAGCCTTCCACCACTTACGTGTCAGGATGGAACTATTGTATTCGACTCAAAGGCCAAGGCGGAAGTGCTAGCCAAGATCCTTTCTGCCAACTCCACCATGATGGACGTCCCCACCAACGCCCAAGTGCCGTCAATTCAAAGGGTTCCCCACACTATGCGGGAGGTATCATTCAGGCATAAGACCGTAAGACGAGTGCTCTTGTCGCTCGACATCAACAAAGCTTCTGGTCCGGACTTGATTCCTGCCATTGTACTGAAGAGATGTGCAGCGGAGCTTGCTCCAGTTCTTTCGCGTCTCTTCCAGATATCTTATTAATCCGGCACCTTCCCAGAAAACTGGAAATTTGCTCATGTACAGCCCATCCCAAAAAAAGGATCTAAGACCGAGCCTTACAACTACAGGCCTATAGCTCTGCTTTCTGTTATAAGTAAAGTGATGGAGAGGTGCATAAATCGCGAGCTTCTGGACTACCTCGAACGTCACAGCTTGATTAGCGACAGGCAGTACGGTTTCCGGCACCAACGATCCACAGGGGACCTCCTAGCTTACGTCACGCAATTGTGGAGTTAACTCATCCAGTCTCATGATGAGGCTCATGACGTTGCTTTTGACATCACGAAAGCGTTCGATCAGCTGTGGCACGCTGCCCTCTTAAGCAAACTTCCATTCTATGGCCTCCCAGAAAAGCTTTGCAGATGGGTGGCTGACTTTATCTCTGGCCGCAAGATATCCGTCGTAATTGACGGATTCTCCTCTTCATCCCATAACTTCAACGCGGGTGTTCCCCAGGGATCGGACTTGGCTCCAACACTGTTTCTCTTACATATCAACGACCTCCTTTCCTGCACGATCAACCCAATCCACAGCTTCGCTGATGACAGCACTCTACATGCAGGAATTCAGAGTGACAAGCCGATCTCTGCCGCTGAGCTGGAAAAAAGAAGACTAGCGATGACTTCTTCTCAGAGACCTGGAGGCTATCACTGCTTGGGGACGCAACAATCTTGTACAGTTCAATGCTTCCAAAACACAGTACTGTACTTTCACGAACAAAAAGCGTCCTAGCGCTCATACAGTTTCGATGGACGGCCGAGTTCTACCAAAGAGTCATTCATTTCGGCTGGTCGGAGTCCAGATTACTGAGGACCTGATCTGGCACGAACACATCTCGTCAATAGCTGCAGCTGCTGGGAAAAAGCTATGCTATTTGTTTAGGGCTAAGAAGTACTTTTCTCCGCATGACCTTCTCACTCTATACAAGGCCTAGATAAGGCCTAGCCTCGAGTATTGCTCACACATTTGGGGTGCTGCCGCCCCGACTACATTGTCCATGCTCGATGCTCTCCAGAGGAGGGCGGTCCGACTGATCGATGACTCTTCTCTAACAGACAGTTTCGGGACTCTTTCGCACCGGAGGGCCGTGGGCGATCTAGCTCTTTTCTATCGCTACACCAACGGGCTCTGCTCCTCAGAGCTCTCTTCCATGATGCCGCCGCGCGATGTGCCTGCCAGACAGACCCGCCTGACTTCGGCGTCCCATCCTAACCGTGTCAAACTTCGTACATCCAGAACTGGCCGATACGACCGCTCCTTTGTCCCGAGGGTGTCTAGATTGTGGAACAATCTACAAGAGGAAGCTTTTCCCATTTCTCCTAACCTTAGGCAGTTCAAAAATCGTATTAACAAAATTTCTTTGGGATCATCATAGCAGCCGCGGTGTTCCAGCATTTAGGCTTCTGCCTGCGCGGCTGTTTCGATATAAAAAAAAAATTTGCGTCCACAACCTGTCAAAGATCCTATCGATCAACAACATCTATGGCAACCGCACGAACTTATTTGGTTACCTGATATTTTAATGTTCCGTTTTCACGCAGAAACGGCTGAACCGATTTCGATGAATTTTTACATTATACAGAGAAATCCATATAGATACCGCTGACGTCGTAATGTATCCGAGAGAGAAGCACCACGTTGCCTAACAACCCGAGTGACGAGGCCGCGGACGCAACTGCGGCTTGCTGCGTCTCCATCGACGCACTCTTTCTAAAAAACGTAATGCAAGCTTTTCGCGCTTCTCTCTCGTACACTCTCTGTAAACTCAGAAAAACGATTCTAAGTGGCGCGAAGATTATATCATGCAGGCGATCAAATGCAACCTTTTATTGCGAAGATAAAACATGAGGGGTTGAAATAGGGGGTGAAACTAATTAAACAGGGTGGGCCATAAAGGTGTTGGCAATTTCAATATTCAATTAAAAAATAACTACGCAAAACAAAAGAAAAATAAGTGTATTTTTAAAAAATAAAAAGTAAATTTTAAGACTTAAAAATAATGTTGTTCAAATGACTTCCTTCAGCACTGATTGTTTTCATACTACGCTCGGAGACAAAATGCACGCTGCGTTCCCGTGTACGGCTCCATGGCGGCTAAATTTCCAGGCAACGGCGCGGCTAACAGCTTATCCCCCCCCCCCCCCTCCAACCCGCGCCCCGCGTGTCCGAGAAATTTAAGATTTAAATAACCAACACTCTTATGGCCCACCCTGTAACTATTTGACATATGAACTAATTTGGTAGGGAGGTGGGCATGACATATCAGCTGAGGCAGGATTTTACATGAGGGCAGATACACAGGGTTTGTCCGGAAAGTAATAATAGGACTCATTTTCTTCCGCCATGACTGTACTTTGGTGCGTGCGCGCAACGACTGGATTCGGTAGAGGGCGTTCCTAGCTAACGAATGAGCGGCTGGTCAGTTGTCTCCGAGCACTTGGAGAGTCAGGACAGGCATTTTCGCGCGACGTGTTTCTGTGAGTGGTGCAAGCCGAAAATGCAGCGTTCGTTAGAGCAGAGGTACGCAATTAAATTCTGTGTCACAGAGACGTTTGATATGATAAAGCAGGCTTACCCAGGTGTTGCTTTAGCAAGAAGTGGTGTGTTTCGGTGATACCAGGCCTTTTTGGAGGGCCGGGAAGAGGTCGCTGATGAAGACCGTGCTGGAAGACCTTCGTCTTCGACAAACACCGATAATGTGACTCGTGTGCGCAAAGTTTTGAACTCAGACCGTCGACTAAGTATTCGTTTAATTGCCCAGATGCTAAATTTACCAAAATCTGTGGTTCATGACATTGTGACACAGCATTTGAACATGCGCAAGGTGTGCGCGAAGATGGTCCCAAAAGTGCTCACTGACGACCAGAAATTGCGGCGAGTGGAAGTGTGCCAAGAAAATTTGAACATGTGTGAAAGTGACCCCCAATTTTTGAATAACGTAATCACAGGTGACGAGTCGTGGATCTTTGAGTATGATCCCGAGACAAAGAGGCAATCTTCCGAGTGGCACACGACGGCGTCACCTCGCCCAAAAAAGGGAAGAATGAGCAAATCCAAAGTGAAAACGATGCTCATTGTCTTTTCTGTCATCAAATGCATCGTCCACCATGAATTTGTTTCTCCTAGACAAACCGTCAACACCAAGTTTTACGTGGAAGTGTTCAGGAGACTCAAACGAAGGGTCAGTCGGGTCCGACAAGACATCGCAGCCGACTGGAAGTTGCACCACGACAACGCCCCGGCTCACACCGCCTTTCTTGTGAACAGCTACCTGACCAAGGCCGCATCCCAACGCTTCCGCAGCCGCCCTACAGACCAGATGTGGCCCCGCGGACTTTTTTTTGTTTCCTCGCCTGAAAAGGCCGATGAAAGGCAAGCATTTTGAGACGACAGAGGGGATCCAAGCAGCATGCACCGCGGCTCTCAAGGTTATTCCGGAGAATGCCTTCCGTGACGCCCTCAATGCTTGGAAATCGCGCTGGCAGCGCTGCATCGACGCAGAAGGAGCCTATTTTGAATGTTTTTAAAGAATTGTAACGATTGGCTCAATATATTTTTTTTAAATCGACTCTGTCCTATTACTTTCCGGACAAACTCTGTATAAAAGGGCAAAGATCCGCGACCAATGAAACCACGAAAACGATTTGACCTATAGACAAGAAGTTTAGCAAAAGGTTAGCTTATGTACCGGACATGTCAGCTTAAAATGGTTTTTCCAACAGGGCCGTATGAACGGCTGATAGAGGAATTTACAAGTTTGTATACAGAATATGTCAGCTAAAAATGGATTTTGCAACAGGGTCGTATGAACGGGCGATTGAGGCATTTACAAATTTGTACGAAAGTTCTTCGGTTTTCTACCAGAAAGCTAGAATTTGGCAGAAAGTGAGTTTATATAGGCATTAGGGGTTTAAAGGGTATTGGCATTTTTGTTTGAAATACTTTGTGTTTTGTTACTTGGGCAAAATGGGGTTTAGGGCTGCCCGTTTTATACATATTCACAGTTTGTTTATAATCTTATACATATTTACCTTTTCTAATGAGAGATTAACCAGGTATTTTTTGCAATGTGAAATTTGGCTTAATCCATGTGAATTTTAAAATTTTTGTTATTCTAACAATTTTAAGCATACGAAGTCACAGGTAACAGTTAGTACAATATAGGTATGTTACTATCTGAACCGTCATAAAAGGAGAAAAGCCGGAAATATTCACTTGCTGATCACAATGTTCAGATGTTCAGCAGTAGATGACAGTACAAACCCTTTTCTACCCAGACCGTGTCCGCTATGTCAAATAAAGTAACCGTATACTTCACAACAAATATCGATGGGTAACAGCACAAACCTAATATTTAAATTAAACGAAAAAACATGACAAACCTACACGATAAATGGAACTGTTAACCCCGTTGACAAGTTTAAATCTTGTTATGAGACCAAATTTTTTAAACGAATACCTAGCAATGTGATTTACGACAAGACACTTTTATGAGAAAGCGCGGGCGGCAATTGCAACTAATGTTTTTTGAATGTCAAATGCGTATAGGTAGCACTATCGGACAACAAACTCCCACTATAATATTTTATGTTGAATTCCAATATCAATTCCTTAGTGTCAATTCTATAGTTTTCATGAATACTGTAAAAACTTACGACCGTTCATACATAACACATTCATAAATATTAACTTATTTTTTTCATCATTTTTGATTATCAGTGATATTGGTACCAGTATAACCAAACGCAAACAAATAGATTGTGAGTTTAACCTAATAAAACTTTCCAACCAAATAATGTCATTTACGATTTATGTATATGAATAAATCCTGTTATAAAGATCTGCTTATTGATTACAAAAGCTCATCTGGGTTTAGGCTTGTTGTGTTATTAATTATCTCAGATGTCGAAATGTTATTTTTAATTATACATTTTACAAAATTACGCACAATTCCTACAAATACTTCTTTCGGAATCACTCTAATGTGTACGATTTTTTACCCGGCCATATGTTGCCATTAAAGAAAAATACTATAGCTGCTATTAAAGATGAATCATAACTGTTCTCCAAATTACAAGTTGCTATTTTCGTAAAGTATTTTGTAAGAGATTAAAACGGTCTAGATAAACCTAATTCCTATCTGAAGCTGTAAAATACTACGACTTATTTATATGCCGTGACTGACATTGATGACATTTAGGTGCGTTAATGTTCCGTTTACGTCTCAGGTCTCGACTTGAGAAGATAAAGGAAATTCCTATAAATAAATGTGTAGGGCAATTCATTTATGAATCCAGCAGTTCCCGATCCACAACGGTATGGATCTGAAAAATGGTGTCTAGCAGGTTCCTACGCAAGGCTGTCATCAGTTCATAAAGCACAAGTTAATCTCTCTGAGAAAAAAATAGTTGCAAACATGTACAATGGGGAAATTACACGGATCACGTCAGTCAAATACACCTTACATACAATTCATCCATTGACATTATTACCTAACAACAGAAAAATGAGATATACTCTCCCCGACTCCCCTACAACCACCTACTCACTATTTTTTTTTTTTCAAAACATGATCAAGGTCCTATGTAACGCCAAAAAGCGACCTTTGTACTGTTTTAGATTTTTTTAGTTTTTGGCCTTTTTCTCCGCCGGCACTGGACCGATTTTCAAAAACTGTAAAGCTTTTTGTCTTGGGCCTAATAATAAAGTTGTGTAAAATTTGTATTCCAATCCGACCAGAACTTTTAAAGTTATAGAGGGTCCAAGGATTACCGGACAGACTGACAGACAGACCGGCAGGCAGATCCCCGGAAATCAGCGACATGGTTTATCAAGTACATGTCATTTAACATACAAAAAAATATGGTATCTCATTTTCGCGATTATAATACTTCCTCGCCCAGTGGCTTAGGAAGTAAAATCAGATCAACAAGATAACTTTAATTCCGATACTTCAATCCTTTTGCCCTGTATATAAACTCTGTCTTTCGCGACTGATCCAGGATAAAAAGCCGAAAAACACGTGATCACGCACATCCATAAATTGTTAGTTCAAAGCATCGTTTTTGCTAAACATATTTCTAAACAACCTTAGCGCGTATGATATGATCTGAGACTGGGCCCGTTACATGAATGGTTATCATGCAAGGTACAGTAAAGATTTAAATCAGAGGTCAATATCCTCTAATTGAACAAAACTAGGAAAGTTTACTGTAACTAATTGGCTGATATTCGATCTATAAACAGCGGTAGTACTACAAAAGTATTGAAAAATCTAATCTTGAAGGTGATTTTTTATATTCCAAGCTTATTGTTAAATTTCCTGGTTATTTTTGGTCGTAGCTAAACAGGTTTAGACCAACATGTTTGAATAATTTTTGGACATAATTATGCTACGTATGGTTCGAAATGTAAAATTTGACTATAATCCATCAAAGTGGAAAACATTTTAATGTAACAATGAATGTTTGAATCTAATCCACGCTCGCCACAAATTCTATTCTTTATTGGTATTAAAGATCCCTGTAGTGTTCAATTTAACTTGAAACAATCCGACTTTTAATTCTGTTGGTCAACTCTGAACGCAAAATACATTTTCTTCTAATACACTGATATTTCCACATTTCCATATGTTTTCATCATGATGTTGAAGGTAATAAGGAAGTGAACAGCAAGTATGCTGAAGTATGATATAATGAGACAACTTTAAAGCTCTTAAAACAACTTAATATTTTCTTCAAACCGTTTTGTTTACATGGCGAAAGATTATTTCTAAAAAAGACTTGTTGGCATAACCACATGTGAAGCATCTCCATCCACACAGAGCTTTCAGGTAAGAAGCTGGTTTTTAACTTATAGATTGCAGAACTAGTTCAAGTTCTAATAGAGTTAAACCGAACAATTACTCGAGTTCCCATATCCTCCATCTTTCCGCTGGAGTTGCGGAAGCAATAGCTTTAGAAATACGACAGCACAAAGTGCCATTTGTTACCAGAATCAACCAGTACAAGACTAAACAGAAGTTATTTATTGGAACTGTAAAGTATCTGAGTTCGCGACACCATTGGGGCCGCTTGATACCATCGAATCTGGCGATATAGTAGACGACGCTGAAAAACTAATACTAATGCCGTCCGACCGAGCCAACCGTGTATAACATGAAACGTCATGTTTATTGGCAATCATCGGCACGATCTAAGCAAAGAGTAGTTATATAAAGAGAAGTCAGACAAGGCGAATAAAATTAGAGAGATATAAGAGAAGACTCCAAAAACATGGCGTCCAGAAAACAGCTGGTGGCGTCTAAATAGGGCTGTTCTCGTTTAGTCGGAAATAAATGCGATGTTACCAAACAGATAATCGTTTTTTTAATGAGTTCATTGACCATCACATGTAGTGAATGCATTTTTGTTCAAATTTACTTTTATTTAGACATTTAGTCATGGGGGGATATTTATCAACCATTTGCAACCTACGGAATATATGTTTCATTCAATAAAGACAAAAATGACAGTTTTTGCAAGCGAAGCTATTCTAGAACCTGCAAGTTATCACATAGCCATTGAAATCTTAGGGTCCTACTACAAGACTTAGTTTAGTAATGAAAGAAGTACGTCAGCTTGAAATTCAAAAGTTTTTCAAACCTCAAATTGCATATTTGACCAATTGTCGGTCTATTTGATATGGTCGGGAGTTATCTTATTTATTTCGTATGACTTCTTGATGCAACTACCAAAAACCGTGAAAAGAACTGAACTTCACTCTGCTTAGTATAAATGTACCGTTTTATAAGTATTTTATGACAGCTCCAAGAGTCGACCGCAAAGTTTTGGTTACATCGCGTACTGATATGGAATGTTAAAAACTAGCCAAACTTATAAATTTTGATGCTGAATAGCAAACTCTGCAAACTTGGTGTTTAGCATCAAAATACTTAAGATGTGGCTAGTTTACATCGCATCATATCAGTACGCGATGATGTAACAAAAAATGTACCATCCGCTTCCCTACTACAGGGTGCGGCAGAGGACGGACGTTTTTGGGATGGGTAGTATTCTCCGCCTCCGTCTACGAGAGAGGTGGTGAGGGTGCCGTTTGACTCATGAGATCCTAGCATTATTTTACCAGTTGTCGTTATGGAGCCTTGGACGGTGGAGCACCGCGTTTTCGCTTATGATTGTTTCGTCCGAAATAATGAGTCAGTCATCGTCGTACAGCGTGAGTTTCGTCGCCACTTCAACATACATCGGAATAGAGCTGTTCCCTCTCGAAACACCATCCTTCGTTGGGTTGAATCACTTCGCAGGCGTGGTGAACTGATCAACAGAAGACCAAGAGGAGCGCCGCGAACAGTTCGAACTCCTGAAAATGTTGAACGCGTTCGACAGGTCTTTCTTCGCAATCCGACTCGATCTGCCCGGAAACATGCTGTTGCACTTCGCCTTAGTGATCGTTCGGTAAGGCGAATTTTGCATATCGATATTCGCTTTCACCCCTACAAATTGGCAACAGTTACATCCCGGAGATTATGCACAACGAATGAACTTCACACGCGAGATGGAAGTACTGATCGATCAAAATGAGCACCTCATTTTGTCTTATGGGGACACTTCAAGGCTAGAGTATACGCGAACAAGCCCCGAACTCTGGACGAATTGAAGGGCGAAATTCGCGTGGAAGTCGCCCAAGTTGAGAGAGCGATGCTGGAGAGTGTCTACGCGAACTTCCAAGAACGCCTCCAGCACTGCATCAACGATTTCGGCCACCACATGCCTGATGTGATTTTCCACACTTGACTGTCTCAAATGCTATTTCGTTGTCAACCTGATTCCATCAATAAATTTGTTTTCGAGTAAAAATTAACTATTTTATGATTTTTTAAAACCGTCCATCCTCTCTGCCGCACCCTGTATAATGCAGATTACTCCCAAGGTCAATGGGGCCGACCGGCGGATTATAAAGACATTCCACGAAGTATCTTCCCATGATATAACTACTCTTTAGTCTAAGCTTGGTCTCCAGATAGGAGAACTTTAGATGGTTACCATAGGAATAAGCTGGAGTATTGAGAACTGGGCACCGATATCACAAGTCAGCTTTGGTCAAAGATCTATTTATCTATTATATCCGACAATCTTGTTCATCCTAGTAAAAGCGACTCATGTTTTGAAAACAATTGTTTTATACTTCCGTTGTTCTAAAGTAGGCATCAACGATTATAAATATCCACTCGAACTGCTCTATACATTACAATCCCTCCATTTAGGAATATTGCTATACTTATGGCCTGATGTATTCGTGATGTAGCAGAATCGAAGAAAATTGCCAATAGCCATGAGTGACCTGAAACTGTTCCAATAAGCAAACAACGCAAATTGTGTTCCACATTCCGGCTACCATTATCCTGAATTACGGTCGATGCTTGAATACAGAAATGTTGAAAGCAGGAGGAACATCCGCTAGGAAATAGATTTGATTAAAGACCAAAAATGCTTAAAGGAAATGCAGTTCCGCTAGTATCTAACTTATACATTTTCTGTAAAGGTATTTTTAATTATCAGGTATTTAAGGCCATAACTCATTGGATTAGAAAAGCAATATCCGCTGTTGCATGAGACATGGTGAATAATAGCAGGTAATAGGAAAAGATTATATATCTTTAATTTCTCACATAAATCTAGACTAACAGCAACTTGCGGCCCTTTCCTGAATTGTTAACCCAGTATCTGTGCAGTGTAAGGATATTGTATACGATTTGTACCAGCGCGATATGACATTTCCCGTATACCAAGTTGAAGGCAAATATGAAGGGTGCTTGTTGCATAACCTTCACCCGGAATATCTAGTTTTGATTGTGGAACATAACATCCGTACAAGAGCGCATGGTACTCGTACATCATACATGTTGCAAATTATGATGTTCGCGACGCAAGTTTCAGCACATGCAGTTAGTTGGGGCAATTTTGCCCCTGGTGTTTGTTTCACAACATGTTACAGAACGTACAGAACTCCATACAAAACAAATGAGAAATGAGTCTCAGTCGATATATCTAAAAATTCAGTATGATATGTTTCACACCTTCCTGAACTTAAGTTCTCGTGGCACAAAAACAATCATATGATTAGTTTATGAAAAATAGAAGGATGATGCTTGCCGATCGATGTCTTATCGACAAGTTTAGGATAAATAACGAGGATGGCACTTGTTTTTTAATAGGCTCTCCACAAGATTGGAGTTCGTTATTCTTTGATAAGTCCAAGTTGTTCGATATGCCGGAGCTGACCAGAACAAAAAAAATTAATGGTCAATAAATTCCAATACCCTACTGCCCATTTTCATCCTCTTTGGCCTTCAAAATCAGCATGACCTTGAATTGACCTTGTAAACGCCATAAAGACAGCTAAACATCCACGCCTGCGCCGTTTTGAAGCGAATTTCTCAAGTGATTTTTTTTTAATTCTTGAACAACTTGTGCCAGATCCATTTCAATGTCCATGTAAAAAAATAAGCTGGCCCTTGAACATTGTAAGGACACACTCGCAACACCTTCTTATTTAGTAGGAAAACTACAATCGAGACATTCACCATTCTTGCAAATCGGGCAAAGTTTTTGTCCCTATTTCTCAGAAACTAATCAGAAGATTACTTTGGTTCAGTGAGCACTTTTGTTCACGAAAGCGAGAAATATGCTCAACTTTTAGGCAAATCGACTGAGACCCATTTTCTATATGTTTTGTGAGGGGTCCTTTCTATAGCACATGTGCCAACATGTCAAACCGTGAATGTTACGGGGTAACTTGAAGACTGAGAGTTCTGTTTCGAGTATGCATCTGTGGTAACGTGTTAGATTTTTACCAGACTGCCTCAGAAGGAAGGTATTTTTATCCAGCACGTATGTAATGTAGAGTCGAATAATTCTACTTCACAGTCCAAACTACTGTCTATGCCATTCAATGCTCAAGTGACCACCATGGCTCAACTAATGAAAACATGTTAGTATCATATTATGCATAGTTGCCTCAGGTCATCTACGCTCAATTAGTTAGCAGAACAATAATCGCAAACACTTATTGCCGTTGTGTAATCTCTAAAAATACATATGTTCAATGGACAAGCAACAAGCTTGACAAGTGTGTACTGTTGATTTATAAAATTACTGTCCATTACAAACATATCAGATATATACTATTGCAGAGTATTTACTCGCATGTCTTGAATATCCACGCCTGTAATTTATTTTCAGGGATACTTGCACAGATGCATGTTTGATGAATATTTGGACATCATCTCTATACATGCGACGTGTGTATGCTTATATAGATAGATATACAGTGGAATCCACTTATAATGAACTTGCTTATGATGGAAACCCGTATATAATGGACACAATTTAACGTCTTATAAATAATTGCATGTAAAACCCTCGGATATTATAGACTCGCTTAAAATAGACCCTCGCTTATAGCGGACTATTTTAATCCATTATATGCGAGCTATTATGGTAGTTCCCCGAAGCAGATTTAGCGTTTACGGCGGTTTGGCTTTACAGTTTGCATTCGAACTTGGCCACCACTGTTATACTGTATTTATCAGAGCTATAAACAGGGGCGGCTGTCCCTTAAGTTCTGCAGAGATTAACAGAAAAAAGCAGTAGTAATTTGATCATTATTTATTTTCCATGTTATCACACTAATAGAAACAATACTGCAACACATGGCGTCGATGCTGTTTTGTACTGAGAAAGCATTATAATCGACCAAATGTGTACTTGTCACTTTCGTCGCGACCGCAGCGTAACATTATTCATGGGCCACTTGAAAAGGGTCTGTGGATGTGAGAAATAAAATTGATGATATAATAAATGAAGCCAAATGTATTTGCACTGAACCCCAAGGCAACAAAAGGAGACGACGTAATAATAGCAGTCACGATCACCGAGTTGCCGCATTAGAAGTATGCGACAATATAGTGAATTCTGCAAATGAGATATTTCAATTCAAAGATCATTTGGTAGCCGCATCCCTTTTTTCCCCGAATACTTTGGAGAATACTGTGGTAAGTTTCCTTATGACAAGTTGGAAACTACCTGCTTGGCTTATCCCGTATTAGAAAAAAGTCGTTTAAAGACACAGTTGTCTGTTATTTATGCGCGGAATGATTGCCGAGATTTACATGGAACTCTGTCTCTTTTGAAATTTTTGATACAAAATAGTTTGGAGGAAACACTAAAAGAAACAAAAAAGCTATTCGAAATTACTGTTACAACTCCTATGTCAACATCAGAGGCTGAGCGAAATTTCTCAACATTGAAAAGAATCAAGACCTTTCTTCGAAATACTATGATCCAGGATCGCCTTACAGCGTTGTCGATGCTGTCCATTGAAAAGGAATTTATTTCGACCATGGTAAATTTCAACGAGAAGATAATCGACAAATTTGCTGCCAAGGAGCGCAGGATCGAACTGACATTTAAAAAATAGGTAAGTTCGGATTTGCAGAACACCTGTTTTATTTTGCCACGAGCCGCCACTGGGTATAAACATGTCGAAAAGTGCGAAACGTGCATTCACTTTAGACGAAAAGTTCACAATAATTAGTGAGCTTGAGCAGGGTTCATCTCAAGAAAATATGTATGCTCCTATGGCTATAAAAAAACACTGTGTCAAATATTTGGAAAAACATGCATCCCCAAGACCATAATATGCTGTTTAAATGGTTTCAACAAAAGCGGGCTAATAATTTCCCAATAAGTGGACCTATGTTTATAAATAAAGGCTGAAGAATTTGGGAAATTGATTGGAGATTACTTCAAATGTAGTTCCGGTTGGCTAGACAGGTTTAAGAAAAGACATTTTGTTTGGAAAAATGTGTGGTGAGTCAGCTTCAGTTGACACGAACGTTACCATTGACTGGATTTTTCAAGTTTGGCCCGTAATATCCAGTGATTATTCAGAGGATAACATATTCAATGCAGATGAAACCGGGATATTTTATACAATGCTACCAGATAATTTAAAAGGTGAGACTTGCAATGGAGGGAAACTGTCAAAAGAGCGAATAACTGTGATTTGTCCTAATGCGTCTGGTACTGAAAAACGGAATCTACTGATAATAAATAAGTGAATAAATAGAAATTCATGTTCTAATTTTTTTGATGTTCAATGACAGTGCTGCAAAGAATTTATTACCTTAATTTATTTCAGGGAAATTTAAGAATCCCAGGTGTTTCAAAGATGTTAAAACAATTCCCGTCGATTATGTTAGAAATAATAAAAAAAAGTGTTTCTTTTAAGATGGTCAACCGCCTATAATGGACTATTTGTCACAGTCCCGAGTCCATTATAAGCGGGTTGCTTTGTAGATACTTTTTATTGCGAAAATAAAACTTCAGTGGGTTGTAAATTTCACCACTAAGGTGTAAAGTGGCGGTTAACACTCTTATGGCTGTAGAACCTAGAATATTTCAAATTGTGTCAGCCTAAAAGTAGTCGTGTGTTTTGTCTATAATTCTTAAAACAAACATTTACAAATAATTCCAGAAATAATGTGCTCAAGATGGGGATTGAACATCTCTAAGACGAAACTTATCACTTTTCAAGTTAGGTTTACAGAAATTCATTTCGAAGACTATTGGACCTAGGAACTGGAAATTTTATGAGCAGTTATCATTAGCTCAAAACGGATTTTGCGACAAATCTGGATAAAGGGAGGCGAAGGGCAGATATATGTAAAAGCGTAAAGATCTGCGCACATTAATCAAGAAATCCCGCAAAATATTTGTCCTATGAATATGACTTTTGGCAGGGAGGTAACTTATGGACAGAACATAATTTGTGGATGCTGAGAACGGATTAGCGAAAGCGCTGAACTAAAGGGAACTGAGGGCAGATATTACAAAAGCAAAACGATCCTTATTACTGAAGAAATCCCGAAAACTATTTGACTTGTGAACATGAAAATTGGCAGGATATGTCAGCTAAGAATACATTTTTCGACGGGATTAAAGGAGGATCAGGACATTTACAAGTTTGTATGAACGTCCTTTGTTGTTTACTAGAGACCTAGAATTTGTCAGGGAAGCAGGACGGATTTTGCAATAGAACCGTCCTTTGAGTTTTTACTGGAGACTTAGAGTTTGGCATGAAGGTAGTTTATAAGCAGTAGAGGTCAGTTAACAACAGATTTTGCGATAGTGTCGTATTAAGGGCCCTGTCAGGAACTTGTGAGTTTGTTTGAAATTCCTCGGATTCTTCTGCTAGTTACCTAAAATTGGCAACAATGAGGTTTTGTAGAGTAGCCTTAAACAATAAAAATAGTTTTATTGGGGCTCAATGAGTTGCATTTTTCACAAACAAAAAAAATACAAAGGTAGCTCTCTACATCAACGGCTTGTCTTTCGTATCTTAACTTCTCCTAGTTCCTCTTGTTTCTCAGAAAATAAGTAGGTCATGGTAGAAATGCATTTTTTCCCACAAAACATGTTAATTGTGCTGAGATAATTTGTTTGGACAAAAGTGCAAAGCGATTCTCTCCATCAAAACATTAGCTTTCATTAGGCCAAAATTTCAGAACTATATCTCAAAAATGAATAAATACCTACTGGTACAGGAGAGCCTCAACTACGTGCCCGTCCAGTCTTCTTCACGATACAAAAAATTGGGTAGCTAATTTGTTATTCTGCGATGAATAATTTTCATCGACGGAAAATCATTGGTCTTGACATTATGGCTATGGACAGTCGGTTTAGCTTTGAGAAGACTTTAACGCGTAAGTAAGCTTAAATTCTATTCGTAATCGACTTATTTTTTGTAATACGTAGTAATAAGTAAGTAACTTACGACTTTCATCCGGTGATTCCATCGAATCTCCATTCAAATGCATTGTTCATTATCTCAAAGCACCATTTTTAATCCCACTGCTACAGAGAAAGCCTGAAAATCAAAAAGAAAATGGATAGTGAATGGCGATATCCGTATACGGTGAATATTAGCATTAATTATAAATTATTTACCTATTAAAAAATAAACAAAATTATATGTAAATATAATTCGTGTACAGTTACACAACGACCATTTGCAAACAAATGCTTGCTCAATTAGCTGAAGTTGGGTAAACGTGAACCTTGCTGTTCCACAATCGTTAATATGATAGCAGTATTCCTCCAATTGCGATTCGTATAATATTGCTACAAGATTTCAAAAGTTTAACAATATCGTTTCACTTTTCGTAGTCCTTAAAAAAATTTAGAAATATACGTGCGCTATATAATTTTGGTGTTTTATTAAAAAGCTTGTTGGATCCGCTTGGCATAGCATCAAGTATGGAGTGTTTCACTTCAGACATGTGAACAGTATTCCAGGCCGGAGTTTATCAAAGTCTAGTACAAAATGAGGAAGTTAGCGAAACGGATTTCATCGTTCTGAGCGCAATATCCAATCTTGTTCTCAGTAGCAACTACTGTAATTTTCGAGAAATGTTCGTGCTAAAGCCAAAACAAATGTATTCCTGGTAATCCTTGGCCATCCATCAAAATCATATGGTGCGGGCCATAAATGATTGGGCAGTGAAGACTCATTTGTGATGTGATGTGGAGAAAATCAGGTTTGAATCGACTATAGATAGTAATGCCTTTAGATATTTCGCCAAAGGGGAAGTTGCCACCAGTTTTCCTCTCTCAAGCTCTGCAAAGTCTCTGGATCGAATCAATTGTGCAGGTGATGCGGTAGTTGGCATGTAATACTGTAATAAATCAAAACAAAGCCATAATCAATCTCTTAGGAACAAACGCAGGGTTATTACGTAAAAAACCTATATACTTTCAAAAGAACGATAAAATGTCAACTTGTTGACTTGATAGCTGGAAGTGTGTTCATTCCGCGCCTACTATAACTGAGCATAAAGTGAACGACAGCTAGTTTCTAGTTGACATCTTGTAGGAAAACTTACATAATGTCATAGAAACCCTACCTAGTGTTAAGGAAAACCGGCATACTGTGACTTACGTATCACCTCTGCCGTATAAACATTTCAAGGAGAGACGAGAATCCACCAATAGGATGGATATCTTATGACCGGACATTTGCATTTGCGTGTATTTTAAACTTTTTGTATTCGTTTTCAGCAGCATGCTGAAAAATTTCGTGGAAACCTTAAATGCTTCAGAGATGAGTAAGCAAATATACACATGTGCTTTATATGCTAATTTTTCAAGTGAAACTTCGGGAAATATTTGCTCCTAACTTCATAATATTTTGTCCAAACTAGAGGTTATTAGTGTAATTAGGCAAGTTGTAGGTTCAGTCTCAAGTTAGCAAACCGAAATTTGGAAGCTATCAGCGACTCAACGTGCAAAAACGTCCAACTCTGACAGTTTGCCAGATCGCGATTTTAAAATATAACAATTCTATATTCTAGGGTTACTCATAAGAAGATACAAAATTAGGTATCACACGACCGCTCAAAGCGGTCGATTTCAGCTTTCACAGAAAAATGTAGTGACAATGCATTGAAAACACTACAAATTCTGAGTATACCATTATGAATAGTGACCAAACGCAATCACCATGTTAAACAAGATATTCGGCATATTCGTATTCTGTGGATGCCAAAGTGTATTACTCTCTAAAAGCTATTACATAAATGTTACATTTCTTAAATGAGCTGACTACAGCCGGTACCGCATGCATTATGCGTTCATTGCTTTATTATATCATCTGTTTCATGCTCTGCTAGATTTATTGTTCATAACCTGACGCCGCACATTCATTCATGTTTGCTATGTGGTAAATAAACATTTGTTATTTCGACCGGATTCGGGCACAAGGCTTTCGTGTGACATTGCTAAAAGGAAATATGGTATTCTAATCAGTGCAGAGCTTTTGATGTGTTTGTCATCACGTTCTTTAATTAGGTTATTCGGTTGTCTGATGTTACAGCACTCAAGATCGATAGCCGAACTACATTCGTTCATTTGGTCTCGATATATTTGTATATGATCCACCAATGGATATTTAAAGATTAAACGCATTTCTAATTGAAATGAATTTTATCACACTAAATGCCAAATTGAAGAGTCGCTTCATCTAACAATAATTAGAAGCTGTACACTTTGACTCTTTGAATAAAGGGTAGGGTGATTTTCTGGACAGAAGGTGTGTGCAAGAACAATACAGTTATGTTATACCGCCGGTGACAGCGATGACCGTTTTCATTGCGCATGGTTGTCAGGCCGGTTCTGAGCGTCGCCTATAGGCGATTCTTGTTGGGATCGGTAGTAAAAGAGCCGACAACACGACGATGTTGCCAAATCTCACCTAGCATCACGCGCGGCAAAGTTATAGCGTTGGGAAATTAATTTTTGAGACAACCCGCGTAGTCTACTAGTTCCACACTTATTACCTAAACTGTGTTGAAGAATAATACATAAATTACGTATTTAAAGAGATGCTCCACTGTCCTTTTCGATACCCTAGTATAGCCAATTTATCTGATGTATTAAAACAGAATGATTTCACAAGTACCTATAGAAATTATCCAAATACGGAAACTCAGACGCCCTAAAGGAGATCACTGGAATCCGTTTCTCTCAAATAACTACTTTTGAACTGCACTACATAATCCAACGAAATTTAACAGTGCAGAACCACTTGAGGTTTCACATGATGGAACACGACCCCCCTCCCTCATATCACATCCAAAAACCATAAAATCTTATTTTCGAAATTTTTCACGGTTACAATACTTCATCGCGAGTAGGCGTAAAAGTATGTAAAAATAAATAGACGCTTGAATTCGTTAAAATGATTCATTTTCGAGAGAAACAATTTTGTTGCAATACTGTAGATGTAGATCAAAAACGACAAAAAAAAATCAAATGGTGTTTCTTAAGGTTCAGTTTAGTGATGTCAAATAAAAGAAAATATATTCAAGTAAAGTATCAGACTTTTGAAAACTACCGATTTGAGTCATTGGTACACAGGGTGTTAAAAATTACCATGGACACTATCATCACAGGATCTACCTGATTACTGTACTATCAAAATTCCGTTTAATGACACAGGGTATTTCAGACATTATTATAATAACTATATTTGAAGAATTGCAAAGACTTCATTTTTCATGTATATGATAGACAATACCGCTATCTAGTAGACTAGCCCACAAAAAAATCATTACAATATGTTTTCAAACAAAATCCTAGGTCGCGTTCCACAAATAGTATGCAAATCTATGTTAAGCATTTTTTTCTAATTCGCAGCTCCGGTTTTCACTCACACAGTATGCATTCTTAATAAGTACTCCTTCAGTTCATACAATTATTCTTGTGAGAACATGGCTAGAATCTTCTCACTCGTATTATTTACAAACAGTGCCATTGAAAGATCGTTGAACTACTCGAATATTAAAATATGCGTGCTACGAGCTTAACGCAAAGCTAAATTTTCTAGACACGCAAAAAATATATGGGATCCACTGAATGCTTTGCAAATTACAGGTATTTTTTGTATTTGAATTGTAAATTGCGCTAGATGATTTATTACTTTTTACGCCTTTAGAGTAGATTCAACGAGCTAGGAATACTACTAATTGTGCTAACAGTATCACCTTACACCCGTTTTCACGCGTTTCGCTTGGAAGAAACGGTTCGCTCCAAGTTTGGCAGGTGGTATCCCACCTAATATTTGTAACTCCTATATATACATAGTTTAACATGTGGTTGATCTAAGGAACCGAATTATCGATTGCCAATTGAACATTTATCGACCAAAGAACACAAAGCGCTCTCTTTTTCTACTAAATATTGTAACGAAATCACCGTTTTTACTGTCCAAAGTCTAATTTATATCACTTGTAATTGATTCATAACAAATTTATAACTATGTCGACTGGACTATTATTCCATCTTAACTCCGAGATCCCTATCCATTGACTCTACTGTGTCTGTAGACTCGACTGTGGCTGTCTCGTTCCGGCATCTGGTCGGATATTTATGTCCCTATCCACGAGTCGATAAACATTCCAGCGTTTTCCAGGCTGAGTCATGACCTTCCCTGGAAGTGATCTAAATGGAAGCAGTTGTATATCCAGTCGAGGATTCGCAATGGCGTCGTGAACAGTACAAAAACGCGACCATGCTCCATATATAGTCTGGTTGCCTAAGCCTTCAGCCCACTTCTGGCCACCTCTCGAAGAGTTACAGTTATACGAGAGCGTTACTGTCATGCATAAATTGGAGCCCCATGTGAAAACAACCTCAGCACCGCTAATAAAACTGTGACTGAAAAAAGGACGTCAAATATTGTAAATCTAAGGCTATGTCCTTATAGAAGGAATTATCTTCAAGGGTGGTATATTGTACATCTTTATAATACGGATAAGAAGAAATATCACGTCTTTTTCATAAAATGTTGTATATAGGTGCAAACGTACTGTTCAAATATGTTGCTATAGAATCAAAAATATAAAAATATAAGCACAAATACAAGACACTCGTCAGTATCAAGGGATGACAGGGCAAGCACGGCAACAGCAAAAGTTTTCTTGGCATTCAAGATTCCATACTTCTAAGATAGATTTGCATCATCTGTCAGGTAAAATGGTTATCAAAGACTGTCAAACTCAGATGTTACCAGCAGATATTTTTAAAACAAAATATGTATTCCAATGTCTGGGTGGTATCTCATGGAACAGAAATGTAATCATGGCAACAAAGAATACTTTCTACTGAGGGATTACGTGGTATTAATCAAAATTTTATTGTCGTGTTGATGTAACAGGGACGTAACGGATTTGTAATGCATTACCCGACATATCAGCTTAATCACATTACGAAATTAACCTTGAATAACAGTATCATGTGTGGATATATGTATATCAAAGCAAAAATCGTTTCCATCCTTCGGGATAAGACGATACAGTTGTATCTAGCATTAATTCCATAAATTATAGTATAGAAAGCTCAATGCAAATCGAAGTAAAAAGTTTAAAATAATTTTCAAGTATAGGAGAGAGAATTTGTGCTACTGCAACAGAAAGTCCAAAAATCAAGTATGCCTAATTAATTTGGAATCAATATAAAAATTAAGGTATTAACAGAAACTAGCATCCGTTGGACCACTATGGTTTGAAGAGTCTACAAGTTTTGACTCGTCTAATAACGTGTCGTACTGCGACGTCACTATGGCAGTCACGGCCAGACACTCGTCGGTGAGACTGTGACGCTCATGTAGAGAGAGAGAATGGAGGCGCGTATCGAAAATATCTCTGAATCATTCTAAAATTTAAGAGTAAATCAGCGATGAGCGAATGTGTCTAATTCGTGCGGTGTCGATATACCCCCTACAATCCCCAACCTCCGGGTTCTAACCGCTACAAAAACTTTTCCAAAAATGATCAGGAGTCTCTGAAACGTCAAAAAATTGAGTTTTCCTCCCAGAATGGATATTCAAAAACTACAGCTCTCCATCACTGTCGTAGTAGTGACCTTGTGTAAAAATTACATCAAAATCCGATCTTTCCAAGTTACAGACGCACCGAGGATCAGCGGACAGACCGACGTGACCCTCATATATGATGTACAAACAACACTCAAAAAACATATTCGAATTGTTTTCGCAATTACAATCCTTCCTCGCCAGCAGTGGCGTGGGAAGTAAAATTTTTTTATAATGGAGGCTCTACTACTGCAAACGACCAATCCAAATGGGATTATCCACAGATCGCATTCATTGTAAATCGGATACATAGATCCCTATATATAGCAAATAGAATAAAAATCCACCTTCTGCACTATTGCGATTATTTGGGTCAGGTAATAAAAATATTCTTCGTGGGAACGAATAAAGCGAATCGGCCTTTGCGAACCTAAAAAGGAACTAGCAGGCTGTGACTCACCATACGGTGGTGCCATTGTCTTTACCCGTCAGCCTACTGCTACTTTTTTGCAAACTATGAGCCGGTATTCGTTTGGAGGTATACCCGATAAGTTATTTTCCTTCAAAGTTAGTTTCCATATAAGGCGGTGGTTCTTCGGGCAACGAAGTTCAATGTGAAATATGATTGCTAACGATCAATGTCTGCAACTTACATATCTGCGAACAGGTTCTCTGTTGCATTTTCACGTTCCAGCTGAGCAATAAAATTAAGAACAATAATTACGCCCTTTAAGTACTACTTACATGGTGGCTCGATGATTGCCACCTGATTTCCGTTATTTACAGTAAAACTTGTGGAAATAAATATTGAACCTGAAAATGATAACACTTAGATGTCAATTTTATGCGAACCGATCTTTCCTCCAATATCCATAGACCCCAAAGTTATGAATTCGTCTCCTGGATGTTGCGCGATTTATTGTATGTTTTGCCAGATAACTTGATTTTTCTTCTGGTAACACTCAACAAGTTTTATAACTTTTCGATAGCGGCGTGTGTCATTCAAGTACCCCTACTGCCAAATTGTGAATAAGTTTCATGATGGAAAGACTAGGCATTAACTAGCAAATTTTTAAACACACACAAATAATTTAAGAAATCATCCAAGCCAAACATCTTATTATAGTCTTCTAATAAGCTTATTAGATTAGAGGAATCCTGATTGCCTCTCAAAGCCTTTTGTACTTCAGATATGATATCCGTGGGAGTATGCAATATGATAATATTCTCCAGAAATGAGGGTAAGGTTATTCAAACCTCTCGCCAAATAACCCAAAATAGAATCTTTACCGAGTTTTTCATTGTCGTACGGTTTCTCACTGAACAAAACTGTCTCCAATCGAGAAGGAATAATCTGGAACACTTCCAAATTGAATAGATATTTGTGCCCACTCATAAAGACGAATATTTGCAAAAGCGTTATCCATTGCGCTTCATGACAGTTTCCTACAAATTCTCTGCCATAAAATTTTAAATTTATGTAGTTGTACCACCCGAGAAGATAGCTATATAATTTAAAGTTTCTAAATGGTAGTTGGGCATCATAACAAATTTGGGAGGTCACTTAATTTAACTACCTCTAACTGGCGTGTGGGAGCTGAACCAGTGAATGTATATACTAAAACGATTCATATCTACCATTTGTTATTTTCTGTTTCTTACAATAAAACTAATTTAGCAGCAGCTTTAGCAGTACTGTAGTTATCTGAATATTATGTACGTTTTCTTTATAATGAGGGAAAGTGTCCAAACCATGAAAAATGTTATAAACTTTGTGACTCCACGAAAATATATGACAGGTCTGTTTCTCTGTTGGTTTTCGTGTGTCGGTCCGACTCTCCGATGGTGTTCTTGCTACCGTATAATCTCAATAATTGATGAATCGATTTAGCCATGTTAATATAAACCTTCTACTAACCTTCCTATTATATTAATAATAGCTCTTTCATGCATGATTGCATCTGTTCTTCAATAAACTCTTTCGTTTGTATCATCGTCGATTGTTTCTCTTGCTATTCCGAGGTCAATCTTTCTCTAAATTGTCTAACATTTGACTTGGTGGCCTTAGCTCAAGACCTATTACGTTCATAGATGCCTCATTTCGAGCGATTTTTCCATCCATCAGGCTTTGTACCTTTGGATACACCTTAGTTCATCATATTTTAACCGATGCAGATTATCATACAACTTCGAGAATTTAATGGTTGTTGTTCTACTCTAGTGATGCTTATCTGTTATCAACTCTGCAACAGTTTTTATAATTAAAGTCAGTACGTAGGTGTACCCACCCTTCGCCGTTTGTATTTTGTAATCAATATTCGGGCAGAATATTTCCAAGACAGGTTTCGATGGTCAGAGATGAGCCATAGAAGAACCTTAGACGAACATTCGAATACTCAAAGCTGTGTGTATACCTACATTTCGTACAACACACGGGATGCTAGATTATAGTGCCATATGACAGAACAGTAGTTCGTTGGCAGCCCTGTAACTCAGTCAGCTTATCAGTTATAAAACAAAAGCCGGAAGAAAGTGGGGCGGGATGTTCAATTGTGCATGAATCTGCCGTGAAATTTACGTAAAAATAATTGATTGTCAGATTGCGCGCGACGCCGATCTAAAAGAGAGAAAAGAGAATTTCACAGGCCGCGACAAAGTCGTAACCACAGCGTTACCGAAACATCAGCAACAAAGTATAAGGACTACGAATAGAATAGTCACTTCGAGGTCGCACTACATTTTTCCTGAGTAAGCGACAGAGATATTGTGTCTTAAATAACGGTTTTGAATGCAGCGAATCCAAACTAAGCGGCTAGTAAGAAATTAATATACATTGCCTGAACTATGAGTGAATCGGCATCATAAAGCTCTGGCTCACATTCCGCAGTCCCTATATCCACCTTTAAAAGGAATCAAGTAGAGATGCGCGTCCAGAGCGGCAATTAGTATATCAGGAAATGAGGAGGAAAAATACATATAGTATCTAAGTAAACCTGTGCATCCAAGTCACGTTTTGTACATACATTCTGGTATCTTTTTACTATTGGCCGCCCATGGAAACCCTCTTCTTTTCTTCTCTCCAACATTTTTCGCAATTACAATACTACCTCGACAAGGGCGTTTGAGGGAAAATATAAACATAATAATAATAATCATAAAGGCGCTGATCCTACGGCTGGATATACCGCTTTGCCTGTCGCTGAAAGAACAATCTGGGATGGTCATCGCAACTTCTTAAGAAGTTGGAACATGAAAGATTTTCTACGTATACAAGTGATTTTACTTTTCATTCTTCATAGTCTGCATACTTTGCCACAATGATACCAAAACTGCAGCTACTTCCTGTACACAAGGCCGCCGGTTAAGTGCATACCTTGGGCCACCAAAGTCACCTGAGTGAAAGTGCATTAAACCTGATGCCGACGACAATACAGTATTTAGAAACGCCATGCATATCAAGATAGACTGCAGCGTGTGATAATGAGAACAAAAATGTCTTGCTGCCCCTTACCTCCTACCATGTACTAGCCATCCAAATGGGCATGCTGATTTGAACTTTGTCATCTTTCAGACATACATTGGTAATGCAGTGATACAATTTGTTTCCAAAGGACCACGCACTATTGTAGAAAAAGTGTTGCTGTTCAATGTTCTCATCATTCAGAAGGCTGACGTTGGATATTTATGTCTTATTAAGCGCGACCGAAAAAAAACGTTCTTTTTACATCTACGCACGCCTACTGGAGGGGAAGTATGTTATTGTAAAAGCAAAAAATTTCGAAAATGAGATATGTCTTCTGGATGTTAGATGACATGCACATTACAAAAAACCATGTCACTCATTTCCGTCGGTCTGTCTATCTGTCGGTCTGTCCGCTAATCTTATAACCGCCTGTAACTTTAGAAGTACCGTTCGGTTTTCGATGAGAGAAAAAGGCCTAACGAAAAAAAATAAAATCGCATAAACTTTGTTTTTTTGAGAGTGAAAAAATTCAGGATGAGGGTTATAAGGGTTTGGGGAGGGCTTATCTCAATTTTTTGATGTTGGTACATTCTTGCGCTCCCAACATTAGTAATTCTACGCACCTTTTAGACACTTTTCGCACATCATAGACTCATTTGTACATTAGCCCTAAAAGCTTAGAAAGATATTCTCGGGAGACGGATGGCGAACCTATCGACCGCGGCTGCTAGCATCTTGCACCGACCGTGATGTCTGTTCTGCTATGGAATCACACGTATTTCTGCCTAGTAAGAGCATAGTGTTTTCTATGCCCTGGCCACATTGCCACGTCCACAGTGCCACGTCTGCAAAAGTTAGGAATCGGGGAGAGGCGAGGTTCCAGATGCACTACCGGTATCGGTTGGACTGACTCTTTCCTCAGAGGGCCAAGTTTGTGCTGAACATATTCATTTATGTACTGATAAGAACGTTGCGTGGGAAGTGCAGAGTCAACCTACTTGATGCCATTTTACAGGGGCGGGCTCCATATTAAGACCACTAAGCACCACAAAATATATTTTTGATATTTGATTTCCGTTAGAGTATGGTGGTACTTATTGAAGGGCATTAAAATATCTACTAGTAACACCGTGCTATGTGAAATACGTTTTTAATGAATGTTAACCGCATACCTCCTAATTAAAATAACTTAATTACATCAAAAAAGGCTTCAATGAATCGTTTTTCAACAACTACGGCAAGATACAATAAAGATACGACCAGTTACATCAAGGTTTTTGAGCCAGACAAGTTGTTTCACTGAGGCTCTACAATCGTCAGAGCAATCTAAGTCCAACGCAATACAGAACACAAGCGACAAGTGCAAGTATCTTAGAGTTCTAGCACCTAATGTACATTTACAATAGCAACATTGAGTAGCCTCTTTTTCTCCTTCAACAGAATCTAGAGTAGATTGTTGCCCTCATGAGCATAACATATCATGACCTCTCATCATTCAATATGAATATCTTCTTGGTTCTCTCTCTCTCTCTCTCTCTCTATATATATATATATATATATATATATCTCTCTCCCTCTATATCTATCTCTCTCTCTCTCTCTCTCTCTCTATCTAACTCTATCTCTCTCTATCTCTGACTCTTAATTGCCCTGGTAAACACCAAGTGTAAGATTTTTCAGGCATTAGACTTGCCAACTTAGATAGGTACTGTACTCTAGTGGGAATAAGATATTAAAAACCTATTTTATCAAGTTAAGGCAGATAGGTTGAGCGTAAGTTAGTCATTACCTCTGAAGAAATCATAAAAAACTGTCTAATCGGCATTGTAGTTTAATAGTGCTTTTCGAGAATACAGCATCGTAAGGGGTATTTATCCAACTTTGAAGGGTAGTAAAAATTGACATGACTTGCAATAACAATTATTCGAGCCATTTGTGATGTAGGTAGCTCACTCAAATCATAGCTAGTTTAGCTAAAAACTGCTAATTTTTCGATCTCACTGCATAATTACTCATTTTTAAGCCTTCTGAACCTTCGAGACCGCTTGGGACTGATGCAGTAAGAACATTTAATCAGCGTCACAACCTCAGAAAATGGAGCAAATGCACCGAAATCAGTTTTCTCGTAAAAATGGTGCTTGGTCCTTTGACGATTGTTAGACTGACTGAAAATGAACAGTTTTTGTCGGTCTAGAATAACAAATTAGCGAAAAAGCTCGCTAAAACAGCCTATACACCGAGTACTTGGATAGAAGATGCCAATGACGAAAGTAAAATTATATGAGTAATTCAAACGCAAATAATAGTTGTTCAAATACAATAACTGTACTATAATAGTTGAGAAATGTGCACCTGTTAGACCGGAATAGTTGCAGTGACCTGATTGCTTTTTCATCTTCCTATGTTTAATATTCAATTAATTATGCAGTTAA
Organism: Acanthoscelides obtectus; assembly: GCA_963669975.1. Taxonomy (NCBI): domain Eukaryota; kingdom Metazoa; phylum Arthropoda; class Insecta; order Coleoptera; family Chrysomelidae; genus Acanthoscelides; species Acanthoscelides obtectus. The sequence continues at coordinate 51,320,441 of CAVLJG010000007.1, read as the reverse complement.
TATGAAATTGATTGGTTGTTTCATATAAATGACTACTATATACCTATTGATAGAAAAACTGTTTATATAACATGGCATCGACTTTATATCAAGTTCCCGAGCAAGTTCCTTCCAAATTTGTTACGTTCACCAGCGGACATTTTCGATCATTGAACGAAAGTGAATGTCTACCAAGATCATTCGACACATTCTTGCTCATCACATATCACGTCATGTTCATACACATTCCCGTTCCTTATTAACAGTAAGGATCCCTGATTTATTGAAGATTCTCTAATTTAAAATTTTGACCTAATTAAGAGCAGTACCAAAAAAGGATGCACCCTCTGGTCTCATACTACTTCAAGCCTTTCCTATCCAGCAGAAAATTGGCCGCAGAACCCTCTAATCCGAAGGTCCGCAAATCTTCGAAGTTGAGTCATTTATTTTAACAGTGAGTAGATCTGATCAAAAGAAATGTTTTTTTCCTTTAACATTTTTCTCGTAAAATTAAAGTAACAAAGTTATAGCCCTTTAGAAGTTTGAGTACCGCCCTGTCTCAATAATAATATTATGTGCTCGTGTTTGGCGACAACGGATATACTCCGCCTTATCGGTTCATCGCATCGGAAACAAAAAAGCGAAAGAATTTGAAACGCTGATCACGATGTTTTTATTCAGTCTGTGTCAGTCGGTAACGCGTGAGTGAATAGTGGTGTTTGCTGCGTGGCTCAAACGAAATAAAAAATGGCACATATTTATGCGGATCGGTTTCCCAATCGAGTGCAACCAACCCCTCGTGCCTTTGTTAATGTAGTACAACGGGCTCGTGAATCAGGTGACTTAAGACCTCACAGGGGACTGCATGCCGGTGCTCCAAGACCTCACGATCAAATACAGGTCCGCACTGAAATACTTGTCGGGGGGATACTTTATAAAACAAGGTAAACAAATTTTTTTAATTTTTTTTTTATTTTTACACACATATTTTGGTTTATCTTCCTTCTACAATCATTATCTGAAAATTAATGACTCAACTTCAAAGTCACCCTGTATAGGTAGTATACATTTTAGGAACTATTATGAAAAAAATGGCGTCAAGTTGGTTGACTCTCTAAAGTATTTCCAATTCTAGTTGAAAACTCATAAAAACCAGAGCGGCCGACACCTCAAAGGAATATCTGCCATAGGCGTCACATTTTATACAAACAAATAAGGTTCAATACCAAAGTAAGTTTATTTGTAAACGACTGGTTTTATATTTAAAAAACGAAATATGAATATATTTCTGTGTGTGATTGTTGAGTGATACATAGCTAGACAAGTTCCGGTGTCTGTGGCGAACATAAAATGAAAATAAAATGACAGCATAAACAAATCTTCAAATCAAGTGTAATGAAGTTAAAAAAATTAAAATCCTGGAGTGCCAAATCTCAACAAAAAAAAGGTATTCAACAAACTCCACGACATGTGACAAGGCAAGGCTCGTAATTAGAGACGCCTATAGATTTTCGAAAGAAAAAAAATAATTCCCCATGTTACAAATATAGGCAAAAATCGCTGTTTCCTCCTTTAAGTTAGAATATCTCGGAAACTAGAGGCAATTTGAACGACGGATTCGAATTCTGCGCATTACAAAACTCCGGAATAGTATACTTTGGTTTCTGGTTAAAAATCTTGTCGACCTGCCGACGCATTTCATTGATCCAAAGATGCAACAACCTCCCTACGTTCCCCAGCCTGCAATTTTCAACCCCCACAAAAACTTCTCAGGAAATGATTATGAGTCATTTTTATTTGTTTAGTTTTTTGCCAATAGCTCAGCCGCCAATGGAATGATCTTCAGAAATCATGAAGCTTTTTTGTGCTTGGGATAGTAGTAACCTTGCGCTTCATCATAATCCGAGAGGTACTTTTAAAGTTATAGAGCGGTCAAGGATTAGCAGACATTCAAAAACATACCTCATTTTCGATATTCTTTTCGATACTTCCTCGCCGTTGGATGTAAAAATTATATATAAGTTTGACTTTGTCCCATGCCCCGAGACCCGGTCTACGTAGCTTTATTCTGTTCTTGACCTTGCAAAGCAGCATAATTTGATTTTGCACAAGTGATGTAAGCTTTACGTAAAATGTATACTCATCGGGCTTTGTAGTTGACCATCGTTGTTTCCTCAGCTTAGATCTGATATTTCAGATTTCCTCAGAATAACGTCTTGCAACCAGTTCATTTCAGTTCCTTTATGCAAAACATGTCGTAGAATGTGAAAATAAAGGGTGTCCCAAAATTAACGCAAGATTTGAATTTGCCGCCATTTGTGCAGTGAAGTGTTGGCAACCCTGAAAAAAAAGCAATTTGACAGCTAACAGTATAGGGTTATGAAAAATGGAGCGTTACACGATAGAACAACGTGTCTTCATTATTAAAGAATATTTCAAAAATAGTGAAAGCTTGGCGGCTCTAGTTCGAAAATTTCATACAAAATATGGCCGGAATAGTATTTTAACTTCGTCAACTGTGAAGAGATTAATTGAAAAATTCATGGAGACTGGATCCGTTGGAGACGCCAAACACACTGGTCGTCCAAAAACAAGCCGTTCAAATGTGAATATCGAAGCAGTGCGTGAGAGTGTTGCGGACAATCCAGGAACCTCAATTCGACGTCGTGGACAAGAATTGCAAATGTCAAGAACCTCTCTACAGCGTATACTCACCAAAGATCTGTGTCTTCATGCTTACAAACTTCAATTAACACAACAATTGAAGCTTAATGACCATGCAGAGAGAAGAGAGTTTGTTGAATGGATTATTGAACATCAACAAATGGACCCTGATTTTTCAAGCAAAATCATCCTAAGCGATGAAGCACATTTTCATCTTGATGGCTTTGTCAATCGCCAAAATTGCCGCATTTGGGGTTCGGAGAACCCACGTGTGATTGTCGAAAAAGAAATGCACCCACAACGCGTGACTGTCTGGTGTGGATTTTGGGCTGGAGGCATAATTGGGCCATATTTTTTTGAAAATGATGCTGGTCAAGCAGTGACTGTTACTGGTGCTCGATATCGCGACATGATTACACAGTTCTTTCTGCCAAAATTGAATGATATTGATGTACCCAATATGTGGTTTCAACAAGACGGTGCCACATGTCATACAGCCCGTGAAACAATTCAATTACTGCATGAGACATTTCCCGGTCGTGTACTCTCTCGTTTCGGTGATCAAAATTGGCCTCCTAGATCGTGTGATTTAACACCATTAGACTTCTTTTTATGGGGTTATTTGAAATCACAAGTCTATGTCAACAAGCCCACAACCACCCGTGCATTAAAGGAGGAGATTCAACGCTGCATCAACGAAATTCAGCCACATTTATGCAGAAGGGTCATGGAAAATTTCGACAAAAGAGTGCGCATGTGCATGCAAAGCCGTGGAGGCCATTTGTCCGATGTGTTATTCCATACATAACCCTATCCTATGTACTTTATGAGTCAATAAAAATATAACTATTAAAAGACTAAAAATGGCATTTTCTATTTAATTCAAATCTTGCGTTAATTTTGGGACACCCTTTACAAGTCAGTTCTAATATGTTGTCTAATCAGTAGTCGTCTCTTACCTTTTACTTTTCTCGACAACTGACGCCGGTGGCATCTCATTTCCGCTAAAGATAACGTTCTCCCATGTCGTCGATGTGCATAGAATTACATGGAAAACGTAAAACGTTCATATTTACCTGATCATGGACCAGTGGCGTATTCGGCAATCTTATAGAGAAGAAAAGCACACATTATGTTAGATCTTTTAACAAAGCTAACAATGTTCAAGTATTCTGCTGAACAAACTGATCTGTCAAACTTCATCATATATCCCAGTAGGAACGCGGCAGGCTCATCCAGGGAGTGGAACGATATTTCGTCCCTCTCCCAAAACCTGGTGCAGATACGATATGGAAGGTGTCTGTGAATATCTTAATTAGGAGGCCAAGCGATATTCTGCTCTCGTTAAACAGCCATTCAGGAATGAAGAACTCATACAGAGTATCGGGAACTTCGGGAATCCCGAATTTTAGTGGCTGTTGCACAAATTGAGTCATAGAACGCGACCGAGAATTGGAGCTATAAACATAATTTAAATTTATATTTTGTTAAGAAGTTCATTTAGACTTACGAAAGTGACGAAAAACCAGAACGTTTTGTGGTTCCAGTTCTTCAGTCCGATACAAATCCCAGAATTCGGGACCAGGAAGTCCAACATGAATCCCAGAACTCGGGACCAGGTTATCCAACATGTCCAATTGACACATATCTATTTACGCATATAGGCAGAAAAGTCATTACTGGTTCGCTGTGTGAATACTTAGTATTGTGACCACTTGACAGCAGGGTTTCAGTTTCGTTTTGCAAAATAAAATCAATTTCAATCATACTTAAAAAATATAAAAAAAAACCTGAACCATTCTCAAACGATAAAAAACAGTGTTTAAGGCCCGTATCGTCAGTCGTCCCTACAATAATTGTAGGGCACCTTTGTGGCCTCCTTGATTGTCATAGTTGTCTACTTCTCCGTGTCAGCGCTCTATTTTGAGGTTATGTCCCAAACATCTATTTGCATCAAATTGTGCTTGCTTTTGAGTTATATCATGTTTTATCAGCCTGAAATTTCCTACAATTTAAAAAGAAAACATATCTTCACAATAGGAGAGCGCTGACGCTGACACGGGACAGGTGCAATCTAGAAATGTTTGAAGGAGAGAAAGGCGTATGACAATCAAGGAGGCCATAAACGCGCCCTACAATTGTAGGAACGACTGACGATACGGGCCTAAAACATGTTTTAAACAGTTTAAAACAAATTGGTTTAAAACACCTTCATTGTTATTAAACAGTGTTTAAAACACTTGTTTTAAACATTTTGATTAAAACATAACAACCCTGCTTGACAGTCAACCGTGAGGGTGCAATGCGACATCTCTGTGCTTCGCGCGGAACGTCGAGCGATTATGGGCTAGAGAACGTAAGGGTCTCTCTATCGTCTTCATCGTATGAGATGAGGACAAACATCAGCTTGGTCAACCATTGGTAGGTGGCGATCGGCAGATTTTCACCTACTTGCGTTCAACGCTAATGGCAAATTGTTTTACGCCAACGTCCCCATCTCGTTGTTGTCAGCCACAGATTCTCGTATAACCCCTCATCTCCCAAACTCATGTGAACTGCTATGGGATCTCTATTTATTCAGGAGTGCGGGGACTGCAAACCCAGTAATGACTTTCAATCTTTGAATCTTAACAGATTATGAACAACAATGGTTCTTTCCACGCTAGACTATAAAGTGATTAACAACAATTTTCTAATTTCGTGATCGAACTGAGAGAATCTGAAAACACAAAACCAGATCAAGGTAACTTCGCTTTATTCCCTTGGTAACCAGCAGAAAGAATTTGATCCAGCTGATAATTTAAAAACCAACTCCAATGGTGCACATGATTCGACAAGGCTAAATTCGTTACATAACATAAAATATACGACAGGGCTTAATTAGTATTCCAAAATAGGCATTGGCACCTAATTGAATAATCACGCTTTTGCTACCAATTGCTGATGAATCCCAGTGACTAATCGACGAGATTCCTACGCCTATACGACTAACGAGGAAAACAAAAAGATGGAAGATGTAGGAGGTAGAAAATGTGTAGTCTGTCTTCATAAGTGCGGCGTCCACGAATATTTCAAGTCTTTCTTCACTATTAGGTAAGGTTTATATTATCTATTTTTATTTTTCCAGGATTACATACATACGTCTTAAACAAAAACACCTAAACTAAGCAGGGAATTACAACGAAGAAGTAAAATAAAATGCAGAGTAGATCATACTTTTGGAAAAAGTGGCTCGCTTACTTGATAACCATAGAAAGAGGAAAGTAATAAATAGTTTTATAGTTCATCCTTGATAATACAATACAACATACATAGAAGCTAAAAAGGTGGAGGTAAGGCGCTTTTCTGAAATATTTAAATGAAAGGGAAGGTCATGTGATAACTTATTTTCTTATGAACATGTACTTTATAGTACTGGAATATAAAATCAATATATATAAAAATGGTGTACTGGGAGGTTCTCAAAGTTGAGCGTTTTTTAACATTAAATCGCTTATAACTCAACAACCAATCATCAAAACGCTATAGTATAGGTTATGTCAATATCCTTCTCTTGGAAGGGCCTATCCAATGTAATAAAATATGAAACAATCCTCAGACATAACTTTCCTTAAAGAAGAAGATTGACATAACATTTTGATGGGTGGACGGCCACACTATAATTTTCAACTGTTACGCTACGGGGGCGGTAAGATAACTGCTTATCCTCATCGCCCGATGGCGCCACTATCGCAAGAGAAATTTACTATCGTCTAGTTTCTAGTACATTCTCGTAGACGGCTACTGTCAATATTTCAGCCGAATCGGACTCTTTTTTTTTGTTCTGTTATTGGCACTGGTCGATGACCAACTGGCCAGATCCTTATGTTCAGTATAATGCTATGCTTTAATAGAATATAGAACATCCATTATTTAATATTACTATTGTATATTATTTCTATTATAGTTACAAAGAGTATGCGAATACATAGTTTTTTTTTAGCCAATATTTTTTACTTATTTTTTCCTTTTCTCTATTTTGTTTATAAGAGTGTTTTTTTAATATATATATACTTTACATAGGAAGCATATCCTTCAAAAATTCCGAGTATGGTCAGTAGCAAACTCAACTTTGTAACGAAAGGTGGTCAAACGATGGTGGCAGAAATTGTGGATGTTAGTGATGTTAAAACGTACAAACCTCGTTTACCTTCACTTGGTCGTGACTTCAAAAAATTATATCGGTTCGACGAAGCAAATGTACAATGGCTTGCGGACAGATTTTTAGTTGAGAGTGCGGAACCTTGAGAAGGAGCACTTTCATGTATTCATAAAATAAAGATATGTTTACGATATCTCGATGACCCTGGATATCAACAAGGTATTGGTCAGGAACTTGGTATTAGTCAAGCAACGGTATCTCGGACTGTGGATAGAGTTGTGAACAGCATAGTTGCACTGTCGAACGAATGGATCAAGTTTCCAACTACCAACACATATAGGAATCCTGAAGCCAAATCGCCATGGAGATGAGTATATCAACCGAAAAGGGAAACCTACTTTAAATGTGCAAGCCACTTGTGATGCCAGACAGATGTTCACAAGTGTTGATGTCAGTTGGCCTGGATCAGTGCATGATTCCATAATATGGAGAAATTCTCAGACTAGATCACAACTAATAAATAAAGCAAATGTTGTACTACTTGGCGATGACGGTTATGGTATTGAGCCATGCCTTAAGACTCCCTTCAGAAATCCTACTCCAGGTGCAGAAATAAATTATAACAAGCTTTTAAAACAAGAAACAGTTATAATTGAACGCTGTTTCGGCCAACTGAAACACCGGTTTCCTATCCTACAGTATGTTTGCGCGTAAAGTTGGAAAATGTGCCGAAAATAATTATTGCTTGTATTGTACTCCATAATGTTGCGAATAGCTTGGGCGATCCTGACTTTTAGTTAGTTGAACAAGACCCAGATGAAGTTGAAGGAAATCATGAGAATGACGAACTTCCTCTCCGCCGACTAGGTCAACAAATAAGAAGAAACTTGAGTATTATAATAAATAGTTTTACTGATGAAAGTGTATTTATAAGTTAATAAGTTTTATTTCCCTGAACATCATAAGTTACAGGTGGCTTCTGATGCATCTAATTTTGTTTTATAATACTCTTGTTGTAAAATACTTGTTTGGTACTGCTGTAATAGCACTAGACGTAGCAGTTCTTTTGTAGTTAACCCTTTGGTTTCCTCAGTTTCGTGTTTCTCTGTTGCTAATTTTCTTTTTGGTGGCTAAATTGCTGGCGCTGTAATACTAACTGTTTGCTCACTGCGCTTGGTATATAGTTCACTTTCTTCTTCTTGAAAATTACCAACCTGAATGGTACCTCTAATTTTCCCAATTGTAGGATTACAGTCACCTTCCATAGCTTTCAGCAACTTTCTTTCCCAATCTAACAATTTAATTGCTTTATTACCAGTTTTTTTTAGATCTGCTTTTTTCTCCAATCTTGATTTCATGTTGTTGATTTTTTAATAAGCCTTAAGTATCTAATGGTTTACCGAATATTGATTCGTATTTTTTCAACATCTTCTTCAAGGAATCGTCGTTTCTCATATATATTTTTGGAACTTGTAACTTTTGCAAAATAATGGGACCAATGGCAATTTTATCTCATCACTTGAGGTTGACATGCTTATTAATTTGATAAAAAACTGTATCCAGTAAAAATACGGAACGGTCGGTCTAAGCTCTGGAGTACAACCATCAGTGATGCTGAGTGAACTCAACCTTTTTACTTCTTCTTGGAGGATATCCTCGCGAGTATAAGGTAATCATTATGAATATGAAAACAAGGATATGTTTTTACTTCTACCTTTTTCTCCAAAGCGAGGCCTTATACTTTTACCTTATGCTTCCGAGGATATGCTTCTCTTTTATGTATACGGCTCAATGCATCAGCTCACACCTCCGACGTCGCCAATGCCAAATAGCTCGAATCAGGATACGAATTGCTGCTCTATCCACCGTATTCTCCAGATTTATCCCCGTGCAACTTCTTTTTGTTTTCAAACTTGAAAACGTCACTCGCCAGGCAGAAATTTGAGTCGATTGAGGAGGTTATCGCCGCCACGGAGGCATACTCTGGAGGCTTTCAGAAAATGTATTTTTCAGATGGGTTAAGAAAGTTGGAGCATCGCTGGATCAAGTGGAACGAGCTAAAAGGAGACTATGTCGAGAAATAAATCGCCACTTTTCCAAAGTTTTCGTTTTACTTTTGTAGGCTAGGTACTTATCGGTCATCGGAAATATAGTATTCACGGATCCCGAGTTTCAGCTTGCTACCTTCACCCGTACAAAAAATAAAGTCTGTATGTTAATCTGTCAAAGACTGGATTAGTAGTGGAACTGGCTCCTAACCAGATTCAAATTGCAAAAAAGTTTATCAAAGATTCGATATCTGCTTTCATACAAGAGCTGCTTAAATTTAACAGGTATGCCACTGATAGTTGTTTAAACCAATATATGGGGAAAAGAACGAATCTCATAATACATCTTGAGCCGCTGTGTTAAAGCTGTCTGAAAATGAGGTTTCAGTAATATTATAAATAAGAGAGAGAGAGAGACAGCGAGATAGAGGGAGCGAGAGAGAGAGAGAAAGTGTGGATGTTCAATACTTAATCACGCCAAAATCGCTGAACGGATCTGAATGAAATTTGGTATAGAGATAGACTAGTTTTTATCCCGGGAAATAACTTTGAAATATCTGTTACAGGGGTTACAGCCCAAACGGTACGGGAATTACGTATCTTGAAAAGTGACGTTATATCAATTTTTTTTAATTATACTATTTTTTGACATTATGTAGGTTCTTATACAAGATGTTAACTTAGCACTTAGTTGTACGTGTTGCCTAAATGTCATGAGGCTTCAGTTATCAATGCTTGGCTCTGATGTGATGTAAAGTCTGCTTCAGAGATGGCATTACTGAAGGACTAAGCTGTATGTTGCATGTATTGATGATAATTCCATTGGATTCTTGTCTCAAATACACTTACTTGAGATTTAAAGCTAGAAATTACTTGCGCATCCACTTTTTCTTATCCATTATGGAAATTACATATGCAAATTTGCTGAATTTAAAAAATAAGAGAGACAAGAAGTAATCATACTCACTGTACACACAATTACAAGCCATATACATGCTAACAGTAATTACACACAACGCGGGCGCGGTGGCGATTTCCGCTAATTCTCCTCAAAGTTTTTCGTAATTTATAACTTTGAACATAACCTCCCTTGAGAAAGCCCAGCACAAATAACACGTCGAGGCCAACTAATAGATATACTTCGTTGGCAACATATTCAGTGATGATTTTCTCACACAGCAAATATCACTGATTTTATGCACATGCAGACCAATATACATAATCATCCAGATGCGATCTTGCTATTCAACCAACTTTCTTCTCAGAGATGAAAACTGCAGACCACGCGGTTTCACAAAACATATGCAACCAACAATGCGTGTAGTTTAGTTGAGTCACTTCTCCATAGATGGATGCTCACAACGATCCTAGTGAGCAAACGTGGAATGACTGTTTGAACCCTAAAAACTACCTAGTCTGCAACATGACATTTTATAGCTTTTTTACATAATACCCGAGCGACTTAATGGAACTTGACATGAGGTGTCTGGCGGGGAAGCGCTCAGTCGCTGGTCTGACCGAAATCTGTAAGGTTATATAAATAGGCCATTTGCATAGTGTATCTACTGCATTTTGACATTAGTTTTCTTAGAGACTTTTTTGGTGACTTGTTTTACTTCGAATATAATACTGTGTATAAATAATTATTGGGTTAGGATATGTTAAGATATGTCAAACAGTCTGTAAGATACTTCACTTGTTATGTATTGTGGTTTTGATTACACATTTGATATTAATTTATATTTGCATTAAACTGTTGAATACAAAATGTCCATTGCCAAAGTAACTATTGCATTACCTCGAATATTGTATTTCTTTCCCCGAAACCAATCTCCTTTACACTAATGCAAAACGAATTATCTATACTTCACCCTACTCACACGCGGGCAGAGCCGCGGGCTCATGCTAATAATCTATAAGGGTGGCGATGATGTCATGCTTTCCTGTCAGCTTATTTTATTCTCTCCAACATTAAAGCTCTCCTAAACTGGACAATGCGCGGGAAGTAGGAAAAATAGAGACGATAGACGACAGCGTTGCGTTTCTCGACACCCCGTATACGCACGAAGCCGCTGAAAGTACTAGCAGCAGCACCGCGAGAATTCCTAGTCGAGTTCGGAGAATGTCGTGATTCAGTACCGAGAGATACTTAGAAGACATTGACTTATTTTCTGGTTAACCCAATTTTATGCTTTGACCGGCGGTACCGTGTTCGCGGCGGATCGTTTTTCTCACAGAGCTCACCTTTTCTGAAAAAGCAATCAGTACCGTTGAATTATTTTGATAATGAGCAACTCGAGGGAACTTATACTTTTTCAGTCAACTGATGACTGCAACAGGAATGTTGAAAACATTAGAACGTGAAGAAAGTTAGTGCCCATGCCTCCATGTACTATAAAGCAACATATGGGGATTGGAATTGTAACGTCTTTGAATAAATAAAAAAAGAACTAAAGAACAAAACAGAAATAAGACGAATAATACATACAGGGTATTCATTTGAAAACTTCCCAATACAGATTAATCGAAAAGCATTGATTAAAAGAAAAAAAAATGCCGAAACGCGTCAAAAGATTTGTCAAGGGGGGCAACTTTTTAATCAAAAACTACTTCACCCCCTTTCACCATCGGCCCCACAGGGTTATTCCCTTAAAAATTTTAAATGCCAAGGGATATTGAGTAATAGCTTGTCCTTTAATTTGACGTTTGACTTTTTAAAATAGGTCGATTCGTTTTCAACAAAATTAGAAAAATATTTATTTAATTTGTTCAGATAGAAAACAAAAACACACAAAAATATCACTTTTTGTTTCAATAAGAGTTCATACTGTTGCCCGTTATTGGCCAAAATATTCCTAACGGACATTTTCAAAAACATGTTGTGGGATATCATGACAGCTTTCGATGATGCGTTGACGAAGTTCATCCACACTTTCAGGTTGTGGAGTTAACACAATGGATTTCAAAGGACTTCGAAAGACCTTTTAAACAAGCTATTACTCGATACCTCTCGTCTTTAAAATTTCTAAGGGGATGACCCTGAAGGGCCGTGGGTGAAAGGGGGTGAAGTAGTTTTTGGTTAAAAAGTTATTCCCATTAACAACTCTTTTGAAATCAGTGGTTTTAGATAAATCCGTGGTGGGAAGTTTTCAAACCAATGAGTGAATCCTGTATGGAGGCTAATTCGTTAGACAAGATGCATCAATGATGCAACTTGAAATTTGGACCATGGCGCAATTAACTACCTGGTTAAAGAAAAATTTTTGTATATTGTAATAATAGTTATCTGCACATTTCTAACCAAAAACGAAAAGCTTTAAAATGTTTAATAGTGCACTGGTTAAATTGGTGTAATAGGGTTATCAGTTCTAACATTTTTTGATAAGATACAGTTCAAATTATTATATTTTAGGTTTCTAATGTAACCGATAGCTATATTTTCGGGACTAGTGAAACGTGCAGGTCAAACTCGTGTGGAAGAGAGAATACATGCATTTCGTGAATAGGCTATTACCATTACATTTACTTTCCATTTCATACATTAAGGAAGATAATCGGTACAATGACTGCATAACTTTTTGCTTCTCACGCACATAAGTTATCAATACAATCATAAGAATTTCCTAATCTGATGTTTTTTTTAACCTTAATGGTAAGCCATAATTACAAAGGCGCAATCCTGAATCAATAGGTAGAAAAGATTTACATAAATTGTCTGGTTTTTAAGGCACGGGATTTCAAAGTAGATTTTTTTTTTGTTGTTTTTCAATATCTCAAAGATCCTAGTGTCGATTTTGAAGAAATGTTGGCCTTGCAAGAAGACGCTAAGTTAGCACTAACTATACGACAATTATGGATTCCAGTGGCATCTCAGGGGCAGTCTCACGAATAATAAAGGCAAAAAATGTGCGCCATTGACTTGTTAACAAATGTATATTTTTCCAGACTAAACAGCTGATAATACAACTTTTTCATCTCTTGGTATCGTTTCATATAATGGGTGATTTTTTTGCTAGTATCTTTTTGGCAACACTGTTTTTGACAGATGACACGTGAATCGTGTCTTGTGTCATTGTCAAACTTGTTCAGTTTGGTCTTCAATTTAACCATGAATCGACTTACGAACGAACAACGCTTGCAAATTATTGAATTTTACTATCAAAATTCATGTTCGGTTAAGAGAGTGCATCGAGCACTGCTTCCAATTTATGGGCAATTTGGTCGGCCTACTGAGGGAGCTATTCGGAAGCTTGTGACTAAATTTCGAACCCAGTTTACATTATTATTGAACATTAAACCACCAACACGCAGTCGTAGAGTGAGGACTGAAGAAAATATTACGGCTGTATCCGCCAGTGTTAGTGATGACCGTGAAATGTCGATTCGCCGCCGTTCGCAGCAATTGGGCCTCTGTTACTCCACTACGTGGAACATTTTGCGACAGGATTTGTGTGTAAAACCTTATAAGATACAGCTGGTGCAAGAGTTGAAGCCACACGACCTCCCACAACGTTTCCAATTTGGTGAATGGGCGCTGGCAAAGTTGGAGGAAGATCCACATTTTTATCGAAAAATTGTGTTCAGCGACGAAGCTCATTTCTGGTTGAATGGGTACGTTAACAAGCAAAATTGCCGCATCTGGAGTGAAGACCAGCCAGAAGCATTGCAAGAGCTACCAATGCATCCCGAAAAAATCACTGTTTGGTGTGGATTATGGGCCGGTGGCATCATCGGGCCGTACTTCTTCAAAGACGACAATGGCCGGAACGTAACTGTGAATTGCGAGCGTTACCGTGTGATGATAACAAACTTTTTTTGCCCAAAATGGAAGAGCTAGACTTGGCTGACATGTGGTTTCAACAAGACGGTGCCACATGCCACACCGCACACGAAACCATGGGCCTATTGAGAGGCGAGTTCGGTGAACAGTTTATCTCACGTTTGGGGCCCGTCAATTGGCCGCCTAGATCGTGTGATTTAACGCCGTTGGACTATTTCTTGTGGGGCCATGTTAAGGCTAATGTCTACAGGGATAAACCAGCAACGATTGACGCACTGGAAGAAAATATTTTAGCATTTATTCGTGAGATAGCGGCCGATATGTTGGAGAGGGTGTGCCAAAATTGGACCTTGCGCATGGGCCATCTAAAGCGGAGTCGCGGCCAACATTTACATGAAATAATCTTTTAACATTAAATTATATCGAACATTCTATCGACTCAAATAAAGATTTAAACGTTTTTTCAAATTTTTTGTGTTTTTTTTTTTTGAAAATCAAATCCTATACCTCTAAAAAAATCACCCGTTACTACTTCGTTTTTGAAGTAAAAATAAAAACAACTTGATTACATGGCGAGCAATTCTATAAAATAAAATCAATTATACATTATAATAAAGATCTTGATGAATATTCCAGCAGTAATCAGCCATCATTGTGTATAACCTCTCTTGGTAAGTGCAATATCCCTGGTGAATCCCTTCTCCTTGCTCTTCATTAGAATCTCTAACATATTCAGGAAGTCGATCCAAATAAGAATGTAAGTGGTGTAGGTTGATGCTCATGTTGCAACCTAGTTGTTTCAAATTAGACTACCAAGAAAATTTTAGATCACCGAACGAAAGTTTTCTCGGTTGACTTTTCAAGAAGGTTCATAAATTCGAAGTATGTGTCTTTTATTAGCTGTCTAATTTGTTGTCTATTAGAAATAACTGCTTTCAGCTTTTCCTAGCTCAGTCCAAAAAATAAGATACAGATTCAAGGTCTTCTTCAGTTTGCATGTTGTCAGTTTCAAAACATGTTGATGATATCGATGATACTGAAACTTGTAACTGATCACATTGTGTTAGAGGCAACGTTGGATATGACCACTTATCGTACAAAAATATATATTCATCATGATTATTACGAGGCTCTTGATAAATCATAGGTATCTTGCATTCAAGAACAGATCTTTTTCTCCTTGACCATTTACACAAAGATACAGCACAACTTTAATACACATTATATGGGACTCAAATTGCAAATATTCACTCCAAAGTAATTAAAGTATGCAGATTTAACGAAATACTTGATGCACTTACAAAAGATACTTTGAGAAGATATATTAACCACAGATAAAACAAAAATGTTATAGAACCCGGATGATCCGCTAATACGCGTCATGCTAAATACGCTCTTAATATGATGCGGTGTAGTGGGCGAAGACCTTACTCTATGTGCATATTCGTGGCATCGTTGCACCCAAACGGATGGACTGCATTTTGCTTTTTTGTTTGAACTACGAGAGTATTGGTTCTGGGTAACTAAATTAATAGAACTAATTTATATTCCTATAAAGAAATGCACAGCCAAAAAAATTAGACAAACAAATTTACGTTATTTTTCTAATTTTGGATCAAAAACTGCGCCACTGGGTGACTTCTCAGATTAAGAACTTTATGTAGCTAGTTAGAGCTCGATTAAATCACAGTTACGTGTACACAGAAGTTTCCAAATAGGTTTATTACCGATAGCGTTTATCAAGCTTAGTATTTCAATAAACAATGTTTCCATTTATACATACACGTGCAAATTTTGATTTATGTAAGTTCACAAAGATGCATTTTTTATCTTTTATCATGTTCTACTGGCCACCAAATCTAACCCCAGATGTAGAATCAAAAGATTTACTGACGTTTCGGCTACCTTGGTGGCAGTTTTCACAGTACAATATTAACAACTATCAATGGGTTAATGTCGCCGAAACGGATATAATTTTTTTTTTCGAGACTTCTCTGGTTTCCTAAAACAAGTACTCCTGCGAGGCTGCAAACTCAAATATGAAAGACAATTTGATTCTGAATAAACTATGATCTGACATACAAATTACCGATAAATTACCATATTCAAAGATTTATTGATTACATTAATGTTAATTTTTATTTCGAATGCATGCATCTACACTCTGCCGAGGAGGATAGATAGAGCCCTATAAATTTTTGTGTCTCCGTTAATTTTTATGTCCCTACAAACGGCAGATACCGCTACAACGGTGGTTGCACCACGTATCATTTCAATTTGTTTTATAAAATGACAAAAAATACATTATGACAGATATTCATTTGATATGCATCACGAAGCTCATGTGGAAATCGCTGATCGACAGTACCAAAAAGTCTCCAAGCCGAACTACTTGATCTTCTCAAACTAGGAAGAAACCAATCTGATCTAGACAACGTAATGTTGAGGATTACACAACAAACGACAACAATACAAAAAAGAGGTTTATAGGTTTTGATAATAGATACAAAGGTCAAAAGTGATACCAGAACTGCGTAAAAGTTGTGCATCAGCTACCTTAAAGATGGGCACATTATCAATATAAGTATTCTTCGGTAATATGTTCAGAAGGGGTTGCGACCAGTCCAGCTGAGATACAAATAACTTTGCGTCAATGTTTTCCAGTGAGTGTGAACTAAAAATGAAAACTATGATATAACTGCCGCAATCAGTAGCCATATGTATAGAGAACCAGATGCGAATAAGTGAAGTGCGTATGAGAACGAAAAGTGAAATTTCCTATCAACCTCTAAGTCTTTCACATTACTTTCCTTGGATAACAAATTATGGACTGCTTTGTTTGCTAATTGTTTTTTTACAAATACTTAACTGCGTCAGGTCTCACAGAAAAAAGATGCTGTGCGGTCTTACAGCAACAGACAATCGGAACCACTGATTCATTAATAAGACCTGTTCACACATTTTCCTAAATTAATAATAAAGTTGTTAGTAAGCAATAAACCGTTATCGTAGGTTTTACAAATTCGAAAGGCGCTATATTAAGCTTGTCATGAAGTTCGATTCTTTTATGGTTGTCACGGGAAATCGGTTTATCATCCTGAAGCAAACTACTAACATTAAAATAATTTTACCCTCCTCGCGTAATTTAGTTTTAGCGCAATAACTACATTAGATGATAATATATGGTGGATAATATGAGGCAGGAGTTTCAGGTGTCAGGTGTCACCAAGAATACAGATGTTACTGGAAAATCTTCTAAGATTAACTCGAACACAAGCCAACCTTAAGATAGCTGGAATCTCCGAAATTTAAATACATATTAATACTACCTCACGGAAAGTGGTGTGTTTTAGAGAGTGAGTCAAAGTAATCTGAGAGAGCCTATCGACAGGGGAAACTGAGAAGGCTTAATGATATGATCAATTACTGAGATCAACACACACATGTCGCCAGAAAGCAAAGACGATATAGATGAGTTAAACAGTTTTCCGTGATACTAACATCACACAACATTCAAAAATATACTTCACTTCTCTTGAAAATTTTCTACCACGGATTTATCAAAAACCACTAATTAAAGGAAAAAACGCCAAGACACGTCAAAAGGTTTGTCAAGGGGGACAACTTTTTAACCAAAAGCTACTTACCCCCTTTTACCCTTTGCCCACCAGGGTCATCCCCTTAAAAATCGGGGTATCGAGTAATAGCTTGTTTGAAAGGCCCTTCGAAGTCCTTTATTTTGACGTTTGATCTTTTAAAGTCGGTCGATTCGTTTTCGAAAAAATTAGAAAAATCTTTATTTATCTTAATTTGTTCAGATAGAAAAAAACACGAATATATAATTTTTTATTTCAATAAGTGTTCAATATGTTGCTCATTGTTGGCCAAACAATGATATAGGCGATATTCAAATTCCTGACCGACATTTTCAAAAACATGTTGTGGGATATCATGGCGGGTTTCGATGATGCGTTGACGAAGTTCATTTAAACTTTCAGTTCGGGAAGTAAACGCAATAGATTTCAAATGACCCTATAGAAAAAAGTCTAATGGCGTCAAATCAGGAGATCCAGCAGGCCATTCTATATGATTGCCAGATGGTCGGTACTACCGGTAGGGCCAGGAAGTGATCTCTATGGACTAATTGTATGAGCCTGTTTGACTGACTTGATCCATTGAATGTCTCTGCTGTAGATGTTCGAAACTAACTTTCTTCTTAGAGAGTGACTGACTTGATCCATTGAATGTCTCTGCTGTAGATGTTCGAAACTAACTTTCTTCTTAGAGAGTCTAACTTGTACTGAACATACGTTATGAACTGATGGCGGCGATGCGTGGGAAGTGAAGGCTCAACCTACTTGAGCCATTTCTTTGTCGTCGGATATAATTCACTCTAGAAAATTGATAAATCCTTTGTTGGACTGACAATATATACATTCTGGCTCTACAGTAGTCAGTTACATCAAGCACTTTCATAATACTGAAGTGTTGTAATTTTGTACATGATAGCAACTTTGCCTGCTATGCACCCATAAACGTTCATACAGCAATTACACTTAGTTATCATCCAGTATGCAAGTGGTATTCGTGACTGCGGGTGTATTCTCCATGTCGTGATAACTCGTCCACAATTACGAAAAAGCTCTCGCTACCATCAGCACGATAGCTACAAATCATTTTTCTCTCAATATTGAAAAATGGGTTATACCTAGAACTCTTGTTCTCATGACGCTTCTGCCTTCTATTTTACCCACTAATAATATGCAGATGTGTATTTTTCGAGTGAATTTATACGCGTGGGACACGTGGGAAAGCAAGGAAATCTATGCTGATCGAACGTGGAGAATATCTGGGTTGATATAATGACATTGAGATCTTTGTGGAACATTACAGTACTGCTATAACATTCTCACTCTCAGAACATTAGGGTCAGTTCTTTAACGAACGAAATACAAAGAAAAAAGTAACAAGCTCATGTTTTGTTTTAAACAATATAGCAAAGCTATAAACAGTGAAGCTGTCGATATCGCTGATAAAATCTGAAAAAATGCAAGATGTGTGTTTTTTATAAATTATCCAAGGATAACCATACAAAGGTATAAGCTGCGAAGCTTCCAACAGATGCCATAGAAAAGTTTCTTTCATAAAAACCGTTTGACTGTCCAATGATATTTTTACCTGGATCAATGCTAAAATTTTCAGTTCAACATTAACATCAGAACATAGACGAAGGTATTAATAATCATTTTTAGCACCATCTAAATGGTGACACTGCAAATTTCTTCAGTAATACATCTCCAACCGTGAGCTACGAATATGTGTAACAAAAAAATAAATGGATCAAGTCAGTCAGACAGGCTTATTCAGAAAATTTGCAAATTTAGCATTTTGGGGCTTTTTAGGATTCGCCCCTCTTGCGAATAATTACGCTCCCCTTCACTCCCGTAAAAATTTATGCATGCACGCATGATCTTTGCTATGGCTAATCAAACTAGGATGATGATATTGACATCCCACAAACACAGCAGATGCGCAGCAGCCGAGTAGCGACTGCCACTGCGGCGCACGACACACGTCCATCTTTCGGAACACATATCGACGCGCGACTGTTAGATAGTTTTAAGGGTATATGTACAGGAAAATCTATGATTATTGAAAAATGCCTAAAATCTGCATACAATTACTGGATTTGGAGGCATATAAATATACCAATATCAAAAAAAGGGGGTTTATCCTCCCCCACTCATACAAGCCCAAAATCATAATTTTTAACCGCTACAAATTTTTTTCCGAAAATAATCAGGAGTCTCTGGAACCTCAAAATGCGAAGTTTTACCGATCTTTATTTTCGGGTTTTGTATTTTGTTTGCTTATGCCCCCTATCTTCGCCGCCACTGGACCGTCCTTGGCATAGTAGTAACCTTGCGTGAAAATTTAACCCAAATCAGAGCAGTGCTTTCCAGGTTATAGATTAGTCGACAGACAGACCGACGGAAATGAGTGACATGGTTTTTCGTGATTGTATGTACATCATATAACATCTAAGTAAGAAATAATATCGGATTTTTGGATTTTTCGCGATTACAATACTTCCTCGCCAGTAGGCGTAGGAAGTAAAAGAGTTGATAACGTCATAAAAAACTGTCCAGTAACAGAAAGCTTTGAGCTATTGAATACCTACGAGTTAACCTACACGTCTCCATTTTTTCATCGGCAAAATAATGGGATACGTTACGATATGTGATTCTCAGAAAAACAAACCGACTTTTTTGTTCAAATCCCATGAAAGAAACGGAAGCGAGTCTTCTTTTCCGACACAGGATGTCAGTCCTTTTGTTTATTCTTCACCGTGAATACCACAAATCTGAGCGGAAATGATGTTATCCGTCTACCTGGCTTATTGCCGGCTTTTCCTCTAACAATGGCTTGAGCTCGTCAGCTATTCCTACGCATGTTATATGTATAGGTATGTATATACGTAGGTATCTGAATCGTAAGGCGCAGGCGCCAAAATGATTGTTTATTTTAAAGCAAGACAGCAGTTTGAATTGAATAGTCGAAAGAGTTGCCAAACATGAGATCATGTTTTTTTTTGCTACCTGCATTATATGAATACATTCAACCTATTATTTCTTCTTTGGCTAGGCTTTCAATACACATTATCACCATACCAGTTTGTGAGAAAGGTATCATGAACCATATAGTTCCCAGGCATTGAAACTTAAAAGAAAACTTTAACACCCTGTACATTGACCAATAGACATCTTAGGTCTTAGGATGCTAAGCTTTGGCAATGTACGTACAAAACGAAACTGTAAATAAGAAAATAGTATAAAAGAATAATGAACTGCAATGGATGGTGAAATGATGTGGCGTCGATAAGTTGCCGTTTGACGAAATATCTGAAAACCTGTGAGATGAAAGTAAGATATTTCCGACACATAATCGAAAGAAGAACTGTAATTGCGAAATTTTTAAATTTTCGGATAACTTAAATATAAAATACATGCAAAAATCCACTTCACTCATTTTAGTCGGTCTGTCTGCCGGTTCGCCTGTGTGTCTGTTGGCTACGATCACACTCTCGGAAACATTCTACAGGGTGACTTTGAAGTTGAGTCATTAATTTTCAGATAATGATTGTCGAAGGAAGATAAACCAAAATATGTGTGTAAATATAAAAAAAACTAAAAAACAAAATGTTACCTTGTTTTATAAAGTATCCTCCCGACAAGTATTTCAGTGCGGGCCTGTATTTGATCGTGCGGTCTTGGAGCACCGGCATGCCCTCCCCTGTGAGGTCTTAAGTCCCCTGATTCACGAGCCCTTTGTACTACATTAACAAAGGCACGAGGGGTTGGTTGCACTCGATTAGGAAACCGATCCGCATGAATTCGTGATGCCGCGGCAACATTTTGTAAAGACTCCCCCCCGTAAATAAGAATCATGTCTACAAGTTCAGCATTTTCGTAAACATGTGCCATTTTTTATTTCGTTTGAGCCACGCGACAAACAACACTATTCACTCACGCGTTACCGACTGACACATTGACTGAATACAACTGAATAAAATTGTAGTAAAAACATCGTGATAAGCGTTTCAAATTCTTTCGCTTTTTTGTTTCCGATGCGATGAATCGATAAGGCGGATTATATCCGTTGTTGCCAAACACGAGCACATAATATTATTATTGAGACAGAGCGGTACTCAAACTTCTAAAGAGCTATAACTTTGTTACTTTAATTTTACCAGAAAAATGTTAAAGGAAAAAAACATTTCTTTTGATCAGATCTACTCACTGTTAAAATAAATGACTCAACTTCGAAGCCACCCTGTATATACACCGATCTTGGAAGGTAGGGACATGCTACCGACACCATTTTTGAAAATTCCTTCAGTGACTACGGAATTATAAGCAAAAGCTACACTGTCAAGTTTTACGATTTTATTCGTTCGTTTTTCACATCACACCTAACACGTCAGGGTGTAGTCAAAATATATTTAGAGTGGCCAAACATGAGCCTACGTACCTACAGATATTTCGAGAATAGATATATACGTATTTTTTTAATCCATCGTCATATTTCCTTGATTATACTAACGATTATCACAAAGTACTAAGCAATATCGGGCCCAGCGTTTGTTAATAATCAGCGTTTAAAAATCGATTTGCATTGAGAACAAAGATAAGAGTGTGACATGCTTAGCATCGTTTTATCATAGACACCCTTTAATATTTATACTATACATGTACTAGAAACGCTAACGAATTATAGGTACCTAGTTTTAAGTATGGACGTACCCACATCCTCGAAAAAGGTTCTAAATTGTATTCACAGACCACAGCGAATAAATATAGCATAGTGTAATCACTGTTTACTATGGAAATACCATAATATGATTTATTAAAATTTTTTTTAATGGTATCCATTAACTTGGATTCGAAAAACAATATTCGAGAAAAAATAACCGGAAGTACCAATCTACGAAAATATTGGATCTAGTAATACATTAAATCTTGTGTTGAATCTTCGGATTATTGTGTAAAAAGCGTTCATAGAGGGGTATCTTCTTCAAGATGCTGACATTTTGACGTGTTTCGCGTCTTATCCCATCCTATAAAGAATCAGGAATTTCAAAGATATTCTTGTACATACAACAATAAGCTTTTGCAACGTCTTAAAAGTATTTTTGGCAAGTTTTTCATCATTATACTGAGAATCTTTCAAATCATGCCTTGCTAAGTGCAACAAGTGACGTCGATCGTATTCAGCCTTGGGGAAGTCTGTAAGCACTAACATACAATTTTTGTGGTTATAACGCTATGAACACACATAATCGGTATGGCTCCGACGTGACGTGAGAGGCATTTATTACTGTGGCCTGTTATTATCATATACTCTGTTAGACAACATTGTTCGCCTAAAGTTGATTCCACCTTGATTATTTATATTTAATTTCATGTTTATTGTAATAGCAATAAAAAGTTGTAGTCCAGTATCTTGGCTTGGAACACTCACGCATACCGTTCATCTTTAAACTAGATACGCATACACACTCTAACGTATATAATAAACTTTCTGGCAACGTTTTATACATTGATAAGATTATTGTCGAATGTTGACGAACTATAGAGAACATGATTTCGATTAATTCGCCCGGAGAATCGATAAAATTACTAAGAAATACTAAAAAATGGCGCCAAATAGACTAACTGTATACTTACTCCCACGCCTTCGAAACAACTTTTAGTACATTTTTCCATGTAGTGCAATGACATCAGAAAGAGGTAGATTTTGTCAGAACCAGTTGCACTATTTGGGCTTCTCATAAAAAAATCCTCAGATTGAGCGTTTCCATACACGGTATAGCCTCATTTGTTTGGAACTCTGATGTAAAACTGAATGTCAACAATGTTTTAGATCGAATACCAAAGATGCAATATTTATAACCGTTGGCGCATAACAAGTGGGTTGGCAATATTGTTCAGTTTTAAGGGCAAATGTATGGGAAAATTTATGAGGTGTGTATGTCTAATAAGCGCTAGAATTACCGGGGTTGGAAGTGTTTTAATATACTAGCATCAAAAAATTGGGATATACCCTTTCCACCCCCTACAATCCCACACCCCCTGTTTTTTGCCCCTAAATTTTTTTTTCAAAAATAATGGATCATCTCAAACGTCAAAAACGAATTTTGAGGGATTTTTTCCGCTTCTGGTCTATTTCTCCGCCACCACTGGACGGATTTCCTAAAACTGTTAGCCAAGTAACCTCACTACTATGCCAAAGACTACTACTAAATTTCATCAAAATCCGAGCAGTAATGTTCTGGATGGACCAAGGATTAGCGGTCAGATAGACCGACAGACCAAGAGTCAGGCATTCAGATCGTCGGCATTGAGTAACATGGTTTTTCGTGATGTAACATCCAAAAAACATAATACCTCATTTTCGAAATTTTTTGTGATTAAAACACTTCATTCGACAGTAATCGTGGGAAGTAAAATGAAGAAACAGTTCTACGTACGACAATCTATGTCTACTTTTTGTTTGGTTTCCCCCTTTGTTTATTCTATCTCTACAGGGTGACTTCGAAGTTGAGTCATTTATTTTAACAGTGAGTAGATCTGATCAAAAGAAATGTTTTTTTCCTTTACCATTTTTCTGGTAAAATTAAAGTAACAAAGTTATAGCCCTTTGGAAGTTTGAGTACCGCCCTGCCTATTATATGCTCGTGTTTGGCGACAACGGATATAATCCGCCTGACCGGTTCATCGCATCGGAAACAAAAAAGCGAAAGAATTTGAAACGTTTATCACGATGTTTTTCGTCAGTCGATAAATCCTGAGTGAATAGTAGTGTGTTGCGTGGCTCAAACGAAATCAAAAATGGCACATGTTTACGAAAATGCTGAACTTGTGGACATGATTCTTATTTACGGGGGGGCAGTCTTTACAAAATGCTCCCGGATGCATCACGGATTTATGCGAATCGGTTTCCCAATCGAGTGCAACCAACCCCTCGTGCCTTTGTTAATGTAGTGCAAAGGGCTCGTGAATCAGGTGACTTAAGACCTCACAGGTGAGGGCATGCTGCTCCAAGACCGCACGATCAAATACAGGTCCGCACTGAAATACTTGTCGGGAGGATACTTTATTAAACAAGGTAACATTTTTTTTTATTTTTTTTTTATTTTTACACACATATTTTGGTTTATCTTCCTTCTACAATCATTATCTGAAAATTAATGACTCAACTTCAAAGTCACCCTGTATATGTAACGGGTGATTTTTTAAGAGGTATAGGATTTGATTTTCAAAAAAAAACACAAAAAATTTGAAAAAACGATTAAATCCTTATTTGAGTCGATAGAACGGTCGATATAATTTAATGTTTCAAGATTATTTCATGTAAATGTTGGCCGCGGCTCCGCTTTAGATGGCCCATGCGCAAGGTCCAAGTTTGGCACACTCTCTCCAACATATCGGCCGCTATCTCACGAATCAATGCTTCAATATTGGCTTCCAGTACGTCAATCGTTGCTGGTATATCCCTGTAGACAATAGCCTTAACATGGCCCCACAAGAAATAGTCCAACGGCGTTAAATCACACGATCTAGGCGGCCAATTGACGGGCCCCAAACGTGTGATAAACTGTTCACCGAACTCGCCTCTCAACAGGGCCATTGTTTCGTGTGCGGTGTGGCATGTGGCACCGTCTTGTTGAAACCACATGTCAGCCAAGTCCAGCTCTTCCATTTTGGGCAAAAAAAAGTTTGTTATCATCGCACGCCATTCACAGTTACGTTCCGGCCATTGTCGTCTTTGAAGAAGTACGGCCCGATGATGCCACCGGCCCATAATCCACACCAAACAGTGATTTTTTCGGGATGCATTGATAGCTCTTGCAATGCTTCTGGCTGGTCTTCACTCGAGACGCGGCAATTTTGCTTGTTAACTTACCCATTCAACCAGAAATGAGCTTCGTCGCTGAACACAATTTTTCGATAAAAATGTGGATCTTCCTCCAACTTTGCCAGCGCCCATTCACCAAATTGGAAACGTTGTGGGAGGTCGTGTGGCTTCAATTCTTGCACCAGCTGTATCTTATAAGGTTTTACACCCAAATCCTGTCGCAAAATGTTCCACGTAGTGGAGTAACAGAGACCCAATTGCTGCGAACGGCGGCGAATCGACATTTCACGGTCATCACTAACACTGGCGGATACAGCAGCAATATTTTCTTCAGTCCTCACTCTACGTCTGCGTGTTGGTGGTTTAATGTCCAATAATGTAAACTGGGTTCGAAATTTAGTCAGAAGCTTCCGAATAGCTCCCTCAGTAGGCCGACCAAATTGTCCATAAATTGGAAGCAGTGCTCGATGCACTCTCTTAACCGAGCATGAATTTTGATAGTAAAATTCAATAATTTGCAAGCGTTGTTCGTTCGTAAGTCGATTCATGGTTAAATTATAGACCAAACTGAACAAGTTTAACAATGACACAAGTCACGATTCACGCGTCATCTGTCAAAAACAGTGTTGCCAAAAAGATACTAGCAAAAAAATCACCCATTATAACTACTGCTAAAAATACATTCATCACGTTGATGGTTTTCTCAAAGACTTAATGCCGACTAGGATAACAGCATGCATCGTCAATTCGTCGATTCGGCAAACTGTGATTTTGGACGAACCATCAAAGTGCATCTGTGTATGCATCATTATGTGCATAGATACATTTATAGTTTTATGCGAAAGTCCTGTAACACGAGCAGAGAATACGCCACTGGCTTCTGCATTATGTACCTCTTGACCGCAAAGGCGAAGCCAATGAACTGCGCTATTGGTCCGGCTGACATATGACACCAGTCTGAGGGGCTCCAGCTAAGCACATAGCGTTGCACGCGAACCGAGACTAACTGCAACTGCATACAAAAGAACAGCTATCCGAATCGAATAGGAGGAGTCATTCGCATACCGATGCAAGTCTTACAGATGCTGCGTCATTAGCTTTACAAGGTATGAGGAGGAAAGTGTGCTACTTTGGACTCTGAGCTAACAAACACGACTTCTTCCATTTGAGTGGTATTAGATGCTAAGTTTTCAATCTATGGCTCCTTTAATTCCTCACTTATGAAGTCCAGAGATTGGAGGTTAAACTTGTGGAGTGGGGGTGAAGCCTAAAATGTCGACATGAAATGAGTCGGTACACTCCGCACGCCCCTACAACTTGTCTGGTTTCTGGGCCACCAGACCGGACAGACTCACGACAGACACTGACATTACAGTGACCATGACCTAAAGGCTAAGGTCCTCCGGACCGCCTTGAAAATCAACGACGAGTAGTACTGCGCACGATGCGCTAATGAAATTCAGGCGCTGCTCATGTGGCATCTCTCTCTGTTGCTATCATCATGACTGTGAATAAGTCCAATTCTAACAGTTCGGCCGAGTTGCAAGCAGAAATATTGGATAATATCAATAAACCACGAAGTAACACACCTATAGAAGCATGGCCAAACGTGAGTGGAAGGCACACAAAAATTGCGGTAGGTTATGTTGAGATTTTTAGTGCACAGGCGCTCTGCGTTATGTTCTACGCACACTAGATTTCCGAGATTCACACCATCCTCGGCGACAGAATTAGCTTCATAGGAATATAATATCTATCCCTTACACAGTTGAACTTCCAATGTCTAGTCTTCGTGCTCTCACTTTAAGAAACTTCAAAAAAGCATTTATCCTTCATCGTATGGCCATGTATGCCTACGTATCAAATGACCGAATAAGATATAGAATAGTACTTTTACAATGGAACAAGTTGCAGGCATATATGTGTTGCACACCCTCAGAACTGCTGGCACATGTTGCGCATTATGCGTCCGGCTCATTTGTTTTAATTGTCCGTTGCGAGGCACGTGGCCAGAAGCAGGGACAGAATGCAACATGTTGCGGCGCGCAACATGCTCCACGGCGTGTGTGTAGTCACTCGACGCAGCTTTGTCCCCGAAGCTTGTGCCTCAACATGTTGCAGACCGTTTCCTTATCTGGCATATGTGTCGGTATATGATGCGACGATAATTTGTTGGAATGGAAAGATACCACAAGAAACATTTTTATTATCTATGAACACCTCGAATGCTACTTCTTGCGGTAAAAATTGATCCTCAACTCTAGAAAAATGAACGCTATCAGTCAATGACCGAAAGCTGTTTGCCAATGCAACGTCTGAAGTCTCGCAAGATAGCTAAATACTCAAGTTGTCTACCAATTTTTCAAACTAATTTGGACAATTACAACCGACCGAATTTTAATTTAAAGTCTTTTTCAAAATCATTGAGAAATTAAGGTTCTCTTATTCTCCAGAAGTCAAGAAGGTTAAGAATAGCTTGTTGATACCTACTATTTCTGTGATGTTAAGATCCATACAGCATTCTACATTGTCTTGACTCCCCAAGAGCGACGAAGTTATATCACCTAACTCCAAGTGAACAAAACACGACAGAGTACATTCTGCTCTAGAAGGTCTAAACAGGAGTGCAGCACGATGAAGAAACAAAACTATTTGGCATATCGGTAGCGAAGAGGAATATTATCAATCACTTATTGATGAGAGAGAAGCTTGAGACTGAGTTAAGGAAGTATCACAAATAAGTTGGATATTTTTCTGAACAGCATTCTGATGCACTGTATTTGGGGCCACACTGCAACAGGTTTTTACACTCTAAGCCAA
The DNA here is from genome assembly GCA_963669975.1 of Acanthoscelides obtectus. NCBI lineage: Eukaryota > Metazoa > Arthropoda > Insecta > Coleoptera > Chrysomelidae > Acanthoscelides > Acanthoscelides obtectus. The sequence goes on along the minus strand of CAVLJG010000007.1, from coordinate 51,292,591 downwards.
TCTGGACTTTGTTGTGACTCAAGTCTAACGATACCTTACAGCTACAACAGCTGATGAGCTCTGGTGATAACAAATCAGTCAAATGCTCACAAATCTGAATGAATGACTTGTTGGCCTCGCAAATGATAATCATCCATCAGAAGTGGCTCTTTATTATTTGATAGGGCGCAGAAATATGCAAAGTGATGTCATCTATTGGACAATGGATTAAATTTACTGCACTGTTATTAATGAAGTGCATTGATTATGATAGATATTTTACGATAAGAGGAAGTCTGCTATAGTTGTAGTCACCGTTCTTGGCGGATCAAAGTAAGACTACCAGTATCCCTTTATATATCTCCATCTCCCTCATACATACACATGCAACCTTCCCCTGTGTGTGAACGTCTGTTCGGTAAGCTCAAAGACATACGTTTTTTAGTTGTGTGTCTCCGTCTCGAAAACTTTGTCGATACGTACGTACTTGACATGGCGTGCAATTTCGGTTGTCCTGTTATCAATCTTCAATATAAAATTGCACAATGCCCGGGAATACGATCAATGGAGAAGGGCGACAGCTCATGCTAAATTTATTAGGGTATTTCTAGGAAGAGAATGAAAATAGCAGTACCCTATTACCCACTTCATGCGTACTGGAGAGAGTAGCAGATGCGCTGAAGATTGGTCTGCGCAGCGCTCCGCCCATGGTACGGAGACTCGATCTGTTTACCTATTTTATGTCGTTGATGACGTAACCGCCAAGAACGGTGACTACAACTATACATATCTGCGATAGCTCTGTGGAAGCAGCATGTCAAAGTTTATAGAAAGACCTGGTAACTGCCAGATCAACAACTGGATAAGCTTACTCCATACATGTATCGTGTAAAGAAATTAATACCGGGTGTTACTGTGCGATGGTAGGTGGAAAATCTGACGACCACGACCTATCAACGCAATGGTTTGGCAAACTCATCTTCATCCTCATCCCATACCATGGAGATTACAGGAGATTCCTACGCTCCCGGCTCATAACTGTTCGATGTTATACGCAAACGGTTGACACATCTATCACCCGGAATACTGATTATTATTATCATTTTTATTATTATTATGTGACGCTTTTTTATATATATATATATTTCAGCTACCACAAAGGCCTGAGGCCTAAACACCCATGGGTACCGTGGGGCTAGAGGGGGATACAGTGGAAAGAGGGGGGGACGCCACACCGACTATAGCGAGGGAACATGTGGTCATGTGTGCATGCAGCATGCATACATTCTGGCCCCCCAACGAGATCCGTAAGGTGGTACCTCCGCGTACGACAGTCAGACCCCGTCTACTAGTGATGTAACCAATATTCGCATTCGCAAAACTTCTGCGAATGTTTTTATTGTATCTTCGGCTTCAGTTTCAAATACAAACGGAACGCATTTGGTCGAACGAGACTGCCATAGAAAATTGGCTCCAGAACAAAAACTGAATATTCGCATTCGCATTCGCGAATGTCGGTAGCAGATATTTGCATTCGCATTCGCGTTCGTGAATATTCAAAAAATGACATTCGTTACATCACTACCGTCTTCCACCTACGCTTAAGACGAAGCCCAAACTTGAAGCTAATAAATCAAATAACAGCATCTATAACCGGCAAAAGACAAATAATACTATTTAAACTTTTTCTGAATGCACTCACCGTATAAAGTTAGTAATTGGCGGCGCATTTTCTGGCGTTTGATTGGCTGTGCGAAACCTGCCAACTCATACAACTTAATCAGAACACAATGAACGATGACACGGTACGCCTATGAACCTGCAGGTGGTCTAAACCTGTATAATTGCCCATCATTATCTGCGTCTATATAGCACCACTTTTCTACAGGATGCATGACCATCAGTGCGAAAAACATGAGAGAGGTGTAAGGGGCATAAAGACTAATCGAAATTACATAGTGTGGAAAGTCTGACATTCCTTGCACACATGGTATTACTAAAGTTCGATTAAAAAGAAAAACTGAAACAGAAATATCGCCATGAATGAATTAGAGAGAGAAAAAAAAAATCCTGCAAATCAGAGGTGCTGCTACAAGTCCCTCCTGGAGAAGTTAAGCACGGTATTGGACCCTATCTCCTGGAGATGCCCAAATCGTTCAGTTTCATCAAGTAATCGGGAAAAAAGTAGCTCAATGTGAGAGCTAGTTCAGTTCCGCAACTTCTGCCCCATTTAACCAGCAATGTACCTTGAACTCCCTGTACGTTTCTTTCTGATCCACATATGACTTTCGTTCCACTATGGCTTTTTGTCTAGTATGAGCCACCAAAGAATATTTAATTGCAAAAAGTAGAATACAATAAGTTTCATTGAACCTAATAAGCACCTACGTCACTCGGCGAGGAAATAGTATTGTATTCGCGAAAAGCTGAAAATGATTTTTGGATGTTATATGACGTGTGCATCACGAAAAACTCTATCACTTGTTTATATCGCCCTGTCTGTCTGTCTATCTGACTGTCCGGTAAAATTATGGGTGGGGGATTCTGGAAGGTCAGGGAGGGTATATCTCACTTTTTTTGACGTTAGTATATTTATACGCTCCCAATACCGGTAATTCTATGCATCTATTAGCCATATTTCGCACATCATAGTTTTCCCCGTCTTTATGCTTGGAATGATAGAAAAATGTTTTCGATACGTGTCTCCGTCAGCTGTCTGGGCCCAGCACCCGGCGTAACTGTCTACTAGCGATGTGCCGAGTACACGATTCCTGCTTTCGAACTCGCCTACTCGAATACCAATTTATTTTAATTCGAGTACGCCGGACTCGATTCCGGTACTCGAGTCAGGAAGAATCGATTCGCACTCGCTAACTCGATTCTATTTATGCTAGTCCAATTGACTCGAGTCTCGTATTCGAGTTTGGTTAACTTGCTCGTACTCGCAAACTGTTTACTTGTGCGGCCACACATAAAGCTGCTAGCGGGGAAGATAGCGAAGAACAAGACGGAGAGTACTTGGGATACTGGCTGCACATGTCGCTGGTTTGGAGGCGTATTTTAATTCGCAAATTTCATAAACAGTACAGAGCCCAGGTGACGGTGGTGTTATTACGGAAAAATGTCTCTTGCTAATAATTTATAATTATTTAATCGAAAATTCTACACTCTTCTACAGATAATGCTCAACAATTTGTTGTTGATGAGTTGATGATGTTGGAAACACAGGAATCTCAAGCTCAATTCCAGGTGCCAAATACTCCAAATAGATCTCTACTGCCACCTACTTCACGTCTCGAAACACCTACAACTTCATATTCAGATTCCCAGCAGATAACTTCAGAGGTGACTGGCGAGAATTTATGGGAGCATCTAAATAAAAGGGTATTGGAAATTTCAAGCATGGAAAAACCCACAACATCAGCAATTATCATGTTGAAACAGTACGTAGAGGCATGGAGCTAGAAAAGCCAATCCACTGAAATTTTGGGAACTTCGCAAAATCACCAACAGCGGCCTTTATAAAATAGCTTTGAAGTATTTATGTATTCCAGCCACTTCTGTGCCTTCTCTAAGGCTGGTCTTTTATGCAAGCAACGCCGCAATAGACGAGTCCAAGAAGGTTTACCAAATACTTTTTTTGAACAGTTATTTCAAATAACTTTTATTCTCTATATCTTTTGTTTTTTTTTATAAATCCATTTAGTTATGTATGGTATTGTGAGTACGGCTAGTTTGCTTAGATGGATCTGAATACCTTCCCAAATGTTATATTCTGAGCTGTTGAGCCTGTGTACCTACTTCTGTAAAATTAAAAAGGTTTGATTTTAATGCTTACTATATCTGTCTAGTGTTTAGATTTATAGGATTCCTTAAAGCTGTCTCAAATTACTAATCAATAAATAATATCTAGTCTAAGTCGTGAGTAAATTTGATAATGTTCTATGTTTTTTTGTTTATCTCCATAGAACTCCTATGCTCTTTGTTTTTATTTAATGTTTATAAATATCTTTCATTAAAAATTATTGATTTATTATTGTTGTGTCATTATGCTTAACCTAACCTACACGCTGTTTGAAGTTAACTCCTGTCATTTTTTACTTTTGTTCTAAAATCTGACTCTAGTTCTGGACCAGAATTTTCAGATTCGAATTTCTAGACTCGAGTCCAGCCGGACTCGAGTCAATATTCGAATCCCAAACATAGAATTCGGGTACTGGTCTCGAATCAGGGAATCGAGTCTGTGTGTTTTTTACGTCAACTTTTGATTACCCTCCTCCACTTTACTTTTAGAGATACAGCAAAAATTGTCAAACAAAAAAGGTTCATATTATCCTTGAATTTAAAAATCAGGTATTTTTTAGTTGCGTTAATATAACGGAATTCACAGAAACATCACTTTTTTAGATTCAAGATCGCAGTTACGCCTCCCAGCGGCCATTTCAGAGACTTGAAAATATTTTCTAGGTTTTTCTCTTGGCCGTTTTAGTAATAACTGATTTTTTCCGCAAGCCTTTACGATGGATATAATCCCAGAGACAGTACCTCGCATTCTTAGTTGGCCACCCTGTACAGAGCCGTTTCGTGCTTATTGGCAATTATCAGGAGGCATAATGCACGGAAAAAGAGGAAAATGACCTGTATTGTTGATAGAAATGCAACAGCACGAAAGCTATCTACTACCGGAATCGACCACAGCACTACTTATTGAGTTACATCCCGCAGTGATCCGATTTTTTTTCAATCATCGACACCTTCTGATGGCATAATAGTATATGTAGTATAATTGATAGTTTTAGTTACATAGTAAACCTTATTGTAGCACACATATATACATATATTTGCCTTGTATATTCGAAATAAATCAGGCTTCATATTTAGAAAATACACTGTACAGTTGTTTACCAATCAAGAAATGTTCTTCTCTTCTTTTTTGTGACCCTAAAGAGCTCCTGTTACAATAATAGTGAAACACCCTGTATCCTGCACACCATAATGTTGCCCGAATTCCTCTACGATCGATTTCAAAGAACATCTATCGAGAGTTATCTCACCATCAGCGAACGTTGGTTCATAAAGGAAACTTGCTGTATCAGTACACACAGCATGTGGTAGCACGAAGCATTAAATTTCATGTTGATAAAAAAATCAAAAGCCATCAAATGGACGGAGAACCTGAAAAATCTGCCACAATATCCGAATGATTTTCTTGTTTTCTTATTGCTATTATGAATATGAGACAGTTAGTGGAAGATTCGCTGGATTGTTGGAAGTGCAGCGAAACTTAACATAGATAAACAGAAAACTTCGTATAGTCTTGTTAACTACCTACCTTTTAAATGCTTAGGTGCTTTGTTGAAGTTGCAATTATTTATCCTTGAGTTAAACAATATTTCAATTTTATCCAACAAACCATAAGCTTTGTATAAATATAGCTATGAAAAGGGAAACATGGAAGATCCCGGATATTTAACTTCAAATATCATATCGTCGGTCTCCGCACGTACCGGCGTAACTACCATTTTACAAATTTTACAGGAGAGCTAGAAAACGAAAATCAGCAATAAATGAGATTGAAAATGATATACTGATTTTTTAGTCTGCACGTTGCTGTTTTTTTTTTTTTGTTAGACTAAAATGAAGCAATTTTAACGCAGAGGCGTAAATCTATTTAAGCCGGTCCGTGAAAATTATTTTCGGAATTTTATAACTTACGCAATTTTCTGAAAATTTTATTTCTTAGCAGCGAACTGATATACAGCTACGTCATTTCGTGAAGTGGACTACAAAAAAATATGTGAAATTATGGTGTAACTCGATTTTAGATTATTTATCATTTACGCCTGTACGTGCGGAGACCGACGATATGTATACCCTGTCTAGCTTTAGGTGACACAGGCAGGCATGTATGTCCATACTAAGAATAAACACCGCCGAGTACCACTTATACCAATTTGCAAGCCTGAGTCAAGAATCCGCTGGAAAATCTTTGATATTACATTCAATTGATAGAATTAGCAAAATTCGTAGCTGAAATTAGGAAGAAAGCTGAAATATAACAGTTGGAATTTATAGAAGTAAGCTGGTTCGAATGATACAATAAGTATTGGTCCTTCTGATCAGCCCTTACCCTGTCAATGGATAAGTATAGCACCACTTTTTGAAGACAGTGGAAGTAACACAACTGCAGCTTCTACGATGAACAAGAAAATAGTATACTGCATACCTTGATGGAGACATACGCCATCACCGGCTAGCAGCTTTATATCCTAAGTCGAATAGCTCCGAAGAATATAATGTGCCAGAACAATAATGACCTTCTCCATTGAGGCATGTACTAAGTATAATAAATTACCACATTTAATTCGATTACACTTTGAAATATAGCATATCTGAGAATTTCTTTAGTCTTAGTCAACACTATCAGAACAAAACCGTTGCAATGTCTGCATCCCAGACCGATGCGCTACATCATACAGTCCAACAAAGATATGAAGAAGATGCTACCTCGACATGACTTATTTTCAAATATTCCGATTTATCAAGTAGCATGGGACTTTCAAGCTGTAAAAATAATGGGATGATTAAATGCAATCGACAACGATAAAATAGACCACGTATTCATTATTTACCTAAGATTTTTTAAGTGCTATTCTAGTTTGAAATCGTTGTTTAGTAAGAAGAGAGTGTACATGTACATCACTGGAACTACGGAGGTTTCAGGAGTGAAGAACTTAACATCATGCTTTCTCTTGTTGTACCCACTACTACTTAAAAATTGATTTTATATTTCCTAGAATCAGCTTCATGCTATAAGCAATTTTTGTTGGTACGATGTCAAAACGCTTTATACAGTTAATTTGAGGACTGACACCTATTCAAACTAACCCTTATGTTTCTTCTGACAATATACCAAGAAGGATGTTCGTCTACCTCTATATTTAGAGCCTACTATTAATCTTCCAACTTCCTGTTAATAAGATGAGCCCTCCATTTCTAGATAAATAGCTTTTGCTTATCACAGATTAACGTCGATATGTTGTACCTATTTTCATATTGCAGCTTATCTAACAATACTTATCGATTGCTGTTATACTTTTACATGGTTATAGAGCGTTATGTTGCAAAAATGAGTAATCGTTTGGTGAACTAAACGTGTAATTGGTAGAGCCAAACGTGAAACTCCTACTTATAAAAAACAACTGCAATTAAGAAATTGTCCATTTAAAATGACACCATTGTTTCGAACTATTTTGTCCAGAAAATGCCTGGAGAAAAATGAAATGTCATAATAAAAATATAAAAAAACCTTTTTATGAAAATCAAATGTAGCACCACGCTTTAGTGAATCAAAGAATCAAAGAAAACAGAGAATAGCACCTCAAAGATAGTATGGGACTGCCACAACTTCTCAAAGACATGGGGATAGACGGTAATGGGGAACCTGATGAATGTGGCCAGAATGGAGCTATCTCTTCTTCATAAGGCTTAAACCAGTATACGTCATATTATAGTTTAGTACGAAAGCTGGGTGTCAAATGATCAGCAGAACAACTGTGACAGAGTAGTGAACAAATACTGTTAGAGAGAATATTTAGGGAGCCTTCATACTCGTGCGCAGCAGAAGATCTAAGAGTGGCTGGATTTTTGATTGGCCACTAATTATTTAGGACAGACCTGCAGAAAAAATTCGACTGTCCTGCTTCCTGGTCTGACTAATGGAAAGAGCATCCACTTGACAAACAGGATGACAAATTAAGAAGAAAGGCAGGGCGACAATCCAGAGAAATTGAATGAAATTCTACCTAATTGGTAACTGTAATAGACTCCATGTTCTGATGGGCAAAGAAAACAACAGATCTCAATGTCCTTTTGAATTGCACTTTGAAAAATACCACCAAGGTAGACGAAATGTTAGTAAACTTTTATTTCTACATCTGTTCTCAAATTTCATTTGGCCAGCAGAACATGGAGATCAAACAGCGATATAGCCCCAAGATAAGTTTCAGATCCTACACTGATATTCGGTAACTAGGCAACTAAACTCTAACATTCATATAACTATAAAATATCAAATATTATAGATGCTAAAGCCGAAATTCAACATCAATCACTTGTAGTACGACTTTCCACAGACAATGGGGGTTACAACCATACTTAATTACCTTGTTAGTTTTATAACCTGTCTCAGTGTGAGGACCATTAATAAAGGAATGTTATATATAAACCTAGATGTAATGTTGGACCAGCGAAAGATTGCAAGCCGAAAGAATGCGGACAAAAAATTGCGAAGTTGTCAGATGTTCTACATAAAATGCGGTCCATACATATTAACATATTTAAGATATAGAATTGTTCCGCTGAATTTGGCAATGTAGCTGGAAAACCCAGGCCGCAGGTAAACATCCGGTCGCTGATTGGTCCAAAACTCTTATCTTATCTGAAACTAGAATAACGTGCCGATGGCACGGTCATTTATAAACCTACTCCCATAGGCGTAGGCAGTTGGCAAATACTTTGAAAATATAATTTACTGTTTAGTGGTGATAATGGAATTCAAGCATGGGAAAGTTATTCACAGCCAGGCAAGGGAAATAATAGCAAACGTGATACGTGCTTGCGATGCAGAAGCGGCTAACAATACTTTCGTTTATCCACTGGTAGCTAGAAATGCAAGGGCGGCATATTATACGGGTGTTAGTGAACGAACTATAAGTAAAATTAGAAAAGAAGATAAAGACAGGCAAAATGCAACCTCCACACAGCCTTTAGCTTCTCCCGGAAAAAAGAGATCACGCCCTTCTGTGATCCAAAAAATTGATGGAGTCGATTTTTCCATTATTCGGAGAATGATAGAAAAATTTTACTGTGATTTTAAAGTGGTACCTACTTGTAGTAAACTTCTAATCAAACTGAAGGAAGAAATGGAATTTCCATTTGGTAAAGAATCGTTGAGGCTGCTTTTAAAAGCAAAAGGATTTTACTGGCGTAAATGCCACAACAAAAGGAAATTACTAATGGAAAGACCCAGTATTTTACATTGGCGATACAAGTATCTTAGGTCTATTAAAAAGTTCCGGGAAGAAGGAAGGCATATTATTTATTTGGACGAAACTTGGGTTGATAATGACCTCACTTTCAAGAAATGCTGGCAAAGCGAAGAAATTATGGGTGTCCTGAGCAATATAAGTTCTACAGGTAATAAAGTTTCTTTCACCTCGATTTTGCTTATTATACATTTTTCTCAATTTTGGAATATTCTTAATAAGTGCTCATTTAATTTGTCTAATTGAATACATAATCCCTTGCAAGTATTTTTTTCTCAAAAATATGTTTTTTATACATAGTGATTCAAAAAGGTGTTGGCAAACTTAAAATAACACTAAAATGAGGCTATTTATTCATTTCCAGGACGACTTATAATTGTTCATGCGGGTTCGCAAGATGGTTTTGTTCCTGGAGCCTGTCTCATTTTCAAGGCTGGCTGTGCCACTGGTGATTATCACGGTCAAATGAACCAAGAAAATTTCACGAAGTGGCTTACTGAAAAACTATTTCCTAACATTCCTCCTAATAGTATTATAATAATGGATAATGCACCTTACCATTCAGCTTTGGAAGACAAGCCTCCAACTAGATCTTCTCTAAAAAGAGACATCATCACGTGGTTGAGCAAAAAAGGTATAGAGCATGATCCTAATGCTAAAAAAATGGAGCTTTATGAAATAGCTTGTCTACATAGGCCACCATCTGATGAGAAAAATTATAAGATAGATAATTTAATAAGAAGTTTCGGACACACCCCACTTCGAACGCCACCCTATATGTGTCAGTTTAATCCCATAGAGATGATTTGGGCACAAGTAAAATTTTTCATTAGAAGCCATAATACAAGCGGCGAATTTACTATAAAAAAACTAGATGAAATTTCTAATAAGGCCATCGCTTCAGTAAGTGCCAGTGACTGGCAAAAGGTTATTGGACATGTTATAAAAATTGAAGATGAATATTGGGAAAAAGACAGTCTCATTCAAGAAATACAGGAAGAAATAATAATCAACATAGGAGGTGAAAGTGATAGCAATGACAGTTCCTCAGACAGTGATCATGACTCTAATCAGGATTGAAACTATACTAGATTGGCTACCTTTTAGAATTTTTAGATATTCATTTATTATACTATTGGTTTGTGGCTTTTAGTATCTCAGTAGAAAGTCTAATTCTATGTGTTGTTTATGGGTTATTTCATCAAGAAATTACTTTTTGTTTTCCTATATTTTTCTATTCAGTCAGATATTTTTGACTTGTTGTATTCTATTTTAGAAGAATGCATAATTTGTTTTGCTGTTCAATCATAATGCGTACATAGGAATATTACTTGTTGCCTAAAAAATATATTTATTTTGTTCTCAATATTCAGTGTTTGTGTATATTTATTTCTTATAATGTATGTTTGGTATCACGTCATTATGAATCGCAAAAAAATATTAATACTACCAGTTGTAATAAAATATAAATTCAATTAATAATTCAAGTCTCTCCGATCTCCGCCTATGACTCCATATAAAATCGTCTAATGGTAAGGTTTTTTCATCGCATTTCCCCCTTTCGTCCCTAGCAATCTTTGGCTGGTCGATCAATATGTAGGTTTGAAACGACTGACCGCATTTCAATCTATGTATTATTTATGGCGTTAATGTATGAGCCTGGTGCATAGAATAACAATTGTGTAGCGAATCTCAGTGCAAATTAAGTACCGCGTTACTGACGAGGCAAGATGTGATTTAAAAAGCTAACAAGCAAATTACTTTAAAGTATCAGTAAACCGGATGTGCTATTATTCAAATCTGTTAAGAGTGGTATATAAATTAATGATTCTGTAGTTAGTACTTGAGCATATATTCTAAAATATTACAAAGTTCCGATATCATTCATATATTAATGGAGTGCACCTTTGTTTTGGCCGTTTCTTTTCGACCCTGTCACGGATCTGTATAGAGTCTACAGTATTTATTTCTGCCAGTTCAATTGGCAATACCAATTTGCATCCTGATAGGGGAAACCGAACGAATATTCTGCAGCTCAGTAGTGAATAGTTTCCAAAAATTCTTTTATTACTAACATAATAGGTTCTATGTACGATTCTCGATCTAGGACAATTTCTTCTACGATATACATCTCATTTCAAATGTATATCCCTTTATAGAACTTCCAAGTCATCAGTGGCGACGCGTGACTTTTCCTAAACTATTACCAAAAAAAGTTTATTTTGAACCTCCCAAATTTTTGCTTATTTTAGGTATTTTATTTAAACTATTTTTAAATTGAGGTAAACATTCCTGGACTGAGCGTCTGGGGCACTTGATATACCTCATCGTCTTATGCTATGACTAATCCAAGCCGTCCGAAAAAACAGTCGACGTTTCTAGGTGTTCGGAAAATTTTTGATCTTTTTTGGCAATGAATGTTAACAATTCCCTGTAATTTCCTTTATTGTCAGAGTCACCCCCTTCAAAATGAACGGTAATTCCTGTTTTGCCAAAAAACATACGGTATCTAGAAGTGTGCTGCCTAAAAGCTTGGTTAATACAACTTTAGATTCTTGTTTTGCCAAGCTGAATTAGATTGGCTACACATCTCACATGTAACGGAGAAATTTCATGATTCCTCTTTAGAGCCCTAAAACTATTTATATCGTTGACTCCGCTGCTGGTCCACCCGTTTTTTTCTGAATAAAACAGAAGACATCGCCAACAATACAATCTGTTTTTTTGCAACCACATAACCAAGAGTTTCCATATACCAACTTAATTTAAAATATCAAACTACGTTTTTTTATTCCTTTTTAAAATCATCTAAAATAGATGTTGGTCTTCCATTTTCAATGATCTCCGTTTTTTCTAAAAAAATATACAAGGAGAATGACTTTTCAAGTAGTTGATCGATTACGCAGCGACACTCATCCATCTTTAATTGCACGCACACTACAGCCGGTAACCAAAACGGCTATTGACGAGTGAGAAGTGAGTAACCAAATCAAAAAATGGACACGAGCCGGTACCGGCGGTCCCCGACGGACTACCAAGTCACCTAGTGTATCCATAAATGAAAATGGTAACAACCGACAACCAAGTCGAGGCGAGCCAGCTTCATCGAATTCGCAAAACCTAGACAGTATAGGGCGCATTATTTTCGTGGGACTAATTTGCTATTTATTGAATTACTGTTACATATCGCTGTTGGTAAACAAATAAATGAAATTATTTCTCAGTACTTAGGCCCGTATCGTCAGTCGTCCCTACAATTGTAGGGCGCGTTTATGGCCCCCTTGATTGTCATACTCCTTTCTCTCCTTCAAAAATTTCTAGATTACACTTGTCCCGTGTCAGCGTCAGCGCTCTCCTATTGTGAAGATATGTTTTCTTTTGAAATTGTAGGAAATTTCAGGCTGATACAAGATGATATAACTCAAAAGCAAGCACAATTTGATGCAAATAGATGTTTGTGACATAACCTCAAAATAGAGTTCTGACACGGAGAAGTAGAAAACTATGACAATCAACGAGGCCATAAAGGCGCCCTTAAATTGTAGGGACGACAGACGATACCGGCCTTAGTCGTCATAAAATATTTATTTTTAAGATTTTACCGTTACCAATGGTAACAATGGTTACATGGACGCTTCGCCACTGCAAGTCATTAAATCACTCAAGTTCAAGGTTCATATAAAAATCATGGGAAACTTTCAATGTTGTCCTCGTTGCAAGGTAACGGTTTAAGCCCGGTTTATAACATTCATCTCTTTTATCGCGACTCATATGATTGATGAAATATGAATACCTCATATCGGATCAGACACAAGATCAAATACATACGCGTCAACTATCTCAGTGATAATATTAATTGTTTTCACATAGATATTGTTGAGATATGTTCTAATATTAGCAACTAACATCATAATTCATAAATATTTGACAAGTCGTGCATGGAAGCCTAGACTTAGAGCCTGAAAGCGTACTGTGACTCAATCAGTACAAAAATCATAGTCCAGGATCAGTAAAAAATGGTCAAAGTTGGTCTAGTTGCAAGGGTTCTACAACTGATGGTTTTAATTCAATGTTTTTAACGCTCAAATTATTTAAGCGCTCTGTCCTGTCCTCACACCATATTTTGCACATCTGATATTTTTTTCAAATTCAAATATTTATTCATCATTATATAAAAAATATTACACTCTAAAAGAAACTGTTTTTGGACACGAATTTGTTCGAAGTAGATAGTCAACGAGCGTTTCCAAACAAACTACTTAGATGTAATTTGGTAGGTATTCCGTATACTTTGATAGCTACTTGGTTGGAAGCAAACTATATCTGGATGCATTGTGTCATAGTTGTACCGATCACGATTCCATTTAGAAGGAAGCAGATCTGTTCTAGTATAACAATTACGAGTTTTTCTCCTTGCAACGTTTTGAATGTTTTTATACACGGAGCTAGAGAGCTACACCTCTAAGATTTTCAACAGAAAAGTTTTTGAGTTTTCGAAGCTAGACCTCCCGGTCATCCCTAGTTTGTCTCTACTACGAGGCAGCAGCCTCCTGCTCTCACTAGGTACATCCTTGCTTCAAGGTACCTGGTATTTCGAATACTTCAAAAGTACTTCAAAAGCAACTTCTTAGATCATTTCGAATACCTTACTGGAATTTAGTAGGCAGGGAAGTAGGTCCAATATTTCGGCCGGTACTTTCATACATACCACTGGGCTACTTTGATAGGGCAGCCATCGTTTGAATCGTGATTTATTAAAAATAATTAATTTGCTTTAATCGTTTAGAATTGGAGCACAAAATGTGGAGCTCTGGCCCTGGACTAAATAATCCGTACGTAATACCTAGTACCTATATCTGATAAGGAGGAGATGCTCCTTGCATAATTATTGTGTACTAAGGGCCTCTCAAACATCTCTTAAGACCTTGAGGTTCTAAACATGAACTTGAAGCAGCCAATAAACAATAAAAGTTATGTTATCGAGCAAAGGTAAATGTTATGTTCTTTCGTACTCCACAATAATTATTACAGCATTGGAAATATAGCTACAAATTATAATAGACTTACATATATTGCCAATGAAGGACCAAATTCTGAATAATCTGCTACCTCCAAGTTATTATCACCTAGGTCAAGGAAAAACGGCAGGTGTATGATGAAATACTAACAGACACCGGTCACTACGAAACCTCAACCGCTCATCAAGTAAACGGAACTGATTTCCACTTCCACACTGACTTCTGACTTCGCAAAACTAAGACTAAACTTGGATAAGTCGCGCTGCACTCAGGTGAATGTTGCGCACCGGCTCCCCACTTTTTACCAGTGGCGCATCAACAGTGGTTGCTGTGATCTGCCGCTTTCGAACAAGTAATCAAAAAAGCTTGTAAAAAATATACACTGAGACACTTTCGAAAATGATACTCATTGATCATTTATTTCCAATGATTGAAAGTGAAACCGCAGAAAATTACAGAGAGGCATCTAACCATAAGAACGCGGTTAGACGTCTCCTTGAAAATTCGAGGTCTTCTAGCCATTTTATACTACAATGTGTAGGTTGGCTCTTCTTGTGGACTTCGTGTGTCGTTTTTTTCCCTCTCCATCTTCGTTTCTTCAAGTTACACCCGTATCCGGATGTGTGGGCATGTGCATTAATTCCGGGCCTGATGAAGCCAACCAGCAGAAATGCGTATCGCTCGGGTTACCTATCCTATTTTCTGCTCGAGTCCACTTTCCTCCTTTTATACATATATATATATATATATATATATATATATATATATATATATATATATATATATATATATATATAGTAATGGACAAAAGTATATATAGACAAATAAATATTGTGCTGTATTTCTTTTTTAACTTGTTTTATTAATACACCAACCTGTATACATAATTCGTTATCGCGTAATACTCACTTATACATAAATAAATTCATTAGACTCCCTTCAATAAAAAATTAAATGAAAAAAACTGGAACTCTGAAGGACAAAAATATATATACAAAGTAAAACAGTTATAGACAAAAGAAGCAAAGTTCATTGAATTATAGAAAACCAACCATGTTTGTGTTTATATTTTGTAGCCTAACCATTATTATCAATCACCGCCTGGCATCGTCTCGGCATAGATTGTAGAAGTTTTTTGATATAAGATTCATCAATCTGTCTCCACTTTTGCTCGAAAGCGCCAAAAAGTTCATCCTATTTGAATAATTTTTATCTCGTATTTGCTTATCTAAGTATTCCCATAGATTTTCAATGGGGTTTATATCGGGAGACTGTGAAGGCCATTTGAGAACTGGTATTTTTTCATCCGGAAAGAATTTCTTTGCGAGATTTGAAGTGTGCTTCAGCTCATTATCTTGCTGGAAGATTTATCTTAAGGACATATTGTCTTCCATTTAGGGTAACATGACATGCTTTAATATGTCTGTGTGTACAAACTTATCCATAATGCCATCTATTCTATGTAAAGGTCCAATCCCAAACCCCGAAAAGCACCCCAAATCATAACAGACCCGCCCTCCATGTTTGACAGTGGGCAAAGTGTACTTGGGGTTCAAGCTTTGTGCACTAGGACGTCTAACGTAATGAACACCATCTGATCCAACCATATTGAACTTGGATTCGTCACTGAAAATACCCTCTTCCAGTCACAGATGCTCCAATCAAGATGCAACCGTGCAAATTGTAATCGGTCCTTACGGTTTTTCCTCGAGATTAGCGGCTTCTTACTCGGGCGACGTGCAAATAACTCCAAATCATTTAATCTTCTACTTATAGTTTTCGTAGAAACACTGACAATTTCGCCTTTTATTTGTCTTGGGGTTTTAAACGGATCTTTGGACGAAATTAATTTTATTAATCTAAGTGACCTAGCATTTAGTTTTCTAGGCCGACCACTTCTCTTAGAGGCTTCCAAGATACCTTTTTGTTTATATTTGTTCAATATTGCCCAAACTGATTTACGCTTCAGCTTCAAATTTTTGGCAATGCCGACTTGACGTTGACCGTCTTTGTATAACTCAATGATCTTAGTTTTCACATCGAAAGAAATTTCTGGACCACGCGGCATGGTCTTAAAATCACTCAACTTATTCCACAATACTTGATGAACACAAACTAATCCTCTTCTGACACGAAACTGTACTAAACTAATGTTGAAAAGAATTTGTATACATATTTTTGTTCCACATAAAAAGTGCTTATATTTAGCCCTGTATTGTGTTCATTGCAGATAATGTAAAAACAAGGAATTTAGTTTTTCTACTAATAACACATTTGTTTATGGAGCAATGAAGTATGAGTTCGTTTTCTAAAGGTATTTAGGTAAATATTCATATTTGTCTATATACTTTTGTCCATTACTGTATATAGGTATATATATATGCCGTATATATATATATATATATATATATATATATATATATATATAACTTGAGACGTGGTCATTGTCGTCTAGACTAGTTAGGAGAAAAATTAAAGCTTCCGCCTTTTGTTGTCGAAGTACCCAACAAAAGGCGGAAGCTTTAATTTTTCACCTATATATATATATATATACGATATAAGTTATTTAATGAAATATCTCACATAGCCCAACTATGTATAATGAATTGTCACACTGCCACTGAGAAAATGAAATTGTACAAGATGCATTGTAGTTCCTTGCGCCCTTAATACACACTTCTCAGTTCAAGTCCACGATTAGCTATAATCCCTTAAAAACTATGAATTGTATTCAATAATGAAAAATAACGTATACGTATCTTTGATTCAAAAATTATTTGTGGAGTTTTAAGCTTAGGCCATCATTCAAGTCCAGATATTGCTCACGCTCTGTGCCCCGCAAAAGATATCTATGTTACACCACTCGTTGTAGTTGCTTCTCACCTGTTGGCTAGCACCGGTGCTACTTGTTTGCATCGGTGCCAGATATAGTATTTTTTCAGTGGATCTACCATTTTAGCACTCGAGGGTTTTACCACTTCTTCCCAATTTTTTGGCGATACCAAATTCATGTGCGATGTTACACAGTAAGTGTAAACAATATTACTCGTAGATATGAGGAGATGGGCCAGAGGCGTCACTAGTGCTTGAGCGCGAGATATCGGTGTGTACGGAAATATGTCACATATTCAGCCATTTGCTTAACCAATCTTTACACGTAATCTTTGTCTTAAAGGACCATAGATTTACCGCATGTGTATAGATGACTAGTTGGTTTTCTTGCCATGAGCTGATCCAGACCTGTCTTTATTTTATTGAGGGCGTACTATTACGGCCATCCTTACAAATCGCCCAATCAACGCGCTGCAGCTACGCACTATACCATATTCATAGTCCATTTACGTACCGGCACAACAAAGGTGAGCGCGGCAAAGCAACAGCCGCCTAAGCGTTGCTATAGCTATTGGTCATTCGGCCATAAAACCACGAACAGGTACAGGATTCGGCAGGATAGAACTCAGGCTCGGGGTATCTCCAGCACGCCGACGCCGGCAGTTGCTGTTCATATTCGGTGCATACATAGCGTTTGTTTATACATTAGCATGTCGTCTGCGGATACAGCAGATTAAACTGAGAATATTTCTGTCAATGCTTCCTCTTCAGTGGTGTCTCCTCCCTGAAAACGCGACAAGAAGGGTAACTTGAATATTCAGGTATGAGAAATTGTCCTTAACGTGTATAAGAGCGAAATTTCAGAGCATCCTCCTATGAAAATTCATGATATTGAAAGACGTGTGGCGAACAAAACAGACTTATGTCCTGAGTCATAATTTTCAACATTAAAAAATATATAATTAAAACAAAGAATTGTCTCCACCACATAAGAGGCTGCATTACACGAAGCTTTAGATACAGTTGATAACATTGATCGGAATGCCATCAGACGCAAAGTCCATCAATTTTTTGAAAGGCAGGAACTTCCCACCATATTCAAAGTATTACAGGAGGTTAATAGTGATGAAGACTTGACTACTTTTAAAAGGACCACATTCTATAATTTACTCCGTCCTTGATTAAGAACTTTGTGCCCTCCATGACGCTACGTCTTTAGGTAGCTGCCTCGCACTTGCTTGCCATCTGTGCTCCATGTCTACTATTAGCTCATTCTAAAAAACATTGATTTATCGACTCATCGATGTTTATCTATACTGTTTGCAGAAATAATTGAAGACTCGGAAATTTTCGAGCAATCGCATAGTTTTTTTGAGTTGGCGGCTTTGGATTCTTTTTCTTTTGAACCTAGGATTACCTAATGCCCAAAAAAATGAATATTTTTAAAACTTTCTTGCGACGTCCCCTTACGGCCCGTTTGCACTTGTCGGATGTCGGGCCCGACTTTTAATCGGATGTTCCAATGGCAGATCATTTTATATGAGGCTATTCACACTTATCGGATACCTACCGATTTTCTGTCGGCGCCGATGAGAAATGTCGGGTGTTTTGTCGTAGCGCCCTCGCCTATTGAACAGGTATGACGCTCTTAACATTTGTCGGATGTCGGGGCCGACAATCCTCTCTCCGCGATACCCCTATACCTATCCACGTGTGCATCGCTGCCGCAAATCGCTCACAGACATCAAGGCGTGCAGACATAATTGATTTTTATATTTTTATTATACGCACAATGGAAATAACTATAGATTCGGAAGCATTGATCTTACTAATTGAGCATAGAACTGTCCTTTGGGACAAAAATTTTAATACGTATAAAAATAAACAATTGACAATATCTGCTTGGCGAGAGATTTGCTGCCTCCTCAGACCTGATTTTAACGAACTGGACGAAAAAGAAAGTCAAGCATATGGTAAGTATCTGATTATTTTAATTGAAAATATCCAAAACATACATAATTAATCACGCGCTTCTGGTGCCAAGGCATCGAGCCTATTGTTGAAGTGAAGTAGTTCGCAAATTCAGATCGTACACCATTTGCAATAGGACCACCACGTGGATTACAGTTTTGCAGATGTACTTGGTCGTGCATCGGATTCTCTACGGCATACTAAATATCTTCAAAGTTCAGACCGTCCTTTTGTCTTACAAAATAGCATGATCAAACGAACTTACCTCTAAGTGATGTTCTATCTTAATTATGTGAAGTCCTCGTTGAAGTAAATATTTAGAATACATATCGTAGATGTTCAAAGCTAGTTGCAACAACATATTACTAACGCTCTGCAATAGTAAACCATAGGTTGTACACAACTACACAAATTGTACGCAATGTATGTGTCAACTAAATGTACATTTCCGTTGTAACAATTCAAGTTAAGGCAACAGGTAATATGACATACCTGGTTCAAAAATTACCATCCATTGCATGGTAATGAACGAATAACGTAATAACATAGTTATGTTTAAGGTGTGGAGACTTGGTTCACCTCAAATGCCGCTTGAGCAAAGCTATTCATTGGCATAAGAGGTTTGTGACGTATCTCAGAAAACGCACTCCAGCCCGCCGCGAGCCTGAGACTACTTACTATAATTTATCCGGCGGTGAGGTAGACGCATTTCATGTACTGTGGGTTGTCAATTGTGACACTCTCTACTAAAACCGACTTCATTCATCTGGGAGACGAGGCACCATGATAAAGTTACTGTACAGAGACATATAAATGCTTTGCACAGATATTTGGGCGTAAAATACGATAAAACCAAAGTGGTTGCCACGTGAGTGACCCCGAGAATCTTTTAAAAACTCAGAAATCTCAATTTCAGTATTATTCAACCCAATCCGGATGTTGTATGTTTCAATTAGTTTGCACACTCTGACCTGACGTTAGAGGTAGCAGTGTTGCTGATTTACTCATCCACAGTACAGAACAACCACAGTATCTATATTTCAGTTGAGATGGCCTCAGCCTGTAAATGCCCTTCAAAAACCATCTTATGTCTGCATCGCTGGTAACATTTTGGGTAAAAGACTGATAGCTCAAACAATTATATCTTGATCTCTTATTACCTGTAAGGTAAGAAGTTTCAAGGTAGGAAACCAGACATGTATTTCTTCCCGACAAAGGTCCTACCGTAATCTAAGCCCACAATACACAATGGATTATCGATGTTGATTGGAATGGCAGCTTTCCAGTGACGATAACCAGGGTAAGCTTACGAATTAGTGGGAGCGGCGTCCTGGGTATCTCCATCAGAACCTAGAAGTGAAATTTCAGAAACACCGAATACTTGAACCAAAATCAGGACGGTGACAGGTGCAGCTCCCACTCCGTTTCCCCGTTCCACTGACGTAAAAGCTGATCTGTACCAGTATTACTCCTAGATTTTATATATGACGCGAGGGCCGTAAGACTTCTCTCTTTACACAATTGCCGTAGTTTTCTCGCAACCTGGTCCAGACGTGGAAACCAGAAGCTCTCCATTCTATTGTTGTAGGATAGGGTATAATATGCGGCAGCCCATCAATTCGGTAGCAAAGCATTTACCACAGAAAAAAACTACCAGTTGTTCTTGATGATTAGCATGCGGGATCTTCTCGGGTGACCAAAAACTAGAGACTCCTACCTGGCCAACGAATGTCCCAGTCCGAGAAATTATACAAAAAAAAAATTGGATAACTCAATACCTCTGACCGCATCTGCCAGTTTCTTTGAGCCGCAGCCAAGGTAGACCTTAAGTTATACTATTATGTTAGTGGCATAGTAGGGTTAAAATTCCCTTGAAAATTTTACAAGGCAAGGAATTTCAGTAGTTAGTGTATAGTCGGCTGTAACGAAATGGAAGACAAGCTGACACCAAAATCTCGATGTTCACCGCAAAGTTTCGGACTCTGTCTTGGTTGCTGTCCATTATTGCCCTTACTAGGTTTAGTAATGTCTGCATCGTCCGCTCAAGTAAAGTTACTCTCTTTCTGTCACAATTTAATATTAAGCCTGAAAGTGCTCAATTTTTTCTTAAGATGTTCCATAAATGGTTTTATTAACTTTGTGAACACATAAGGGGTATAATTTACCCTAAACGGTACATCATTGTATTGGAAGAGCTGTCCCTTGAATATGAATCTGAAATATATTCTATCACTTTCCTCAACGGGTACCAAAATCCCTGCATATTCCAAATCCAGATTCGTTAAGAAAGTATCTCTACGGAGAAGTCTGATCCCAGTTCAATAGCCTAGACTTGTGTTATATCCCTATAAAGGGAGGTAAGGAATCAAACGTGCTGACCCATCAGACTTGGGGGCAAGAAAAAGTTGGATAGGTGCTGATTTTTAGGTAGCTCAACTTCCTAGATGGACTAATGAGATTCAGCTATAGCAAAGTGCTAAACCAGTCGCCATCTGAATGGCAAGTGACCACTTGAGTCCAACTCAGGACTTTAGCGCCACTCGTAAAGCTCTGCCATTGATGATGAATACGCGTTAATGTCCATGCTGATCTACGCACCTCATCTGCAATAGTGGGTTGATGTTATCAGTACGTTGTCTGGATTTCTGACCTTCAGTTGATGCTCTGTTTATCTGATTTCTATTTAGAATTGACTTACTTGGTCAGACCTACACCGAAGAGCAAGATATCACTGGAAGCCCCAGTCAGAGTACTCCTGAGTTCTTTGCTTTATGCATGCACGCCTCTCCCTTCTTTGAACCTAGAGGATAGAGTATTGCCACTTGCATTTAATGAACAGCTCACATGTTGCTGTACACAGTCCAAGCACGCATCCCTGCGTGCGACAATTTCTATTATGCCTTCCGTTTCCTCAGGGTTCACCTTAGGTGGCTAGAATAGATCAGAATTTATTCATCTATCGTCATCAACAAGATCTGCTCTCGAAATGTCAGCCTTAGAACAACGCGCGAACATTAATTATACTAAAGTCACAGCATCATCATGGTGATGCGTCATATATTGAAACAGACTACATGGTCTTTAAGACAACACAATCCAGAGCGCCCTGCTGTTCGAGTGCCACCTATGCAAAATGTAACATTAATCGGGCATAATGATATTTAACTTCCGTTAAATGTAACGCTAATCTACCATAGATTTACCTAATTTCTATATGTTGTTAATGAAAAATAGTACTTCAGTTGTCTCGTAACATGTCATGTGCATATTATTGATCTGTTCGATGGCTATTCCAAACCATATGGAATTTGCTATCACAAGCAAAATGTAACGCTAGTCTCGGATAGATGAAACCTGAGCTTTATCTGTTATTAACGCAAAATGATACTTTAGTGGTTTCCTAAACTGTCATGTGCATTCTGACAAAGATATTCCAAGGTTATCACAAACCAAATGAAATTTGCTATCACAGGCAGAATGTAACGCTAACCTCGCATAAGATGCCTATGCTTTATCTGGTGATAAGAAAAAGAAATAGAAATACATTGGCGGTTTTCCGTTCATAATTATACACCTGTTCCACGGTCATCACAAACCACGTGGAATTTGCTATCACAAGCAAAATGTAACGCTAGTCTCGCATAGATGTAGCTAATATCTGTCGTTCATTAATGAAAAATGGTACTTCGGCTTCTTCCTAACTTCTCATGTGCATCCTTACAATATTGTTCCATAGTTATCACAAACCAGATGGAATTTGCTATCCCAAGCAAAATGTATCGCTATTCTCACATAGATGTACCCAATTTTTATCTGTTATAAATGAAAAATGCTATATTGCTACATTGCTATTACAAACTATATGGGATTTGCTATCTCAAACAAAATGTAACGCTAGTCCCGCATATATGAACCTAATATCTATTTGTTATTAATGAAAAATGGTGCTTCGGCAGTTTCCTCGACCGTCTTGTTGTTATTATTATGTTGTTCCAGGATTATCACAACCACATGGAATTTGCCATCACAAGCAAAATGTAACGCTTACCTCACATAACATACCTAACCTCTATCTGGTAATAAGGAAAAAATATATCTTAACAATTTCCTAGCTTGACATGTTCAAACTTACAGTCCTGTTCCACGGTTATTACAAACCATATGAAATTTGATATCACAAGCAAAAGAGAAAATATTGTTGACCATACCTTGTTGCTACGTTGTCCCAAACGCTTTCAGTGTTGTTATTTGTGCAACGAAGTTCAGTATTGAGTCATTTTTCCTTGGTGTGGACTCTCCCAAGCAACCGAGTTTAATGTTACAACGTTATCCCAAATGCCATCGTTCATTCTTGGTGTGGAGCTGACTATCCCAAGCCAGGTCCACGTTGCTATCCCAAACAACCGAGTCTAATGCTTCCACGTTATCCCAAACGTCTTCGTTCATCCTTGGTGTGGAGCTGACTATCCCAAGCCAGGTCCACGTTGCTATCCCAAGCAACCGAGTCCAATATTACTGCGTTATCCCAAACGCTTTGTTCGTCCAAGGTATGAAGTTGGCTATCACAAGCTAGGTCCAGGTTGCTATCCCAAGCAATAGTGTAGAACGTTATCCCAAACGTCATGCTAGGCATAATTTGCAGTGCCGGTGAGGCATCCATACTAATATTCATTTAACTTGCACCTAAAACAGATCGGTTAGTTGACAGTTACACCTGATGGTGACGCTCCTTCAGAAAAAGAGGCCTGCGACGAAAGGAACCTTCAGGCGCCCGTCGGTCGGTATCTCGTTCGATAATGCACATCTACCTTCTGTCCTGTTTTCTAATTCTAAATGTTCAGCGGATCCTTGTCACTGCACTGCACATAGCACGTAAACGAGGCGCGCCGATTAACGTCTTGACGGTCGGGCACGAGAACAAGGAATGAAGCAATGAAGGTTTATAGGCGGCCAGAGGGGAGAAAGGTAGGGGGAAGGGGCGCGGTGCCGCTTTCCTTCTCTGCGGCGCGCTTTGAAATCGTGGCGGTTGGGTACTACTACGAGGTTACTACGATATGTATTCTAAATATTTACTTCGACGAGGACGGAACATAATTGTGTAACACTGTACACGCTTTTACGATTTCTATAGCCATATCAGGGTGGACATCCAGCGGTCGATGTAATATTCTGCATTTATTTGCTAACATACCGAACCCACATTCGACGTACCTTCTTGCTCGACTTGAACAATAATTAAAAATTGTTTTCGTATATTCCAAATGAGTGCCTTCATAAGGTCTTAACAAATTTGTTGAAAGTGGGAAAGCCTCGTCGCCAACGAGAACATACGGCATATCTTTTTTGAGTGTTGTATGTAGAGGCCGTGGTTCTGGTATATTCAAACTACCATCATTGATTTTCTTCCAAATGCTCGACTCCTTGAATATAGAGGAATCACGTTATTTCCCATATGAGCCAGCACTTATAAAAATAAACCGATATTCTGCATCAACAATGGCGAGTAAAACAAATAAGAAATAGCCCTTGTAATTAAAATACATCGAGCCACTATTACTTAGTTGCACTACTCTTATGTACTTGCCATCAACGGCTCCAAGACAGTGCGAAAAGTTGGCTTTAATTTCAAAACCCTTATCAATTTTCAACCATTCACTCTCAGTATCAGGACATTTCATGAAGTCATCTCTTAATACATCCCAGATAGTGCGACTAATTTCTTTACAGATCTTACCAATAGTTGACTCACCAACTCTGTAACTGTAGTGCAATTCTTTGAATGTACAAGCCGATGCACAATATCTGAAAATTGATGAAGTAGGTAAGATATTAACATTTCTATAGGTACCTATTTTATTTGCAGGTAAACTAGTATCTACAAAATGGTCGAATCTACGAGATGCCTGGACACGAGCTAATAAAAAAGAGGTCAAAAAGTCCGGAGCCGGGGCAAATTTTTCAAAGCCATACATATATAAAGAACAAAAAGTAGTTGAGCAGAATAGAACTCATGATTCTCTCAAGAATTGTCCTCCGACAGATGAGTTCCCAGAGGCATCAGCAGCCGAACCAGCCGCTACAACTTCAGAGGTACCACGTACTTCCAAAAAGCAAAATTCCATGCACTTAGACGAAAAAATGTGTCAGTTTTTAGATAGCAGGCTATCAGACGAAGAGAGAACATCCAATGCTCTCTTTTTTACAGGTATTCGGCCGTCTTTTGATGATGATGAGACTTTAGAATTTCAAACAGGCATGCTGTCATTAATCCAAAACATTAAAAAGCAGCGTGCAAATCGTGCATACATGCATACACATCAAATCATCATTTAAGAGATTATATGCAACAGCCTGTATATTCGTCGCAAAACCGTATAAATATGCCTCCGTCAGCTGAATATGGATACTCGACATGTCAACCCGTCGAACCAGCATCACCTGCATCGCCTTGGTCCCAACAATCAAGTTCTACTCAAGATTTGGTTTTATCTTTTGCTACGATTTAAAGTCCACTTGCTGCATTATAATATAACCCATTTCCTTTAAATAAATACGTATAACGTCATAAGTGACTGTTTTATCTTTTCCTTAATAAACAAAATTATCTTACATAATTACCTTAGAAATATTGCCTACCTTTCTTCAGTACAAATACAGTCTCTAAATCTTATATTTTGGTAGTTTATGTTGACTGATATGCGAGCCAATAGGCCGTTGAATGTCGCTGTTGACATTCGAAAATAATTGAAAAATTTCATTTCGTCACTTCTCAATTCTGTTAGTAAGTTTTTGAATGCCCCCAAACTAAACCTCTCCCTCAGGATTGGGTGCCCCCAATATTTTTTTTCGCTACATTACGTTTTGTCTTCAAATAATAGTACATTACAACAACAGCTTCATCGACGTCTATCGTCTACAGTCGCTTCGCCTAGAATGGAAATAGCATCTACCAGCCTCGACCGGGCCGACAACCGATAAGCGTGAATAGAAGCGCCGACACCCGATTAAAAGTCGGATCCGATCGCCAGACAAGTGGGATCGAGCCCTTAGGCGCGAGACCGTCACCGTCGCCTAACGCTGCCACTGCTTACTCGACGTGTCATTTATAAAAAAAATCAAATCAGTTTGGCTGATTACAGCTTTATCTGTCCATTTAGTACAAAATCGATAAGCAACACAAAAATAAAATATGCTTTCGAGGATGGCAAAAACTAGTATTTATACTCGTCACTGTATTCCTAGAAATTAGCGTGCATGTTTTCATTTATTTGTAAGAAAAGATGCTCTTACAAAAGCTTTTTCGATATATCGCCGAGAATAAAAATAAAAAGCATAGGTAACGTACATTTTCAGTTATCTATTTTTTTGCATTAATATTATAGGTATATTTCTGACACACTTTAGAAACTTAATGTGTTTCTAGTCGCCAAGCGTAATATGTATAGAAAATTTCATTGTGAAGAAATTGGCACCTATATATTTTTAATCTCTCTGTGATAGTGACAGACTATCGAAGTAACGCTGAATTCAAATGTAAATTATTGACACAAAAGAATTTTCACAGAAAAAACCCGTATTGAGTGAAGATTTTTGAATTGGAGCTTTATGTTAAGGCTGATATACAGTCATGCTCCCGTATGTTTTGCTTGCAATTAAGTAGAAGTAGTGCAATATGTAGTCTTCTCCTCAAGCAAGTTGGTACATGCGCACGAATCCACCTTCTGTTGGTTTTACTCATGCCAAACAATTGATGGAACGCGACAAAGGAAACAGAGGATTACATACATACACACTCCTGCATGACGATTTAAGGCTATACGAAGGATGTCTTTTAAGTTTTGCATATAGAAACATAGTAGGCCGCGCGGATCGAACGTCAGTACTGAATCTTGACCTCACTCTTTAGTAAACTTAAATTCAAAGTTTCACAACAATACGCGCAGTGTTCTCACTACAGTGAATTTTTATGTGTCACCAAGTCATTAGAAAAATGAAACTCAACCGAGAACATTTTCGCGACATAATTTATTACAACTTTTCGAGACAATTATCGCAAGAAGAATGCCTTGCTGAGTTACTGTCTGTTTTCGGCAACGAAGCGCCACATCAGTCGACAATTTCCCGTTGGTATGGAGAATTCAAACGTCGACAGGTGAGTCTTAGCGACCATCCCAGGGTGGGTGCATCAGAAACGGCAGTCACCCAGGAAAAGGTCGATGCTGTGCGCAAACTCATCATTGGAGATAGACATTATTATTATTATTATTATTATTATTATGATAATTGAGATGAGCAGAGTACACAGTACCATAAGCTCATGCAGTAAATATAGTGTACGGACACGTAACATAAATACATCTAGTAGAAAAAAATAAAAAAGACAGTTCATAGCTATAAAGTTTGTACACTCCTCCAGCTATCATACTGCACTTTGAAGCTATTAACTGAAGTAGCACCAACCACACTTTCAGGTAAACTATTCCAGGTGTTGAATATGTGGTTGGGAAGAAACCACTGTCGGACTGTTGTTTTAAATGGCTCCTTATGCAGTTTGAAGCTGTGTCCGCGTAGATTGCTGCGCGACAGACGGTATAGATGCATGAGGTTGGTGCCCATCAAACCATGAAGTATCCTGAACGTAACTATAAGATCGCCACGAAGTCTTCGCTCAGAGAATGAGGTCAGGTTGAATAATTCAAGGCGATCTTCATAGCTTGGTCTTCGTGCTCCAAAAGGGATACGAGTAGCCCGACGCTGTACTGATTCGACGAGATTTCTATCGCTCAGAAGCACAGTGTCCCATACCAAGCCAGCGAATTCAAGAATTGGCCTCACGAATGCCTTGTAAATGTAGGCGCAAGTGTTGACATCGGATCCTTTGAAAGACCTCTCCAGCATGTATAGAAGTTTCTTGGCTTTTGATGTAACGTGGTGAATATGCTCTGACCAGGAAAGACGATCGTTGACTACAACGCCCAGATCAGTGTGGCTGGAAACTGCTTCGATGTTGTGGTCAGAGATCTTGTATGTAAATCGCGGATTTGTCTTCCCGAGGTGAAGGACACAACACTTAGTTAGATTTAAGGGTAAAAGCCAACTGACTGACCATTGACAAACAATATCAAGATCTCGTTGAAGCATAGCAGACTCTACGACAGTATTGTAAATCTTGGTGTCGTCGGCATAAGCTGAACATGTGGAGGAAATCAATGCGGGCAGGTCACTTGTATACAGAAGGAACAGCACTGGCCCCAAGACAGAGCCTTGAGGAACTCCACTTGCTACATGATGAAGGTGAGACTGGCTATCACTGACGCGCACAGAGAAAGTCCTCCCGGTGAGAAAAGCCTTAATCCACAGTAACAACTCGCCTCTTATTCCCATACAATCCAACTTAAACAGAAGCCTTCTATGTGGTACGCGATCGAAAGCCCTAGAAAAATCTAAGTAGATTATATCATCAGGAGTCTTTGTGTCCAGATACTGAGTCCAACCGTTGAGAGAGTGGAGAAGGTTGGTCATTATTGATCGACCAGGGAGAAATCCATGCTGATTCTTAGGGATAAGGTCATTTTCGAAAGCAAATGACAGGAGCTTATCTAATATGATTCTTTCAACTATTTTGGCGGCGATAGGAACGACACTTATTGGTCGATAATTTTTAGCGGAGGATTTGTCGCCCTTTTTGAATACAGGGGTGACAGAAGCACTAAGCCAGCATGAGGGTAGGGTATGAGATCTAAAAGACGATGTGAATATCAAGCTTAATGGTAGGGCCAGTGCTGAAGCGCAGTTTTTAAGTACAGCAGCCGTCATCCCATCTTTACCAGGGGAGGAAGAGGTCTTCAGATTTCGCAGGTGCATTAATACATCTTCAGGCAGGAATTCAACTTCGCAAAGGCTGTTGGGACACCTATGGCAGATAGTGGTCGGTAGAAGGTCTCCATTAGGCTCATCGACGAAGTCATCACTAAAGGACTCTGCCAGTAAGTTGGCAGATTCGGTGGCATCCATGTGGAGATGACCGTCAGCGTCGCGGATCTGAGGTGATGAAACTTTGGAATTCAGGTTTGTTCTTAGATACCGAAACAGCTTCTTCTTATTTTTGGAGGTAACGAGTTTTCGTTCATAAGCATGTTTGGCATTATGTAACGTTCTAGATAGGAGGTTAAAAAAGGATCGATGAGACAGGTAATCTTGTGAATGGCCACTCCTCCTAAACCGTTGCCACAAAGATCTCTTGTGACGAGGCATCCTCAATATGTTTGAGTTGATCCAGGGCTTTGAGGGGTCACAGTATACCTTCTTTTCAACAGTATTGTCAGCCGTTTCGCTTAGGACTCGTTGAGCGAAAGTGTCCCACATATCTTGGGTGCTACGGTTGTTAAGCAAAGCAGGCCAGTTGACTTCAGACAGGGCTTGGTTAAGAGCATCGTGGTTTACAATGTTGATGGTTTTAAACTTATCGGTTGTAGAACGACTATTTACATTGAACTGGAGAGAAGATAAAAGTGAACAGTGGTCAGACTTGCCAAAAGGTGGCAAATAATCTAAATTAGAAACAAAGTCGGCGTCGTTAACGAATATCAAATCCAGAGCCCTAGGTGTCTGTCCTTCCCTGAATCTCGTTGGACGATCAACAAGTTGAGATATGCTAGAGTTGCATAGCAAGTCGATGTAAGCAGCAGAAGAAGAATTGCATTCAGGAATGGTTGATTTAGGCCAGCTAATGTCACGTAGATTGAAGTCACCAGCTATGAAAAGGTTGGTGTTTTTATTTAAGAGATCTGAAATGAGACTGCACAGGTGTGTGTCTCCCAAACAGGGCCGTGGCCGATATATGCAGCCTATTGTGAAGCTGAAATTTGGGCACCTCAATTCCAAAAATAGATTGTCAATGCCATCGAAAGGACTGAAAGAGGGAGATACCGAGAAAGCCGACGCGATTTCCATGCGAACATAAATGCATACTCCACTAAAACCAGGAGTGCGTGGTGAATCCATTCTGTATAAATAGTATCCAGGCAAATTGATGGAAGGGTCGGACACGTTGGAATGGAGCCATGTTTCAGTAAGGCAAACGTTGGATTATTGCCTCGAACAAATGCTTGGAGTTCAAGTAGCTTAGAAAAGAGAGATTGTGTATTAGTGTAACAAACCGTCCAGTTTGCCACAGAATTTATCAGTTTTTTGAAGGTGTGATCTCCTGGGTAGCTGTGTGTACTATAGAAGGTTTACCACGAACGTATTTTATAGTAATATTACTTTCGCCTGTTGTTTGACGACGTCTAAGCTCTTCGCGAAGGTGTTGTAGTTCTTGCATTTGACCTCTGGTTTTGTCTTCAGAGATTTTTACGTGACGAAGCGTGGGGTGGCTAAGGATGGAGTTTTTCTTCCGCAAAATATTGCCGACGATAATAGGTGAGGAAAACACAACTCTAATTAAACGATTACTTGAAGTTGTTCTGCCAAAGCGAGTGATGCTGAGTCGGTGATTTTCGGCAGATGGTTCAATATGCCTAATTATCTCTGATACTATGTTTATGTCATCGTTCCCTTCAGCTATGCCCTTCAGAATGATATTGTGGGAACGTCTAAATAACTCCATTGTCTCAGCTTGGGAGCTTGGGGTAATAGGGGTAGAAGAAGCGCCGTTGCCTGAGTGCATCGTCTCCATAGATCTTGCAAGTCTCGATTCAATATTAGCAATGTTTGAGTAACCTGGATATTTTGTATGTTGGTTTCGCAGGCCGCTATTAAGTCATCATGTGACATACCGCGAGATTGAGGCGTCCTTGAAGATCTCAAAGACCTCAATTCAAAAAAATTTACATGAAGAATTAGGAGTAAGAAAATTAGTTGACTGAAGAGCAGAAAGCAGCTAGGGTTAATTATTGGTCTCAAAAAACGCTTGACCGTTTCAATTCCGGAAACTCAAAAAATGTGTACAGCATTGTTAGTTAGTGGTGATGAATCGTGGATTTACTGTTATGAACCAGAAAGTAAACGACAGTCGGCTGTTTGGGTGTTCTAAGGTGAAGAAAAGCCAACAAAAGTCATCCGTTCTCGAAGTGTTTCGAAAAAGATGGTCGCGACATTTGTGTCAAAAGCGGGTTATATTGCGACAATTCCTCTTAATGAGCAAAGAACTGTTACTGCAGATTGGTATACCACCATTTGTTTGCCAAAAGTCATCACCGAGCTTCGAAAAATCAACCCCGAAAGAAGAATCATCCTCCACCAAGACAATGCAAGCTCGCACACAGCCAAAAAACAAGGCAGTATTTAACGGAAAAAAACGTGGAATTATTGGACCATCCTCCATATAGTCCTGATCTAAGTCGTAACTATTTCTCTACTTGCCCGAAAATTAAAAAGACTGCGTGGTCAAAGGTTCCAGTCACCAGAAGAAGCAGTTGACGCATTCAAAAATGCCGTTTTGGATCTGCCAGCAAACGAGTGGTATAAGTGCTTCGAAAATTGGTTCGAGCGCTTGCAGATGTGTATTAATCTTCGTGGAGAATACTTCGAAAAACAATAAAGTCATTTAAAACTACCTTCCGTGTTGTTTTACTTCCATATGCAAAACTTAAACGACATCCCTTGTACAAGTAAAATGGGTATCAATGTCACGCTTTACACGTTATCAAACAATTAATACAATCCAGGCTCCTCAGCTGCTTTCCAGTGACCCTGTTGGATTACTCTGAATAACTCAGCAGTGCTCAGCACTAATACCGTTCCATTGCACGTTGTATTCTCATGCATTGTTTCTAAAACAGTTCGGGAGCGTATCACTCTCAAACCAAAAACCACTGGAAAGCAGCTCTGATAGCCTCGTCCACAAAAAATACGGAGCATTCGGTTACTACTTGCGTATAGGTACATCAGGGAAGAAAATTTCGATCTTATCAGTCATTGCACCCTTATGAGAAAAATAAACTATGATATTGAAGAATGAAGGCTTTCACGGCTAATTCCAATGTAATTTAGGTTTTTCGGGCTGTTGAGCCCTGGTCGGGTTGGATTTGGTCCAGAGCTTTCGGCTACATCTGCGACTGAAACTGATCGACACGCCAAGCCGACCACGGCTCAACAGCCCCAAAAACCTAAATTACATAAACTGTGATATGTTAGCGTGATACTCTATGCATACATCGGCATACTTTTACATCCGCCAGCGTGCCAGTATATACCGCTGTGCTAGACGATGGCGTCTGCATATATTCGTTTGTTCCAGAATCGTAAGATTGGAATGGAAGAGTGATGAACTGAGAGATCCGACGTTGTGTTAGCGAATGCTGGCAGTATAAAGTAGCGACTTTCCTCAACAATGTACGCTAAGTGTGCTAGCCCTTAACTGCCAACATCCAACATCAAAATTGACCGAAATGTTTATCAGTTAAGTTTTCAAACTCGAACAAAGATGGCGAATTTTTCATCTGCAATTTATTCAAGATGTTCGAATCATTACTGTGCAAAATGTTTCATCATCGACATATCCCATATTTGGTATTGATTCAGGTGCAGACACAGAAGAGGTTCAGTTTCTTTATACCACCGGAAAACTTTAGGTATTGACATTATTCGTATCCCTAGAATACGTTAATCATTTAATAATACCGAGACATCGCGGCAGCTATGAGGGGCTTAAAGACACTTTTCTAATCCGGTTTTTGATCAGCCCGAGATTAGTAGAACTGGAAAAACCTCCCCAGGCAGTGTTTCACAATCTCGACTCCCTGTGAACAAAGGAGCAGTCCGTACCGGCCTTGTTATGAATGTACGAAGTTTGACACAGTTAAAATGGGAGGCCGAAGAGGCCCGACACTTTCCGTTAGAGAAGACTCGTGGACCAGTGGAATATACCTCCTATAAACAGCATCGATAATGTAGTCGGTGCGGCAGCAACCCAAACATGTACATAATACTCGAGGTTAAGTTTTATCTGGGCCTTATACAGAGTGAGGAGGTTATGTGGAGAAAAGTACTTCTTATCCCTAAACAAATAGCTTAGTCCCCGTTGATCTAGACTCCGATCAGACAAAATGGTAGAGCTCGGCATTCCATTGTAACCGGATGAGCGCATATTGTTAATCAACTGTTATACTCTTTTTCAAGCATTAAGCTGTATCAGATTGTTGCATCCCTAAGCAGATCCCTGGTGAGAGAGGAAGTCGCTGCTAGTCTTTACTCTAGCTCACCAGCAGATATCTGCTTGGCACTCTGAATTCCTGCATGTATGGTGCTGTCATCAGCAAAGCTGTGGATCAGAATGTTCATATAGGAAAGAAGGTCGATATGTAAGAACCAAAGCCGATCGTGCTGCCAGAGCGAAAGTCAGCCACATAATATGTAGAAAACTTCTCTGGGAGGCCATAGAATGGGAGTTTGGATGAGAAGGCAGCATGACACATCTGATCAAATGCTTTTGTGTTATCATCACTTTACAGTTCTATGATGTAATCTGGTAAGATAGGACCAACAGTGTGTTGAGCAATACAGCTAATGTTATTTTTTAGAATGGAATTTATCAAGCCATCTATTATTTATTGTAGAGAACTGAGCTATTTATTTAATATATATATGAAATGCATAGAAAACCAATATATATAATGCATAGAAAACTAATATATGCTTACTGGTCATTGACTTTATTATAGATCTATGTACAAAATATATGCATATTAGTTGTATAAATGAACAAATATACAAGAATGTACTTAATATAAGTACTTTTTCCACCAAAATATAATTTATAGGTATACTATTTGCTCTTTCTACTAGTATTAAACAAATTGAGATACTTCCCCCTAGTTAACTCTTTTGATTCTTCTACCCCCAGCTGGTAGGCAATATCATGCAATTCTTTGACTTTTCCTATCAATCCTGATGTTGATAGTGAGGCTAACTCTAGAAAACAAAAAAAAAATGAAAATATATCCACAATTTGAAACAAATTAGGTATGTAAGTTTTGCCTATTAGAATATTTACTATGAATCTTATATAAAAATAAAAATCACAACAGATAACTATTGAACAAAAATATTTGAATAATGGAGCATCTAAACAGGAAATATTTGTAGCCCAACCACATATCTTGGATATATCAGCATCGATTATATCTTGGCAATATTGTGTGCAATGGTAAGAATTTCTCTTAAGCATTACAACATCAGGCAGGAATGACTGAGAAAATTGTATGAATCACAGCAGCTTACATTACTTACATTATACTGAGTAGGGTTTCAATGATTTGGCAATCTGACCAATACAAACAGGCCAAAAATGACAAAGTATGGCCAGGCTAACAAATAAAGCCAGTTTCGAGCCATCATAAGAATTTGTATTCTTGACTAATTGAGCAACTGTTGTTAGAAGACAGATAATACAGATAATCACAAATTGAGGAAGTTAATGAAAGATGTCAAAATGGAATAAAATAAAGACTAGTTCTCAATTAATGAGCAGTTTGTTAGCTTTGAGTGCATCTGCAACAGTGCTTAATAACAAAAACCTACAACTTTAGGCGCAATGTACCTGGATGGATTTTGGGCTAACTGTCACAGATATATGCCAATAAGCTGCAATCGAGCAAATACAACATAACCCAAGCCACCACTCAAATTTTCATACATCTATATTGTAGCACTATTCAAAATTAGATCTCGCAAACCTGCACCACTTTGGGAAGTTGCCCCTTTCATACTCCTAACAAGACATATCCAAGTTAAATGAATCAGTTCAACAATGAAATGTATATTCTAACCTATGCAACACAATGCTGTTTTATCACATATCAAATGGAATACCCTTTGGTTTAACTTACGGTGCATATAATTTTGATCCTCCTGACTCAATTCTTTGGAATAAGGTGGTTTTGTAGTACTTTGGGGTGTTGTTTGGAAGCTGCTAATGAATTCAGTCATGCCTGGAACTAATAGACAAAAGAGAACAACTATTTCACTGTTTCACTCAGATGCAAAATATAGTTAGCATACTTTTCTCGGGCCATAATTCTGGGGATGATCTATCAAGATTCTCCATGCTCAATAAGCTCTGCCCAAAACCTTCCACACGATCTTGGTCTACAACAAAGACAATCGATATTGACAGTTGTCCAATTGCAATGGCATCTTATGCAGCTATCAAATTGTGAAACAGCTCCTATGTAAGTGTGAATCGCTACAAATTAATGGTAGACATATAAATATTTATTTTTTCTTACAGAATATCCCGAATAAGTAGATATTTATAAATAATTACTGAACTTTATATACCTTGTTCAATGCTCCCGGGTCTATTCGACGCCATCTTGACACTGCTGCCAATTAATAACGGCTTTCTGAAAGTCCCCCAGATTTCAATTTAAAAAAACTTCCAGAACCTATTTGGAATATGACTCTTTTTACTTCACTCTATGGAACTTTATACAGTAGTAATGATTGCTCATGCATTTCTTAGGCATTGACTGCTGAGTTTTTTCAATGTTCCCATTTATACTGTGTAAAAAGTTATCATTAATCTCATCCTCACGCGCACACACAGTGACATTTCATTTGAGCAGTTGCTTCCTTGGCAAAACATCAATGTCATGGCTGTGTCATAACTTGTGCTCATAACCTCAATTGCTCAATTCAGTTTGTTGTTTGTTCGTTTTCTGAAAACTACAAGTTTTTCGTTTGTCTCGTGACGATTTTTCTATAAAAAATACAAACATTTGAACAAATAGACAACTATGCTAGAAAAGTTACATGAATATTAGTGAAAGAATTACAACCCCTTTTGAAACCAGGTAAAGTATTATAAACTTACAACTTCTATTGGAGGACTATTTCCTTTCACAATGGTGCGGTATACATTTCTTTGAATTTTGATTTTCATCTCAGGTAAACTTCTTCTATTATGGATAGCGTGGTAAACTTATGCAAACATTTGTGTAATAGATTTTTTATAGTCTGTCTGATTGACCTGGATTCTTGATGATAATACATTGAAAATTCAGGAGGAGTTTGAATGTTTTAGGTTGCCTAGTTACATTATCTTCCATATTTATTAGCTGTTATTCTAGAGGTAACACATGATTAGAAGAATCTTTCAATCCATTTAACCATATACCCTCCTTAATCAATATTAAACATTGCGTAAATCAAACATCTTTTGTGTACATTTGAAACATAGCTTTTTTAAACAGTATTATGCATGTTTATCATAACAATTACATCATATTGCACCCAATTTTTTGTTCATCAAATATGTATGTGCTATTTGTATCTTGTGTGCTTTTGTGATTAAACTTTTGAAGTACTATAATGTACTTGCATATAAACTTCTTAGGTATATATGTATTAGATGCTAAATTTTCTAGTGTTTTCATATGCAACAGTCAATATAACTTATTTAATTTTGGTGATAGTTATAGTATATTTTCCACTTACCTACATATTGTATGCTGTAAATTTTCAGCAATTAATTTAATTATACCTTAATGTTTCAACATGTAATGATCATGTATAAGTATTTTTAGGAGGCTAATTTTCTAGTCACTAATTAAGGCTCATGAGTAACCATTATAAATTTTTTGTGTTTTATTAAGAAATATATTCATGTGGCTGAAGGACTGATCGATCGAAAACGTTATAAAGGCAGCAGTGCACAAAATTTGTCATTGCAACATAAACCATGTAATTTGGCTTCAAATATGCGTAAATCGTTGCGGTTTTCACGTACTTAATAATGTTTATTTTATGTATTGTGCAAGTATACCCTTCCTCCCCAAGAGGAACTCCAAAATTGGGGGGTAACATGATAAAATCAAAATGTTGCAAAAGTTATAATATAAACCTGCAGTTTTCAAGTTAATCGCATGAGACAGCTATACTTTATGTTTCTTGAAATTGATGTCGCGCTGCAGGGCCTACGGCCCCCCCCCCCAAAATACCCCATACCTCAATTTTGATATTAAACGCATCGAAAACACTCTCATCAGTTTCGAAAAGTGATTCAGGTCCAGGATTTTGTTGCATGTATCTCGTAGAATTATGCTACTCTAGCGCCCACGAAGCGGCCTTGGCGAGTGTGCCCCGGAACATGATTTTTCAGCCCCTAGGGCACGTAATGTGGTGTACACATATATACGAAAAAAATCATAATTTTCCAAAATCAAGTTAGGTCCAGGATTTTTTTCGATAAATTGTGATTATTTATGGATTTTGTTATTAAGACATTTCATTAGGATTAGGAATTTCCGGGGATGCTTTTTATATCCTTGGTCCATAGCGCAGGTATATTTTCCCCCGAGGCCTTTAGTTTTAATATGATTATATATACATATAGTATATGCCAGCTAGGCTTAGTAATGTCAGTATTCTCCAAAAATAAATGGAAGTAAAACCAGATGATGATAATAATGTTACGGGATAGGGCGAAATATCAATGCTATTGTTTGAATGCTGGATGTCGACTAAGTTTATTTTAGAGATCAAGGTAGCAATACATATGACAAGACACGTTTCACATGATATAAGATAGCTGGCACGCTATACATTATTTTTGATATTTTTCAACAAATAATACATAGCACTAATATATTCCTTATATCAAAATACAATTCAGCAATAAGAAACAAATAACATTTCCAATTCCGCAAAATGCATCGCTCATTGAATGCAGAACTAGCCCAAGTCCATTTTTGCCGAATTTGCTTTAACAACACCATGGAATGCTACGGCGCATGCCGGATTTGGGTGCAGAACTAGCCTATAATATCAACACGTTATCCCCTCTACCGCGTCTATTATGCAAATATCCCAACTTGCGACGCGTTCCGAGATTCAGTGCAGAAGAATCCCTTGGCGGTTGCGTATGCTAAGTATGTGCTTTGTATGGACATAGGCTAGTTCTGTATTAGAATTTGTATACCAAGTACATAGTAGCTGTGGACATAGAATACTTCTGCAATACGGAAACATCCTTAAAAGTAGCGATATTATTTTGTATATCGCGGTCACAATGATTTCTAGAACTCTAAAAATGATACAATTGGTGGCTCCATAAAAATCAGAAGGCACCCTGAAGGCTGGTGAGACAATAAATTAAGTTTTAATAATTTCCGAATTATGTATGGGTATGATTTGTAGGCATACAACATCAAGAGAAAAGGAGCTCATCTACATCGTTTACTCCGAGTGCCAAACAAAAAATTGTAGAGGCTATTACAGAAGGTAAGTGACATTAGAGTTTGATACTGTATAAACTATAAAGTTATAATCTACAAAAGAAGATTTGAGGGTGACTCGAAGAGGAATAAGAAGGGAAAACTGATTGGGTTATAGGATTATAGCTAAACAATTATTAACCCGACTATTATTTTCTGTAGGTGGATCTCAAAAATTTTCCCACATTCGTTCGTGTTGCCTTTCTGTTAATTTACAAAGTCCAATTTGATTCTAGAATATGTACAAGAAGATGATGGGGGATCAAAAACTTCGAACAACCAAGCTGATGATGTTCCCAAAATACCTTCATCGGCAAGAAGCATAGCTCAACTGATGCAGGACAGTATCACCCAACAGCCTCCTCTTTTTTTGATGCCTTGGGAAAGTTCAACTTACATCCTACAAAAGAACTCTGTAACCATTGAGGAATTTCCATCCAATGAAATCCTTAAGATCATTAATCCCGCTGTAGTTGAATTGAACGGTGGAGATACATATGAGAAAACTGTTCTACAAAATACTGACTTCACGTCAAAACCCTCAAATACTATAGAGGATGATTTTATGCTTTCTGAATGTGAGAGTGACCCGCTTGCCACCAGTGATGATAGCAATGACAAGGACTATATACCAACATTAAGGAAAAACTCAACTCACAGTAGAGATCCAGATGATATCGAAAACTCATCAGAACATGATGATAAAAATGAGCCGATGAAAACCAAGAAAAATACACGGAAGAGACAGAGGAATCCGGGTGAATGGAGAAGAAATGAAATAAAGAAGCTGCGGAATCTTGGTGAGAAGTATATAGACTGGAGAGTAAACCTTCGTCCAAAAAGGCAACTAAAACCACCTTGTACTAACTGCAGACAAAAAGTGCAGCGGAAAGTTCACAGAAGAAGAGAGGAAACAGATATTTGAGAAATATTGGCAACTGGGGGACGTCAATAGACAACGGGATTTTATTGCCCAGTATGTAGATATAATGGACAAGAAAAGAACACGGTTGAGAAAGCAGGATGGGAACAGTAGTAACGAAGATACAGAAAACACAACAGGAAGAAAAAAAGCGTTTTCCTTCAAGTATACATTTTTAAATCGTGGACAGAAAATAGCGGTCTGTAAAACTTTTTTTATGAATACTTTAGGGATAAGCGCCCAGGTCATTAAGACAGTGTTCTAAAAAATCGGTAGCACCGGTACAGTCGGGGCAGATCGGCGTGGTAAAGCATGCAAGAATTCTAAATTGAGTGATTCAATAAAGCAGTCAGTGAGGGACCACATTAATCTATTCGAAACAGTCGAGAGTCACGACTGCCGAAAAAATACTTCAAAGCAATTTCTGCCACCAACGCTTAATATTTCGAAGATGTATGGCCTTTATCTTGAATATTGTGAGCAGAACAACATCCAACCTGCGACAGAAAGCATTTACAGAATAATCTTCAACACCGAATTCAACTTCTCATTTTTCATCCCTAAAAAAGATTTGTGTGATATTTGCAACAAGTATGATGGCGGAACAACAGAAGAAAGAACTGAAATGGAAGAAGAATACCAGTTGCACAGAAAGAACAAGGACATTGGACGGGATTTAAAGAATGCTGATAAACAAACGGCTAAGCAAAATAGAGAATTTTGTGCAGCCGTTTTTGATTTGGAACAAATACTGCCTCTCCCCAAAAGTAATGTTGGTATGGCATATTACAAACTTAAATTATCAACATACAATTTCACGATTTTTAACTTGGCAAATTCTGAAGGACATTGTTACATGTGGTACGAGTCTGTTGGGAAAAGGGGAAGCTCAGAAATAGGCAGCTGTTTGATGCGCTTTATCGACCTCAAAGTACATGAAGGTACGAGAGAATTTTCTTTCTATTCCGACAATTGTGCAGGTCAAAATCGAAACAAATATATTTTTAGTACGTATAGCTTATTAGCACAGAAGCACAATATTGTGATAAGGCATACATTTTTGGAGAAAGGTCATACGCAAACCGAAGGGGATTCTATGCATAGTGTAATTGAACGAGCATCTAAGCTTATCCCTTTATTTACCCCTGATCAATGGTATACTTTAGTACGCACGGCAAAAAGAAGTAAACCGTATGTAGTAACTGAGATGGACAAAGAGGATTTTTTTGATTTGAAAGCGCTTGCCAAGGATACCATTTTGAATTGGGATCATGATGTGGAAAATGAGAAGGTTTCTATAAATAAAATACGAATTTTAGAGGCAACCTTCAGATTTCCAAATAAAATTTTATTCAAATACGACTAAAATGAACCGTTCAGAACAATTGATTTATTAACAAAAGGCAGGAGGACAATTGATGTTGATCTAAAAAATATACAGTTAAAGCAATGTTACAAGGGTGCTATCCCGATCATCAAAAAAAAGTATGATCATCTGCAATTACTATGTGACAAGGGGATTATACTACGGAAATTACTCAGATCACACAAATTTGATCTAATTCTGTTCGAAGTGCAGATAGGGGCCTACCAGACTTCATTGGGGCAAACCGCTTGAAGGGTGGTTAGAATATGATAAATAATCACGATTTATTGAAAAAATCCTGGACCTAACTCGATTTTGGAAAATTATGATTTTTTTCGTATATACATTATGTTAAGTGTCCTATGGGGTGAAAAACCATCTTCCGAGTAGCATAATTCTATGAGATACATGCAATGAAATCCTGGACCTAAGTCGATTTTCCCAAATGACAGGTGTTTGATTGAATTCTGATTGAAGTGCGGATTTATCGAAAAAAATTCTGGACCTAACTCAATTTCGGAAATTTATGATTTGTTTCGCATATACACCATGTTAAGTGCCCTAGGGGCTGAAAAACCATGTTCCGGGGCACACTCGGAAAGCCGCTACAAGATACATGCAATAAAATCCTGGACCTAAATCGCTTTTCGAAAATGATCAGCGTGTTTTCGATGTATTTAATATTAACATTGAGGTAGGGGTATTATTTGGGGGGGGTCTGTAGGCCATATAGCGCGACGTCGATTACAAGAGACATAAAGTATAGCTGTCTCATGCGATTAAGTTGAAAACCGCAGGTTTATATTATTATTTGTGCAACATTTTGATTTTTTGTGTTACCCCCCAATTTTAGAGTTCCTCTTGGGGAGCATATTGCGCATGTGGGCGGAGCTTCCTGGCGTCACCCGGAGAGTTGTCGGCTCGTGATTACCAGCGACAGGATTGTCGTAATGTTACTGCAGTTCACGTGTATCGTGGTTAATACTATATAGTGCGTTTTGTTGGTGTTTTTTGGTGGTTTTATGACCTGTTCTATTAGTTATACATACTTTATATAGCCTGTGTGGTTGATAAATTGTTAAAAATGCGGTGTGCTGTTGTGGGATATATTTCCGATAACCAGTCTAAATAGAATCCTTGCAAAGATACGAAGTTCTACAGATTTCCTCAAGACCCAGACCTTAGCAAAAAATGGCTACATCTTACAAAAAGAAAAGACAAAGTCAATGTAAAAAGCGCTAGGGTTTGCTCGAATCATTTTTGTGAAAGTGCCTATAAGGTCAATTTGAAATACATATAAGCTTTTGGGTTACACCCCTAAAAGATATCGTGCTCTAAAAGATGATGCCATTCCTATGGAAAATTTACCCAAGTCTGTATTATCACCTGGACCATCTATATCTGTTGATGGGGAAAAGCGGAAAAGTGCTTACGAAAAAAGGCAAAGATCTCAACTTATCCCCTAGAGTTGAAGTATAGAATAAGGTCATATATTTTGGGGCGAAACGAAGGCGCATACTCAGAGTATTGCAGCGTAGAGGAAGAGGATACTCCGGACATTCCACTAACCGCATCATTAACGAATAAACTGAATGCACTTGAAGTATCAGCTGACTATAACGAGGAAGTTTTAGTGGAAGAAATGGATGAACTCGGGTATGATGGGCTGAAAAATTTGGCCGGCTTTGTTTGCCATAAATTGCAGGATGAGAGGTTGAAAAGTTCCTCAAATGAAACTTACTCCTGGATAGATGATCTTAGTGAGAGTGGATTATCAAAACCGTCCACAGCTTTCATGAATCAAATTGAGACGCTTAAAAGGTGTTCAATACATTCAATGGGGACGGAATATTGACAGAGAAGAAAAAATTTATAGACGATTTTTTGTTGAAGAGCAGCAACATTGACGCCCTGAAAAAGCTAAAAAACTATTTTTCAGGTCAAGGATGTTCTTCC
Source organism: Acanthoscelides obtectus (assembly GCA_963669975.1). Classification (NCBI taxonomy): domain Eukaryota; kingdom Metazoa; phylum Arthropoda; class Insecta; order Coleoptera; family Chrysomelidae; genus Acanthoscelides; species Acanthoscelides obtectus. The sequence continues at coordinate 51,250,283 of CAVLJG010000007.1, read as the reverse complement.
GGATTAAAGAACTGAGTAAAAGTTTGGAAGACCTGAAAAATCATGAAAGGAAATGGAGAAAAATTGTGGCTTAGACTAAGTCATTTCCATTTATTGTTATACATTTTCACACTTGCATGTAGTTAGTATTTAGGATGTTCTGTGAAAGAAGGATGAATAATTATTGTAGTGCAATATTAACGTCATGAGCATGTTAGTCCTGCTCCACAGAACATACTAAAATATAGGTAATATAGAAAAATCTTGTTTTTACAGTAAAGTTTAAGCTATAGCCTATGAAATATGGATTACAAGGTTAAAATCATTTATGAAAATCCGCCATTTTGTTTTGTATAAAATGTTAATGTATCTAGTGTCATTCGCACCGCTAAGACGAATCCAACGACACCTCATATGTGAAAATCTAACAAGCCGTTTGAGCTGTAGCCTATGAAATATGAATTACAAGGTTTAAATCTTTTATGAAAATCTTGCCATTTTTTTTTTGTATAAAATTTTAATGTATCTAGTGTCACTCGCACCGCTAAGACGAATCCAACGACACTTCATATGTGAAAATGCGTCCAGCCGTTTGGCCTGTAGGTGAAAATATGTACGTTTTCCATATCAACCCAAATGATAATCACTCTCCGCGTGACGTCATGCGCGCCAGCGGACGAAAATCGAACAGCGGAGCATCCGGCACTGCGGTGTACTCGCATAATACATAAAATAAACATTATTACGTGAAAACCGCTATTTGAGCCAAATTACATGGTTGTATGTTGCAATGAGAAATTTTGTGCATTGCTGCCTATATAACGTTTTCAATCGCGCTCAATCGGTCGGTTCTTCAGCCACATATATATTCAATATTATATTGTTTAACTGATATAAGTTATAGGTCTAAAAAAACTTGGAATTAGATTGCTTGTTCAAAAAATTGTATAATCATCAACACTGTTTTCCATTACAATAGATTTATGTAAGTATATTTTTTGTCTTAATAGTATAAGAAGCAGAAAATTGATTCTTTTTATATTTCAACAAATCATTTTAATATGCAAAATAGAGTTCAAAACTGATACTGAATTATTAACATATTTATCCAGCCTAAGCTAAAAATGTAATCAAAGCATTACCAAAATTCATTAACACATAAAGCTGAATTAAAGAAGTCATTTTGTGAAAAAGTAACTAACCTATGGAAAATGTAAACCGCACCTTGCATTTTAAATTTTTCTTTTTTGTCAAAATAACATCAGTCTGAAACACTTTCTGTCAGTGAAGAAAAAATATTATGGATATAATACAGGAAATTAAATATCAAATATTTTATTAATTAAACCTGTATAACTCTTTTTTGTTCTAGCCATACTGTAGTTATATATATTTTTTTAGAAACATGGGTCAGACACTATCAGAACCAGTAACAACCAGGGACACTGCCTGCTGCCAAGACAAAAAGTTCAAGGTAGGATCCAGCTGTATGCAAGGATGGAGGGTAAATATGGAGGACTCACATACACATCTGCTATCTTTACCAGATGATGCAGATACAGCATTCTTTGCTGTCTATGATGGACATGGCGGTGCCAAGATAGCAGATTATGCTGGCAGGCATTTACACAAATATGTCATTAAGAGGCCAGAGTACCAAGAGGGAAATATTGCAGAGGCCATGAAACAGGGATTTTTAGGTGACTAGGATTTATTTTTGTTATACAGAGTGGTCCATGATGAATGCCTGAAAAAGTCATCCTAGTAATCTCCCATGTTTGACTGGCCTAATCAGATCACATATATCTTTAAAATTTCTGTTTATCTTTTGACAATACATATATTCTCAAAAGTGTCAGTTGTACTTGAAAAAGGAAAATTTTAAACATATATGTGGTTTGACAAACGGGGGATTATCAGCATGAAATCTACAGCGTAAGTTTCAGATATTAAATTAAAAACATTGAACTCATGAAAATATCGATGTTTACTAAATAAGCCTTAGTAAAATGGTGCTTCCAAATTCGTTTTTTCTCTATAGTTCAAGCTTTCCAATATCAATGAGGGAATCATTAGCTATAATCATGCAATTTTAAGCCATAATTTGTTGCTCATCTTATTGGATCTAGCGCAATTGAGAACTTTCAAGTTAAAAAATCCTCTACCTTCATTTCAATTAATGGGCCACTTTTGAGATATTTGGATTTCAACATTCAGCTGGCTAAAAAGGACAGCTCTAGCTGATTTCTTGTCAATAAAGGCATTTTATTATTATATTCATGAAATGGTTGGGTTAAACCTAGTCCATGAACAGTAAAATATGTTATAGATAAGAAATTAATGTTATTATGGATATTTAACAATGCCAATATGAATAAGTACCTATTGTCCAAAATCTATGACTGACTATGTTCACTCCTCATTCTTATCATAGTCCACTCAAGTGTTCTTGAGTCGGCCAAAATTCATCACTATTATAATTCGAAAAAATGTTTCTACCAAAAAAGTTATTGCATAAATTAGAGATATGATTGGCCGAAACTAGCTCTGTTTGTACTTGTTCTCAATTTTCGTGTTGATATAGATACTGTCAGTATTTTATGCTATAATTCTGATTATTAGCTTTATTCTGACTCTTCATAGCTTTCGTGTGATATGTGGAATGATCTAACACCATACAATTATTGATTCTTGACAATGTCCAGAAAAACCGTTTTGGTCATGAAATCGGTAGCTAAAGGAAAATCTGCATAGATACGTCCAGCGCCGCCCGTAGGAATTTTTCTCAAAGGGGGTCGCGATCATTGGAAAGAGACTTTTTGTGAAAGTGTACCTGCCCCCAAAAGTTTTTGAAAAGCGCGGCTAGCAAGTTTTCCTAAATCCCAATCCTCAAAATTGTACACAAAACCATGGTAAATTTGCAGATCTTAAAGGTCCAACCTGATTCCCAGGAGGAAGGGGTGTCGGTTGGCCACCCTGCGAGCGCCCGTGGATACGACTGACGTCGGTGGTTGGTCTAAAACGCAATTTGATGTTAGGAAAATTTTGAATTTCAAGCACACCTTTCTCTTTTGTTACTAAACTACATCATGTTATATTCAGCATAGGGACCTAAAAGTTAAATAGCTGTGAGGTTTTGAAAATCGAAGTTATTTTATTATTATTATGCCATCCCATAGCTATTTAACTTTTAGGACCTTGCGAGCAATTTACACGATTCGGTCTAGTAACGAAAGAGAAAGGTATGCTTGAAATTCAAATTTTTTCTAACCTCAAATTGGTTTTGACCCATCGCCGGTGTTTTTGCTCTCCGCCGTAGTATAGAAGTTGTTATAAAAAAACTTCATGTCATCCCATACTCATTTAACTTTCAGGTTCTTACGCGGAATATTACATGATTTAGTTCAGTTTAAAGAAAAAGATATGCTTGAAATTCATATTTTTTTAACCTCAGATTTCTTACTTGACCAATCAGCGTCGGCAGTCGTATATACCGTATTTCACGACTATCCATCTCGGTAGAATGACATCTGGTTATCTAGTAATATTTCAAAATTCCCCATATCTGGGAGGACACATAATTCTGACGGATCCGTCAATGTCAGGTACACAGAGCAATATTTTGTTTTGGTTTTTTACGCTATATACTATTTATTTTCTACTTTTTAAATGATATTTTATTTAGAAAAGTTCATTTGCATACAAAAAAAACGCTACATACAAATTTTTGCTAGATTTACACCCAATTTATTGTAGCCAACGTTGCAGACTAACACAAATATGTCAATTGCTGATCAGCTGTTCAACTCAGTAGACGTCAAAGCGTGATGGATACTCGTGAAATAGGGTATATCTGTGCAGCCTAACCTTAAACACATTTTTAAGACGAGACTGCTTACACCTTATTTACCTCTAAACAAAAAAAACTGTTTCCGACTATTATAAGTTCAGACATAAAATACTTGGGAACTGCTAGTCCAGACAGCTAGATCGTATCGCCTTCTTAGTAGGTTGTATATTCAAATGATTCAAAAAAGTGTGGCAATATTTCTACAGCAGAGAATGCATTTAAAAATGGCAAAAAGGGGTAATGGACCTATTTTCTGAATTTGTCCTCTAGCTGAGAATTCAAAACAGTTCATGAATATTTCTCTGATAATGTTGTATTAAAGTGGCATTACTTCCATAACACTAGCATATAGCTTTCAGTATTCTATTTCATTCTGATCAGCTAATTTTCCGGTCAAATGAAACCACATACAAAAAAAACCCAAATATCGCTGACTAGGTAATGCGTACGAGACAGAAGCGTGCAATACGTACCGATGTTAAAACGAGTGTGCCGATGGCGACGCGGAAAGCCATGAAACTACACAATAAGTTTCATGGTACTTTATAACAGACATTTTTTACCTCAGCAACCAATTTTTCCCCAAAGTTAATTAACAGTTTTAACAAAAATTCTCAAGAGAGGCAATTGACGAAAACTTAAATACCTTATTCAAGAATCAGTGGCTCAAAATATATTACATTTCTTCTGTACAAGTCAGTGTATCTGCGCAACTGGTAAACTTTGATACTTGAATGTATTGAATATATGTGTGTGCTACAAGTATTGAAATTTATGTACTGTCCCAATTTCATGAATACAACTTTAAAATCAAGTATCGCTATCTAGGATAGAACATTTTAAAACTAGACATCCTTGTGGATGGATATCTAATATAACTGAAGGATATAGGATATTCTCCATTGTAAAACTTGCCAGCCTTTTTTGCATTTACTATCAAAAAAAAAAACTTTCTTTGCATTACTCATCATTTACGGCCTAGTTATGAAATTACCTCTAGAGTACAGCTCTTTCATAGACAATGTATTGCAATCATTTTTCATTTGCAGAATTAGACAACCACATGCGATATGAAGAAAGCTTAGGAAACGAGCCATCTGGCACGACGGCTGTGACAATCATCATTAAGGGCAATAAATTGTACTGTGCTAACGTAGGCGACTCTAGGGCGGTGGCCAGCATCAGTGGCAAGTCGGAGGAGCTGTCGGAAGACCACAAACCCTCCAATTCCAAAGAATATAACAGAATTGTGGCTGCGGGCGGTTGGGTGGACGCGAATAGGGTGAATGGGAGCCTAGCGCTGTCTAGGGCACTCGGTGATTATGCCTTCAAGAGGAACCAGTATAAAGGACCTGAGGAGCAGATGGTTATAGGTGAGTATAACTTTTAGTAGTTAGTACTAGCAAGGCCTGGCTTTTCAATCCGAAGTAAACTGTAAGTTTAGCCATACTGCCATACAAGCCAATGAAAAGGCTGACATGGCTGCAAAATCTGCCATTATTTCAGGAGCTAGAGAAAAGAAAACAATTGTAAAGAGACATACGTGGTTTATACAAGGCATACGTAATTTCGGAGTAGAAAACTATTTGAATAGAGATCTGTCAACAAAGTAATAGCTATTTCAATTTTAACATCAGTAAAAAGTGCTCTGCTACATTAACGAGAATAAAAGTCGAACCATGAAAATTTCTCAGCACATCTTCACAAAATAAGATTAAGAGAGGCAGCCCTCTGTGAGGTCGACGGACAAGTAGGTGATCTTAATCGTCTGTCAATGAAGAAGATATAAAACTGGTACAGATAAGCTCATATAACTCGTAATCCAGATGGGACATCACCTTCCGCTGAACATTAATCTATAATATCATCTGAAAATAAAGATGTCTACCGTGCATTACTAGACCCAGGATATAATTTTAGTTTATTAGATCTTTGTGGCCACTCCTCAACAACAAAACTAATTTTACTGCTAATCAGGAGTTACCTCCCAAGAAGCATTTTTACTCCAAGGTTTGCCCTAAAACGGTAATTAACCACATGGGCATGTAGGGGATAATTATAAAGTTGCAGCTAAATGGCAATGTCAAACCTATTTTGCTTGACACTGTTACACGAGTTTTACGGTCGACCCGAGTCACGAACATAAAATGCACAAAACATACGTAAATGCAGCCTTACCACATCAATCATCAATAATTACGAGTTAGTAGTTTGAGAAAAAATTCAGTTACGAATATATATAATAGGGAAATTAAACGGATCAAATCAGTCAAACAGGCCCATACAAATAGTCTATAGAGATTCTTTCCCTGTCCTGTCGGCAGTACCTATCCATCTGGCAGCGTTGTTTCTTATCACATCTGCTCGGGAGAACCCACCGCGGTATCGCTGCAGCTAGTTATCTTTCCGTGTATATGTTTTGTGTGCAGTAGTACGGATAGATTAGTGTAGCAGGACCGGTGCGCCGGTCGGTGAGCTTAGATAGCAGGAGTACGCGGATCGAAAACATGTCAAGTTAGAAAGGCAAATGTGAAAGAATTAAGAGGGTAATTGCTTTTTTACTCACCACTTTCTCTCTTCAAAAAATATTTGGTTTTCTTAAAAACCCAATTTGCTACAAAATGGGGTTTCAAGAAAATTGAGGATTTTTCGAAGAGGCAAATCGATAAAAAAGTAATCACAATTCTACTACAAAAGCGGAATTTTGACATACAATTTCAGAGCATTCAGAGCTGTACTAATATTTGTTAATAAGTTACGATGGAAGAAGAAATGCATGTCTGGACAAAAAATGATAACATTGTATTTTAGTCATCTCTATAGACACCATGAAATGATCTGATGAAAAGGATTTAGAATAAATACTGCCTCAAGAAGGCAGTTGGAAAAGAGATACATGCGAATCTCTGGATAACGTGCTGAGTAAACTACCAAACCTTACGTATATATGATATTGTATTTTTATTTAATTATATTGTAATAATATAATTTTATCTGTTACAGCGTACCCTGACGTGGTAGAGCGTACGATCGACGAGAACTGGGAGTTCATCGTGCTAGCTTGCGACGGTATCTGGGACGTAATGAGCACCAGAGAAGTGGTGCGATATGTGCGCGAAAACATCGCCGCTGGCTTGGAACCTGAGGATATTTGCGAGAACCTGATGATGCGCTGTCTGGCGCCCGATTGCCAAATGGCCGGGTTGGGATGTGACAACATGACTGTGGTCATTGTTGCGCTGTTGCACGGCGACACTTACGAAAAGTTGCAGGAGAAGTGCAAGGTGCCTATCGTGGACCCCACGTTGTTCGAACAACTTCTTGCGGTAATTATTAGTTTATCTAGATCTTTCTAATTCTAATAACGAATTACTTGATCCATGCTACAGAGTGCATTTGATAAATGGATAATGAAGCTGTCCGCTCAGTGATTTGAATTTTTGTTGCTATTGACTCCTCATTTTTGTAAGGGATGCATATTTCAGCTTTTGATAATGTTAGGTGTGTAATCGAATAATAGTACCACGTGTCAAAAGAACTATCTGTGTCAATACCTTTCAAAATGGATTGCAGAGTCGAAGGTATGTACGTAGTCGTGCCATAAGTTCTGTCCCATGATAATCTCATGATAAAAATGAAACAAGATAAGATATATTTATATGAAAGATATTATTTATTCGACAACATTTTTAGAATTCATAATCAAACAGTTTTATTCAAAATGTCCCCCCTTGGCCTTCACACACTGCTTCAATCTCGCGGGCCACTCATCTATCACTGCACGCACAGCTTCCAAAGGAATAGCTGCCGCTGATCGGATCAAATCCGCTTTCAGGGACTCGATATTACGGTGGGCTTTGGAGCAGGCCAACTGCTCTAGCAGGTCCCACAACTTGTAGTCTAAAGGATTGAGGTCCGGACTCCCTGAGGGCCAATCTTCCGCAGCAATGAACTCTGGCACATTGCTTTCCAGCCAGCGCTGCGTACTCTTAGCCTTGTGAGCGGGGGCGGAATCCTGCTGGTAGACCCAGTGTTGGTTGGCAAACAATATACCACTTAAAGGCTTGACGATAGGATCCAGTATGTCGCTCTGATAGTTTGCCGCTTTTGTTTTCACGCCCTGTTTACAGAAATGGAGCTGAGTGACCCCTTCGTAGGACACCCCCCACCAAACCATGACTGACGCAGGGTGGTGGCCTCTCTCAACTCTCGGAATGATCTCCGAAGCTTCCTGTGAACTCCTTGCATACACTTTGTCATTTTGTCGGTTGAATTTTTCTTCTATGGTGAAGATTTTCTCATCCGTGAACAAAATCTTTCGGAATCCCCCAGCTGCGTACCTCTCCAAGAGCTTCTTGGATCTTGTCGCCCTGATGTGTCGCAAGGTGGCCGTAAGTCGCTGGCCCGTACGTCTCCGGTAAGCCCCTAGCCCTAGGTCTTGTTTAATGATGCGCGACATCGTCCGGACAGGAATCTTCATTTCCCTGGATAGGATCTTCTGCTTCCGGAGTGGATTCCTTTGAATCCTGGCTTTTACGGCTTTGATGGCTGCTGGAGTCCTTACTTGACGAGGTCTTCCGCTTCTTGGCCTGTCATCAACAGAGGACGTCTCATTGTACCGCTGAATGGTCCTAGACACAAATTTACGCGATATTTGAAGGCCGCGTAAGAGTTCAAAAATCTGACTAGCACTGTGATTACACTTATGTAAAGCTATCACTGCAATACGGTTCTCTGCCTTGCCCCACTCCATCGTTATGCTTCGAGAGATCAATACAAACTGAGGTATATGTAATTACCCGAAAAGCGCTTAATCAACTGACACCACAATGTAAACAATCGGACAAGTATTAACAGGTCTACACTTGTTTGAAAACGAGGGACAGAACTTATGGCATGACTACGTATTATATGGCATGGCATTATTTTGTCAATTAACTCATGACCCGATACGACAATTGTAATATGAAGGGTACAGGTCCATAATGAGCTAAGTCGCCAAATGTTTATTTCGTACAAAACAGAGTTTAGCTTTTAAAACTAGTAATTGATAAATTCTTGATGGTTATTATGAATTCTGTTAATTAGATTAGTTATTTGGGTAATTATTGAGACACACACAAGAAATTAAACTTATATTGTCATTTATACAAAGTAGAACATAAGCATTAATTGGTCAAACCATCAAACATTGTTGGCCTAAAGGGGCCAAGTCCAAAAAAAAACAAGGTATACCGAAAAGTAGACAATAGTTATTAATATAAAATATACTTCTAGTTCTTGGGCAGGTTATCGAAAAATTGTTTTGCTTCGTCACCACAGAATCGTTTTAAATCTTGTAGGTGTTTAAATTTTTTAGCCGTGATGGGTATCAAACCTAAAAATAATTTTGTTGTTTAAAAAAAATAGTATTTCAAGATATAAGTATTTTTTATACCTGAATAAGAATACGGAGGAAGTACAAATTCATTTTGCAATAGCACAGGTCCCTTTCGCTTAGTCTCTTTTCCCTTCACTATTGCTGACTCCCATGCTCCATTATAGGACTCTCGGTAATATATTAGTCTATGATGTTCTTGATGTATTTCTAATTCTCGAATAGGACGGGAACGGAAAGGACATTTCTTCAAATAATCCGTTTTGGTATTAAAAAAATTTGTCCATGCTCGAAAGTAGGATTGATCTATTTCCACAACGTCAAATGGTGATGGTTTTGCACGAGCACTTCTAAAAATTTCTACCCAATCTGAAGGAATCTCTGCTCTTTGGTGGGAGTTTATTAAGCCCATATTTTTGTCCGGTTCCATGTAGGAATGCCCACGAATAGGAAAAGTAACTTTAACATAATCAAGTCTATGTGTATTGTGGACAATATAATGCAAAAAACGAAACATCGTGTAATTTTTATTTTGCCCTCCACACGAGTCACAGAATATTTCAAGCGATCTTACTTGTAAATCGAGAAAATTCCATAAAAAGTCATTCAGCATTGAGCATACATCGTCGCTTCCCTTTTTGCCAAGTGTTTCCGGGTAAATGTAAAACACACTTTTTGCTGTCGATAGAATGTGGATATTAAAGGCATAGACGTCAGCTGGCTCTTATAGTAAACATCGTTTGTTGTTATGTTTGGGACACTGAGATTTTGTCCAAAATCGAGACAAATAGCTTCGTGAGTCACAGAGGTTCGACTTCGTTTCTTCGCAGCCCTTTTTCTACTGTAAAATACCTCAGCCTTTCTTTTGTGTACATCATTTTGTATTGTAATATGGCGTATTTCCTTTTGAAAGCGTTCTTTTTGAGCAATATCCATACTCTTTAAAACATCAGACTGAAGAGATTTTATTTTTATAAGAAACTCATCGCAAGAACTACATGTATCGGTCCTGGGATATCCAAAGGCTATGTTGAATTTTGTATTAAAGACTGTCCTGTATGACTCGTAAGATACTTTCATAGAAGGGTTCAACTCGCAAAACATTTTGAACATCTTTTTTATGTTTAAGTCTTCAGGTAAGTATAATTTTCTACTATCCTTCACACTGTAGTGGCTTTTCCTGCCTTTAAATGACTTTATATGTTCGTATATTGCTGCAAGAACGTGAGCATCAAATTTTCTAGGATGGTTTTTATTTTCTCCTTTTTTATCTTTTGGAGCGACTCCAGTCATTTTTAGTGACTTTTGTAGTATCTCTAATTTTTTTTTCTTTATTCCATGAACAGACATAAAAGCTTGTCTACAAATATTTATTTCCTGTAAGCTATTATCAGTTCTAAAACGTACCCTGTAAGAATATGCACTACTTCTCAAATTTGCTACGTCTTCATCTTTCCTAGGCCTTCTTCGGCGAATGAGGAGTACCGTAATCAATCCACATAAGTAGGAGTTCTGCTAATTAATAGAAGTCATTGCGTTAAAATTCTTGAGAATGGTTTTTCTTGCTTCTTCAGGTACATTTTGGAAACATTGTTTACGACAGTTACAGTTTGCACCTACCTCGTGGCTCTGCAGTCTAATCTTTTTCATGACATCTCTCATTCTGCCGTACTTTTTCCTCTTTTTTGATTCATTCTGTCTAGATACTACTTCACTCTCATTTTCGCTACTATTGTTCTCAGTATTTATTGTTGTTTACTTTTAAATTACTTGAAAAACATTGAAAACACTAGCTACTCCGACTAATCCAACTCTAAACTGCGCGTATTAGATCGACATCTATCAGCTGTTTATATGGACTTTACCCTTTTAGGACCTGACTGATGCGGACTTGCCCCCTATTGGCGGTGTATGCGTAAATAAGAATTAGAATTTCACAGGCACTAAGCGCTTTTAGGACGTGTTCAAGTCGCTGACCACTTCTACGTTAAAATTGCTACAAGATGGCACCACTAGATCTATTCGTGTAAAATTACGACTTGCCCCCTTTTGGACCTGTACCCTTCATATGCAATTGGTAATTTAACATAGTTCATTGTTGAATTGAAAATGAGTTAGAAAAAACGTCGATTATAGTCCGCCCTGTTTTGAATAGTACCATGTTTATAGGGCTAGCTATGAACACGTGGAACAAAAAATTAGGTGGCTCAAGTCAGTCAAACAGACCCATATTAAAATACCGCCCCCCCCCCCCCCTGAGAAAATTTCTCGCAATTTCACAAAATGTTATCTCTTGCCAATAAATGTGCTCCCGTTACATGAGAAAAAAAATTGAGGGCGCACATGAACGTTGCTATGACTGTAGTGCGCTAACGGTTTGTGGAAATTTGACCATTTTAGTGAATCTGAAATCTGAGTGGTTCAATATGGACGGGAGGCTTGAAGTGCATCTCTAATGACTGGCCTATAAAATTACTACCAGGTATCTTTTTTCTAAATTAATGGATCAGATATTCATGATAGACAAACTCGCTCATGTTACCTGTATGCCACACTTCTACACACTACAGAGCAATTCAAGAAATTTTTTAGTTATATTGCTGCGAAAATTTTCAACCCTTTGCCTTCCTATGTAAAGAATGCTACAAGTGTTAGTACTTTTAAACATGCTTCAAATCCATCATAATATTTTCATATAACTTTGTATTATTTGGTTTAATACTGACGTTATCGGTTATCTGTAATTTATTCTGTAAACAGGATGGCCCAACGAAAAGGTTGCACTCCCATTTGAGACTCTCCTGATATATTTTTGGAAAAACGCTGGGGCACGTCAGTTTTCATTTCTAGGGGGACGTCTTTTCATCTATAGCCGTACAATACAGGGTGATCCAAAATTAAGATATTTTGTTACACTTTAGATTTTTAAATGGAACCCCCCATTTTTTGAATTATTAAATTTTCCATGAAGTTTTTAGTAACATTTGTATAATAAAGTTTATAAGTATCTTCAATTGTTGTGAAGCTCTTTGAGTTTATAATGTGATAAATATTGAACAATTACTTATTCAATTCAAGAAAGTGTAGAAATAAAAAAATGTATTACCAAATTAGGAGCATTGCAACAGCTACTGCCCGGTTGTTTAATGCGTTACATCCAGATAAAAAAAATAATAAGTATGTGGCTAATTTGATAACAAAATTTGAAGAAACTGGATTATTCGCCGTAATCACCATCAAGAAAATGACCAGTTAGAAATGAAGCCGCAGAAACAGCAGTTTATGGACACGTAGCATTTAACAACACCGAAAGCACTCGTGGACAGACTACTTCTTCGGGATTTACACGCTCAACAGTACAAAGAATTTTGAAAGACAATACATTTCACCTGTACAAGATAAAACTGGTCCATGAAGTTAATGAACACGATTTTGATAGAAGGTTGAAGTGTTGCAAATTAATGTCCCAACGTTTAATCAGCAATGCAAATCTGTTATTTAATATGTGTTTCTCGGATGAGTGTACGTTCTATTTAAATGGTGGTGTGAATCGACATAATTGTCGATATTGGTTTGACATCTGTTTCGAGGGGTACATGCAACATCCTGAGAAAATAAATGTGTGGGCCGGCATTTTCGGAAATCATATTGTATGACATTTCTTTATTCTTGAAAACTTGACGTACTTGGACATAATATAAATTATAATTCAATAAATAATATAAATACAAGCCACAAATTACAGATATAATAGAAAACGACGTTAATTATAATTAAAATTACATTCATTTCCAACAAGATAGTGCACCGCCGCACTATGTGGCTCCAGTACGACAGTTTTTGGACAACCATTTTCCGAATCAGTGGATTGGCATACGATGCCCCATCCAGTGAACGCGAAGATCTCTTTCAGATTACTTTCTTTGGGGGCAATTGAAAAGTAAAATTTTTAGTACGAAGCCAGATTCTATTCAAGATCTTCAGCGGATTACGACTGAATGTAGACAAATAACTCAAGACATGCTTGAACATGTGACGAATAGATTCGAAAAAAATCTTTGTTATTGCATGGAGGTAAATGGACACTACATTCGGCACTTATTACCACATTGACCTAGCTCTTTATAGCAAAAAAATTTTTACTTTAATTTGTGCGAGTAAACTGTAAGTTGTTTTTTGTTTTTTTAATACACGGAGACTTGTTTTTAATTTTAAAGTAAAGTCTTGTTGCTCTGGGAACTATATTGATTATTTTTACAACATTTCTAGAATTTCATTATAAACTCAAATAGTTCCACGATTGAAGATAGGTATACAGTTTATTATACAAAAGTTACTAAAAACTTCACGGAGAATCTAAAAATTAAAAAAGAGTTTCCATTTAAAAATCTAAAGTATAGCACAATATCTTATTTTTGGATCACTGGTATTCTATCTTCATCGTTTTCAGGGTCACTACGGAAGGTTCTTTCATTAGTGTAGATGTTCCAGCACAATCCTAACCACTGGAGACCACAACGAAAGAGATAGTCTCTCTTCTTATCAAACGCACCTTATTAATATTAAGTCGTCACTACAGTGTAGTGTTCTCCACAACACACATGCCTTTATGATGGATATGCAATTTTTAACCATAGCCTATGTCTCAACAGTACAACTAATTTTCATTCATTTTCATTGGGCAGCATCACTTATAATAATACCTTTTAATGATATTTTAAATAGTTTTGTGTTATTTACCTTCACCGTAAAATTTTAGTTGAAAGACATTTTACATTGCCATTTTTAGAGAAGCTTATATTTAACTTGAGCTGTTTGGCTGTGTGGGACAAATTTTTTAACTGAATTTCAAACCAGTTACACTCAACCAATTGAGCTAAAATTTTGTACACATGTTTGGTTCGCGTGGCAATAGAAAATGAATTAACTGACGCCGTTTTAAATCAGTGTAGAAAATGAATTAACTGACGCCGTTTTAAGTCAGTGTTGTAAAAAATTATGATTTTTAATGAAAAACATCTGAATTTTTTCATTAAATTGTTTTTTCAATTTGTACTTGATTTGATAGACTCAATAGACACGTCTGGAAAGCGTCATACATCTGCGTATTTGACAGACTTTGCCATAAATTTGATAAAACCACGCAAGATGTACCATAACTGCGCAGCGAGTAGCATTGTTACCGATAATGCAGCCAATTGGAACAGTGAGAAATAAAATACAAGAATCCACTGAATGAACGTTATTACATATGGTTGCGCTTCTCATATTTAAAATTTACTTTGTCAAGATTTGGATGTTCAGGATATCAAGGAGCGTTGTGTTTGTCGTAAAGTGTTTTCGACATAATCACTCTGTTTCTGCGATATACGCAAAAGAAGGCTGAAAACATGTGTCCTACATAAAGACGCTGAAGACTATTTAGCGATTCTGAAGCCTATTTCAGTTGCCATTGGTAGGCTTCAAAGAACTGATGTATTCCTTTCTCATGCCGTACAGTAATTCAAAAATCTCGAATCAGCGTTTGAGTCGAATACAAAGATTTAGACCACATCTATTAGCAGACGACGAAAAGAATTGAGCTTTGAAAGCTGCAAAAGAACTAATTTCCAATGGGTTCGTGAAACTAATAAATCAATTCCTGATAAAATCACTTCCTTTTATCGACATAATGTTTGATGAAGAAATTCTGAAAACTTCAAAAGCTTTAGATTTGTGGAAATACCAACAGCTATTCAAAAAGTACTGCCCATTATTAAACAACTGATATCTGCTGCAGATTCTTCAGCATCTGTCGAAAGAGGATTTTCGACATTTGGTTTGGTACATTCCAAACTTCGAAAAAGCTACTAAATTAGTTTTCTTGCATTGCAGTTGACTTCCTAAATACATATTTTGTGTTTGTTTTTGGTGAGTTAGCCTGAGTAACGTTTTTCTTCACTGTACATATTATACTATTCAGGTATTCGTTAATAATTTTTATTTGTTATTTATTCATGTAGGTAATATTATAAACTATAAACTGGTTTTGTTCTTGTAAACTGTGTTTTCTTAAGTTTAGTTATGAATATTTACATTCGACTCATGTTTTTAAACTCCCATAATGAATGTAAACTCATTAGTTTTAAATAAACTATCTTCCTTTTTTTTAACTTCCTAATGAGTTATTTCCGTTATTTGCTTCGGCAACTATTTTTCCAGAAATTCATAAATTTAATTTATATCATTTGGTTTATAAAATGGCGATTTATAATTTCCATGGTCGCTACTATAAATAAGGTCAGTATAAATTCCATATGACGATCGCTGCAAAATATTGATTTATCATTATATGCCTTATATCTATCGAAATTTTATATTACAACCAAAGTAAGAAGTTTTATGAGGTCCTAATAATAAAATTTATGACAGGTGTATAGAAATTATCAAACTAGTTATTTGAGGTTATGCGTACTAGAAAGCTAAAAATGAATAAAAAAATATATTTTTAAAAACAAACTATCTACCTATTAATAAAATAAACTAAACATTTAAATTTACATATATTCTTTCCGATTGGAAATATTTAGACTTATTTAATGATGCTCCTTCAACGCAAGTTTGCAAATAGATGTGTGTTACTCACCCTGTTTTCATCCTGCAGTAAAAACGTAATACTCTTTTATTTGCAAACTTGAGATTAATGAGCTTCATTAGGGTCTAAATAATTCCAATCGGAAAACATAATTTTTAAATTTTCAATCATTCTATTAATAGATAAATATAATAGCTTGTTTTTAAAACGTATTCTTTATTTTATAGATTTCTGTCATACTCGCTTTCGTCTCGGTATAGCATGAGAAGCACTCATGCTTATAAGCAACAATGTATACACATTGCTATACTAATATCTATGTCCTAAAATAGTTTTTTTCTTTGCTATTTATTGCATTAGTTATCGTTCTCAGAGAGTTTTATGTAACGAATTTATATATAACAGCAATTTATTAATGACTTTAAGCGTTGTGTTTTAATTTTCATTTCTTTATTGTATAAAAAATGTTACTTTAAAAACATTGAATAATGGACTATATTAAAATTTATCACTTTGAATTACTGTAGCTATTTTTTTGACCTCAAATCAATTTTCCGTCGATTGTCTATATAACATAACCTTACATTTGTACACTTTGACACTTGAATTACAGTTGCACATTGCACAAGACTTTCATCTGTTCTGCTGCTTCAAAATGTTGTCCATAGTCTTGAAAATGGCAAGAGCAAAGCAACTATCGAAAGAAAATCGTGCTCAGATAGTAGTTTTGGAGAGATTCGCCGAAACCGAATCGTTTTCCGACAGGAAACGCTTAGGCCGGCCCGGAAAGACGACAAAAAGTGATGATAGGCTTATACAAGTGTTAAGTAAGCGGTCTATATTCAAAACAGTGCCAGATATTACAGCCGAGATCAATCAAACGCTACCGAATCCGATCTCCGAAACAACGGTCACAAATCGGCTGCATGACGTCGGTTTGTATGGACGTGTCGCTACCAAAAAACCATTGTTGCGGTCAGTAAATATTCGTAAAAGAACACAAAAATTGTTCCATCGAACAATGGAAACAAGTCTAATGAACCGATGAGTCCATATTTGAAATTTTCGGTAGCAAACGGCGAACGTACTGCCACAGAAAATCTGATGAACGCCGTGCACATCAATGTGTAATGCCAACAGTTATGTTTGGTGGTGGCAGCGTGATGGTATGGGGGTGTTTCTGCTACGCTGGTGTCAGCGCCTTAGTGAAAATCCATGGGAAAATGCGGAAAGCGGTCTATCACCGGATACTTTAGCGGAGCGCTATTCCATCTGGCATCGATTTGGTAGGGGAAGGGTTTGTGTTTCAGCAAGATAACGACCCTAAGCTTACATCAAAACTTCGTACACATTATTTAAGAACGAAGCTGCACGCACTATTGAATTGATGGAATGACCACCACAATCGCCGGATGCTAATCCTATCGAACTGTTGTGGTATAAGCTGGACAGGGAGGCGCGAAAACTGCGTCCAACCAGCGAATCTCACTTGTGGCAATGTCTTCAGCAGGCTTGGCAAGGATTGTAACCAAAAATACTACAGAAATTAGTGGAGAGAATGCCCAGAATTTGTAGGGCAATCATCAAATCGAAAGGCCAATATATTGACGAAAAACGGCTGGATTCATTTTTCATTTGTTTACACAAAAAATTCAAAAATATCACAAGTAAATATTTGCAACTTGTTTATAGAATGTTATTCCAAATAAGCAAGGTTATATAAAACGGTCTGAGAACGATAAAAAATAGATTTTTCTAAGTGAGGCCAAACTTTTTCAGTGCAGTGCATGTTGAATTGAAATGTATACGTTTTGGACACCTTGGCGGCCCGTTTCAAAATACAAAATGACAATATATTGTATTTATCTGCCTTCTAGGTGATAGTTCATTTGTTTTGGTCGCTAACATTGTATCTTCATTTCAGAAGGTTGAAAGAGGTGAATATATAAGTAGCACAACTTTTTACGAACCGGAGGACCAAGAAAGTGAAGAGGAAAATGATGAGTCTCCAGCAAATGAGCAATCTGGTAATTCTGAAAAATGTGGGGTAGAATAACATCAAAGTGAGACTAAACTGTGTTCCATTATTGTAAATAAATATAAATTATGTACATACATTTCATATATTATTTTCGATTTTGGTATAACGTATTTTATGCAATTCTATACTCTATTTTTGTAGTATACTTCTCAGCAGGGTATGTTGGACATTGCAGCGTTTTTGTGTTTGCCAAAGTGGTTAGATGGATGTTTTGACCTGTGAAGCATTGACATGGATATATGTATGCGTGCACTGTGTTCCAGTGCTGTATAAAATAATTGCAAAATAAATCTGAAATTTAAATCATTACATTAACTATTAGTGTAATGTACTGTAAAATATGAATTGAATAGTTATGCTTGGAAAATTCAAATAATGCCTATCAATGGGAAAATGCGTGCCATCTAGGCATTTTAGTGCCTATGTTTATCAGCACACCACAATTTTTCCAAAAAGTGTCGTTCTTAGTGGGTTTGTATTGAGTGTATAAAGACTATATAGCAACACTGTAAATATATTAATACATAACCTCACATATTGAAAGTTGTAAATTGGTACAATCTACCCTCGCTAAAGCCTGTTAACCCGGCATCCCACAGGTAAAATTTTATTACAAGTTCCGACAGGTGTGGTGTGATATACCCCAAATATAGGCAGGCTTTTTATTTACTAATTTTGTTTCTTTGATTACTTTCATGATTTAAATATCATTTAACATTGTTTATGTTTATACAACTCGTATAACAACAAAAAAAACTAATCTGAATATTCACATAACTAGTTTATTTGAAATTACATTTTTTTGTTATTGGAACATAGGAACAAGTTTCTAATTTTAATTAAAAATTAAAAAAACGTTCAGTACATTTTTTGCTAAAAATGAAAGAACACACTCTACACTTTTATATAAAGAAAACCGAATAAACCTAAATGGAACAGAAACATTTTTATTCATTGGTAACTTCAGCAGAATTTTTGCAAAACTTAGCGCATGTTCAAGGCAAATAAATGTTTCCCAGGTCTGACAAACGTATCTGGTCTTTCTGTTTTCAGCTCGGGAACATTCTGGACACCTCCCTTGTTGATTTGGTCTCACCTTCTTCGATGGAGGTTCAGGATTTTCACCCAATATTTTCCGAATATTTCCTCTTAGCTCCCTTGTTAGGCCTAGGGTTTTTCATTCTGCTTCTTTGAAATTCTTCTGCCAACTGCATACCCAACTGCTTTAAGAAAATTCTTCTTGGTAATTTGATGTTAGTGTTCTCTCTATATATAATATAACTGTTAATGCCTGCAGTATTTAGGAGGGAGAAAAATAAAGTTAAAGGCCAACGTCGACTATTTCTCGAAACATTGTATGATGCAGATAACTCGTCTACTACATCAACGCCACACTTGGTAAAGTTATAAAAAGATATTATTTCTGGAAGTTTTTTCTCTGACTCATCTACTGCATCATCGTGATGTAAAGAAGATAATAGCAGTACAATTTTGTTCTTTTTCGGGCAATAGGAAACAAGAGTGTATCCTTCCTGGAATCCAAATAAGCTAGAATGAACTTCTCGATTATTTACATTAAAAAAAGATGCTGGTAGACATGGTTTATTTTTCCGTATAGTTCCCACCGCAGTCAGTTTGTGATCCTTGCGCAGAATTTCTAAAAGCTCAAGACTGGTATATCAATTGACGAAAGTAATGTTACGGTTCGTTCCTGAGACTGGAGCCACTAAGCGGCTTACTATGTCCTTAGGACTATTGCTGACATTAAATACTCCCTCAGGTTGCTTCCCCACATAAACTTCCATATTCGATAGTTCGTTCGCGCATCTATAAGGCCTCTTGTTCACGGCACGTTTTTCGCCGTAAAAATCTACGGTTAATTCGCCGTAGGTAGGCACGGTTATCAGTGTTGTATGGATCACAGTGGGAGCTTGTAGACATACACGGCAGCGCTACGTTACGGCAAAGCTGCCGTGCTCGCCGTGAAAGCCCCTCGGCGCGCCGCGTCTGGCGACGGCGTGATTTTCATCAGTGTTGTATCGCAGTGCATGAGAGCTTGTCGATGGTGCCGGACGTTTTCACGTTTTGGGAAAGATATTACACAGGCTGATGAAATAAGCGATAAAATGGACATCAATCAAGAAGTTCTTATAACAAAATAAACGCCTCAAGTTTGATTGCTGGAAAGAAATATTCGTACAATTGAATCCCGCATTTGAAGATTTAAGTGGTGAAGAAAAGAACACTTTTGGTTAGTAACTGATATATTTCTCACTTACAGTAATCCACTTAAGCATAGTTATTTTGATAAGAGAGGCTACCTTCGTTAGACATAAAATATTGTGCAAATTTGTTGCGAACATCGTTAGCTAACAAATTTCCGCGAACTGCATTCGTCATAGGTAACTGTGTTAGTTCCGATTCTGATTCAAAGGTTGATTCTCTTTCACTCGTATTATCAAACTGAAACTTTTCCTCTTTATGTACAAAATTTTGTAAAATGCAACAAGCTTTCACAATATCCACAGCCAAATCGATGGAAACATTCAGTGGCCGGTGGAGAATACGCCATTTATTGGCTAAAATGCCAAAACCACATTCAACAAATCTTCGTGCTCTTGTGAGTCGATAATTGAACGTTCGTTTTAATTGGTCAAGTTGATGGCCTCCGAATGGACGAAGTAAGTGATAGTGCAGAGCAAAGGCTTCGTCTCCAACAAACACAAACGGTAATTTGTAGTCTGTTCCAGGCAAGCGGATTTCGTCGGGTAGGTTCAGTGTATTGTTTGTTAAGTTTTTCCAAAATGCAGTTTCTTTGAAAACACTGGAATCACATTCCTTTCCGTAGGCACCAATATCAACAAATATAAAATTGTAATCGCTATCTACTACCGCCATTAAAACTATAGAAAAATAATGTTTGTAATTCAAAAACATCGAACCACTATCCACTGGCTTAATCACTCTGATGTGTTTACCATCGACTGCACCTAAGCATAGCGGGAAATCAGAAGATTCTTGAAACTTGTTAGCTATTTGTAGCCAGTCTTCCTTAGAAGGCATTTTCATATACTCTTTGCACAGTTCTGACCAAATACACTGGCAAACTTCACGTACGATGCAACTTATGGTTTTTACTCCAATTCTATAGGTGTAGTGTAGGTCTGTAAACGTAGCTCCTGTTGCTAGGTATCTGAAATACAATGATAAAAATTAATTTTATTTACAGGGCAACATGTGATGAAAAAATGGACCAATATGAAAGATAATTGGATGAAATGTCATAAAAAAATGGGTGAATATAAATCTGGCGCTGGAGCACACAAAATAAGAAAATACAATTTTTATGATCAAATGCTATTCTTAAGCAAAATTGTAGAACATCGCAAGACTGATTCCAGTATGGATGAGCATGTTAATAGTTCAGGCATCAATAATGAAAATGCAGAACCGAATCCATCAAGATCACAGAACGGTAATGCGAGTGAGGCTCCAAAGGCTAAGCAGAAGAAAAAAAATAATCAACTTAGTGAGGTTGACATTAAGTTTATGAAGTTTATGGATGTAACGGCACAGGAGGAGAAAAGCCGCAGTATGAACTTTTTTAGAGGAATTTCTGATTCAGTTGACAAGTTTACTGATGAAAACATGATAGACTTCCAGTTTCAAGTCATTTCAATAATTAAAAGCATACAAGAAAGAGAAAATAACCGATATATAGCAGCACCTAGAAACCAATGGGATCATGGCCAGCAAGGATATCAAAGCGGCACAACACCTGCGAATTCACAGTTTTCAGTGTATGGGCATTCCACAGCTGCTCGATCAGGCTTTGGAATCAATGGCCAGGAATACGATTTTGGACATAGCTCTGGTTTAGAGCCCATCCCCAACCGACCAGAATCGCAAGCATCTGCTCAAAGTGTGAATACAGAAAGTACCTCTGCAAATTCTCAAGCCAGTACTGAAGAATTCGATTTTAGCTCTGCATTTCGGGAGCATCTTTAGCTTCAACTTAGTTTTTTTACGTAACTTATAATCATTCATAGTACAAGTTCGTTTGAGATACAAGGCTTTGTATTAATACATAAATTTAAGTAAAAGTATTTAGTTTGATTTTTTACTTACCTCAACGTTACAGCCAATCTTTCTGCGGGAGGTATGCTTTGTCGCATATTGGTATCTTGGTGCTTTAATTTCTGTGATAATTTTTGCAGCAGTTTATCGAAAGTTGTTTTCTGCATTCTGAAATAATTGTAAAACTTGGCTTCATCCTCCCTCAATTGATTCTTGACAAGCGTATGAAATGCGCCTAATTCTCCCCGTTTTTTCAAGATCGGGTGTACCCAAAACCTTCTTTTTCTTCTCTCTTGTTTTTTCAGTCTTCTATACACATAGTACGCAAGCACAATCTTTTTCTTAGGATTCATGGCGAGGACTTCTATAGTTTGCCGCAGAAAAGTCTCAACTGAGCTCACTTGGATTCATTCGACGGGCACCTTTGCCGTGCCCCGTGCAAGCTTGCACGTTTTTGTAACCGTACGGCAAATTTGCCGTACGGCAAATAAAACGTGTCGTGAACAAGAGGCCTAGGCTTGTAGTTTTATGCCGTATTTTGCGGGCTTATTTGGAATGTATTGTCTGAAGGAGCTCCTGCCACAAAATGACTCCAGTTTCTTATCGATTGTAAGATATTGAGACAAATAAGCCTTCTAACAGTTGTCAACAAATCTATCGCAAACAGCTGTAATAGGGGCCAACTTATCCAATTTAACCCTATCTTTGCGATTATTTTTGTTGTCGAAACGTAAACAGGAAATAAGGAATTCAAATCGCCTTTGACTCATAGTAGCCGGAAATATATCCATTCCAGTACCATCGGTATTCCATAGCTCATATAAAAATCGGTGGTTATTTTTGAAAACTCCTGATAGGTACAAAATGCTGAGCACTGCTTCAATTTCTGCCGGATTCGTTTCTCCTTAATGGGGAGATTCCTTCCATTTCTCAGATTTTTCTATGATCCTTAGATTCGTATTTTTAACTATATCTGCGATCATTACCTTATCAATAAAGAGCAAAAAGCATTCAAGTGGAGTTTTAGCCATTTTCGCATGGTTTTTAACTCCTGGAAGATGGGCTATTATGTTTTCAGATCTACTTCGAACATTTCTATTAACTCTTTCAGGGGCAAACTATTTTATAAAATTTATTCTCTATTTGGGCACAAAAAACATTTTTTTTTATTACTTGTTTTTCACATAAAATGCTATTTGAGGATATAAATAATACTCAAAGCTTTTCATATTTTTTATTTTTACATGTAATTTTTCATATATTTGGCAAAAAATAAGTGGTGCTATATATGTACCACTGCCCTATTCCTATTTATTTCTGTGAAAGTCCTGGAAACAGGTTTTATTTTTATTTAAACAAAGAGGCACATTGCAAACGCTGCATACCCAGTCCGTTCTTACTTGTTTTTTTTAGTGCTACAGTAAGCACACCGACGTCGAGTACCGCGTTCAGGTTGATGAGATGAACCTTCAAATCGAATTTCTTCAGAAACATATGGTTTTTTTTTTATGGCAACAGTTTCAAAGGTTGACAAAGAAGATCTTTTTCTATCTACCAGTTGTTGTACAACAAGACCTTGTATTATACTTCTTCGGAAATCTTTCATAGAAAGTGTGGGTAGCTGTAACTCCTTATATAATACAAATGCATTAACAACAGCAGCATCCAGGAAAAAAAAGAAAATGCGATGCCACCATTTATGGCTTTTTCGATCTATTTTGTAGGAAGTAAGATTTTGGTCGAACTTGTCGACAAAATTCATATTGGCATTGTAATCAGAAAGGGCTTTTGGACAAGGCACTTTGGTAATTGATCCATTCTTTTCTTTTCGGTTCACTTCAAGAGTATCACGTGGGTCATGGAAGTTAGACAGGAGAAAAACGGAACGCTTGTCCTTCCATTTAATAACAGACAAATCACTATTGCTTGTAAACCACTCGATATCACCTCTTTTCATGTTCTTATCTGATTTGAACTTCAAAATATTCCGCCTAGAAGAATTAACAGTACCACAGGCATGTATCTGCATATTTTTTAGATCTTCCATTAGCTCGACTCCGTTGAAAAAATTGTCAAAATAGACCAAGTGATTTTTATTTTCGAGACCCTCGCATAGCTGTTTCACAATTCTTGAGCCCAAGTTTTTCTCGACATAACCACTAGGTTTTCCTGTATAAATATCAAATTTTAGAGAGAACTTCTCCCTTTGAATTTTATCATGGATTCATCTATGGCAACTTCACGACTTGGCAGCATACATTTTCCAAATGCCTCTGACATACGGTTCAACAATGGCCTTACTTTGTACAGCTTGTCGTAATTGGCTTCGCCTTTTTTTGCCATCAATGAATTGTCATTCAAGTGAATATTTCCAAGCAACCAACTAAATCGCTTTACCGACATTAGATTACTGACATAAGAGTCATGTAGATCTGGCGCGCGAGACCAATGGTCCCTATAACTTGGAAGGCGCTTTATGCCCATAAGTAAATTTAACCCCAAAAATGTTTTAATTTCACGAACATCAGTTGGTTTATGCTTGCTGAACTGTTGTTGAGCATACAGGTTCGTTTCAAAAACAATACTTTCTATCAAGGAGTCAGAA
Source organism: Acanthoscelides obtectus (assembly GCA_963669975.1). Taxonomy (NCBI): domain Eukaryota; kingdom Metazoa; phylum Arthropoda; class Insecta; order Coleoptera; family Chrysomelidae; genus Acanthoscelides; species Acanthoscelides obtectus. The sequence continues at coordinate 51,225,780 of CAVLJG010000007.1, read as the reverse complement.
AAAAATAATTGAAATAATTTGTACGGTGTTGGATCTGTCATATTCGTTACACAATCTGCTAGACCAGAATGCGCAGTAAAATCTGGAGGTGGTGTAGGAGTTTTCACATTAGACCAAACTGGAGACTTTCTTCCAACTGATGAGGCAGATGAAGCTAGCTGCAGTTTTCCAGCGATAGTTGACAAAGGTATATCATCTTCTGAGTCACTATATGAACATATCAACACGTTGCTTCTAATAGTAGTTTCTGTATCACTTTCTTGGTCGTCTCTGCTACTGGCTAACGATTCACAATCAGATGGAATTTCTTCACCGTTTATACGACTTTGTTCCATTTCTGAATAAATGTTTTCGAGTTCGGCGTATAATTCACCTTCCGTCATATCGACTAGTTTAAATGGCAAGTCAGACATGTTGTAAGTCTGAAAATAAACAAAAAAATAGGGTGTAAAATAAAAACGTAATGTGTGCGGTGGTACGCATTGAGTACCAGTAAATATAAAACGATAGAGGTTTTTTTTCAAATAAATATAGGATAAAATCATAACAAAACAACTTTAATAAGATAATTACATCGAAATCATACAATGTTACTTACTTTTTTAGTGTTTCTCCACTCACAGCTGGTATATATTCTTGACTAATGAATCATAACCTTAATTTGCTTTTGCATGCGGTATTCCGAACTCCCGCGCTATTGTCGGTGCATGCGCTCTTTTATAGACACGTGAACAACTTACTTTGAGCGGTGGTTCATGGAATGAACCGCTGCTCGCTCTGTAAATGAAATTTTTACCAGTGGTGCTAAATATGTACCACCGCCTCATTAAAGCATGCTTTGAGGTGGTTTATTTTATATACCATCGCCCTTGAAAGAGTTAAGGCACTCTTTGAACCATTTCATCCAGTTTTTTTCCAAGAAAAAAACGACGTGTGCCCAGGGCTTGTGCTTCATCAGCTTGATGTTCTATAAATTCAGCGTTTTGCTCCATATCGGGATAGTCGCTGCAAACACTTACATTATCTATTTCATCTTCTTCTTCTGAATCGTCTCGATCGATCGCTTCATCTTCATTCTGTACTTCCTCCCAAAGTGCCCAAAGCCTACGTTGCTCCTTCTCGTATTCGCCATTATTTTTATATAGTCCTGAAATATTGTTTAACAATTTAAAGTTTTAATTAAAGAGTTATAAAAATACGACTCACCCAAAAACTCCGAATTCCGACACGCGGGGTATGACCAACCCCAAACAATCCTACGACGATACTACTCATTAGGCGTCAACAGACCAACTGCCTCACGTGGCTCGTGTCACTTATTGGAGTGTCCTATAAAGTTACTGAGGCGATGCCAGCAGTCGGCGTGAAATTTGAATAGATAATTTGTAAAATTCGATCGTTGGGGTTTGTCACACCCCACGTGTCGGACGCCGTGTTGATGCGTGCGTAATGTTTCAGTTTGACACAACGAATTTGAATAGATAAGGAGGCAACCCTACATTGCATTGTTTGTCGCCAAAATTGCGTAGTTTTAGTGCAAACGTTTGACTCACTTGCATACTAAATAATAACAATACTGACTAGTGGAAAGATCTACCTTGCTTATGCGTGTGCCGTTCTTTGCAAATTATGCAAGAAGTACCATTTCCTGGAATCGTCTAACAACAATTATCTGCAAACACTTGCACTTTTAAAAAGTAACACTAAAAATGGGAATTCAATGACAACACTATCAAAAAATTAACTCATGTCCACTCCACTTGGAGTATGCAATTCCATCCTGACAAGAGACTATCAGGTTTTGGAAACGAAAATCATTGACTTGCTGCTTTTTCCTAGTCTGAATTCGTTGGTTTGACATGCCAGAGTTTTAGCATAATTGGGTAAATAGTTCTACGCATCATTCATGCACTCTAAGTATGAGACTTTATGGTGACAGTATTCAATAAATCCTCATTACAGCAGGATACATTTCTTTCTAATATACAAATCTCACTAAGTGCGACTAAGAATACTTAATATTAAGTAGTATTTTCAGTAATCAGTACAACAGTAAAATTGTAAGGTGTGGGTCAATTTGGAGGGAAAACTAGTTTCACCATATCTCTACCGATACCTCATGTTGATACCTTTTTATACAGAAATATATTCTAGTACTGTTTTATAGATCTTGATGCAATGGGTTTTTATTCGATTTTCCAGTCCATAAATGTAACTTTCTTACTAGAAGACTTTGTTATAGATCTGCATTTAAACTCGGCGAATGGGTGTGCGGGTATTATTGCTTGTTTTTTTTAAAGATTCTAATATAAGAATAAATGAATCAGATATTGGAAAACTTGTTACATCTGTGGACATTGCTATAGGATATAGGCAAGACCCATTTTGCTTGCTTAAATTCTTTACATTATTTAGATTTTGATTGTTTTTGTTTTATTGTAGGATATTTTTGGACAGTAAGCGTGTGAAAAAATGTAAATTAGTAAATTATATAAAAGCTTGGAAAAATCGTGTTTTACTTGTATTGAGTGTCAAACCTTCCTCAAATTAACAATATTACAAAGTTTGCCAAATCTGTCAAATCAGTTAGTCTAGACAAATCGAGACAATCTCTCGATGTATCCCTAAAAATTGTCAATTTTACTGATTTCTAGCTCAGATGGGCGGGTAAAAAACGACAAAATGTCAACTTGCTGACTACCTACATAGCTATGCTGTGCAAATAGTTCATTCTCCTTTCGCTCGCTATGAGCGGCACCTATGGAGGAATGACTCAATGACATGCTCAACTACCATGCTGTAAGTCAGTTCACTAGCATGCTTTGTTGGTTGCAGAATGCCGAGGTTGTAGAGTATATCTCTGAACTAAGAAGGTGTTGCAAAGGACATTGGTTGAGTAGCACAGTAGCAAATCGCTTCTGGATGATTGTATGATATGTGTATATTGGCCTGAATGATATTTGCTTTGTGAGAAAATTATTACTGAATATACTGCCCATGAAGTATATCTATATATCTATATCTGTTCAAGCCGGGTTTGTGTTGTTTTTTTCTGGAGAGAGAGAGTCGAAGCTATACATTGCCATTTTCCCCGTTCTTTTTGCGTTAAGTTTGAGAACCATTACCGGAAATCACCACCGCGCCCGCGTTGTGTGTAATATAGCCACATCACAGAAAAATTAGGAATGACGCAACACATACAGTCAACTTACTTGACACAATGTTTTATAAAAAGTTCCCGTTAGTAGGTCTTGGCCTCCCGAAACAAACCTCAACAGTATTTCGTAATGTTGTCTAATGCGCTTTTAGTTCACAAGAAATTAATCAATGGAGAACGTAAGTGCGAGTCAAGTAAGTTCAAATCTGCCGATTTTTCAATGCCAGGGGTATATTTTTAATTGTTTTTATTTTATAATTTTTTATTCGAGTTATAGTAATAACGTACGTGTTTTTGGAATTGTCAACTAATAACTTATTACGCTTCGTTACAAAACTTAGGTTGATAATCATTTAAACCAAAAAGTTTGAACACATCACACACATTTTATGTAAGATTTAAAATAGTGGAAAACGAATTTCATTTACGTTTAATATCGTGACATTTGAGAGCAGATAGTAACACTTAATGGGTGATGCAAATCCGGAATGTAGTTTAATAATATTGAATGTGACGGTTTTGCCTTTGATGTTCTAACAAACCGTAGCGCCCTATATTTTTTAACTTAGCAAATGAAGGAAAATCAAATTACTGGCATGAACACCTCCCGCCGTTACTGCAATCCTGATATAAAATTATCAATGGCTGCATCTCGCACATTCCCCTTGCAATGTTATTATACAAAACTGGGCAGTTGGATCTGCCGAATGAGAAATAATTTTGTAGGTAAAGTGACATCAAATTTTACAAGAGTACCTATTCATTCCTATGATGATTGTGATAGGACAGTATAAAGTCCAATGTGTGAATCTCCACGAGCTCTTGGCCGTACGGAAATGAAACTAAAATTAAATTGTTATTATATTCATTATAACTTAGAGTTTGAGACAATATTTCCTTGAATGAGTGTACAGATAAGTCTAATACAGTATAATCAAATCGAAACATAATTTTCGGAGTTTTTTGCAAACGTCTCGGCCACTTTTTTATAAAATTCTTACAAATTTGCATTAACAAGCTTGGTGCTTCTTTACCAGGTTTTGAGTCTCCTGAGGCTGCTAAACGAGCGCTCTACCGTACATATTTTACATGGTAGAGCAATCAAAATTTTCATTGTCTCAAGGGAGGGCGCAACTGCCCCCCTAGCGACGCCCTTGAGCAGACTAATAAATAATTTAAGAAAATATCACCATATAAGCGGTACCATAAGAGACTTGGGATCGTTGAAGATGAGAGAGCTATATGAGCTACACTTATTAACTTACTACACTCATAAACTCTTATTTACTTCGATTCCTTTGTTTTTAAAAAACAAGCTAATCCATCGAAATTGTTTACACAGAGACATACGGTTCACTGAGACACTCACAATGCCTCTTCAGAAAACATTCTTTCATAAGTGCTTCACATACAACGCGATAACGATAATGATATACCTCGGGCATTAAAATCACTAAATTACAATAACTTTAAAAAGCAAATTAAACAACTCATTTTAGAAAAGCACTCGCCTACATAGTTTTACCACTCACCTCGTACATTTTTTTAGGAAACAACGCAAGAAGGTATAATTTACAATCCAGGTACTGCTTTTATTTGAAATAAATGAATCCACATTGTTGTGTATTAAAAATTTGATTGTTGCCATCAATTTTAACCAAGCAATGAGCTATCTAATTTGTTGCGTTCATTAGAAGATAATATTAATGATTGCTCATGCCACAGCCGACGTCAACTACGAGCCGTGATGAAAGAAAGGCAACACCGCGCTCGGACGGCATGGTAGTGCTACCTATGAACGTCGGCCGCCAGCGGCTGTGTGCTCCGTCTCCGTGTAATGTTCAAGAACTAAATTTAATTTTGGAAAAGAGGACAGTTCGATTCGATACAAATCGTCTGAATATGAAATAGCTCTAAAAAATTTAAAAATACGAAATAATCGTGATATATATGAGTCGCTAATGCAGTTAACCTAATTAAAAGTATTTAGTTTACGTTTTTTGGTGTCAGCACACTGTGTTCCAACAGGCCCAGCTTGGAAATGTGGAGTTACCTGTTTGTTTTTAATACATTTACTTTCAGTTTTACTGTTATTTTTCAATTTTACATAATCATTCAAAATTATGTTTGAAAAAATAGACAAAATCTTAGATAAAATATTTGCATAATTGCGGCCACAGATGCAAGTTAAAGAAAATTCACTGTATATAAGGTCAGACTGAATGCTGAGCAAGGTTAATTGACACAAAATAAAATTTTGATTATTGCTTTTCAAGAAGAAAATTTCCAATCTATCTACATTAATAATAGATTCAAAAATGGCATACATATGGTAGAATATGATTGGTACATAACTGGTTGGAATTGACAGTCCTCCTCTTTGCAAATGATCAAAATAAACATTTGTTGTTAATGAACCTTTTTCTTTAACTATTAGCGATTTGCATATCTCACAGTTTAGGTTTTTAGAGATAGCGTGTGAAGCATATCCAGATATATAAGTCTTAGTATTAACCTCTATGTCACAATTGGCTAAGTAATTTGTCTCAAATACTTCATTGAATATATCCGAAACTTCAGGATTTTGTTTGGTATCCAAGAAATCAAAATTTTCTTGAGCTTCTAAGCAGTTTTGGAACCTTGTTTTAATTTCTGCTAAAGACAATGACTATTTCTTTTCATTGAAAATATGCTTCAGCCGTATTTTCTTTTCAGCATTTAAAATTACATCATATGACACATTGTAATTGCAGCCACATAAAAGTCTATAATTGCCAAATCGTTTTTCTAAATTATCAGTGGTGAATTTTCCAGGCAATACATACTCAATGTCAAATTGATTAAATGAATATTCAATTATATTAAGTAGAGTCAGCGTGCTTTGATATAGAGCTGTATTCGTTTCTGGTGTCAGGTGTCCATTATTATTCTCTAGATTATGCCATTTTTCTAAACATATCAGGAATTTTTTTAAAAATTGTACTCTATAATCATATTTATTGGTAATAGGCTTACAAAATTCGTTTCGCTTCAATTCTCCTTTTAATAGACTTGTATTACTGACAATATCCCACCAATTCCTGATTATTTCCAAAAAGTGTGCAGCATTAAACTTTAATTCTTTCATAGCAGCTATTGTTGAGTGATGGAATAAATTATCTACAAAATTTACATTTTGCCTTTCAAATGAATTTGGATGCAATGTTTTATAATTTAATTTATATGCTTTCTTAACTACAGCTTCTTTTTCCAATTGATATACAGCACGAATGTTTTCAAATTTAGCATACTGAATAATATCATTATTGTCAAAATTAGGATATACAAAAGTTTTGTCTAGGTTTTTTAAATTAATCCAATTATTTCTGATACTCTTGAAAATATGCACAACATGATAAGTTAAATACATGTTCTTATCAGGATTATGTAACAACACAAATAACTTCAAATCCACATTTTTGAACTAAATTTATCACATGTTCAACCAAAGGTGTCATTTCATCACCTCTTAGATTTGAAACTGGTAGTAATTTGATAATTTCTGTTATGTTTCCAAATGCTGAAGATAGCATGAAGGCTAAAACAGTTTTAGCCATGTCATTTTTATTTGAGGCATACCCAACAATGTTTTGTGAGCGATAGTCCAGCCTAGATGTTATATAAATTTCATCGATCATCAAAATTACAATTTTTTCTCTTGGAGCTAATTTAATTGCTGTATTCGAAAGGTAGTGAGGTAGTGTTCATTATTCCTATCATTTTTTGGAGATATATCCATACTTGAGGAGATATGTTGTAAGTATCGCTTACTTGGCAAAATAAAAAATCTTTTATTTGAATTATATGTTGATGATGACTGGTTATAAAACGTAAAAGCCATTATTATTGAAAGTGATGCATATCTGTTTTTCCTGTTTTGAATTTGTCTCAGCTGATCAGCAATAATCTCTAGATTTTTTGTATATGGAAACATAACTGAGTCATTATTAATTATGGAAATCGCTGTGTCAAGTTGTTAGAATGCATTCATGATGCAAACTTCAACAGAGTTTTTGTGTTGGTTCTCAGAAGAATAGAAAAAATACCTATTTATCAGGTTTTCTAATTGGGACCATCTGGTAATTTTGAGATCATATGGCAAAACCCACTTCAAGTCACTAAAAGAAAGCTTACATCCTTTATGAACAACCTGAACTTCCATCTGACCATCAACTATAATCTGTGTATTCAAAGTTAAGATATCATTTTCAAAATCCAATTTATAAAAATATAGCTTTCCATCAGATAATTTATTATTCCATTTCTGTGAGGATTTAATTTTTGAAAATTTAATTACAGCCTCTGAGATTGCCAAATCACAAATTGAAAAGGTTATGTTTTCTCAGCGTTTTACCACCTACGTTGCCAGATTTCTTTGTTCACGGCTCGTAGTTGACGTCGGCTGTGCTCATGATGCATTTCTTAGGTATAGTCAACGCCAAACAAAGTGGCGTGCACGTCATCACGATAAAAATTCCCCGACCTAATGCCTAGGTTTCTATCACAAACAATTGCTCTATTGCAGTTTCATATTAATGTGATATATAAATTGTAAAATGGTCATTACTCTCTTATTATGGTTAATAGTCATATAAACATTGTTATTAAAATATCACATAAGTTGCTTTCTGATAAATTTAGACGCATTATGCGAAATAAAATGTTTTGCAAACGCTCCAATCACTTATCGAGATGTAAACGCACTAAACCGATTTCGCAGCGTTGACACATTGTCACCTTGAAACTTATTTAAACTGGGAACTGACATTTGTATTAATTTTGACAGTGAATCAATTTGTGGCATTTCAAATCTTTATAAATCCTTTGGCCCCGCATACTGTAAATCAACAACTGTTTGTTTCAAAACAAAATTATTCATTTTACGAGTAGATAAAGGCAATTTTGGTATATAAAGATGCCCAAACAGTTAAATAGTCGGTGTAAGGAACTCGTGGCCTCGTTAATGCACTACTTTGAGCAAAAAAGGGACAACAACGGGCCTTTGTTGCCTTTAAATGCTGTTCAAGAGGTAGGTTACTAATAATTATATGTAATGTATATTAATAATAGTGAAATTTTATTTCATTTTTTGTAGCGTGTTGCTGCTGCTTTAAAAATTAGTTTAAGGACAGTTAATCGTATTTCCGAGGGTGTGAAAAGTGATGCAAATTTAGAATCGCCCAAGAAAAAGCGGAGTTATATTAAACGTGTAACCAACACAGCGACATTGGATACAAGTGCCATTGGAGAAGTGATCTATAATATGTATCACAAAAGTAAGATCTTATTATAATAACTTATCAGAATTTTGCATTAATTTGTTAACTAAATTATAATGTCATATTACACATGGTTTCAGAAGAACAAGTTACGATACAAACTTTATGGTCTCGATTAAGAGATAGGGCATTATTTGATGGTAGTGCCACGTCTTTAAGGCGGTTGCTTAGAGATCTTGGATTTAAGTGGCTTAAGGACAATCCGCGACGAGGGCTCATGGAACTACCAAGTATAGCTTTGAAAAGGGTGGAATTTCTAAGGCAATACAATCAAGCCAAGGTTGAGGCCTTATACCAGTTTGTCTTCCTCGATGAAACTTGGATATTTCAAAATGGGACCATAGGTCGCTCTTGGCAAAATGGAAACCAAAAAAGCGTGAAAGCTATTAAAACAGATGGTAAAAGGTATGTACTTTTACACAATTTGCACTATAAAATTTAAAACTAATATATTTTAGATACATTATATTACATGCTGGAAATGAAAATGGGTTTATTGAGGGTAGTGAAGCGATATTTTCTTCGAAAACAAAATTGAGCGATTACCATGGAGAGATGAACCAGGACAATTTTTTGAAATGGTTTCAACATCAGTTATTAGAAAAATTGGAGAGTCCATCTATGATTATACTGGATAACGCCCCTTATCACAGCATGATATTGAACAAAGTGCCCAACAATGCATGGACAAAAAAAATATCCAAGACTGGTTGACAAATCAAAACATACCATTTTTAAACACAATGTTTAAAACAGTGCTATTGAGTATTGTTGCTCGGTACATAATGCTTCTTAATTATATATATTTTGGTCGACAGTTTATATTTCTTTTGTTTATTCCTATTCTTAAAATAACTGCTTTTTTAGAAACAAACCACCTAAAATATACGTGATTGATGAATTGGCGGAACAACATGGGCACAAAGTTCTTCGTCTGCCTCCTTACCATTGTATATTTAACCCTATTGAGTTAATTTGGGGCATAGCAAAAGGTTACTATAACAGACATATTGGTAGAGATGGTAACAGTGAAAAAGACTGTTTGGATATGTGGAACGAGGCGCTACAAACGGTTTCCCCAGACATGTGGAAAAATAGTGTTCGACATACTGAGCAAGAAATTTTTAAATGGTATGAAAGAGAACGAATTTTTGATCGACCAGACATCGAACCTTTAATAATCAACTTTGAGAGTGATGAAGATTCAGATTCAGACAGCGCTGAAGAAAGAAACTCCGACTAACTTTATTGTACAGAAAAAGCTTACACCAGTAGCTTACCTAATTTTAGAATGCATTTTTCTGTATGAATTCTGTAAAATAAATACCATGCATAAAATTTGGAGGACCCCATTTGGATTTTTATTCAGTACCTTTAAGCTATCAATTAAATATGGTAGTTTCATAGTGTCATCTGATCAATAATTGTCATACTTAATGATTATGCAAGTACAGATCTATAATTTTATTATACTATTATTTTTGTTCTCATTTGAGGTTAATATTGCTTATAAACCTAGATATGTAAATAATAAATTTTATTATTTTACAAAAAGTTTGGCAACAATGTAAATTTTTCAACACACCCACCTTGATGACGTGCACGCCACTTTGTTTGGCGTTGACTATATTGACTGTTGAGTTTTTTCAATGTTCCCATTTATACTGTGAAAAAAGTTATCATTCATCTCATCCTCAGGCGTACACACAGTAACATTTCATTTGAGCTGTTGCTTCCTTGGCAAAACATCAATGTCATGTTGTCATGGCTTTGTCATAACTTGTGCTCATAAGGAGTGTTGCCATTCGTAGTGACTTGTCGCGAAAATAGCGACTTTTTTACTACTTTGAGACGTAGCGGCGAATTTCAAAAACAAACCTGTTTGTAGCTACTTTTTCGACTTAGATTAGGACAATTTATTTTTAATTATTTAACGATTTAGATATTAATTGAAATTATCGTAATAGGTACATACATTTATTTATATTCAAATTATGTTTAAGGATGTGGCGCTACTGATTGCCGGTATGTCGGTTGTCATGTCTGCTTTATCGGCTCAGCTGGGATTACCACGATACCACGTAATCGTATTAGCTGTGCTCTGGTACTTCCCAGAAACCTCTTGGTCTCGTCAAACAGAATTATTTAAAGTTGCACTAATCGAAGATAAAAATCCGACTGCAAGTGGAATTTATAATGCATTTTTAAACCCTTTTGTAAAAGCATACTTGGAATTTCTTAATTATATTTATTTAATGCATTCCAGTCTGACAAAGCTTTATTCCCCATTATTACCAAAGAAAGTAAGAGGTTTATCAGACAACTGTGTAGAGATTTAGATAAAGCGGAACTTCTTGTTGATGAATCCCTATTTACATTAAATTTTTTCCATCCCCATTGTTTACTACCATTAGAAGAAATTCAGCTTGGGCTTAGCCTGGAGACATATAATATATTCAAAAATTTAGATAAAGGTCACGTTCAACAATTTAAGTTAAAATGCTTGAGTGTTTACCAAAAAGCTGCTACCGACTCAATTAAAAAATTTCCTGTTAAAGATACGTGGATGGAACATCTTGATTTTATAGAACCCAATAACGTTTTGAATTTTAAATTCACGGAAAATTCAATACATATTAAAGTTGTTTTAAAAAAATTTAAACATGTTGCTGATAGTAATTTGGCGTTTTCAGAACTAACTAAAATACAAAATTATTTTTCTTTGGAAGAAAAAGAACAGCTTAAACAAAAATCAGCGGTAGCTTTTTGGGGTGAACTGAAAGAATTAAAAAATTTTAACGACCAATATGTTTTTGCAAATATTGGGACAATTGTTACCAGTATTTTGATAATTCCGCATGGAAATGCTGATGTCGAAAGAACGTTTTCACATATGGCAGATATAAAAACCAAAAAAGAAATAAATTAAGTGTTGACCTTTTCTGTTGTATTTTAAGGGTAAAATTGGATTTAAAACAACATAAGAGTTGCTGTTTAATAAATAAAATAAATCCTAATCATTTGTCAAAAATGAACAATGTTATCAAAATACAGGCACAACTCTTGAAGAAGATTCTCATTCAAGTGATAGTGATTAGGGTAGCTTAGTTTTTTTTTATTTATAACTTATGTACTTCGTTATGTTTTTTTGGAACTTTAAATTTAAATACGGTTTTATTTGGTTTTATTGGCCGTGTTAGTGCACCTCAATTAAATTAAAAAGTACACATTCCTTTGTAGCGACAAAGTAGCGAGTTTTCGGATGGCTGGTAGCGATTTTTGGTCTGATCTACCTGGCAACACTGCGGCATAACCTCAATTCAGTTTGTTTGTTTTCTGAAAACTATAGTTTTTCGTTTGTCTCCTGACGATTTTTCTATAAACAATACAAATATTTGAACAAATAGACAACTATGCTAGAAAAGTTACATGAATATTAATGAAAGAATTGCATACCCTTTTGAAACCAGGTAAAGTATTATAAACTTACAACTTGTATTGGAGGCCTATTTCGCAGTGCCGGATGCTCCGCTGTTCGATTTACGTCTGCCGGGGCGCATGACGTCACCCTTAGAGTGATTATCATTCGGGTTGATATGAAAAATGTGCAACCTGCATATTTTCACCTACAGGCCAAACGGTTGGACGTATTTTCACATACAGGGTGACTTCGAAGTTGAGTCATTTATTTTAACAGTGAGTAGATCTGATCAAAAGAAATGTTTTTTTCCTTTACCATTTTTCTGGTAAAATTAAAGTAACAAAGATAACCCTTTGGAAGTTTGAGTACCGCCCTATCTCAATAATAATATTATGTGCTCGTGTTTGGCAACAACGGCTATAATCCGCCTTATCGGTTCATCGCATCGGAAACAAAAAAGCGAAGTTGTATATAGTCAGTGTCAGTCGGTAACGCGTGAGTGAATAGTGGTGTCTGTTCCGTGGCTCAAACGAAATCAAAAATGGCACATGTTTACGAAAATGCTGAACTTGTGGACATGATTCTTATTTACGCGGCATCACGGATTTATGCGGATTGGTTTCCCAATCGAGCGCCACCAACCCCTCGTGCCTTTGTTAATGTAGTACAAAGGGCTCGTGAATCAGGTGACTTAAGACCTCACAGGGGAGGGCATGCCGGTGCTCCAAGACCGCACGATCAAATACAGGTCCGCACTGAAATACTTGTCGGGAGGATACTTTATAAAACAAGGTAACATTTTTATATTTTATTTTTTTTTTATTTTTACACACATATTTTGGTTTATCTTCCTTCTACAATCATTACCTGAAAATTAATGACTCAACTTCAAAGTCACCCTATATGAAGTGTCGTTGGACTCGTCTTAGCAGTGCGAGTGACACTAGATACATTAAAATTTTATACAAAACAAAATGGCGGAATTTCATAAAAGATTTAAACCTTGTAATTCATATTTCATAGGCTACAGCTCGAACGGCTTGATAGATTTTCACATATGAGGTGTCGTTGGATTCGTCTTAGCGGTGCCAGTAACACTGGCTGCTTTAAAATTTTATAAAAAACAAAACGGCGGATTTAAATAAAAGATTTTAACCTTGTAATTCATATTTCATAGGCTATAGCTTAAACTCTACTGTAAAAACAAGATTTTTCTATATTACCTATATTTTAGTATGTTCTGTGGAGCAGGACTAACATGCTCATGACGTTAATATTGCACTACATTTATTCATCCTTCTTCCACAGAACATCCTAAGTACTAACTACATGCAAGTGTGAAAATGTACTTAACTCGAAAAGTAGAAAAATGACAGTATAACAATAAATGGAAATGACTTAGTCTAAGCCACAATTTTTCTCCATTTTCTTTCACGATTTTTCAGGTCTTCCAAACTTTTACTCAGTTCTTTAATCCAGAAGAACATCCTTGACCTGAAAAATAGTTTCTTAGCTTTTTCAGGGCGTCAATGTTGCTGCTCTTCAACAGAAGTTCGCCTATAAAATTTTTCTTGTCTGTCACTATTCCGTCCCCATTGAATGTAGTGAACACCTTTTAAGCTTCTCAATTTGATTCATGAAAGCTTGGACAGTTTTGATAATCCACTCTCACTAAGATGGTCTATCCAGGAGTAAGTTCCATTTGAGGAACTTTTCAACCTCTCAACCTGCAATTTATGGCAAACAAAGCCAGCCAAATTTTTCAGCCCATCATACTCGAGCTCACTCATTTCTTCCACCAAAACTTCTTACACTGCAGGTGCATTCAGTTTATTCATAAATGATGCAGTCAGTGGAATGTCTGGAGTATCCTCTTTCCTCTACACTGCTGTACTCGTGAGTATGCGCCTTCGTGCGCTTTTTACATCGACTTTGATTTTTCTTTTTGTATGATGTAGCCATTTTTTGCTAAGGTTTGGGTCTTGAGGAAATCTGTAGAACTTCATGTCTTTGCCAGGATTCCGTTTAGACTGGTTGTCGGAATTTTTAACAATTTATCAACCACACAGGCTACATAAAGTATGTATAACTAATAGAACACGTCACAAAACCACCAAAAAACACCAACAAATCGCACTATATAGTATTAACCACGATACACGTGAACTTCAGTAACGTTACGACAATCCTGCCGCTGGTAACCACGAGCCGACAACTCTCCGGGTGACGTCACGAAGCTCCGCCCACACGCGCAATATTCTATCTTCAGTGTATGTGTATCGTGCCTATTTGTTTCACAATGGTGGGGTATACATTTCTTTGAATTTTGATTTTCATCTCAGACACACCTCTTCTATTGTGGATAGCGTGGTAAACTTATGCAAACATTTGTGTAATAGATTTTTTATAGTCCGTCTGATTGACTTGGATTCTTGATGATAATATATTAAGTGACATATAAATCCGAACACCCAGTTTAAATGATTTTATTTTAATAAAATTTTGTATAAGTACTTAATGAAGCATAATAAGTAAATGATAGAAATTTCAAAATGATTGCACTGCTTTAAAGCCCTTTGACCTTTAATAATGTGTGGATGCACCCTGATGTGCTACGCATTCTCCAACGCGCCTAGGCATGCTTCTGATCAGGTGGTCAATGTCCTCCTGTGGTGTGGCCAGTATGAAAACAAGCCAAAACTTCTCATTCGTCGGTAAACACTTCGCATGCCAATAGGTCTTCCGTGTTCTGCAAACCATTCATTTGCAATGGACCTGGTAGTGGAGAAACGGTCCCTTAAGGCCAATAATCTTGGCGGCGATCTTCACGGTCTGTTGTTCTACGGCGGCGTCCAGTGCCCCTTGCTCTTTGCGTACGGCCTTCTCGAAGCAATGCCTGACAACACCTAACCACAGTGTCTACACTTCTTTGCACTTTAACTGCAATTGCCCGAAAAGAAAGTCCAGCTTGATTCTTTACTGCGGCTGAAATATTCATTTTTATAGCGTTAGTGAATTAAAAAAAAGCAGTATAAAAACCGGAATGTCCAACTAATAAGACTGAAAATTTTTTCACTTGTTATTTACAGTAAGATAAATACATTCACCAACTTTTATTAAAATAACCATTTAAACTGGGTGTTCGGATTTATATGTCACTTAGTATACATTGAAAATTCAGGAGGAGTTTGAATGTTTTAGGTTGCCTAGTTACATTATCTTCCATATTTATTAGCTGTTATTCTAGAGGTAACACATGATTAGAAGAATCTTTCAATCCATTTAACCATATATCCTCCTTAATCAATATTAAACATTGCGTAAATCAAACATCTTTTGTGTACATTTGAAACATAGCTTTTTCAAACAGTATTATGCATGTTTATCATAACAATTATATCATATTGCACCCAATTTTTTGTTCATCAAATATGTATGTGCTATTTGTATCTTGTGTGCTTTTGTGATTAAACTTTTGAAGAAGAAAATTGATTGTTTTTATATTTCAACAAATCATTTTAGTATGCAAAATAAAGGTCAAAACTGATACTGAATTATGAAAAAAATTATCCAGCATAAGCTAAAAATGTAATCAAGCATTACCAACATTCATTGACACATAAAGCTGAATTAAGGAAGTCATTTTGTGAAAAAGTAACTAATCTCTGGAAAATGTAAACTGCACCTTGCATTTTCAATTTTTCTTATCTGTCAAAATAACACCAGCCTGAAACACTTCCTGTCAGTGAAGAAAATATATTATGGATATAATAATTGTGTGAACCCTTTTTTGGTATTTAACCAAGGAATTATTTCTAAGAACATATCTACTACTCTTACAGGAAATTAAATATCAAATATTTTCCAAAAATATTTTATTAATAAAACCAGTATCTCTTTTTTGTTTTAGCCATATTGTAGTTATATATATTTTTTTAGTAAACATGGCTCAGTTGCTATCAGAACCAGTAACAACCAAGGACACTGCCTGCTGCCAAGACAAAAAGTTCAAGGTAGGATCCAGCTGTATGCAAGGATGGAGGGTACATATGCAGGACGCGCATACACATCTGCTATCTTTACCAGATGATGCAGATACAGCATTCTTTGCTGTCTATGATGGACATGGGGGTGCCAAGACAGCAGATTATGCTTGCAGGCATTTACACAAATATATCATTAAGAGGCCAGAGTACCAAGAGGGAAATATTGCAGAGGCCATGAAACAGGGATTTTTAGGTGACTAGGATCTATTTTTGTTATACAGGGTGGTCCATGATGAATGCCTGAAAAACTCATCCCATGTTTGTCTGGCCTAATCAGAAAATTTCTCATTATCTTTTGACAATATATATATATATATATATATATATATATATATATATTCTCAAAAGTGTCAATTGTCCTTGAAAAAGGTCAATTTTAAACATATACGTGGTTTGACAAATGATGGATTATCAGCATGGAAACTACAAGGTAAGTTTCAGATATTAAATTAAAAACATTGACCTTGTGAAAATATTGATGTTTACAAAATATGCCTTAGTAAAATGGTGCTTCCAAATTCGCTTTTTCTCTATAGTTCAAGCTTTCCAATATCAATGAGGGAATCATTAGCTATAATCATGCGATTTTAAGCCATAATTTGTTGCTCATATTATTGGATCTAGCGGAATTGAGAACTTTCAAGTTACAAAAATCCTCTACCTTCATTTCAATTAAACAGGCCACTTTTGAGATATTTTTATTTCAACATTCAGCTGGTTAAAAAGGACACCTCTAGCTGATTTCTCGTCAATAAAGGCATTTTATTATTATTATATTCATGAAATGGCTGGGTTAAACTTAGTCCATGAACAGTAAAATATGCTATGGATAAGAAACTAATGTTATTATGGATGTTTAACAATGCCAATATGAATAAGTATTGTCCAATATCTATGACTATGTTTACTCCTCCTTGATATAGAATTAACACGAAAATTGAGAACAAGTACAAACGGAACTAGTTTCGGCCAATAATATCGCTAATTTATGCAATAACTTTTTAGTATCTATACTGTCAGTATTATATGTTATAATTCTGATTATTAGCTTTATTCTGACTCTTCATAGCTTTAGTGTGATATATGGAATGATTTAACACCATACAATTATTGATTCTTGACAGTGTTCAGAAAGACCGTTTTGGTCATGAAATTGGTAGCTAAAGGAAAATCTGCATAGATACGTCCAGCGCCGCGCGTAGGAATTTTTCTCAAAGGGGGTCGCGATCATTGGAAATATACTTTTTGTGAAGTGTACCTGCCCCCAAGAGTTTTTGAAAAGCGCGGCTAGCAAGTTTTCCTAAATCCCAATCCTCAAAATTGTACACAAAACCATGGTAAATATGCAAATCTTAAAGGTCCAACCTGATTCCCAGGGGGGAGGGGGGTCGGTTGGCCACCCTGCGAGCGCCCGTGGATACGTCTGACGTCGGTGGTTGGTCAAATACGCAATTTGATGTTAGGAAAATTTTGAATTTCAAGCACACCTTTCTCTTTTGTTACTAAACTAAATCATGTTATATTCAGCGTCGAGACCTAAAAGTTAAATAGCTGTGAGGTTTTGAAATTAACTGCGATTTCCAGAATCTGTATGCCATCCCATAGCTATTTAACTTTTATGACCTTGCGAGCAATATTGCACGATTTAGTCTAGTAACGAAAGAGAAAGATATGCTTGAAATTCATTTTTTTTCTAACCTCACATTGGTTTTGACCCATCGTCGGTGTTTTTGCTCTCCGCCGTAGTACAGAAGTTGTTCACAAAAACATCATGTCATCCCATACTCATTTAACTTTCAGGTCCTTATGCTGAATATTACATGATTTAGTTCAGTTTAAAGAAAAAGATATGCTTGAAATTCATATTTTTTTAACCTCAGATTTCTTACTTGACCAATCAGCGTCGGCAGTCGTATATACCGTATTTCACGACTATCCATCTCGGTAGAATGACAGCTGGTTATCTAGTAATATTTCAAAATTCATCCGTCAATGTCAGGTACACAGGTCCATATTTTGTTTTGGTTTTTTGTACGCTACATATTTATTTTCTACTTTTTAAGTTTATTTGCGTACAAAAAAAAAACGCTACAATCAAATTTTTACACCCGACTTATTATAGCCAACGTTGCAGACTAACACAAAAATGTCACTTGCTGATCAGCTGTTCACCTCAGTAGACGTCAAAGCGTGATGGATACTCGTGAAATAGGGTATATCTGTGCGGCCTAACCTTAAACACATTTTTAAGGGGAAGCTGCATACACCTTATTTACCTCTTAAACAAAAAAAAAACTGTTTCCGACTATTATGAGTTCAAACATAAAATACTTGGGAGCTGCTAGTCCAGACAGCTAGATCGTATCGTCTTCTTAGTAGGTTGTATATTCAAATGATTCAAAAAAGGGTGGCAATATTTCTACAGCAGAGAATGCATTTAAAATGGCAAAAAGTGGTAATGCACCTATTTTCTTAGTTTGTCCTCTAGCTGAGAATTCAAAGCAGTTCGTGAATATTACTCAGATAATGTTGTATTGAAGTGGCATTACTTTCATAACACTAGCATATAGCTTTCAGTATTGTATTTCATTATGGTCAGATAATTTTCTGGTCAAATGAAACCACATACAGTGAAACCCAAATATCGCTGACGAGGTAATCCGTACGAGAGAGAAGCGCCAGAAGCGTGCAATACGTATGTTCGAAAGGGTGTGCCGATGGCGACGCGGAAAGCCGCATCTGCGTTCGTGGCCCCAACACTCGGGCTGCTAGGCGACTTGGTGCTTCTATCCCTTTCTAACATACGAATTCGCGCTTCTCTCTTATACAGATTACGACGTCAGTGGTATAATGTATGTAGACATGACTTTTTACTGACGTTTTGGCCACTACAAAATCAAGAAGTTCTATCAGCATGAAAATGACACAATAAGTTTCATGGTACTTTATAACATAAATATTTTTATCTCAGCAACCAATTTTTCTCCAAAGTTAAGTAATAGTTTTAACAAAAATTCTCAAGAGAGGCAATTGACGGAAAACTTAAATACCTTATTCAAGAATCAGTGGCTCAAAATATATTACATTTCTTCTGTACAAGTCAGTCTATCTGCGCAACTGGTAAACTTTGATACTTGAATGTATTGATTATGTTTTTACTACAAGTATTGAAATTTATGTGCTGTTCCAATTTCATGAATACAACTTTAAAATCAAGTATCGTTATCTAGGATAGAACATTTTAAAACTAGACATCCTTGTGGATGGATATCTAATATAACTGAAGGATATAGTACTTCAGTTGGCCCAACTATTGAAATCTTAGTTTTTTTCTTATCAAACACAAATAATAAAAATGTAGTAGGGTGTTATAGGTTTAAAATATTAACAATGAATATTTTGATAATATATAGTAGAAAACACCAACTTATCACTCCCTAATCAAATTTGCAGCATAAAAATAACACGTTGCAATTACAGCATATCAACCTATTTTCATTTCAATGCAAAATAAGTCTATAACGCATAGGTGAATGTGAAAAATAAAACCCATGACAATTGTTTTTATTAATCACAGCTGTCAGAATACGTTTAAAATAGTTTTGGGTAGTTAAGGTTTTCAAAATGGGTAGAGGAAAGGTTATTAGTGAGAAAATTCGGTTACTGATAATTAAGTTTTTTAATTCTGGGAAATCAAACTCAGAACTTGCTACTTTGTTAGACTTATCGCGGTACAATGTGAGAAATATTGTTAGAACATGTAACGTAACTGGTTCAGTTAATATTAAGCCACCATATGTGAAAAAAAGTAATATAACAAATGCCGACCGAAGAGCATTAAGAAGAATAATCGTGAAAAACAGGCGTGCCAATTATTTACAATTAAGTGCTCTGTGGAGTGACGCTGTTGGAAGGAGAATTTCGAGGTCCACAACTCATAGAGAGGCCCACAAACTGGGATTTAGCACTTGCAAAGTAAGTTTTCTTATAAAAAAAGTGAAGTAAAAACCCTAAAGTTACACAACTTGTTTATAGGCCAAAGAAAAGCCACTATTAACTCCACTGCAAAAAAAAAATCGGCTTAGATGGGCTAAAGAACATAGACAATGGACACCTCAATAATGGTGTACAATACAATGGAGTGATGAGGCCCGATTCGAAGTTTGTGTTGGTGACAGTCGCAGTAGAGTTCTTCGCAAAAAAATGAAGCATTCCATGTTGACTGTCTGAAGAGAAAAGTGAAATTTCCAACATCCATTATGGTCTGGGGCAGTATGTCATCAAAAGGAGTAGGAAAACTTCATTTTATTGATGGAAATGTGGATACAAACAAATATTGGCAATTGTAGAAGAATCGCTTTTACCAGTGATGGAAGAATGTTTGACATCCGGTCAAGATTTTGTGTTTCAGCAAGATGGTGCAGCGTGCTATACCTCAAAAAAGGCTATAAAATGGATGGAAGAAAATAATGTACCAATTTTGAAATGGGTTTCTAGCAGTCCAGGTCTGTCACCTATTGAAACTTTGTGGCACGAGAAAAAGGTTCTACGACAACATCCTGTTCATACAGTCACCGAACTGAGACAGAAGCTTCAAGAAATATGGGATTGTTTTGCACCAAATTTTTGCCAAAACTTGGTTAACACTATGCCCCAAAGAATTTCAGCCGTACCCAATGGTAATCTTTCAATTGTTGCTTTGTTAACTTCGCGCATTTATTCGCACATTGTTTATTTGTTCAGATGTTCTATTAGTTATAGGTCTAAGTGATTTCAAATATGTATTTTTTACGACTAGAGTGTATCTAAAATGTTTTTGAGAAAATAAATTGTTTTAGAAGTAAATAGTTTCGTCATGTTTAGTTTATAAAGGCATATTTTGGTACAAATCTTGAAGTGGGAAGGGGCTCGTATATTCTCCATTGTAAAACTTGCCAGCCTTTTTTGCATTTGCTGTCCAAAAAAAACCTTGCTTTGCATTACTCATTATCTACTGACTAGTTATGAAATTACCTCTAGAGTACAGCTCTTTCATAGACATGTATTGCAATCTATTGTTCTATCTAACAAACTATTAGTCATTTTTCATTTGCAGAATTAGACAACCACATGCGGTATGAAGAAAGCTTAAAAACCAGCGCTCTGGCACGACGGCTGTGACAATCATAATTAAGGACAATAAATTGTACTGTGCGACTCTAGGGCGGTGGCCAGCACCATCAGTGGCAAGTCGGTGGATCTGTCGGAAGACCACAAACCCTCCAATTCCAAAGAATATAACAGAATTGTGGCTGCGGGCGGTTGGGTGAGCGAGAATAGGGTGAATGGATACCTAGGGTTGTCTAGGGCACTCGGTGATTATGCCTTCAAGAGGAACCAGAGTAAAGGACCTGAGGAGCAGTTGGTTATAGGTGAGTATAACTTTTAAAGTAGTTAGTACTAGTATGGCCTGGCGTTTCAATCGTAATTCAACTGTAATTTTAGACATATTGCCATACAAGGCGATGAAAAGGCTGACATGGCTGCTAAATCTGCCATTGTTTCAGGAGCTAGAGAAAAGCCACCATTGTACAGAGACATACGTGGTTTATACAAGACATACGTAATGTCGGAGTGGAAAACTATTTGAATAGAGATCTGTCAACAAAGTAATAGCAGTTTAAATTTTAACATCAGTAAATAGTGCTCTGCTACATTAACCAGAATAAAAGTCGAATCATGGAAATCTCACAGCACATCTTCACAAAATAATATTAAGAGAGGCAGCCCTCAGTGAAGTCGACGGGAAAGTAACTGATCTTAATTGTCTGTCATGAAGTAGATATAAAACTGCTACAGATAAGCTCAAATAACTCGTAATCCAGATGAGACATCACCTTCCACTGAACATTAATCTATAATATCATCTGAAGATAAAGAGGTCTATTGTGCATTACTAGATTTTTGCAGAGATACTAGACCCAGGATATAATTTTAGTTTATTAGATCTTTGTGGCCACTCCTCAACAACAAAACTAATTTTACTGCTAATCAGGAGTTACCTCCCAAGAAGCATTTTTACTCCAAGGTTTGCCCTAAAACGGTAATTAACCACATGGGGATGTAGGGAAAAAATATAAAGTTGCAGCTAAATGGCAATGTCAAACCTATTTTGCTTGACAGTGTTACACGAGTTTTTACGGTCGACTCGAGTCACGAACATGAAATGCACAAAACATACGTAAATGCAGCCTTACCACATCAATCATCAATAATTACGAGTTAGTTAGTTAGTAGTTGGAGAAAAAAATCAGTTACGAATATATATAATAGGGAAATTAAACGGATCAAATCAGTCAAACAGGCCCATACAATTAGTCTATAGAGATTCTTTCCCTGTCCTGTCGGCAGTACCTGTCAATCTGGCAGCGTTGTTTCTTATCACATCTGCTCGGGAGAGCCCACCGCGGTATCGCTGCAGCTAGTTATCTTTCCGTGTATATGTTTTGTGTGCAGTAGTACGGATAGATTAGTGTAGCAGGACCGTTGCGCCGGTCGGTGAGCTTAGATAGCAGGAGTACGCGGATCGAAAACATGTCAAGTTTTAAAGGCAAATGTGGAAGAATTGAGAGGGTAATTGCTTTTTTTCATACCACTTTCTCTCTTCAAAAAATATTTACTTTTCTTGAAAACCCAATTTGCTACAAAATGGGCTTTTAAGAAAATTGAGGATTTTTCGAAGAGACAAAGCGTTAAAAAAGTAATCACAATTCTACTATAAAAGCGGAATTTTGACATACAATTTCAGAGCATTCAAAGCTGTACTAATATTTGTTAAGAAGTTACGATGGAAGACGATATGCATGTCTGGACAAAAAATGATAACATTGTATTTTAGCCATCTCTATAGACACCATGAAATGATCTGATGAAAAGGATTTAGAATACTGCCTCAAGTAGGCAGTTGAAAAAGAGAGACATGCGTTTCTCTGTATAACGTACTGAGTAAACTACCAAACCTTGTATGACATTGTATTTTTATTTAATTACATTGTAATAATATAATTTTATCTGTTACAGCGTACCCTGACGTGGTGGAGCATACAATCGACGAGAACTGGGAGTTCATCGTGCTAGCTAGCGACGGTATCTGGGAGGGGATGGGCACCAGACAAGTGGTGAGATTTGTGCGCGAAAACATCGCCGCTGGTTTGGAACCTGAGGTTATTTGCGAGAACATGATGATGAGCTGCCTGGTGCCCGATTTCCCAGTGCCCGGGTTGGGGTGTGACAACATGACGGTGATCATTGTTGCGCTGTTGCACGGCGACACTTACGAAAAGTTGCAGGAGAAGTGCAAGGGGCCCATCGTGGATAACACGGTGTCCGAACAAATTCTTGCGGTAATTATTAGTTTATCTAGATCTTTCTAGTTTTAATAACGAATTACTTAATCCATGGTACAGAGTGCATTTGATAAATTAATAATGAAACTGTCCGCTCAGTGATTCGAATTGTTTTGCTATGGACTTCTCATTTTGTTAAGGGATGTTAGGTATGTAATCGAATAGTACCACGTGTCAAAATAACTATCTGTGTCAATATCTTTCAAAATGGATTGCAGAGTCGAAGGTATGTATTATATGGCATGGTATTATTTTGTCAATTAACTCATGGCCCGATACGACAATTGTAACATGTAATTGGTAATTTATCATAGTTCATTGTTGAATTGAAAATGAGTTAGAAAAAACGTCGATTAGAGTCCGCCCTGTTTTGAATATTACTATGATTATTGGGCTAGCTATGAACACGTGAAACAAAAAATTAAATGGCTCAAGTCAGTCAAACAGACCCATATTAAAATACCCCCCCCCCTGACAAATTTTCATACACCCTGCTCTTAAAAAAAGCACTCGCACTTTCACAAAATGTCAAAATGCTATCTCTTGCCAATGAATGTCCTCCTGTCACATGAGGTAAAAATTTGCGGGCGCACATGAAAGTTGCTGTAGTGCGCTTGCGGTTTGTGGAAATATGACCATTTTAGTAAATCTAAAATCTGAGTGGTTCAATATGGACGGCACGTATCTTGAAAAGTAACATTATGTCGATTATTTTTGTCATTATGCTGTTTTTTTTGACATTATGTAGGTTTTTCGCCAAGACGTTGACTTAGGCCCTTATCGTCAGTCGTCCCTACAATTGTAGGGCGCGTTTATGGCCTCCTTGATTTCGATAATATTACGTCTTCTTCATTAACGTACATGTATGTCCTGCTTTTGATTTCTAGTCTGCTGTCAATCAGAAGTCAATTGTCATGTTAGGTTATGTTTCTTTTTGACGTTTAAGAAATTTTAGACATTAATCAAATGCCGAAGGATATTTTCTTGCGAATAATGTTGATCATTCAATAATAATTTCCTACATTGAACAAATTCGTCAGGCTGTGGTATCTTCAAGTCCCATATCTGGTATTAATGATCTAAAATCAACAATTTAATGCAAATGGATGTGTATTTCTATATATTTGCCTAACAGCTTACAACAAAGCTGTTCCTTGATGAAGCTGGTAAGTTACAAAATTTTTAAACATTGCATATTCATATTTATATACTTATCGCATTTTTTTCAGATGTGGTTTGTTCTCACAGACTTTATGAGATGTTGGATTGTATCCCAAGTGCAGCTGCATTGTTGATGTCGGTAATGGCTGTTCACAAATCATTGCCAGACTTTGGATTCCCTAGTGTCAGGCTATAAGGTATGTATAATGTGTAAATGCTCTGAAATTGAGTTTAAACATGCCCTGCCCTATCTGGTATTTTTTTATATTAGAGGGAACCTTAACCTAAAAATTTCAGACTGTAACTCTAAAAAATATCATTATAAAATTGTAGCCCACACCAAGGTGTAAAATTTTTAATGTGTCTTGAATCTATGCATCTTTTTTGCAGTTTCTAGATATAAACCGTCGTGATATTGCATACAAAACTCCATATCTATTTTGGAAGGATAAAGAGGCGAATGATCTTCCTAAGAATGAATTCATGCATCCAGGCACTTGAAAGCCAACCTTACTGAAATAAGTGAATTTGATTTTTGTGACTGACATGTGTTACACTGCAATTTGTAAATGTAAGGTAGGCATAAGCCTGTATATTCATAAAAGTTGAAAGCTATTGCGTTCAAGAGGAGCTTTGTTCTACCTGGGAAGGGGGTTCTCAAATGTGTAATAGTTAATGTTGCATGTGAGAGATGAAATGTCACACGAAACTCGATAAAGTAGCTTTTTGAATACTGTAATCAACATTTCTATTTGTACAAAATCTCACAAAGCTGATGCCATAGGTTAAGTAAGAATCCAGTGCTCTAGCAAAAATGCTATATGAAGTACATATTTTAACACTTATGGTTATATTGGTACTTAGGAGTAAAGCATAAGAAATCACCATTACTTATAATACTATTTTTTCAGATCTACTTGCATTGCTCAAAGAACATCCAATCCTGATAAGCGCAGGGTACAAGATATTGTTCGAAGACAATAACTCCAGTGTAAGGAACGTTATTAGAAGGAGGAAAAGAAGAGTCAATATATTTAAATTGGATATTTCATATATTTCAAGTTTGATACCTACAGTTAATTAACTTTCCAAAATGATCTAATGTACCCCCATACTAGACAGATTTCTTTGCAATTGATCAGATATCCTTTTAGCCCTGTTTACATAGCTTGTAATTTAAAAAATAGTATTCTTTTATTTATATTCTGCAAGTACCAACTGGAAAATATGATACGTGAAATTGTTAAGGAATTCATAGATAGTATGTCAAAATACATAAGTATCAGTAATCAAATAAAGCTTTATATCTAAAAGGTACAAATAACAGGAAATATGAACAAGTATATAGTCAAAAAAACATCCAAAATGACAAACTACAATAGTGTATTACAATAACCTTTTTAATAAATTCAAATTTACTAAGGTGTTTTCCAACTGAATGTCAATATTTAAGATGGCGACTTTTGGTTCCATTTTAAGAAGAAAACTTCATATAATTGTATGTCCTAACTACTTTTGAGAAACAGAATAGTAAGCTTTTTAAAAATCAATCATTTTTTTTTGTTACGATCTGTAATATCATTTTAAATACTTTATTAAAATTCTGCATTTAAGTACTATCATGAGGTATTTTTAATGTACGAATTTTCTTTTGATTTCCACCAGCGACGTTCGTACCGAATTCACGTGCTTATTTTGGCAGACAATGATAGTACGCAACTGATTTCTCTTAAAATAAAAACTTTTAATTGAAATCTCGTCATTTCTAGTCAAATTTGATTGCTTAATTTTTGTTCACTCCGATGCACGGTATTCGCTTACAAAAATAAAGTAATGTTTCTTTGCATGATCCTAATATCGTTAGTATGACAATGTCACTATGTCGAGAAATAGATTGTATTTTTCAAGTGAAAACCGTGCGTCAGACTAAAAGAATTCAATTTTTCATGTCCGACCCACTATTTCCACCCAAAAAATTCTCTGCATGGTGATATTGTCATGTTAACAATATTTTTATAAAAACCGTGCATCAGATTGAAAAAAAAATCATTTCGTATCGATTTTTGCTTCGAAGTGATTGAAAATTTTAATAAGAGAGAAATAAACAGCATACCATCATGGTCTATCAAAACAGGCAGGTAAAATTAAAAGAATGCCTGTTGACACGTTTACATGTAAGCCAAATTTCATTAAGTGGTAATACGGATATTCATAATCAAGGATTTATTTTTTTGACCTTTTTTACCACCCTGTGTTTCAAAAGTTAAAACATTTAGGATATACGACCATTTGAAGTTTTCATCTTAAAATGGACCTGCAACCACCCCCCTAGGACATTCCATTAGGAAACAAACTAAATTGCAGTTACCAATACTTCAAGAGATAAATGCAGACTTTCGAGCCAAAGATTTAACTTTTTTTTTACTGTCACTATCATAACTAGCAAAATCTGCTATTCATATGAGTGTTTCAAATATCAAACCTGTTCAGTTTTTTATATTTCTTTCTCAAACAGTACATGTTTTTCTTTCCTATGCCACAGTTTTAATAAATTTTCCCTTTTTTACAAGTCACTGAACAAATTGGAAAAGAAACTGTATTTAGCTGTCCTCACGTTTTCTTCATATACCACATTCTACAACATTAATATATGGTGCAACACATTTGATAAATACAACATATTGTTCTTTGAAGCTCAGTGCATTGATCTCCTTGTTCTTGATGATACCACTGAAGTAGCTGAAGGCTCCATTATTGATAGTGTTTTAAATCCAAAATTTATACCCAGCAGTTTAAATAAAAATCAAATTCTGTACCTCAGAGCCAGGTTAGGTTAAGTTCATTTTTGCCTAAAATGAATGTTACATGTTAAGTTCATGATAAAGTTGGAAGTTTTCATTTGATACTTGCAACATCTATCTACCTGTAATGATGAGTGAATTATAAATGCACTGAAACTATTTCAAAACTACCTATTAGGGCTTAACCCAGTCTGACTTTGAGGTAACTACAATTTTCAACATAATAGGTCTTTTCCGCTTATCTAGTTTGAATTGTTTGGAGTTTGTTTAACAGGAAAGTAATTCCCTTGATGAGTCACAATTTTCTTTTATTTTCCCGTTCGTAATTAATTATGGAATTGCCATAAAGTTTTTCTGTTTTTGCTTCATGCTGCAACTCTATTCTTCTGTTTACTGTTTGTAACAATCGATTTTTGGTAATCCTACATGACCATGACATTTTGAGCACCCTGAAATAACGATGGTCAATAATAGTAATTATGATCTTCATTCACATAAACACTTTATACATACTTGTGCCTGACACTCTACACAATCTAGAGTCCCACAATGATTTGTGAAAAAGCATCTCTGACATCGACAATGCAATAATTGCACTTGCCATACAATATTTCTTATCCATGGAGGAACCATCTCATAATCTGTGAGAATGAATCACACCTGAAAATAATGCGATAGGTATTTAATATGGATATGCAATGATTTGTTTTGTAACTTACCAACCTTCATTTTAGAGAATAGCTTGGTTGTAAGCTTCTGGACTTTCATACACACAAATATAATATTATAATATATCCATGTGCATTAATTTTCCTAACTCAACAATTTCTTGAAGATACCACAGGTTGTGGAATTTGTTCAATGTAGCGAGGTATTTTTGAGTGATCGACATTATTTGCAAGAAAATTATAAATTATGGTTCTGCTTTCCATTTATGTGTCTTGAACGTCAAAACAACAACATAACCTCAAGCCAAAACTGTCAGTATGTCGGAAATCTAAAGCAGGACATACATGTACATTAACGAACAAGACGTAATATCATCGAAATCAAGGAGGCCATAAACGCGCCCTACAATTGTAGGGACAACTGACGATACGGGCCTTAGCACTTAGTTGTACTTGTTGCCTAAACGTCATGAGGCTTGTTATCAATCTTTGGATCTGATGTGATGTAAAATCTGCTTCTGAGATGGCATTACTGGAGGTATAAGCTGTAAGTTGTATGTGTTGATGATAATTACATTGGGCTCTTGTCTCAAACACACTTAATTGAGATTCAAAGCTAGAAATTAGTTGCGCATCGACTTTCTCTTATCCATTCTGGAAATTACATAAAAAAAGTGAGAGTTAAGAAATAATTATATTCACTATACACTGTCGAATTACAAGAAAAAGAGACCAATACACATAATCATTCAGATGCGATCTTGCTATTCAACCAACTTTCTTCTCAGATATAACAACTACAGACAAGGACCATTTGGCCTCACAAAACATATGCAACCAATAATGCGTGTAGTTTAGTTGAGTGCTTCCTCCCTAGATGGACGTTCACAACGATCCTAATGATCAAACGTGGAATGACTGTTTGCGCCCTAAAAACTACCTTGTTTTGCAAGATGACATCTTATATGTTCTTTTTGACGTTTTATAGGTTGTTTACATCATACCCATGCGGGAGGCTTGAAGTTCATCTCTAATGACTGGCCTATAAAATTACTACCAGTATTTTTTTTCTAAATTAATGGATCAGATATTCATGATAGACAAACTCGCTCATGTAACCTGTATGCGATACTTCTACACACTACAGAACAATTCAAGAAATTTTTGAATGCTACAAGTGTTAGTACTTTTAAACATGCTCCAAATCCATCATAAAATTTACTCGCTAGACTTTCAATTTTCATTTTGTTGTGTTATATATGTCTTGTAGTTGAGTCGTATTTTCATATAAATTTGTATTATTTGGTTTAATACTGACGTTATCGGTTATCTATAATTTATTCTGTAAACAGGATGGCCCAACGAAAAGGTCGTACTCCCATTTGAGACTCTCCTGATATATTTTGGGAAAAACGCTGGGACACGTCAGTTTTCATCTATAGCCATACAATATAGGGTGTTCCAAAAACAAGATATTGCGTCACACTTTAGATTTTTAAATGGAAACTCACATTTTTTAATTATTAGATTTTCCATGAAGTTTTTAGTAACATTTGTATAATAAAGTTTATAATTATTTTCAATTGTTGTGAAGCTGTTTATAATAAAATTCGACTAAATAATGGAATGCACCGCAACAAATAATAAACATGGATACCAGCAAGGACATTTAGCATCAGTCAGTGTCATCGTATGTTATAGAAATAACGTGTTTTTCATTTCAAACTGTTAAGTTACCTACCTAGTTGTGATAAATATTGAACAATGACTTATTCAATTCAAGAAATGGTAGAAATAAAAAAAACTGTATTACCAAAGTAGGAGCATTGCAACAGCTAATGCACGGTTGTTTCATGCGTTATATCCAGATAAAAAAAATAATTATAAGTATGTGGCTAATTTGATAAAATAATTTGAAGAAACCGGATCTGTGTATAATATTCGCCGTAATCACCATCGAAAAAATGACCAGTTAGAAATGAAGCCGCAGAAATAGCAGTTTAGGGACACGTAGCATTTAACAACACCCAAAGCACTCGTGGACATGCTACTTCTTCGGGATTTACACGCTCAACAGTACAAAGAATTTTGAAAGACAATACATTTCACCTGTACAAGATAAAACTGGCCCATGAGGTTAATGAAGACGATTTTGATAGAAGGTTGAAGTGTTGCGAATTAATGTGCCAACGTTTAATCAACAATGCAAATCTGTTATTTAATATTAAATTTGTTTCTCGGATGAGTGTACGATCTATTTAAATGGCGCTGTGAATTGACATAATTGTCGATATTGGTTTGATTCGAATCTACATCTGTTTCGAGAGGTATACTTGCAACATCCTGAGAAAATGAATGTGTGGGCCGGCATTTCCGGAAATCATATTGTAGAACCTTTATTCCTGGAAACTTGACGTGCGAGACGTACTTGGTCATAATATAAATTATAATTCAATAAATGTTCAGGATATCAAGGAGCATGTTGTGTTTGTCGCAAAGTGTTTTCGAAATAGTCACTCTGCTTCTGCTATATACACTTGCTCTACATAATGACGCTGATGACAATCGCCGGATGCAAATCCTTTCGAACTGTTGTGGGATGAGCTGGACAGGGAGGTGCTAAAACTGCGTCCAACCAGCGAATCTTACTTGTGGCAATGTCTTCAGCAGGATTGGCAAGGATTGCGAGCAGAAATACTACAGAAATTGGTGGAGAGAATGCCCAGAATTTGTAGGGCAATCATCAAATCGAAAGGCCAACATATTGACGAAAAACGGCTGGATTCATTTTTTCATTTGTTTACACAAAAAACTCAAAAATATAACAAGTAAATGTTTGCAACTTGTTTATAGAATGTTATTCCAAATAAACAACGTTATATAAAACGGTCTGAGAACGATAATTAAAGAGATAGATAAAAAAAAGATTTTTCTAAGTGTGTCCAAACTTTTTCAGTGCAGTGTATGTTGAATTGAAATGTATACGTTTTGGCCACCTTTTCAAAACACAAAATAACAACGACAATATATTTTATTTATCTGCCTTCCAGGTGATAGTTCATTTGTTTTGGTCGCTAACATTGTATGTTTATTTCAGATGATTGCAAGAGGTGAATTTGTAAATCCAACACCTCTTTACGAAGCGGTAGACGAAGAGAGTGAAGAGGAAAGTTTTGAGTAGTGGAGATATCTACCTTCCTTAGGCGTGTGCTATTATCTGTAAATTATTCAAAAAGTACCATTTCCTGAAATCGTCTAACAACAATTATCTGCAAACACTTGCACTTTTAAAAAGTAACACTAAAAATACGAATTCAGTGACAACAGGATCAAAAAATTAACTCATGTCCACTCCACTTGGAGTATGCATTTCCATCCTGACAACAGACCACCAGGTTTTGGAGACAAACGAAAATCATTGACTTGCTGCTTTTTCCTAGTCTAAATTCGTTGGTTTGACAGAGTTTTGGCATAATTGGGTAAATAGTTCTACACATCATGCATGCACTCTAAGTATGAGAGTTTATGGTGACAGTATTCAATAAATCCTCATTACAGCAGGATACATTTCTTTCTAATATACAAATCTCACTAAGTGCGACTAAGAATACTTAATATTAATTAGTATTTTTAGTAATCATTACAACAGTAAAATTGTAAGGTGTGGGTCAATTTGAAGAGAAAACTAGTTTCACCATATCTCTACCGATACCTCATGTTGACACATTTTTATACAGAAATGATTCTAGTACTGTTTTATAGATCTTGATGCAATGGGTTTTTATTTGATTTTCCGGTCCATAAATGTTACTTTCTTACTAGAAGACTTTGTTATAGATCTGCATTTAAACTCGGCGAATGGGTGTGCGGGTATTATTGCTTGTTTTTTTTAAAGATTCTAATATAAGAATAAATGAATCAGATATGGGAAAACTTGTTTCATCAGTGGACATTGCTATAGGATATAGGCATGACCCATTTGGCTCGCTTAAATTCTTTACATTATTTAGATTTTGATTGTTTTTGTTTTATTGAAGGATATTTTTGGAGAGTAAGCCTATGATAAAATGTAAATTAGTAAATTATATAAATACTTGGAATAATCGTGTTTTACTTGTATTGAGTGTCAGTCCTTCCTCGAATTAACAATATTACAAAGTTTGCCAAGTCTGTCAAATCAGTTAGGGGCCGTTCAAGTATTACGTGAGCACTATGAGGGGGCTTTGCTTATTTTGGATGACATGGGGGGTAGGGGAGTCTAGATGACGATTACGTCATCGGTAGTTAGTTAACGAAGTGTGGCGAAATTACAAATTACAAGCAAAATCCGATAAGGAACTAGATATTATTGTATCTAAGAGAATCGAAGAAGAATTGCAAGCGGCAACTAAGAATAAATCCAATCTACTAAATTTTTTTTTCTAACGTGAGTGACGAAATCATTTTAGGTACCTATGAGTACTAGAAATATTAGAAATCGCCAAAAAGTTTCTCTTTACTGATTAGAAAATATTATGGCCTATCTCAAAGTATAGAGGAAATATTCATTATATTATAGATTTATTTCTTATGAATGATTCCGTCAATTGGTCACAAAGTACAGGATCTTAGTTTTATACATATATACAGAAAACTAACACCCTGTATTTTGTGACCGGAACGAATTGCTCGTTTAAACATATAAGATTTAAAGACATAGGGTTTTGTATTTACCATATATATTGCCATACTCTGTATATATGTAGCTTAATAAGAGAATCTTTATCAGAAGCCATAGAAAGTTTTTATTTTTAGGCAACCTGTAAACCTGCAGAAAAAAACACAAATTATACAGTCAGCTTCAAATATTAAAAAAGAGGAAGAAGATAAAATAAAACCCGGTAATGAATCACAACAGCAATGCGAAATTAATGAAAATACAGATAAACAGAGAGCAAAACTTTCTCAGGAAGCTATGAAAAATAAGATTGCTCTACTCGAAAAAAATCTGAATGCTTTGTATTGTTCCAGAGATACTATGCCAAGCCGTGCTGAAGTTGATAAACAGATCATTAAGTTGCGCGAGGAAATAAAAACAGCAAAACTGTCTTTAAACAGGAAGGTTCAAAACGCAGTTGCCCAGAAGAACCACAGGGATGGTATGAAAAGAAAGTTAGAAGATATTTGTGATGAAAATCCAGAAATAAAAAAAAGACTACCTCTGAGGGATTCGGTGGGATGTCCTAATCTTGAAAGCAATCAACATTCACTATTGAAAACAATCGCGGATATAGGGAGTGCAGCACATGATAAAAGACGAACGGAATCAATTCGCAGCGTAAAAACTCTTGATGAACTCACACAAGAATTACGTAAAATGGGATTTGACATTAGTCGCAGTGGGGCATATCTTCGTTTGATTCCCAGATAATCTAATTCTGCAGAGGGACGAAGAGATGTTCGACAGTCCCTGTTAAGCTCATTCAGGCTTAACTTGATCACCACAAGAGCCACTTAGATAGCAAGTTCGCTGAAACATCAATCCATTATTTAGAGAACATAGCATCCATACTTGGACCAGATCAAGTATTTTTCATATCTCAAGATGATAAAGCTCGAGTCCCTATTGGCGTAACTGCGGCAAATAAGCAAGCACTTCTTCTAATGCACATGGAATATAGAATCAAATTGCCTGATCACGATTGGGTAATCGCTGGGCGTCATAAATTAATACCATCTGTTTATGCTGGTATCAAAATCACTTCCAATATGCTAGGACAACCGCAAGCCGTTGGATATTCTGGACCAACATACATCGCTATTCGAAGTGGAAAGCATAGTTCATCTACTGCTAATACTCATGCTCAGGATTTCGAGACGCTTCTCGAACTTGAAGAGTTTCGACCATTAGCTAAAACTGACCATGGACTAGTAAAACCAGTGGTAATCATGACGGTTGATGGAGGACCAGATGAAAATCCACGTTATCAAAAAGTCATAGGGTTTGCTATACAACACTTTAAGCGGCATGATCTCGATGCATTGTTTTTAGCTACCAATGCTCCTGGAAGAAGTGCGTATTACAGAGCAGAGCGCAGAATGGCTCCTCTTAGTCGGCAACTGGCTGGTTTAATGTGACGTTTCAATTGATGAACATTTAGAAAGATCTAATTTCGAATTTGCAGGAAATGTATTAGCTGAAGTATGGAGTTCAATGGAAATTGATGGCTATAATGTTAATGCAAAATATGTTTTGGCAGGGGAACAAGATCTTCCTGATTTTCCAGACACTAAATGGTATTCAGAACATGTGCGTGAGAGCCAATACTTGCTTCAAATCATAAAATGTAAAACTACAGAATGCTGTCGTCCGAGAAGTGGCCTATTTAGATTACTAGACAATAGGTTTCTTCCACCACCTGTAAAAGTAAAACAAACAGTTGATGACTTGGTTTTGGATGAAGGAGGGCAATTTCTTAATATTCCAGTCAATTTAGCTCTACGCTTAAGTGCTTCACTCAAAGATTTCCTGCAAATGCCCTATGCCCTATGAAGTCGAACATGCAAAACGTGTGGTCTTTATCATATTTCCGTCAAGTCACTAAATCGTCACATCGAAAATATCCATAAAAAAGTAAACACGCACACTGACAGGAAGGTTACACCTGTGGGAGTCGCTGCTCGTCCTGCTAATGAACTGATGCGCATTATTCAAAATTTAGAGCACCATGATGTTGAATGGCTCGATGAGAACGACGTAGACATTCCAAAATCCGATGAAAGCGAGCAAACTCACAATACTGAGCAGCAATCGAAGCAATCCAATGTCATCGAAAACTGAGAATCATGGATTCAGGTTCCATGGACTGAAGACTTACTTTGAATTTAATATATGTACCAAAAATTTAAAATAAGTTTGTTATGTTAGTAAGATATAATATTTCTGTCCTTTACTCTATGTTGAATACCGTATCAGTAAAATACAGGGTGTCCGCAAAGTTGGGGTTTTCCTTTTCAGAAACAACTACCCTTGAAATAACAAAGGTAATGTGTAGTGAAACGAGTAAAAAAAATGAAGGAAAAAGTACTCACTCTCCAGTTGACGAGAAGGGCTAAGTACGTCTCTGCCCGAAATCATACCGCTCCAACAGAAAATGAAATCAGCTGATGCGCTACCGAGCAGACGCCGGCGGTGGTGCAGACCAGTAGACCACGAACAGAGGTAACAAATATGACCATCGTGCAGAAACCACATTGATTGTCTTACACTTAATGGCACATCTTCTAACAAGGAAGGCAAAATGTTGCGTAAAAAGTCTAGGTATTGCATCCCGTCCAATCGATTTGGGAGAATAAATGGTCCAATGAGCATACCGTTCACCATGCCAACCCAAACATTCACTGAAAATGTGCCCGACGGACAGCGTGCGGATTTTCTACTGACCAAACATGAGTGTTGCGAAAGTTATGCACCCCATTACGTAGATTCGTCTGTCACCAATATGCACTTCAAAAAGTCCGGATTATTGTCATGTTGATGTAACAACCACTCACAAAACCGCACTCTTGCTGGAAAATCGTCAGGTTGAAGGGCTTGTACACGTTGGACGTGAAACGGATACAGCTCCTCTTCACGCAGCGTTTGCCACACTTTAGTTTTTGATACTTGCACTTCTCTAGCCACGTCTCTAGTGCTTGTTGTTTTTTGAAACGCAATCGATTATACGGGTTCGTTTACCTATACACGCGTGACCGTAACCGTCGGTTGAAGGTTGCATACTGACCTGACACACTGACCCCGACCCCCGACCCAGTTCTGTCGTCGGGTTGAGCTAGTGTCCTAGTACCAGTCGGGGATGTCGCGAGTCGCGGCTACAGGACGGTGTTCAGATATTTTTGATGCAGAGCCCTTTATCTCGGTTCCCTTAAGACATTGGTGTATATGGTACTAAGAAAAATTGCTTATGTTTTCAAGATCTACACGTCAACTTTGCGGACACCCTCTATAATCTCTATCCTAAATCTATTTTCTTATTTTTCAAATTATAACGTTATAATTATAATATTAAAAAAAACAATACAATAATTGACAAATGTTTACGTAAGCATGGGAGGAGGGGGTAAGAGCTTTGCTTACTTTTGCTGACAAGGGGGATGGGGGGGGGGTAAATAATTGTAATAAATCTGCTTACGTAATACTTGCACGGCCCCTAGTCTAGACAAATCGAGACAGTGAGCCGTATTCATAAAACAAAGGATATCCTT
Organism: Acanthoscelides obtectus; assembly: GCA_963669975.1. Classification (NCBI taxonomy): domain Eukaryota; kingdom Metazoa; phylum Arthropoda; class Insecta; order Coleoptera; family Chrysomelidae; genus Acanthoscelides; species Acanthoscelides obtectus. The sequence continues at coordinate 51,189,579 of CAVLJG010000007.1, read as the reverse complement.
GTACTTGCAAATGTTGAAGGAAGTACTCCAGATAATGGGTGAGGTGAATAAAAGAGAGTAAATGCTTTTACTTCATAATTTTAAAGTAAATTCTTGGTAGTAAGTGATTAATAAAACTTTTACTTGTACTTGTCAAGCAAACACTTGCTATCTCGAGTTATTACTCCTAAAGTAACTATTTTGAGTGTTCACTTACGATTGGAGTGAATAAGAGTAATAGAAAACTACGTATTAAGTAAATACTTTCATTTTCGCAAGGTCTAAACTAAATTATGGCAGCCTTTATGAATATACGTAAAGTTAAACAATATCGTGATCGAACAGATCTCAGATATAGTGCAAAACGTCTTTTAAGGTTTGAAAATGAAAATATCGATTTTACTACAAACTATTTCTTACCAGAAACCAACGAAACTCGAGGTGGTGCTCTGTCCTTAAGAAAATATATTGAAATATTTCTCCGGTATATTAGCGACCCTGGTTTTCAAAGTGGTGTTGCAAACGATTTTGGTATTGAAAGAACAACGGTTTGTAAGACTGTAGATTATTTTGCACAAAAAAATATGGAGAAGGCAGGTCAATGGATAGTGTTTCCAACAACCGAACGAGATTTAAACGAAGCAAAGACAAGTTGGGTGGCAAAATACAGGATTCCCACCGTAATTGGCGCACTTGATTGTACCCATATACAAATTAAGAAACCTGAAGTGCAGTTTGGCGATGAGTACATAAATGGGAAAAATGTTGCTTCATTAAATGTTCAGATGACATGTGATGCAATGGAAAGGATCACAAGTATAGACGTGCAATGGCCTGGAAGTGTGCACGATAGTAGGATTTGGAGACAAAGTGCTGTTCAACAAAAACTTGCAAGATTCCAATGGAATGCTTGCTTGCTAGGGGACAGCGGACATGGTATATCTCCATCGCTTTTAACACCATTTAGACAATCACAAACTGAATCAGAACGCCGGTACAACAGATTACATTCAAAAGAAAGAGTTGTAATAGAACGTGTATTTGGCCAACTAAAACAGCGCTTTCCAATTCTAGCAAATAGGATTAGACTCCCAATAAGGAACGTACCGAAAATAATCATATGTTGTGCTATACTTCATAATATTGCTAATTATTTGCAGGATGAGTGGGACTATTGAATAGAAAATAATAACGACGATCATGATGCTGTCCCAGAAATTGTTGAGCAACAGCAAAGAGACATTAGACGTCTTGGTGAAGAAAAGCGCTTAGAAATAGTCCAAATAATAAATCAGTTTAATTCAATTTAAATAACAAAATATGTTTCCAACATATTTATCATAGTTAATAGGTATCAAATAAAAATTATGTAGCTCTTAAATACAGTTATTCTACACGATACTATATTTACTCGTACCAAAAGTTCTGATACATATTATACATGAGAAATTATAGATAAATTCTAATTATTCATAAATGTGTTAGAAAACTTACTTTAACAAAAGAAAATCTTGCAACCTAAATTCCGAATTAACTAAAGGATCGTCATTCTTTTGGGTATTAATAGCTTCGTTTTCTTGCTGACGTAGGTTTTTCAGTTGGAGTTCCTCTTTTTCAATTTGTAGTCTAGTTAGTTTCAGCTGCTCTAGTAGTACTAAGCGTTGAAATTCAGGAGTTGATAAACCTACAGTTTTTTTCTGTTTCTGCTGCTAACAACCTGTGTTTTTTAGAATTGTGGCCCCTGGACAAGGAAGAAATCTGCAGCATGTTCTTTGCGTAAAATATGTCTCTGCTGATTACACTTTCTTGTTTCTGTTGTTGCTTCGCTTACGTTTAACTGTGTGGGAAGTAAAACACATTTATTACTGGAATCTAGCCCAACTATTATTGCTCCTGGTATTTTACTGTATACAGGATTTTCTTCAGCATTTAAAATTTCTCGAAAATCTTTTTCCCATTGAAGTAGCTTGATTGGCGTATTTCCTGTTGATGACAAGTCAGTTTTTTCCTTAACAGTGCTTTTCATATTGTTAAGAAGTTTTTTCAACTGATCTATAGTTACGTTTTCCCTGTATATTTTATGAATTCCTCTCTAATTATTATCCAGGCGGTTTCTTTTGCTGAAACCATTTTTGGTACCATTGACTTATTTAGTACTATTTTATTGTTTTCTAGCTGCAAGATTCTGACTAGCTATGCTCGGTTATCAGAAACAAGTTTCGGTTGTTTACTTTCTTCGTCACTAGAAGACATCCTAATTGTTAGTAATCTTGAGCTTTCTTGTGTCCGACTTAAAATAACTTAGTTAAACAAAAATATACAGAAACCTAAAGAGATTTATACGACGCGTAAGGTTTACAAAGCAAATACTCGTAAATAAGACGATTTAAATATGTGAATAAGGATAAACAAGCTAAGACTTGCACTCGCCGCAAGTATTACCTCAATATTAACAAGTAGATCTTTCTGAGTCATGCCTTACAATTATTCACTCATTGCCAAGAATTTGCTTCAACTCTCAAGGCAACACTTTTCTCGTAAGTAAATGCTTATGAAGTGCTTACTTGGTTTTATTCACCTCACCCAGTATTTATAATATTTTGAAGTAAATGCTTTTGCTTTTTGAGTATAAGCATATCCTTCAAAGCAGTGAAATAAGTAAAAGGATATTCATAATCTTTACCTTATACTTGGCTTAGGAAGCATATCCTTCAAAAATTCTGAGTGTGGTCAGTAGCAGACTCAACTTCGTAACGAAAGGTGGTCAAACGATGATGGCGGAAATTGTGGATGTTAGGGATGTTAAAACGTACAAACCTCGTTTACCTTCACTTGGTCGTGACTTCAAAAAATTATATCGGTTCGACGAAGCAAATGTACAATGGCTTGCGAACAGATTTTTAGCTGAGAATGAGGAAACTCGAGGAGCAGCACTTTCATGTATTCATAAAATGAAGATATGTCCACGCTATTTCGGTGACCCTGGATATCAACAAGGTATTGGTCAGGAACTTGGTGTTAATTAAGCAATGGTATCTCGGACTGTGGATAAAGTTGAGAACAGCATAGTTGCACAGTCGAACGAATAGATCAAGTTTCCAACTACCAATCATGAACTGATGGAGGCCAAGCGGATATGGCAAAGCATGTATACATTTCCGACAGCAATTGGTGTAATTGATTGTACACATATAGGAATCCTGAAACCAAATCGCCATGGAGATGAGCATATCAACCGAAAAGGGAAACCTACTTTAAATGTGCAAGCCACTTTTGATGCCAGAGAGACGTTCACAAGTGTTGATGTCCGTCGGCCTGGATCAGTGCATGATTCCAGAATATGGAGAAATTCACAGACTAGATCACAACTAATAAATAAAGCAAATATTGTACTACTAGGCGATGACGGTTATGGTATTACGCCATGCCTTATGACTCCCTTCAGAAATCCTACTCCAGGTGCAGAAATAAGTAGTTATAATAGTTATAATTGAACGCTGTTTCGGCTAAGTGAAACGCCGGTTTCCTATCCTACAGTATGTTTGCCGAGTACAATTCGAAAATATGCCTAAAACAATTATTGCTTGTATTGGACTCGATAATGTTGCGAAGAGCTTGAGCGATCTTGACCTTGAGTTAGTTGAACAAGACCCAGATGAAGATGAAGGAAATCATGAGAATGACGAACTTCCTCTCCGCCAACTAGGTCAACAAATAAGAAGAAACTTGAGTATTATAATAAATAGTTTTACTGATTAAAGTGTATTTATAAGTTATAATTAGTTTTATTTTCGTGAACATCTGACGCTGCATCATTTCTAATTTCGTTTTATAATACTTTTGTTGCAAAATACTTGTTTGGTACTGCTGTATTAGCACTAGACGTTGCAGTTCTTTTGTAGTTAACCCTTTGGTTTCCTCAGTTTCGTATTTCTCTGTTGCTAATTTTCTTTTTGGCGGCAATGTCTTCTGAATTGCTGGCGCTGTTTGCTCACTGCGCTCGGTATATATTTCACTTCCTTCTTCTTGAACACTACCGACCTGAATGACACCTCTAATTTTCCCAATTGTAGGATTACAGTCACCTTCCATAGCTTGAAAGCTTGCTGCTTGCTGAAGCAACTTTCTTTCCCAATCTAACAATTTAATTGCTTTATTACCAGTTTTCTTTAGATCTGTTTTTTCTTCAACCTTGATTTCATCTTGTTGATTTTCTTTTTACTAAGCCTTTAGTATCTAATGGTTTACCGAATGCTGATTCGTATTTTTTCAACAACTTCTTCAAGGCATCGTCCTTTCTCATTTTTATTTTTGGAACTTGTGACTTTTGCAAAATAATGGGAGTAATGGCAATTTCATCTGCTATGAACTGCAGGTCGTTGCCATTATTTTCTATAGTTTCCTCATCACTTGAGGATGACATGCTTATTAATTTGATAAAAAACTGTATCCAGTAAAAATACGGAACGGTCTGTGTAAGCTCTGGAGTACAACTGTCAGTGATGCTGAGTGAACGAACTCCCACGTCAACTACAAGCTGGAACAAGTCAGGAAATGTCGCTCGAGATATAAATACCAGTCAACCTTTTACTTCTTCTTGGAGGATATCTTCGCGAGTATAAGGTAATTATTATGCATATGAAAACAAGGATATGCTTATACTTCTACCTTTTTCTCCCAAGCAAGACCTTATACTTTTACCTTATGCTTCCGAGGATATGCTTCTCTTTTATGAATACGGCTCAGTCTCTCGTTGTATCCGTAAAAATTGTCAATTTTACTGATTTCTAGCTCAGATGGGCTGGTAAAAAACGACAAAATGTGAACTTGGTGACTACATAGCTATGCTGTGGAAATAGTTAATTCCGCTCTCGCTCGCTATGAGCGGCACCTACGGAGGAATGACTCAATGACATGCTCAACTACCATGCTGCAAGTCAGTTCACTAGCATGCTTTGTTGGTTGCAGAATGCCGAGGTTGTAGAGCATATCTCTGAACTGAGGTGTTGCAAAGAACATTGGTTGAATAGCACAGTAGCAAATCGCATCTGGATGATTGTATGATATGTGTATATTGGTCTGAATGATGATGACACATTTTACTTCCCGCGCCTGCTGGCAAAAAAATGAGATTATGTTTTTTGGATGTTATATAACGTACATCACGAAAACCATGTCACTCATCTCCGTCGGTCTGTCCGCTAATCTTATAACTTGAGAAGTGCCAAGGACGCAGAAGCGTTGTAATTTTGGAAAATTGGTCGAGTAAAAAAGGCCTAAAATAAAAAAATCTAAAATCGCTCAAACGTCGTTTGTTGACGCTCCAGAGAATCCTGCTCATTTAAAAAAATATATTAGAGGCAAAGACTTTGGGGTGGAATTTGTAAGGAATGGAGAGGGTCTACATCAATTTTTTGATGCTAGGTACATTTATACAATCCCAGCATTGGTAATTCTACGCACCTATTAGACGTATTTCACACATCACTTTTCTGTACATTAGCCCTGAAAATATTATCGGGAGTCAGTTTGCGCACCTATCAGCCGCGGGCTGCTGCTGGCGTCGTGCGCCGACCGCGATGACTGTCCTGTTATGGAATCACACGTGTTTCTGCCGAGCAACAGCATAGTGTTTTCTATGTGCTGGCCGCACTATCAGGCCGACGGTGCCATGTCTTCCCGAGTTAGGTATCGGGTGAAGAGCCGTTTCCAGAGGCACTAGCGGTAGAACAGGGAAAGAATGTCTATGGACTAATTGTATGGATCTGTTTGAGTGACTTTTCTCAAGGGTGTTGTGTGGGAAGTGCAGTGTCGACCTACTTGACGCCATTATTTACTTCTCAAATTTTTGGCCTTGGTATATTTATACCAACCCCAGTAATCCTACTCACATATTCAGATGTCATTCCTCATAGAGGTCCCCGTACATTTACCCTTGAAAATTGAATATCTCCTACGGTCGGGTGTCGATACGTGTGACGTGGTCCCATGGAAGGACAATCATCGTCGTCGGTGGCTGCACGACACAGCCGGCAATTGCTTCTGCACTGCTATAGGCTGGGCTGTGTGATCTCTGCAAGGTGAAGCCCAATATCGTCATTCACGCGGGATTATATATCGCATCAATTCCTCGTAGGGGTGGTGGGATGAAGGACATTTAATGTTTTGTTATACATGTTCGTTGCTAACTTTTTTCTCAGAAGGGCAAACTTGTACCAAACATAACCCTTTACGAACTGCTGATAGTGTAGCATGGTAGGTACAGAGTCAACTTACTTGACACAATGTTTTATAAAAAGTTCCCGTTAGTAGGTCTTGGCCTCCCGAAACAAGCCTCAACAGTATTTCGTAACGTTTTCTAATGCGCTTTTAGTTCATAAGAAATTAATCAATGGAGAACGTAAGTGCGAGTCAAGTAAGTTCAAATCTGCGGATTTTTCAATGCCAGGGGTATATTTTTTTATAATTTCTTATTCGAGTTTTAGTAATAACGTACATGTTTTCGGAATTGTCAGCTAATAACTTATTATGCTTCGTTACAAAACTTAGGTTGATAATCATTAAAACATTTAAACCAAAAAGTTGGAACACATCACACACATTTTATGTAAGATTTAAAATAATGGAAAACGAATTTGATTTACGTTTAATATCGTTTCATTTGCGAGGAGATAGTAACACTTAATGGGTGATGCAAATCCGGAATGTAGTTTAATAATATTGAATGTGATGTTTTTGCTTTTGTTATTTTAACAAACCGTGGCCCCATATATTTTTTAAGTTAGCAAATGAAGGAAAATCAAATTACTGGCATGAAAACCTCCCGCCGTTACTGCAATCCTGATATAAAATTATCAATGGCTGAATCTCGCACATTCCCCTTGCAATGTTATACAAAACAGGGCAGTTGGATCTGCCGAATGGGAAATAATTGTAGGTAATGTGACAACAAATTTTACACGAGTATTCATTCCTATGATGATTGTGATAGGACAGCATAAAGTCCAATGTGTGAATCTCCACGAGCTCTTGGCCGTACGGAAATGAAACTAAAATTAAATTGTTATTATATTTATTATAACTTAGAGTTTGAGACAATATTTCGTTGAATGAGTGTACAGATAAGTATAATACAGTATAATCAAATCGAAATTTGCATTAACAAGCTTCAGGGTTCACTCTTATCATGGCCAGACCATTGAGGCGATTTTCGCCCATGATGCTTCTTTACCAGGTTTTGAGTCTTCCGAGGCTGCCAAACGAGCGCTATACCGTACATATTGTACATTGTAGAGCAATCAAAATTTACATGGTCTCAAGGGGAGGGGGAAACCCCTAGCGACGCCCTTGTGCAGACTAATAAATAAGTTAAGAAAATCACCATATAAGCAGTACCTTAAGAGACTTGGGATGGTCGAAGATGAGGGAGCTATATGAGCTACACTTATTAACTTACACTCATAAGCTCTTACTTACTTCGATTCCTTTGTTTTTAAAGAACAAGCTAATCCATCGAAATTATATTCACACAAGAGACATACGGTTTACTGAGACTCACAATGCCTATTCACAAAACCTCATTCTTTCGTAAGTGCTTCACATACAACGCGATAACGCTTTATAATGAATTACCACGGGCATTAAAATCACTAAATTACAATGACTTTAAAACACAAACAATTCATTTTAGAAAAGTACTCACCTACATAGTAGAAGAAAATAAGGGTATACGATCTATTCTTATACCATTTGGTCGTATATTGATAACAGTTGTAATAAATTTAACTGCTCCTAAAATAGAAGAAATCCCGGCTAAATGTAGCCTAAAGATTGCCAAATCTACTGAGGATCTTCTATGAGCAATATTACTTGCTAAAGCAGGATAGACCGTTCATCCTGTTCCAGCCCCTCTTTCTACTAAACTTCTTAGTAAAAGGAATCATAATGAAGGGGGTAAAAGTCAAAATCTTATATTATTTATTCGAGGCGCCCTAATATTAGTGGTACCAGTCAGTTTCCGAACCCTCCAATCATGGTAGGTATAACTATAAAAAAAAATATAACAAATGCATGTGCACCTCGTAATTTTTTTTCCTTTTGTGTGTACATTCACATGTATAATGAATTTTTTATTATTTACTATTAGTATACTTAGGTATATTCTTTTACATGTTTATAATCGTTATTGTATTTTTTTTGAATTGCTAAGGAATAAGTGGCAGAATAGCTTCAAGCTAAACTTCGCCCTTCTAATAAAGAGACGTTTACTATTATTATTAAATAAAAGTCGCAACCATAAACGTTAAAAGTAATTTATTATATTAAATACAATGAAACTAAGCTACTGATATAGGTAACCTTAATCACTAATCATTAGAAATGTCAAATAATAAAGGTACCAGAACAAAAATAAACAACTCTAAAATCAATAAATACTTAATACTTCTAGTAACATTGTGAAATATGTAATAAGCTGAGCATCTGACAACAAAAAGTGGACTGGCTTTTGAAAAGGAATAGGATCCATTAACTCAACAGTCAGGATAACTTGTCAACTCGAACACAATGTTATAAAATGAAACTAATGAATGTTAAATCATCCAATCATAAATCTGCAATTCAATTACTTTATACAAATGCGGCATAATCAGGAAGCAAATGCCATAAAAAATTACTGTTGTATATGTACAGTATTGGAGATTATTTAGTATATTTGTAAGATACACAAAACAGGGACACAATGAGATTGTCCTACAGCGAGGTTAAGAACCACCTCATAGTAAATAGGGTTTTTCAATCTGTCTGTTTTGAGCCTCTCCTGTATTAATATGGAGTATTGAAAAAAATAACTTTATTTTTTATATAGTATATGTATACAAGGTATTATTTGGTTCAACGTAAATTACACTCCTTCGTTGTTTACAATGCAATTTTAATTTTTATTTTTGATTTGAACAACAATTGAACGAATATTTGAGATTTTTGTACAACTGTTATACAAATCATTTATTATGCATGACCAAATCATAACTGAAAAGTAAACTGTTGCATGTTAACGTTAACTGTATAGAAAGAACGGAATGACAAAAAAACAAATATGGAAAACAGTAAGTGAGAAACAAGACAATGAGTTCCTAGAAATAGAACTTGTGCACTTTTTTCGATTTTCAAACTTAACCAGATAAGTTAATTTGATTTACCAAAAGATAAGTTAATTTGATTTACCAAAATACTTAAAGAGACATGTCAACCCATTGCTAAGATTTTTTGTGTACAAGTTCCATTTTGAGTTGCTTTGGCTACTTAATTACTACATTCAAACCACGTGGAATAAAAAAATTATAAATACATATCACTTTCGAATAACAATAGTAATTAATACCTAATTTGCCAATATCTTTACTGCAACATAATTCAATTTTATATACATGTCTAATCCCAGCTTAATAAAAAATATTAGTGATATAGGAACAGGAATCTTGAATTTTTCTATTTAAATTTTGTACAAACTAATATTTACACTCACACGTTAAATGAAAATATCATAATTGCAAAATTATAATTAATCACTTCTAGTGCATCATGGAAATATATGTACTCGTACATAACAATATTGAGAAATGTTAAATACATTATGCTCAATCAACAATTTTACTGACTACCTTGGAAACAAGTGTATGGGAAAATATATTGTAGGTTTAATTTGTATAATTCTATTCCTAGCATCTTTTGAGTCACTATTCACTCTGCAGTGCGTTTAGAGTTGTTGTTGAGTTAGAGCTGTTTTGAAAAAGTAGTACGCGGAGCATCCCTATATTAAACACTCAAAAAGTAATACTTCAAATTCGAAATTTTTCGCAATTATTACATTACTTCGTCGCCTATTGCTGTAAGAAGTAAATAATGTAGGGTTGGGTGCCTGTACATCATCTGATACGAATCGCCATCACTTGTCGGGAAAATTTACAGCCAGTGACGTGTTAAATAACTTTGGCTTAACCAACAGAACATATCATGTAATCAAATAGTACAATATGTTGTAAAAGCTTCATAGTAAAACACAAGAGGAGCCATATGGCATCGGTTGACTGATGTGCCTGACTCACCAACTCAATTTTCATTGCTATGTTTGACAATGAATGTCTGATAGTCCTGAATTGTCATTTATAGTAGCAGAGCAGCTCGTAGCTAGGTAACATCCTATCATTAATTTGTATTGAACCCTCTAATAATCAAAACTCGCTTGTTGAAAATAAGGGTATATAACTCCAATTATGCATTTATACAGTGTAATATATTAAGGATAAAAATATCTTGAGGCATGATATATCTTAAGTATCTTTATTTGACGCTGATGGTTGAATCTTTGGATTTCCTTCGCTCAAGTGCGAATCAAGTAACATATCCCCTAATTCAGAAAAGAAAAATGAGAGAAAATACAAATGCATTAAGAAGTAACAGCTAGACAGAGTAACAAGCATTGGATTCAGGGACTAATAGTATTAGTTTTACATGCCAATTTCTCCTATGCTTTGTAGAGAAAGTTGTGAAGCAAATTGTATTAAAACATATTCACTCTTGTAACAACTGTAAATGCATCCTAGAGTTTGTCCTTATCCACTATTTTAGTCCAAATTGAGTAATGTAGCTCAGCATGATATTTAATCTGGAGAGCATAGCACTTGAGTGTCAGTCATACTCTAGTTTCTCATATAATAAGATGAACACAAAAGATACAAAATTCGTACAACAGTAGGAGAGCAGCAAGTTGTCAGTTTGTAAGATGGATAAATTATATCAAAATATATTTGAGACGTTTGCACATTGTACTCATAACAGTATGATGACGAATACATTCAGGCCGACAAGAAAAGATAGCAAGGATGTATAAAGAAAATAACTAGGGATAAATCTCTCAGTAACGAGATTCTTGATCAGCTGAATAATGTAACTTTAAAACAATCTGTGGTTATTTCTCTGGTGGTCTTCTGGCTCGCCAATCTTGAAAACAATGCTTTTGACACATTGATAACGTGAGGTGGAGAAATAGAAAACAATGCAAGAAAGTAAAATTTACAATCTAGATCCTGTTTGAATTTGAAATGTAAAATAAATGAATCTACATTATTGTCTATGAAACATTTGATGGCTGCCATCAATTAACCAAGCAATGGACAATCTAATTTGTCGCGTTCAGCAGTAGATAATTATTTGCTCTGAAATTTTAAATGCATTAATGTTGGTGCTTAAAGACTGAGTGCTAATTCAAGGGTTGATCGACCCTTGGATTTTGAACGAACAATAACAATTGTTATTTAGGTTTTCAAAGTTTTTAGAATCTTCAAAATTTTGAAAATTGTGAAACTTTGAATTACCAAGATTTTGATGACACCTGCTACAACCAAATGTGAAACGCAAATATTAAGTATCTATTTGAGGGTGACTTGAAGGTGAATTATTGTTCATTTAAAATCAAAGAGTTGAGAAACCACCAATCCGTACTCAGCCCACAGGGTCGACTATTAGTGAGGGCCTAAGTGGTTGCTTCAACTGTGTTAGTCGACGCACGTAGGAAACAACGCAAGAAGGTATAATTTACAATCCAGATACTGCTTTTCTTTTAAATACGAAATAAATGAATCCACATTGTTGTGTATTAAAAATTTGATGACTGCCATCAATTTTAACCAAGCAATGAGCTATCTAATTTGTTGCGTTCATTAGAAGATAATTTCCTACGTTCACATCTGAAATGCTTTGATAGTTGACCCTTAAAGGTTGAGTGCTGATTCAAGGGTTGATCGACCCTTGAATTTTGAACTAACAATAACAATTCTCATTTAGGTTTTCAAATTTTTCATAGTTTAAAAAGTTTTTGAAACCTGAAATTTTAAAATTGTGAAAATGAATTATGAAGATTTTGAAAATTTGATGACAGCTGGCACAGCCTACTGTGAAACGCAAATGTTAAGTATACCCAGTACCCACTTTAGGGGTCACCTGAAGGTGCATTATTGTTCGTTTAAGATTGAGGTATTGATCAGCCCTCAATCGGTACTCAGCCCTCAAGGGGCGACTATTAATGAGTGCCTAAGTGAACGCTTCAGTAGCGTTAGTCGATCACGCTTTTGTAGCGTTATCTTCTGACGAAACGCGCCCATTGTCGGGTCCAATAACCTTCAAAATCAAACGCCAGGGCAAAACGGGTGTTTGTATTGGCAGTCTCATCTGAGTAGTTATTCACGTTCTCAAAAAGGGTTCGTGGATTTAAAGCGCTGAACAGATACAACATCTTTGGGGCAGCAGATATATTCCGAAGTGGCAGGCGTCTGGTGATAGATGGCATTACTTCTGTCTTATAGTACATGGTTTTTAATGAACTAGTTTATACAAGGCGGGACACGGTGTGATAATGAAACGGCTACGTCGTCTGTATTTGCAAAATGCGACAGATGTACATGCTCTCCACAGGAATGACTGACATCTTGCAGGACCTATCTCTGTGCAGTTTGGTTTGTATCCGAGCTAAAATGTAATCCAATAACAGCCGTATTCATTAGAAGACCTTCTGAGGCAGTTCCTGAGGTCTCAGTACATATTAAATTCGACATATTGCTTGCACACTTTATTTAGAGGTACTTATTTCATCTATACAAATTTGAACGACATTCTGTTAAATACTATTCATAATTTATTCTTTTACTTATACTCATCAAAGCATGATTTGGCTGATAAAAAGAACACAGCTATACTGATAATGATGATGAGCACATCCTAACCTGCCAAATAATTTTTATATGGTATATTGATTATTTTTCTGTACTGACGTGAAATTTAGTATTCTGAGTAAAATTACTTAAATCAGATGACCTCAAAAATTGAATAATCACACTTCAAGTTCAGAAATAAAAAAGCAGAAGTTTAGAAACTGACAGATATATATTTATATTTCTGTATTTTGGAATAAAAATGTACACATAACTGGAATCATAATTACCTAAATGTATATAAAATAAATTGTATTATTTCTGTAATAAGCTTCATAATGTGCGACATATATAGAAAAGTGACTCGGTAATAATGCCAGCGTGCCACAAACATAATCAGAATTCAAACACAGATTTCCGCACAAACAAATCTTCAACTTGCGCCCGCCTTTTCATGTGCATAAGTTACTATCAACCTACACTAAAATTGTCCAATCACACGCACCGATTCATTCATGGCTACCTCCAACGATAAGACGTCTACGCAGCATTATCATTTAGGTCCTTGGGCCACTTTCCCACCATTTTTCATGTCCTTTTTACTCGGCGTTGGCGATATGCAAATCACGTCATTGTCACCATCCTGGTCCTGATGAAGATAATTTAAAATAGTATAAAACCAGAAGAGACACGAACTAAAGTAGTTAAAAGTGCACAGATGCAACGCTCGAAAAAGTATCTTGTATAGCGCTAAGTTGTCGATTTCTGAAAATTGGTCAGAAGAGGTTTAAGAGTAATTTATACAGATTGGAAACATTCTAAGTAATTTTTAAAAAGTGACCTAATTTTTTATTGTTTATTATTAAGGACTATTTTTTGTCTCATATAGTTTGCTTACACTCTTGAAGATACAAATGACAATTTGTTTTTGCTGTGGTACTACAGAATAGCATTAAAATAAATTCATATTATTTTATGATCGAAAATGAGACGACAAAAGTATGGAAACATACTTTTGATTACAAAATTAAATACAACAACCCTACAAAATTATTTAAAAAATACTGTTTAGCTAACATTTGGTACCATAGCCTTTAGTATTCAACACTGTCTGACATCTGCTGCTCATAGGAGACACCATTTTTTTACAAACGTTTGTTGGAATATTTTGCCAAATATTTTTCACATAAACAAATAAATCGTTCCTATTTTTAAAAGTTTTTCTTATCAGTTGTCTTTTAGCATGCTCCCAGAGATGTTCTATAGGGTTTAGGTCCGGGAATTGCGAATGCCATGTAAGAATATTAACATTTTTTAGTCTTAACCAATCCTTTACAAATTTTGAGGTATGTTTGGGGTCATTATCTTGCTGGAATGTTTATCATGAAGGCATTTCTTCTTCAGCAAAAGGGAGCAAGTGTTCACTAAGAATGTCTTTGTAAAGTTTTTGATCCATTTTCCCAACAATTTTAACAATTTGACTCATTTCAGAACTAGAAAAACAGCCCCAAACCATGATGTTGCCTCCACTGATGTTAATATTTACCGCACGCAATATCAAAGTATCGCAGAACGAATTAATACGGCAAAACTGAAATGTTTCCATACTTTTGTCATTACAAAAACTGTGGTATTTGAAAAAGTGTGTTTTTATTTTCAAAGAATTTGAATATTGATAAGATAAACCTTGTATTAGTACTGGAGCCAAAGGTAGATTTTAATATTTATATTATTCCTTAACAATTTTAATTTAGGTATATGAATTAGTTCATAATAATGTTAATATTTGTTTCCAAACTTTTGTCCGTAGTCAAATCAAATTTATTCCGCCTGATATTCTTGCTATGGCTATAAATATTGCTTTCAAATTGTTCTCCATGTAATGGAGACACATATAAGAGAATATGTGATGTTCTACGTTATTTCAATAAAATATAAATCACAATGTTCAAATGAGACTGACATTTCGATGACAAAATTGTAGGTTAAGTATGAAAATGTATATCAAAGTATAATTACCTGTTCAGTCTTTCCATCTCCAGAATTGTTATCTTCGGGCAGCGGCCCATTTTCTTTCTCCCATTCTTTCAAAATGGTATCCAAGTTGTATCGTTTGCGGTAGTTTACGAAAAACGTACGAACATGCTGTTCGGTTTTATTTCCAATCACTTCTGCAATACTTTTGAAGTCCTTTCCATATTTGCGTACCTGAAAAAATACAATATGTAGATATGAGAAACTGCAAAACGCAGGATTTGTGATAGTAGTTGGTCGTTTAATGACTCGTAACGATATAAAATAAGCAGAACGTACCCCTTGTACTGCCAAAAGCAATTCTTCATTTGTCCATCGCGCGTTGTAGCGGGAGCTGTTTTCGCTTCCAGGACGGAGATCTTCAATGGAGTCGGAGTGTTTGCGTTTCAAAGAGCTAATGTTTTGTTTATTTTGTTGAATCTACAAGAAAAAATGAATAAATTACTAAAGCACATTCAGATTTCACACAAAATGTATTTAAAATATGAAATTCTATATTCATAGTTCATACTAAACTTGACAACACATTTCGTGAATACCTCCTTATAGCAATTACTCTTGAGGAACTGTGGAATAATTAAGTATTTCGAATTCATCCGGCTCTAGATCAAAACTTCAAAAAATGTAAAATCATAATTCCATCACCTGAATGCTTTTAATACGTAACGTGATTGTATTGTATACCTGTATATTGATAAGTATGCATGTATCACACTACAGCAATTTACAACTTTTTCAACTTAAAGTTGGTGAATCGTTTAGTATGAACGTGGCAGTTTACAACTTTTGCAACTTAATGTTGGTAAATTGTTTAGTATGAACATTGACAATGGTAAATATATTGTGTCAGTTGATTCACATTATAGGTATATTCGTATACTTCGAGAAGCTTCTGCTTTGTCTCCGAAAAAGATAGACATGCAACATGCACCGAACAAAATATGTTGTATGAAACATCAGAAATGTCTACAATTTAGGCATGCTTAGATCGGAATGCCCAATTACGCCAAGTGTTAGAAAAATAGTATGCAATGCAAGAAATATGATACAAATGCATACAACTCCTTAAGAACAGTTTGAAAATATTCAGTCTGTGTGAATTGCATAAGTTTAAAATAAAACTCATTTCAAAATTCAAGCTGAGAACCGGAAAATTGCAATAGCTATTTTGAACTTTCAAACATGAAATAGATATTTTCGTACTGAAGAAATATTTATAGTGCACACATGGAAGAGCAAACATGACCAAATTTTGGGCATAAGCATTTCTTGCATCTGCCCCATATTCCATATTCTACGCTACACAAGGTTACAGTATTTCACAATTTTCGACATTTTCAGCTGTTGGAGAAACGCAAAATACTGAAATTGCAGTAGACACATGTATTTTGACAGAATAAGTTTGAAGAGTTTATTAAATTTCAGTCTCAATGCCCCGAAAAATATTTTCTCCGTATATCCAGAACTTACAATCAAAAGCTGAAGCCATAATACGAATATCACCAACTAAGGGCGACTGCTGATAGTGCATGTATCGATTCATGCATCACATTAATGGGCAATGTAAATCTAAAATCGCATCATTTTGAATCAAATTACATATATATCGGCAACCGTGACAGTGGGTACGTCAGTATAACCGTCGAAGAGACGTCATTTCGGGAAAACCTGAAAGTGGTACGCCCACTACACGCACTGCCTGTTGCTACTGATACAGCTTGCTTGCTTTGAAGCTGTACCTTCGCTAAACAATTCCAATCGGAATCACAAACTATCTAGCATACGAAAACAAAAACTGCTACGCTACTAGTAACATATGAAAAAGTGCACAACTCTTTATATCTACTTTTCCCAATCTACTGCATACTCACCTGCCTCTGCAACGAATCCAGCTCCCTATCCATGGCTCTCAGCATCATGACGCCCGCATTTCCACTAGCCATAGCAGCCAGGTCGTCATGGTTGATGTACATGCCTTTAGGAGGCTTCCGCTTTCTGCGGCCGGCAGCTGAAACGCCGCCGCCCCCGTTACTGCCCGAGCCACTGCCGCCCCCACAGCCGCGCTTGCTCGTCGGACCTGACGTGGGGCGGGATAGGCCGGTGCGTCTATGGGCGCGCAATTGTTATTTTTGTATCTTTCATCGTTTAGAGTCTTTACGAAATTATTTAGTCTTCCCCTCGTGTTTAATTGGCTGAATGTATCTACTCATGATGCAGCACTAAGCAGAATTTGTTATGTGCCATCATCCAATCTCAAAATACGTATATGGATTCTCCAAAAAGATGACAAACAATGCACGATCAGCAGTGAATGATATTGCTTACACATTTTAATGAAACAATAAGGTATTCGCGACAAGATCTATACATAAATAGAATGATGGTATTTTTTCGAATCTATAGATTATGTATTTCAGAGAACTATTTGTTACTTTGGTAAAGCTTGCAAAATACGAGAGCATTCAGAAATCGTAACTATGAGAAATAAAATGGAGGCAAACATAACATTAACCAACATGAAGTTCTAATAAAAGCAAGTGGCATCACATAAGCACGTAGATAAACAATTAATATATGTTAATTGGTCATTCTTTAGTACTCTAATATAGTACAATCATTAAGAAGAACACGTTTCTGAGATTCGTATTTTGTATTGCAGATTATAAGCTATGTTCGAATGCTTGCACAAAGTTCAAAGGAACAGTGATCGGAACGTTTTCATAACTTTAGCCCAACATATAATTACGAGAAATTTCTTTAAGAGTTCCTATAAAAATCTAATGAAATACCTGAAAACAGAACGATGTCTTTCAGCACATAAACTTTATATCGAAGCAGCCGCGTAGTCAGGATCTTAAATACCGCGACACTACGTCTGTTATAAAGATAGGGGAAACCTTGTTAAACCGATTTTTGAACATGCCTGTGGTGAGTAGATCTGGGAAAAACCTCCTCAGGCAGATTGTACCACAATCGCGACAAGTCAAGAGCAGTTCTGGACGAAGTTCGATTCGATTAGGATGAGAGGCCGAAGTCTGGTGGGTTTGTCCGGCAGGCTCGACGCACAACGGCATCATGGAGGGAAGCTCTGAGGACCAAAGCTCGGTTGACATAGCGCTACAAGAAAGCCAGATCGCCGGCGACCGATAGGTGCGAAAGTGTACAGAGACCGTCCGTTAGAGAAGTGTCAGTGATCAGTTGGACAGCCCTTCTATGAGCAGCATCGAGTATGGACAATGTAGTCAGAGCGGCAGCACCCCAAACATGTGAGCAACACTTGAGACTAGGTCTTATCTGACCATTTCATAGAGTGGTTATATGGATAAAAGTACTTCTTAGCCCTAAACAAACAGCCTAGAGTTTTCCCAGCAGCTGCCGCGATTGACGAGAGTTGTTCTTGACAGATCAAGTCCTCAGTGATCGGAATTCCGACCAGCCGAAATGAACGGTTCTTTGGTACTTTGCTATCGAGCAAAACCGGATGAGTGCTAGTGCAAGCAGTGATAGACCTCGTGTCAGAAAGGAAGTCACTGCTAGTATTCTCTCCAGTTCACTAACAAAAATCAACTTAGCTCTCTGAATTCCTGTATGCAGAAGTGCTGGCGATTTGATTGATTGTACAGGAGTGGACGTCGTTGATATGTAATAGAAACAATGTTGCGAGTCAAGACCAAAGCCCGTCAAAGCATGATCTTTTATGTGCAGTCCAGAGTTTAACAATGTAACAAATGGTGATTTTATGTCACGGAACTAAGGAGACGAATTTAAATAGAAGTTATTAGCTTATTTATTGCATACATTTTGAAATTTAATTCATTTGCGTATTCTAAAGATATTTGGATGACCAATACCTCTATTTTGTGATCAGTTTAAACTCTATGCTTTCGAACATACCTAATATCTATAAATATAACTAATATGTAGTAGGGATTTGGAGCATACGTACCTCCAATGCTGGTAGCAGGAGTTACAGTAGGCGCCCTTGGAGGTGTTTTGAGTGACTGTACAGATGACGCCGCAGTTTGAGCACGATCCACCCTCACCCTGCATACATACAACAATCATACATACCGACGGACTGGCAATTTATCTGTTTTTGTTTATTTATATTTATTCGGAATGAACAACTCACAGGAAATACTGAATCCTTTCCAGTGTTGGAGTTAAGGTGTCGAACAAGATAGAAAACCGTTATGTTTGAAACTGACATCAAACCATTTCATTTAAGTCAAATTCACACCAGAATGGATTTTGATCACTATAAAAGAGCGTTGTTTTTCAAACATGAAACGTATTGATTGGCAACACTACCTATTACTATACACGTTAGCATACACCAAGAGTCAATACCTGTAGAATGTGGGATTGTACACAAGTAAGCCTGCGAGTTTTTTTTGAGATTATTAATTATACCTGGAAACCTGAGTAAAACGTATTTGATATTCAGTAGCGTTAAACGGCTAAGAGACTCTTCAATAAGAAAAATCACACAAAAGATATAAGGGATGAATTTTAAATAAATGAAACTTAGGCTCAATGGAAACAAGGACAAAATCTGTAGTTTGTATGCTTAGGTCTATATGCTTTAGTTATCATAATCCCTGTAAAGAGACAAGTTGTATCATCAAATACAGGGATTCTGAATCGAAATCGAAAAATATGTTACACTCCTAGTATGAACTGGATAGATACAACAACAACCCTTCGAGTATTTCCTGCAAGTTCCAATAGTAGTATTTTCGAAAAAGATGTTTTGTGAGCGACTAGTGTGGCATTCAATGATAAAAATGTGGGCGGTGCCTCTTACTACATAATGAATACTAACAAGTGCAACTATGAAACAAATGATAGCTCAGTGATAGCATGCATATCTGGTAATCTTTCATTTATAGGAATCAGTGAGGAAGGACACTTTCTGATGTGCTACTTTTTATGTGGACATAAGAAATGATTTTTGAATACTGAGTACCGGAAAAGCTTCTAAATTGATGGAATTAAAACTTAGCCTGAACAAACAAGGCAACATAATTATGCATCAACTCCCTGCATTATTCCTTGAAATGTTTAGAGAATTCCTTTCAACTTTGCAACAGTAACTCTATCCATCCTATCACCAATTGAGAGGGCAACATATAATTTCATGTTCTGGATATGAAGCTTCAGAAGTAAACTTGAACAATGAAATGTGGGTTCAATATTTAACAAGTTCTTATTCACCTTTAGCAGTAGCTATAGAATGAATTCTTCGAATTGAAATCGCATGTTTCCAAATAATTTTTAGATCTAAACATTACAGGACATGTAGGAATATATGCTACATATTACACAAGTATACAAAAGAGCAAAATTACTTAAAAAGTTAACCATCACAACCCATTACACAATGATGATACACTTAGGACAGAGACATATTGTGTTTCAGGCAATGATCAAAACCCAACAATATTACTGTTGAGTGAAACCTACATGGGTTACAATATACCCACAGTTTTCAATACCAAAGGTAGATGTTCCTCTTAGGTTACATATATCAGTATATATTCTCAAATAATGTTTGTTAGCATTATGTCCTTAAATTAAACAATATAAAAGTCATTTAGGAATATTATAGGAAGTTATTGTTTATAAAAACCAAAAATATTTTATCGAAAACTGACAGAACCACACTATTAACAGCGCTTGTTAACAGATGTCCTCTAGTTAAAGAATATTAAAGTCATTAAGGTACGATGTTATTGTTTTTGGAAACGAAAGTTCTTTTATCAAATCCACACAGTTCCATGCTATTAACAATTTAGACACTTAGAAGTTTATGGAACAAGGTCAGTTAAATAATGTTTTTCTTATATAATAAGAGAGGAATACAGATTCTAGTATATGTGAATGGTTACTCTAACAAGAACCACGATAAAATGACAAGAGCAATTTTATTTGAGATCAGTAGTAGGGAGTGGTACTGAAGAGCATCCACAACTACTGTACCAATTTTGATAGAATGTGGTAGCTTTTCCTTTTTTTTTTGTTCCGATAAGGTTCAAGATCGCGTCGAAACGCTTTGAGACATTATCAAGATTGAAAATTATAAATATTATAAAAAGCGTTTCTAATGAGTACATATACAAATTCCATTACACACCATTTTACAAAGACAGAGAAAATACTAAATTGTTTAAACATCTCGTGACCAAACACATATACAACAGTGATGTATGCCTCCACCATTTAAAAAATTTTGTTTTAGCCTGAGGTATGGCTGCTACTACAATCATGCCAACTGCTCAAAGAACTGCAGTGAAACTCAAAAATCCATCCTCTAAAAAAGCTTAGGCAAAATGGCCAAGCTTCTAAAATAGTCCAAAACCATTTTATCATAATGCCACACTTTCGTTTTTACCCTTCAACAAAATTAACGACTACAGCCATACAACCATTCACTCACACAATATCAGTTATGGTGCGATGTTCACGTTTACCTACCTACAGGCAAAGTTTGGAGTTCCAGTTTTCCTATGATACTTATAGTCTTAGATATTATCTTATTTATTAGTAGTAATAATCGTGTTAAAGGCTATTAGACATCAGAGAGTGCCCCAACAAGTATCTAACAATATCTTACAAGGTGCTTCCAATGATTAAACAAGCTGCTCCTGTTTACACAATCACCAGTCAATTACATCATAGAATTGTGACTGCCTTCTACGTTCTCAGGTTTTTTCTTCTATGGTGTTATGGACAAAATGGCAGTATTTCTAATACTCTTAGAAATACATGGAGTTCTTGGTAATTTTGCATACAT
Source organism: Acanthoscelides obtectus (assembly GCA_963669975.1). Classification (NCBI taxonomy): domain Eukaryota; kingdom Metazoa; phylum Arthropoda; class Insecta; order Coleoptera; family Chrysomelidae; genus Acanthoscelides; species Acanthoscelides obtectus. The sequence goes on along the minus strand of CAVLJG010000007.1, from coordinate 51,168,063 downwards.
AGACAAGCAGTCTCAATTTTTCATAAATCTCTCAAGTTCATTAGAATTTGGAGAATGAGCCATAGCCATTTGAACAATGATTACCAAAACTTAATGTCAAATAACTGTAAAAAGCAACCCTGTAATATATATTCACCGGCGAAGAAAAGTAAAATTAAACTTTTCTCTCCCTGACAACAAAAAAATGAACGTTTCTAAGTGCTATAGTAAGCAGCAAGATGGTTTTTTATCGTATTAGGTGCAATGATACATCAAAATAATCTACCTGCGCAGAATTATCTGCTGATGTACCAGCACAACTGACGCGACATCGACTAGTTAGGCCACATTTTCGTTGAATACCACGGTGCATAGTCCATTTCTGCAATATCAATTCTTTACTACTCCAATAATTAGAATCAAACTTACTTTTTTAAGAACATTTCTCAAAATACTGTATCCAAAAATCAAAAACTGTCAATTTTCCTATAACAATTACGAAATTCTTAGAATATCAAAAAGAAGAACAAGAATTCTACACTCAATCAAGCTGTGCAAAAAGTCTAAATAGTACTACTACTATTTAGACTTTACTAGAAGTAGTAATAGTTGGGGGGAGGTGAAGTGTGGCAACTAGGCCACGTTTGTTTGCCCTGTTGTACCAACACTGTACACTTATCTATTGGTTGAATAAACCAGCTTTTGCAATGCAAAGAGACTTTTCTCTTCATAATTAATATTTACAACCACCAAATGGACGCATGGCTATTTGAAAACAATAAGTTACTCTAAAAAAAAAAAAAGGAATTTAGTAGTATGTACTAGAGTATTTTAAAACATGAAAATAGTTTTTTTGTCATTTATAACTTGTTGAACTTTAACCAAAAGCTATGAGCTAATTATTTTTTTTTTGACATTAGGACATGGCGTCCCATTAGCCAGATCCAATCTTGTATGTACATATATCTCTAATTTTGGACAAACACACGACGTCACAACATCCATGGCTTCGAAAATGTGATTTCCGAAGGCGAGCTATGAGCTAAATGTTTATGAGATACATTTAGCACTCTTTGTAGTCATATTTATGATATTTATAATGCGCTTTTGTCAGGATATGGTTGGGCATCTAACAATTGTAAATGCAAGAGACTTCATAGCTTGAATAAAGTGGCTCTTAAGTGACAGTTTTACATTATGTTGCATTTTTTATTATTTTATGCTGACAAGTGCATTGACTGGAAATTTCGGTTTAAAACCATAAAGTCCTTCATTAAGATCCACTAATGTCCCACCCATGTTATAAAAGTACCAATGTATCAACTGATTAACATACCATATTTATACAAGTTATGCCATATAAACAATTATTAGGTAACAACAACAAATAACAGTATCACATTTCTCCATTAAATGTCCTGTAAAAAATATTAAACATATAAAACTACAAAACCAATCTTCCCTAAAATCTAGAATCCAAAATATCTAGCAAAACCTGAAGAACACTTTCTCCTGCTCTGCAAAGCAAAAACTTGCATGCTTATAATATCCTATTGCCTTTACCCATGCAAACTCAACTGACACAAATCTTAAAACTCCAATAGAATAAGCCCATGTAAATAGAAAACATTCAATTTCTTTCCAAAGCATTTGTGGAACATTTTGTCACGATTTTTTCCTCCTGAATATTGAATAAAAACGTTAGATTTTCAGTTCATGTAAGAAGTACAATGGAAAATAGCTACAAGAGCCTCTTATAAAATCTCTCATAAAATTCTTAAAGAGAACAAAAATTGGAAATAGAATGTTTTCCTTAATAATAAGTCTTCTAATCTAATCTTACCTTATCATCATGATCAGATTCTTCATTTGAGCCTCCTTCAGATCCTGCTTCAGAAGGTGCCCCATCTTCTTTTGGTGCATTCAGTTTTCTTGCTTGTTTGTCCATCAATGATGTTCGTGATCTCGTCTTTTTCCAGCTGTAGTAGTACTTTACTAGGCTGGCTATACTCTTGTCTGGCAACTGAAATAAAAAAAAATTGAGTTATATTGTAAGGTCAAGGACTATATTAATAAAAAAATTTGCAACTAATAGTACTCCTCATTTAGGCAATTATTTCAAGCCATTTAGGGTGAAGACCAACAACCAAGCGAATTCAAAATAAAATTAGTATGTTGCCATCATACAGTAATGGACAAAAGTATAAGGACAAATATGAATAATTACCTATACCTTTAGAAAACGAATTCATACTTCATTGGTCCATAAACTAATGCGTTATTAGTAGAAAAACTAAATTCCTTGTTTTTACATTATGTGCAAGGAACACAATACAAGTCTGAATATAAGCACTTTTTTATGAGGGACAAAATATATAGACAAATTCTTTTCAACATTAGTTTGGTACAGTTTGTGTTCATCAAGTATTGTGGAATAAGTTGAGTGATTTTAAGACCATGCCGCGTGGTCCAGAAATTTCTTTTGATGTGAAAACTAAGATTATTGATTATTATACAAAAATGGTTAACTTCAAGTCGACATTGCTAAAAATTTGAAGCTGAAGCGTAAAGCAGTTTGGGCAATTTGCACAAATATAAATAAAAAAGTATCTTGGAAGCCTCTAAGAGAAGTGGTCTGCCTAGAAAACTAAATGTTAGATCAGTTAAATTAATAAAAGTAATTTCGTCCAAAGTCCGTTTAAAACCCCAAGACAAATATAAGCCTAAATCGAGACAAAGGGAATTGTCAGTGTTTCTACGAAAAATATAAGTAGAAGATTAAATGATTTGAAGTTATTTGCACGTCGCCCAAGTAAGAAGCCGCTAATCTCGAGGAAAAACCGTAAGGACCGATTACAATTTGCACGGTTGCATCTTGATTAGAGCATCTGTGACTGGAAGAGGGTATGTTTCAGTGATGAATCCAAGTTCAATATGTTTGGATCAGGTGGTGTTCATTACGTTAGACGTCCTACTGGACAAAGATTGAACCCCAAATACACACAGACATACTAAAGCATGTCATGTTACCCTGTATGGAAGACAATATGCCCTTAAGATTAATCTTCCAGCAACATAATGACCTGAAGCAAAACATGGTTGGTTTTCTAAAATTCAATAAACTTTGCTTCTTTTTTCTATAGTTGTTTTGCTTTGTCTATATATTTTTGTCCTTCATAGTTCCAGTTTTTTCAATTAATTTTTTATTGAAGGGAGTTGGTGTATTAATAAAACAAGTTAAAAAATCAAATACAATATTATTTGTCTATATACTTTTGTCCATTACTGTATATAAAATTCTTGTTGAAATTGGATCTGTATATGAATGTTGCAGAGCTGTGTAACCTTGGTATTAAAAATATCATCTCATAATTCATAAACACAACTAATAGGGTCTTCAATTTTAGATATCTTCAGCAGCAATACAAATTTTGTTTCAATTTATCTTGGTTGGTACTCATCACCTCAAAGTACTAAAGATATGTTTGAAGAATTTTATTGTTTAACAGCCTTATTATAAAATCTCAAGCTTATTGAATTTCTGAGCACATATTGTGTGTGTGATAAATCTCAATGCTTTATTGGTCATTCAAGTAAACTACAAACAGGCTGGCCACCTCAGTGGCCATTAAATTTTTTCTTTCTATAAATGTTGTTTCATTGTACAACCATTCCAACATGAAGATCAACAAGATAACCACAACATAAGTTTTGAGAGCAATATGATGAGAATACATATATCTATAGGAACAAACAACATGTTAGTGATGATTGCTTTATAAGCTATTTTATATGAAAATATGATGTAAGATGCTTAAACTGCCAAATAAAATACCTACCATCTGCCTAATTCTATGAAAGCTTTTACCATGGAACTGGAAGGCCTGTTCAAAAAGCACTTTGTCTTCTACTGACCATTCATCTGGGAATGGGGTGAAGTTGGCGAGGTCAAGCATTGCCCTATCTAGATCATGCTTATGCCAGAATAGCATACCTAATGCTTGTTCTCCATTATATCCATATTTGTCTTTAGCTAAAACTATGTAGTCTTCCACTGAAACAAAATTGGACATCAAAGGTAGGTAAAGCTTGAAGAAGCATGTTGTCAAGGATTTCACAGTTTACTACTCAGTATTCTAGAATATAACAGGCTAATTTGATGTCATCCCTACCAATATCAAACCCAACATTTGGGAAGAGTTCAAAATAAACTTGCAAAATCTTTCCCATACTCTAGACTGTTCTATGAGATGCACAGACAATTAGTTGGGTTGAAAAGTCTAGAATTTTGCAGGCCAAACTCCTGTTTAATCTCATTAATAATTACATAGTCTCTGACATTCTGTTATCACAGATATATTGTCTTGTACCTCAAACATAATACTAGGTGCACAGAAATGTTTCACACATTTCTAGGTGACAAAAAAACTATGGTTCTGCTTACTATAAAATGTAATACAATCGAATAGATCTGTCTAGTTGTAGTTTTAGATTCTTTCAGGAGGATTATTGCACTCATGAAAAGATAATTCAATTGACTGTAGTATTTGGAGAATATCTCTGTATGTAGGTATATTACTAAATAACCCCAGCCTCGCATATTACTATGAAGCTTGTTTCTGAATACTTAACTAGGTGTAAAGATTTTACAAATATGACTTTCATTAGATGATTTTAATCCTTAACATGTCACATGAATTTTTGGTGCTCTACCGGTCATGTGCACCCTTAAAATGTGTGGTAAATATATTTGGAAAAACAATCAGTAAATCAACATCAAAATAAACATTATTCAAGGAACAATACAAACAACTCGGGAAATTGAAAAATATGCACTTTTTCAAAGTGACAAAGTTAAGCTTGCAAAAGACAGAAACTCATTTTTTTACAGCAATCATGAGAAAACATAACAAGTCATTTCTGGAATTATATCGGATTCAAATATAAGAACAAAAGCCTCAGCAGCCCTCAAATGTCAGAACTGTTTAAGCAATTATTGCACTTAAGCTTAGAGCACTGTAGACACTGGTTGCTTACATTGCACACATAGGTACTTAGTCATCCTGTGTGTTGTTTTATGACACCATGAACATGCCCCCCGGAATTTCTGTGAGACCAGCTCTTCAGTTTATACATTCACGTCCTCAGGATTACCAAGTATATGCAATATCATGAAGCTCAATTCATAGGGTAAGCAGGGATTTTGCAGTTGTCTCTCCATGTGTTCTTGAACCAAATTTGCTGGCAAAATTTTTGCAAATGCAGACTTTTCCCAAATGCAAAAAACAACTAATGATGCCTATAGCATAAAGTCACACTAACCGTTAGGTACAGTCTGGTAGACTGCACAGAACAAAGTGATGCTATTTTCTCGATCTGATGGCAAACCAATGGTGCTAATAGAGTGGGAGGGAGGTGTGTTATAGTAGAAGTATCAGATAAAGGTACAGCAAAAAATTACAAATGGTTCTAAAAATATGTGGCTATTTATATATCAATCAGAGTCTCAGATGCTGCATGTGACTGGTTAAGGGTTGAAGTTAGTTATTAGTTGCCTCAAAAAGGTCATATATACATTTCCATGGTTTTACCAGATTTATTGAAAAAAAAATCAATCGGTGTAACCACTATGCTCATAAAATGGAGTCATACTGTTTAACTTGTTATAAATAAACTATCTATTCAGAAAAAGGTTATAGTTCCACCCCTTTTTAACATTGTTTTAACATAACTATACCAAATTAGATCCTTTATAGCTATTGGTAATGAAGTTTATCTACTGGGCTAACTTTCTGGGGTGTTCCACATAAACATAGGGGGCAATTTGTGCTTACATTTAGATTCTGGGATGGCTTCTGTTGGCGACCAAACTAGGAGAGCCCTATCGGCAAGCAACTCGGGTTTTCTTTGGCTTTCTGGTTGCAATTCGGGGCAAACGGCTTGGTAGTCTCGTCCAACCCTGATCTTATCTACTGGAACTGCAAAAATATTTTTTCAGCGTGCGTAGTACGATAGGATAAAGAACAGCCAAAAATAGCTCATAATTACGTTCAAATCTGGAAACGAGTCGGGATACTTGCAAGTTAAGAAATCGTTTCCCAAGCGCGTGGGAAGCTTTACCTGTACTTTCGTCCTCACTAGTGGACTCAGCCTGGACGTGACCATTTGGACTCGGCCCCCTACTTCTGCGGCCATTTCGGGCGTTCTCACTATTTTTTTCTGCTAGTACCATTTTCATGAGTCCGGTAGTACACTCAAATAAATAATATGAAATAATATCAACTAAAAATCAAACATTTATGAATCACACACCATCAACTATTTTAAAGAGCAACGCAGACTGAATTTAGTCCTCGGGTAGCCGTAGATTTTGCACACTTTGAAAGATGGCCGACACGTGGCGCCACCTCTGCTTCTTCCGTCCCCCACCAAATTAAAATATTAATCGAAAATTATTATGGTAAAAAATAATATTGAAGCAGTAACATCCAGCATATTTTTGGTAGTCAAAATGATTCAAAGAAAGTTCGTAAAATATATCAGAGCAACGAATTTGTTTTAATCTTTTTCTTCGACAAGTTGCTACGTTTACGTTACTGCAATGTATTAGATTGACAGTTTTCTAGATAATAATGTTCAGATTTTTGGGTAATAAATTAAGAAAAAGAATACAATTCATATAATAAATAATGTCATTCATGTATATACATGTATTTATAGTGAAGATAGTAGCATGAAATCATATTTTGCACTCACTGCACAACAATTTTTGTTTCCGTTAATCTGAATTTAATTGATTGGATGAACGTAGTCAGGTAAACGACGTAACATAACCTAAAAATTCAAAGCTCAAAAACCCAAACATGTCTTATTTTGGGGTAATCTCAAGAAGAATATCTACTACGGCTGTTTGTAATGGCAAAAGGAATTTCAAAAAATTTCCTATTTACAATAAAAGGGGTTCCAAGATTTTCAAGAAACAACAAATGGAGAATCCAGATCCTGAAGTACCCGTTCATAGTACGTATTTCTGATTTCCTTGAAAATTAAGATTTTATCTACCAATATCTTTGCAATTTACAGAAAGGGGAGTTCGAGATGTAGGCTATCACAATGGTGAAACATTTGTTTTTATCCCAGAAAAGATCCCAGAAATTATTGTACCAGACCTCACCAACTGCAAGGTTTGTAAACGACTAGGTAAAGTCGGGTAATAAGGCCGTGTTAGTGGAAAATATTTTTTATTAATGAAACTAAAAACGGTTTTAACATAAAATGAACACTTATGCATTTCTCAACATTTGCTTATTACACAAAATAAAACTCATTTTACAAATACTTAAATATATTTTTTTAATAACAAAAAACTGAGTACCTGCATATTGGCCTTAATACCAGACCAGGCAGGTATTAAGGCCATCACAGTAAAATAAGGGCGGGTAATAAGGCCGGATACTTAGGGCATACATTGGGGGCAGGTAAAATCCTCTGTGTCTTCGATGGTTAGCCCAACATTTTCTTCATGCACCCATGTCTCACAGGATGCACAAACATATCACCGAATTGGTCATGGTTGCAAACTGTACACATCCAACTTTCTTGTGATTCAGGACAACTGGTACTTGGAACACTAAACGACTTTCTTGCAGTTTGCTCGCCTTTTTTTGGGAATTGTGTTCCTCTAACACTTGCCTCCTTACCTCTTAGGCGTGATAGTTGAACGCCTTTTTACGTGTTGATACCGTTTTAGATTTCATATCTGGTGTGATAAGAACCTCAGAAAAAGGATTCTCTTGTACTGTTTTCTTCACAAAATTAGACAAGGGAATAAGATCTTCGGGATCCCATTCAGTGTATCCTACTCTAATTTCTCTTTCTTGTTCTGTGGAACAGTTGTCTATTTCAGTAGTCATCGAATGGTCATTTTTTCCACCCTACAGACAATTGCTTGGCATGTTTATTAAAGGGATATCTCCCAGTCGCCCTGAAGCCACTACAGATATTGCTCATCGTCAAAACATTTGAGAATCGCCCTTTACTTAGTGTTCTATTGAGCTGTTGGTCCCAGTAATTAAGCAATTCTTGATCCCACTGAGATTCAAACGGGCGAAAAACAGACACATCCATGGGTTGGAGCTGGTGTGTGGTATTGGAAGGAAGACAAAAGAGCTCTATGCCTAAGGACTCTGCTTTGTCCGCAATGGACACATCTAAATGACTCGATACACCGTCGAATATTAGAATCGTGGGAGGGGCAGACATAAAGTGGTCCAACCACATTTAAAATGTGCCAGTCGTCATGCTACCTTTGGGTGTCATGCAAACCTCTGACCTGGCAGGCAATCCATCAGTATATGTAGGTTTCTGTCGCTGACCTTTAAAAGGTATCATTGGGGGCACCACTTGACCAAGGGCATTCGCACAAGCCACAATGGTAACATTCTCTCCATGTTCTGGTGCGATTAGGTGTACCCTTCTTGATCCTTTCTCTGCTAGCACACATTGTTTGTGTTGCAGGGTCAGTCTACATCCCTTCTCATCCATGTTGTAAAGCTTTTCAGGTCGGTGTTTTAAACCCTTTCTATCCAAGAGACTACCTAATTTAGTAGTAAAGTAATCATCGACAATGTAGCGGTTCAATTTTCGAGCACGCGTGGGTTTCAGTTGCTGAGGTCTCCTTTGTGATATGTTGGGATGGCGCTTTAAAAAGGAACGATACCATTCCTTGCCTACCAACTGCGTTACTTTATTAAATTTGTATGGAACACCAAAATTTGAAAACACTACGACGCAAACTTTTCGACGTGAGAGGAAAACCTTTCTCAGCAAATCGAATGATTTTAACTGCCAAATTGTTTTCTTGTGTGCTTAGAAGGGGTTTTGCACCTAAAGAACGTTTTGATAAACCGGATTCCAAGTGGTTTCTTAGCGTGCGACGAGGAATGCCACAACGTCGTGCTACCGTTTCTTGTGAATTCCCTTCTCTTTAACAACTGTAAAGCTTCTGCCATCATTTCCTCTGTCCACTGAGCCCTAATGCCTAGATTTTTCTTCCCCATATCTGCGAAATCAGAGGTATCTAATTTAACACATTATGTTCTAGCCTTATTATCTGTCCTACTAATAGCAAACTATTAGTAGAGCAGGCAATAAGGCCACAGCATTATTATCTGGACAATGTATTTGAAATATTTTAGGTTATGAATCTTCTAATAATGCACAAAGTACATTTATCTATTAAACATTTAATTAATATCCATAAAACACAAGCAAACAGACGGTAATAAATATGCACTTGTTTTTCTATAAATATAGCCCACCTTTTGCGGACGCTTCTTATAATCTCAGGAAAATCACTCCAATAAAACACTCAACGACATACACAGAGCTTCTGGTGGACCGGACAAGCCGTTAACTCAATTCAATGAGCTAAGATTCACATACCTGTTAACAGATGACACTGTATGTACCAGTATTTAATTTATCTTACTTTTGATGGGCTTTCGGCCTTATTACCTTTCCGGCCTTATTACCCGACGGTACCTTATCAATTTCTATTTTTGCAATATTTTATTCATTTTTTTCAGTTGAAGCCATACGTGTCTTATAGAGCTCCTGAAGTAACACAGTCAGAATTCACAGCTGAGGATTTGTTCTATGTGGTATATGCACCAAAGATTGTCAAAGATTTTAAAGAAGGTAAATTAGACGAAAATGGACAGCCTCTTGAACCTTCCCCAGAGGAGAAACTGTCATCTGAAGAAGCTAAACTCAAAGCCAGGCAAACTGGCTCAGATATATTTTAGTGGTTTCTTATGTACATAATTGTTAAATTAACAGGTTAAGCTTGAGTAATAGTTCTGAATAAAATGGTTTTAAAGATGGAGTAAATATGGCCATCCTTAGCTTAAGGGTAAAGAGCAGGTGTGCTGTCAAAAACAGTACAATGCCTAACTACAAAGTTGATTTCTGTATTTCAAATGTTGCAAGTGCCTCTTAATTTATTATTTATTGGATAAAATGTTTGCTCTTAACAATATTCAGGGTTTTTTCTGAAGATGTGGTGATAGGGGCAAATAGAGGTCTAATAAAAATTGATATGTTCTTCAATTTTTTTCTGGCTGTTAGATGAAATCACACTTGTAGGGTTGATTGTTTACTAACATTTTATCATATACAATGGTATAAAAGTGATGAAAAGTAAGATTTAAACCTGAAAATTCTATTCATGAAGCATACTTTTTCATCCAGCCATAGATAAACACTATTATTAGATTATCTCTGAAGGTTTAAGTTAACATAACTTACAGTGGCATATCCCGGGACACTAGTGCACATTTTCATTAAGACCCTTGAACAAAAACTAGAAATGATTGGGGATGGCACTTTATCCACTTATTTATTATGATGAATATTACCTACTGATTACTGAATGATATATTGTGGGAATTGATATTCAGTTAATTTTCAATCCTATGAAGTAATTTGCAGGTAAAACATGAATATTTTAACTTAAAAATGGGTAATAACAGATATTTTTGTATGAATTATGGTTACTTTTACTATCAACCCAACTCTGAACTACTGAATGTATGGTGTATCTGAAGTCACTTGAAATAGCATAAAAACCTTTGGTCGGCGCGTCCTTTGTAATTTCATGACATATCATAGGCGTGCGGCATTTATTTAGAACGATAATAATAAGGTTTTTATATCACAATAAATGGATTTTACTATCTTCTTATTTTTTTGATTTGGGATAAAAAATACTTATATTGGGAGTTTAATTTATGTTGACTGAAAGTTAAGAAATGGAAAAATTACAGAATTCCAACGTTTGACATAGGCAAATATTTACATAGCAGGTAGGTATATAAAAAGGTATATAAAGACTTACATTATAGGTATTTATATATAATCCTCGCCTTCGGAGCTGTCGCTAGAGTCATCTTGTAGAGGAATTACAATGGGATTTACAGGAGGCAAAACATAATATTCATTTTCTTTTTCAATAATATGCCTAGAACACTGCTTCCATAGGTCTGTGGCAGCAATATGAGATACTGCATCTCTTATTGTGGCCAATAGCGATTCACTTAATTGAGGGGTCTGATTATGTTTTCTTACTTTTTTTTTAAAGCAGCCCAGACCAACTCAATCGGGTTAAAAATGCAGTAATAGGGAGGTAGACGTAATACTTCATGGACATTTTGCTGAAGCAGATTGTCAACAACATACTCTTTTTCAAATTTTTGTCTTTTAATAAGATCCAATAATATGGCTTTGGTTGATTTTTGTGGTATATCCATTCCCTTATCCTTCATAAAATCAATAATGTCTTGTTTTTTTGTGCCTGTATTCGGAATTTTGTTTTTCTGTCGGGAATGGTATGGCGCATTGTTCATAATAATCACTGAATTTGGGGAAATGTTTGGTATTAACTGCTGCTCTATCCACTTTTCAAATAAGTCGGAGGTCATGTCCTCATGATAGTCGGCACATGATTCTTTGATATTTTTGGCAGATAACAGCAAGGCATTAGGTATAAATCCATTTTCACTGCCAGCATGGAGAATAATGATTCGTTTTCCACGGTTGCATGGTGCATTTAAAATGCACTTGTTGCTGTCGTCAACCCAGCCGTACTGCACAACATCATGGGTATCATACCACGTTTCATCCAGGTAAATCAGATTTATTTTCTGCTCTCTATAGATTTTAACTTGTGCAAAAATTCTTGGCGCAATTCAACGATTCAAGACGACTCCATAATCACCATTCATTTATCTAATTTTCTGTATTGAAAACCACACAGTTTTACAATACAGTGCAGTGAGTCTAAGCATTTGTAATTATAAAAATCTTCAGGATAATCTTTTAATTTATCCCGTATCATTTCCAACGTGGGCACCAAATTTTCTTTATAAAATCCGTATATTATACGACGAATATCTTCCTGAAAACCCACGTCTATTCTTTTTAATTTTTGCCCTATGCGCTTTCTGTGGAAGGAATGGTTGACTACATCTCCCCTTTTTATAACCCGATAAATGGTAGACCAACTGATTTTTGTCAGGATGCAAATTCTGTTTAAAATTTGATTTTGCGATGAATCTGGATTTTCGTTTTTCAGACAATCATACATATTTAGGATTACTCTTTGGGTCTGTTCCTCTAAATCTTTATGAAATAATTCTGCCTGCACAGGTTCATCAACCATCTCCTCGTGGCTTGGAGCATTTTCCCAAGGTCTCCAAAGAGCCATATTTAGGACACACAAGAACAATCAACACAACAATTAAATCAACAAGTAAACTGAGTATTCAAAAGTCAAAAACACACAAACTAATAAAATCTATGAAAAAACACGGACAGACTAAAGAAAACACGTTTATTCACCGCTACACGGCACTGGCTAAACTGTTTCAATTTTCAGTAGCCACCTGCACTTGTTCCGAGCTCTGAAATACACGCTTTCTCATTGGCTATGTCCACGCATAGGCGTGCTTTACTCCACGTGGACCGGTGAAACTGCCTTTGATCTCTTATACGGAGGATATTTGCTGCGAAATTTGCCGATTTTTGCAGCAACAGAGCGTGTTAAATATAGATATATAAAACGCACCCGGTATTTCACAGTGTTTCAAGTGACTTCAGATAATTTTTGATTATCTGTATAGTAATAGCAAAATTGTGAACTTTAAAATAGCCTTCTGTATAGGATGTCGAAAGTTTTTTTAATCCATACAAAAGTACAGAAAGACTGCCATTTATTATCTGAATATCAAATCTTCTAATTCTCGGCACTCGCGAGCACGATAATCCCCTAAACTGGCTCAAAGATTACCGAAATCTAAAATTTTTGAAGTCTTCTTTAATGTTTATAGGGCGATCAGTACACCTGAGCTGCTTTCCAGTGACTTAGTTGAGTTACTTGGAGCATTCAGTAGTACTTAGTATCAATATTGTTCCTCTACAGTTTGTGTTCCCATGCACATTTAGTAAGCAGATTGGGAGCATATGACTCTCAAACAAAAGGAAAGCAGGTCTGCTGGGTGATACACTTTCATTTGTTCATGCGTATATTGATCAAATTAACATAGTTCACTGCCTATTGATGTTTGAAACATCTTCCACATGCAACAAACCACATAGTTATATATGAATGTCAGCTCTCGTAAGATGCTCGGACATAAAACGCATGCTGTTGTTCCGTGAACTGACCCATGGCAAATGAATTGGCAATGATGTAGCAAATAGAAGATCTATATTGTTGAAATAATTTATTCTTTTTACAATATACAATACATGCATATACTACAAACGAAGCTAAAACATTAAACAGATTTACTAGTTTTTCTATTTTTCAAAATACTGGCAATGAAGAACTCTCCAGCTTTATAGGAACTCCTGACAAGTGGCCCACTGGCAACATACAGGAATCCCATCTTGTTCCCCACTTTCTCCCACTCCAGGTATTTCTCAGGTGTTACGTACTCCACTACCTTCAAATGCCTTTTTGTAGGCTGCATGTACTGTCCCAGAGTGACACAGTCAACTCCTGCTTCTCTTAGATCCTTTAAAGTCTGTTCAACTTGTTCATCAGTTTCACCAAGTCCAAGCATGATGGATGATTTGGTTATCAGATCTGGGCTGAACTCCTTGGCAGCTTTGAGGGTTTTGAGCGATTGTCTGTACTGGGCTCTTCTGTCTCTTACAAAAGGCGTCAGCGCTTCAACAGTTTCAATGTTGTGAGCATACACATCCAGACCACAATCTACTATTGTTTTGACTTGGTCCAGGTCTCCTCTGAAGTCAGGCACAAGACATTCCACTAAAATGGTTTTGTTCCTAAAAAGTGGATGCACAGAATTATATTTTTGAATTTTTTGCAAAATCTATGTATAGAACTTATTCAGTACCATAAGGATAACTCATTTGATAATTTCAGGATAAATTGTCACATACTCATACATGCTTAGCAGATGAATTTAAAAATTTTATGTTTTTAGTTACTGTAGGTTTCAACACTTAACGTTTGACTACTTTTTTAATAAAAATTGTGATGATCATTTTCAAGACTTCAATATATATATTTAAAACGGATATTTATGAAGTACCTGGTCAAAATTCAGGGGACAAAGGAACGTTGTTATAAACAATGCTTTGTTTTCCTATTTTCCCTTCAAACGCCAATGATGAGAAAGTATTGTAATCGTAAATACATTCGAAAATAAGATATTATGTTTATGACATGTATATCATGAAAAACATGTCACTTATTTCCGTCGTTTTGTCTGCCTGTCAGTCCACTAATTGCTTGTTTAAAACTTTGAAACAAGGTTACTACAATCCCAATAATTCCCAGAGTAGTAAAAAATCTTGCTAAGATGCAAATTTTAAGCTCCAACCGGATTCTCAAGGGGGAATGAATCACAGTCCTCCTGGTATCCTCTGTGGGAGCAACGTTGCCATATGGTCGGTATGACAGGAGAATTTCTAGATCGCAACGTTGTCAAATGTATGGATTGATTGTATGGGGCTATTTGACTGACTTGAAAATTTAATTTAGAGTTATACATGATTCTAGCTATCTTGCGCAGAACATACTTTTTTATGAACCGACTACATCATTGCGGGGGAAGTGCAGAGTCAACCTACTTGACGCATTTTTTTTTTTTTGCTGAAGGATCTTTCATTCTAAAAATATAATTTCGAACCATTACGATATTCCGTTAGTACTAGTATCTCCCTGAAGATCTATATGAGATGTTTTCAATGGACATTCGTCATATGCGGACCCAATTAACTATTACGCTGTCGAAGTTTTGTTGATTCCCGTGGAAAGATTTCCCCCTGCTACGTGGGTAAAGTCTCCCACGCCACGCTATTTTGAATTTGTTAATAGTTTTCCAAAAACCTGTAAGATCTGATAAATATTTGCTTATCAGTATTGAACAATAATAACCATACTATGCATATTCATGAATAAGTAGGACTTCAAAATGTGAAGCTGTTAATAAGAAATCGTTTTTTTAGACTGAAACTACCCTAACACGTGAACGTGGAGAACACAGATAGAAACGCTATTAGTGTGACAAGGTCACATTAGGTTGCTGATATTTTGAATGGTTAATATCTCTCCCTTGCTAAACTCCTACCCTACTTTTCTCTAAATAACTTCCTCATTCTTTATAGGACCTATATAAGACCCAGCTTGAAGTGCTGCTCACATGTTAGGGGTGCCACTGTACTACTTATACACTGTCCATGCCTTTGTGTCGAAAACCTGAAGTCACCCTCGAACTGACGGGGAGGGGGATTTAACGAAATAAGTATGTGGGTAATAAAGCTATTTCCACTAAAACAATTCTGTTTAGGTCGCAGGTATAGCATTTTAACCCATTCCAGTGCCTGTGATGACTGGACTATAACATAACTCGAGGAACATCAAGAATCGAAAATTTTATTCAACCACTGTTTGCAAGATGCAGAGTTTGAGTCTTTTGTTTTATATGCATTTAATCTTGTCAAAACAGAAGCAGGGATATTTTCCAAAGGAAGAATGTCGCAATATGATTTCTGCCACCATATTTATGAAAGAAAGCCTTCGATTATCTCGTCCCCCGTGACCGTTATCTTCTCAAATATAATTTTGTACTGCAATGACAAAAATCAGCGATCAAATTTGACCGACCTGTAATCTATGCATGTGCTTTAAGAAATACCTGGATTTTGAATATTCGAACTAAAGAGACAACCGGCTTGCGCATATGATGAAAAACGGCCACGGTTCACGAGATAATCAGCCACTTTTTTCTAGGTATCTCTGATATCAGCGAAATAAATTTCTGAAATGACCAAAATCGCCCTCACTAATAAATACAAACTGGTCTGGAAGAATTCCCTGAACTGAGTTCGAGGGTCCGTCAACTTCAAATCCTAGAAAACCGTCTGACGTTTGCTATGACATGTTGCAATTATAGTATACCGGATTTTGCGGACTTCTTACAGGCTTTTCGGGAGCGATATTTTCAGTGTTTTCAAAGAGAAAACTCGGTCGTGCCTTGGAAAACGTATTGGTGGCTTGTGGACTGAGTGCTTGTGAGTGTTTGAAGTAATTTTTACCTTTGGATTACGGGAAGAATGACGAGATACCGCAACACAAAAATGGCGGGAACACGGTAAGTAGGTACCAATTTATTTTTTCATTTATTTTTACGGACCACGCCCGTGAATTTTTAAAAATCTTTTTTTAAACATATTGTGTACGAGCCCAGAATATGTTTAATTAAAAATATTAAATTGTTATATCAAACAATCGCCTATATTATCGTGGGCGTTCACCAGTAAAAAAAAGTGTGAAAATAACCCATGTCAGGCATGGGCCTCCACTGGAATGCTTCCCAGGGGATCATCGCCTAGAGGCAACTTTTTGTGAAAGTGTATTAGAGTCCAACACTGGAGACCATACACGCCTGCTGGCGGAGGAAATATCACAATCCCGAAAAAACTGGGTTACGTTTTTTGGATGTTATATGACGTAAATCACGAAAAACCTTGTCACCCATTTCCGTCTGTGGGTCTGTCTGTCGTTCACTAATTCTTGGCCCACCTATTTATTATAACTTGGAAAATACTGCTCAGATCTGGATGAAATTTTACACAAGATTACTACCAAGGGAGAAAGAAACCTTACAGTTTTTGAAAATCGGTCCAGTGGCGCCAAAGAAAAATGTCGAAATCGAAAAACATAAAAATCGCTCAAACTTCGTTTTTAGAGGCTTAGGAGGTTCCTAATAATTTTTGAAAACGCCATACCAGGTAAACAATTGGGGAATTGAGGGAATATATCATTGTTTATGATAGTATATTAATACACTCACAACCTCGGTAATTCTTCACACCTATTAGACATGTTTCATATCTCATAGACTTGCGTTTAAAACACAGAAACATATTTTCAGCAGACCGGTCGCATCGACGCGTCCATGCTTTGCGCCACGGGGTTATTTATAAATATTTTGTATATTTGGTACTAGATCCGAGTAACATAAATGTAGGTATACGCGGCATGGCGATATACAAAGTGGGCGCGATACTATTTATACCAACCTATTATATGAGCGTTATGCCTGGAGTGTAATTCAATGAGGTTATTTGATTTTGTGACGTAATATTATATAGTGTTTATAAGTCTGTATCAACAGCTATTATAATCAGTTATAAAATATTGTTAACCAGTAGTTTTATACCAGACAAAGCTCAAAAAATAACGAGGCTCCCGTGTGCGGACACGCTCATTGTTGCAATGTGGTGAATTTTTTTCCTTGAAAAGCCTAAATAAAGCATTGCTGGCTCAGACAAAACCTACGTCTTTTAGGTGGTATTGCACTACAAAGAAAATAATACCTACTACATATCATCAAGCAAGGAGATAAAGCATTGTAATCGTGAAAAATTACGAAATGAGATATTTTTTGGATGTTACATGACATTTAAGTACATCAGAGAGAAGCATGTTACACAGTTCCAATGGTCTGACTGTTTGCTTGGATTGTAATGAAATTTTAATACAACATTAAGTAGTACTATATTTAGTTTTAAAAGTATTTGTTTTGTAAATACGCAGTGGAGATACGGGTAAAAAAAAGAAATGAGAAAATTTTCTCTCAAATCAGGTGTTATACATAGATAGACTATGTGTGATTATAATAAAGAGATTTCCTTATATTGATATAGTTTTTCTGAAAAATATCTGTATCTGCTAAATTTGAACAAATCATAACAAAATGGATTGAAATGATTTTATCACCTCGTGAGGTTTGACTGGATATTGTATTAACATTTTGCATTATGTAATACAAGAAAGAATACTTCTTTGACCATGTAAAAACAATATGCCTACATCCAAAATTCAACTGTCTTATAAATTATCAGGAAAGAAATGGATCCATTAATTATTAATACAGGCAGTTTGATTGAATAAGAAGTATATGTGTATTATCAGATTATGCTTTAAAACTTTACCTCTTTTTGATCTCCCTGACAGTTTCAGCAAAATGATTTGAACCTCCATCTGGCAAATCTAGAACAAAAAATTGCTCAACACATTTGCATTAAGTTATTTGTTGTACAATGAAGAGCACATGCACAAGTATCAAGATTTTTTTGTGTTTGGAAACCCCAACAAATTTTTTCGAGACACTCTGTTACTATTGCAAAATAGATTTGGAATATAATGACGTCCTTATTCAAAACAATAATTTGGTTGCATTGACTCCCAATTTAGAACTTACCATCCCTATCAACAGAAGTTAGCACAACATAGTCTAGGCCCCATGATGCGATGGCACCAGCTGTGTTGACAGGTTCATTTGGGTCTGGTGGAGGAGGTTTCCTAGATGTCTTCACAGAGCAGAATCTGCATCCTCTAGTACAAGTATCTCCCAGTACCTTTCCAATGTAAAAGAAAAAGGTGAGTCACCAAACATTTTCTTTTTCACTAAAGACTGAGAAAATATTTTTTTGTAGACAAACTGGTAAACAACTTTACATAAATTAAAAAACTAAATGTATTATATGTATTTTTTTGCTAAAGTAGATCACATTCCAGATTTCATGATTTAAGTAATAACATCATGTTATTCCTGGACTGACAAAATACTGGTTTTAAAGAGCGTTCTACTTATTACTGTGTAGATAGCATCAAATTAAAAGGTATTTTTCACCTAAAACTATATTTATTTTGAGCTTTTAGCAGGAAAAAAGGTGTCATGAACAGTTTGTAATCAAAATTTGTTGTCAGTATTCTAGCAGTGCAACATGTGGACAAGAAACCTTAAAAAATAGCTCTCTCTGCAATAACTCCATTTTTTAAGACTGTTGCATAGGAAAGATTATTTCTAATATTCCCAGAAGATTATAAACATGATAAACTCAACATTAATAAGTAAATGGTGAGGCCATTTATCACAAAGACAACAATAAATAATGAAGTTACCTAAAACTTGAAATGTTTTATTAATCATTTAAAAGGTAATATACAGGGTGACTTTGAAGTTGAGTCATTAATTTTCAGATAATGATTGTAGAAGGAAGATAAACCAAAATATGTGTGTAAAAATAAAAAAAAAAAAATAAAAAAAAATGTTTACCTTGTTTTATAAAGTATCCTCCCGACAAGTATTTCAGTGCGGACCTGTATTTGATCGTGAGGTCCCCTGTGAGGTCTTAAGTCACCTGATTCACGAGCCCGTTGTACTACATTAACAAAGGCACGAGGGGTTGGTTGCACTCGATTGGGAAACCGATCCGCATAAACATGTGCCATTTTTTATTTCGTTTGAGCCACGCAACAGACACTATTCACACGCGACTGACACTGACTGTATGTATAACTGAACTGAATGAAATAATTGTAAAAAACTCGTTCCAAATTCTTTCGCTTTTTTGTTTCCGATGCGATGAACCGATAAGGTGGATTATATCCGTTGTTGCCAAACACAAGCACATGATATTATTATTGAGACAGGGCGGTACTCAAACTTCCAAAGGGCTATAACTTTGTTACTTTAATTTTACCAGAAAAATGGTAAAGGAAAAAAACATTTCTTTTGATCAGATCTACTCACTGTTAAAATAAATGACTCAACTTCGAAGTCAGTAATGATAGTAGAGTAAATAAAATTCTTACCATAATAGTGGCAGTTGCTGTACCATGTTCTCCCCCACCCCAACATTCACCAATATTGGGACATCTCGCTTCTTCACATACTGTATGTAAATTCAGATTTCTTAACTGTTCTTTCAATTTGCTAAAGTTTTTCCCAGTGGGAATTTTCGTTTTTAGCCAAGGAGGCAGCCTCAATCTTTGGTCTTCTCCTTTGTCTCTTTTCAATTTGCCATCATAGTTTTTCCAGTCCTGAGGATCATCTTTTAGGATCGGCTCAGGATTGTGTATGAAATCCTGAAGGGAAGGACCATTTACAATGCGTTCCTTCAACGCATCTAGGTTTGATTTAGTTCTTATACTAATTGCATCCTACAAAAACCAACAATACATTCTGGTGAGTTTAGTTCAGGGACTTTTACAAAGGTTGAGTAAAAATGTCTTTATTGTTGAACTTACTTGTTTGATACATTTCATTAATAAACGTGTTCTCTGCATCACGGTTAATTTAGATACGACCAACAACAGGGATTTATCAAAATAGTTTATAATTTCTGATGAACCTTGACCTCATAACATTGTGGATTGTGGACATTCTTGCAAAAATAGGGTTATGATTAAATGTATAAATGTCGTTTGAGTCAAGGTTAATACTGTCAAAATTACTTCATTTTGTATGATGTGCTGCTTGTGCAGAGTCGAATTAATTCTAAAGCCAGGTTCCCACCGAGCGACTGTTCGCTGTATAGCTTTCAACAAAAACGCACATTATCAAAGTGTACCGATTAAAAGTAAAATTTTGCCCCGTGTCGAATGTACATTTTTGTAATTTCATACGCCATTATTCGACTGTCGTGTTATGTAAAAATGAGCAGAATCATGAAAATTTGATAAACCGATAATAGGGGACTGTTAGAACTAAGCTGTGATGGTGGCATATATCCCCAGAACAGAAAATGGACAAAATTTATCTGCTCTTATAAATATTAGTGTAACCGAAAACATCTTCATATTTTTCTTAAAAAAAAGACGAACGATAGGTTCGTCATGACCAGACTGTAGAATGCAAAATCTACCCAGTGATATATTAATTAACCCAATGCTAGATGAGTTCGATACTGGAAAAATATAAACAGGTCATTAAAGACATTGAGGTTTCGATGTTCTGTGTTCCTGAAAAATTTTGAACAGGAGTTTGGGTAGAATTTGATTGAATGATTTCGGATAATATGAAACTTTAAAGGTCATTCATTTCATATGCCCTACAATGACCTGTATAGAAAAGGGCAGAAAAATTTCCTACTTTGACCCTCAATGCTGGAAAAGCTACTGATTCTTTACCTATGTGCCCAGGCAGTGAGAAAGAATTTTTGGGGTACTGCTCTGAGGTTTTGAAATAACCAGAGACAACAAAAGTTACGGACGTTAGTTATTTGAGCACTGAAGGAAATCTTGAAGGGGAAGGGCACGCTTTGGTTAAGATTACCGAAAGGATGTTTTAATTTCTCGATATCGGAGTATCTACACATTAACTTGTGGAGGTCCTTGTTTTTACTTAATCTGGTTGGTAAAGAGAAATGGTGAGACAACTTCAAATCGAAGACATTGACGTAGCATTTGGCATGCGTTTCTTATTGCAAAAGCCCCAAAATAAAAGGACAAAACGTTAATCACCTCCACATCATATCTCTTCGCATGTGCATGGTGACTGGTAATTCGTCGGCTCAGAGAGTAAACCTGCTTAACTTATCTTTCACCTTATATGACTTATTACACTAGTCGAGAGACAAAGAGACGCTACATCGTGCTTGCAATGTAGCTCTAGATCGATCAAACTAATACCGTAAGCAGAGCCGTCCTTAGCAGAGGCGAGGCCTGGAGCAAAACATTTTTGTGAAGCCATTTCTTCTTAAAAAAGTGGTCAACTCCGAAAGTTTTTAAAATTCTCGCGCAAAAAAGTGCATTTTGATGAAGCCATTTCATCTCAAAACACGAACATTTTTATTTTTGATGTAAGTATACAATATTTCACTCTGTGTAAAGAATTCAGATAAGAAAGAAATATGATTTATGACTATGCTCTACGCTCTTACACTTTAATTTTTTAAGCAATGAACCATTAGGAAAATTATAAAATTTAGGTCTGCCAGGAAATAAATAAATTCGTATAAGAAATCTTTTTTTTTGTAGTGAATAATCATTCATAAATGAGCACATATTATTACAAAATGTTCATATTATGTATTTGCACACGTTTATGTATTTACTACTTATCCTTTGGTCACGATTATCTCCTTCGCGAGTTTTGTATTGGATAAATTATTTAGCACATTGCGAGAGTAATCAGACAGATAATATTTTAGGCACGTACATTATTATATTATCTTCATTCAACCAACACTTTTTACTCATTTGTTAGTGCAAGTAAGGCCGGCCAGTAAGAACTTCATCATATATAAAAATGCCTATAAAATTGGAAGTATGAAATATTACAAAATAATTCGACTATATTTTTTTCTTCTTCTGTGGAAAATTATGTACTTTGTAACGTTTCTGAGTTATCGATCATTTATTTCTTGGATTAAGTAACGTAACCGTTGTAGTGGTTCAGTGAGGTGCGCGGCAACTCGGCAACAGTGGACAAAATTGTAGCAGGTCGAGCGAGGGGGCAAGAGACGCAACAGGTGACGTGACCATCATCTTCCGGATTTTGATAATTACCGGGTTCCATGTTTTTTAGTTTAGTGGTTTATTTTTGTGCCTTACCACCATTAAAGTTTATCGCCGTCGTTATTACTGAAACTCACGAAAACCCTGAGCGATATCGTGTAAGCTTGGATCTACTTCAGCGTCATAAGTATTATATCATGGGCTATCAACTTTTACTCTTCTGAAGGCTGATAAAGCAGCAATCACTTGAGGAAAAAAAAACAGTTTCTGACAGTCTCAAATAATCTGACAGTTCCGGATAGTCAGACTCCTTTGTGGAAACTGAATATTGCAGAAATAATGTATCTCAAATGAGAAGGCTCTATTAATATGTATTTGTTTTGAAAATCGACCAACTCTTCTCACCTTGACGAGGATATTGAGAATATCAGGTCGGATTTTTCTTCTACGATGATTGCTAATTTATCAGATTTCAGGAGGGGATCAGTTCAATGCTTGAAATATAATAGGTACGTTTTTGGTGATATTTCAAGCAAAAACGGAAATGCCTATAATTGGGAAACCGTTTCTTTTTCACATCCGGTTAATAGGGGTTATTTGTTGCAAATAACCTTAGTACGTTTTTCAAAGAAATGGTCGAATTATCGGTCTTTTGACATATCAGAATAATTATTCATATAGTAGAAGCAGGATTAAAAAGAAATTCATCTATACTTATTGTTTCTTTTATAATCACTATTTACAATGTACACTTACTTTTAACATATCTAAATTATACAATCACACGAATGCAATTACAATAATAATATGGCACATGTATTAATTTACCTATAATTTCATTATTTTACATTCACATCAGTTTTGCTATTTTACACAATATCAAAACTTTTTATCAACCTCTAGACATAAAGACAAGTATAGTGTGAATCATGGAAAATACGCGGAATTAGGTATTTCTAATCAGCTTACCGCAGTCTTAGCGAAGGTAATTATTAGTCATAAAGGTAAATATATTTATATTTTACAAAATGGTAATACCAAGTATTACTCGTATTGCAACCGATGATGTAGCTAATTTCCCAAACATGGAAACATGTGTAAAAATGTTCAACGATCATCAGAATATACTTTTGATAGAGTCACAATTTATTTCCGAATTGTACATATGATGCTTGTTTCAAGAAAAGTAACAATGGATTAGATTTCATTGACTGCAATCTATGTTTTTTTTCAAAATAATCATTTTTATTTCTCCAACCAAATTACCGTAAGAATGTACAGTACAAATTATTTTACAGTTCAATTTAACATCTATATAACTTTCACGAAATACAACTCTGTCAAACTTAGATTCACTTCACAGTAGATACTATACATAGAGGAACTTAATGTTTCACATTTCTTAAAGTACGTGTTGTATGAATAATAATATGTACAAGAGTTAACGTTTAGCCAAAACATTTTGGCTCGTTGTCTTATGGTTTTAAGCAACGTAAGTTTTCGACGACTGAGTTCATTAGCTTACCTCAATCTTTAAGTACCATAGCCCTTACCCCTTAGTGTTATCATACTTCATAATATACAGTATAAAATCTAGAAGTTTTGAATTATTTTTTAACTGTTACATTTCTGTGTCCATACTGCAAGAAACTCTATCAATTCAAATCTATGTTGTTGGGTTGCTACTTCCTCAAGTATTTCCCTATTGATTAAGATCAGTTCTGCTGCCGTTTTCGTGTGGCTTCAATATGCGATTCGTAATGTTAACGATCTACGTTATTTGCAAAAGCATTAGTTGAATGTATATAATATATATATTTACCTTTTGAAATCGAACTATCCAGAAGGATTATTTAGAAAATGTTGACATGTTTTCAAAGCCATTAACTCAGTCGTAGATAAACTAGGACGTATACAGCGTGTTTGGATGGTCTATACACATTTTTTGAAGACTGATAGTACACCCTATTTGGAACACATTGAGACACATATACCCTTGTACAAAGTCCGACCCGTCTTTGTAATACGCACATTTTTGTGAAATCCTAGAAAGAAGTCAAGGCATTACACCCTTGCTTGCCCGTTAGTTTTTTCATTTATCTTGACTATACAAATAGTGTCCAAGTCACTGAAAGATGACGTACTCTTTATAAGACAAGCTCAGCTTACTAAGTGATTCGACTTTGCATGGCATCGTGGCTATTCGGAGAATTTTATAGAAAAATTTGGCACCTGTTAAAAAAGTTTCCCTGCTCCTGCTCTTTCTTATGGTGTGCCATATGAAGCGATACAATAATATTTTTTTTTCTCAATGTCACAGCGTATTGGAATAAGCAGAATCTCAGTAAAATAAAGCATTTGCAGTGACGGATTCAGGAAACGATCCAAGGGGGCACCGTGGAAGTCGCAGGATTCATGTTCAGGAGAACGTTCGTCATCTCGGGGGCATCAGCGATTGAAGAGCAGGTCTCCACGATTCAATTTTCGCACCAATAAACAGTAATCCTTTTACTAAAAGGCTTGCGCATCTAATACCGGGTTTACATGTAGCCACTGCCGCTGCCACTCGCGCTGCCCACTGTCCTGCCGTGAATAATTCCACGGCAGCATTTGGAGCAAGTGACTGTTTACATGCAGCCACCCTATTCTCCAGCAATAATGGAGGACGTAGAAGTTGTCTCGACGACAGCGCTCTGTGTTTTGAGTTTGCAAAACTATAATAATGTTCCATTGCATTAAATGCAAACCAAATGGGCTGACACACCTCATCTGCACCCGCTCCAGACTTAATCCAAGCGCTTTTCTTTTTTAATAGCGGCCGAAATGTTGCCATTAGCGTCTTTTTTCGACTTAAGGTCTTGTATTGGGATGTTTTTTAATCCTTCGCTTATCCGTGTCCACGCATCATGTACTTTATGTTTTTTTGTGTGATCATTATGTGAAGCACCCCAAAATAATCATTCAGCCACCCACATATATAGCTCTAAAAACTTCAATACTTGATCACTGCTCCACTCAATCATGGTTCAAGTGCATTTTAAAACGAATAATTTTGCCAAAAAAGGAATAAACTAGGTTAAGATACCCTGCGTGCACGTCGTAAGGATAGGACTGACTGTTGGATGTTGGTACAGCGGGCAGCATGTAAACGGTCGCTGCCGCTCGTGATGCCACTCGTCACTCGTGCTGCTGGTCCTTTGACTTCCGTCCAAGAAACCGCGAACGAAGGGAGCATGAGGCAGCCAGGCAGCGGCAGCGGCATGAGCACTGGCAATGCGTAATGCGAGCTACGTATTTACATACTCGCGCTGCCCACTTCCCTGCCCAATTCTCCGCTCACTGCCTTGGAAGTGGGCTGCATGTAAACCCGGTATAAGAGGACATTCCCTACACACTCTCTAAATCCGCCTATGCTGGATAGTAACAAAATTATTAATTTACTCGATCACAAAAATGTAAACTATTATTTTTTGTCCATTTTGCCGCCCTTGTTTTGTGGAGGCGGAGGGGTACTCAGGCATTTTTTTTTAATTCCTTGTGATTTTTGGGCATTTGGGGGCCTGCTATTAAGTCCTGGCTCTGGGCTTGGCCAATGTGCCAAAAACGTAAAGTCGGAATAGAGCATTAATACTAGAGTTTACAAAAAGTGGTTCGGTTCGACAGAACTTTGTGGCTTGTTTGAGAATTCGATAGGGAGATATGGCAACTGCTCAAATTCGAAAGATTAGGAAACCTTAGAATTCAGTACAATTCATTTTGCGGACAATTTTGAGGATTTGACAAAAAGTAGTCGGTTCGACAGCACTTTGTTACTTGTTTGAGAATTCAATAAGACGATATGGCAACTGCTCAAATTCCAAATATTAAGAAACCTGGGAATTTAATACAATTCGTTTTGCGGACAGTTTTGAGGATTTTTAGGTTTTGACCACAACCCTCAACCTCAAATGTTTAAGCCCTACATTTTTTCTGAAATTTCAAAAAACGAAGTTTGAGCGTTTTTTATTTTTTTGTTTCTTGCCTGTAGCTCCGCCGCCACTGGACCGATTTCCAAAAACTATAAAGCTTTTTCGTCGTTGGCACAGTAGTGTAGTAAGCTTGGGTATCTTCTAAGTTAAGACGGACAGACTGACAAAAATTTTTGACATGATTTTTGGTGATATTTTATTTTTGAAATTTTCCCGATTACAATGCTTCATCGCTAGTGGCGTGGGAAGTAAAATTATGGAAGAAATAAGTTGCTCTTGATTATTGAATCAGCTATGGTTAGATGCACGATTTTGGTTTTTTATAGGCTTTCTCAAAAACTGTTCTACTTCGTACATGTTGGCTTAATGTATTCTAGAAGGGGTATATTATCAGCCATTAAGAGGTTTGTATCGATCTTCTGATCACTTGTATTTTAAAACAAAAGTTTTAGTCACATTTATGTGATCGTGGTACTTTGTTGAACGGCAGAACAAAAATTTCGCAGAATATCTAAAGCTCATAAAATATTGAAAGCTATATATAAGGCTATCACTTTGTCGCCAGTTTTCTCTGAGGTAACGGAGGTACTTTCCTATGAATTTGTGAACGCTATATGGTCGCAACTGAGCAGTACTGATTTAAGAAGTATGTAATGGGATAGAAGTGTGTGGACGAAAATTTTAGGTCGTAAAATCCTGTTATCAAATTAATGATTTGCATAAGGACGCCTGAGATAATCTGTAAAAATTCTGTTAAGCCGTGTCCTGGACTCAGCAGCCCTCATGTAGGCCTTGCCCTGATGAACAATTGATTCATTAATATTGTTTGATACACGATATATTCGATTACCTTGAAAATGAATCGTAATTATATTGTCTGTGGTTAAAACAAGGACGATGTTTGAAAAATATTCGATAATATTCTATCAAACTCTTCAGTTTCCGTTTATTAAAAAGCGTTACTTGATTGTTTTAATTTTTGTGTATGCACTCTATGACGACATGATTAGATATTACAAGGTGGTAATTTTTCTTAATTGTTTGATTTTTTTCGTTATCGGTGGTACAGTGATACTGATACTAGATTGATAGAATTGTGCGACAGTTTTTTGACAGTTATAACTAATTACAATATTTCCTCAAGTTTTTAACCCCGCATGGCCTATCAAACAGGAACAAAAATACCATTAAATGAAAAAGTAGGAAATTCAATTACAAAATATTGTAGTCTGCTTTTTATGTTGTGAAAATAGTAGTTCATATTGCTAAATACGTTGATTTGATGGGTTCTTAGAAAATTAAAAATGTCCCTCAGAAGTCTTATGATGTTTCTAAGCAAGAAATACTCTTACAGCTTTATTATTCTAAATGGGCATTATCGAACTCAATAGAGTAGCTAGTAAGGTGCTATTTTAAGTGTCTCCCGACTATATTGTTACACATTTTTGACATTTACGACCTATTTTTATATATTGCTAGATTTCCGAACTATAGGAATCCTACTTTATGTAATGTTCAATTTCTTCAGTCATTCGAGCCTGATATAGGCAAGATATATCTGACACATCCGAGATATATAGCCGGGTTATATGATGCTGCTGGTGGCCGTTAAAAAGCATTGAGGAAATTGTAGGAGGGGGGGGGAGAGGGGTGCAATATCTAATTTGTCTTTTTGTAAATACCTAAAAAGCTATACTAAATTGCAGCATTGAAGCTATTTCAGGGGGCGCTAGAAAATAATTGGTTTTCAAAGTAAGCCGTAAACAAAATACGACTCTATCATGGCTATCCTATTTTTTTAAACTTAGTACGAGTATGTTACTATTCGTCATTGTCTGTCAGAGCGGTCCGTAGGACCTTTGCTCTTGGTTGAAGTCTCGTAAGTCAGTAGGTCTGTCAGGTCTGGTTGCCCAGATACCAAACAAAGTCAGGGAGAAAGAAGGGAAGAAGAAAGGAGGGAGAACAAAGAAAAAAGAAGTGCACCAATTTGAGGGGTGTCTTGGCATTGCTAGTTAGTATTCGGCAATTTTAAATTGATCCTAAAATTAATTTTGGGATTGGTTGTTGAAGAAAAATTATAATTTTGGTTGGACCTAAAGTCGCACGATTTAATTTTGTTCACAGTGCGGGTCGCAGCCTTGTGTGCTTGCGAACTTGCTCCACTGTGTAGTCTACTGACTCGCGCAACAAAGGGTTGTTATGCGATTCTGCTTGACTGTAACGTAGCTGCGCTTGTTGTTTGATGTAGTCCCTTAGATAAGGGATGTCAAGATCTCTGTGAAGGGTCCCGTTGGAAACATACCATGGGGCGTTAGTGATTGTACGCAAGGTTCTGTTCTGCAAAACCTGTAGGCTACGCAAATGCGTTTTGGCCTGAAAACACCAAGCCGCACTTGCGTAAGTGATCGCTGGTCTAATAACCATCTTGTATAGCCGAACTTTGTTGATCAAACTTAATTTTGATGTTCTACATAGCATAGGGTATAGTTGCCGAAACGAGATTTGGAATTTAGTTTTTAATCCTTCGGTGTGCTTCTGCCAGGTTATCCCCTTGTCAAGAGTGACACCGAGATACTTAGCAGAGCTTTCCCATGGTACCCGAGCTCCATTCACTGAAATCTCAGACGGGGCGCCGCTACGTTTTTTAGTACAATAGATTGCCTGCGTTTTCGAATAATTAATTTTGATCAGCCACCGATTCGCCCATTCCAATACCTCGTCCACTGCACTTTGCAGCCTGTCGTGAACTAGATCCCCAGAGCACGACTGGGCCACCAGGGCAGTGTCATCAGCATAGATATAGGTTTCACAGCTGCTGGGGCAAGGGACGTCATGAATAAAAATTGGATAAAGGACTGGTCCAAGAACCGAACCCTGAGGGACAGCGGCTTTGATGGGCCGTGTTGTCGACAGAACTTTATTAATTTTGATCCGAAATTTCCTACCCTCGAGAAAGGATTTCAAAAGTTTTAGGAGCCAGAAGGGGAAGCCCTTATAGATCAATTTGTAGAGAAGGCCCTTGTGCCACACCTTGTCAAATGCCTTTAAGACATCCAGTAGCAAAGTGACAGTACTTTTGTTACGGGTGAACCCCCTGGTTACTCGTTCAACAAGCCTTATGGCCCGTACTATGCTCAGACCGAAAGCCAAATTGCACGTCAGGAATCACATTGTGGTCTGCCGAGAAATTTTCAAGGTGTCGTAGAATCACCTTTTCAGCGAGCTTAGAAGGAGCTGACAGTAGACTAATGGGAAGTGCTGGGTCCTTAGCATGGCATTGATTATTGCCACGAGATAAGTTAAGGACTTCCGCGAAAGTAGCTTCAGCGCCTTATTAGTGATTCGATCCTCTCCAGGTGCTTTACGCATCTTGAGGTCTTTAATATGACCTTGGAGCTCTGCTGGTGTGCAATGCGGAGTCTCAGGAGATTCCGCTGATGTGCCGTGCAGCTCTTCAATTGAGGAATCTTCTGACGCCGTTGGCCCTAAAATATCTCCTGACGGATCTTACAATATGTTGCTCCTCGTCGAGGTCATTATCAAGGTCATAGTTGGGAGAGAACTGACTTTCCATTGCATCAGCGAAAACCTCGACATTTTCCTCTGTCCTACAGACTATGCCCCTAGAACCGTGGATGTGCGGGAGTTGTTCTCGCTTTCCGTTTCTGAGTGACTTTGCATCTTTCCAGAAAGGAATACTTGAGTCAAGCATCCCCGACAGAAAGTCGCTCCATTGCTCAGTACGGAATTCATGAAGAGCATTTCTCACTTCATGAACAAGATTCGTTGCTTTGTGAATGTCATGTGCGTGAACGAGTATGTTGTAGAACTCGTGTATAGACTGTTTCCATGAGGCCAGAAAACGGGACTTCAAAGTTTGCTGTACGGGTATTATGGATAAGTTGCAAGATAAAGGGGATTTCAAAGTCGGACCCTGTTGTTGACTGGTTGATTAATCAAAATGTGAACATATAAGACGTTTGTGTGTATTTTTTGTAAATGCTGTGTATTCAGGATATTGAGCTTCGATAATTTAAATACCATTGGGATTTCGGAAACAGTAAATGATACGAAGTTGGCTAAATGTCGGCTAATCTGTAGGTAGGCAATGGCAATTAGAAAGTTACGCAATTTTAGTATTTGCAGAGAAATCGAATATCCTCAAAATATTTTAATTTATTCTGACTTTATTTGAGATGGGAGTCCAAAATAAATTGCACATTAACACCGCCTCTTTTATCATTTACGGAGTGGCATAATTAGATTTTCAATGTGACGTTTTGTTTTTTATTTTTCTTACGGACGCTAGGTATATTATTTTTGCACGGGTAAGAATAAAGTCCTTAATTCTGATTCTAAAGATATAAGTGTATCACACATTAATATTTTAAAACTATAAATATTTAAAACAACATTCCCTGAGTAGGCGCTGGAAATGAGAATAATTTTAGACAAAATGGTTTATTTTGGTCCGTATATATCTTCGGAAATGCATTGAGTTACGAAACCTTTTAACTGCTCTTTTCTTACTCGCATAAGAGCGCAATTTTCACTCCATTTAAAAAGCTCCGTCTCTCTTGCCGTTTTCGAAATCTTATTGGCGAGAGGTGAATTTGAAACACTACTAGCTTTCTGGACCGCGGTTTTACCCGCTCAAGCGACCAATTCGGTTGTCTATGTACTGATCTAATGTCAATATGGCATGCCGCGCTGTTGCCGACTTGACGCTAATGATGGAGATTTTGGTACTTTCTGTGTCAAATTATTAAAAAGTCTACGATGAGTTCGTGGATAAAACCATGCCTATAACCTTTCTCGGGTATCAATTAGTATGCCCAGAAATTTATTTCGGTATTGTGGTTTAAACGTGATGCATTTTCCTGGAAATCGAATATCACTACGTTTACAAAGCTTAACCTTATAGAACCTACTGGGCGTTCTGTACATTGTGATGCGAGTTCGAGGTTATTGAGTACGAATAGTTGACGACTCCTGCCGTCTATTACGTTTGGTATTGCAACATTGGGGCTGCGAGGTTGGGGTGATGCGACGTGTTCATCCTTAGGGCGGATAAGCTTTTGTTGTACCACTCGTCCTCTGCGCTCATACCTGGAATAAACAGAGTTACTAGACGCAGATTGACAAAGATAACTTGAATAAACAGTTTAGGATAAAACCCAGGCACTGTTATCGGAATTACAGTTAAAGGCTTGCTCATTTTGATATGTTTCACAGGAATTGGTGATCATGCGGATTTTGATCTACCGTTACATAATTTGTTCCACAAAATAGTAACTAAAACCGCCAGGGGCATTATGTGAAAAACCTAAAAAAGTAAAAAAAAAAACCTAACGAAATGTCATCTTGCAAACCAGGTAATTTTCAGCGAGCAAATAGTTACTTAATTCTACGTTCGCTGTCGTTTAAGTAATACGTGCAGTTACAAAAAGAGTTCACAATAGGTGTGCAACAGCTTGTGCTCAGTTAACATCTTGTAGAAAAACCTACGTAATGTCACAAAAATCTACAGAATGTCAAAAAAAAAACCGACAAAATGTCACTTTTCAAGATACGTAATACCCGTCCGGATATTTGAAAATGTTGGCGATTACTCAAAGAAAAATGAAACCAGGAAGTAATACTTCTAAGCATGATGAAGGTGCAAACGTTCATGCAGACCTCTTGTACAATATAAATCCTGATACGAATATGTAGTGGACATATCGTAAAATTGACCATTTCATGAAATGATTAAGCATTTCATAATGGTCGGATTTAATGAAATGTATCATTATCTATTGGCCAGATCAGGATATGTGTTCACCAGGTCAATGGTAACAAATTGTTTGACGATACAATCAACTAAACGCGCGACTACTTCATGAGATGATCAAGCATGTTTGATCGTAAGATATTTACATTAATTACCTATTGAGGTGCTGGCAGCGCTTTGATTACATTTCAACATGGCAGTCGTTAATAAAAAGGTTGTTTATCGAAGGGAGCATTCAAGTAACTCGTTGAAATATGAGGAAGAAGGTAGGATTAAAAGACGACAAAAATGTACTCGAGTTCTCGAGTACTATGCAGGTCACGCAAGTACCGATCAAAACGCCAAAAAGTCGGGAAGTCCGGAATATACTCCACAGGTTAGTACTTCACTCTTAAATTACATTATCATTCATTTATATGAAGTCATGGGCCAGCTAAAATATAGTGTGTGTAAAACTCATCGCAGTCAATAAATTTGTGATATCTGATATCTTCAAAAATTTTATTTGTGACACGTTATGCAATTTAAGAATGTCTTAGTATAATTATTTTATTTCAATTTCTCGAAGTTACTAGGTTAAATTAAAATTGTTGTCTTACAAAACAATAAACGAGTTCGTAACATATTCCGGATTTTTATAAACTATTCTATGGACACCACACTTTATGATGCGATCAGTCGTGAATGATCAAATCGCGAAACGTTGACGATTTAACGTTGTGGTCAAATTTAGTTGACCATTTCATGAAACACCCGATCATTTGATGAAATGGTCAATTCTACGATATGGACACTACAAATACACATCCACCATAACCTCAAGATGGAAATAAAATTTGTTGAATGTGCAACATTAGCCAGACGTACTTTGCATGCGCCTTCACCAAAATTCTTAAATATGGGTGAAGCTCAATGATCGGGTTCGATTATTAATTTATTTTTAATTGTAATTGTAACTAGATATCAGTTGAAATCAACAACATCATCAAATTTGATGTTCCAAATTACTAACAATATGTTCTTAAAATGTGTGAATCAGAAATGTCTATTTTTGGAAGAAAATCAAGCCAATTCTGCGGTGCATAAAATTACTAGTCAAATATTCCATTGGAATATATACAGTTCTTCAGTTCACCACTTAATCTTGTAACGGAAATAGAACGTCTTGCAGAACATCCTGCCATATCTTAGATAGACGTTGCTCATTTCCGTATCTACGTCCTTAGCTCCCTAACCTACATGTTTTTAATCACTTGCAGTTAACAGCTCATCTGTTAAAGGAAAGCTGGTTCCCTTTTGGATGGTTTTGGTATGAAATTTGGGATCTAAATTGTTAAGTAGATATAAGCAGGTACGTACTTAATGAGATGTAGAGTGTATCAATCAACAGTTCTGAAATTCAAGAAGGTTACTTAAAAAACCATTGCAGGAATACATTGTTTCATGATTATTTTTCAAACACCGATATCATACTATATTGAAGAGTTAATATATTTGACAGTATGCCAATAAAAACGACGTAACGCAAGCGTTGTTCAAAACAAGCGCATATGGCTGTAGGACAAAAGAATTCTTCTGTTTATTACTTGAGCAATTTTGAAAACCACTATGACCTCATTTCAATGGAATATATCCAGCAGCTATCCGATATCTCAATATTTCTGTATTGATATTATTCTGCTCGTCAGTTTGGCTTTGTGCTGTAATATCGAAATAAAGTCTTAAATGACAAA
The DNA here is from genome assembly GCA_963669975.1 of Acanthoscelides obtectus. NCBI lineage: Eukaryota > Metazoa > Arthropoda > Insecta > Coleoptera > Chrysomelidae > Acanthoscelides > Acanthoscelides obtectus. The sequence continues at coordinate 51,134,268 of CAVLJG010000007.1, read as the reverse complement.
ATATTCGCAAGTTCACAAACCTTATGGATCTTTTTTATGGAACGTTTACTTGTAACTGTTCATTGCACACAAAATACTGGTACATTCTTACAATATCGGATTTGATGGCCAACATAAAAAAATTACAACAGAAGCAACATCAGAAATCACATTGACTGTATCATCTTGCCTACCATAGATTTGGATTTGAGATACTTTCTTTCAATTTTGTTTCTTTATTCATCATAAGATGTTCTTTGTTTTATTGTTTCACACAACAATAATTAAATAATTGGATTTTTATGGCACAAGTCCTATAACTGAAATAAAAATTCTCAGTGGACCGCTGAAAATGTCTAAATTCTCCGTTTTGTCCGATTGTTAAAAAAGTTTAGCCTCTTTATTATGCTTACCTGCAGTATATGCACCCATAAAAATAACAGACGAGAATTACTACAAATATTTGTATCGTCAATACTCACTCATTGCATCTTGCCTCATTCCAGCTACCGTGCTCATATTTGTACCGTGGGACATTGTGAATGACTGCGCCATTCCAGGATATGAACTTGTGCTCATCTGAAAATAAAAACAAACACACTTGAAGCAGTGTTCATTATGATTTATTTACCTAAAATGTCGATCATGAACAAGAGTTTCAAGTCCAGCTTCTGTATTTTCAGGAAACTATGCAGATACATTTCAAATCACTGGTCCTTTAATATCAAGTCAATATTTCTTGTTTTTGGAAAGTTATGACATTCAATAGCCTATTAATTACATGAGCATGATATAATAGGTACTGGATCCTTTAGGGTTTAGGGGCAACAAAGATACAAGTTACAGCCGTTTTTTTGTGTTTGTATCTTCAGAACGGAATCCTAAATCAACTGCCGAATAATGACTTTTGATAGCGTTTCGGCTGGCAGGAAAGTTGTAATCTGGGCTAACATCAACGATTGATTAAATTTCTCGTGTTTGATTGTTCTATATATCGAAACAATAACAATCTCCTCAAAGTGACGTCTACTAAACAAAGATGACGTGATTGATCAGGGACGTAATTAAATGATCATTTTCAGGGATTACTTACATCTATTAGGTTTTCCGAAAAATTGTCTGTTCCGGTACCAACAACGCTTGTCAGGTCGGCACACATTTATTTGAGGGAGTTAGCAGATTGCCAATATGTGGACAAGGGGTCATAAATAATTACAAGCGTTATATCTAATGTATGAAAAAATTTAATTTTGTATTAACCTAAAAACGGATAGAATTATTCGATACAGCTAACATTTAAGCTCCTTTGATTTGTCTATATATAAATTCCGCTGAATGTTTTTTATTTACATCCTGCTCCATATTTAAATAAATTATTTGTTGCTGTTTATAAATTTTCTTTATTTCAATGGTATAAATGCAAATTGGATATTTCCCTCACTTTCATGCCAAGTCGCCGTAAATGGTGGGGCAGCGAAGGCGGCCTTGGTGGAGGCGGTCGCGGCTGTCTAGATCCAGATTAGCTGCCGCCGCCGTCGCAGGTAACTTGATTAACAGAGGTCAAACAGATTGCCAGCGATTAGTTTACCTAAGACCGCACTTCCTCATCCAGACGGACCGGAACGTATGTAAATGATGGCGGGCGGCGGGCAATATACCACGTCAGCGATTAGGGATCTCTCACTGAGCAGCGAAGTAAAATATAAAGTCGGCTTTATAAATTCATTGCTGCTGAAAAATGAAATTCATTGTTACGTAATCCTTGCTAACTTTTACATTTTCCAATCGATGAGTCAGTATCAGCATAAAATGAAGCACATGATAAAATCGGGTGAACTACTACAGTGCCGCCCCTTGACAGTTGTCGAATTGTCGGCTCGGCAGGGATATTATGTAAAAACCTAAGAAACGTAAAAACCGACACAATGCCATCTTGCAGATTAGATAGTTCTTAGTGTGCAAATAGTTCATTTCAAGTTTGCTCGCTATGGTCGCTCTGAGCGTCATCAAAAGCTCAACGACACAACACTCTCAATCGTGCATTGTGGGTTGCAGAAAGCCAAGTAGTGTTTATCTTGAGATGTCAAAGAAAGAAAGTTGGCTGAGTAGCAAGATCGCATCTGGATGATTATGTGTATCGGTCTGCTGATATTTGCTATGTGAGAAAATTATAACTGAATATGCTGCAAATGAAGTATATCTATTAGCTGTGCCCGAAGGGTTACTTATATGTTGTCCTTTCTGAAGACAGGTTATGTTCTAGGTTATAAATAACGATTTGTCCCGTTTTTTGTTTTCTAAAACTCTAAGGAGCATTACGGGAAATCGCCACCGCGCCCGCGTTGTGTGCAATAAAGTTACATCACAGAAAAATTACGTATGTCGCATCACACTTCAAACATTTTCGCAGTGCCTCACATCTATGCGCAGATTTGTATTTTCTATTGGCATCGCAAAATAAATTTCTATAAAATTTAAATGACTGGAAATAAAAGATAATGTAATAACCTTTTCATTTTCATAGATATTCCTGACTGTAGCGTATTTTCTCTTCTTATCTCTCTCATTTTTGTAATTCAGCAAATTTTGCATATGTAATTTCCAAAATGAATAAGTTAAAGTGGATGCGCAACTAATTTCTAGCTTTGTAGTAAGTGTATTTGAGAAAAGAATCCAATGGAATTATCATCAACACATATTATTATCGCACAAATCCTCACTATGTACTGCTGTTTTCTTCCAGCTATAGTATACAACTTACAGCTTAAGCCTCCAATAATGTCATCTCTGAAGCATCTCTCTCATATCAGAGCCAAAGATTGATAACCGAAGCATCATGAAGTTTAGCCAACACGCACAACTACAAAACGAGTTCATAATAAGTGTCTATCAGCTAGTGCTAAGTTAACATTTTTTATAAAAACCTATGCTGTCAAAAAACCTACGTTGTCAAAAAAAACCGACCTAAGGTCACTTTTCAAGAGATACGTAATACCCGTGCCTGTCCTTGTGCTACAGATCAGCAGCATTAAGTTAGGGCAGATCAGTCGGGACGTGTGAACAGTGTTCCAAGCTGGGTTCTATGTGGGTATGGCTTTTAGGGTAACATATTGTAAAGCTATATACAATGGTAGTTTACTCCATTTTTTTAATTTGTTGAGTCTTAAATGATTAGGACGATAATTATTCCCAAATCTTGCATGGTATGTGTGCTCATCTGAATGTTTGCTAAATACGTGAATGCTACTTTACATGGATCAGTGACACTGTAGAATATAGACGCAAGGAAGTGTACTGTGTGTACTGCAAACAATGACATAAATGCCCATAATATGCGGTTATCAAAGTTGATTGGCTGCTAATATAAGACATCTAATGAGGTAAATGCTTTTTGAAAATGTTTTTGACATACTGCTCCCGGAGAAGTATAGTCCAAGTGCACTCATAAAAATTTAACAGATTCAGTGTTTTTCTTCCAATTGTTTAAAATCGAAATGTATTTGTTGAGCTTTCAAATGATTGATACATAAATAATTTGCTTGTCATCAAGTTTTCACAGTTTTGTAAACCATTAATGTATAGCAGAAATAGGGTTGGCCTAAGAACAGGACCCTGAGGCCTCTATACCTTATTAATTGATTATTTTAATGTTTCTCATCGCATGAAATATACTGATAGTTATTACTAAAGTAGCTCTTCATAAGTTTTATGCAATTTTCATCGAAGCCGTAAGCAATCATCTTTTGTATTCAAATTTCATGTGATAAGCAGTCAAAAGCTTTGGTCAAGTAATAGAAAACTGCGATTTTTTTGACCGAACTCCATATTGACTGCCAGAAAAAAAGTTTATTTGTTTCAAAAAATGAGATAATTGGCATGTTTATGGCAGATTCAAATATTTTTGCAAAAATAGGTAACAATGCAATTGGGCGATAATTAGACATTTCATCCACTTGTTTTGTAGATTGGTATGATATACAAGTAATGTTTTAAAATCTTTAGGGGATACGCCATGCTTTATACATTGATTGATCAGCTTACTAGATGGTATAATAATTATGTTTTTTTTTTATATCCGTTTTATGATTTTGATGTTCAATTCTTACTAGATGTATTTCTTAAGTTGTGATAGTCCTTACTTCATTAAAAGTTGTTTCTTTTAATGGAAATTTTAATAACGCATTAGGAGTGAGGTAGCTTAGGGATCAATCTTTGTTTATCCAAGCTTTTTATTATTTTGTCCGGTAAGTTGGTAAATAAATCATTATTATCTCCCACCTTGCCATTTATTTATTATTTTGGGGGAAAACTATATTTGACTGCAGAAGAAGTTAAGTATACACATTTGTTTCATTTGGTTTCTATATCTGACGAAGGATTGTTAAAAAAGAGCTAATCAACTTTTTGTAAAAAAAAACGAATAACTCGAATAAACCTTCTTCAGTTTTTTGACTCTATGATTAGCATATATCGATCATCTATCCAAACCTATCATCTGAATATTCTTTTGTGTTTTATTCCGCAATTGTATCAAGTTCGATTGTCTACCAACACTATATACGTTGGTCAATCGGTAAATCTGGTCGATCACTATTCCAATGTTAGTGTTTTTCAAAAAAATATCCACCACTAATGATACACTTCTTCATCCTCGCAAATCAGTGTTAAAACCATTGTTTTTTTTCCTCTGGAAAGGAATGTGATTCTTCTAGCCCACGCAGCTGAAAGCATCAGAGAGCTGATTTATATTTTACGTTCGGAAAAAACATTGCGTAGGATGGTGCTAAATCTGGACTATAGGTGGGATGATCTAATAGTCCGATGCCAGAAGAATGGACAAAGCCAGTTGTTTGCTCAGCTCGATAAGCTACTACAGGTGGAATTCATTATACCAATTTGTTGTAATCGTTAATTGAATTTCTCTAGAAATGGTTTTTATAGTGTCGTGGCGACCAATTAACACAACGAACGTACTTTTCCTAACCGATTGTGCCTGGGTATCGTCGGATAGTCATCGATACCCATACATAACTTTGAGATTTTGTCGGCACGCTAAAATGATACAAGTTTCATCATCTGGAAAAGCTTCAGTGGGTAGTGCAAACTTAAACTTTGGAATTATTTTTTGCAATATTTGACACAATTATCTATGAAGAGCAAAAAGTGCACATATGTAATTTTAAACCTTCGGGCAAAAATTGTTTACCTTCTATGTGATTATGTGATTCGAGTCTTCTCTAATGAATTTTGCGACGACAGCCAGTTTCGGCAGCGGATGGTTCTCGAAATCGAAATCACCTCTTTCGTACAGCTTATACCATCGCTCGACAGTTTGGAGAGATTATGCAATTTCTTTAATAAACAATCCCTCCTGTCGTGGACTTATTGACGAGATCAACCATGTCGAAAATTAAAAAAGTTCTCCTACGAATCTGGGAATGTCTTAGAGCCGGCATAATACTGACAGGAATTACTGGGTGACCAACATATTTCTAGCTATTAAGTGTCTATTAGTTGCCTAACTGACCTGTGGATATCTATTGATGGCTGTAGGATGTGGATATGGCTGGTACCCTCGTGCTGCTCCTGGATAGATGTTGCGCATCATGGCTCCATTGCAGCCAGGCAGCACACTGGGTGCCAGAGCTTTCTGTAGCTGCTTTTCTTGTTTCCTATATTTGGCACGACGATTTTGAAACCACACCTGTAACAATATTTAAATTTGCTTTCACTGTACCCCTCACATTTTAAGAGTATCCAAAATCATCTACATACATATTTACATTCAACTGTAAGATGATCAAATTAAATCAATTAAAAATTTCTTGTTGGAAAAAACAGGTAATAATAATAATAATAGCTTTATTGTCCAACAGTTTCCCATTTATAGGACAATTTATATACATAATACAAAAGCAAAAAAAAGCTATAAAAAGCGAAAAGAAAACATCAAATGCAACACAGGTATAAATTTGTAACATGAGCTATTGGTCCGAATAAGCCTTAGCTGCCTTTAGCAGGTAATTAACATTTGTCGTAAATATATCACAGTAACATCCAATTCTGTTTAAGTCAGAGCACATTACATATAATGGTGACTTGAGAAGAATGTTTGTTCTTGCTGTAGGAAGCCCGAATATTTTATGATTGCGAGATGCAAACGTTGGAGTACGAAACTTGATCTGTTCCAGGATCATGGGACAATCAATTAAATTGTTGATCATTTTGTAGCCAAATATTACTGAGGCACAGTACCTACGTTTTTTCAAAGTCAACATGTATAAGCGACTACATAGTTCCTCATTACTTGTACCTCTGTCTGGATATGTCCCATCAATCCTAAACAGAACAAACTTTATAAACTTCCGTTGTACTCTTTCAATAGCTGTGCTATAGCATTCATAGTAAGGGCTCCAAATAATACTACAATATTCGACTTTGGATCTAACATAAGCATAATATACTTTATGTTATGAAAATTCCTGCAATTCCTTACTATGAAACCATAAGCCGCCAATGCTTCTGATGCTTTTTTATTTATATGCTGACTAAAAGTTAACTTTTGATCATAGATTATACCCAAATCACGTACATCAGAGCATCTTTCTAGCACAGACCCATCAATAGAGTACGGATGAAAACAATACAAGTGCGTATTTAACATCATTAACGGGAAATGACGTCAATTCCGGCAAACAACGGCCAATGACGTGTGGTTATGTTTTTTTCTATTACCTACACAGGCACTGACACTTGTAAGTAGTAATAGTAGTAATTTTAAGTCATTTTTCTATTTAAACCGGTATCCAATTCTGAAGAATGTGCCAACGATTTATGGGAAGCTTTAACGTCATTTTAAAATCTAAGCATGATGACAACGAAACGTTTTTTAACGCTGAGAGATATAACAATCGTGTTGGTGAGGTTAACAAGAAGCAATGCCTTTGACGTCAACTCCGGATTCCAGGTTTTAATAATGTTTGTTTTGTCGTGGTGCTGAAGTTTTTTTTGTTATTACGAATAATGTTAATACAGGATGTTTCAGAACTAAGTCATCAAACCTCTAGGGGTTATTCAGTGTAACAGTAGAAAACATTTGAGAGTACAGGGACCCATATCAGGAAAAGTGTCACTACGGAACTACGGTCCTAAGACGCGTTAAAATTTAGAAAGACGATGAATTGCCTAAATAGGATTTAATGCATTTAATTTTTGCATGGTATCATCACAACAATTGTTCAAAATGTCTTCCTCTAACCTGAATACACCGATTTAAACGTCGCACATGATTTCGGCGGACTTGACTAAATATTGATACGCGTTTTGAATGATTTCAAATGCTGCTGTAATTCGTCCAATTAAGTCTTGCTCTGTTTTTACTGGAGTTTCGTAAACCAAAGACTTTACATGTCCCTACAGGAAAAAATCTAGCGACGTTAAATCGGGTGACCTAGGAGGCCAAGAAACTGCTCCACCCCTGGCGATCCAACGGTGTGCAAACCGCTGAGCCAAATACTCACGTACTTGTACAGCAAAGTGTTCAATGGAACATTTTCAAGAAGTTCTGGAAGAAGTTCCTCCAAGAAACGCCGGTAAATAGGTCATGTTAACCGTTCCGGTAGAAGGTATGGCCCAATCAAATAATCATCAACAATGCCTGCCCATACGTTGACAGACCAACGTTGCTGATGGAAAAATTGCATGGGGATTTTTTTTGTCCCAAACGTGGCTATTCCTACTATCAAAAATACCATGAAAGAGGCTTCATCGGTCCATAAAACATAGCGTAAAAAATTTAGTTGTGCAGCTATTTTATGAAGAAGCCATTGACAAAATTGAACTCTATGATGATAATAGGCTGCAGTCAATGCTTGAACTTTTTGGAAGTGGCAAGGATAAAGTTGTTGCTCGTGTAGCACCCGCCAGATGGAACCGTTACTCGTATTCATATCCTCAGAAATGTGTCGTGTGCTACTTGATGGTTCGTCGGCAACTCGCTGAAGGACCTCTTCTTCAAATTCGACCGTTCTCACGTGCATTGCAGCTTGTTGCTCTGTATGCCAAATGCATATCCGCCAATTCTTGATTGGTAAAGTTTTCTATAAGCAACAATTAATTTTTGTTAAATTCTTGCAAACTTCTCAAATACGATAGTACGATTAAAGCGATATGGAATGCAGCTACGAAAAACAATCTCTGTTATCGTTTTCAAAGATAACAGTACACAAGCGCCGGATATGGGTCCCTATACTCGAATGCTTTCTGCTGTTACACTGAATAACCCCTACAAGTTTGATTCCATAGTTCTGAAACACCCTGTATTTTTATATATGAACATTGTGCATCTTTTCTTGTCCATTAGAGCAGCGGGCATTCACGCCAATGTCTGGCCATTATCGTCAATGCCCAGTTATCATCATTGCTCTAATATATAGTGTTCAGCTAAGGAGGAATGGTGAAAAGCATTTCTTAGCTCGAAAGTCGAATCCCGCCCTCAGTAATTTGGAATGCGTGACTTCTTGGTAAGGGTCGGCCAACCACTAAAAATCGATATTTGGGAGCCCTTTGTTTGAGTGGGTATCAGAAGCAACGAATAGTAGAGGAAAAGTAAGCACTTTGTAACATGGATCTTGGCGCCAAATGACCTTGCCTCTGATAACGTCAATAATATGACCTTGATACCCGTTCGTATGTCAGGCGATGAGCTTCCGGGCCTCACGGAGATATCTAGAGATAGTTTTCCCTTTCTGAGGGCTGGCTCAGGACCAACAAGCAGGCTCGCTGATCTTGCTTTCGCAAGAGCTTCCACCATATCAATACCCTTTATCTCAGGTACCCACACTTACGATACCGGATGCCTCCCTGTTAGATTATCCACAGCCTCTCTGCATTGCAATAAAATGCTCAAAGTAATCTTGCAGGCACTAAGTGCCTTCATCGCAGCCTGGATGTCGAAAAAGATTGTTATTCTTCTAGGCCTTCTCCTCTAAAATGCGGGATATGCAGGCCAGAATCGCATAGATATCCGCCGATAAGCAGATATAGCCTAGGTCCAACGACTCGGGCGTCAGAGTCAGTCAGTCAGTAACTGAGCCGTCCATGTGCCAAACTTGCCCAGTTCCTTCGCAGACTTTCCGGCATCCGGAGACCCACTATGCCCTCGTCAGATACTCCACATCAAACTTGCGGTTAAAGCAATATTTAGGTGATCAGATCACCCCTGTTCAGAAAGACGGAATCCTCCCTTTGCACCTCGACTAAGATGGCACTATGATCCTTGACAGGATTCAAGAAGGCCCAGCTGCTCTGACTCCACCGTCGATGTGATACTGGTACAAGCCAAAGGCTGAATTTTGTTGAGTTTGGCCTTAGTCGTCTCGGTTCCAATGCAAGGCCACCAAACCAAGGAGCCATACAAAAGAGATGGACGTACTATAGTCGTATAACAAAGTTCTTAGTTTCTCTCTACTATGAATCGCACTATATTCTTGCAATCCTAGGTTCCAGATATTACATCAGAAGTGGGGTTGATGTTAGCCTTGTCTTTATCCAAAGAAACTGACTTGTTTTTAATAACGAACTATCTTGTTACAAGAAACGTAGTTCTTAAGTGATGTCCAAAATGCCTATTTGGCAGACCAGATGAAAGTTTGCAGAGGAGGGCACCATACCACAAGGGAACGAAACCTTCGCAATATCAAGCACAATAACCTGTACACCTTCAAATCAACCGATGAGCCTACTCCACAAATGAGTGGAGATCCCCTGTGAATATATGACGTTGGAATTGATATACTGTCAATTGCATATCAGGCGGTGATGGTTGATTGGTTTGGAAGCTCCTTGTCTCGTTGATGCGCTTCTTCATTCACATTCACATCCTTCACACAAGTATTTATATCAGATTTAAAAATTGCTATTTCAAAATCTGAATGTTCGACATCAGTTTAGAAACCGTATGTGATCACTTAAATCTTACGAGAATGCATTGTAACCAGTCCAGTGGCGACGCGTGACTTTTCCTAAACTGTTACCAAAACCAGATGTGAAAAATCTTATTAAAAAAAGTTTATTTTGAACCTCCCAAACATAAGTTTTTGCTTATCTTAGGTATTTTATTTAAACTATTTTTAAATTAAAGTAAACATTCCTGGACTGAGCGTCTGGGGTATTTGATGTACCTCATCGTCTTATGCTATGGCTAATCCAAGACGCCCGAAAAAACGACGTTTCTAGATGTTCGGAAAATTTTTGATCTTTTTTTGGCAATGAATGTTAACAATTCCCTGTAATTTCCTCTATTGTCAGAGTCATCCCCTTCAAAATGAACGGTAATTCCTGTTTTACCAAAAAACCTACGGTATCTAGAAGTGTGCTGCCTAAAAGCTTGGTTAAGACAACTTTCGATTCTTGTTTTGCCAAACCGAATTAAATTGGCTACACATCTCACATGTAACGAAGAAATTCCATGTCTCCTCTTTAGAGCCCTAAAACTATTTAAATTGTTGACTCCGCTGCTGGTCCACCCATTTTTTTCTGTATAAAACAGATGGCATCGCCAACAATACAATCTGTTTTTTGCAACCACATAACCAAGAACCAAGAATTTCCATATACCAAGTTAATTTAAAATATCAAACTACGTTTTTTTATTCCTTTTTAAAAGGTGTTGGTCTTCCATCTTCAATGATCTCATTTTTTTCCTTAAAAATTATACAAGGAGAATGACTTTTCAAGTAGTTGATCGATTACGCAGCGACACCGAAGGTCCCCGACGGACTACTGAGTGTATCCATAAATGAAAATGGTAACAACCGCCAACCAAGTCCTAGGCACTATGGGGCGCATTATTTCCGTGGGGCTAATTTGCTATTTACTGAATTACTATTACATATCGCTGTTAGTAAACAAATAAATGAAATTATTTCACAGTACTTAGTCATATAATATTTATTTTTAAGATTTTTAACTGTTACCAACGGTAACAATGGTCCAAGCTCAAGACAAAAAATTCTTTTCATCTAAATACGCATTTGTGAGTGAGCCGTGCTCACACGTGTTATACCAAAAATATTATTCAGAATTAAGTGTACTTGGTAGCAATTCCCAATTAGTATAAACATTTAGAGTGCCTATGCATATACTATTTTAATTACTAGCTTTGGAATGCAAGATTTATGGTCTATTGATTTTGTAGTTCATGCGAGAAATATAAACAACAAACAAGAGCTTTAAGAAAGAATGAACAATGCAAAAATGTATTACCCTGTGCTTGTGCTTTGAACTTATAGTGACAGCTACGAAAATTGCGCATCAAGAGATTTCTCGCACTATAAAAAGACGACCCTGAAGGTTCGCAATTCAGACTTATATCAATTCCCACAAGTGTGCGTCTCGTTGATCAACGTTGCATATCAAGTATTTATATTTTAATAATTTGCTTCAAGTATGATCATGTCTCGAAGGTAGTTGTGACTTATCTTAGAATTTGTCCCTTTCCTAATTAATTCATTTAATCTTAGCAGTTTTTGTGCTAACAGTATAATTTATTTCTCCGATAGCATTTTGTAAACGAAATTATTCTTTTGTTTAATGTTAACAAACGTATGGCTAGGTTTGTTTGTTGATGTCTCTCAAACTTGGAATATAATTATTGCATAAGTATGAATAGATGCCGAGGGTGATAGTTTTAAGTAATAATTGTTAGTATATGATTTCAATATATGTTTTTTATAAACTCTACGGTTTAATTTCTCTGCTCGTCAAGTAATACAACAGAAGTCGTACGTCGCCTTCGAAACATAATCTTCCAACTGTTTACTCCTTTTTTGTGATAATTTCTGTATACCTAAGCGACATTGTGGATCTAACATACCTTGTGATGTAGTCTTGCAATATGTTGTTCAAACGATAAGAAAGTTAGATCGGGCCTATTGGATAGGAATCAATGACACCCTAATCGGGGGATGGAAAGGCAAAAATCCCGTAGTACAGTATGATCCAACGCGCCCGTTCTTTGGACTATAAAGCGTAACTTCGGTAAACCTCCACAACCTAAACAGAACTTCACAGACATAAACTTGCCGAAAAATGCCTGCATGTACTTTAATTGGAGCCATTGTTCGTGGGGGTATACTAACGCAAGCAACCCTCTCTGTCGTTCCCTCCATCGAAGGCATCACGTCTTATCCTCTCCTCTCCCCCGATCCCATCAAATGGATCCGTAACGAAGTTAGTCCGGCCCCCTCGGAGGAACGCGGGATCAGCCGAGCCTCCCCCACATCCCTCCTCTCCATTTCTACCCCCTTTTTCACCCCCACTCTGAACTTCCTTCCTCGTCTCTCTTTAAGACGGTCTAATGCATATAAGGCGCGGTCGTGGCGTTTCTTTTGTTTGTCGTAGACGACGACATCCTGGTTTGGAGGGAACACGACGCTTTGCCTGTTGTACATCTTAATGGTCTTCTTGCTGAAAGTGAAGACGTGTATTCGTACAATGCACGTTTTGCTTATATTCAGATTCTCAGTTTAGCTGATTCTTGTTTATAACAAATAAATAGATATCTTGCCTTGCATGTATACCTGGAAGGCGAGGTAAAGGCATCCTACAGGCTACATAAATTGTATAGTGGTAGACAATACCACTATGGATGGAACGGACATGTTGGTGGACATACAGTGCCACCTCAAGTCTGGGAATGTCTTCTGATACAATGCTAAAGTGAACAAGATATGCTAAGCTATGTTAAGGCAACAATACCAATTTTAACAAAGAATGTAACAGGCTTACTGCTGCGGCTAAATAGGAACAGTCTTACAGCTTTAGTGGGGCTGCATACTGGTCATCGCGGATTGCGTCACCATTTGAGTAATCTGGGCATAGCCAAAGATGTTGACTGCAGACTGTGCATAGAGGTCGACGAAACGGTTGAACACGTTTTGTGCAGATGCTGGAATTACCAGAGGCACAATACATTTGGAGTATTGCTCCAAGAAGGATATCAGTCCAAATAAGCTGATCGAATTCCTTATGAAGTCGGAGCTACTGAGAGAAATATAAATAGGTTTGAGTCACAATAGACCGCTGAGTCACACTGGAAGATCGTAATTGATCCACTTACGCAAAAAATCAGCTACCTTAGTTTCGTGATACATGTCTCGTATATCAAGTAGCATCGGGCTACAGATGGATGCGTCATAACTGAACAAAGGAGAGGCCTACAACACAAATGATTAGCTACACTACATATAACACTATCTCGTATAATTTCTGGTACCACCGTTAACAGCACCATCATGGGCAATCAAAATAATCTTTAATGAGTTATGAGCAATGCTGATGTAAGGAGGATCAGATAAAGAGTATCAACGATAGACTCGGAGCAGGCTGCGGGGATGGATCCACCTCCGTTCAGAGGACTCGACAAACATTTCTTACTCACGTCTGAAGCGGATGCAGTCCAGGACATAGCCTGAAGGACTCATTTTCTGTTCTTATTTTCTACTTATTTTGATGACATATCCCTCGAGTTTCGAATTTCGTTGGTAAGCTTCCCAGTATATAGTTTTGTCCCGTTCCATTAGTTGAGTTCTTGGTATTGCACATTCGTTTAAGAGATCTGAATGCTCTGTTCTGTTAATTTTTAATTGAACTGCGCCATCTAGGATAATGAGTATCAACTATAAACGTTGAGTGTTCGACGCAATCATCAGATGTCATTAAAACAGGGTCCTATGCATCTAAAACACTTTAACCAATGGAATAGTCAAATCCCATCATCTCATCATTTAGGACTCTGGATTGATTCTGATCTGAGGTTTGAAAAACACGTTAGTCAACTATGCCGAACATCATTCGGTATCTTGAAGCAATTATTTTCTCATAGGAAATGTATGAAACTGGTCTCAAGCTGAAGTTGTGCGAAACCTTAATACGGTCTAGAATTTACTACTGTGACTGTATTTATGGGCCTGCACTAAGATCGATTGAAAGAAGGAGACTTCAGGCTATTCAAAATGCGTGTTTCAGATTTACTTGTGGAGTGAGAAAATTTCAGACAGTGTCACATAAATACCGTGAGCTGGGTGTTCAAAAAATAGAAGAGCTACAAAAAAATGCACGTATTGACCTTGACCCATAAGGTAATCACAACACAAGCCCCTCCATATCTATCAACCAAATTTATCAGATACTCATATGTTAATCAACTGAACACAAAGAATAAGCATATCTTGGTTATCCCGAGACATTCAACATCTCTATTTAAAAGGTCGTACGTATACAGGGTTATCCAAATTAAGTGTCCACCATTAGTAACTTTGTTATTAGTGAAAATACAAAGTTGTTTGAATTAGCAAACTAGTAGCATTTTTAACGCTGGTAAAAATGAGAAATAAAAAAAAAACAATTGAGAGTCGTTATTTTGATTTTTTTCAGTAAAATAACATTTTTTTAAATGGAAACCCCTGTATATTATATTTTTTTCTGTTAAAGCATCAAATTTTAAACAAAAAAGTTCATAATGACTTTTCCGCTAAAGTCAAAAATAAAGTCAAAATAACGATAAATATTTTTAATTATTTGCAGTATTATAATATTAAGACGGCTATGAAAACAACATGGCGTTCGCGATTTGACAGCATTAAGATAAGCGACAAATTGTTAAACTGGACATACTCGCAACTAGAAGGCTTTGGAAAACAATGATAAAATCAAATAATGTCAAACATTAGTGTAAATACTTGTTTATAAGCTTTATTGTGTCATTAATTTAAAGAAAAATGTTCTCCCATGAAGAAAAGTGTGATATGTTAGAATGCTATTTAGTGTGCAGAAAATCCTCCTTGAGAGCAAGAGAATACTACAGTGAATTATATCCCGCTCGCATTCAACCGTATGAACGATATTTTCTGAGACTTTATCGAAAATTTAGGGGCAACGAAAATGTTTTTGCTAAAACAAGGGCAAAAAAAGAATTCATAATAAGCGAGGCCACGGAAATTGCAGTTATTGGATATTTTGAAGCTTATCGTGAGAATTCAATAGCAGATATTCTCAAGGACTCTAATTTCAGTTATGATACTGTTCAAAGGATTTTAAAAAAATACAAATTTATTCCGTATAAGTACCGACCAGTTCAAACGCTTTTGGCAGGGGATCCAGAGAGAAGACTTGTTTTTTGCCATTGGTATCTTAGCTTCTGTCGCCAAAATGTAAATAACTTTCGTTACCTTTTATGGACAGATGAATCAAATTTTTCAAATTCTGGAATGTTTAATAGAAAAAACCACCATTATTGGTCAAGAGAAAATCTTTTGTTAGTACATCCAAGAGGCCCACAAGTCCGTTTCAGTTTCAACGTTTGGTGCGGTATAATTGGTTCAAAAATTGTTGGCCCGTTCTTTTATGAGGGAACCCTAACTGGTGAAAGATATGTGGAATTTATGTCAGAAATTCTGACTAATTTCTTAGACGAATTGGATCTTATAAGTAGACATCATCTGCATTTTCAGCAAGATGGCGCACCTGCACACAACTCCAGAGGTACTTATCATTTTCTAAGTACTACTTTTAATGATCAGTGGATAGGAACAAATGGCCCAATACAGTGGCCTCCCAGATCACCAGATCTAAACCCACTTGATTACTTCTTGTGGGGTTACTTAAAGAACCAAATTTACAAGCGAAGGTACGATAACCTTGACGCGTTAAAGACTGCAGTTAGGGAAAAGATAACCCAGATAGATGGTAGGACCATACTTAAGACAGTTCGAGCAGTTGAAAAACGTGCCCAAAAATGTATTCAAGAACAAGGTGGTGTTTTCGAGCATCTTCTTTAAAAAAAATTGTTATTGTATTTTGTAAGATTATAAGTTGATGTTGAAAATAAAGTTTGTCGATACAATTTAATTGTTTCAGATTGGAGGCCATAACTTCAACAATATGTAACCTAGGAGAAAAGTTATTGTAAGCTTTTTTGTTTAAAATTTGATGCTTTAACAGAAAAAAATATAATATACAGGGGTTTCCATTTAAAAAAATGTTATTTTACTGAAAAAATCAAAATAACGACTCTCAATTGTTTTTTTTTATTTCTCATTTTTACCAGCGTTAAAAATGCTACTAGTTTGCTAATTCAAACAACTTTGTATTTTCACTAATAACAAAGTTACTAATGGTGGACACTTAATTTGGATAACCCTGTATACTGCTATCAAGCTATATAACGCGTTGCCTACCTAGTTCACTCACTACTCTATAAGTAATTTCAAAAAAAGATTCAAGCATTTTATCTCTGATTTCATTGCCCAGTGAGTAGACCATGGCCATGAATAGGTACTCGTTACAGGTTTTTTTTAACTTTTTTGTTTTCATTGGGATTAGAAAATTTACATAAATATTTGTTGGGTTAAGTTGAAAAACTTTTACTTTGTATAAATGAAGCCGGATTATTATTATTATACTTTGGGTCCAGTCCGAAGACATCACTTTGTTTATTCACTATGTAGTCCGCCCCTGGAGTACGATCCGCGCACCAAGTTGAAAGACGAGAATCCCCACCTCCTCGCCGCGCCCTGGCCACTCGCGTTGAATCATTCGCTTTTTGGTGCGCGATCCGTGCAGTCGCCCGGCCTGCTTCAGTTCAGAAAACGCGTGCGATTTCTCTTTTCGGTACATAGTGCTCAGTGAGTAGGTAGGTAAGTTCACAACAAGGCTATTCTTTTTGATACCACTTAGCAGTCTGTTACATAATTGATTGGCGTATTCAACCAGATTGAATACGTTAACCAATGGTTATACTTGTTTAACAGAAACCATGGAAAAATCAGGAATTTCGGAGGCCAATTCACCCAGCTCCTTGAGAGACATGATTCGGGCCATTTTACAGGAGGAGCTCGAGGCAAGGTCAGGTGGTTATCGTTCTCGCACTAATTCGAGAAGTTTATCCCGAAAGAGTCGACACAGCAGATCCATGTCTCGTACCAATTCACCTCATCATTTTAGACGCTCCCGCTCTCGCATCAGCCGTAGGCGTTCAAGGTCACGTTCTAGGAGTAGTAACAGTCGCAGTCGATCACCGAGCGTGTCGAGGCGACGTAGAGAGAGACGGGAATATTTGCGTCAAGAGAAAAACTCAGGCAGCCCATCTGATAAGGTACAGCGTCAGGTAGACTCGGCTGGCCGTTCTCCGTGCGAGGCGGAAGCTCAGATTCTGACAGGGCCGGACTTGGGAACGGTACCAACTGAGAAAAATGATATGGAGGATGTTTTGATGCTTAGTGAAGGTGAGTGTCTCCCATTATCGGAAGACATATTAAATATCCTGGGTGTAGATCCTAAAAAAGCCAATAGGTCTAACTTCCAACTACACGGTGCCTTAGCTTCTCGATGGTCCCACATTTTGGCCAACGGACTTTCCACCGAGGACACCACCATCATTAGAGAAAAACACATTGTGCCTTCTAACTGTGCCTCTTTACACCCTCCGAAGATAAACCCCGAAGTGAAAGCCATTCTCTCTTCTACTCATTTAACGAGAGATGCCACCCATTCCGGGTACCAATTGAACATTGGTACCGGACTGACCGCCATGGGGAAAGCTTTTAACGTCATTTTGGAAGAAGAAACCCAGATTCCCAAGGATATCAAGGAAAAGATTTTATCGAATTTGACAGATTCTGCGCGAATCTTGGCGGCACTCTTTCACGACATCTCTAAAACTAGAAAGTACCTGATCAGCCCAGTACTCAACAAATCAGTTAAAGAACTGACTGAAAACACCTTACCAGGGGAGTTCTTATTCGGGCCAGATTTAGGTGAGCGGGCGAAAAATTTGAAATCTTTGGAGAAGGCCGGACAGGACCTACGTTTGTCCTCTATCCCCTCACGCAGTAGCTCTCAAGTGACTCGGTCTTTCAGTAATCCTGAAAGAAGAGGGGGGGGAGGCAACTCGTCAAAGAATGTAGGCGCTTTAAACAGGTATCGCCCGTCTTACCGCAAGAGGGAGGTGAGGCAGCACAAGGGCAATTCCTCAAGACAGTTTGCTCCGAACAGACAACAGCAGTCCAGAAAACGTTGAAGGTAAAACAAGTTCTATTTGCTGGTCGGCTACAATTTTACCTCAACTCTTGGTCAAAACTAACTTCAAATCCGATAGTCTTATCCTGGATTCAAGGTTACCGGATTCCCTTTAAATGCACACCTCCATTACGTCAACCTTTGGGCACAAATAATTTTTCTTCGACAGAAACATCGCTAGTTCGAGTAGCTATACGCGACTTGCAGAAGTCCGGGGCCATAATCAAATCTGAGTCAAGGCCCGATCAATTTATCTCTCCATATTTTCTTGCAGATAAATCCAACGGGGGAAAAAAGATTTATATTAAACCTGAAACAGTTAAATGAATATGTGGAATGCCCGCATTTCAAAATGGAGGACCTTCGTACGGCTATAAAATTGACTCATAAAAACGTGTACATGTGCACAATCGACTTGAGAGATGCGTATTTTTTAGTACCTGTCCACAGCGACCATCAACAATTTCTAAAATTCTACTTTGATGGCCAATTGTATCAATTCACTTGCCTACCGTTTGGGTTATGTACAGCTCCGTTATGTTTCACAAAGCTTATGAAGCCAGTCGTCTCTTTTCTCCGCAATTTAGGCATCTCTACAGTCAATTATTTAGACGATTTTCTAATCTTTGGAGTTTCCTATGAATCCTGCCTTAATAATGTTAGCACAACCATTCGGTTTTTAAGCTCATTGGGTCTTATCATCAATAACAGCAAAAGCATTCTGGTACCCACTACTCGTATAAGATTCCTCGGCTTTCTGATAGATAGTGTTAATTTAACAATTGAACTTCCTGCCGAAAAGAAAAATCACATCCTCAGGTTAGCCTCATATTATTTGAACCAATCGAGATGTAGAATTCGCGACTGGGCAAGGTTCATTGGCACCTTGGTGTCGGCTTGTCCTGGTGTGAAATACGGGTTTCTTT
Source organism: Acanthoscelides obtectus (assembly GCA_963669975.1). Lineage (NCBI taxonomy): Eukaryota > Metazoa > Arthropoda > Insecta > Coleoptera > Chrysomelidae > Acanthoscelides > Acanthoscelides obtectus. The sequence continues at coordinate 51,115,285 of CAVLJG010000007.1, read as the reverse complement.
ATTGCAAATCTCTAGAAAGGGAAAAATTCTTAGCTTTAGAGAAAAACAATGGAAATTATAACGCAAGTATGGCTATTCCTGAAAACATAAAGAGCGATATTTCATGGTGGAAAGATCACATTTCAACAGCTTTCAATGACATAAGGTATGATTCCTTTCATATCACCATCTTTACCGACGCATCGCTAACAGGATGGGGGGCTTGCTCTGGCCAGGATAGAACCCACGGTTTCTGGTCCGACTCCCAAAAACTATTGCATATAAATAATTTGGAATTATGGGCTATATTTTACGGCATCCAGTGTTATGCAAAACTTTTAAAAAAATTGCAATATCCTAATTCGATGCGACAATACAACAGCCGTTTCTTACATTAACAGAATGGGGAGTGTTCGGTTTCCAGAGCTATGTTCTCTGGCTAAACAAATTTGGCAATGGTGTGAGGAAAGAAATCTCTGGCTTTTTGCATCATACATCCCATCTAAAGATAACGCTATAGCAGACGATGAGTCCAGGAGCTTGAATTTTGAAACGGAATGGTCATTATCTCAAACTGCCTTCGACCATTTAACCGACATCTTCGGAAAACCAGAGATCGATCTTTTTGCCTCTCATACCAATGCGAAATGCGAGGTATACGCTTCCTGGCATAGAGATCCAGGATCTACATATATCGATGCGTTTACAATTCGCTGGAACAGTTTTTATTTTTATGCATTCCCCCCTTTTACCTTAATTCTCCGAGTTTTACAAAAAATAATTCAGGATAAGGCTGTCGGAATTTTTGGTGGTTCCTTGGTGGCCTTCACAACCTTGGTACCCACTTTTCCGTCAGTTATTGATCGACCAAGAAATTCATTTTCCCCCTTCACCTGATTTACTATCTTGTGCGGTTTCCAGGTCACATCCGCTGTCGAAAACCCTTACCCTGGTAGCAGCGAAGTTATCAGGCAAGCGTTTTTGAGTAGAGAGGTGCCGGAATCTGCTATTTCTACAATCATCGCCTCAGTCTCCAGATCCACATTGCAGCAATATAACAGCTCCTACAAATTGTGGTGGGAATTTTGCTTTAGTAATGACATTTCGATCTTTAAACCCACAATCAAAGACGTGGTGTCATTCTTGCAAGAGTTGACAAAGAAGAAAAACCTCACGTCTGGCACTTTTAATTCTCATACATCTGCTCTTTCACTAATTTGCTCAACTGATTTAGCATCCAATCCTATAATTAGACGCTTCAAAAAAGGCATTCATCGTTTACGGCCTTCTCGGCCAAAATATTCGGCCACCTGGGATCCTATACCTCTCCTAAGTTATCTAGAAAAGTTACCATCTCCACTTAGCCTCCAAAGTCTGTCACAAAAATTGACAACGTTATTAGCTCTAATAACAGGAGAAAGACTCCAGACAATTTCTCTTATTCGTCTTTCACATACCTCCCATGGTCCCAGCGAAACTACCATTAATATTTCAGACCCAATTAAAACCAGTCGAATTGGGAAACCTCAACCAACCTTGCATATACCGGTTTTTCAACAAAACCCTTTCCTGTGCGTAGCCACCATCCTGAAGGAATATATTGACAGAACAGCTAGCTTGAGAGAACCCGACAACGATTTTCTATTCGTGACATATAAAAAACCACATACCAGGGCGTCCAAAGACACTTTAAGCAGATGGGTAAAACAGACTCTTGCATCGGCGGGTGTCAACACAACACTTTTTACGCCCCATTCAGTCAGGCATGCGGCTACCTCAACGGCGTTAAGAAAAGGCGTTTCCGTAGATAGTATATGTAAAACAGTTGGTTGGACGCAACATTCCACATTTGCAAAGTTTTATAATCGTCCTTTACAAACCAACAATGAGTTTGCAAATGCCATTTTGGACATAAATGCCTGATTAGTTAGAACAGTTTAAGAGTTTGTGACGTACTTTAGGTACTCTAGTTGTTTTTTGAAAAAATATTACTATTAGGGTAAATGTTAAAAATTGACCCCTTGTTTTTTGCTTTTGTTTATGAGAATGCAGAATATATGTTTTTGCCTTTTTGTGTTTGTATACTTGTATTTTTTATATCATCAACTCGCTCGCAACTCTATCTCATCTTTAAACATCTACATAGTGAATAAACAAAGTGATGTCTTCGGACTGGACCCAAAGTATAATTGATCGATCAAACGAACTTACCTGAAGTGAAGTTCGATCGTAATTATACGAGGGTCCAGTCCGAAGACATCACCCCCACCCTATATGCAACCCTCCCAAGTTGCGAGCAAGTACCATTTCTTTAAACAAATGATTCAACGCGAGTGGCCAGGGCGCGGCGAGGAGGTGGGGATTCTCGTCTTTCAACTTGGTGCGCGGATCGTACTCCAGGGGCGGACTACATAGTGAATAAACAAAGTGATGTCTTCGGACTGGACCCTCGTATAATTACGATCGAACTTCACTTCAGGTAAGTTCGTTTGATCGATCAATTATTATTTACTCCTCGTTAAAACAAACTCTAGCGTCGACGTTCAATTTTGCCAGCCCATTTTGGCCAGCGGGTCATAAATGCGTCGACAGGCTGCGACAAGCAAAAAGATTGAATGCTTATGTATGTATAAGGATGTATAACCGAATTCATTCCTCCATGTCCCCATAAATTGGCCACGTACTCTTTCCAAAACAGATTGTAATAAAGTTGAAGCAACAAAAAATGTTTGTTTTTATGCTGTATTTGGCAGTTCGTGTTGTCTTGCCTAATCGCCATGTTCCTGAGGATGTTCCAGGTTACAGTGGAGATAAATACCTTGTCGATTTAGCTACAACCACTGTACAACCATCTTGAATAGGCTTTTCATCTTCAGAAAAGCTTTAATTGTTGTTGTTCCAAGCTTGGGATTATTACAAAACGGTTCTGTTGATAACAATTAAATATACGTTACAATGTTCAAAGCGAAGGGCAGATTAATGGATGTTAATGTTAATTTCCAACGATGCTGGAATAACAACTATTACAGTGGAATAGAGGACGCTTCGTATTATGATGAAAATATATTCGTGCTGCGTATGTATCATAGGCATATCTAGTCATTATTCGAGAAGGGATTAGATATGCTATACGCGAGGGTTACGTATTCAGCAGTTTTGTAAAATCTTCATCATAAAGCTGCGAAAATATTTCGTTGTATCTTTGAAAAAATTGGTTTCAAATTGAAAACATGTTATATTTCTTCTTCGTACTGCGCAGAAAATTCATGCGAATAATTTAAAAACCTACAGAAAAGAAGGATTAAGCTACTACAAAAACGACGAAGCCTTCATCTTTTCCTCTAGAAACATAAAGACATGTGGTAGATGCGAAAAAGTAACTAAATACAAATTATTTTTCATTCTTGACAAGTGGTACTTGGGTATGGAGAGGTGAAAGAATAGAGACTGATCTGTAACCAAGACTTTACCTGAAGATAAATTCTTAGAAGAATGGAAATATCACTTTACGATTGATTTTGTTACAGTACAACGTCAGAAAGTTGAATGTTGCTTGGCTTGTGAAATAAGAATAAACAACTGTGCTGTCTCCTGGCTTGGAAAATACCAATCAGGCCATTTCAGCTAGGTCCGGGATGAGCTCTACTATCAACATCTACGCTCATGATCTGCGGATTGCACAATTACATGGAAATCCTGGAATAACGTGGAATTTTCGAACACATACGCGACATCATTATGAAATAGATGGGGTAAATGCAAATAGAAACGTTCTGTTGTTACTTATTACACATTGGTGCATGTTCGTCATTGCGGATTATAGTTTCGTATGATAATTTTGCCGCATTGTCACATGCGACGTTCATGTTCTCCATGTAAATACGGACGTTTATTTCGACGCGATAATGGATTTTTAATCTAGTACTGCTAATAGTCAGTACCGTTATGGAACCGTTTATTGAACCTCAGTAGGGAATGTAATCCCGCAGGAAATTCTCAATCCCGGTATTTTCGGGACTGGACATCTTCAATCCCGCGGGATCCAGGTATTTTCTGGATTCCGCATGAATAATAAAACTTCGCAAATAATTTATAACTTCTGACGGTACTTAATGAAATAAATCCAATTATATAATCAATGTTTTTTAATAATCAACTTACTTATTCAAAATTGACAAAGTTAGAAAGCCAAACATTATTTTGAAATTAAAATTGATAAAAGTAGAAAACTAAACATTATTTAAATTAAAATTGACAAAAGTGGAAAACTAAACATTTTGAAATTAAAATTGACAATAGTAGAAAACTAAACCTTATTTTGAAAATAAACGGCTCCTCACCTTACAGAATATATGACCAGCAGCAGAAAATGCTCCGTCTGCTTCTGCGCTTGTAGGAACTATCGTCATTAAGGCGTTAAAAACAAATTTAGGATATGTGCCTTTTTGTCCGCCTGACTCAAAATAATTAATTATTATGGCCAGATCTAACTTGGGGTTTTCCAATAGACTTCAAATTCGTCAAAGTCAGCTCGAGTTCGTCTTGAAGTGACAGTGCTGCTACAGGTGCTGGTGAATTTGACTCCAGATTGGCGAGAGCCAAGTCGTCTTCAGATTCAGAGACATCAGCAGGAGGAGCGGTGGGTGTTACTTCTTTGTTATTGAATTGTAATCTGTCTACAATAGTTTTAATGTATTACCTTCTTCGAGGGTAAGTGAAATGTCGTATCATGCTTAAGCTCAGTCCTATCTTCTTCATACCTAAGCGGATCATTTAAGTACATTATTACCGCAGTCAAGTTAGTTCGCTGCTCTGCATTGCATCATATTCTTGTTCGGTGACCAAATAATCCGGATTCGCACCGAGCTTCAATCAACCAGAACTTTAGAAACGCACAATTTTACCTTATTAAATATCGTTATCATATCTGATAGACTTGACCACCTAGGTTTACAATCCAGCAACAAAGCAACGTTTTTTCCCATATCTGTTAGCATACGATCATTTTTTGTGGGGGAATTTTTGAAGGGTCTGGCCGCCTTTTTCACTTTCTTTATAACCTCGGCATATTACACAGCCAGATCTATTTCGCTTGAAGGAAACAATAAATCAAAGCTGCCATCTTCATCACTACATTTTGAAAATATCATCATCATCATCATCATATTCATACGTTCCATCATTGACGGCTTCACTTTCCGCAGTCATTTCTTCATTCAACGCTTCAGATGAAGGTTTTTAAATATCATCTAAAACAGCCAACTGAATACCATGCGCATAACAAAGCTGCTGATCGGGCTTGATAAAATTACCAACTTTTACCATGACTTTGGCATCGTCAGTTGTGATACACACTATATCATCATCTAAAGACAAGTCATATTCTGACAATTTATCCTTTAAAATCGAGATACAGGCTTCTGCAGGCAAACTTAAATAAATGCGCACCAGCCCCAAGTTCCAGAAAATAGGTTTTTCCTGAGAAAATCCGTGAGTATTTAGGTTCATATACGAGCTTCTGTTTCTTGTACAAGTCCATTCATCGAATGTTAGCGTGAATTTATTGTTGTCTTATTTCATCTTTAACAGATCTCGAATAACAGTCATTTTTAAAGTCGTGCCATAATTCATAATCATTAATTTAATAGAATTTGGAGAAGTAGGTAAATCATAATTAGCGGCTTTAAATAGATTTTGCAAATCCGTCGAAGAGCAGAAAATTCGGAATGGTAAACCATCTTCCGACACCATGCGTGATACTTTCTTTTCTACAGAGCAATCTACTTTTTGGAATTGATCGGTGATTTTACGTTTCCTCGAAGCAGTACATACAGATGCTGACGCCGAGGAATTAGATTGCAGTATTTGACGAACCCTCGAGTCTTGCTTGGTATCAATTTTATGTTTTGATTTTAAATGCACGTGCAAACCTTTATTAGAACCCCCTGTGATTTTAATTACTGCTTTACACATTTTGCATTTCGCAGTCTGTGAATCTTCCACCTTCCAATAATAACTCCGCACAGCAACAGTACTAAAAGTCTTTATATATAGTTTCCGATGTATCATCACTATTTATTGTACTTACTATTTATCTATTTGAGCCCTGACAAATAATTCGTCGCGTTGCGTTTGTTTGCGGCATCAAAATAGAACTAACAAAAATCGTACGTAAACAAAAACACTTCGTTTGGGTATCCCCCACGGGCGTCCTCTGTTTCTGACTCTTCTGAACGGGATTAATCCTGCAAATGGCATGCGAGATCCCGGTATTTCGGGATCCCAGTATTGCATTCCCTAAACCTCAGTTTGTCAGGACTGGCAACCCAGAAGTTGAAGAAAAGAAGAGGAAAGAAGGAAGGAGAAGAGTGCAGAGGAAGAACAATAAATTGAGATATGAAGTGCTTTGGATTTATTGAACTGATCCAACAAGTAATTTTCATACGATTAGATTAGGGATAATTTTGGTGCATATTCTGTCAGAATGTTTCAATTTTTGAGGAGGAACATAGAGTCATATCGTAGAAAAGATCTACACTGACCTGCCGCCGATATGGAAAAGGCTTGAAACCGCTAACAATGGAGGTGGAGTCAGCTCTCTAAAATTCATTAAACATAGATAGTGTAGTCGAAGTAACAGCTTTCCAGACATCTGAATTATATCCCACGCTTTATTTAGGCTTTGCATAGGATGAGCAGGCAAAAAATACTACACTAAACGGATAACTGGGTTACGAGTTCACGACTCCGACTGGAAAACGCTGAAATGGTTCTTGACTCGTCAATGGGGCAATAAATACCCGACCAGATTGCGAAAGCGGTAAGTCACAGTCGACAGCGAGCGTGGAATTAAGATGTCACGTCGAAATAGTTATCAATTTGTTGTAAATTGATTGCAAGTGCTATAAATTAGTGTAGCAGTAATAGATAGATTAGACTCTAAACAGTAAAATTGTGTTTTTGTTACAATAATGTCACTTGTTTGGTTACTATTCCCTGCAACTGCTGCCTCTGATTGCTACTATTCGTTCATTGAACTGCGCATTATTTTGTGAGCTTATGTAGTGATAACTGTCAAGTATCTCGTTAGATATGAGTTTACACTTTGAAGGCCCTTACAGTGCTTTTCGAAAGTTAAAGTAGCAAGCTGTAATTTGCAGCAATTAAACTGATGGATTAATATTATATTGCCGTGCGAAAGTGGGAGATGAGAATTTCAAGGTGGCAGCTGGACGCCATCTTTTTAATGGGTTGTCTGATACCTCATTTTGAAGATTCTCATAAATAATTCATCACCCTAGAAGATCAAAACACTATCTTTCAAAATGGCGGACTCACAGGCTGTCAAATTTGAGCTTTTTGTATATTGACTCACTTATAGCTCGAGAACCAATCAACAAAACTCTGTAATATGTTATATCGATCGAATATGTAATGAAATAGAGAACAGATCAATAAAAAAAAACAAAATCTGTCAATTTTTTTTTTAATCTTAATCTGCCATATTTTATTGCCAATATAGATAGACCCCCTAAAAGGGAAAAAATGATATAGGTACTTAAACGTTTTTATGATTATGATTTACAAGGGATTCCATATACATGCAGTAAACGCTCAACGTTGATAGCTGGCGACTCCTCTATTTTGAAAGGTAGTATTTTCGCGTACTAGGCTTATAAAGTGCTAAAAAGTAGCTTCAAAATAAGATATCACACTCATTAAAAAAATATAAGTTGGCGCCCAACAGCAACTTTCACGCTTTTTTTCATGCAAAAATTTAACCATTCCAAATTTTAGTTTGCTACAGAGACTATATTGTACTATAGCTAAGACCCATACATCGTGGAACACATTTACTGCTATTATAAGTGAAAAAGGTGCCTTTAAATTTGGGATTTGAGCAATTTATAGTACATCTCTACGTTGGACACAAGTCTGTCCAACTGCCCAACCAGTTTCAGTCCAATTCATACCAATGCTGTTCTGGTTCAACATTTACCTTTTTGAATCTTTCCAGACATAGAACATGCCCTCCCCAATTTGCCGTGTCTTTTTATAGACTGTCAAAAGACTTCGGTAGAAACATTCATCGTACATACTTCATAAATGAAAGGATCTCAAAAGAAGATTAATTTATCAAAAGGACTAATTGAAAAGAATACCTTCAGTAAGGATTTTAATTTAAGTTGGGCTAATACCAGTTAGGTTGATGAAATTATGAAATATTAATGAAGTGCCGGTAAAGGTCGGTTTTCGCTTTAAGCGCAGCAGCGTCCACGCGAAGGGTAAACGCAGGCCTGTATTTAGCTCGGATTGTGGACACAGCTGATGGCAGGACTGACAATGCGCACATTCTTCTTTAAATAGGGTGATTAAACAATTACTGGCAATAACGTCATAGGACGAGGATCTTAGTTCCTATGTCGTGTCCTTGAGGCCTTAATTTAGTATTGACCTGCGAGAATCAAAATTTGCACAGGACACAAATTCGATTAATTAGAAGGTGGTTTTGAAGTAATGCATCTAATGAATGTCATCTAATTCTTCTAAAATACCTGTCAAACTAGAGAAAGGCTATACGATTTGTATGAAATGGGCCCCTAATTCCCATATTAAATCAAGAAATGCTTCATATATAACCTGGCATAGCTTAGGTGAAGAGTTCAATAGTTATTTAATTAACTTTCATCGTAAAGATAGTTTCTCTTTCTTTGGAGAATAATGACAAAAGAAGAATATGATACTGGTAGCGACATCTGTTTTTAAGTTGAATATGTACCAGTAAAATGTGGGGATGTTCTCCTATATGAGTATCGAGTTTGAATTCGATCGATTTTTGAAGTATAAAATCCTACTTAATAACTTAATTTCTATGCAGAAAAATTAAATGACAGAATGCTTATTCTTCCAGAAACTTCGGGCAGATATTTAATCCACTTGACTACCCTACAAAATAATCTCGTTTTTCAAATTTGTATTTACTAATTTTACTGTCTTATCGCTATATCGCTTATGATACTGCTCTCGCCTCTGCTGGAGGTGTCACGACTACGAAGTCCCGGCAAATTAGTACATTTCCTTGCCGAATGGACGACGAGCCTGCGCGGGCGCAGAGGACACCGCGGTTTTATTTTGTTGTATGAGAGTTCAAGAAACATACATACGTTATATGCTTACATTGATTATAAATAGGATAATTGCAAATATTTATTTTATAAATAAATATCACCCAGACCCCGACAGTGTGTAAGTTATAGTGGCAAACAGGGGTTTATATCTACACACTACATTATACCGCAACTCAATTGACAAGTCGATGAGTTTAGAAGTATAACCTTTTTTTCAATATTTTTCCCTTCAGGTAAGTAGTGGCAGGGCTATGATCAATAAAACGCTCAGCAATTACTGTCATATCAATCCAGATATCGATCCATGTTATTGATTGGTTGAATGTGTCTCCCAGTTGCATTTGTGCCCGGGATCCAATGAAAAAATAGTCTTTTGTAGCTAAACCTGGTGATGTATGAAGTATTTCTTGATTTAATCTTATACAAATACTATTTTTTTTCTAGCTTGGGAGATATTTTACAAGAAATGTACCATACCTATTAATTAGATCAATTTCTTCAAACCGCCATCTAATTGGTTGGATTTGAGCCGTATTCGCAAATTTTGTACCCCGCAAATAAAATTGGTCCTAAATGTTCCCCTCCTGTGATGCATGTAAATGCTTACTCCATTGATACTACGATGATCTAGGATAGAATACCAATATTCTTAAAAAAAGAAAATATCATACAATAAACTGCTGTCTTGATTCGGGTCTAAAGGCCGTCGTCGGTTGGAATTTCTTCCTAACGTTTCGCTAGCACGAGTGGCAAGCTTGTAGACTACATCCAGCATCCGAAATGGAAGGACCTCTGAAGAAGCTTGCCACTCGTGCTAGCGAAACGTTAAGAAGAAATTCCAACCGACGACGGCCTTTAGACCCGAATCAACTCAGCAGTTTATCAACTGGCCGCGAAAGCCTTAACCAATTTGTCACATCATACAATTTTCTATCTCTTCAATCATTGCAAGTGTATTCAAAGTAGAACAGCCAATCAATTTGAATTTTCTAAGAAAGTGTCATTTTAAAAGTAATCCTGTTGAAAAGTGCGACAGATATTTGCAAAAGTCAAAGACTCAAAACATTTTCATTTCTTGTTCCTTAAGTCTGAGAATACATTATGTTTCTGCCTCCCTCCTGTAATGCGGGTTAGGAAAATTTTGCGCATATTGAGTTAATCATGTTATTCATATTTCGTATAAAAAGAATTCTGGCAATAATTTATTTAGATTTCGTAAATACAACAACATAAACACAACTTTGGACATAGTCAAAAAGCATGTTTTGACAAGTCCACATTTAAAATAATTTCCAAATTCGTTTTTTGGTGTTTTCCTTTTTTACTTTGTGGTCACTCCTCATCCCAAGTCCACTAATCGGTTCCAGACAGCACCAAAAATAATTGAGAAGTCTAGAGTTTGTATGCGTGGGTAGTCAAAATTATTGCGAATTATTGCGTAGAAAGTCAATCTAATCGATTCCATTTTTTGTTAGCTCTATATGCTTGCATGCAGTATTTTTAACAGTAATGAAATCGTGTATCTCTTAGCGTGAACCTCTCTCCTTTAATGGGGGACAGCCATTACAAATCTGTTTATTGCGCCTCTAAACAAAGTCGTTGAATTAAGGTCGGTCCCATTTCCGACATTCTTTAGCCACGAAATCTGATGCCAACCCAGACTCCATTTTCCCTTAATCCATCCCTATAATCAATTGCCCGAGGTGCTACCTTCCGTTTTTGATTATGAGAGGTAGCTTATTTTTCTAAATTGATGGTGTTCAACAGCTTTTCTTATGTATCTATTCTTTTGGAAACATACTTCTGTAAAGTCAGATTGTTCTGAGAAATACTTGACTCGGGCAACTCCAAATTCACCCCTTGGTTCGACTCTGCTATGGATGAACTATTCAAATTAAAATTCATGCGTCGCAGACATCGACGCCTACCGACGCTGCCGTCGCATCGCTGAAATGGCGTGGCGTTACAATGATGACGCTAAGCGCAATGTCGATTCTGTGCATTTTAATGTGACGGAAACAACTGGTGTAGGGGAGACCCAGGCAAACGGAGCACCTTAAGCAATCTGTTATTATTATAGGATACTTAATCAATATAGAATTAGAAAGTATCTTAATTAATTATATAATTGTATTAATCCATCTTCAAAAACTAATGAATATTCTTTGTTGGATGTAGCAATTTAGTACACAGACAACGGAAAACAAAACCCGTAACCGTACCGTCGCACGGTGGTCTATTTATTCGAAAACCTGGCAAAAATTGCAAAAACAAAGTATCGGAAATGAATGAAGAATATTTCCTATTTTGAAGTGATACATGCAATAATAAACGACAGACTATTAAACTTGAAGTTTGTGGTGTATCATTCGCCACTACTTTTTAATGACAAAGTTGGAGAGCGTCGGTATCATCCGTTGTGTAGTGTGTTGCAAATATTTGAGAATCTGAATATGGACCATAACAAAGAGAGTACAAAATTTCATCTAATGTAAAAGAGATCTGTCATTAAATATTGAGAAATATCATAAGATTTTGCCATAACATGATGTTTACAGTAGATAGCTACACCACCGCCCTTGTACTGTGTTCTGCAGAAAGAACTGACCAACTGCAAATTATTTATAACAATATTATCAATCGATTCAACTGTAGACCACGTTTCAGTTAGAGGAATTTCACCCCGTCATAGTCTGATAAAATAACGTGTAGCTCATCACCTTTATCAAAATTTAGACACTGAACATTTAAAAGTACTAAACTAGGCTGGAAAGCTAAGTTGATATTTTTTGTAAATTCCTCCTTTTTTGTAAAAAATGGTTAATGCACGTATTCTTTGACCATATTGAAACGTCTAGTGCTTTTTTAAAATTTGATTGTAGAATCGTTATTTTGAAAGAGGAATAAATATTAGGATATTTCGAAGTGATACTTTCAGCAGTGGCCTCCGGAAAAATGTTCTTCACCATGTATTCCATATCACCCAGTTTAGTTTTCGGGTGAATATGGCTAGTATGTAAGGATACAGTTTTTTCGGCATCTTTAACTGGACCATCAAAGGAACCATTCCCAATAACCAAGTTACGCCGGTTGTTTCTTTTGCGCTTTCCTTCAACCACTACTATCACTTGTATCATCCTCGGCTGCATGCTCAGCGAACGGCTGAGGTACCGCTGGAGCAGAAGTACTATTCGCTAACTGCGCTTGCTCGACAGCAAGTGCCACCTGCTGCCTAGTTACGAGTATCATGCTACACGCGTTTCTAGAAACGCTTGCTGTGACTGACTGTTTTGAGATTCTTCATCTTTTTAGCAGACTTCATGTGAATAACATCAGTCATAAGGTCATTCTTCTTACTTGGAGATACCATAGTTTGTTTGTCAATTTGGGCAATAGATGACGATAACTGCTCCAACATTTTTGAAAGTGCAGATATTAATTTGATCAAGCACGCTTTTTATACTTTGTCCTTGCGTTTTTATGATATGGTTTTTGTGTTTTATTATTTCTCTTAAATACAAATTATGCTTTTCACTCACATCATCTTCAACAAACCCTTTTACGCTACAAAATATATGTCGCTGTCTTCTCCAAATTCATCCTCCATTGTTTTTAGTGTTAAATAAGGAGATTCGTCATGAGAACAACAGTTTACCAGCTTGACATCTATATTCTGCAAATTTTTCATATATTTAACGCAACCTGGATGGATTACAGTCTTGCAAGTGACTCATTATTACTTTTTGCGACATTTTGCATCAGACACAACACACCGTTTTTCACCCGATGCCAAGTTCATTTCATTGTTTTGAGTTTGCCCTTTAAATGGCTTTGGAATGACCTTCAGATGCCCTTACAGTGACAAATTGACCTCTGATTTTAACTTGAAGAGAAAAACCTATGTGACGTGCGGACTGATCGGCTTCTTTTGAAAATGTAATGTAAAAAGTAAAGTAAAGTTTATTTACCAAAAATAACGATATTATTGTAAAATGATAATGTGAGCTCAAAATGCCCTTATTGAGCCAAACTAACCCCAGCGAAATCAGCTACCCGAAAATATCCTATTGTACTGAAAATCGTATAAATGCCGTAGAAATTGCATTTTTTCAGCTTCTCGGTTGTCTAGACCACTGTGCGTCGGTTAAAGGGTATTAAAACATTGTGCAAAATGCATACCTATTAAAAATTGTTGAGAACTTAACATTATACAAAAATGGATTACAGAATTATTTACTTTTACTATCGTCAAATTTTGAATATGACAGCACAGGTATCATGAACTGCTGTCGAGATCAGCATCTTGAAGATCAATCACTCCGCTTCAGGGGTAGTTTTCCACGATGATTTCAATGCCCACAGTCGCCTTTACTCAAGATCTAGAGCCTCATTTTTTTGCCCCGCGTTTCGTTACACGCTTTCAGTCTGCTGGATATCTTTTTTACAGCACTGCTTGTCCTGCCACCCCTTAGTAACTCAGACCATGGTATTGTAGAAGTCAGGTCAATCAGAACCAGCTATGGAAGGAGAAAGCAATCCAGGTAGCAAGACTTAGCACTTGTTTGTTTCGCTGACGACTCGCATGCGTCCGCTATCTGTTCGTCAATAACTGAAATTATCCACATTGGGATAGAGGAATACATCCCCCATACAGTGAAAGTGCCTGAACTAGGCACGGCTGTTTCAACAAACTGTGCGACACTAGGCACAGGGAAATGTCGCAGCGCAATGTCAATCGGTCTTTCTGGACGCTGCCCAAGGGGATTGAAGGAAACTTCTCATCGCTTACGTGACAGGATGGAACGACTGTAACCGATTCACAGATTGAGACGTAAGTAGCTGCCAAGCTGATTGCTGTCAATTCCACCGTGGACGCCCCCCCAACGCCCGAGTGCCGTTGATTCAAAGCATTCTCTCTACTATGCCGGAAGTATTCTTCAGGCATAAGACTGTGAGATACGTGCTCTTGTCGCTTGACAACACCGCGTCTCGTCTGGACTTGGTTCCTCCTGGTGTATTGAAGAGATGCGCAGCGGAACTTGCTCCAATTCTTTAGCGATTCTTCCAGCTATCTTAGGAATCTGGTACGCAGAAAACTGGAAATTTGCTCATACCCCGCCCGTCCCAAAAAGAGGATCTAAGACCGACACCTACAACTACAGGCCTATAGCTCTGCTTTCTCTTATAAGTAAGGTTAAGAGGTGCCCAAATCGAGAGCTTAGAGACAGGTAGCATTGTTTATGACGCTAGCGATATCGACAAGAGACTCCTAGCTTACGTCACGTAACTGTGGAGTAAGCTCATCCGGTCAGATGATGAGGTTCATGTCGTTGCTCTAGATTTCACCAAAGCTTTCGATCAGCCGTGACATGCTATCCTCTTATGTAAACTTCCATACCTCTCAGAGAGGATTTGCAGATGTGTGGATGACTTCTTCTCTGGCCGTAAGATATCTGTTGTAATTGACGGGTTCTCCTCCTCTTCATCCTACAATGTTAACGCGAGTGTCCCCAGGGACAGGCCTTGGTTCCAACATTGTGTCTATTACAAATCAATCATCCTTTTATACAGGGTGATACACAAGTCGTGACCAAAAATATATAGAACAGCATTTTAAGGGGGTCTTCTATGTAACATTTTTCCTTGAGGGGTTCATTAAAAAGATACCTGGTGTTGAAGTTTAAGAATAAATTTTTAATAACTTCAGTACCGTCAACTAAAATTTGTTATGAGGATTTACCCAAGTATTGTCCACATTCAAAAGTCCTTACATAATATTAACGTGCACCAGTGGCGGAGATACAGGGGATCGGTGGCATTATTTTTCCAAATAAAAATAGTACGCCACTGTTTTTATTTTCCAAATGCGCAATTTTTCAAATTTTACTTTAAATTTGCTATACAAGTTCGGCATCTTTTTAATAAAGAAAAACGTACTTCCGCAAAATTTGTTGTGGCTTGAATTTTATGAACTGCGTTATCTATTCTTTCTTGTAACTGATCAACAGTATTAATTTGTTCAGCATACCATAGTTGGTTAAAAGCGCCCAACGAAAAGAAATCCAGTGAAATCAGAAGACCTCGCAGGATAATGCACGGGTCCGTTTCTGTCAATCCATCTTGTCTAAAATGATTATTTAACCATGAGGTTATGTCACGACGACATGCGGTGGGGCACCGTCGTGCTGATACCCCATTCGTACTCTAATTGAGTTTGCATTTAAAAATTGTGGCAATACGTGCATAAACAGTTGGCCATTGAAAATGCCGTACCAGACATTTCAAGAAGATCTGTGTTGAAAAGAGTGAATTCTTACAGAATGGGGTATTCTAACGACCAAATATGTTCATTATGAGAATCCACGCAAGACTTAGGAAACATGGTAACTGGGCTGCAATCCGCCTAGTACTTGAACTAGGATCATCCAACGCCAAATCAATCACTTCCAGTTCCTCTTGAACAGTATGCCGGACACCATGGCCCCAAACTCCGGGAAGTTTGACAATTCCATATTGCCGAAGTCTTAGAAATCAACGCGTAAAAACCGTTGGGGTAGTTTGGCGTCTGTTAGGAAATCTACGTTGATACTCCCGAGAAGCCGATAAAGCATTTCCATTACAGAACCCGTACACAAAAATAATGTCGGCGTGTTCATCATTGCTAAAGTCCATTTCACAACATTCAAAAGCAAGAAAAAGAAACTTATGACTTGAATTTAAGAAAAAAAAAAATGGGTAACAACCGTATAACACATAACTTTGACAAACTATCTCCCAAGAAAGGTCAACTTGGTATCTACGCCTCCTATTTTATTTTGAAACTACACAATTGTGTCTCGGTTCTTAATTTGTTGTATTTGTATTTTTACGAAAAAAGTGCACTCGAGGAAAAAAACAAGAGTAATTATGTGTAGCAAATTGAAGGTAAAATTAGAAAAATTGCGTGTTTTGAAAAAAACAATAGGGTACTATTTTTATTCGGAAAGATAATGCCACTAATCCCCTGTATGTCCGCCACTGGTGCTCATTAATTTTGAGTAAATACTTTTGAATGTGGAGAATACTTAGGTAAATCCACATACCAAATTTTAGTTCATTCCAGTTGATGGTTTTGAAGATATTAAAAAATTTTTTTTTATTATTAAACTTCAACACCTCGTACCTTTTTAATGAAGCCCTCGAGAAAAAAATGTTACATAGAAGATCCTCCTTAAAATGCGGTACTATGTATGATGTTTCATTTTTGCTCATGACTTGTGAATATGTATACGTATATTATTAATACGGTCAACGGCTTTGCTGATGACAGCACTATACATGTAGGAATTTGAAGTGCCAGAGAGAAGAAAATTAGCAGTGACTTCCTCTCTGATCAGAGATCAAGAGGTTATCACTACAGCACTGCACCTTGACTAACAAGAAGCGCCCTAGCGCTCATGAGGTTTCTAATGGTAGATGTCCATTTGCGAGAAAATCTTGCGTGAGTACCTCTCGAGAGCATTTCTCGTAAATGTGTATACTTATTAATAGCACATTTGGAGAGTAACTTGCAACTTACATTTTTTCACTGGAATTGAATCATAACGGCCGCTAAAAAAGAATGGTCAAAAGATAATACAAACAGTTTGATTTGTCTATATGAAGAAAATTCTGTCCTGTGGGATACAAAAAATAATGAGTATAGGAACAGAGAGAGAAGAAAAATAAAATATTATAGGGATGCAGGAAATTTCGGTTGCACTTCTGAAGACATTCAACGAAAATTACACAATTTAATGAGTCAAGTAAAGTATTTTAAGGAATGAATGTTCCATATAAATATTCAAGTAAAATTCCAGTTGTCTCAAGAACTGAAGAAGACAAAGATTCTAAAAAGCGGAAGCGGAGCGGATGAAATTTATACAGCAAATGGCCATACTTTGATGCTCTCTTTCTGAAACCTATTCTTAGTACTAATCATACAAAGTCTTCGATGAATTTGACAACGACATCATTCAATCGTGTAAGTAAACACACTTGTATTATTTAAGCCGAGCCGGCAGACGCAATGAATTTATCTCACTTCAGTTATTAGTATTTATGCTTTTTATATTTTTGGTTTTTATATTCTTATCCTTTACAATCTCTTTATATACAGGGTGTTTCAGTTTATTGTTGCATAACTTTAAGATTCGATAGAACTTTTAAAATTAATGCATAAAGTCTATATAAACATGGGTTTTTTGGTACGACAAAACAAACCATGGGCATAGTTTTCCTGTAGCCGCTAGAGGGTGCTCTCTACTGTACCTGTAGTGTATTAAAATAACCGAAAAATTTTTCTTAGTGCAATTTTTTGCTTTTTGAAAAAAAACTGATTCTTCGCACTTTTCAACATAAAAAAGCTCTCTTGTGAATTTTCGTTATAGTTAGCCGTTTTTGAGATATTTCGATTTTTAAGGTTCGATGCATTTTTAATTATTTATGATAAATAACGTTAAAAAGTCAGTATATCGATAATTTTTAGAAGTAGGCTGTGCCTGCAAATATTTTTGAAATCGAAAGCAGAATAAGGTTAAACGTCAATTAGTTGACAGTTAGTTTTGTTGTCTGTTGAAACCTGAAACGTTTTTTTGCAATTGTGAATGCACGAAATTTAGTTTCTTTTACCTGTTTGTTGACCGATGAGTCATGCTTCACTAGACGTGGAGTGGTAAATTTTCATAATCAACATATTTGGTCGCATGAAAATCTGCATGCAGTTCGGGAAAGAAATTTTCAGCATGAATTTAGTGTGAACGTGTAGATTGGTATCTACCGTAATCGACTATTTGGACCCTACCTTTTGCCTGCAAGGTTAAATGCTGCGACTTTTTAAAGGCTGAACATGCAAATATGTGGGATGATGTTATGTTAGATTTAAGAAGATTGGCCTGGTTCCAGCTTGATGGCTGTCCAGCTCATTATTCGAGAGTAGTTAGAAACTGGCTGGACGAAAATTCTCCAGAAAGATGGATCGGCCGTGGAGGACCAGTCGCCTGGCCTCCACGATCCCCTCACCTAAATCCATTAGATTTCTTTGTGTGGGATTTCTAAAAGAAAAAGTGTACCAGAATCAGGAATGCATGTGATGAAATAAGGCCTTATTTGAATAATGCTATACGACGTTCGATCATTCGTAGATGTGAATTGTGTATTGAACAATTGGGTTTACATTTCGAGCAACTACTTTAGATTTTGTATGTTTGTCCTAACTATCCAATAGCATTTTAGTTGTAAATAATTAATTTAATTTGTTAAAAATAATATTGGAAAATTAAACAAATTAATATTCTGTTTTTTTGTGTTTATTTGGAGTTAGGAATTATTGCTGTGTTTAAAAACACAATCTAAACGATCATCTTAATTACTTGTAATGCCCAAATCGGAAATGTAAAAAAATATTATTTTCGCATAAATAATTAAAAATGCATCGAACCTTAACAATCGAAATATCTCAAAAACGGCTAGCTATAACGAAAACTCACAGGAGAGCTTTTTTATGTTGAAAAGTACGAAAAATCAGTTTTTTATTCAAAAAGCAAAAAATTGCACTAAAAAAAAATTTTCGGTCATTTTAATACACTACAGGTACAGTAGAGACCGCCCTCTAGCGGCTACAGTAAAACTATGTCCATGGTTTGTTTTGTCGTACCAAAAAACCCGTGTATACCAATTTTCACTGTTATACATCAAATATTGTTCGAAATATTTAAAAAAAACTATTTTAGAAAGTAAATTTAAACACCCTGTATTTCGGAAACAACGCATTTTTCGACCCATGTTTATATAGACTTTATGCATTAATTAAGTTCTATTGAATCTTAAAGTTATGCAACAATAAACTGCAACACCCTGTATACTAAGCTGAGAAAAAAAGCGGCAGAGTTTAATGGAAATGGCAAATAACTGATTTTAGTATTTTTGGGTGTTATTATTATATCTTTCAGTAGTTGAATCATAAGAAGGCTATCAATAATATACGATTATGTGACACAACTATCAATTGCCACAAATGAAGAGTTTCTAGCAAAAACAGCATTTGACTAAATATAAGCTACAGAAATCCCAGAAAACTACTGATTATTTCTCTTAATAAACATTGTAAATTCTAGTGTCCTGTGTCAGTAAAATTACGATATTTTTTAACATCATCTTACAAATAATTATTTGGAAGTGGTGGGGTTTCTTGACATATGTTGTTTTTGCTAGAAACCCTTCAATCATGTGACACATTTTTTAAGTGTAATTTGTAAAAATGTATCCGTGCATAGGGACAAATACTAAGGTATCTTGTATGAACGCTTTAGGAAAAAAAATGTCTCCATAGAAATATATTTTATTACTATGTCTTTACATTATATGTCTATATTGCCATGGAACTTCCCCAAGTGGCGTCATAAAATACTCATTGAAATCATATCTTACTTCTTTTTGAGATGGCTTATGATTATTAAAATTTCCCCTATTTAGCGGCAGAAAAACATTTTCAGAAACATTTTCCTTCCGCCAGTTACCTGGTATAATTTCATGAGTTCCTTCATCTTCAGCATCAACTAACCACAATGACAGTTCACTACTAGAGAACGGAAAGAAATAAACCACTATCTCAAATGGATACAGGTATGAGAGTTATATCGGATAGTATGTTTCTGACGAGTGTAGATTTTCTAACTGAGAGTTTAAATAACTGAAATGGATCACAAGTTGATACGCCAGTAAAAGTAAATGTCGTGAGAACTTGCGACAGTTATTCTCAAATGGACACCTACCTCAAGGATGGCAGCTAGCTAGAGGCTATTTGTTTAGGGCTTACAAGTAGTTTCCTTTATATAACCTCCTCAGTCCGTACAGAACCTGGGATCTTGGACTTTTCGTTATATTCTATTAATACTACTACGTCGATGCGCAACAACTAAAAAAATAGAGGCCAGCAACCGGCGAGTGCCGTCAAAGGGACTAATGCATGAGTCACGGTCTCATCTCCAGGAGGTAAAACAAGGGAGGACTGTTGGTCTTGTCGACAGTTGTGCGTCTCGAGGGCCCCCTTGCCTGCCCGCGCTGTGTCCGCGTCAGGGCAGCCCCGTAACGAGTACGCCTAATTCAATAAAAGATCTAACCGAACCGGTCTCTCTGATGATGACGCTCCTCTCCGGTTCGGACCCTTCCAGAGCCAGCTACGATCGTTCGCACAACCGGAAATGCTACGTGATTCTCCTTCATGCCGGAATAAAAGACCGGAGAATTGCCATCGGCGCTCGAAAATATTTTCTCTTTGTCTCATAACGGGTCGATAAGCTGTTAATGACTCGAGTGAATTAGGATTTCATAGCATCAGAAGTGCAAGTTTGCGCGACAAAGATATTTTTACATGACGATAGAGGCAATAAGGGCAATAAAAGAATCACACGTCAGATTTGTAGAAATTTACATGCTTTTAGATATTACTATATGTGTTGTGAGAACTATTTTTATACAGAGGCAGTCAGTAACACGAAATTGAAATAACAGAGCCTCTGAAATAAAGAGGTACAAGGTGTTCCTGGAGTTGGGACTTTACTAAGCGTATGTGAATCACCCTGCTTATATCTTTGAAGTATTAGTAGTGATATTAGGTCTAACCAAAACTGGTCTTTCTTCTGATGACTCTTCAGGTTTGAGCTCCTTTGAACTCGACTGAGTGAGGACATAATAGAAGATTTTTGGAGCAGTTTTTAGAGATGTAGCCTTTAACTGCAATCGAGATATATGTCCTGAAGCTGATAGCACTTTTGGCTAAATTGAATTTCTATAGCAGTAGCAATGAGAAGAATTGGATTTATCAACATGTCAACAAGTTCGAGTATGCTAAAGCCTAGGTTGAAGAGAGCTATGTGATATTACAACTGAAGTTCTGTAATTATATCCTTAAAGTGGAATTTCCTGGACTTCCTAGCTATCAAATTCACCTGTGACGTAACGTCGCCATCGTATCTCTTCTAGAAAGTGTTAGGTACTGGTAGCATCGTGCGCTACCCGCAGCCGAATGCACCTCAATTGAATCGAAGAAATGATGTATACAATATGAACTAATTTTCCATGCAAACTCACCTGTATCCTAGCTTCGTTCAACTTAGTACTCCTCGCCAGTTCCTCCCTGCAATAGATATCCGGATAGTGACTCTTCGCAAATGCCGCCTCTAATTCGGCTAGCTGCTCCTGCGTGAAGGTGGTACGGTGTCGCCTCCGCGCAGGGGTGGGGCAGGATGCAGTGGTGGGTGTATGACCGGCATGTTGGGGTCCGCCTGGACCCCCGCCTCCAGGGGTACCTGACACGGGCGAGCCGCCCCCGAGACCGGTGGGGGCGGTGGTACCTGTCACTGGAGCAGTTCCGCCTGTTTGGGGTTCGGGCTTCAGCTTTTTGAATGCGCCGTCTGTAACAAATTTTTAAAACGGTGTCAGTACTAAATTATAATAAAATACTAATGAAATTGAGAGTTTGATAAAGATCCACGTTTAAAAAAACAAGGTTCGGTTACTTGAAATTTCAGCCACTACAAACATCTTTCTTGACTGTGCCCAAACATGATCGTGAATTCTGGACGATAACTATATCCAAATCTTACCAATAGAATCTATTTCAATGTATGTTACAATTAAAATAGTGCTGCTAAGATGACGAAGAACGTCGAAAAACTTTTTAATCAACATTTGAAATTTTGCTGTAGCATATAGCGTGGTAAGTAAAGAAGACATATATTGTGTATGTATACAGAATGACATTTTATGTTGTAGAATCCTGACTAGTTGGTCCAGCGAGTTTAAAATTCAACAGCATTAATGGAGGATAAGAAATCTTGGCCAGATTGCCGATTGCCGACCAGCCGTTGGTATGGAGAGGTTCGAGGCTATTGCGGTACCTATAATATTGGAGGACGGATCTCCCTCTCTTCATTCTTTTTTGTCAAAGATATTTGTAAAAGCGCTGCACGCGCGCATTGCTCGCTATACTGACAAATACATCGTCTACAACAACCAACATGGGTTCAGGGAATCACGATCGATTGAAACAGCCTCCTTTGCGTTTATTAAACGACATATACTTGCGTAATGTAATTGATGGAGTATTTTTGGACTTGTCCAAAGCGTTTGACATCATTAATGTAGAGTCGGTGAGGGAGAAACTTTTCAATATAGGTATTAGATACTTCTTGCTGGACTGGCTAGTGTCTTTCCTGACAGACAGCGAAGTTAGAGTAAAGTGAACGAGGCGCAGTCAGCTACCTATAAAATAAATTAATATAGGCATCACTTCTTTTCATCCCGTTTATAAATGATCTGAAGCTGTCAGGTTCAGTCATGAACTACGCTGATGATACACTGGCCGTGGTAACTATAGATTGGTCTGCAGATCTTTCCTTTGTAATCATAAAATCTCAGATGGAAGAGTGCTGCCAAACAAATCGCCTGATCTTGAATAATGACAAGACGGTAGTTGTTCACTTTTACTCTAGTACTCCACGTCTTATTAGCAGCAATACCTCATACCTTCCTGGTTATTGAGTTGGATGCAGGATTAAATTGGAAGCAACAACTTGACAGTGTATGCAGGAAACTGAATAGGTTCTACTATGCTATATTGAAATTGGAGCCAAATGTCCCCAAATCAACCCTGATAGATATGTACTACGCAGTGGCGTATTTGCATCTCCCAAATCACTCCATCGTCTGGGGACAAGCGTGTACCGCGCCCAGAGAGTTTATTTTGCAGCAACGTATCGTAAAGTTGATATTTAACATTAAAAGGAGAGAGTCTTGAACAGCAATACTTCAGCATTACAACTTGTTGACGCTTCCGTATATATATATATTTATAAATGAGCCGTCTATAGCTTCAATCATAGAGGCCAGTTTCTGTGAAACAATGTCTTCAACACTAGAGCAAAGCAGGACCTGAGTATACCTTCGCATACACTATCAATGTTCGAAAATTCACGAGCCTATACCTGCACCAAGGTATTCAATGAGTTGACATCAATACCAAAAGATATTAGATGCCAAAATCGATTCAAGAAAGAACTGAGGAACAGTGGCGACGCGTGACTTTTCCTAAACTGTTACCAAAAAGGTTTATTTTGAACCTCCCAAATATAAGTTTTTGCTTATTTTAGGTATTTTATTTAAACTATTTTTAAATTAACGTAAATATTCCTGGACTGAGCGTCTGGGGCACTTGATATACCTCATCGTCTTATGCTATGACTAATCCGAGCCATCCGAAAAAACAGTCGACGTTTCTAGATGTTCGGAAATTTTTTTTTCTTTATTGGCAATGAATGTTAACAATTCCCTGTAAATTCCTCTATTGTCAGAGTCATCCCCTTCAAAATGAACGGTAATTCCTGTTTTGGCAAAAAACATACTGTATCTAGAAGTGTGCTTGCTGCCTAAAAGCTTGGTTAAGACAACTTTCGATTCTTGTTTTGCCAAAGTGAATTAAATTGGCTACACATCTCACATGTAACGAAGAAATTTCATTTCTCCTCTTTAGAGTCCTAAAACTATTTAAATTGTCGACTCCGCTGCTGGTCCACCCATTTTTTTCTGTATAAAGCAGAAGACATCGACAATCTGTTTTTTTGCAACCACATAACCAACATATACCAACTTAATTTAAAATATCAAACTACGTTTTTTATTCCTTTTTAAAATTATCTAAAATAGGTGTTGGTCTTCCATCTTCAACGATCTCCTTTTTTTCTTAAAAATTATACAAGGAGAATGAGTTTTCAAGTAGTTGAATGATTACGCAGCGACACTCATACATCTTTAATTGCACGCACACTACAGCTGGTAACCAAAACGGCTACTGACGAGTGAGAAGTGAGGAACCAAATCAAAAAAAGGTTAACAAGCCAACATAATAGTCGCAGTTCCCCACGCGCTCGGGCGACCGCGATCAGACACGAGCCGGTTCCGATGGTCCCCGACGGACTACCAAATGTATCCATAAATGAAAATGGTAACAACCGACAACCGACAACCAAGTCGAGGCGAGTCAGCTTCATCGTGTTCGCAAAACCTAGACAGTATAGGGCGCATTATTTTCGTGGGGCTAATTTGCTGTTTACTGAATTACTATTACATATCGCTGTTGGTAAACAAATAAATGAAATTATTTCACAGTACTTAGTCATAAAATATTTATTTTTAAGATTTTTAACTGTTACTAATGGTAACAATGGTTACATGGACGATTCGCTACTGCTGAGGAATCTGTCATTAGATAAATTGAGTCATAAACGATTCAATGTACAAAAACGCTTAACCTCGACAGTTTGCTAATCAGCCGTTTTGGAAGAAAGTGAATTTATATTGTAGGGTTATAAAGTACTCATAAGAAGCTTCAAAATAAGATATCACATTACTTTCTATTCTATCTCAAAAACTGCAAGTTGACGCCCAGCTCCTATATTGAATTTTTCAATTGCCGCATATACTTAAAAATCTTGTATTCATGCACAACATTCATCACCACGAATTACAGTTTGCTAACTTGACTCGTTCAAAAAATAGTATAAGGCACTTGTTTTGAAAGCAATTTTTCGTATGGTGGAATATTTTCCCGCTTAAGATTTACGGTTCTCACGTTATGGATAATCTCATTTACTCATGCGCGGTATTCGGCTCATTACACCTATCAACTGCGACGGATGCCTTAAGATGAGAAAAATGAGTCCACTATTCATCTTGCAAAGTACTGTGGACCGAAGGTTTCATTAGGAGCGCCGCAAGTCTTAGTAATGCGGAGATACGAGGCTCTAAGGATAAGCTCCCTCGACAACGTTTGTGGGCCTAAAATACCTTCAGTTGACCTCAAGTTTGGGAGACGATATTTTCTGTCGCGATCAAGAGGTGATGTTCCAGATATTCCAGAAGATTATTCTTAATAAATTCCTTTTGACCATTTTGTGATGACAGTCAGAGCTCTAGGCCTAGTTGGTATTCGATCCTTTTCCCAATATGACAAACTTTTACTTGCCACATCACTAGCGAGGAAGTATTGCGATTCCGGACAGTTTAGAACATGAGATATAACTTACGTCCTACGTTTACAGGTATTGTAATTGCGAAATCGAACGCCAGATATTATGTTTTTTGGATGTTATATAATAATAATAATAACAATAATAATAATAATAATATTAATAATAATAATGTTTATTGGAGCACTTATACAAAATGAATATATATACATTAAAAAAAACACTCCAAAAGGCTGAGGATTGGCATTGCCATTTTTCACCGTAGCCTATAGCAATTACAGAGAGAATTAAAACAATAAAAAAACATGCGATTCAACTTATCTCTAATTTTACATAGGTAATGTAATCTATAAAATTGAGGTGCAATTTTAAATAAAATATTGAATCGTAAGTTGTTAATCTTCAGCTTCAGAAGCCTGTAACTGGAGAAGCGCCTTCTTGAATTCCTTTCTGACACTACTACTGGAAGTAATTTGGAAAAGTTCTAAATATTTATTCAACAAACAAGGTGCTGTGTAAGTGAAAGCTTTTTTGAATTTAGATGTTACATGGCTTGGGATATTATAACAATTATCGTTTCTTAGAAAAACATGTCGAACAGAGGATCTTTTCTCTAAAATATTATACAGATAATTTGGAGATTTATATCTTAAAACTTTATATAATAGAGCACCATAAAAAAGCAATGAGCGGTAGCTATATTTTAAAATGTCTTCTCTCACTTAGTAGCCAGTGATGTGTTCTTCTCTACCTATATTATTATAACAAAATCTTATGCAACGATTCTGTAAAATCTGATTTTTTTGTTTTATTTCCTCTGTAAGGAAGCTGTAATAGACTGTGACACCATAATCCAAATGTGTAAGGATTACCGAGTTTACACGCATTAATTTAGTATCACGTATCACATGTACATTACGAAAAACCTGTCTCACTCATTGCCGTCGGCCTGACTGTCTGTCGGTCTGTCCGTCTGTCGTCTGTATGCTAATCTTTGGGCCGTCTATAACTTGGAAAGTACTCGGATTTGAATGAACTTTTTACGCAGTTTCTACTATGCCAAAGACGAAAAAGCTTTGTAGTTTTTGAAAATAAGTCTAGGCGGCTAAAAACGAAAAAAATAAAAATTGCTCACATTTTGTTTTTTGACGTTTCAGCGAATCCTGATATCTTAGAAAACATTTTTGTGGATAAAAAATTGAGGGGTGGGAGGTTGTATGCGGATAGGAGAGGGTACACCGCAATTTTTTGATGTAAGGATATTTATACACCCTGGCTAATTCTACGCACTTATTAGATATATTTCACACGTCATAGGTTATTGTGTGCTTTTTCCCTTAAAATTTAGAACAGAAGAAAATATTGTCAAAAAACACTTCTCTTGATGTACATACATGAGTCTCAATCTGACCAATGGGTGGCCATCGTGGTTTGCGAGTTGCGAGGTTAGTCAGATGGTCGGTACCATCGGTAGGGCAGAGGAGAAATTTCTAGATCGCAACGCTGTCGAATTGGCCGGGACTGTGGACTAATTATATGAGCCTGTTAGACCGCTTCAATCCATTTTCCTTTTTATACATGCTAGTTTTTTCTCAGAAGGGCGGAACATAAACCTTCATCCTAGGGAGATAAGGTGGCAAGATTTCTCGTCCAAAAATGGTGAATCAATTGTTATGCTATTAAGGTCGTTTTGCTATGATATCGACACCGTGCAGGTATGTGTCAGTTGCGGTGGCAAACGTCTCATCCGGGCGTCGTTGTCGGTCGGCGTCGCTGGTGGCGTCGGGCCGTAAACGGCGGCATCGCCGGCACCGTAGCCGTCGTTGGCAAGCAAACCTTATTGAATTCATTACTGTTTATTAATGCAGTTACTAGCAGAACCTAATTACAATTACTGACACCGGCGCGCGCCACAAAGAATGTCTCACACAATCTTGTTATGCGACGGATGGTGTGCTGCTGCTACCGCTGAAGTGTCTTACCGCCAACGCAAATCAGCTGCTTGGCCACCGACACGGAAATCAAATCGCTGGATCGCAAAACAAGTATTGTTACGCATTACTAGGTGTTTTGAAAAGTTTCCATGAATTAAGATTTGCTGATCTCTGAAAATATGTTTATTCTTCAATATAATCTACCGTCAGGTCAATAAATTTTTCTCATCGATTTTCTATTTGATTTATACCGTATACATGCAAAGTCGGAGTCCTTTGACATAGCGACTATGGCCACTTCAGAGTTTTGAATGGTTTGGCGAGTGGAGAAACTCGTATGCCTACTTGAGAACTCAAGTCAAAATGTCCCTCCTTGAAAGTAGGGCTCGTTATTAGCTCAATTCCTTATTGAAGGAATCCTCCGAAACTTTTCTCCGTCTCATATCACCAGGTTTAATCACCACTGTTCAAAGCTCACTGGATCCTGCATCTTACCCTCAAAACACTCCAGGGGGCTAATTATGAAAATATGAAAAAAAGGCAGAAGAATAACAGAGAAAGTGGAAGTGGTTCCCTTACCTCTCAATGAGCTGTATTCCTGAACTCGGATAGAAGTAAGAGAGTGTATACCGAGCTCTTGTTGGGAATAAAGTATCAACTCTAAAGACTAAATCAACACTGATATCAAACGTTTAATTCTATAGAAAAATGGCGTCAGGTAGGTTGACCCTGCACTCCCTACACAATGCCTTCATCAGTTCATAAAGGGACAAGTTAAACACTCTGAGAAAAAAATTGGCTAGGAACATGTATAACAAACAAATTGAACGGATCAAGTCAGTCAAATAGGCCCATACAATTAGTCCACAGACATTCTTTCCCTGCCCTACCAATAGTTACCGTTGATCATTTCTCTATCATTCTGTATAAGGACAAATGTACGAAGAAACCTATGATGTGTGAACTACGGCTAATAGGTACACAGAATTACGGGGGCTGAGATCGTATAAACATACTAACATCAGGGAATTGAGATATACCATTTCTCACCTGTTACAACCTAGAAAATTCAACCCCTAAAATTTTCATCAGGAGCCCTTGAAATGTCAAAAGATGTAGTCTGAGCGACTTTTATTTTTTCTTGTTTTTACCCCTAACTCCGGAGTCACTGAACCGGTATTCAAAAATGACAAAGATTTTTTGACCTTGACATAATAGTGCCCTTGTGTGAAAATTTCATCCAATTCCAGAAATGAGGGACATGGTTTTTCGTGTTGTACATGTCGTATGACATCCAAAAAACATATTGTCTCATTTTCGAAATCTTTCGCGATTACAATACCTCCTCGCAGTGGCGTAGGAAGTAAAACTCAAGAACATACTAATTCGCAGAGGTGGATATATTCACCTGATTCATTTGGCATGTAAACGGCTGTCAGAATTTGGGATCATTTCCCAAGGAAGATAACCACGCCCACTTTTTCTTAGTGGTTCTACTCCATCGTTTTCAAGAGTAGGATTCCACCACGCCATCCTACATATTATATTTATTCCCTTAGAAGCCTCTTCGCCACCCAATTATATGTTCACTTTGAAAAAGGGGATTAATACTTAAATTCTATGAATGAAATTATCGAATTGCTGATCTTGCTGATTGTGGAGGCGGTTGGTCCAAAGGAACGCATGAGGCTCCAAGGGCTAGGTTAATTTTATTTGTAATCATCACATTGGAAAATGACGCGAACACCCAGATTGACTCGGTATTTTGCATGCGTTTCCCCTAGTTAGCTTTATCTTATCGACAGCCTACTAATGAGAAAGACGATTTCTTGCCAAGCTCTGGGTTAAAGACTTCTACAATGGCCTCGGGTCTATGGTTTGGATATTACCAAATTTCAGAACAATGTTACTATTGATGGTTCATAATGGTGTTCATCAGCCATCGGATGCTATGTTCAATAAACGTCATTTTGGAGAAACACTAGCAAATACTCCTCACACAACTCTCATAAGGAAAAAGGAAGATCATCATCAGACATCATTCCACCTCATAAGCAAATGTGTTGCCTAATTGTTAAGGTGCACAATGGAGCTTGGTAACGAAGTCTTAGAAAGAGTGCATCGCTTAAGCTTGTACGGATAGGCTTAAGAGTTGATTCCCATTGGGTCTTTCTCTCTAAGAATCACTGATAGCTGACAATCTTACAGACACTTTATACCCTAATTTTTTCAAACAGTGCTACCCAGTCTTTCTTTCCTGTCATCCCTTTTGTGTTTTTCTTACACTCTTATAACACATAAAGTAGATAAGGATTATGGTATCAGATCATATCATCATATCATCTTTATACCGCGTTCCCTCAAAGTACAACATTACACCTGTCAAATCCCTCACAAAGGCATAATCGCAGTAATCCTCATTGTCCTGCATACACAGACGAGGGACAAATCCTACTCGGATGTGTACATATGGACCTGTAACTACCGCTCAGGGTGTCCTAATAAAGTGTCAATTTACCGAGGGAGCATATGCGAGTACGAGTGCTGTCCTCTGCTCTATGGTTTACACTCAATTTGACATATTGTGCGGCGAGAAGACGACATGTGCGTTGGTGAGCGGGGTTAGGCTTTGTAGGGGTCACCACCCGACGTTGCCCTGTAATTATCCCCTCATTCTGACGAGCCCCGCAATTGATTATTATGAGGGAGTCGCTTCAATAGGATTTATTTTGTGATGTTTATTTGTTTTGGCGGTATTGAGCATATTATTTTCTCTGGTCTTGTTGGTATTTCGTTACTTTTACTTTACACAAATTTCAAAAATGATATACGATGTTTTTTGGATATTATATGACATGTATATTACGAAAAATCATGTCACACATTCCGTTTGTCTGTCTATCGATCTGTCTGTCTGTCCGCTAATCTTTGGCGTGTTTATAACTTGGAAAGTTCCAGTTGGATTTTGATGAAATTTTCACACACGTTACTACTATGCCAAGGACGAAAAAGCTTTGTAGTTTCTGTAAATCAGTTGAGTGGCGGCGGAAAAAAGGCCAAAAACAAAAATAGTAACAATCGGTCAAACGTTGTTTGTTGACGTTTTAAAATATCCTGATCATTATTGCAAATCTTTATAGAGGTAAAGAATTAGGGGGGGGGGGAGGTTGTAGGGTGTTTTGCAATTTTTTAATGTTAGTATATTAATACTCTCCCAATCCCGATAATTCTACGCACGTATTAGACGTATTTCACACATTGAAGATTGTCGTGTACATTTGCACTTAAAACTGAGATCGTTAGAAAAGTGTTTTCGCCGTCTAGCGGCCGCGGCCAGCGTGCTTGTGTTTGTACATGTCCTGCATCACTGGCGCTCTGTGCTGTGTTGCCGTACGATTATTTTTTTCTGCCTAGATATTTTCCCAAAATTTCTCTAGATTTCCCTAACAACTCAAAAAAGCATGTTTATTTTAGAATTCCTTTTATATATTTAATATTCATCTTAATATTGTTTGTAATTTGGGGTAGGAGTATTGATAAACAAAAGCAAACAAATTTTTTACGTATAATTAGTTTAATATATAATATAAACTAAAATACATGATAACCTAAGTATACATCCTATAAAAAATATAAATAAAATTATTCTGTATAAATATCGAACGAACGAACATAGCATAACATCAAATATTTTGTTTTTAAGTAAACAATAAAGCAAAATAATCAAAAGTAGGGATTATAATTTAATTTTGAGTTTTATTGTATGCTAAAGTTGTCGCAACTGTCATTTTTCAACAAAACTTTGGTATGTAAAATTCCACATAAACTTTCAGTCGATCATTTATTTCTTATTTTAGTTTTGTTTAGATTTGTTTGGGAAAATATCCTGTCGACATTTGCACTTGCATGTAGCAAACTAAACAGATTAAACACAAGATTTTAATGTCGATTTTTTTTCCCAAAATGCTTGAACGCTTAAATTTGGATATTCACTTAAATCAAGATTTCTTAGGCAACGCCATTCTTTGTCTATTTCATTTACGTTATCAGTTGTCAAGTTGGGAAACTGGAAAACTAAAGGTCCTAATGATGCTTGTTGTTTGCTATTACTTCATCAACTTTCTATTTAAAAATCTAAACACCTCTTTCTGAAGTCAAATAATTCTGCATCATTTAGTTTATGTTCATTATTGCTTATGGCACCTGTTACGCAGACACCTAAATAAATGGTTTCTATTACCACAACATTATGAGGGTTTTTATACTCTACTTTTTCAATCAAAGTTTTATCTAAATAATCCTTTTTCATGTAACAATCCAACATTGTTCTTAACACATGTTCAACTCGTTTATATAACATGTGTATTTTAATATTTTCGGATTGTATTTCTAAAATTAATTCCATAAAAAACGGCAGCACAAAATTTAAAAAATGTAAACACAATATGGTAGATTGATTTTGAACAAAATTTAAGATATTTTGTGCTTGAATGCCATTTTTATTGTAGCACTTATCTGTAAAATATAATTTCAAAGCATCATATAGCTCAAGTATTCTTTTTACAACAGGCAATACAGACAACCACCTTGTTTGAGAGGGTTGTAAAATTTTATGAAGTTTTACTGTTACAAACTCCTGAAATTCTGCCAATTCAGTTTGTCTTTTAAAACTGCATTGTAGATACGTATGAATCGTCAAATGATATTCTAATAATTTCTGATAAATGGTCTAAAGTATTAAATGAAATGTTATATTGTAATTCGAATTTCAGCAGTTTTGACTTTGTTATTTAAAGATATTTTTCCATATAAGATGTCATATCAGTCGAAGTTTTTTGTGTGTGTAATGATTTTACCAATTTGGTGTGTTGTTTTCCTGAATATTTTTTCTGGATTTTAGATTTGCCACATATAAGATCTTTATTGCATGCCTTACGGAATGCATATTTGGACTCTTTCTTGCTGCTCCTCAGCCAATCTTTAAATTCAAGTTCTTGTTCCCATGCAGCGGTATATTTCTGAGTATAGGACCTTATGATTTATTTCTTTTTTCTTATGTGTCCAGCTTCTTCAGAAGAAGACGGTGAGGATTCCAATTTATCAGCATGTTTAGAAGTTGATGGTTGAGGTGTAATTAAGGACATGATGTTACATCTGTAGTTATAAAGAAACAATAGTAAACAAATTTAGAACTTTGGTTTAAAATACATAGATCATAATATCTATGTATTTTAAAACATAATATTTTATAATATGTATGTCTAAGAATATTTCATTAATTTATAGAAATACTTTTTCATTAACTTTAATACTAGATAATTAATTTCTGAGTAAACTCTAAAGAACCTCCCCGATCAAGTATAACAATTGGAAAAGTAAATATTTTATAATAAATAAGTAGGTACTTATCTATGGCAAATAAGTTCAATGTCGAAAAATTTTAATGATTATTCGTTTATAATTTTACAAGCACAAACTAAAAACAATAGTTATTCTAAAGTACAGCACAGGGCGCAATCCGTACAATTACATATAAACAGGAAATGCAACAGAAACCACCCGGCGGCTTATAATTTATATTATAGCCCAGGTATTTCCCCGTATGTAAAATACCGTTCTGGTATTCACCGACGGGAAATCACCGACGGGGAATCACCGATGAGGATACACCGATGGGGAACCACAACGATTTGTTTAGTAATTGCCCGAATGTTATGAGCTATGATTTCTGCCTGGTTTGTTGATACAATTTGGTGTTCGTACATTTTAATATATTTTGAATCATATTTTATAGGTACAATCGGAAGGTATTTTAAAAGTAATATATTTGTTTCTTGGTTTATTTTCTATCTCTCGTTTATTTTTTGTCCCTGCTGCATAAAATCGTCTTACAGAGTTTAGAATTCTCTAGATTTTGTACAAATATAAATAAATTTCACTTTTTCCCTAAGCTTGCTCGTAATTCCCTAGATATAGGGAAATTTTTCTAGGGCTGGTAAGACTGGCTCTGTGGGCTGCTCTCATCTTTCCTTTCCTGAATGACGGTGGGTACTCCCACTACCTAATGCGCCACCAGATTGCTGAACAAATTACTACATCGCAAACATACTACTATTCGTCGTTACTTCTCAAGGCGGTCAGGAGGGCCTTACCCTTTAGATCATAGTCACTGTAAAAACAGTGTCTGTCGTTAGTATGTCAGGTCTGGTGGCCCAGAAACCTGGCAAGCTGTACGGGAAAGAGGAGAGGGAGAAAGGAAGGAAGAAGAAGCCAGAAGAGAAAGAAAAGAAATTATTTTTTGTAAATATTTGAGGTGTGCGGGAACCGGAAACATTCTCTCCATCACCCTCACCATTTCATATGAAATCATAACGATGGAAATCGATGAAGTCAATCAGAAGTTGCACTACATTTTATGTAATGTCCTTGAACCCTTCCCTTTTCCTAAATTAATCAGCTTACAAATAAATAGTGTACACAGAAACGTTCAGAAATAATACGTGAATAATACCCAAAAAAGTGATTTCAGGTATATCTATGTTAATTATGAACATTAATGGAAAAACGGTATTTGTATTTTTGAGGCTAGAATTACACTCCCAGCGGCTATTTTAGGAAGAAAGTAGTTTCCAACAATTTCTCTTAGCCACCGTTGTTATAAATTTTTACCCGATAACCCTAGGCTGAGTGGTTGCCGACATATAGCCGGCGTCCTTTATTAATGGCCCACCCGCTACATCACGAAAAGGATTTCCATTTCCATCGACATCCTCTTTACGCTGTCTCCTACCCAGAAAATCCTTGACTATTTTTTTATGACAAGGTGCCACTCGAGTTTTGATGAAATTTTAACATAAGGTTACTATTACTCGTATACCAAGAAAGTAAACCTTTAAACATTGGTCCAGCTCATGTTGCAGATATCTTCAACTATGAGCTTGATCTATATGACTGCACGAAGAAACTGCTTGGTAAGCTGTGAACGGAAACAAAGTCAAGATTTTATTGAAAAAAAAAATCAACATTAACTTAAACAGACCCGAAAACGACAAATCTTTAAAATACGAACAAACGGCCTTTCAGAATGCATTTTCCAAAATGCAGCGTAATATAATATGGCCCTCAACTATGAAGTGTTATACATCATCATACATACTGACTGGCAGACCGATGTCAGAAATGAGTGAATAAGATTCGAAGTGCCCCAAACATACTACTACTGTACATTAGAAATAAAAGACTTAATATGATTAAAAACAGCGTTAAGTGGATTGTTTCTGTACTTCCCACGCAACCCTGGACAAATGAACATTTTATATGCATAAAGCCTTTGTAGATGTGGAATCTGTATTGTTTACAGGCTATGAAGATCATTGAACGGTAGTATAAGACCGCAGAGTAGAATTATCATCACTGAAAAAAGTAGTGTTGGGAAACATTGAAAATATGGGCTTGGAATACGCATACATTCTGGTAGGCTTACTATATTGGTTGCCTGTGGAAACCCTTATAGCTGGTCATATAATATAAAAAATATTATGGGGAAAAAACGCAATGTGAGATATGACTGACTGCTGCTTAAGTGCTTCAAAAAGCATTGGAATGTCACCCGCAATTTGAAAAACACAAAATTTTTTAAACTCGGATATTTTGTGGGGTGGTCCTGACACCTGGCACACCCCCCGTATCCGCCACTGTGTGAGATTAATTTT
The DNA here is from genome assembly GCA_963669975.1 of Acanthoscelides obtectus. Classification (NCBI taxonomy): domain Eukaryota; kingdom Metazoa; phylum Arthropoda; class Insecta; order Coleoptera; family Chrysomelidae; genus Acanthoscelides; species Acanthoscelides obtectus. The sequence goes on along the minus strand of CAVLJG010000007.1, from coordinate 51,080,489 downwards.
TCTTTTTAAATAATCGAGGACATGTTTTGTACGCCCCGGTATAATTTGCTTGAGAAACAGGCGCGTACAATTACTTAAGTTAGAACTTTATGAATATGCTGCCGCCAAAAAATGTCGATACACCTTCCCGCATCCTTCTACAACCCTCACCCCTCATTTCATACCCCAACAGTTTTTCTCAGAAATGAGATGTCAAAAACAAAGTTTGTGCGATTTTTGATTTTTTCGTTTATGGACCTTTTTCCGCCGCCACTAGACCCATTTTCGAAGCCACAAAGCTTTCTTGTCACTTGGATAATAATAACATTTTGTGAAAATTTCGTCAAAATTCGAGCGGTGCTTTCCAAGTTATATACCCGTTTTACATCAATTTCTTCATGAATTTATGCAGACGGATTTCTTCAAGGTCATCCTCATTATGTTTTGCGGTGTTTAAATTAATGGACAAATTCATGGATTGTCTGTTAATACACATTGCTGCCAACTACAGAATAAAAAGGTTTTGAGTTTTTATGTGTATTCTGGTTTTGATTTTGAGTCGAGTTTCGGGAACAGAAACCATACTGTTAAATGTTGTACTTCTCCAAAAGTTCTATACATCAATTGAAAATGTGTTCAATACAATGAAATCGAAAACAAGGTTGGCATCATGGAATTTGACGTCTAACTTGGCAAAAATTAGTTCTAATTTCATGAAGAAATCCACGAAGAACTTCATGAATTTATTTGACGTCAAATTCCTGTTTTACAATTTTGAAATTTGACCATGAAGAAATTCGTGGATTTATTGTCAATGTAAAATGGTTAATAGACGGGCCAAGGATTAGCGGACAGACCGACAGACCGACGAAAATGGCTGACATGTGTCATTAATATCCAAAAAAGAATACCTCATATTTGAATTTTTGGCCAACATCACGTAGGTGCGGGCATTTTTAGCGCGATATGACCGTTACTTGGTAAATAAAGTCGTTGCATCATTGATACGAATAATGCCATCATCATGGAGGCCTCAGTAGTGAGCTAGTGAGAGGCGTAGGATTTTGGCAGGGATGGCTAAATCGATTATACGGTACAGGAAGCCTAGCTATAATAAGGCCCCGAGGTAAAAGAAATATAGATAGCTGATGCTCAGAAGCCTGCAAAATGTGGTACTGCGCGTGGTGTGCGCTTGCAGAACGGTGTCTACCGATGCACTGTAGGTGGTGGCTGGTAATCCGCCAATTGATTTGTTAGCTGAGAAGAGATTCACACTCTATAAAAAAAGAACGCCGGAGCTATAAGCGACGAAAGAGAGGCGCTTTTTGTCAGATGGCAAGAGAGATGGGATGCAGCTGGCCATGGTGCATGGACTAGAAATCTGGTCCCAGATAGTAAAACTTGGAGTGACAAGAGAGCGGTGAGGATACATTACTATGCTGCATAGTTCCTCACCGGACATGTTTTGTTTGATAGCTACCTTGAGTGAACTGCGTATATTGCAACGAAGAGAAAAATACCGTTAATCATCTACTTGAATGTGGTAGATGAGTTGACTACCAGAGACATCTAGAATTGACATTTGGCGAGACGCTCACTACTTACAATTTTCAGGTCAGGCATGTAAGCCATGGCAAGTGAGTTAATATTCAGCCCATAATGAGACAAATGGTGCTAGACAAGGTGCAGGAGGACAAAATAGTCCAAGGAACCTACTGTTATGGGTTCCTACTTGCCAGGTTGTGCACGTGCATAAGTGGATATGTACGTATATATGCACGATGCTGAAAATAAGACGACTAAATATGCTTGGTATGGAAGGATCACTGTGGTGGGTGGCAAGGGCGGATTCAGGATTTTGGGGATCTTGGGGCTGGTCATTTTTTAACCTCAGTGTAACTTCTAGAATTTATCCTATCATTGCTCCTTAAATCCATTGTGTTCTATCTGGTCAAGGCCAGCTTGAAAAAAAAACATGGAAAATGCGCAAAAATCCTCAAAAAGGCAATATTTTATTATATGAGAACAAAATGAGTACGTGGCATGTATAATTAACTAGTGTAATGATATTAAAGATTCAAACATAAAAAACTTCATTGCTGGTATCAACAAAAAAAAAATAAAACATTTTGAGGGACTCCGAGACACATCCCAGTCCATTCCACACAACGCAATGATTTTGCTTGCGAAAACGAACACGACACGGTTAGGATGGGAGGTCAAAGTCAGGCGGGTCTATCTGGCAGCCACATCGCGTGGCGGCATCATGGAAGAGAGCTCTGAGGAGCAAAGCGCGTTGGTGCAACGGTACAGGAGAGCTAAATCAACTATCTGTTAGATCGTAATAATTTGGATAATGTATGTTTGTACGAAACAAGTACAGGAATATAGGGTTGTACATTCACGTGTAGTGCAGCAGCTGTGATTTAAACGAATTCAATATAGCATCATAAATAACATACGCGAGAAGAGATGCGGGAGGTGTGGTAATGACTTTGAGCATCGTTCGACGCAGTTTCTGGACAGGCCACAGGCGCACCGCTAAACATCTCATAAATGTCTATTTCCAATTCGTTCATCTAACATAGTGCTTCGCTGCAACAGCAATCCCGAACAAAATCAGTCAAGCTTTACACACTTTTCAAATTACTATTGAGCAATAAACAGAACATAAATTACCTTTTAAGTGCAATCTGTATAGCTAATATATTAGGAGCTCAGACTTAGATTTGTCACAAGTAACAATACTCGTATAGGTGTACGTATAAATCGTAGGAATTGTGCTGTAAACAAGTGATGTCAAAGAGAATCAGCATGTGGAATACCAAAGGATACCAAAAAATCGTAATGCTCAGTTCCTATAGCTATAACTTACAGTTAGTATGCTTCTGTCACCATGATGTGCCAGAAAGTAACACAATGGTGTTAGATTACAAAAGCAAGTGTTAGACGTCTAAATCCGCCACTGGTGGGTGGTGTACCTAACGATTGAGGAGGTTTCAGTGAGTATACCGCCTTTCTGGCAAGTCTCACACTTCGGGCGAAAGAGACCGATAGAGCAATACTATCGATCTTTTTGCCTGAGAGTGGCTATAAAAGCTTTCCCTCATAAAAAAATGCTTCAGTAAGACGAATTGTGCCTCTGGTGTAATTATCTCAGCTTGAAAGTAAAGGTCGAACCAACATTGTAAGCTTAAAACTAATATCACTGTAATTACATTGTCAACCTACTTGATGTTACCATATTTTTATACATAACTACGCCTTTATAAGGCTCTATTTGAGTCACAATTTAAAATGGGTTCATAAATGGAAGCGTACAATTTTAAATTGGAATTGTAAAAATTTAATTGTTATACTCCACTGCCAACATAAACGTGACATAAAAGCTTTTTCCATTAAACACACAGAATTATTATCAGGAGATGACAATAATGGCGATGGAATTATTGGAGACATAACTGTATTTCAACAAAATAATACATATATAGCTAATTCCAGATAAAGTGAAAATAGAACAAATAAAATATTTGGTAGTAGGTAATAAAAAAAGGGTTATAATTGAGTTGAGCTATTGTATATGATTGGTTGCCTAAAAATCTGTTTCTGTTGAAAAAGGACCGAAGTTTGCAAAACGTCGAGAAAGCAGGTAGGACAACTACGCCCTAGGACTAGGCAACAAAAACATAAAATCGTGATTTGTTTTTGACTATCCAGAAGCGACTGGATCCAAGATATATTGAACAAACTAGTTAAAAAAGTGGATTGATTCATAAAATGGGCATTAGCTTCTAAATTTTGACAAGTGAGAAGTTACCAGCGACAAGCACAAGACTTACTAACGACCTTCTTATTTTTTTTTTGTTTTTTGCTTATAACTCTACTACTACTATTACTACTACTACTAATACAGCAAATTACTCTCCAAATTGCAACAAAATCACTGCTGCTATTTGCGAAATTACGAAACGACACCGAACAGACAGACTGAAATCAGCGACCTGGATTTCAATTATGTAAGCGCAATCAAAAGTGCAAAAGTTAACAGAGTGATTCAGAATTTGAAAATCGTTAGAACGTGAGTCTCAAGATCAAGAATTAGCTCGCCGATATGCAGACAGCAAACTTAAAAAAGCAAGCAGAAATATTACATTTTATATTACAAATATTACACATATTATATTACAAAGGAAGAAATAAGTAAAAACATGCGATGGTTATCAAAATAAATAATTAAATTAAAACTGGAATTAGAAGTGAAAAACTGGAAGATGAGGACATATCGGATAAGGCCATGGTGTGACACTTGAAAAGGTTAACTGTACGCGTGTACCTAAAATTACCAGCTCATATAACGGCCGTTCATTTATTCAACGTCTAATGGAAACTATGATTATTTCATTTAGAGATATGGACATTGCAGTTTAAAAGGGTATGAATTTTATTTGAATTCGAATATATGGTTAAAATGCTGGCATATATAAATTAATGCTTAATTCAACCATGCTCGATAATATCTAACGGGTCCGGTATTAGTTAGTAGTAGTGCTGGGGAGGTCAAGTCTAGCAACTTTTGGCGACCCCGTAGTGACAACACTGCCATCTAGTAGTAACCATTTAGGATAGTGTGAAGAGATAGCTTTACATTTGTAACGAAATAGTCCTTTGTAATCGAATTGCTGAACTGATCACTGCATCAGAAGCCATTCGATAAATTGCGGCAGCCAGTAGATGATAGAAAGAAGCTGAGCATATTTAATGAGGCCAAGAAAAAATGAGTAGTCAGTATTCTTCTTATCCCTGCTCTGCCAGCTATGATAGATGGAGAATTGACAGGTATGATCGCGACAGCTCGTAGTGTATGGAGAAGACGCTTCTCAGATCTTTGCCACTTTAAAACACATATCAACATAATTTTTTTCAAATTTTATAAGCAAGTTGTGGCACTCCAGTATCTGAGCTTTGCTTTTGTGGCTATTTGAGTATAATAAATGAATATACTTGACCCTATAAAACGTCATAAAAACCTGTAAGATGTCATCTTGCAAACTAGTTAGTTTTTAGAGTGCACGTTTGCTCACTAGGATCCTTGTGAACGACCATCTATGGAGGAATCACTCAAATACACTACACGCATTATTGGTTGCTTATGTATTGTGAGGCCGAGTGATCCATGTCGGTAGTTTTTATCTCTGAGAAGAAAGTTGGTTAAATAGCAAGATCGCATGTTGATGCTTATGTGTATGGGTCTGCATGTGTAGTATGTATGTATATATGAAGTATATCTATTAGCTGTATCCGACGGGTTATTTTTATGTTGTGCTTTCTGAAGAGAGGTTATGTTCAAAGTTATAAATTACGAGGGATGTCTTTTAGGTTTTGCATATGGAAAGAAAACAACACGGTAGGTAGTTTTAAATGACTTTATTGTTTTTCGAAGTATTCTCCACGAAGATTAATACACATCCGCATGCGCTCGAACCAATTTTCCAAGCTCTTATTCTACTCGTTTGCTGGCAGATCCAAAACGGCATTTTTGAATGCGTCAACTGCTTCTTCTGGTGACGGGATCCTTTGACCACGCAGTCTGTTTTTAATTTTCGGGGAAGTAAAGAAATCGATAGGACTTAGATCGGGACTATATGGAGGATGGTCCAATAATTCCACGTTTTCTTGTTGCAATATGACCCGCTTTTGACACAAATGTCGCGACCATCTTTTTTGAAACACTTCGAGAACGGATGACTTTTGTTGGCTTTTCTTCGACTTGGAACACCCAAACAGCCGACTGTCGTTTATTTTCTGGTTCATAACAGTAAATCCACGATTCATCACCACTAACAATGCTGTACACATTTCTTGAGTTTCCGGAATTGAAACGGTCAAGCGTTTTTTGACACCAATTAACCCTAGCTGCTTTCTGCTCTTCAGTCAACAGGTGGGGTATCCAACGAGAAACTAATTTTCTTACTCTTAATTCTTCATGTAAAATTTTTTTAATTGAGGTCTTTGAGATCTTCAAGGACGCCTCAATCTCGCGATATGTCACATGTGTATCTTCAATGATGAGTTTGCGCACAGCATCGACGTTTTCCTGGGTGACTGCCGTTTTTGGTGCACTCACCCTGGGATCGTCGATAAGACTTACCCGTCCACGCTTGAATTCTCCATACCAACGGGAAATTGGCGACGGATGTGGCGCTTCGTTGACGAAAACAGACAGTAACTCAGCAAGGCATTCTTGTTGCGATAATTGTCTCTGAAAGTTGTAATAAATTATGGCGCGAAAATGTTCTCGGTCGAGTTCCATTTTTCTAATGACCTGGTGACACTTAAAAATTCACTGTAGTGAGAACACTGCACGTATTGTTGTGAAACTTTGAATTTAAGTTTACTAAAGAGTGAGGTTAAGATTCAGTACTGACGTTCGATCCGCGCGGCCTACTATGTTTCTATATGCAAAACAAAAGACATCTCTCGTAATTCGACAGTTTACAGTGAATATAATTATTTTATATATCTCTTATTTTTGAAATTCAGCAAATTTGTAAATGTAATTTCCAGAATGGATAAGAAAAAGTGGATGCGGAACTAATTTCTAGCTTTGAATCTCAATTAAGTGTATTTGAGACAAGAATTCAATGTAATTATCACCAACATATATAACTTACAGCTTAGACCTACAGTAACGTCATCTCAGAAGCAGATTTTACATCACATGAGAGCCAAAGATTGATAACAAGATTCATGACGTTTAGGCAACACGTACAACTAAGTGCTAAGTTAAAAGAAAAAGAAAAACCTACATAATGTCAAAAAAACGTGCCGGGCAGAGACCAGCACAGTACTTCTTACTGAACCGAAAGCAACAAAGCACGATGTAGTGGAGCAGATGTAGCTCCTTCAATGATCATTGAAAACACCTCAGCACTCGTGATACCGTTATGTAGATGCTTGTAATCAACATACATTGCCTCGATCGCAGCTATTGGGGCAACTCGTAAACGCGGTTAAGTCTCATAATTCGCTTCAATTGCAGGATTATGCAAACACAGTTTTTGGAGATTCCGCACACGAAATTTTGCTCGCTCATCTAATGTAGAAAAATGTAAGTTGGGTTAGCTGTGGAAAATTCTGTAAAACTCATGAAGCGAAATAAGCTCGATCTGCGTTACATCTTGTCAGAGCTTTTTACTTAAAATGATAGGTAGGTATAAGATTGATAGTTGCGTCGCCAAGAAGATTCTGCCGCGATGGCTTGAATGATACCTCTGGTGGCTGAAATGCTACCGGCCATTTGGATGCCATCACCCATTTATTACCCACGGTAATAGTCCAGGAATTATCTTTGCATCGGCTCGGAAAAATATTTAGATTGTTTTTTGTACAATCTTAATGAAAAGAATTGATTTGGCTTTTTGACACAATTTTAGGTCTGTCAGATTCATTAGAAGCGGTCGTTTTAATGAGATTATATGAAAAAACAAACATAATATTTTTCTAAGATGAGGCGAATATACTTTCTGTACTATAACTATCCAGGTAGTCCATAGCCGGCATATCCCGTCGGAACTGGGTTGCGTGGCTGTTGGATGTGGACAGGGCGATTCATAATGACAAGTTGGTGCTGTGTGCTTGGATGCAAAATTACCAAGGAAATGGTGATCGCAGGAGTATTATGTAAAAAACCTAAAAAACGTCACAAGAAAAGCGACAAAATGTCATCTTGCAGACTAGGTAGTTTTTAGTGTGCAAATAGTTCATTCCACGTTTGCTCGCTATGATAGCTGTTCGCTGACGTTTAACCAACACGTACAGCTACAAAAGAAGTTCACAACAATTGTACAATAACTTGTGCTAAGTAAACATCTTGTGGAAAAACCTACGAAATGTCAAAAAACCGAGAAAGTGTCACCTTTCAATATCCGTGCCGATGTTTCGTTGCATTGGTAACGATTTCAGGCAAATATTGTTATTCCAGCATATTTGGAATCCGTTTTTTTTATACAGCAGCTGTAGTGTTATGTCTAATTTCCAAAATAACCCACGATCAATTTGGAGGCTTGATACTGCCTCGGTGATTCTTGAATATGCTACGGAATTGGAAGATATACAACTATTCACAAAGAACTTGGTTCATATGGTTTGTGTTGACAACGTAGGAAAACTACTGAAAACTGAAGTCACATCAGCTTAACTCACTCTTATGTACAGTTGCTGATCATTTTCATCCACTTTATACACAAGTCTGCATTAATTTTCAATTCAAAGATGTCAACCGGGATATGGTCACTACTAGGGCAAATAAGGCTAATCCTAAATTGAGTACATTGACTCTATAGATCGAAATAAGACAGAACAAAGTGCCATCTGTTACCAGAATCGACCACTGCGAAGGTGAAAATAATTGGCAGTGGTCGATTCTGCTAACAGACGCTTCTTTTTGCTGTCTTTTCCGATAAACCTTATATTATGCAAAGAGGATTTACTACTACACTTAACTCAGCGCTCTCACATCCATTTTCAAATTTGTTTCCGTACAGTATATTCCAAGTTTTGACAAAATCGTCACAGTGGTTACTGAGCTTACGTAATGACAAAGAACACAGTAAGAAAGATTTACCATCGCCACTCAGTCTGGTAGAGGCTAAAAACTATTTTTCAACTTGCAATTTTTTTAAGCAAAGTACATTTGTCATCCATTGTCCATACCATAAAAACAATAATGACAGGAATTACTCTGTATAAATACAGATAAAACGATGCCCTTACCAATAGTTTTGTGGCAACCAATTCCGGACGTGCGCTAAAGTACGACAGCACTACCCTGTATAAAGCAATAAAAAAGATAGGGGGTCTTTAAGCCTAGAACCTAAAAAATAGATCCGAGTTCTTAGAAAAATGAAGTCATCTTCAGAAGAGTGCCTTCTACTGATAACTTTGTACTCTTTGGTTCTGCATACATATGTTGGCCTTAACTGGACTTCTGGAACAACAAAGTATGCTCTATCCATGATTTTCCCTCACCAAGCAAAATTCTCGAATGTTTGAGAATGAAACATCATTTTTGACGTATGTAAAACAAAAACCTCTTCTGCATTAGAGCAACGAATTGTGACGGCTATTAATCTAGCTTAATGATTCAGAATGTAGAACGCGAATCACCAAAAAATATTTTCAGAATATTCACTAAGAGCTACTTAGCTTACCTGTGTGATCGGTGATGGTTCTATTCGACGGAGGCGTATGTGCAGGCGTGTGTCCGTGATGATCGTGCCCATGCTGCAGTCCCCCGTAGATTGCACTGAAATCCTCAGCTGAAGACCCACTGGCATTATTGCACTTCCTCGCATTGCTCTTATCCACTCCATTACCTCCCAGGTGCCCATGGTGGTCCTCCAAGAGCCCCCCAACTCCAAGCAGGTTGCTAACTCCCACCAAATTCGGTCGCAGTTCGTCCATCATGGCTTTGGACTGCGGACACGCGTTGAAGTTCAACTGTCTGCTGAAGATCGCCGGAAATATGTTGAATTGTTGGTGCTGAAGATCTTCCGCGGAAGAGGTAGGTACCGCCGAGGGGGCAGGGGACGATCCCAGAGCCCCCAAGCACGACGAGACGCCCTTGAAATCCAACTTGAGGCTGTTCAGATCACCGAGGAACAACTGGGCATCAATTTTGCTTGCGGAAAAGTCACTCGGCTTAACTGTCACTTTTTCACCCGATCACGCTTAACAACGTTCAGTTAATGTTCATCGTAGTAGTTCAGTAGTTGTCACCTTTTAAGTAAATGCGATAGGTGGGAGTTACTTTTGTTTTTGCATAGATAATCAGACCAAATCAGATCAAACTGCTGTTAATGGTATATCAGCGGTTAAAAATGTCTAATTATCCAATCTCGTAAGCTCAGAATTCAAGCCGGTTCTCTCTACAGTCTAGTCTTTTTGAAATTTCATTTAAAAAATCTAGCACCAATCCATGTCCATCACTGACAAGTACAAGTTTTGATTATTTAGTATCACTAGTGACTAGACAGCTCGTTAGAGTGGAAATGTGGAAGAGTCTCTAGATTCTAGATCAAGTGGTCTTAAATTTGATGATTTTATGCTCTCACGCACTGTTCACTTAGAGGTTGATATGACTTGATATGTATTCGTTTAACACATGTACTCTTCGATCGGTCAGCTTGCCAAAGAACAATATTTCAGTCACAGGCCAAGCTTCTTCTTGATCAAGTGTTTTAAAGTCTTCTTTTTTGTGAGACTTCAAATAATAAAGCTCGGCTCTAGAACCTTTTATGGCGTAATCAACCCACGAATATCTTTACTGCAGTTTATTGTAGATTTTTATTTATTCCAGGTAATTTGATTTGATAGTATTTTTTATATCTTCGGAAACTATATTGTCATGGTACCGGTTGATTTGCTGTTAAGAATGAGTGCTTTTGTTTTATTGCTGTTTTATTTTGTACGACTTTATATGATGTTGGTAATAACACTATGAGCTCACGGCACGCGCCACTTGCTTCTGTCTTGACGAGAGAGCTGTAAAAAATAGTTCAGTCTTAGATTACGATCCTTTATATGATTCTTACTAAACAATGTAGATGAAACAGTTACTCAACTGGACGAAAATGCATGCACATGAAATCTGTGAGTTCTGTTTTTTAAAATTTCTAGCATTTTCTGATGCATGTCCATTTTTCATCTTATAAAAGCCCCGAACCTTGTCAGGTCAGTCATCCTGTCCAAGTTGAGAATTTATTATATGGAAGTATTTTTCTGATTACTCGATGGGTTCCGGTAATTCACAGATAACAAATAATGTTGGACCAGCGAAAGATTGCAAGCCGAAAGAATGCGGACAAAAAATTGCGAAGTTGTCAGATGTTCTACATAAAATGCGGTCCATACATATTAACATATTTAAGATATAGAATTGTTCCGCTGAATTTGGCAATGTAGCTGGAAAACCCAGGCCGCAGGTAAACATCCGGTCGCTGATTGGTCCAAAACTCTTATCTTATCTGAAACTAGAATAACGTGCCGATGGCACGGTCATTTATAAACCTACTCCCATAGGCGTAGGCAGTTGGCAAATACTTTGAAAATATAATTTACTGTTTAGTGGTGATAATGGAATTCAAGCATGGGAAAGTTATTCACAGCCAGGCAAGGGAAATAATAGCAAACGTGATACGTGCTTGCGATGCAGAAGCGGCTAACAATACTTTCGTTTATCCACTGGTAGCTAGAAATGCAAGGGCGGCATATTATACGGGTGTTAGTGAACGAACTATAAGTAAAATTAGAAAAGAAGATAAAGACAGGCAAAATGCAACCTCCACACAGCCTTTAGCTTCTCCCGGAAAAAAGAGATCACGCCCTTCTGTGATCCAAAAAATTGATGGAGTCGATTTTTCCATTATTCGGAGAATGATAGAAAAATTTTACTGTGATTTTAAAGTGGTACCTACTTGTAGTAAACTTCTAATCAAACTGAAGGAAGAAATGGAATTTCCATTTGGTAAAGAATCGTTGAGGCTGCTTTTAAAAGCAAAAGGATTTTACTGGCGTAAATGCCACAACAAAAGGAAATTACTAATGGAAAGACCCAGTATTTTACATTGGCGATACAAGTATCTTAGGTCTATTAAAAAGTTCCGGGAAGAAGGAAGGCATATTATTTATTTGGACGAAACTTGGGTTGATAATGACCTCACTTTCAAGAAATGCTGGCAAAGCGAAGAAATTATGGGTGTCCTGAGCAATATAAGTTCTACAGGTAATAAAGTTTCTTTCACCTCGATTTTGCTTATTATACATTTTTCTCAATTTTGGAATATTCTTAATAAGTGCTCATTTAATTTGTCTAATTGAATACATAATCCCTTGCAAGTATTTTTTTCTCAAAAATATGTTTTTTATACATAGTGATTCAAAAAGGTGTTGGCAAACTTAAAATAACACTAAAATGAGGCTATTTATTCATTTCCAGGACGACTTATAATTGTTCATGCGGGTTCGCAAGATGGTTTTGTTCCTGGAGCCTGTCTCATTTTCAAGGCTGGCTGTGCCACTGGTGATTATCACGGTCAAATGAACCAAGAAAATTTCACGAAGTGGCTTACTGAAAAACTATTTCCTAACATTCCTCCTAATAGTATTATAATAATGGATAATGCACCTTACCATTCAGCTTTGGAAGACAAGCCTCCAACTAGATCTTCTCTAAAAAGAGACATCATCACGTGGTTGAGCAAAAAAGGTATAGAGCATGATCCTAATGCTAAAAAAATGGAGCTTTATGAAATAGCTTGTCTACATAGGCCACCATCTGATGAGAAAAATTATAAGATAGATAATTTAATAAGAAGTTTCGGACACACCCCACTTCGAACGCCACCCTATATGTGTCAGTTTAATCCCATAGAGATGATTTGGGCACAAGTAAAATTTTTCATTAGAAGCCATAATACAAGCGGCGAATTTACTATAAAAAAACTAGATGAAATTTCTAATAAGGCCATCGCTTCAGTAAGTGCCAGTGACTGGCAAAAGGTTATTGGACATGTTATAAAAATTGAAGATGAATATTGGGAAAAAGACAGTCTCATTCAAGAAATACAGGAAGAAATAATAATCAACATAGGAGGTGAAAGTGATAGCAATGACAGTTCCTCAGACAGTGATCATGACTCTAATCAGGATTGAAACTATACTAGATTGGCTACCTTTTAGAATTTTTAGATATTCATTTATTATACTATTGGTTTGTGGCTTTTAGTATCTCAGTAGAAAGTCTAATTCTATGTGTTGTTTATGGGTTATTTCATCAAGAAATTACTTTTTGTTTTCCTATATTTTTCTATTCAGTCAGATATTTTTGACTTGTTGTATTCTATTTTAGAAGAATGCATAATTTGTTTTGCTGTTCAATCATAATGCGTACATAGGAATATTACTTGTTGCCTAAAAAATATATTTATTTTGTTCTCAATATTCAGTGTTTGTGTATATTTATTTCTTATAATGTATGTTTGGTATCACGTCATTATGAATCGCAAAAAAATATTAATACTACCAGTTGTAATAAAATATAAATTCAATTAATAATTCAAGTCTCTCCGATCTCCGCCTATGACTCCATATAAAATCGTCTAATGGTAAGGTTTTTTCATCGCATTTCCCCCTTTCGTCCCTAGCAATCTTTGGCTGGTCGATCAATAAGAACAATTTGTGGTTAGCTTTGAATACAGAAGAAAAATTGATAATAGCGAGAGAAAGTGAGCTTTGTCGAATTAAATTATGATGCAAAGTGCAAAAATAAATTACTATAGGAGGAACTCGACTAAATTCCCTTCAAAAAGTCTTTTCATATGTTTTATCGCAAAAGCTCCATTTTTCGATGTTTCAGATGTAGCTGTTAATTTAAAAAAAATGAGGGTTAAAATATTAGGGGGAGGAAATTGTAAGGAGTGGCAGAGGGTGTATCTTAATTTTTTAGCGGTAGCATATTTATATGCTTCTAGCCCCGGTCATTCCAAGCACCAATTACATATATGTAAGGCAAATATTTCTCCTGCTTTTCCCTTTATAAGGCTTAAAACTAAAGAGAAAAGAAAATATCGTGTCACGGAAGAGGCTTTGTCCGGGTCCCGTCGGCTACCAACTCGCGGGCTTGATGGCTCCCGCCTCATAACGACATTTTTACAGGGGAGGTAATTAGACATTGGCAATATGAAACTATATTTATATTATGATTATCTATCAGCCCTGAAAAAAATAAGAGAGGACAGCTGATACTTATGAGGAATCACGCATTAAAAATCTTAAATATTGTACACAAAACTGCAAATTCTAGGAGGCAGTCAGATTCTCAGAGGGGTGGCATGGCTTTATCTTGTATTGTGTTTGACTGTGATTCTACCGATGTCCTTTGTTATACATGTTCTTTCTTAAAAGGACCTAATTCATGCCCTTTATAATCTTTTATCAACTGATCACAGGATTGTGCGGAAAATGCAGTGGCCATCCATTTGTTACCTTTTTCTATCAGATGGCTATGAAAAATGCTTAGATCTAAATGTAAATCCTTCAACCTATTATTATTGAATATGATTCGAAATTGTAGAAAACGATTCTTCTAGTTTTGTGTAACCTAGTTTTCTGAAATTGCCTATCATGAACTCTAGTTTATACAGTATATTTGCTACAAGAAATTTCAGTTTCATATTCCATGAAATCGGTTTTACGAATCGTGATTATCAGTGTGTATCGCGCCATGATAAGTATAAATCTTAAAGCGCTTCATTCAATATGAATAGAAAAAACATAAATATTCTGATTTTTCCAGAATGACGCTTACCACAGAAGACACATTCAAACACACCCACTCACACACACTCACACACACACACACACACACATATATATATATATATACTCGTATATACAGGGTGGCCCATCCATGTGTGGACGGAATATTACTCATAAACAAATACATTTTGGGAAAATCCATTTATGGTATGTTATAAATGACATTTGAGGGCAGATTTCTAAAATATTGGCAATTATACAGGGTGTCAAAATTTTGACCTACGTATCAAAGTTGCGATTTTTTAAATACAATACCTCAACTCTTATTGCACATTTGGATGAACCAAAAGAAGAAGATTGATATGGCATACTATGGGGTTTTGGTAATTAGCTACTGAGATGTAAGGTGTTTTGACCAGAAAAACCGTCCAGTTCGGCAACCCTTCATTCCGCCATTTTTAAATTTGGAGTGCTGAATTTTCTATAAAAAAATTACACACCTCAGCTTTCATCTTATTTGTTATTTTTTCGAATTTTTGTTTGCTCATAAGGGGTGGTCGACAACGTAGATTCAAGTTTTTCTCAAAAATTTCAAATACATCACCCTGTATATTTGTGCGAGTTTGGATTCATTTTTTTCATAAGATCTTTTTGATACTAGACACATAAGGGTTTTTACGGCTATTTTTTCGGTTATTAGCACGTATTTTATGGAACGGCTTAATTCCCTAAAATATCGCATCATCCTTGGAAACAAATAAATTGTTGATTAGTTACAAACTGTCAAAATTAGCTTTGCGAGCATTATAATAAAAACGTATTTGAAAATGAATTTTTCTAAAGAAGAAATGGTGAATATGGTGTTCGTTTTGGGCAAAGCCCAAAGAAATAGTTTCCTAAGACCTCGCATTTATAAGCAATGGTACCCTAATATGCGACAAGGCCGGACACATTTTCCACACTACGAGAACGTTTTGAACCAAGTGGAGTAGTGGAATATAGTAAAAACGTATAAATAATCCAATAAGGCGAATCAGTTGGAGGTTCTATTAATGTACAGGAAAATCCCCATTTAAGTGCACATCAAATTGGAGCAGAAACTGATATATGTAGAAGTTCTGTCCAAAGGATTATTTACAAGCATAGGTACTATCTATATCACCTATGCTTGCATCAAGGCCTTGTCCTCAGGATTTCGCAGCTCGAATGGAGGTAAGTAGAATAATTAATGCTAAATAAAGTGAGTGAAGACACTACTTTCCTGGATAAGGTTCTTTTTAGCGATGAGGCAACTTTTAACAACATAGGTGTTGCCAACAGGCATAACATGTACTATTATGCGACGGAAAACCCTTACTGGGTTAGGCAAATAGATTCTCAAAACAAATGGAGATGGAGCTTAAATGTTTGGGGAGGAGTTATTGGTAGACAAGTTATCGGGCCTTTCTTTTTCGACAACGGATTAACAGATACAGGATACTTGAATTTTTTGATCATTTGCCTTTGCTTTTGGAGGATGTCAACCCAATAAAGTTACTTGGAACTATCGAAGTTTGGAATTCGGACCGAAACTATCCGAAACCGAAACTGAAGCCAATATTCGGTTGGATCGGATCTATCATATTTTAAATATAGATATCATAACCACAGATTCATTAACTAAATGTTGGATATAACTACTAAGGAAACACTAAGTACTACTTTTACCAAAACGCCGAGTACCGAGTACTCGGTAGGATTCTAATACCGAGTACCAAGTAGTCGGCCGAGGTGGACTTACTTGCGCTATGTTATTTCAACTGCTGTTAGGGATATTAAAATTATATTTGCGTTGCCTCTATTTTCTTTTTGATTTGTATACCTTCCCAAGAAGTTAACGCATCACAGAAAAAGAGGGTTGTACAGCTTAGACAACTTTTTGTGAATAAACCGTTGCATGTTAATGTACTTAAAAGTCTTGCAACAGCTCCATATATGATGTTCACTGCGGAATTCAGCAGCTTCAATATGAAGTTAAATACCAAATTTTGACATTATATTTATGTAACATTTTTTTAATATATTGTCCAATCCTTCCTGTTACAAGAGAGTTCATTAGTAAGATATTCGAAAACGACATTTTAAACATACATCTTTGAAACCAAACCTAAAAGGTTTTTCAGCTGGTTTTGAGGGGACGTTCCAAATGAGACACAAATCAAAACTGCTGGATTTCGAGGCGTGACCAATTCAGATTTGGAAAGAACTTAATCTAAATTATCACTATGTATAAATAAAGATTTTCTTCGCAGAAATGTGGGACACTGGTTATTTTGACATTTGCTGCATTTTATTTCGTTTTATGGATTTTGTTGTTTTTGTGAGTTCTTATGAATGATAAAAGATGAAATAAAAGCTGCAAAAAGGCAATTGTGCTTCACTTTAACTAGCTATAGTAGCTGCTCCATGGTCTTACCGTAAGTTTCATTAAAAAACATGGAGTACCTTGTATATAAAAAGTAATTTTCGTAAATACGGTCAATACATTGGCTTACTAGAGAAGTCGGCAAACATTTACTAAAAGTCATCCAAATCAGGCATTTGATAATGACAAAGAAATGCTGTAACCTTTGGCTATTCATCAATTACATGTAAAGATGTTTTGGGAAAAGCATGTGTGTGTGTGTATCTTGCATTGAGACCGAGTACTCGGTAAAATTGGTCGAATATGCCGAGTACCGGGTAGAAAGCGAGTACTCGCTGCATTACTAATAACTACTACATGTTTTACAAGATCCATGAAGCAAGTACTAAATCCTTATTATTTTTGTCACTCTGACAGTCTGTTAGTGGCTTTGAGTAGCTCTGATAAATGAACTAACAGATCGTAAATCGTAAAACTCCCAAAAGGAATATTATAAATATGTACAAAGCTTCCGCTGAAATGACGGAAGAACGTATACAGAACTACTACAGGCAGCATATTATAAACTACAGATGGAGCCACTCAACAAAGATCATGAGCATATACAAATGAACACCTATAGTGTGCATGTTCCACAAAAAATGAGTCTATAGGTAGTGGTTTCAGGATTGTAACGTGTTAATGCTGTTATTTTGCTCAACCACGTCTATAACAGCAAAACGACGTTTCAAGCTGATCGTTTGCATACTCCTGAGAGCTTTGCGCCTTGGTCTTTAATGTCCAAAGCTGCTCAAGTAGTGACATGCAGTAGCAAAACGTATAAGGGTTTGGGGTATTTAAGCGTCTAAGCCTTTCAACCTCCTTACCACCAAAACGGTAAAGTACCTAGTAGTATTATACAGGCCTATAGGCCTTAAATTACGAACCAAATGATTCATAATTTTTACCACATAGCCTTCCTCCAAATTCATGCGGGGGTGCACACGTAAAAGGAATTAAGCTTCACGTAATATGTAATATGCAATTTTGAAGGCTTCACGCTCCGGTCTTTGATAATCAGTGTTAATCTGAAAGTTTTAAACTTCAAGCTTTTTACTCATAGCATTGGTTCTGAAAGATTCCCACTCTGGTGCTTAACGGTCGGAGCTACTTCGACATACTAATAACAACAAGTAGTGATAAAACGAATAAAGATTCCACGAAATATCTGAACCCATAAGACCTCAAACCTTGTATTTGATCACATATCATTGTTAGGGATGGTCAAAGATGAGTAAAGTGAACGAACTCACCTCGCTGTCAACGACCACTCGAACTAAAATCCTCCACGGTCACCATTTTCACTCACTCAACACCTTGGCAGCAACTCAATCAAAAACAATCGACTGGCTCTGATATTGTTAATATCTGTGACTGATTTAATTATATTTCAGAGTACAGTTAACTTGTATCTAAATATGACTAGCTTATGTCTAAGCCAAACAGCAAGTGAATATAACCATATTAAATTGTGATAGCCTTGTTCTGTTATCTGGATATGGCCGTCTCATGTTCCTTCTCTCTCCGACACGCAGACGACGGGCTTTCAAAGCTCGCAACTTCCGTCCCAGCCGAGGCTAATCTCTAAAGCTGTGTGTACGAGTCTCAGCAGCCAATGGGAGTGCCCCGTCAAAGCTCGGGGGATGCGGGTTGGCCGCGCTAGGGGTGCGTTGCTGTGGCAACGCCAATAAGGGTGCCGCCGCGCAGAAATGGCGGATGCTCTCGCTCCGAGGCTTGTGTTCGATTTTTATATTTTGACAGAGAGCTTTCGTTTTTTGGGATGGAAGCGGCGACGTATCCTGCGAATGCTTGTTTGTCGAATAAAAGGAAAAAGAGAGACGCTTTGCAGATAAATTAACGGTGTAAGGCGTTGAGTTTTGAGCACTTTTGTGGATCTAGTGACTTTTGGGATGATAGCTAATTTTAGACGAATGTTGTGGAAACATACCTCCGGCAACTTAGATTTAGCGATTGCAGCAACAACCTGCAGTATTATTATCTTTTGGCTAGTTTATGATAGACATATCTGCAGGGACCTATTGATATAGGTGTTATCTGTGACTGGAGAGATCATCATTATTGACCGCATTGTCCCACTGAGAAGTATTTTGTTCCTCCCTGAGTACCTACATAACTATAAGAAAGCACACAGCTAAATAATAATGCCATTTGAAATGGTATCGTGCTAGCCTCATTACGTCAAATTGACAACACAACTTTATTTTCCAGCCTATTTGGAAGCAATTGAGAAAATACTAGTATTTGGTATGGCTCGTTCTGAGTAGTTCAATATTCTCTAGTTTCGAAAAACGACTTTTAATGCGTGCAGAACGAAAACACAACCAACAAACGTTAACAACCTACTCCTCTCTGAAACTGAAATGGACTAGTTACCTACCCACGTCAAATCTGCTTTATATGTATTCATTTTAATTCACCAGTTTAACACCAGGCTACCAGATGTAAAATGAAGTATAAAGCGTCATGATTGTTGATTTACGTATATGCTGGGGTGAATAACGTTGTAAGGCGTTGGGTTTTGAGCACTCTTGTGGATCTAGTGACTTTTGGGATGATAGGCTAATTTTAGACAAATGTTGTGGAAACATACCTCCGGCAACTTAGATTTAGCGATTGCAGCAACAACCTGTAGTATTATTATCTTTTGGCTAGTTTATGATAGACATATCTGCAGGGACCTATTGATATAGGTGTTATCTGTGACTGGAGAGATCATCATTATTGACCGCATTGTCCCACTGAGAAGTATTTTGTTCCTCCCTGAGTACCTACATAACTATAAGAAAGCACACAGCTAAATAATAATGCCATTTAAAATGGTATCGTGCTAGCCTCATTACGTCAAATTGACAACACAACTTTATTTTCCAGCCTATTTGGAAGCAATTGAGAAAATACTAGTATCTACATATTTGGTATGACTCGTTCTGAGTAGTTCAATATTCTCTAAAGTTTCGAAAAACGACTTTTAATGCGTGCAGAACGAAAAGACAACCAACAAACGTTAACAACCTACTCCTCTCTAAAACTGAAATGAACTAGTCCCTAGGTCAAATCTGCTTCCTATGTATTCATTTTAATTTACCAGTTTGTCACCAGGGTACCAGATGTAAAATGGAGTATGAAGCGTCATGATCGTTGATTTACTTACTGGCGAAAATATTTACATCTTATAAAATCGAGCATGGTTTATAGTGTTAGTAGTGAAATAATTCAATACTTACCACGTTTATAATATCCCTCGGTGTTATGCGCCTCGGGATATAAAACTGTGTGACTTACTTCAGCCTAGGTATGTAATGTACTATTTTCGGCTCGTCGCCAAAGTTGATTACCATTTCACTCAGTTTGGTAGTTTTTAACAAGACGAGATTATCGATTTGCTTCTGTTTAGTCGGTAAAACTTTGTGATCACAAAGTTTCTGTCACCAGCAACTCGTGCACCGAATTTGTAGAAATTTGTTGAACGATATGTGGTGATGTGATACCGAGCATCATATCTATTTTGGCTTCGTATGCTTACCGATGTCTCAGTAATCCTTTCAAACTATATCTTCCACGTTTTTATTTTTCTGTTTTATTCGGATTTGCAGTCTTATTCGTTGTGTATATTTAACTTCATACCCATAGATTCTTATCCACCACAGTTTGGAAAGCTATCGCACTATTAAGAATTTTTCAGGGACTCATAATGGAAAACTTACGTCGATTGTTTTGGATGAAAATCAACAGGTAGAATGTTCTATACCAAAAATCTGATATTCCAACCTGCATGGCCTTCGTCCAAATGCGTTTGTATCGCGATGCATAAATATCACAGATTTGACGTTACTAGCAGAATTACCGTATATCCGAGGCACAATCCTACGACAGTATGATAAAGTACCGTGAGGAAAATCAGTTACAAAAGTACCCGAACAGATTCCATACCTACGTGTTCAAACTTCATCGTCTATATGAAGCTATCAAAAGTAGTTGAATAACATAGTTTCGATGAAATAGGAATCGCGACAAAGCTCTATTTAAATAAATCGCTTGAAGAAATCCAAACAATTCTCATGGAACGTGAAAGAAATCTGAAATTGAATTGTCCCGTGATGCCAACCAGATCGAAGTCAGCGCATACCCGATCGCGATTCGAGATTTTATCCTTTGAATTCTCTTCGATCATAAAACTTGGCAATTTTGTTTTCTCATTCATAGTATTTATATTCATGTGTTACTGTGAAGAATCGAAATGTGAGCAAGATTTTTGGAAAAATTTCTAATTTTCTTATTAACTTATCAGATGAACAGTAATGAATCAGTCATTATTATGAACAAAGTGCAAAGTTCACTCTAAATCTTATTCCTTAAATCATTTTGGATTGACATACAGGGTGTTAATGAAGTGTGTAGACGAATCCTTGGTCATTTTGAAGACTAAATGTTCATATGAACATGGGTCCATAACGGCTTTCTTTTCGAGCTAGAGCACTATCACTAAAGAAATACGAGTAATGTTCCAAATATTTCTATGAATAGTGAAACATATTTATTGAACAGTTGGTATAACCCATGATAAATTTTCCATGTTTTGCAAGTTGCTGAGGCTCAATAAAGTTAGATATTTTTCAAGGCAAAAATAATTTTTAGCTTTAACAGTAGCGTGCGTACGGGTCTTGACTTCGATATTTTTTGAGAAAAAAATGGTACGCCAATAATTTTTTGCCAAACGAAAATTATTTTTGAATTCCCCGTTCAATTTAAAACAAATGATCTTTTCTGGATTGTTTTCCTTAGATGCGCCATTTTTGAGTAAAAAAATAAAAACTGTTCTATTATCTAACTTGCAAAATTATTGATTTAATTGAAAAAATTAAACACATTAGGGGTAATGAACAACAACAACAACTGACAACATAAACATAACATTAAAACCAACGAAATGATTTCAAAAATTGTTGAAAATGGCCCCCTTCACTTAGTATGCTTGCTTCCACCCTCCTTCTCATGGAATTGCGCACTCGTTGAAGTATCCCTGGAGTGTTTTTTATTCTTTTTCAACTGTGCGATTGGGGCAGCATTATTAATACATATTGTCTAATTATTTTATGGTGTGTGTAAAAATGACTGATTTAAGATAATCTCTTGTTTTTTTGTCAAAATATCAACTTTTTTTGGTCAATATTTCTGTCGCGATAGCTTCAGAACAAATAGTCGCACAGACATGAGATTTCGTGATAGCATTACAAATGGATAAAGGAAGGTCGCATAAGGTTCATTTGAGAATTACGTTTTTTCTTTCGCAAAAATATTTTTTCCTTATCGGAGAAAAACAATTTTTCAGATATTGTTCATACTGAACATAGAGAAGTTATAGAACAAGCCACAACAAAAAAATAAGCTTTCTACTTCAAACGGTCTCAGAGTAGTCGAGGCAATTGGATATTAATCGTAGCAAAACCACGCCTCCCGCTGACCACGCCTCCATCGAGTGATAAGTGGCTAGATATAAGACAGGTGCCTTGTTCGGCATGCTAATTATTCACCGTGTTGCCACCCGTTAGAAACTGAAATTTGTCGTTTTGTTTTGTCTGAATGTTGCTATTCCGATTAAACAAATTTGTTTTGTATGAAAACTATGATACCGAAATGAATGAAAATTGGAAAAATATTAAGTAGGCATGTAGCAAGCACACAATATAAGGCATTTTGTATTGAACTCTTCTCCTGCTATTTAAGATATTATTGTTGTTCATTTATTTTTTCATTCCACTCAAAAATAACTTCTGTGAAAATTTCAGTGGCAAAGATTCTCCTATTTCCTTAAGAACTCCTTCGGGGACTAGCAACAGAGTGTGCAAAAAAGTAACTGAACTGCAGTAACAACGCCAAAAGCTTGGTTTACTTGTAGCTAAACCACTAAACAGCGACCTCGGTCGCAACTGTTTTGGGAGAAATTCAAATTAATTTTGAGAATTACCAAATTGGTTTTAAATCGTGAGTATGTATGCTGGAAATATTTTCCACAGTTCTGCGAAAAGCCTTCGGATTCTTCTGGTGCTGCTGTCCTCATTTTCTAGTCCAAATCTGGAAGATAGGTAACGCCTAGTGCATAAAATCAAAATGAGATTTTTGTTTTTTCTCTTATACGAGTATATATGCACGTAAGCATGCAATCTACCTGCTTTTTCACCTGTCTCATTGCTGACGGTTATTGAATTACTACCTGTAAATTCATAAAATCCGAACTGGGATTTCCGGAATTTTATTGAATAGCCCGTCGGGAGAAAGACAGATTAAAATGGCAGGTAAATTGCATATCTTATGTAAAGGTATAGGAAAGAAAGCAAAAGTGGCGTCAAGGTTAGCGCCAGGAAATCAGTAGAGGAGCTACAGAAATATAAGGCAGAATCCATAATGTTTTCGCACCAAATTGTGTGCATCGTATTTGTAGTTAGTTCTAACTCACCATCGCGGTATTTGAACAACTGTAATGGGTTGTCCCTACTTAGTCTCATCAGTAGAGTACAAAATTACAACGCGTGGTCTCTTGGTAATTGCGCAGCTTAGTGTTTTATTTTTCCATGTAGTGTATACATTCAGCTCTATAAATATTGCCACATTTTCCTAAATTATCCTGTATAAATAGACTTTCTTTTTTCCAGATTATTACTACAGAAGCGAAGCTGATCAAGAATCTTCATCATCCCCAACCATCCGCTGTCCTCCTCTTGCTTCTCTTCCTGTGGTGGATAATGGGACTGGAGATACTGAGGTTTTATGCGACCCAAGAGATGATAGCCAAAATTGAAGATTATTTCGAAGTCACGCGCGACGAAAACCTCCGAAATATTTCTGAGAGGCTGGAAGGTAGGAGAATAGCCAACTTAGGACATGTACTGTTAGAGTATGGCAAAGTGGTCAATCACTCTAAATACTGTACAATGGGCAGAATGGACTTTGTGGAGGAAAAGAAGATGGGACACCTCATCAAATTATTCTTTCATTGTGACAACTGTGAGAAAACAATGGTGATAGAATCGGAGCCACCATCTAATACAAACAAATCCATCAATACAGCTGCAGTTTGGGGGATTATTTCAACAGGGATTGGTGACAGTCAATATGAAGAGCTTATGGGTGTCCTAGATATACCAGCTACGTATGGACGTGCATTACGGTCCTAATGCAGCTGCCGAGGATATAAACGAGCAAGAGATGGAGAAGAGGAAAGACAAGTTTCTGCAGACTCTACCCAACCGGGTAGAGTCAAACAAAAAAATTGCAGAGCTCGCAACATCCACAAGAGGCCAGCATGAAAATGCTTTGTGGAGGAGTTTACGCAAAGAATATTTGACGGCATCTAATTTCGGTCGTGTAATAAAAAGGAGAGCATCTACTCCCTGCCATAACATAGTTAAAAACCTGTTATATCACGTTGACAGCCTGCAAACAGCAGCGATTATGTATGTCAGAGTACACGAAGCTATAGCCCGACATAAGTATGAGCAGCAAACAGGGACATCCGTTGAAGAGTGTGGACTTTTTGTGAGTCAGGAGTATCCTTTCTTAGCAGCTTCACCGGATGGCCCCGTTGACAGATATGGCCTGATAGAAATTAAATGCCTGCCTTCAATCAGGGGATCCCTAATAGATGGTGTGAAGAGAACATCATGCTACACAATAGAAAACGGTGCCGTGTCCCTAAAAAGAAATCACAATTATTCTTTCCAGGTTCAAGGGCAACTCAACATCACCGAGCGCAGATTCAGCGACTTCAATCTCTACTGCGATGTCGATTTCAATGTAGAGAGGATATACAGGGTGTTCCATAATTATTGCGACAAAATGATAGGGGTTGTAGAGGGCATCAAAATGAACAATTTTGCCTTATAAACCCCTGTTCGGAAATATGCCGTTTGGGCTACAGCAAAAAAAAAGATCAGTTTCTTGAAACAGCTTACCTACAGTAATTGCTCAAAGTGTCCTCCACCTTGCTCAATACACAGCTGTGCACGATTGTTCAATGATCGGCGAACTCTGTGGCATACCCCCGGTATGTCCTGAACATGTGCGGACGCGGCCATCACTCTTCCCAGTAGCTCTTGTTGGTTGGGAACAGGAGTTTCGTACACTAAAGCTTTCAGATGGCCCCAGAGAAAATAATCCAGTAGGGTCAGGTCGGGTGGCCGCGCAGGCCAAGGCACAGGGCCACCTCGGCCTATCCACCTGTTTGGAAATTTGTCGTCCAAATACTGCCGCACTTGTAAAGAAAAGTGGGCTGGAGCGCCATCGTGTTGAAACCACATGTTGGCTCTTATATTCAGTGGCACATTTTCTAATAGTTCCGGTAGCACATGCTGTAAGAATCGACCATAAGCATGCCCATCCAAACGTGGCGGAAGCAAATATGGCCCGATGATATGCTCGTCCACAATGCCGCACCAGATGTTAATTGAAAACTGATGTTGGTCTCTATGGCATGGCAGCCATGGCATGAGGGTTTTCTTCATCCCAAATGTGACTATTACGGCTATTAAAATAACCGTCCTTTGTAAAACAGGACTCGTCAGTGAACAAAACGTAGCGACCAAAGTTTGGTTGCCTCAACTCCTGCTGCAGCCACCAACGACAAAAACGTCGACGCGGCAGATAGTCTTCTGGACCCATGGCTTGGACTTTTAAAAGGTGGTATGAGTGTAGTTGCTGGTCATGGAGAACCCGCCAAACAGTAGTTTGAGACGCTCCCATGTCATGTGCAATAGCACGCACGCTTGTACGCGGATTGGCCTCTACATGATGCAGAATCGCTTCCTCAAATTCTACTGTGCGCCTCGTGAAGGGCCGCCATGCTCCCGCGAGGTGTCTGATGCTACCACTGACACGAAGACGTCCATGAATCCTTGCAAAAATGGCGTGATGCGGATGAGGACGTTCTGGAAACCGTTGGGCCTAGATTCGCGAGGCTCGTCTTCTGTAACCACCAACTTCTCCGTAAATTAAATGCATATCCGCAAGTTCCGCATACGAATAACGCTGCATTTTAACACTAAGGTACTGTTATTTACTATCTAGTTTGACGCACCACTCGGATAAATTAAATGAATCGGTGTGGAGAATTTACGATAACAAAAATGTAAACACAGCAGGCTTTTTTTTACAAACTGGCGAGACCATGAAATGTGCTAGACGAACATTTTGCAGCTGGTGAATTTTTTGTTTCTCCTATGAGCTCTTAAGGTAAAATTAGCGGTAGTGCTCAAACGGCATATTTACGAACAGGGGTTTATAAAGCAAAATTGCATATTTTTATGCCCTCTACAAGCCCTATCATTTTGTCGCAATAATTATGGAACACCCTGTATAAGGGCGATAAGCTGTGGCGTGAGACGATGGTGCCCAAGTTAGGGTATTTTTATAAAGAGTATATTTTGCCCGAACTGCAGGCTGCAGAATTCCTCGTGGTATGCCAGTACGAGAAAGTACAAACATACCAACTCAACATGTACAAAGTAACCAGTAGTTTAGTAGTATTATTTATTTTGTATTTTATATAGATACCTACATCATACGTATATATTTGAGTTGTATTTTACATTTGAAGGTTTTTGTTTTTGCAATACCTCTCATCCACTTTTTTTACTATTTATAAGTAAGCCGGTACTATCAGCTTAATTAATTTTTTTATTTATTTTTGTTGGGGTTCGATGCTGCCAATTTAATTCACACTAAAAGCAAATTCAAAATCGCATGCAAGCATAGGAGCTGATATACATGAAAACTATTTAAATTTTTAGTTTTGCATCTTATATACAGGGTTATCCAAATTAGTAACTTTGTTATTAGTGAAAATACAAAGTTGTTTGAATTAGCAAACTAGTAGCATTTTTAACGCTGGTAAAAATGAGAAATAAAAAAAAACAATTGAGAGTCGTTATTTTGATTTTTTTCAGAAAAATAACATTTTTTTAAATGGAAACCCCTGTATATTATATTTTTTTCTGTTAAAGCATCAAATTTTATACAAAAAAGCTTACAATAACTTTTCTCCTAGGTTACAAATTGTTGAAGTTATGGCCTCCAATCTGAAACAATTAAATTGTATCGACAAACTTTATTTTCAACTTATAATCTTACAAAATACAATAACAATTTTTTTTAAAGAAGATGCTCGAAAACACCACCTTGTTCTTCAATACATTTTTGGGCACGTTTTTCAACTGCTCGAACTGTCTTAAGTATGGTCCTACCATCTATCTGGGTTATCTTTTCCCTAACTGCAGTCTTTAACGCGTCAAGGTTATCGTACCTTCGCTTGTAAATTTGGTTCTTTAAGTAACCCCACAAGAAGTAATCAAGTGGGTTTAGATCTGGTGATCTGGGAGGCCACTGTATTGGGCCATTTGTTCCTATCCACTGATCATTAAAAGTAGTACTTAGAAAATGATAAGTACCTCTGGAGTTGTGGGCAGGTGCGCCATCTTGCTGAAAATGCAGATGATGTCTACTTATAAGATCCAATTCGTCTAAGAAATTAGTCAGAATTTCTGACATAAATTCCACATATCTTTCACCAGTTAGGGTTCCCTCATAAAAGAACGGGCCAACAATTTTTGAACCAATTATACCGCACCAAACGTTGAAACTGAAACGGACTTGTGGGCCTCTTGGATGTACTAACAAAAGATTTTCTCTTGACCAATAATGGTGGTTTTTTCTATTAAACATTCCAGAATTTGAAAAATTTGATTCATCTGTCCATAAAAGGTAACGAAACTTATTTACATTTTGGCGACAGAAGCTAAGATACCAATGGCAAAAAACAAGTCTTCTCTCTGGATCCCCTGCCAAAAGCGTTTGAACTGGTCGGTATTTATACGGAATAAATTTGTATTTTTTTAAAATCCTTTGAACAGTACCATAACTGAAATTAGAGTCCTTGAGAATATCTGCTATTGAATTCTCACGATAAGCTTCAAAATATCCAATAACTGCAATTTCCGTGGCCTCGCTTATTATGAATTCTTTTTTTGCCCTTGTTTTAGCAAAAACATTTTCGTTGCCCCTAAATTTTCGATAAAGTCTCAGAAAATATCGTTCATACGGTTGAATGCGAGCGGGATATAATTCACTGTAGTATTCTCTTGCTCTCAAGGAGGATTTTCTGCACACTAAATAGCATTCTAACATATCACACTTTTCTTCATGGGAGAACATTTTTCTTTAAATTAATGACACAATAAAGCTTATAAACAAGTATTTACACTAATGTTTGACATTATTTGATTTTATCATTGTTTTCCAAAGCCTTCTAGTTGCGAGTATGTCCAGTTTAACAATTTGTCGCTTATCTTAATGCTGTCAAATCGCGAACGCCATGTTGTTTTCATAGCCGTCTTAATATTATAATACTGCAAATAATTAAAAATATTTATCGTTATTTTGACTTTATTTTTGACTTTAGCGGAAAAGTCATTATGAACTTTTTTGTTTAAAATTTGATGCTTTAACAGAAAAAAATATAATATACTGGGGTTTCCATTTAAAAAAATGTTATTTTACTGAAAAAAATCAAAATAACGACTCTCAATTGTTTTTTTTATTTCTCATTTTTACCAGCGTTAAAAATGCTACTAGTTTGCTAATTTAAACAACTTTGTATTTTTACTAATAACAAAGTTACCAATGGTGGACACTTAATTTGGATAACCCTGTATATATTATAGGTACATTTATACTGAAACTGTTTTTATTTGATTAAAGGTTTATAACTACGATGCGTATCTTTTACAACAGTGTATATACGATAAGTTTCAAAGGTCTCGCAACTGATACGTGAGTATAATATTTTAGCCAAAAAGTAGCAGTTGTACATTCCAATATCGCGGATTATGCAAGGCAGATGCGTCGTTTTACCTAGCAACGGAAAAGAACGGACAGTAATCTTGTATTCAACAATAATTTATAACTGGCGTGCGCTACAGCTACTTTACTGCAAAAGAGAATATAAACACTCAGACCTACAAATTTCTTAAATACATTTTTTTTCCTGGTCGTAGATAAGCTTATTTGTGATATATACGTACATATATTAGTTGTAGATGATTGACCATTTACTTATACAGGGTGTTTCAGTTTATTGTTGCATAACTTTGAGATTCGATAGAACTTTTAAAATTAATGCATAAAGTCTATATAAACATGGGTCGAAAAATGCGTGGTCTCCGAAATACAGGGTGTTTAAATTTACTTTCTAAAATAGTTCTTTTTAAATATTTCGAACAATATTTGTTGTATAATAGTGAAAATTGGTATACAAGGGTTTTTTGGCACGACAAAACGAACCATGAGCATAGTTTTACTGTAGCCGCTAGAGGGCGCTCTCTACTGTAACTGTAGTGTATTAAAATGACCGAAAAATTTTTCTTAGTGCAATTTTTTGCTTTTTGAATAAAAAAACTGATTCTTCGCACTTTTCAACATAAAAAGCTCTCTTGTGAGTTTTCGTTATAGTTAGCCGTTTTTGAGATATTTCGATTTTTAAGGTTCGATGCATTTTTAATTATTTATGGGAAAATAATATTTTTTTACATTTTTGATTTGGGCATTCGAAGTAATTAAGATGATCGTTTAGATTGTGTTTTTAAACACATCAATAATTCCTAACTCCAAATAAAAACAAAAAAACAGAATATTAATTTGTTTAATTGTCCAATATTATTTTTAACAAATTAAATTAATTATTTACAACTAAAATGCTATTGAATAGTTAGGACAAACATACAAAGTAGTTGCTCGAAATGTAAACCCAATTGTTCAATACACAATTCACATCTACGAATGATCGAACGTGGTATAGCATTATTCAAATAAGGTCTTATTTCATCACATGCATTCCTGATTCTGTCTATTAGCATATCTCTTGTGGTTACGGGGGTCTGGTACACTTTTTCTTTTAGAAATCCCACACAAAGAAATCTGGATTTAGGTGAGGGGATCGTGGAGGCCAGGCGACTGGTCCTCCACGGCCGATCCATCTTTCTGGAGAATTTTCGTCCAGCCAGTTTCTAACTATTCTCGAATAATGAGCTGGACAATCATCAAGTATTTCGGAAGCCACGCATTTTTCGACCCATGTTTATATAGACTTTATGCATTAATTTTAAAAGTTCTATCGAATTTTAAAGTTATGCAACAAGAAACTGAAACAAGTATGCGAACTGACTGTTCGCATATATATACATATATATATATACGTATTCAAAACGCTAAGCCAGTAGGACATCGCTGACCATCTATCACCTCCATATTTTCCTATGGGTGTGATAGTGGCATAGCTACCCGCAAGTAATCATTCAGGTCCTTGCGTCCCACACGTAGGATTATCGACTGAGCGGCACGCGCCGAACGGCTTACCAGCGGGGTAGAGGGTGGTACCAACTATTCGTGATCGGTGGTTATTATGGCAAAATACCACACTGGCCGGCGGAGCGACTAGGCCGCTACACTATGAACCGTTGTTGTGGCAACGTTGTCCTCAGAAACCACGATGAGTAGGTGTGTTCAAGGGATAGTGGGCAAGGCGTATCATTTTATCATGCATTTGTTCATTGCACTGCCACCTTGTGGTCTATGGTCTTTCAGCGGGTAGGTATGAAGGCCATTTGGGACTTGTGTACACTAGTGTCTTAAGATAGCCCCACAAAACGAAATCTAAACTGCTGAGGTCTGGCGACCTTGGTGGCCATTCTTGGGGCCCACCGCGGCCAATCCAACGATTTGGATAAACAGTTTGTAAATAATTACGAACCGCTACACTGAAATGCACTGGTGCACCATCATGCATGTACCACCTATTGTTTCTTATTACTAACGGAACATCATCAAGCAGCAAAGGCAACTGTTGTTGAAGAAAATTGTAATTAGTCTGTCCGTCAAGTCGTCCCGGCAGGAAGAATGGGCCAATAAAGTGGTTGCCAATAATTCCTGCCCATACGTTAACCGAAAATTGGTGTTGGAAATGGGTTTCGGTTACGGATATCAATTTTCTTCTGTCCACAAATGATTATTGTGGAAATTCTGAATGGCATTTGGAGAAAAATTGGCTTCGTCCGTGAACAGAATCATTGATTCAAATTGCGGATTTTGTGTAATTTTTTGAAGATACCACTGACAAAAGGTCACACACCTTGAAAAATCAATGGGAAGAAATGCCTGTACTCTTAAAATATCGTAAGGATATAACAAAAAATTCACTAAAATTCTCCAAGCAATTTGATGGCAAATATTTAAGTGTCTAGCGATCTTCCTCGTACTCGTTTCAGGATGTTCCTCTGCTTCGTGCAGCACTGCTTCCTCAATTTCAGGTGTTCTCATACTTAGAGGTCTACCTTCAGATGTCCCTTTCCGGACAGGACCAGTTTCAACAAGACGACGATGAATATTAGAAAAGGTTCGACTATCTGGCAAAGCATGATCAGGGTATCTCTGGTGATAAATCGGTCTTGCTTGCAGCGAACATATCTGAATAACAGAGACTTGTCAAATGTCAAAAGCCAGTGACATATTCCAGAACAACTAGATATTTATTGCTAAATTTCATTCTTCAATTATTACATTAATTTTCTCGGACAATAGAACGGTTTTTTTTACTAAAAATGGTGCATCGAAGGAAAACAATCCAAGAGAGATCATTTGTTTTAAAGTGAACGGGGATTTCAAAAATAATTTTTATTTGGCAAAAAACCATTGGCGTACCATTTTCTCTAAAAAATATCGAAGTCAATACCCGTACGCACGCCACTGTTGAAGCTAAAGACTATTTTTGCATTGCAAAATATGCAACTTTATTAACCTTCACTACGTACTAAATATCAGTGGAATATCTGAAGCGGTTCCGAAAATATTAATTAATTTCCATTTTTTTTTCCTAAAACGCCAACACCCCGGGTTTTTGTAAGGAAACATTTTTGGACCATAGTTTATAAAGCAAACTAACATTAATTTTTCATGTAGATTCACACTCTTAAATATTCGCATATTATTAAGGAACAACTTGTATATGGATAACTTGACCAAGCGCCATTTGATAGAAGTTTTGCTGACACCCCATGCTCAGTAAATTAATTTATCTATAAAAAATGCAGGCAACATAGAAACCCAGTATTCAAGAGTTCAAATATTTTAAGCCAAGCGCCAAACGTAATATTTGCTGTTATCCATTCTGCAACATTTGACCAAATTTTTGTCTGATTTTAACGAACTCACTTCCAGTATTTTTCTTAAAGTGACGAACTGCCAAATAATTAGCTGTTTGTCACTTGATGCAAATTTTACCATGGGTGGGAATAATCATTATTTTTGCAAACATAACTTGACCAAGAAATATTTTACTTTGTGGAAGGAATAAAAAAACGATTACATAATATAGGTATACATTTGTCATGCATAATTTGGTCCAATTTAACGCCCCGTTTTCCATGTATATTTTCGGCAGTAATTCCTCCGATGTTCATCGTGGCGACGATGCCGTCCTAGGGAATACGGCTCCGGTTGTCCATTAAAAACTCATTAAACATCATCCCTGGCAATTACAAAGTTGGACTGTTCGCTCTCTTCTTGTTTCTCTACTCCTCGTGGAATCTTTGCCAACTAACCGGAACACGCCGACGAAACTTTCCGCCGTCGACGCCAACGCTACGCTGTACAAGGTAGCTGAAAAATGAATGAACCACACTGGAGGTATTTTTGTTGATCAGATACTCCTTCTTGTTCTTCTTCTCTTGTGATGTACTTGCACAGGCCGGCAATTTTCTCTACCAACAAAAAGGAGTCATCAAGTTGATTTCTTAAACGGTGACAGGTACAGAGCGGCTAAAGGCAACCTTCCATTCCTTCAACCAATGGTTTTGTCTGATAATGAAGAAAACACAGGAATAATTTCACCTTTCTAAAGAAAAACTCCGCAACATGGACAAATATGTTATATTGAATCATATACTACATGGCGGGCCATAAGAGTGTTGGCGATTTAAATCTTAAATTTCTAGGAAACGCGGGGCGCGGGTTGGGGGGGGGATAAGCTGTTAGCCGCGCCATTGTCTGGAAATTTAGTCGCCATGGAGCCGTACACGGGAGCGCAGCATGCATTTTGTGTCCAAGCGTATTATGAAGACAATAAATCGGTTATTACTGCTCGACTTCTGTATCGACATGAACACGGTGTATGCGTTTTAAGAGAAGTTCCAAGCACCAATGTGATATGGATATGGATTAGAATGTTCGAAACAATCGACTCGACAGTAGCAATAACAGCTCGTGTTTGTCAAGTTTCTGCAAGATCAGCCGACAATGTAGAGCGTGTTCCTGTTTTAGTTCAGCGAAATTTGCAACAGTCAACACGTAAGAGAAGTCAGGCTTTGGGCATCAAAAAAAACGAGCTTACGGCGAATTTTGAAGCGTGATTTGCATTTGAAGGCTTATAAGATTCAACTAGTCCAAGAATTAATACCAGATGGTGCAAACAACCAACTCTACTTTGTCAATTTGAATTTTAACAACGTGATATTTAGTGATGAGGCCAATTTTCACCTCAATGGCCATGTTATCAAACAAAATTGTCGGTTCTGGTCCGAAACTAATCCCCGAAGCTTGCATGAACGTCCACTTTACAGCCCAGAACTATTCGTGTGGACTGGAATTATGTCAACCGGTATTATCGAACCGTACTTTTTTGAGGACGAAATAGGGCAAGCGATGACTGTTAAAGCTAACAATTATTGCAATATGATAACAGACTTTTTGGTACCAGCTTTGCAAGAACTCCAAGGCAGTACCTCTAGAATGTGGCTTCAACAAGGTGAGGCCACATGTCATACAGCTAGGGTATCTATAGATCTGCTGAAAAGTGTCTTTCCCGGAAAACTCATTTCGAAAAGGGGGGTATTGAATGGCCACCACGTATCCCCAATCTTTCTCCATGCCATTATTTCCTATGAGGCTACCTCAAATCAGTGGTCTACGAGAATAATCCAACTAATTTAGAGCAGCTGAAGAATAATATTGTTCAGGAAAGTAACAAAATACCGAGAACAACTTTTCAACGAGTTTTCCAAAATCTGCAGCTTCGGTTTCAAGAGAGCCAAGCAGCCGAATGGAAGTCATGAATAACATTATTCGTAAAAATTCCTATCTCTCTGCTTTTTAAAAATACATTTACTTTTCTTTTATATTGCGTAGTTATTTTTTAATTGAATATTGATATTGCTAACACTTTTATGGCCGACCCTGTATAAACGTTAAAGTGCAAAAGTACAAACTACCCTTAGTATCGAATTATCTTCTGGACAGAAAATTATACCATCAAAATGACTGTACCAATAATGAACAGTAATCTCGGAAACCTCACTTGCGAGTCTGCTCTGGAAGCCCGCTTTGTTCCTGCCCTTCTATTACTGCGGCATCCAGTGCCGCCCCTGCAGGACTTAATATTAGCTAGACGTCTAAGCTCCACAGCTGCAACCTCGTACTACCTTTTATGGAGGCCAAGCGGACCCCTTTCAGTATGACCAGACCACGATAAGATGGGGGGTCACGCCGCCCCTCCTTAGAGTTTTTCGTCTTGATCAGGAACTTAATTTATAGCCACTTGGTTGAAAAGCGAAATCCTCCTGAAATCAAAGATACCTCGTTTAGCACCCTGCTATGATGGCCTTGGGGATTCAGGCTGAAAACCTGTATACTATTTCTCAGTACATAGCAAGCAAGGGATCTCAATGTTCATTCGCTCTCTTACGCTGAATCTGTTAGAGCCGTTTGAAATGACTATTCAGTCGAACTCTGCTTCTGAACCACAAAAGTCCATAGTCCAGTCGACTAGAAAACTTTGAGATAATATTGCCGTTGCAAACGCATTTCAAGGTCTTCAGATGCACAATCTCTCCGTGAAGTATAATGGAAAGAGCGTCAAGTGGGACATTGTTGAATAACTAGGGCATTACCGCCCAATTAGTGTCAGGAACAGGATATTCCGCCACCAGAAATTAACTGCAAATCTCCCGGTGTATGTCACACAATTGCAGAATACATTTATACAGTTATTTGTTGAAGTTCGTGTCGTGTCCACAGTGCTCCATATAGACTTTGGTACAAGGATTCCATGTAGTTCATAGGAATTGGTTCTAGCTTTGTGTTTGAGGCATACAAGCGTGCATCCTGCTCTAGTGGATGATCACCGTCTACCAAGAGGTCAAACATTCAGACTTGAAGTTGAAATTATTGAATGCATGACTTTTAGTACGAACGTGGTTCACCAATTGGTGCAGCTTCTGGGAGTCAATCTTAAGTTTGGCATGGAGTGTTGCCCTCATGAATGAGTAGTTGTAGCGTCGATACATCAATAAACGGTGATATCAAAGGAGGGAGATCTGATTAACTTTTCCTTTACCCATATATTATCTCGAACCGCTTTCTCGTAGTTGGTGATCTTGTGTTTTTTATACTACATATACCATTTCACCCTTTATGCGGATGATACTCGTACTTCAGTTGTTATATCGAACCAACGCGACACTACATTGAGGAAGAAATGTGAGCATTTCCTCGGAGATATTCGTAGGTGGTTTGGCAGTAAAATTGTATTTGAATTCAGGAAAAAATATCGCTCGTGAGGTTCCATAACGCTCAGAAAGAAAAACAGAAGAAAGTAACGTCAATATTGATAGCTTAAATATACCAGTTGGAAGTTTTGATGAGATGATATCTTGATGAAAGTCTGAATTTCAAAGAACATGTGGGAATAGAGTCAATACAGGGTTTGTCCGGAAAGTAATAGGACTCATTTTCTTCCGCCATGACTGTACTTCGGAGCGTGCGCGCATGGATTCGGTAGAGGGCGTTCCTAGCTAACGATTGAGCGGCTGGTCAGTTGTCTCCGAGCACTTGGAGAGTCAGGACAGGCATTTTCGCGCGACGTGTTTCTGTGAGTGGTGCAAGCCGGAAATGCAGCGTCCGTTAGAGCACAGGTACGCGATTAAATTCTGTGTGAAGCTCGGTAAATCTGCGACAGAGACGTTTGATATGATCAAGCAGGTTTACCCAGGTGTTGCTTTAGCAAGAAGTGGTGTGTTTCGGTGGCACCAGGCCTTTTTGGAGGGCCGGGAAGAGGTCGCTGATGAAGACCGTGCTGGAAGACCTCTGACAAACACCGATAATGTGACTCGTGTGCGCAAAGTTTTGAACTCAGACCGTCGACTAAGTATTCAAGTATTCGTTTAATTGCCCAGATGTTAAATTTACCAAAATCTGTGGTTCATGACATTGTGACACAGCATTTGAACATGCGCAAGGTGTGTGCGAAGATGGTCCCAAAAGTGCTCACTGACGACCAGAAATTGCGGAGAGTGGAAGTGTGCCAAGAAAATTTGAACATGTGTGAAAGTGACCCCCAATTTTTGAATAACGTAATCACAGGTGACGAGTCGTGGATCTTTGAGTATGATCCCGAGACAAAGAGGCAATCTTCCGAGTGGCATACGACGGCGTCTCCTCGCTCAAAAAAGGGAAGAATGAGCAAATCCAAAGTGAAGACGATGCTCATTGTCTTTTTTGACATCAAAGGCATCGTCCACCATGAATTTGTTCCTCCTGGACAAACCGTCAACGCCAAGCATTACATGGAAGTACTCAGGAGACTCAAACGAAGGGTCAGTCGGGTCCGACAAGACATCGCAGCCGACTGGAAGTTGCACCACGACAACGCCCCGGCTCACACCGCCTTTCTTGTGAACAGCTACCTGACCAAGGCCGGCATCCCAACGTTTCCGCAGCCGCCCTACAGCCCAGATGTGCCCCCCGGACATTTTTTTGTTTCCTCGCCTGAAAAGGCCGATGAAAGGCAAGCATTTTGAGACGACAGAGGGGATCCAAGCAGCATGCACCGCGGCTCTTAAGGCTATTCCGGAGAATGCCTTCCGTGACGCCTTCAATGCTTGGTAAATCGTGCTGGCAGCGCTGCATCGACGCAGAAAGAGCCTATTTTGAAAGTTTTTAAAGAATTGTAACGATTGGCTCAATAAAATTTTTTAAATCGACTCAGTCCTATTACTTTCCGGACAAACCCTGTAGTCTCAAAAATTAATTCCCAAATCTATGTCATTAGAAATCTAAAAACAGTTCTAACGGAGAGTCAGTTAGTTGCTATTTATTATGCACAAGTCGAATCGAGATTAAGATACGGTTTGTGCTTCTGGGACTTGTCAACTAATGTTCACCATATCTGAATTATTGAACCAAAAAAGAGCAATTAGATGTATTGTGGGTGTCAATAGTTTATTCCCGTACAAGAATATTTTTAGACCACTGAAATTTTTAACGCTACCCTCATTTTTTGTATACGAACTATCTGTGTATGTTTTTAATAATAGAGATAAGTCTTTACTTGATAAATTTTATGCAACCAGACAGGTTAGTGACTTGAATGTGGATTTTGTCAAATATAATAATATCGCCCCATATACTGGGACCTAGAATATTTAACAAGCTACCAAATGATATAAGGAATGCTCCAATATTATTTAGCTTAAAATTAATTTGAAAGAATTCCTGGTATCTAAATGTTATTAGGCCGTCGCAGAATTTGTTTGTTTATATTTTTTTAAATACATTTATTTATAAATTATTTTTAGTCAAGTAAGTTGACGAATTCTAAGCTTGTATTTCATTTCCTGAAGGATAATAATTAATTTGAATTTGAAAACACTTAGTTACTGGTACAACTGAAAGCATTAAATTAGGGTTGAACACACTATGAGGAAGTAGAAGTGTATTTAGGAAATATTACGTGAAATACGCAAAAAATTGTCAGAACCAAATGTAGTAGGAAGCTGTTATGAAGGTATGGAGAGAAAACTTTTTTAAGATTTCTACTGGCACTGATTCAAAAGTGGGGCGGGAAAATTTGCCACGTTTTATTTCGAGTTGCATTCAAAGCGATACAGAACATCCGTACCCTCCACATGTACTCATAATTAGTAGCCTTATTGTTAGCGCTTTGTGAACATAAATCGGTGCACGCTTCAGGCACGTGTTCGTAACACCCATGCGGTAAATATTTACATTTGATTAGCACCGCCCATTCGTCACCTTATATTTATTATCGTCTCATCACAATGCACGTTGGGTTCTCCATTTTTTCATGGGCTGTTACCCTCGAATTCTCTGAAATGGATAGTAACAGCAAAAGTTTAGACCTTGTTTGGTAGTATGCTCCAGAAAACTGCTAACGTTGTACCAGCTTTTGGATCCTTCATTTATGCAAAAACCAACAAATGAATCCCTTAAGATATTCTTGCCTAATATGTTGAGATACCATTTTTATTCAAACAAAGTAAGCAAAATAAGCTTCTTTTATTTTTGTGGATGAATGATGTGGCAATTTTTTTTTTAAATTATTCTAAATACACTACCAAAGCTGATCATTAAATGAAGGAATATGTAGTTTAACAAAGCTACTGTATGTAAAGTATGCTTCATGAACAGGATTTCCGGGCGTTATGTACCACTCTTTAGCCCATGGACTAAGTACTTTATATCCTAATGCCGTTTATTAATTTTAGCATTCATTCTTCTGATTTAGTGTATGTTATCAGAATATAGCGACTATGGGAAACATCCTTTGCAAGGCAGCAATGCAGCTATCGGTGTTGCACTGGTAGGGTCATCTTATTTATTTTTTATTGTACTGAATTTTTGGTTGGAGATACATTTTTTTATGTATGCCAAGTAAAACAAGCTTTCACTTTGCTTAGGGAAGCCTTGGGATCTCATTTATTCTCACAAGCTCGCCTCACGCATTAGATACATAATAAGTAATTGCCAATTTTTGTATGTTTAAAACATTCTTTTGCCAAAAATAGTAAACCTTAGAGGATTATTTCTATTAGCTTTTTTGATATGTTATATAAATAATTGAGGTATACCCTCCCACACCCCTACAACCCTCCACCCTCAAACTTTTTGTTCCTGACAGTTTTTGAAAAAATGATCAGGATCTTGAAACGTCAAAAAATGAAGTTTGACAGATTTTTATTTTTTCCTTTTTTGATGTCTTCCTCCGCCACCACTGGGCTGAGTTTTTTAAACTACAGAGCTTTTTCGTTCTTAGTAATATTGTAAAAGGTCATCTAAATCTGCGCAGTACTTTCCAAGTTATAGACTGGTCAATGATTAGCGGACACACAAAATGGCAGACAGAGAGGCCGTCAGACAGACCGACGGAAATGAGTGTCATGACTTTTCGTGATTGACATGTCATATGAGATCCAAAAAACATAATATATTCTTTTATACATTTTTCGTGATTACAGTGCTTCCCCACCAATGGGCGTGAGAAGTAAAAATGGTAACATTTTACACTGCTGCCTTATCTAGTGAGCCCTGCCAAATGTTGTTACCATTATGCAGCAATTAATCGTATCTCACGGCCTGCTGTATGTGGAAGATAAAAAGGAGCACCACGCCCTTAAGCACGCTCATTCAGATCGCTAAAAAGAGACCTTTGATTGTCATTCAAACGAAAGCACACAGAAGTTAATTATTAGTTGAGTAGTTGGCGTGTTCCGCTTTTCGATTGACTAATTGTGGCTGGGATGAAGGGGCGGGATTGGCCGGATGTAAATATTTACCGATGAGGCGTTGCGGCACGTGTTGGGAGTGTGCGGCAAATTTTAGTATGGTGACAATGAAAAATCTTTGGTTGCTGCTAAATGTCAGAAGTACTTTTTCAGTTGGAAATTCCCATGTGATGAATTTGTAATCTTGTGGGCTGTAAAGCTCTTATAGTGAAATACCTGAATTCGTTTATGATTAACTGTGCTCTGTTTTATCTTTGTTAAAACGATCTAAGATTGCTGATGAGATGTTTACCTGGTCAGAAAACGTGCATGTGACGTAGATTTCTGAAGATCCCACGTGTGCAACTGTGTATCCAGTGGGAGCAAATAGAACAGAGGTTTTTGGCACACACACTGTTCTGCCGCAATTCTCTGGTATACCTCGTGCAGACCAGACCTACTGGCGTCATATATTTTTGATCTGACCTAAAAGTTCTTGCATACCCAAAGCTTTGTAGATCAAGGTGTTTTCGCACCATTTTTACCACACCTTTACCACAGCCGTAAACAGAAAGCTCAAGCATCGGTGCATTGCGACTGGTCTAAAGGAATTGAGAGGACCTGTTTACCTCCAACGTTCTTAATGACATTGTCCAAATATTAATGACCTCTTGGTCCATACTTATGATAAACATGCTTTGCGGAGGACAGCACCGTGCATGCAGACATTCAGGGTGCCAGGGCAGACCCTGCAGAAGCAGATGGAATGTAGAAGACTTATAGCGACTTCCTCTGATGAGGAACTTGGAAGTTATCACCGCTTGAGTATGGAAGAATCTAGTGCAATTTAATCGGCTTTCATGGATGGCCGAGTGTTGTCAAGAAGCCATTCATTTGATTCAGCAGGAACACCTCTTGTTACAATCGCGGCAATTGCTGGAAATCAGCTGGGATATCTGTTTAAGGTTAGGAAATACTTTTTTCTATATTATCTCCTCAGTCTGTACAAGACCAAGTAACACGTAGTCTGGGATACCGCTAAAATGTTTGGGGCGCAACGGCTTCGACTACATTAACCATACTTGATGCTGTGTAGAGGAGGGCTTTCCGACTCATCGGCGACTTTTCGCTAACGAACAGTCCTGGGACCCCCCCCCCCCCCTACGCACCGACAGTTATTGGATAGCCCAGCCCGTGTCTCTTCTATCGATAAGTCAGACAAGCCCGCTAGGCTCGTACTACTAATTCTAACGCTAAGGAATTCTCTACGTCGGCGTCGGTTCTTTTGATCCTCTTGTGTTGAGATTTCGGAAACATCTGCCCGAGGTTGTTTTCTCTGTTCTACCAGCCTGAGAACCTGTAAAGAATGGCGTTATGAATTAGATTATGTTCGGCTTGCTTCCCGACCTAAAAAACCATGATTCAAAAGAAGTAGATCAAAACAACAGTAGTATGTGTGAGTCGTCCTACTTGACACAAAGCTGATTCAATATACTCTGATGAAATTAAAACCCGACTAGATATGGCCCGAGGCCTGCCCCTTTGCCGCCAATGTCAAGAATCGGAACACAAGACACGTAGACCAAATTGCGTGAATTGAAGTTCAAACATTTCTCAATAATACAAACTATAAATAAAATTTAATCAAACGTCTTGCGGTATTTTTTTAGTTACAGGGGGGTCAAGGATTAGTGGACACACAGATCGACGGAAATGAGTAATATGGTTTTTCGTGATCTATGTACATATAACATCTATAAAGCAGCTTCACCAAAAATAAAGGTCGAGATCGCCGAGACATACCATGATATCCCTATGTATATATTTTCTGACACTAATTCCGAATCCGGGAGCAAAAATGTTTCTAGATACTCGTATATAGCATTCGCCCCGCCTCAAAAGCACCTCTAGGAGGCGTGAAAATTGAATTTCGAACGCCAAATGTTGGGGCATGGTATTCCCATGTATTTTTCGACACCAAATATAAATTAATGGTCAAAAAGATCCCCGAATCCCTAGAAGGCTGAAAATTGAGTTTCGGATGCCAGAGGATGGTATTCTCATGTATTTTTCCTCTACAATACACCTCTGAAGTTCACGGTCCAAGAACTACCCCTAGGAGGAGTAAAAATTGAGTTTCGGAACCCATGGATTTTTGGCCCTGAATGATAATTTAAGGTCAACGAAACTTTAACACCCTTAGAATTTGTCCCCGAGACTAAAGACCACTCAAAAAGGCGTGGAAAAATTAAATTTCGTATGCCAGATGCTCAAGCACGGTATTCCTATGTATACTTCATCGCTGAATCGGATTTTGAGGTAAAAAAAATTCACCTCCCGGCATCAAGGCTACCCATGATGACGGGTGAAAACTGAATTTCAAGTGATGGATGCTAAATCGTTGTATTATTGGATGCATATTCCGGCAGTCTGATGTATTTTTTCCTGCCGAACCCTAAAGCCCGATTACCCCTCCTGTGTAATATCTTTTTCGAAGTGTTCCGTGATTTCAATACTTCTTCGCCAATTGCCGTGGGAAGTAAAAATGGATGAATCATGGAGCAGTCGCGGTTTTCAGGTACATAGGTCTGCTCCACTACAAAAAAATAGCGTCAGTAGGTTAACATATACAATAGAGAAGTTAAATGGATCGAGTCAGTGAAACTGGTCCATACAATTAGATCATAGAACATTTTTGCTCGTCATACCAGTATCCCGTCCATCTGGAAACGTTGTCCCTTCCCATATCTTCAGATGCAGCAGCGTCCACTTAAGCGCCGCGGCCGTATGAGCAGAACAATCAGGTATCCGGCGCCTACATACCTGAATGAGAGGCGTATCTAAAACATTTCTCGTTCATTCTAAGTTTTAAAGACAAATGTACGGAAATCCTATGATGCATACAATAGGGGATCTTGAGTATCGGCATGTTATGTGCATGATGTTGGAAGTAGATGAACCATTCTCGTGATTGACATCTGTATTAGTTAGTGTGGAGCTCATCCTGATAGTGCAGCCTGTTAAGACGTGTGTACAACATCCGAGTTAGTTAGGTGTGCAGGCAGCTCCGTTCCATTGGTGGTCATGGAACGTTTTCTAGAGTTACTCGGCGAGGTAAGGGGTGACGATGCGCAAAGACCCACTACAAGCGTTGACTTGATTCTGCCGTAGTTGTGCAACTTCGTTTGCCGCGCCAGGGTGTTGGGTCTCGGCCTGCCTATTACCGAGAAATCTCCTTAGTCCAGAACCTATAGCTTCTTGAGCTGGATTTTTCTTGCCGGATCCCCATCATTGACTGGAGTACTAGCTTGATGAACTCTGCCTCATCCACTGTGTTGGCGAATCCAGCTCGTTGCCGGCTACGAGCCTCTTCTTTGGCTAAGGCGTGTTAGTCCTTGCGGATGGTCTTGTCCCTACGGTGGCGTATTTGATGTTTAGTTAGCCTTGTTATCGACACCATGCCTGGCAAAAAGTACTCCTGGTCCGGAAGCAGATGGGCTTAAGAGGAAAACATATTTTTATAAGTTTCAAGTGCAAATGTATGAGTAAATCCAAGATGTGTGGATTGTCTTTAATAGATGTGTAGAATTATCGGGGTTGGAAGTACATTATTACACTAAAATCGAAGAATATATTTTACCCCTAAAATCTTTTTCAAAAATAATCAGAGCCCTCTGAAACCTCAAAAACAAAGTTTGAACAATTTTTATATTTTCCGTTTTTGGCATTTTCCTCCACCGCCTCTGGATTGGTTTTCAAAAAACTTTAAAGCTTTTTCGTCATTAGCATAATAGTAACCATTTGTGAAAATTTAATCAAATCCGACCGGTGCTTTCCAAGTTATAGACGGGTCAATGATTAACTGACAAACAACATGACGACTGATATGGCTTCTGGTGATGTACATGTCATACAACATATAAACAACGTAATTTCTCGTTTTCGATTTTTTTCTAGATCACAATACTTCCTCGCACAATTCTGTAGGAAGTAAAGGGAAAGATGTTTGCAACACATAAACAGCTATTCCTCTACGATAACAAAAGCTCCCGGAAATATGATGGTGTAGCTCCAAAGTTGCGCCGCAACGCAGCAACGGCACAGCGTCGCGGCGCACAAGCCCTGCACAGCGTGGCCCGCGGCGTCTCGAAAAAGTAATCATCGCCGTGCTCCCAGCTGTCATTAAAATATATCCGATGGCGATGCGCCCGTATCAAAGCAGAAAACACGATTAGCCGACAGAGCAGTTACAAGTCGCCAGCTTCACTGTACGTCAACCAATTTTCGGCGAATTTGCATTTTGGATATACGCGGTACGGTCGTGCTGAGGGATATTGATAGCTAAAATGTCGATCGTTTGATATCGACTGCAACACGGGGATTACAATGAGCTTGGTCAAAACTATTTTAGTTTCAGAAGATCAACAAGGTGGGTACATCCTTTCAGCAACTGGAAGCTCTGGAGTACTCAGCATCATCGATTGACTATCGATATGCAGCAAAGTAGCTGTGTAGTTATTTCATCCAGTAACTTCAAGAACGCTTCTGATAGTGCAAATACTTTGGATATCAAATATTTCTTTCTTAAATACACCTATGGCCTTACATAGAAGCTTTGAAGTTGAAGGGCGGGGTTGCGGACGTAAGATAAGCATGGGTAGGGTTGCCATCCGTCCCGATATATCGGGACTGTCACCGTTATTAAGCCTTATGTTCCGACGTCCCGATTTGACAGCGATAAGTCCAGATTTATGATTTGGATCAAAAAATAAGTAAACAAGTATTCGGTATTCGACATTTACCGATTTTTAAATTTTAAGATTTTATTATGGTAATCCGCAAAACCAAACAATATCGAGTTTTTGCCTGAATACATTAAGAAAACTAAACCTATCACTTGAAAAATTAAGTGCTTTTTGTGGCGACAACGCCAATACAAACTTTGGTGGCGTTGATAGACGCGGTGAAAAAAACGTAGACTTTAAATTAAAAACTGAAGTAGGAAGAGATATTGAGGGCATTGGATGTCCTGCTCAGATTCTACACAACACCATTTCAACCGCTGCAAGCTTATTATCTGTTGATGTCGAAGTTATCGTCAAAATATTCAATTATTTTTCGATATATACCATTAGAACAGAGAGACTAAAGGAGTTTTGCGATTATGCAGACGTTTCTTATAGTAATTTGTTGTCGCATTCAAGAACGAGGTGGCTGTCATTGTTCCCTGCGGTTGAACGAATTTTAAAACTATGGACTCCACTAAAAGATTTTTTCAGTTCCGAAGAGAAACCGCCCAAAATTATTGCAGATTTTTTCGCCAACCCACTCAGTGAAATTTATTTGATGTTTATACATTCGCAGCTCTTTTTTTTTGAAAGGAATATTAAAAAAATTGAAAAATCAAAAATATGTGTTATAGAAACTAAACAACTGCTAGATGATACCAAAGAATCGTTGACTGAAAGAAAGACAAAGAAATTTATTGGAATTCAAACAAAGGTAGAGGTAACTAAATTAAAAAGTCG
The DNA here is from genome assembly GCA_963669975.1 of Acanthoscelides obtectus. Taxonomy (NCBI): domain Eukaryota; kingdom Metazoa; phylum Arthropoda; class Insecta; order Coleoptera; family Chrysomelidae; genus Acanthoscelides; species Acanthoscelides obtectus. Next base: position 51,035,607 of record CAVLJG010000007.1, on the reverse strand, counting down.
TCAGAAGAAGTTATAAATTTAGTACAAAAATTCGAATCAGAAGTCAGCGATTTTTTTGAAAGAGCTATTGGATATCTTGGGAAGTGGTCGCAATCATTTGTGAAGTTTTCCATTTATGATTGGCTGCATTTGTCTCGTATACCAGAATGGGAAGACGTAGAAAAGACAATTATGTATTTTATTTCAATTGATATACAAATTTCGGGAGAATCTTGATTTGACCAGTTTATATATTTGAAAAATTTCTTGACGACCAATATAGATCTTCTGTCCGAGGAATGGCATTGTAAATCTGTTGAAGAAAGATGAATTCACTTTTTAAAAAACAGGAAAAGAACCGCCTGATGGCACAATCTGTAGAAGCAATTTTGCAATGTCAGTATAACTTTAAAATGACGTGTGCTGAATTTTATAAGTATATTAGAACACAAAAAGATATTTTAAAAAAGTAAAATCCTCGGAAAAATATCTTTAAGCTTCAATTTTTTTTTTGGCTTCTTTTGTACCTATTTACCCCTAGGTAGAAGTTTTAACTGAAATACCCTGTATACCTTTTATGTTTGTTAGTTAAGAAATGTTATAGGTTATGGATAATGTTCATAATGTTTGCATTTTATTTTTGTTGAATAAAGTTTTTTTTCCCCCGGTGAAAGTGTCCCGACATTGGCTAAAGTATTTATGGCAACCCTATGTATGGGGGTAGTTCAAAATTCCACAACAGTCTCTGCGGGAGAGTTAAAGAAAAGAGGATTGATAACTCTGACGCTTCATATGTGACGTAGTAGCATGGTGCAGTTCGTTCAGTACTTCCCATCACTCTCAAATAAGACACCCATGAAAGCATCTAACTCTAATGGCTGGCTGATCATTACCAAAAAGTAATCGTCTGAGAAAAAGCTGAATTACCTATTTGTAATAGGGAAATAATTTTGACTAGTTCTTGCTTACACTGTACATATATACGTACACATAGAGCAGTTTTTTTTCTCCAATAGTCCGTCGGAGATTGAGGAATGCAGATAAGAGCTTAGATGCAAATAAAAGAACTGCGGTAAAACCCTGCCAATCTTAGTGTGAACAGTTTTGGAGACTGTCATTGCCAAAGAATGCCTGCACATATTGCTGGTGATATATTCATTACGCTGCTGTCAAGCAAGGGACATTTATGCAACGAATTAGCTTTGATGAAAAACCAAGATCGTTGTATATTGTATTGATATCGATGTGTACAGGGTGAGCCATCAAGTTCTGCGGATTTTAAGAAATCATAAAAAAATACAAAGCGTAGGGAAGACAATTTATATTTTTAATAGACAAATGGGAATTTTATTCTTTTAAAATAACTTAAAAATAACAATTTCGTGAAAACTCGCCGGCACATCGCTCATGGAAATGTTGTGCTTGAGTTGGGTAATCGTCATCGGTTTATTGGCGTAAACGCGGCTCTTGAGGTATCCCCAGAGAAAAAAATCCAGTGGCGTTAGGTCTGAGCTCCGGGGAGGCCACGGAATGTCCCCTCGCCGCGATATCAGTTTTCCACACATTTCGTTTACAACTACTAAAGGCTGGTTGGCGGTATGAGATGCCGCACCATCTTGTTGAAACCAGGTCCTGCTATAGTAAGTAGGCTTCAAAATAATGCAGTTGTGGAAAGAAAAAATTAGCATTTCTGAGTAGCGGTTAGAAGTTACTGTTACAGTCTGGCCTTGCTCGTTTTCGAAGAAATAGGGTCCGATGATTCCTTCAGCCGACATGGCCGCCCAAACTGCGCGAATGCAAAGGTCATTGGTGTTTTAATTTGGGATTTTCTGTGGCCCAATACCGGTAATTTTGTTTGTTGACAAATCCACTCAAATGAAAATGAGCTTCCTCAGAAAAGGGAATATTGTTCAAACTTGGAAAGCGCAAATTTATATGGGTGCAATTTAATGTCTTTTATCAAAATACGCCTTACAGATGTTCTTGATATGACGAGCTCAGCCGTTATTGGGATGATAACTGCGGATCGCGTCGTATGGACGTCTCAACTTCGTTTACAGTTTCCTCTGTTCGTATTGACCTTGGACGATTTCTGATTCAGTGTCGAACCGGTAGACTCGAACCTTCTGACCCACAACCTGGTCAAACTTTCACTAGGACATTGATTTAGATCATGTAAACTAAACCCGGAGCGAAACAGATGCCGCGCAACAGTGCACGAATCTCCATTTTTGTAATAACCCTTCACACAGAACGCACGCTGCTCACCGGTGAAACGGCGAGTCTGTCAATGAGTTTTTGAAATTCGTACGTTTTTCTGGTCCACCCTGTATAACGATTGTCGACAACTGAATTAGCTGATATTACTGCCCATTTGCCTATACTGTTTGACCAATACAAGTTACAAGGCTAATGTCTCAACTTCGTATTGGATTGATCAACAGACTCAGTCTATATAATATATAATATTAATATATAATTTTTATATATTATATAAAAATGAACCCATATTTTGCTTGGACACGTCATAACTTGAGAACGACTTTACCAATTTCATTCATATTTTTTCTTAAAGTTTCCTAATGCTGTATAGAAGGTTCTTACGGAAAGAAAAATCAAGAAAATTGCGTAGAAAATTGGAAAATCATTGAAAACCTAATGACTATTTAAGCTACGCGTAGCAGTAGAAATATCTCAACTACCAAATGAGACAGGCGCTCCTCTCCGCCGTCTTTATTCCAACAGCTGTTGACAGTTAGCTATGTGAGAGAATATTGATTATGAAAACACGGTGCTTTTGTTTTTGGACTTTCATGTCTTTACCATCCGTACTTTGTGATGGCCCCTTCAGAAGAAACTGCAGTGTTGCCTAATTATTTTTGCCAGTTAACTCTATGAATAAAAATGGCCGATAAAAATACGTTTCTTTTGCCTAATTGGGTTTATCATTTTGAACTTGACAGCTTGCGCGCCGCAAATTTATATTATCGTGCCACGCCTTTTTTTGGTTAATTAATAAAACACAATGATAAATACTATCTAACGGTTGGTCCAAGCAAAACAGTTGTCTAGTGGTGTGCAAATTTACTATCTAACTGTTGGTCCAAGCGAAACAGTTGTCTAGTAGCGTGCAAATATAGGCCCTAGCTCAATAAAGCGGAGAGTAGGGAGGTTAAGAGCGACAGTGACTTAGGACGGATTAAGCCACAACTCCCCGAGATGTTAGTCGGAACTTGTTTTGCTTGACCACCAAACAAAAGGAGAATCTAACAGTGATGACAAAATTTAAGTAACAGTACACACAGAGAGAGCCAGATAAAACAAGACATTAAATGAATCACAATATATTGATTAATAAAAAGAACGCACATGTGCTCCACTAATGACTAAACTTAAGTTACACAAAAAAAGGGTGCTAGTCCATAAATTGGCGCTTGGGGCCTAATATCCCAGAGTCCGGAAAATGACAAAACGACCCCTGCACCACGACCTCAACGGAAACAGAAAAGTGAATCACGCAGAACACGTAACGTTCTAGAAGAAGGTATCTTGAGTGGCCTTGAAGAAGATATGTTTTATAGGAAACCAACTAACGGAGAAAAACTACAGAGTTTTTTGCTGATCGTCAACCCAATACTAAATCGCTGAGAAAGGAAGATATAATACGAGTGAAATTATACAATCAATAAACTATTAAATTTGCCAAAAGAAAATCTAAAATTGTTTGGCCTAGGAATGGGCACTGTATTATCAATGAAGAGAAATTCAAATTACCGATAAGTGATAAATAGTAAAAAAAAAGGTTAGTGATGTTGGCACGTGACAATCACTTAACCGTGTTTATCGATGCAAAAATATTCTTTTATTTAATTAGTAGTACACAGTCCATTAGAGTAGAGCTTTTATTCAGTTTTCAGTTTGTTCAGTGAGTTTTTTGAGAAGTATTTGTTCAAAAATAAATAACAAGGGTGGAAGTAAGTTCACCACAATCACGCCTTGTATTAAAATTATCATTCTTCAAAAAGTATCGCATTTAATCCCAAATTGATTTATGACGTGATAATCGATTACAGTTCACAACAAACCGTTGCTATTGGACCAATGAACGTTGTGAGTCCACACTGCAAGGCTTTCATGTTTAAAAATGAAGGCCTGGATTATGTTGCGCCAGTGGAAAGATCAAATTGACTTCATTGGTACCACCAACAGAGTCACTACATTCATTGGTTGCCAGAAATGGGCCAGATTCTATACATGTTTTACTCATATCCAGAAATACAATAATTGGTTTCAAATGACTCATTTAGCGCAAGAAAATTCATTCCACATAATTTTATGCCAACTTTCAACGTAAGTTACTGCTAACGCATTTTGCTAGCCACATGGCGGCACAAATACTTCGGTATATAATTACCTATATTCCATAAATCTACCCTGATTTATTCCAGTTCATAGCTAAAACAGGACAACGTCGGTTCAGCTAGTACTTTGATATAAATCATTCATCTTTGATTATATCAAAGTAACCTCCTCTCTATGTTTACAAGGGCAGGAATTCAGATTGGAAATTTTATGTAAATATTTCCCGATGATGCTATTTTCCGCATTTTATACAGTATCAAAGAAAATGCAATCAAAACAGATCAAGTAAGTTGCGATTTACATTCCAGAACCGATTCCATGGAACTCGAAACTGAAGCTGCCTGCAACAGATAGATAATATAATCAAGGGCTATTAGCAGGGCATTCCATGAACTGCCATTTTACGGAACTTGGCAAAATAGTTTCTTCAACTCCACGTCCCGAAGGTAATTTTGAATTTTAATTCAGTGTATCTCGTTATCGGCGAAAAGCATATATCGGTTGGTCTCTTGCATTTTTATTATTGTATACTAGCGTTACGATTTTTGTATGCTGCATTTGCTGCTACCATATAAACTTTATGTAGGTTCTCAAGTTCGAAAACAAACAACAGAAATTCAATTTGCCGTTGTGCTGTATCACTTTAACTTGCAACAGAGTAGAAACTTTTTCTATGCATCCAATTTGAATATACTTTGGATGAGTCTCGAATTAACGCTATAGTCTTCCAGGAGCTTGCGACATTCAGACCGCGTGATTATTTAACTATTTTCTTTAGGACCGGAAAAATTACGAAAAGTTTATGATATAAGAGGTAAGCTCTTATATTTAAGGGTGTTAAGAAATATTCGATTACCATTTTAATCGATTGTCAATCAATCAATTTCTATCAAATCAAATATACGAGAGGTTAGCCAAAAAAAAACAGAATTATTCTTTAAAAGTTATTTATTTTCAACTTTTTCACAAAGTAACCTTATCTCCTTCAATATACTGTCCATTACAACTAATACACTTGTCCCACCGGTGCTTCCACTGTTCTAAACATTTTTTGAAGTCTTCCTTAGAAATGTCTGACAGTTCCTCCCTTGTTTTTTTCTTGACCTCTTCAATGTCGTCAAAACGGCGTCCTTTCGTGCCCCTTTCTATTCGTGGAAATAAGAAAAAGCCGCACGGAGCCAAGTCAGGCGAATAAGGTGCGTGAGGCAGCGGAACCATGCCATTTTTAGCCAGAAGCTGTCGAACAGAGATAGATGGATGTGTGCGCAGATGCATTATCGTGGTGGAAGAACCAGCCTCCTGACTGCTACAAATCGGGTCTTTTTACCAAACACTGTTTCGCAATAGTTTTAAAACCTCCAAATAACACAAGCTCTCGGATTTTTTCAACATTTTGGTCGATTCGGGTAGTTGATGGACGTCCAGAGCGGGGTTTGTCATCAATCGACATGTCGCCATTTTTAAATCGAGCAAACCACTCGTGCACCTGAGTTTTTGCCATAGCATCACCTTTGTACGATATTTTCAACATTATAACAGTTTCAGCATCATTTTTACCGATTAGAAAGCAAAATTTCACAGCTGCACGTTGCTCACTGAAGCTTGCCATTGTAAAAAATGAAACAAGTACGAAACAGCTCTAGCAAAAATAATGACTACAGAGGAACGAAACAAGCCAGATCGACAGGTGGCACTGAACTGGTAATGAGTTGCACTGTACGTCTCTAGGGGCAGAAATGTGTACTATACAAGCTCCGCCCACTGCAATGCTATTCCGGTCATTTCTTGGGTACCTCCTCGTATAATATACACATTTTATTCGGTTTTCATACACAGCGCCTTCTTGGCGATAGGCGAAAAATTCGAAGTAAGTTCAGAGTGTTCCATTTAAAATTTAGAAGAAAAAATGTGTATCGTTTACTATCACCCTGTAGAAGCTAATGAAAATTGAATTTTATGTAAATAAAACGAGGACTATGGAGATCTTTTGACACAAAACGCGTTCCAGTATCTCTCAAAGCGAGCTGTTAAAATTATCCAGTTTTTTATTAGCTTATGGTCATCCGAATATGCAACAAAATATGGATCATTGGATTTAAACAATACAACTTGGATGTGTCTAAAATTTGAAAAATTCAAATTGATATTATTTTTAAAATGAGCTTTAAGATACGATATCTAAATTGTCTAGAGCAATACTTTGTCCACGTACTACTGGTGTACCCTGCATCGAAAATCATGCAGTTTTAAGAATAATAGAAAAAAATTTCCACAATAACCGATTACTATTTGTTCTAAAATCGATTTTTTACAAATCGGTGTACATAGAAAAGGTAAGAATCGATTCTTAGGCAATCGATTTTTTTTTCACTCAATGTCACATCCCTAGTTTAAACCAGAAGCTGGGATTGGATTCCTAAATTTGATTTAGTATTAAAAATCTCAACCGATTTGTATTCGCTCTATGTTGGTTGACAGTTAAAGTGAATTAATAGCGGCAAAAAGTTGCGATGGTCGTTTGACATTTTCTCGGAAAACATTTCAACGGACGGAACGTCGAATCCGAAATAATTTATCAGCAGCGAATTAGGGTTTTTGCTTTCAGAGAGTCGCCGAAAAAGGATCATCGCGTATGCAGGAGCTTTTTAGAGGGGTAATTGGCCAACGCGCTTACAGCTTTTAAGCTGTATAAAGCGACCACTTCGACCTTTATACATTTTTTAAAAGCATCTCTCGATGAAAAGGTAGCTACGTTGGTGCTATAGTGCAGTACAGGAGTATTAAAAATATCGTTGAAGACAAACTTAAACATAAAATACTAAGTAATTGATGACTTCTTAAGGTAGTTATAGTAGGGAGAATCCGGGAGCCTTGACCCGGTGGGAGATATGCCCTACATCGTCGCATAAATCGTGGTGGTGTCAGATTTCACATTTAAAAAATCGATTCTGTTTGGTAACTTTCTTGCGAGACAACTTCATTTAGATTTTTGTATTGGAACAGTACATCCGGTAAAATGTCAGTATTATTCCTTTTGTGTCAGACGTTACCAGAAGGACAGTTGAACCTCGGGTCATATCTCCCTAGCGGCTAGTGAGTTATGACCCTAGCGCCTAGCCCATGATGTATCAACTCTCCCTAGCCAAACTTCATTCATTCAATTGCAAAATTACGGAAAATAGCTTAAAGTGAGGATTTAAACACCGTTGATTCTTAGAGCTAGACCAATACAGTAATCCAATACGAAATTCGTTACATTCCAAAATAAATAACGAAGTAAGGTAAGAATTTCTCACTTCTGACCACCAAAAACTGATGACAAGTGCTTCATTCGGTAAGCTGATAGCTCTAGTGGTAACAAGTGATTCAGATGTACAGTGTTATTGTTTTGTATGTTAAAGGAAAGAAGTTTTAAACATGAGACTCAATATTTTTTGCAAGAGATATGCTCATGAGATATGTGCTGGATTGACCAATAGAGGAAATGAAAATTTCGTATGCCATGGCCAGGTCTAAGGTTATGAAAATATTATATTATGCTTTACGTCATTATTTGTAATGAAAACAGTTCTATTTTTTGTTACTTCTTATTCAGAGATTATTACGTGAACAAATTTCTTGCTTTTACTTATTCCATATTGCATATCTCGTGAGAAGAGTGAGTCGTTTGGTCTTATTTTTAAATAAACTGTTCGATATTTAAAAACTGATGTTTTCATCTTTCTGTACAAATGAATGTGGTTAAGTCGCCCTTCTACTATGTCAACTCTCCCATGCGTTGGGGACACTTAAATCACAAATTATTTTTTTAAGCCTACAGGTACTGCTCAGTGGGTAAATGGAGATTTCGACATCACGTGGTTGTAGCTACTAAAAAATGTGATTCATTCGTCTTTGCCTTATCAAATTATGATGCATAATAACAATGGATGTCGGAGTCGAAAAGGGTTCAACTCTCTCGAACTTTCCCTATGATTTTAACCATTTGTGTTGATGAATACAATTTAGGTAGTTGGTAGTAGAACAACCAAAAAATCATACCTTACCCGAAAAACCTAAAGGTGCATATGTTGTTAGTGATCAATGAAGTAATGGAGAAGAACGACAACTAGCATGATTGTCTCATATGCAATACGCAGTACGACGTCCACTTCGCCAGGCTTTTAATTCACATTCCAAATTGATCGCACATTATGTATCTATAGTCTGGTACGAAAACGGAAGGGAGCAGCAAAACACACGCTTATGCCGCATGTCTTTGAATACGGGCGCGCACCGGATTTACCGGTACAAAGGCGTTGGCAGTGGCGTGCGATGTGCCATGCTACTCTCTTGCGTTTTGACTTCATATAACCCCCTTTGCTTCTGTAGCGCTGAGAATAGGATACCACCTAATAAGTTCAATTCGAAGCTCGTGTAAGCAGGCTCTATTTATCTTTTTCGTAGTAATTAAGGTATACCAGCATCCACGTTCTTAGAAACACTCAAGCTACACGCCCACTGATTACTTTGGGTGCTCTGCAGATTTCCCCAGCGTCAAACACCACCGTCATCGCTTCGATCCGGATTGCTATAATGATTCTGATCTGATTCGATTAATGTATGAAGGAACCCAGGAGAACAATGTAGCGTCTTCTCTCTCCACTTTGCTTCGTTTCTATAGGCGTGTACTTTTATCACTTTTAAAGCATGGATCTTAGAATTATTATTGGTTTCGATCGGCTGTCTCGTACTGCTTTTCTCTAACTTCCATCCTATGGCCTCTGGGAGAGAGAGAGAGAGAGAGAGAGAGGGAGAGAGATATTACATATTGATTATTCACACAATATTCACGTGGGTGTACCACAAGGAATCGCTGTTGACTCCAACGTTCTATATATTAATGACCTCAATTCCAGTATCTCTCTATAGATGTAGTGGGTAGATAAATTTGAGATAGTGTAGATGTAATAATTTTGATTGAATAAGCTTTGATATTTTCTACAAAAAAAAATGTTCGAAACTAAGTTGTATTTGATATTGCATTGCTATCTGTAGGAACGTACATCACAGGAAAGAATAACTGTGTAGTTAGGCTGCTCCGAAGATCGTCACAGTGCATCAATTTTGCTTTTCAGCAACTGTGATTTCAAAAACGGGATTTCTCAAATTTTTTTTGCTAATTGTTGCCAACTGCCCTCTGGTCCGTCATTGAATTGTTGTTGATATCTAAAAGTTCTTATGTAGAATAATCAATTCGTTTTTTACGTTGTGTGCTATACTATATGTGGTTCGATGTGCAGTGGATTTTACCCCAAGGTGAACGCGTATTAGGCGTCGCCGCTTGGCGTTGGGCGTCGATATGAAGCACAGGCCACGCTTTTAAATCTGAAAGCCCCGCTGTGAGTATACGTACAACGTACTCCAACTGATGGATTTTTTATAAAGCCAAGACGAACTTCGGTACAGCCAGCAAAAATATTTTCGGTCAAAAAGCGAACAAGGCATGGGGAAGAGAATTCCGATTGGATTTTGCTTGGATAAAAGCACACGCACCAAATGGGATTTCTTTTTATAAAACCTCCCACGATCTTTTAGAGCTATTTACCTGAACGCGGAGTAGAAATTCTTTAAATTCACAATTATGCAACAACATAATTATATTTTATGAAGCGAATCGAACTATTAAAGAGAGCGAGAGAGTGGGAGAAATAATTTTAATAAATGGAAGCATGTAGGGCTATTTTTTGTTTTTACTCTATTAAAGCTAACAAATGTTATAATTTTATATAAACATATTTCCGCAATGGCTTAAGTTTCAACTACAGGGTGTTCTCTCTCTCTCTCTCTATATATATACTATTAATTGCACTTTCTCAAAGATGAAAGGCAGAGTTCCGTTGCTTAACTTATCTTAACTTATGCAACAATTGCAATCTGATATACATAGCCCAGACTTTCAGACTTTTGAGAGGACGGATAACTTCACACAAGTGATTCCAGACTGCATCCTCCGAGGTGTGCTCTGCCATCATATGTTAACAAAACAGGACACTCGATGAACTATACAAGTATCAAATTTCTTTTTCCTGGAAATGTCCCACATCTTCATCACTAACAATTGTATGAACATAACGGCGGATTGTGAAGCAGCATTTCCTCATATTTGCCGAACTGCGAAAGGTATATCTCTCCAAATTTTGATATATCACAACCATAAATTCTATCTGTTTTGCCTTTTCCATTATTTTTTCCAAATTCCGTTTTATTAATATAATTAAAGATAAATGTTCACAATAATATTTATTTGCTGTTAATTTTCCTCCAACTTTTCATTAATATAAAGTTTTTTCACCTGCCACTGGTTTCTTTATAAAAAAAATTTTGGTTGACATTGTCTTGAAAAATTTTACACTTTTTCAAGTAGATTTGGCGACAGTTTATAACACAGACATACATGTTCCATCCACTCCAATATCAACTGTCATGACTTCTTGATTCCGATGATCTTGTCCAGTGCACCATCTTGTATTTTCACGATGTAATATTGAAACACTTTAACAATCGCTCTTCAAGTTTTTAATCCGTTGTGATTTTGTTCTGACATACAGCTTTAAGTGTTTTTTACAAATCTTAACGACTGTACCGTGGATCCAGCTTTCACCAGGCTACTAAATGTTCTCGTCAACTTAATTAATAATAACGTTTAGCAACCGTCTCACATACTGTTGTAAGTTGTTCAAAATCAATCTCGCACTTAAGTTGCTATTTTGTAAATGTTATTGTAGCTCCTGATGATGATGACAAAGTTCATCGAAAGCTTGACAAGAAAAACTGAAAAGAGTACTCAACTACTCATTGCTTTAATTTTGAATTACCCAACTAAAGACTGAAGCTTTTCTCACCTGACTATACATATATGTATATAGTACGGATATACAATTACAAGCATAGCTCCTATCTTGCGAAATCAATTTGTGAAAAAAACATATTGCTGTCTGGTAGTCAAATAAGCACGTATGCTTTATTATAAGCGATTGCTAATTATTGAAGGAGACCGAACGAATAAGGCTATGCACTTTTTCACGATGAAATATTCATGGTTTGGATATAAAATTGCAAAATTCGATCTTCCCAGAGTATATTTACTTTGATCGGATTTCCTTATGTTGCTCAAATACGTATATTCAAATATGCAAAATGAAAACATGTGTCACGCCAATAACTTAATACTTAAATGTAACATTTAATAATAAGCAATAGAATATATGATTAATATGATATTTTTGATTGAGTTATGTACCACTAGTCCTATCTCTTGCTAAAATAGCAGAACAATTTTTCGGGCCTGTTCTATTTTTATTATAATCAATAATTTGTGAAGGTTATTCAACATTTCAATCTCCTAAACCCCAAAATCGCGAAAACTGGTTTAAATCTGTCAATGACACAGATTTTATTGACTCTTGAAAAATTCAAATTATTCATGTTCTTTGTGGTTTTTGAGCAGTCTGATTCAAATGAAACGTCAGAGAGCACCCATATATGGGACCTGTCGTCGTGGCTACTAATGTATAAAAAATGCACATGCCCGATCACAATCATCTAGTAATTCAATACTTTAGCGTAAAGTGAGCCGTGCACTTAAAAACGAACTGATACTTTTCAGCGCTACCGCTAGATAAAAGTATAAAAGATAAAATCTCTACAGTCTGAAATCAAGTGGGAGCTTGTTTGCATATGAAATGCGGCATAATTGATCGATCAAACGAACTTACCTGAAGTGAAGTTCGATCGTAATTATACGAGGGTCCAGTCCGAAGACATCACTTTGTTTATTCACTATGTAGTCCGCCCCTGGAGTACGATCCGCGCACCAAGTTGAAAGACGAGAATCCCCACCTCCTCGCCGCGCCCTGGCCACTCGCGTTGAATCATTTGTTTAAAGAAATGGTACTTGCTCGCAACTTGGGAGGGTTGCATATAGGGTGGGGGTGATGTCTTCGGACTGGACCCTCGTATAATTACGATCGAACTTCACTTCAGGTAAGTTCGTTTGATCGATCAATTATACTTTGGGTCCAGTCCGAAGACATCACTTTGTTTATTCACTATGTAGATGTTTAAAGATGAGATAGAGTTGCGAGCGAGTTGATGATATAAAAAATACAAGTATACAAACACAAAAAGGCAAAAACATATATTCTGCATTCTCATAAACAAAAGCAAAAAACAAGGGGTCGATTTTTAACATTTACCCTAATAGTAATATTTTTTCAAAAAACAACTAGAGTACCTAAAGTACGTCACAAACTCTTAAACTGTTCTAACTAATCAGGCATTTATGTCCAAAATGGCATTTGCAAACTCATTGTAGGTTTGTAAAGGACGATTATAAAACTTTGCAAATGTGGAATGTTGCGTCCAACCAACTGTTTTACATATACTATCTACGGAAACGCCTTTTCTTAACGCCGTTGAGGTAGCCGCATGCCTGACTGAATGAGGCGTAAAAAGTGTTGTGTTGACACCCGCCGATGCAAGAGTCTGTTTTACCCATCTGCTTAAAGTGTCTTTGGACGCCCTGGTATGTGGTTTTTTATATGTCACGAATAGAAAATCGTTGTCGGGTTCTCTCACGCTAGCTGTTCTGTCAATATATTCCTTCAGGATGGTGGCTACGCACAGGAAAGGGTTTTGTTGAAAAACCGGTATATGCAAGGTTGGTTGAGGTTTCCCAATTCGACTGGTTTTAATTGGGTCTGAAATATTAATGGTAGTTTCGCTGGGACCATGGGAGGTATGTGAAAGCCGAATAAGAGAAATTGTCTGGAGTCTTTCTCCTGTTATTAGAGCTAATAACGTTGTCAATTTTTGTGACAGACTTTGGAGGCTAAGTGGAGATGGTAACTTTTCTAGATAACTTAGGAGAGGTATAGGATCCCAGGTGGCCGAATATTTTGGCCGAGAAGGCCGTAAACGATGAATGCCTTTTTTGAAGCGTCTAATTATAGGATTGGATGCTAAATCAGTTGAGCAAATTAGTGAAAGAGCAGATGTATGAGAATTAAAAGTGCCAGACGTGAGGTTTTTCTTCTTTGTCAACTCTTGCAAGAATGACACCACGTCTTTGATTGTGGGTTTAAAGATCGAAATGTCATTACTAAAGCAAAATTCCCACCACAATTTGTAGGAGCTGTTATATTGCTGCAATGTGGATCTGGAGACTGAGGCGATGATTGTAGAAATAGCAGATTCCGGCACCTCTCTACTCAAAAACGCTTGCCTGATAACTTCGCTGCTACCAGGGTAAGGGTTTTCGACAGCGGATGTGACCTGGAAACCGCACAAGATAGTAAATCAGGTGAAGGGGGAAAATGAATTTCTTGGTCGATCAATAACTGACGGAAAAGTGGGTACCAAGGTTGTGAAGGCCACCAAGGAACCACCAAAATTCCGACAGCCTTATCCTGAATTATTTTTTGTAAAACTCGGAGAATTAAGGTAAAAGGGGGGAATGCATAAAAATAAAAACTGTTCCAGCGAATTGTAAACGCATCGATATATGTAGATCCTGGATCTCTATGCCAGGAAGCGTATACCTCGCATTTCGCATTGGTATGAGAGGCAAAAAGATCGATCTCTGGTTTTCCGAAGATGTCGGTTAAATGGTCGAAGGCAGTTTGAGATAATGACCATTCCGTTTCAAAATTCAAGCTCCTGGACTCATCGTCTGCTATAGCGTTATCTTTAGATGGGATGTATGATGCAAAAAGCCAGAGATTTCTTTCCTCACACCATTGCCAAATTTGTTTAGCCAGAGAACATAGCTCTGGAAACCGAACACTCCCCATTCTGTTAATGTAAGAAACGGCTGTTGTATTGTCGCATCGAATTAGAATATTGCAATTTTTTTAAAAGTTTTGCATAACACTGGATGCCGTAAAATATAGCCCATAATTCCAAATTATTTATATGCAATAGTTTTTGGGAGTCGGACCAGAAACCGTGGGTTCTATCCTGGCCAGAGCAAGCCCCCCATCCTGTTAGCGATGCGTCGGTAAAGATGGTGATATGAAAGGAATCATACCTTATGTCATTGAAAGCTGTTGAAATGTGATCTTTCCACCATGAAATATCGCTCTTTATGTTTTCAGGAATAGCCATACTTGCGTTATAATTTCCATTGTTTTTCTCTAAAGCTAAGAATTTTTCCCTTTCTAGAGATTTGCAATAAAGAAACCCGTATTTCACACCAGGACAAGCCGACACCAAGGTGCCAATGAACCTTGCCCAGTCGCGAATTCTACATCTCGATTGGTTCAAATAATATGAGGCTAACCTGAGGATGTGATTTTTCTTTTCGGCAGGAAGTTCAATTGTTAAATTAACACTATCTATCAGAAAGCCGAGGAATCTTATACGAGTAGTGGGTACCAGAATGCTTTTGCTGTTATTGATGATAAGACCCAATGAGCTTAAAAACCGAATGGTTGTGCTAACATTATTAAGGCAGGATTCATAGGAAACTCCAAAGATTAGAAAATCGTCTAAATAATTGACTGTAGAGATGCCTAAATTGCGGAGAAAAGAGACGACTGGCTTCATAAGCTTTGTGAAACATAACGGAGCTGTACATAACCCAAACGGTAGGCAAGTGAATTGATACAATTGGCCATCAAAGTAGAATTTTAGAAATTGTTGATGGTCGCTGTGGACAGGTACTAAAAAATACGCATCTCTCAAGTCGATTGTGCACATGTACACGTTTTTATGAGTCAATTTTATAGCCGTACGAAGGTCCTCCATTTTGAAATGCGGGCATTCCACATATTCATTTAACTGTTTCAGGTTTAATATAAATCTTTTTCCCCCGTTGGATTTATCTGCAAGAAAATATGGAGAGATAAATTGATCGGGCCTTGACTCAGATTTGATTATGGCCCCGGACTTCTGCAAGTCGCGTATAGCTACTCGAACTAGCGATGTTTCTGTCGAAGAAAAATTATTTGTGCCCAAAGGTTGACGTAATGGAGGTGTGCATTTAAAGGGAATCCGGTAACCTTGAACCCAGGATAAGACTATCGGATTTGAAGTTAGTTTTGACCAAGAGTTGAGGTAAAATTGTAGCCGACCAGCAAATAGAACTTGTTTTACCTTCAACGTTTTCTGGACTGCTGTTGTCTGTTCGGAGCAAACTGTTTTGAGGAATTGCCCTTGTGCTGCCTCACCTCCCTCTTGCGGTAAGACGGGCGATACCTGTTTAAAGCGCCTACATTCTTTGACGAGTTGCCTCCCCCCCCTCTTCTTTCAGGATTACTGAAAGACCGAGTCGCTTGAGAGCTACTGCGTGAGGGGATAGAGGACAAACGTAGGTCCTGTCCGGCCTTCTCCAAAGATTTCAAATTTTTCGCCCGCTCACCTAAATCTGGCCCGAATAAGAACTCCCCTGGTAAGGTGTTTTCAGTCAGTTCTTTAACTGATTTGTTGAGTACTGGGCTGATCAGGTACTTTCTAGTTTTTGAGATGTCGTGAAAGAGTGCCGCCAAGATTCGCGCAGAATCTGTCAAATTCGATAAAATCTTTTCCTTGGTATCCTTGGGAATCTGGGTTTCTTCTTCCAAAATGACGTTAAAAGCTTTCCCCATGGCGGTCAGTCCGGTACCAATGTTCAATTGGTACCCGGAATGGGTGGCATCTCTCGTTAAATGAGTAGAAGAGAGAATGGCTTTCACTTCGGGGTTTATCTTCGGAGGGTGTAAAGAGGCACAGTTAGAAGGCACAATGTGTTTTTCTCTAATGATGGTGGTGTCCTCGGTGGAAAGTCCGTTGGCCAAAATGTGGGACCATCGAGAAGCTAAGACACCGTGTAGTTGGAAGTTAGACCTATTGGCTTTTTTAGGATCTACACCCAGGATATTTAATATGTCTTCCGATAATGGGAGACACTCACCTTCACTAAGCATCAAAACATCCTCCATATCATTTTTCTCAGTTGGTACCGTTCCCAAGTCCGGCCCTGTCAGAATCTGAGCTTCCGCCTCGCACGGAGAACGGCCAGCCGAGTCTACCTGACGCTGTACCTTATCAGATGGGCTGCCTGAGTTTTTCTCTTGACGCAAATATTCCCGTCTCTCTCTACGTCGCCTCGACACGCTCGGTGATCGACTGCGACTGTTACTACTCCTAAAACGTGACCTTGAACGCCTACGGCTGATGCGAGAGCGGGAGCGTCTAAAATGATGAGGTGAATTGGTACGAGACATGGATCTGCTGTGTCGACTCTTTCGGGATAAACTTCTCGAATTAGTGCGAGAACGATAACCACCTGACCTTGCCTCGAGCTCCTCCTGTAAAATGGCCCGAATCATGTCTCTCAAGGAGCTGGGTGAATTGGCCTCCGAAATTCCTGATTTTTCCATGGTTTCTGTTAAATAAGTATAACCATTGGTTAACGTATTCAATCTGGTTGAATACGCCAATCAATTATGTAACAGACTGCTAAGTGGTATCAAAAAGAATAGCCTTGTTGTGAACTTACCTACCTACTCACTGAGCACTATGTACCGAAAAGAGAAATCGCACGCGTTTTCTGAACTGAAGCAGGCCGGGCGACTGCACGGATCGCGCACCAAAAAGCGAATGATTCAACGCGAGTGGCCAGGGCGCGGCGAGGAGGTGGGGATTCTCGTCTTTCAACTTGGTGCGCGGATCGTACTCCAGGGGCGGACTACATAGTGAATAAACAAAGTGATGTCTTCGGACTGGACCCAAAGTATAATTACCCATGCATGTCGCGTCCACCATTTGGACTTGCCGGCTTTCATCGTGCAGATTTGTATTTTTTAAAGCTACACAAAGCTCGCAAAAGCTGTTATATAGTTTTTCCGTGTCTCTATTGGGATGGAGGGAGTTTTTATTCCGGCTCTCTGTTGAATGTATTTGTACATAAATAGAAATGGGTGGTTTTTGTGAAGTATTTTAGACCATTTCATGTATCTCTGACTATATTTCAAATAGAGCATTTTACGTAGGATAAAGCCGCTATGAAGGATGATGTATCAAACGAAGATAAAAAAAAGTTGTTCACACTGCTGCCGATCTCCAAAAAGTTCAACAAAAATGTAAATAAATATTATATATTAGCTAGATTTTTTTGAAGTATCAAAATCGGTAGACAATGACGATATTCTCAAATACGGCTCATTTTATTGAGGTTAGACAAAACTACATTTTTCCTGTGGATACCAGCATGTGATATCCAATGTTATCAACATTTTTTTGTACTATTTAGTGTCATTAAAAGTTATTTGGGATTACTGATTTCTATTACGGACCCTTAGCCCTGATTTTAATAAATTTGTGCTTATGGCACAAATTCGATCAATGAGAAGGCGTTCTTGAATGAATCTAATGAATATGATCGATTTCTTGTAAGATTTCTGTCAAACTAGAAAATAAGTAAACGATTTGAGTCAGATGGGCCCCTATTTCTCATATTAAATCACGAAAACTATTTTGCCTTTTCTCCCTGGACTCAAAATATTTGCGACTCAGGTAAAAATTCGACTATAAAAATAGTTATTTATTATACAAGTGAAAAAGAACTCGATTTTAGCTTGAGGTGGTATTGTCTCCCGATGCGCAGTATTTTCCCGTGTATAATGCAAACTTTTTTTCTCTGACGGGAAAAGCGACAATTTATAATTGAAAAATTATATTATTACAATATTAACGTCAGAAAATTATCGATGTGAAATTTGAATTTTGAAATTAGTAGGCTATATTGTACTTTTATTACAGTTAGACCTGCGTTTCTAAGGAAACTTTTAAAGTAATAAAAAATTGTGAACTTAGTGTTTATTTAGAAGTTATTTTTAATACTATACAGTATAAAATGTCTGATTCCCGTCACAGAAAAAAAGGATTTGCAATATAGTCGCGAATTTGACGAATCAAAAAGGAGGATTTGAAAGGTACGCGGAAATTTGACCAATCAAAAAGAAGGATTTGCGGCCTGCTCGAAATGTGGATCAATCCTAATACAATAGATTGGTATGAAAAGACTGAAAAGAACAATGTAACTATTTACGTGAGCCAGATAAGTTCAAGAAGGGTATATATTCAAAAATCTACCAACATGTATATTGTTGTTCGCGATAAAAGCCTGTTTTTCCTCTTTATAGGTTTGTATCAGGTCAGTCAAACTAGATCATGATTTTTGTTTTTGCTATACAAAATTATCTTTAATAAATTCGAAGGCATAGATAAATGACTGCAGTGCGAAAAACCCTGATTCTTTCTAACTACTCTTATGGTCAACACGTGTGGTTAGAGCTTATTTTCCAAGCTTAACAGAGAGTCCATGATACTGCTCTCGCGCCGTCTACTGGACAGCGGAACGACTACACGACCTCTCGCCGTACCGTGTCACCATTATAATTTTAAAATGGCACCACGTAAAACCAGCAAAGACTATAACCGCCTGGGGTGGGCATTCATGCTCCCAAAGGACATTCAGCTCCCAAAGCGACGCGTTGCCATCTTAAAATTATAACGATGGCTTCGCGCGATTTGGGCGCTGTGGCAACACACTGTATAGTACCGAAGAAAAGAAGAAGCACATGAACTGTCATCTGGAAGACAGATAAGCAAAATATAGTGTCATGATCATTTGAACCCGAAAAAGGCCGGAACGTCGTCGTTAAAAAGTAATTCAAGCATATGTGGTTTGATTCAGTAGCAAGAAAATGGGAGCCGTAAAAGTAAACTAGAAGTCACCAGCAAGAGCCAGAAGGCACATTTGTGGCTTCCGTCATCAGAAGACCTCGGGTTTATGAGATATCAACCAACGGCGCCACGGAAGGCAGCTATAGCTACCTGCCGCGGTACCATAAACCCAGGAGTAAATACAACGAAAGGCAAGTAGTCTTCTGCAAACTGGGATGAAAAACAAAGGACAATCGCGGGCATGTCCACAATAAAGGAGTAGGAGCAAAAATTGAAGGATTGGTAACCCGAGCGACGTAGGTTTCTGCTTATTGGCCCAAAGTGATGTGCATCGAAAACATCGAA
This sequence comes from Acanthoscelides obtectus, assembly GCA_963669975.1. NCBI lineage: Eukaryota > Metazoa > Arthropoda > Insecta > Coleoptera > Chrysomelidae > Acanthoscelides > Acanthoscelides obtectus. The sequence goes on along the minus strand of CAVLJG010000007.1, from coordinate 51,016,212 downwards.
GTGAAAGCATATGCCCATCACCTCTGGATACTGGTGTAACCAAAGAAAGACAAGTAGTCTTGCGGAAACTTAGATGAAAAACAAGGATCAATATTTCTTTGTATTTATTGATGGGCTTGAATTACCACGGCAGGTAGCTATAGCTGGCCTCCGTGGCGACGTTGGTTGATACTTCGCATACACGAGGTGTTCTGACTGAAGCCACAAATATGCCTGCTGGCTCTTATTGGTACCTTTAGTTGTATTAGCCTTTTTATGCTTGTTTTCCTTCAGTTTACACCTTCAGTGTTTTCGATGCACAACGATTTGGGCCTGATGAAGCCAATTAGCAGAAACGTTCGCCTGAGCATCTATTTCTGCTCCTGTTCTGTTATTGCGGACATGCCCACGATTCTCCTTTGTTTCTCATCCAATTTCCGCAAGATCACTCTCTTTATAAAAATTGTCATATTTCAAAATGCAGTGAGGTTTACGATCAGAATTCAGCAGATATTCATCTTTACAGATGTTGCCTAGACTATGTTAATAACCTACTGGAGCAGTTAGTCTGCTTGCTGCCGCGGTAAACCCGATTTGTCAACAATGGCAGCCACACCTTATTTCCAGCATTACAGTAATGCCCTATCTGAATAATCGATGTAGGTAACTAAGGCAAAGTGGACCTATGCCCGCAAAGCTGATTACTATCAATGGAGAGATAGATGTATGTGAGGCCCACTGGATTATGCCACTTAAGGGCGAGAGCGTATGGAATACCACCCCCTTGGCGGTTATACGAATATGCCATACAACAGAAGATTCAATGCTGAGTGAGGGAAGATGAACAGATAAGATGTATGCATGTAACAATGTTTTACATGATATAGAGATTACAAATGAAATACCATAGAATGAGTCCTGAAAGATGAGGCTTTCCTTTTCAGAGTCAACTATGTTTACAATACCAAAGTTACTCGCTATTTATTTGGTAAGGAATTTTAGGTACGGCCTTGCAACGTGTTTCGCTTGTAAACACTGTTTGAAGTTGTCGGTGTTCGAATCAAAAACACGAGTTTGTTTACATCTTTTCGGGCTGTCTAGGTCTTCAACTGTGTTAAACCAGACGATTGATCCACGATATAAACAAATATGTGAAGCTCTGTTGGAAAGAAGCATCGAGGGTGACGGCGACGTTCTGGGTTCACTCGCGGAGTATCAATAGGATCTGGAAGATGCTCATATCAAATCGATAACTACGTTATTGCTCTGAAAATGAGCCAATTTCGGTTTTTCAAATGCGGTTTGTTTATAAACCTTAGCACAGCGCGACGCCTGATTTGGATACTGACTCACATAGTCACAAGTTATAGTACATAATCGTAAGTTTTGACGTAGGGGGGACTGTGGGAGGGGAGGCAGGCAGCGTCGTATTGGCTCATTTATTGCTTTACGAAACCGAATATCGCGGCTATCTTAGAGCTTTGGTATATATGTCACTAGAAGAGCATGTTTCTTATTGCCTGACATACAGGTTGAGTCATTTATTTTAACAGTGAGTAGATCTGATCAAAAGAAATGTTTTTTTCCTTTAACATTTTTCTGGTAAAATTAAAGTAACAAAGTTATAGCCCTTTAGAAGTTTGAGTACCGCCCTGTCTCAATAATAATATTATGTGCTCGTGTTTGGCAACAACGGATATAATCCGCCTTATTGGTTCATCACATGGGAAACAAAAAAGCGAAAGAATTTGAAACGCTTATCACGATGTTTTTACTACAATTTTATTCAGTTGTATTCAGTCAATGTGTCAGTCGGTAACGCCTGAGTGAATAGTGGTGTTTGTTGCGTGGCTCGAACGAAATAAAAAATGGCACATGTTTACGAAAATGCTGAACTTGTGGACATGATTCTTATTTACGGGGGGGAGTCTTTACTAAATGCTGCCGCGGCATCACGAATTTATGCGGATCGGTTTCCCAATCGAGTGCAACCAACCCCTCGTGCCTTTGTTAATGTAGTACAAAGGGCTCGTGAATCAGGTGACTTAAGACCTCACCTGGGACGGCATGCCGGTGCTCCAAGACCGCACGATCAAATACAGGTCCGCACTGAAATACCTGTCGGGAGGATACTTTATAAAACAAAGTAAAGTTATTTTTTATTTTTTTTTTATTTTTACACACATATTTTGGTTTATCTTCCTTCTACAATCATTATCTGAAAATTAATGACTCAACTTCAAAGTGTATATGCTCTGTATAGAAAAGTTCCAACTTTGAGGACACCCTGTATATCCATAGGTATCTCTATTATTAGCATAAATAATATCGATAAAAGAATGTGTGCCAAGAATGTGCCAGGAAAGCCGAAGCAATTTACTTGATGCCTTTCACATACTGTGTACTTTATGATGCAATAAAGAAATCACTAGCCAAATAAGGAGAAATATGTTATAATATGTATATTGAATTCAAGTCTTTCGTGAGTCTTGGGATACCCCCTAAGTTATACGTCTGTGAAGTAGCCTCATCCAATCATTTGGTTAGACTCATCATACCTTTGCTATTGATACTGTAAAGGGTTTCATAGACTCGCCTTAGCGCAGATGACCAGCTGGCTTACCTGTTTGAAGCTATCCGTTTGATTTATGGGATTTTTTCTTAACCCTGCATGGGTGTTCTCTTGGTGCTTCCATGGTGCCGTTGCTTGTATTCCTGCTTCGTTGGGAACTACTCTCTAAGATTGCTCCTAGCTACAAGATTGTAAATAGTCTTGCCCATAACAACTTAATAAAATTTTAAGTTCGAAGTCAATGAGTCTACAGAAAGAATGGAAGCTCGTCGATGAAGTGCACACTAACAAGTTTCTGGATAGATTAAGTCAAACAAAGCAAAATATCTGTCTACAAAAATTGGGGTGTTTACGAAACATAAAGAAAATGATTCTTTGGACTATTTTGTGATTACAGGGTTTGTCCGGAAAGTAATACAACTCATTTTCTTCCGCCATGACTGTACTTCGAGGCGTGCGCGCACCGAGCACTTGGAGAGTCAGGACAGGCATTTTCGCACGACGTGTTTCTGTGAGTGGTGCAAGCCGAGAATGCAGCGTCCGTCAGAGCAAAGGTACGCGATCAAATTCTGTGTGAAACTCGGTAAATCTGCGACAGAGACGTTTGATATGCTCAAGCAGGCTTACCCAGGTGTTGCTTTAGCAAGAAGTGGTGTGTTTCGGTGGCACCAGGCCTCTTTGGAGGGCCAGGAAGAGGTCGCTGATGAAGACCGTGCCGGAAGACCTTCGACTTCGACAAACACCGATAATGTGACTCGTGTGCGCAAAGTTTTGAACTCAGACCGTCGACTAAGTATTCGTTTAATTGCCCAGATGCTAAATTTACCAAAATCTGTGGTTCATGACATTGTGACACAGCATTTGAACATGCGCAAGGTGTGCGCGAAGATGGTCCCAAAAGTGCTCACTGACGACCAGAAATTGCGGCGAGTGGAAGTGTGCCAAGAAAATTTGAACATGCGAAAGTGACCCCCAATTTTTGAATAAAGTAATCACAGGTGAAGAGTCGTGGATCTTTGAGTATGATCCCAAGACAAAGAGGCAATCTTTCGAGTGGCACACGACGGCGTCTCCTCGCCCAAAAAAGGGAAGAAAGAGCAAATCCAAAGTGCAAACGATGCTCATTGTCTTTTTTTGACATCAAAGGCATCGTCCACCATGAATTTGTTCCTCCTGGACAAACCGTCAATGCCAAGTTTTACGTGGAAGTGCTCAAGAGACTCAAAAGGAGGGTCAGTCGGGTCCGACAAGACATCGCAGCCGACTGGAAGTTGCACCACGACAACGCCCCGGCTCACACCGCCTTTCTTGTGAACAGCTACCTGACCAAGGCCGGCATCCCAACGCTTCCGCAGCCGCAGATGTGCCGCCCCCCCCCCGGACTTTTTTTTGTTTCCTCGCCTGAAAAGGCCGATGAAAGGCAAGCATTTTGAGACGACAGAGGGGATCCAGGCAGCATGCACCGCGGCTCTCAAGGCTATTCCGGAGAATGCCTTCCGTGCTTGGAAATCGCGCTGGCAGCGCTGCATCGACGCAGAAGGTGCCTATTTTGAAAGTTTTTAAAGAATTGTAACGATTGGCTCAATAAAATTTTTTAAATCGACTCAGTCCTATTACTTTCCGGACAAACCCTGTACACTGTTCTCTGGCGTTTTTCGGAATACTGCATCATTACGGAGACAGCTTTAGGCTTTTAATTTTTACTTAAATAACTCAGAATTTTGAGATCATACTTAGTAAACAGCTGAAACCTCACATTGCAGTTCATTGGAAACAACTCATTTAGACCGCTAGGGTTATATCAACTCTCAGATATGGCAAGCCATTGCTTCGGTTGGAGCAAGGTATGCTTGTTTGATTTCGATAAAATGAGCTCTTAAAAAAAAACAGTTTTATTTCGAGTCCATCTGTCTGAAAATATTGTTAATTTGATAACAGATTCGTATCTAGTAACCAACTCCAGTGGTATACATATTTGTATCAATCTTTCAAATTTTAGGCTACTGTCCAGCTGTTTGTGGCCACGACAAGACGCTGCTTTTCTCAAGCTGAGTCATTGAACGTGAACATTTCTGCAATCCTACATGATGGCTAGTCTGTTCCTGCAAAACTGTATGAGCTAATAGTTTTCAATTTATATCATCATATGAACCTTCAACTAGTTACTATGGCGTCAAATTTTTTTTGAATTACGCGGTGTTGTTCAAAAGTTATGCAGGATAAACCGATTTGCAGCACCGTATTTTGGAAATAAAGCAGCTTTTCTAAAATCATCATCAACGACTTTGAATAGGTTAGAAGCAACCAAGTCTATAAGTTTACATTGCATTGTTTGTCACCAAAATTGCGTAGCTTTAGTGCATACTTTTGATTCGTTTCTCTATCAGTGCCTACCAAAGTGACAGCAATAATATAATAATAATAATACTTATTGTGAAAACATCAACTTCATTAGGCTTGTGCCGCTTTTTGCATTATGTAAGAAGTATCATGTCTTAAAATCATCTATCACCACAATTATCTACAAGCGGTCACACTTTTAAAATATACAAACTTAATGACAGAACTGTAAGAAAAATGTCTTATGTCAAGTGCACTTTGATCTTTACTACATACTTTGAGAATTAGAAGGCAAACAAACCCTTGACTGGCTCCTTCTACCTAGTCTAAGTTCGTTGAAAATCAAAAAACAATATAGACTCAGAATTTTTGCCTCATGTTTTTGTTTGTTAACGATGTTCCTGAACCCCTTAGATAATTTTAAAGGAACACCATGCTGTTGGCCTAAATATGATCCAAGTACTGATCCGGTTCTAGAGAAAATATATAGACGGGTTTTACAATAGAATTATATTGTTGAGTGTGAATGGAAAGGCTAGTTTTATTGTTGAAAATAAAAAATTGGAAAACTACTGTTTCATTAAATAAAACTATGATTGATCTGAGTAGTTCGAAGATGTAGAGGATGAAAAGACCTACAAAATGAGACCTGATATGACCGGTTTGAAGAAGATGACCATAAGCCCTTGAAAAGTTAGTAGCAGTTATTAATTTTTAGTGAAATGTTGATATTTTATGATGACATTTTTTTCTGTATGGAAATCACTCTGCTATGCGCTATTTGGTGAAAAATAAAATTGAATTTTTTCAATAAAAGGTCTGCTACAGCCAATTGAGCATAAAAGGTTTCATTCTGGTACTTTTACGCTCCACAACTTCCCTCTCGAGCAGTTTCATCAATACGTTCACAGTTGAATGTACTCGTGTATATATATATAGGGTGGCCCATCATGTGTGGACGGAATATTACTCATAAACAAATTCATTTTGGCACAATCTATTTATGGGATGTTATACATTACATTTGAAGGCATATTTCTAAAATATTGGCCATGATACAGGCTGTCCCAATTTAAATGCCTCAAATTTTATTGTATATTTGGATAAACCAATTCAAAAGAAGAAAATTGATATAACATACTATAAGGTTTTGGTAATTAGCTACCGAGATATAGGGTGTTTTGTCTTGAAAAACCCCCCACTTCGGCCACCCCTCAGTCCGATATTTTAAAATTTGGAGTGCTGAATTTTGTATAAAAAAAATCTTACACCTCAGCTTTTATCTTATTTGTTACTTTTTCGAATTTAAATTTTTGCTCATACAGGGTGGTCAAAAATTTCAAATGCATCACCCTGTATATTTGTGCAAGTTTTGACCCAATTTTTTTATCAGCTTTTGTTTATACTAGACACATGAGGTTTTTACGGCTATTTTGTCGGTTATTATCACGACTTTTATGGAACGGCTTAATTCCCTAAAATATCGCATCATCCTTGTAAACAAATAAATTGTTGATTAGTTACAAACTGTCAAAATTAGCTTTGTGAGTATTATAATAAAAACGTGTTTGAAATTGAATTTTTATAAAGAAGAAATGGTGAATATGGTGTTCGTTATTGGCAGACAAGTCATCGGGCCTTTCTTTTCGACAACAGATTAACAGGTACAGAATACTTGAATTTTTTGATCAAGCATTTGCCTTTGCTTTTGGAGGATGTCAAACTCGGATACATATGTACTTCCAACATGACGGCGCACCTGCACATTATCATAATCGTGTGCGTATCTATCTGGACACCTGGAGTAACAATCGTTGGATCGGTCGTAATGGGCCTGTATCTTGGCCTCCTAGATCACACCAGATATGACACCGATGGACTTCTTTCTATGGGACTACGTTAACCATAGGCTTATACGTATACATTGATATCCACCATCTACCCCGGAAAATATGAAGGAAGGGATTAAGGATGCTTTTACCCAAAGACTACGGCGGTCTATTCAACATGGTGGAGATATTTTCGAGCAGTTTTTGTAGATTAGGTCTTGAGTAGTGATAGTTGTTTGTTTATGTTGTAGTTATAGTTGTTTTTCTCTATTACGCTTGAAGCTGATTTATACTGTTCTGATTGTTATTAGTTTTTACGTCGAATCTGTACTCTCAGTCGCAATATGGAACTAGCCCACTGTTTGTGTTTTGTTTCCATGGATGATGTGATTTGTTTCCTTAATTTTGGTGTGTTGTTCTATTTTAAGCTTAATAACTCAAAATCTAGTGATTTTATCTAAATCAAACCTTATACCAAAAAAAAGCTTATAATGAAATTTTTGAGAAAAAGTACAATTAGCGTTTTTGACCACCCTGTATGAGCAAAAATGAAAATTTGAAAAAGTTACCAAAGAAGATAAAGTTTTTTTGGTACAAAATTCAACACTCCAAATTTCAAAATGGCGGATTGAGGTGTTGCCGATTTTTTTGGACAAAACACGTTACATCTCAGTAACTAATTACCAAAACCCCTTAGTATGTCATATCAATCTTCTTGTTCTGAATCGGTTTATCCAAATATGCAATAAAATTTGAGACATTCCATTTAAAAAATCACAACTTTGGTTTATAGGTCAAAATTGGGACACGCTGTATAATTGCCAATATTTTGGAAATGTGATGTATAACATGCCATAAATAGATTTTCCCAAAATGTATTTGCTTATGAATAATATTCCGTACACACACGCTGGACTACTCTGTATATAAACAATGTTTTTCAGCTTAGACGGTTACCTGGCAGAATTTTTTGAATCTGTAAATGGAGAACGTCTCCACTTACCCTCAGGAATATACGTCTATTGTAAAATCCGTCTATAGGTACTCGAAATTCTGGCCTATTATGCTGGTGCAGTTTTTGTGAACTTCTTCACATTAGGCGTCAATGGACATGAATATAACGTTGCACAATGTTCATACTGAAACCATTACAGACCGGTAACCTGCTCTATGAAACCTATCCCAATTTTCTAGCCGCCACGTAACGTAGCGCGTACGTCCACTTTGAGCGCAGAAGGGGCGAATTATGCGCTCCAACTCTCAAAACCGAAGTCCCCCTCACCACCCCCCGCCCCTGTTACATTGGCATTCGACGACGGGAGGCTGCAGGCGAATGCATATTCCGATTCCGATTCGGTAATGAATGGTAATAGATTCAAGTTACTTTTTTCGATGTCGAATGTGATCAGATGTGCCCAGCGTGATGTCACCGCGGGTGCGAATGCCAACTTCCCTCCACCCCCGTTGCCCTACCTATTGGAGCGGAGACATGCCGCGCAATCTGTCACTGCTATTGAACGCTTGATCGACACGACGGGTTAGGCCCTTTGGAAAGTTGATCAGAATTCCGACCGCGTGGTCATTGGGTTCGTGTTAACCAGCAATCGCTTTTTTATCAATCAGGCATTAATGATTTATCAGAAGACAATCAAACCGCAGAATCTTTCTACAAAAATTTTGCCGAGAACATTCATCAAAAAAATATATTAAACAAATGTTGACAAACTAAAGCTTCATATATTTTTCAGGGCTTCATATATAGCCTGGCATAATTCTGGTATTATGTAGCCAAGAGCCTGAGGAGAAATTATTGTTGAATACTTCAGATCTTCGTAGGTTCTGCCAGTAGCCAAAAACCGTAATGTCGCTGTAAGTCTTTCATGGGGGGGAAATGACTTGTCACATCACTGTATCTTTTTTCTTAATCAAAGAGGTGACCAATGATTATAAATTCAAATAGTTTTGCTCGTCCATCCTCAAATAGTTGTGCCAATCTTTAGGAAAACCCTTTAATTCGGAATAATATGGGAATATTTGCTTCTCTTCATTAGCCATTCCTTCGCCCAGACACTTCTCTGCTGCTTTATTTCACCAGTTTTAGCTCGCTTTTTCACCATAATCCAACCAATTGACGCCAAGGCATCATCGTCGGTAGATGCCATTGCTATATATGAGTCACGAACTGACGCATAATCTCAGTCCGTGTGTGAGGCAGCCGCATTAAAAGGAAATCCTCAAGGCCTTGACTGCACAGTTTTGTCTTGAGGAAAAACTGCATGTGTGTATCTACTTTTATAAAGCGGAAATATGTGAAACCACTTAGACAAGAATTGTTTTTTATACTCAGTACAAAACACCATAGTACGTTTTCCAAGAAATTTCAAGAAAGAATGAGCATAACTATTATCAGTCGAGCTTATACAGGGTGACTTTGAAGTTGAGTCATTAATTTTCAGATAATGATTGTAGAAGGAAGATAAACCAAAATATGTGTGTAAAAATAGAAAAAAAATTAAAAAAAAATGTTACCTTGTTTAATAAAGTATCCTCCCGACAAGTATTTCAGTGCGGACCTGTATTTGATCGTGCGGTCTTGGAGCAGCATGCCCTCACCTGTGAGGTCTTAAGTCACCTGATTCACGAGCCCTTTGTACTACATTAACAAAGGCACGAGGGGTTGGTTGCACTCGATTGGGAAACCGATTCGCATAAATCCGTGATGCATCCGGAAGCATTTTGTAAAGACTGCCCCCCGGTAAATAAGAATCATGTCCACAAGTTCAGCATTTTCGTAAACATGTGCGATTTTTGATTTCGTTTGAACCACACAACACACTACTATTCACTTACGCGTTATCGACTGACGAAAAACATCGTGATAAACGTTTCAAATTCTTTCGCTTTTTTGTTTCCGATGCGATGAACCGGTCAGGCGGATTATATCCGTTGTCGCCAAACACGAGCATATAATAGGCAGGGCGGTACTCAAACTTCCAAAGGGCTATAACTTTGTTACTTTAATTTTACCAGAAAAATGGTAAAGGAAAAAAACATTTCTTTTGATCAGATCTACTCACTGTTAAAATAAATGACTCAACTTCGAAGTCACCCTGTATAGAGGACCAACGCCAAACCAGGAAGGTGGAGTGATAGATGACGTGGCGATACATGAAGTCAGATTACGTGATATATGCGTGAATATGTTTGGGTTTTGTTTTTCTCTTCGATAAATGGGCTATAGGTTGGGCCTGTCAGCAGGATAGTATACTAGTTGGTTTTACTCAAGATCTCGGGTACTCGTAGTCCAACCAGAAAGTAGTTAACGTCACCAATTTATCGAGGAAGATTATTTGAACTGGTTCGTGCCATCGCTTTTAATTTACAAATGTTTTCGATCAGCTATTAAGGATCAGAATGCTTTGCTATCGGTAAAGGACTTCCTCTCGTATTCGTCGAGTTTATGTATTTTCCTATTCATCTCACAATACCACTCAGATTCCACGATTGCTTGATAACCTTTACAGCATGATAACACCAATCTATAGCTGCACGGATGGCAGAACTTTGTTTGTAGTATTCCGAATGTCAAAACTATATCTATGGACCAAAGGCCTCAACGTTGGCACTGCATATGAACGCAGTTGTAGTTAGACGCCTCTAAAACCCTGCTACAAACCAATAAAAGGGTATCAAAACGAAACACTTCGTTTTGACAGTAGGGCGAGCTTTTCCAAAACTATTCGTTCCAACTGACAGATATGCTAATGGAATTTGTTCCTCTGAACTGACCCACCAGGCCTCTGTTTCCCACTCCAACTCTACCAAGAGTTGTAAATCAAGAACTGTACGGCACAATTGCTCTGTTGTTTATAGGGTATCGAAAATGTGGAATGTAGAAATATGTAGAAGCTATCTTAATTCTGCTGAGCTTACCCATTCAAAAATCATATCAACTACGCAAATCTGTTTCACGGTCATTTTTAGTAGCTGTCATTTGATATTTAAGATTTGTGCAATGCATAGGTTCCTATAAGAATACTCTTATTTATTACCCATACTAAAATTACTTCTCATTCTTGAGCCATTCTTATAAAAGTTATTATACTAAAGTAATTGGGAATAATCAACTTAACAGAGATCTAAAAGGAAAATCACCTACCTGTCAGTAAAAACGGCATTATTTGTCTCATAAGAGATGTGTAAGAACCTAATACTTAGCAGATTGCACACATGGAGAAAAACAATTTAGTGATTAAACAATGACTGAAAATGATTTTGATGCTATGGTTTTTGAACTATGAGCAGCAGAGCACTCAGCATGTTCCGTTTATGTACTTACCTATAGCAGACTACTACATGTTGTGAATGAATACCTATGGCTATGTAGAGTTCAAGAGGATGCATTTTTAGTATACGAGTATATTCCAGTCGTTGTGAAGTACCATATGCGGACTATTTTGGATCTTGAGTTGTGCCACTGGAAGTGGTATGGATTGAAAAGGTCATATCATATTCAGTACAGATAGAGGCGCGAAACCGCCGGTAAGGTGGCCAATAGTTATTGATTATTTATTAATATCACAGTTCACATATTTGATACAAAAAGATGGAAAACAGCAAAAAGTACGATATTAAATTTTCTTAATTCAAATGTTCAACCTGCAACGACATTGTATCTTTACCTATATCGCTTTTTATATTCACTTCGGGGTTACTATAAAATATATGTTACCACAAAGCATGCATAAAAAGAGAACTATCGCGCAATATTCTGTCTGTCACACCAGAATTGGAACTGGATTACGAAATACTGGAATTTCAGTGTAAGAACATTGCAACTGTACGTTGTAAGTATCTTACACTGCGTTAGGAGTGTAAGTAGATATTATTGTAAAGATGGATACCATGTAATCGATGAAGAAGGTACGATGCCTTACCATATGGCGATTGAACTTGAGTAAAACAGTAACGATCTTTATCAGTATATTATAGTGATTTTTCTAACGTACGCAGTTACAGTGATTATTAACATTATTTACTCTAACAAAATGTTATTGTTTAACATTTAGCTGAAAGTATCAAAAGTGAAAATAGTAACAGCGTTATTCGCTGCATCTATCGCCGTGTGTAAGCTTGTAAGAGAGATAGAACTTTTGATATGACCAGCAGGAAAGACGTCACAGGACACACGTTTCAGGAAATAATTATGGATATTTCTGAAATTACAGATTCAATAAAGTTTGCAACAAACATCCAAATATGATATTTTCAATAAGAATGGCTACCCGGAAGGAGGCTGGTCGTCTACTGGAAGCGATGAAGGGAAAATCGAATTTATTTTTCAATCATCTCTGACTGATGGGCCAGCTCCTGCGAGAGATGCGGGTTGCGGGGGGACGCGGGATGCGGAGTCTCAGGCCGGCAACGGACCGGAAGTGGACGGTCGATCCGCTTTCGCAAAAATTCATCCTAACGGAAAATGAACGACACTAGACGCTGCGCCGCTACGCTTTCCTTCAATTTCCGTAGACGACGATGCAAGAGATGGAGACATTTGCTGCGGTGAAGCTTTCCACGGCAAGCCAAACACCGGAAAAATGCTTGCAGTTCCAGGATATCCGCCGATCGACTATTCTTAAATACTGGATGTTTGAGTTGCTTAAGATTTGTATCATCGGCAAGTACGTCTAGCAGGCTCTGAAAACTGCCATTATGGAGAAGGGTTGAAAGGAAAAGGTTGAGTTGACACATTGGCATAAAAGTCTAAGATTACCAACTCGCTCATCGATGAGAAGGAGCTCGAGATTGTAAAAAATAGCATCAAATAGAATGATTTCTAATTTCTCTCATAAAAATAGGAATAGAACAAAAATAGGCATTTTTATGGGATCTCAAAGGTGATCACGCTCTATCAAATTCTAAGATCAGTGGAGTTTTTTAGAGCGGAGGTTCTCTCTTATTTGGTCTGCTGCCCACTTTGAAAATCAATTATTTTCTAGCGCCCCCTGATATTGTTGAAGAACATGTCTGTCTAGACTAGAGAAAATTATAGATCCACAGTTGGGAGATTATCAAGCTGGTCTTCGCAAGGGAAAATCGACAACTGACCAAATTTTTTTCACGTAAGAAGCTCTTACCACCTGCTACGAATATAAAATACCAGCAATCATACTATTTATTGACATCCAAAAAGCCTACGACACGATCAAAAGGAGTGCAGTATTTCATACAATGAATTATTTTGGTATACCTGGAAAACTCATAAACCTGACAAGAATGACGATGAGACAAACAAGAAGTATGGTCAAGATAAGAGGAGAATTGACAGAAGAGTTTGAGATTAATACAGGACTCAGACAGGGGGACCCATTATCTACACTTTTATTTAATATGATTCTAGAAAGAATTGTTATTGAAAGTTATCTGGATAGATCAGGAAGTATATTATTTAAAAGTCACCAACTAACTGCCTATGCTGATGATGTCGCCATAATAGCTAGGGATAAAAGAACAATGGAAAAAGTGGTAGAGCAGTTCATACAAGTTGCAGCAAAAGTGGGATTGAAGGTAAACGAGGAAAAAAGTAAATTTATGAGAATAGGGACCTGTCAGGTGGAAACGAGGCTAGAAAACGGTAAGCACAGGAAAAAAGATATTTGAGAAGGTGGATGAGTTTGGCTATTCAGGATATCTAATTAGTAACAAAATAAATCAGGAAACAGAAGTAAACTACAGAATCGGTAAAGCCAATAAATGTGCGGGAATGCCTAACAGAAATATTAAGTCAAGAAGTGTGTCTAGAGTCTCCAAAATAAGGCTATACAATACGATTATCAAGCCAACCCTTTTGTAAGGAATAAAAACCTGGGTAATTAATAAAAAACTCTCAGGACGGGGTATCTGCGATTGAAATTTGAACCAGAACAGGAGGGAGGTGGTGGCTGTGTCGTCTCCTGCATCAGTGCTTATATGAACGAATGCCCTTATAAAGAGTGGATGTGGTATAGTCAATTGAAAATTACAGAGCGGGCGAGGGGGGGGGGCATCTGCATCAGTACTTCTAAGAGCGAATGTCCTTGTGACAATTGAAGAGCGTTGACTAAGATTATCCATTGCAACGCCCCCCAAATCAATTAATCGCCCCCCAATCTCTTTTAGGCTCTTTACCGCCATCTGTAGGTCCTCAGCGCCCACAAAGGGGCGTTATCTTTGAGAAACGCTGGTTTAGCGGCTTTAAAATTCAAAAACAAATATCGCTTTTGCTTTGCCTATATTGCCAAGTAAAACAAGCAGCGATGATATTTAGGTAATTGAAATTATTTTTCAAATCTTCTCTTTCAGTGCGGATAACGTAATACGTTTTGAAATTCCAATTTTCGACGAGGTGTTTGCAAATTTTGGGCAGTGGGACGTAGACATAGGCCGATATGGAAAAGTCCAAAGGTATGACATCACACGGTGAGGAGATCAATTTATAGATCCAAAACAAGAAAATTAGCGGCTTAATTGTCGCAGAAAAGGCATAGTTCCACAGCTGTGCTGCGAGTAGCGCCGCACCGTATTGTTGGAACCATACGTTCTCTAGATCATAAGCATGACTTCCAGACAGCAAACATGAATTATCATGATACTATTAATCGAGAAGATAAACCCATGTGCAAGCGATCAGTCTATCTGTTTCGCACGCTTGCAGTCACTCGGGGGACAAGGTTCCGGATGACAAACGTTCAGTTTTACATGGCGTTTTAGCACGCAAATTAATATAAGCTTCGTTAGTTCGTTATCTGGTGTGTTCCAAATTAGTCTTTGTGTGAAATATAATTAAAAAAACAACGAATTAAACATTTAGCTACAACAATAACAGGAAAAGTAAAGATGTTTCAAATTGGCATTGCTTCGGTTTTCTAAAGAACAAGCAAGTTTGCGGACAATGTCTTCTGAAGTACTATCAGCAACACAAATATAATAATTTCTATTTAACCGTAAAGAACTCGACTATATTTCCGACAATTCTAACGCAGGGTCATTAAAATTCATAAAAAATTATTTGAAATCTTTAATGCATTTAGCCACACCGGTTATTGTAATTGCATATGCGAAGCATTTTTTTAGATGTATAATGTATTTTAAAATGCGGATGTTAAATAAATAAATTAAAGAAAAATCCAGAATTGGAGAGAGAAAAATGATGAAAAGTGTAAAACAAACTCAATAAAACTGTTTACGAATACAAAATACTTTCAGAAATACCTATCCATAAAAAAATATTAAAAAACCATTTACACAACATTTTATACAAAATTATAAAGGTGTCATATATCCTGCACCTTGCTCTCCATTCTTTTACTATATAAGACATTAATACAGCAGACCAATATATTACACAATTTGCTTCAGTAAAAAATCAAGTCCCTTTATTTGGAGCTCTAAAGAGATTTTATTTTGAAAAGGTACAGGGACATATTCAATGATCAAGTCGTGAGTTACTTAGAATCTTCCAATATGTCTACTATTATTGTTTCAAAAGTGATAACTTCATAAAACTGTTTTCTCTCCATAATGATATACTTCATCAAATGGTATTGGCAAAACATCAAAATATGAATAAAACATTCTCTATAAAACTAAAATCGATAACACAAAATAATTTTAAGCAAATATTCCAAATATTGAACAGAAAACGCTCCTAATACAATGCATTTCGTGAGTATGCTTTCTCGAGTTATAGTATCATGGTGTGTTACCATGATCAAGTAACTCACTAACAGTCAGCATTTGAAAAAATAATATTAATATCAATAATACCTCTTGTCTTCTATACTAATTCAGATAGTTCAGTAAAGTTAAATGCTTTTATATATAAACGGCACTTGTAAACTGTTATTATAGATGACAGCTAAGAGGATAAATTCCGTCAGTAAATCTGTAGAGAAGTTCAAAGTTGATGAGAACCGTGCTGCGGCGCGCAATAAAAAATACTTCCATGACGGCGTTCGCTTTGCACATTAAATATCTTTCAGTACCGGAGCTTTGCTAGTATTAGAAAAGCCGTTAGAGAAGCAGAAACCTGGCGGTTAGTCTAGTAGGCTCAGAAAGCCGTGGCGTTATCAAGGACAGCTAAGGTGGGACAATTCCGTTGACATCTTGGCAGAAAGGTCCAGTATTACCAACAGTGTAACGCGCACTTGCGCAACAACTTCTCATGCATGAGACCAGAACTCCGAAATACAGGTCTTCTTTGGGCTTCGTATAGACTAAAGGGGTTGAGGCAAAAGCTTGTCATGTCCCCAGTTCCTACCGAATCACTTTTTGCTGAAGATTGATTATTCATTAGATTCTAATGTCTGTTTTTTATTTGTCAGGGGCAGTACCAAGTCTTATACCTAGTTACACTTGCTAAGGTCAACTTTAAGCTGAGCTGTGACAAGATGTTTCAGAGTTTTACGGACATACAACCAAGTCAACCCACTTTGTGTTGTAGTTGCGGACGAAATTCGCTTAGAAAGTTACTACAGATATCCTGTTGTCACAGCTAGATGCTTAATTGTGTGCTAATTTGAGGTTGATCTTAACATAAGAATCACCTTTGCTGAGCGAAAAATTTGATAGCGGGCTTACGACTACTGTTACCATGAAAATACGTTCGTCCGTCGTCTGAACTTATTTAGGTTCTGAGATGGTTTTCAATGTTTGTATGCAAAATGCTACCTATCTGCAAATCCGTTTATTGTAAATTTTTCCCTCCACTATACCATCAAAGATATAGATTAACCATTTGCACCGCATTCGCAAACCCTAAGTTGACCTGTAATTTACATTATAGCTGAAATGTGATGAGTCTTTGTACAGAAAATTGAAATACGAATGTGGATAATTCAAGGGGACTACGTCTGGTACAATATAACGGCAGATATACGCGTAGAGAGAAATAGCATCTTCGCCGTGTGAAGTGTAAAGCTATCACTGAGCAGGTGGCGCAGTGCCGTATATGAGAAATGTCTCAGAGGCATTAGATAATAATACTCTCAGAGTTACGCTACAAATTACATTTCTATTGCGCTGCTCAAAGTCCATTGAAAGCAGAACAATTTGAAATACTCTGAATGAGAAAGATTCTTAAAAAGATTCCTACGATGTACTGTTTTGAAGACCAGAGCCATGTAATACAAAAACTAGATATCTCTGGACAGGGATATATATATATATATATATATATATATATATATATATATATATATAACATAGGATCACTGTTACTTTGATGTTGTGGACATCATAAGCAGACACCAATCAACGCTAATTTCGGTTTTCCTCTTTTTCTCCCAAAAATTGCTTTTTGCTTCCGAAAATAATCTGTTTTGACGTCATTTTACTAGCTGCACGTTATGGAGCCATGATGTAGGAGATATATCTATCTTATCATATACATACGATGAAGTGAAAAAATATACCCCTAAGTCAGAAAATCGACCCAAAATACGCCGTAACAAGTTTTTAGTTGTGGTGGGTTTTTACACAGGCTACATGTGCAGCTACAATTATAATTTTTCTTCCTCTTCTACATTGTACATTAATCATTACCATCAATTGTAATTTCAAGTAAGATTATTTGCGTTGTGTGATGGAATTAAGTAAGACTTGTAACTTGTAGGCCTGTTTGTGTTACATGCCCCAGAAGTGATTTTATCTGACTCAGTCTGCACTACAGACCGTTTATAATTGTTATATGCTTAATGTGTTGTGACTATTTGATGGACAGCAGCATTATTTATTATCGTGTCCTATAGAATACAGGGTGTAAACGTTATAGTAGTCATTATTGAAATGGGTAATAGGGGGGTCAAAACATGTCAAAAAGTTCATATGACCCATCGTCCAAAAGTCAATAGATTTTTGTTTAAATAGCTTTATAGTTTACAACTTTAAGTGCTTTATATCGACCACAATCACCACAATCTTACTAATTTTTATAATCTAATCTAAGACGTTTTTAAATTGGGTAATTAACAAGTAAACGGCATTTAGTTTTTCTAAGTTAATCCAAAATTTGAAGTCAGTAAGTAAGTAAGTTTCATTAAATTAAATATTTAGAACACACATGACAACAGCGCGTCGATCTTTCATCACTCTTATCGAACCGGCAATCGATCTCAAACGGTAACAGTGGTTAGTTATTGTCCGCGTACGTCGTTGAGTTTATTTACAATGTTCTCGAATCAATAGTTCGCCGACATGTTGTTAGTTAACGGGGAAGCTCGTGAGAATTCAAATCTTGCAGCTCAAATTTATCGCGACAGATTTCGCCAACGGGTACACCCAGACAGAAGGACAATTGTGCAAGTGTACCAAAGACTTCAAGATACAGGAAGTGTTCACCCCACTAATATTCGCACTCGTGAAAGAGCTTACTGTAGAGCAGGAGGAACAAATTTTAAATATCGTGGAAACCAATGCAGATATCAGCATTCGGGAATTAGACCCTCGCGTAGGACTATCGCATAGAATCCTACGGGAAAATTTGCTTCATCCCTACCATGTACAACGAGTGCAGGCCTCATTACCAGAAGACTATCATCGCAGACTAACATTCTGTCAGTGGTTTTTGCACAAAAACATTGAAAATCCGGATTTTTTTAAAAACCTTCTAGCGACGGACGAATGTACTTTTACGCGAGACGGGACACTAAATATCCATTATACGTACTTGCACGTAGGCCCAAGAAAATCCTTATACCATTCGTGACGGACATTTCCAACAACACTTTTACATAAATATTTGGGCGGGTATTCTTGACGATCAGGTGATTGGCCCTTTCGAGTTACCCCCAAAGTTGTCAGGAGAAGGATACCTTAGGTTTCTAGCCAATAACCTACCAGAAATTTTGGAACAGACCTTAGACAATATGCCATTACAACGGAGACAGAATTTGTGGTTTCTTCATGACGGGGCACCACCACGCATTTTTAGCGGCGTCATTCAGTATTTGAAGGAACATTATCCAAATCGCTGGATTGGTCGAAATGCTCCTGATCCTTGAAAATGGCCAGCAAGATCTCCTGACCTCAATCCGATGGATTTCTGGTATTGGGGAGAACTTAAAGGGATGGTTTACGGGATTGGTCCAATAACAACTGAAGCACAACTTCGCGAAAAAAATTTAATGCGGCTGAAATAATAAATGGACAATTTCGACGACCTAGAGTAAGAAGAAACTGTGTTCGTCGTAATGAAGCTTGTGTGGAAAGTGGAGGACGATATTTTGAACACATTCTTTAAATACAAAAAAGTGCAGTGTGAGTTTTAAAAAGAAAAACAATGTATGTATCAAAATTGAGTTTCCTATTTATAAGTGGATTTTTTTAATACGTTCAATAAACACACCAGGTGACGCACTGAGACAGTTAATGGTAAGTCCGTTTTTTAATTTTTTGCATTTTACGAGTACATTATCAAATAGTGAAATAATACCTAAGAGCGAAAAGTAACAAACTACATCTTTATTTACACTGCGTTCCATCGTAATTTGCGTCTGGCATTGCGGCGTTGTCAGATTTTATTTTACTTTAAAGGTTTGCTCCTTTTAACCCCCTCTATCACCCATTTAAGTAGTGACTATCATAACGCTTACACCCTGTATAGCTCTGAATGATGCTACCGCATTATATGCCTGCTAGACGGGCCCATCCAATTTTTCTAGCCTCATGTAGTTGAAAAATTGGTTCAACAAAATGTTTTCAGATCGTTTTTTGCGCTCGTTGTACTTCGATTTTAGCATCTGCCTTCAACATTAATCCAGTGTAAAATAACGCTGAGTTCATCAAATCCGCAAGATATCATAACTGACGGATTCTCTTGTTTATTCCAGAAATATCAACGCTAGCGTTCCATAGGGGTCTTGGCTCCGACATTGTTCCTTTCGCGACCTCCTTTCCTGTATGATCAATAAGATCCACAGCTTTGTTGACGATAGCACTGTACATGCAGGAATTCAGAGCGTCAAGTCGATCTCTGCCGTGAACTAGGAAAATAAGGCTAACAGTGACTTTCTCCCCGACGAGAGACCTGAGATACAGTGCTGTACCTTGACGAACAAGAACCGTCCCGATGACTTGATCTGGACTTGATGAAAAGCTATTGCTATTTGCTTTTGGCTAAGAAGTGTTTTTCTTCATATAACCTCCTTACTCTATATAAGGCCCAAATGAGAGCTACCCTCGAGTACTGCTCACATGTTTGGGGTGCTACATTTCCAAGTTTGATGATATTCAGAGAAGGGCTGTCCGACTGATCGATAACTCTTTTTTAACTGACAGACTCGGGAGCCTTTTTCATTGACCTCCCATCCTAATCGTGTCGGACTTCGTACATCCAGAACTGGAACTGGGGTAGCGGTATTTTGGAATAATCTACTTGAAGAGGCTTTTCCCTGTTCTATCAACAGATATTAACTAAGTTTCTTAAAGCTCCTCATAGCAGCCGCGGTACCCTGTTATCTAGGCTTCTGTTTCGGGGCACTTTCAGCCGCAAGTTCAGAATTACCTCTATGTCCAGGGACCCCTGCATAGCTTCAGATAGCCCTGCAATCATTTAATGGCTGGGATAATATATGTTTTGAGGATTCTTTATCGTCTGAAGCTTCTATATTGATGGTATAGATTAAGCGCAAGTTTCTCTAAGAAGTAAATACCCTTCATTCATTGTTCCACCCCTGACTCCGGAAAGTCGAAGAGTTGCGTCATATACGTACCTACTTCAAATTCAAAATAGTGTATCTGCATGGCTTCGGGCGCCTTGAATGCTGCGACAGTCGGGAATGTCTTAAGGGCACACGGGGTATTATTCAGCAGCGAGTGGGGGGTTTTGCGTTGTTCCTTTATGGATTTTACCTTGAACATGTCCCTTGTTTGTGGGTGGGTATACAGAATTGTTGAATTGCTTCTAGCTTTGTCAGATTCGCTTTATATCTGTTTGTGCCGCCAACCTTTTTGCATACCACAGTTCTCATCTTCAAAGTCACACGACTTTTATTTAAAATAAAGGCGTCATGTAGGTTGAGTCGGCACTTCCCTCGCAACGCTGTCATGAGTTCATAAATGATTATATTCGGCACAAGTGAGCCCGTTTGGGAAAGACAAAAGGTTTGACAGGAATGCAAAAAAAATTAATGGATCAAGTCAATCAGACCGGCTCATAAAATTAGTGTTTTGTCCTACTTGTTTGACAACATTGTGATATAGAAGTTGCTCCTCTGTCCTACTCGTCAGGCATGTCAGCTACCCTTCTCATTCCGCGACCCTAGTATATTCAGAGACGCACATGTTGAAAATATTTCTCTATCACTATGTTTTAAGGGCAAATGTACCAGGAAATCTATGATGCATAATATATGCTTAATGGGTGTGTAGAACTACCGGAGCTGGAGTCCTTGAGATATACTAACGCAAAAAAATAGAGATTTATCCTCCCTGTCTCCTCCTCCTCCTCTCTACAGCCGCAACATCTAATGTTTAACTCCTACAAAATAAAATAGAATTTGAGGAACCTCTGAAATGTGAAAAGTGAATCTAGAGGGACTTTTACTTTTTTCATTTTTGGTCCTTGGCATAGCAGTAACCTTGTGTGGAAATTGCATCAAAATCCGACCGTTACGTTCCTAATTATGGACGTGCCAAGGATTATCGGGCAGATCAACAGACAGATGGAAATGAGTGACATGTTTTTTTGTGATGTGACTGCTAACACAGCGATAGGCGCATTGTTTTCGACATGTAAAATGCACGACGTCTACGTGTAGACAATTACATTTGTCCGCCTCGAGATTTTTGTAGACTATGGAGACAATGTAGAAAATAGCAGACTAAAGCTCTATTTATATGATGCTTTTCAAAGTGACTTTTGAATAATTGCAGACCGGAGAAGTTATTTGCTACCCAATAGCTGCAGCTGCTGGGAAAAAGCTAGGTTATTTGTTTAGGGCTAAGAAGTACTCTTCTCCGCATGACCTTCTCACTCTATACAAGGCCCAGATAAGGCCTAGCCTCGAGTATTGCTCACACATTTGGGGTGCTGCCGCCCCGACTACATTGTCCATGCTCGATGCTGTCCAGAGGAGGGCGGTCCGACTGATCGATGACTCTTCTCTAACAGACAGTCTCGGGACTCTTTCGCACCGGCGGGCCGTCGGCGATCTAGCTCTTTTCTATCGCTACACCAACGGGCTTTGCTCCTCAGAGCTCTCTTTTATGATGCCGCCGCGCGATGTGCCTGCCAGACAGACCCGCCTGACTTCTTCATCCCATCCTAACCGTGTCAAACTTCGTACATCCAGAACTGGCCGATACGACCGCTCCTTTGTCCCGAGGGTGTCTAGATTGTGGAACAATCTACGGGAGAAAGCTTTTCCCAGTTCTACTAACCTTAGGCAGTTCAAAAATCGTATTAACAAAATTTGTTTGGAATCATCATAGCAGCCGCGGTGTTCCGGCATTTAGGCTTCTGCCTGCGCGGCTGTTTCGATATAAAAAAAAAAGGGAGTAGAGTGTACTTTATTAACTGTTCTTCAGGGAGTCAAGTTCCACTTTTATCCTATCGGCTCCTTAATGCACTAAGTTGGTACAGTATTTTCAACTCATGCTGACGTATATTTTTTTGAACGATTGCTACTACCGGCATTAGGTGGTATGGATCCATCTATTTATGCACTGCATGAAAACCTAGATAGCTACATTTTACGCGTAAACACTGGCGGTCAATGGATTGTACTCTGACCCAATAGCATGGTTCTTGGGATAATGCGAGAAAACAAAGCTTCTAAAAGCGACCGACATACAGGTAGGACGACAGGAATGCGTAACGGACTTTCGTTTTGAAAAGGTCTAAAGCTAGAACGCCACTGCGAGTGAAACTTGAAGTTCATCTGCTTGACACCATTTTTCAACCCCTGACAAAAAATGCTTATATAGAGGTTTTATAAGTTTTAACTTTAACATAATACAGGTTCTCTCAACGAAATGGAAAGTAGTTTTATAGAACATCTATAAAAGATTTAAAAAAAACGGTTTATCAGATATTCGTAAATATCTTTCCAATACAAGAATATTGATATACACACTATAGAGTTTCCATTGAATTCTGAAGAGAGATGAGAAGTACGCAAACTGTAATCTCAACTGCGGAAGGTGCCGATTATGTAATCTGTTTATCCAGGGTCTTGTAAAACGCAAACTATTGTTTTTCTCAAACATTTTGAATGCAAAATTATTGTGTTGTGTTTTTAAACCATCAGCTTGGCATTAATTTGAGTTTTATTTTGATATAGGTTTATACAAGTTTATTTGAACGGTTATATGAATATTTTAGAAATCGTATAATTAGGTATCTATTTAGCCACCACATCGTCACCCACCGAAACAATAACTTTTTTACAGTTCTGTGCTTAGATGGCAAGGTTATTACTTAAAAACCTATATAATCTCAAAAAATCAGTAAAACGTCAACTTATGCACTAAGTAGCCGCTAGTATGCCGTTAGTTCAGTGGGCACCTACTACTAGTGAGCATGTGTTTAAAGATGTCATTTTATAGGAAAACTTACATAAAATAAAAAAAAATCGATTTAATGTCACTTTTCCAGTTACGTAATACGGGTGCTAGGCTACTGTATTCCATAAGTACCTAATTCGTAGCTGAAAAATTTACACATGATACCCTGACCCAGTTTCTTTCTTGGTTTCTCTTAACTTAAACGTTGTTGCTTCCTCTGGGATGCCGAAGTTGTGTCTGATTTGTTTAACCAAATGAAATCATTAATTAATTATACCCGATAATTAAATAAGCAGTACTTAAAGTAAAAAACATGTTTTAAAGGTTTTTTAGCCTGATATCACTAAAATAGAGTGTGCCATTAGCTGATAAACCAACCAATAGTGTCGTCCTACGGATAAACAAAAAAAAAAACAAATATTGATATAAGAAGTTCAGAATCTTGAGAAATTATGGTTTTCATGGATGATAATGTGGTGGATAAATAGATAATTTTAAAATTTTCTAGAATTCTTATAAATATGGATATTGTAAAGGGCTTGCCTAGTGTAGAGAGCTAGTGGACTGTACGAGAATTTGGAAAAATCGGCGATTGACGTGACCGCTTACCTTGACAGTATTCTGGATAAATGATCCCAGACTAAGTATATGGGATCTTTCCTTGGTTCTACGTTTAGAAGTACGGTCACGCCTAATGTATAACGTAGAGCAGGTGCGCGCGGTACTTGTCTTTTAATTGGATACCACATACTTATATGAATAATTTGTTTTGAATTCTAGCTTAATTGTTATAATTTTTTTGGATTGAATACCTTTTTTATTTTCAAGACTTCTTTTACTTTTTTCATCTATCATTCTTCAAAACTCAAAATTCGCGCGAAAATTAAATGAAATTGTTCAAGCAGTGAATCTCAACACAGATAACCGTTAAAATAAATTAGTGTAAGCATAAGCAAAATATAGTTTATGGTGTAAGAATATACGAGGTTTAGCATTTTTGAGAGAAACTAAATTTTGCGTTTTGCACCACCCTGTATAAACAGATATTATCGGCATTTTTCGCGATTGGGCTTGAAGTTTTCGTACTTATTTATTCTCTCTCCAGAATTCAGTGAAAACTATACAAAATCGCGGAGGACAAAGCCTTCACAGATAGGACTTTTTTCAGACAAATTTTAAAATAACTAAATAAATGACGATCAAAATGCTTTAGTATATTATATTAATTTTTTTATTTTGGAAAAAGTATCTAATTAAATATAGAGTGTTACATTAAGAAAAGCATATATTTGTTTATTATGCAACATCCTCAGTGTTTCCAAATAATTTCGAAATAAGTTATCAATGTGGCTGCGGAAACAGTTTCTGAATATTATAGTTTTTCTATAAAACTATTCCAATTTCGTTGGGATACTCTATATATTTGTGTCTGGATGTAGTATTGTAGCACCCCAACATATGAAGCGACTTGAGTATGGTTTTCTTAAGCTGGTGGTTATTTAAAACGAATTGTGATGAACTTGAGCGGCTGTTGTGTCCCATGTCCGCACATTGCCAAGCGACGCTGATGGCGCTACAATCGATCGGCAGGCACCGCCGCGACGCTAGCGACGACGCCTCCGGCGATGTGCGGTTGTCATGGTGACGGTTTACCAGTACGCCGCGACGATGTGTCGGTCGGTCGTCGGAACGGAGGGCAGTGGCGGAAATGTGTGGGCGAATGCGAGGGTATTTATATATTAGAAAGGTAGGTCGAGTAAGGTGCATTTCTGTGCCCATGTTGTTCTAATGGCCAAAGCCTGTACGATTAATCCGATCCACACCTCTGCTGATGACACCCAGGCATTCAGCGATCCCCAATGTGCTGGAGGTAAGAAGACTAATAGCGACTTCTTCTGTGATGAGAGATCTGGAAGTTATGACAACAATCAAGTACATTTTAATGCTACCTAAACACAGTACTGTACCTTGACTATCAATAGGCGCCCTAGTAATCATCCGATTTTGATGGATGGCCGACTTCTGCTAAAGAGCGATTCGTTTTGGATTTTCCTAGTCCAGATCACCGAGAACATAATAATAATAATAATAATAATAATAATATGTCTTTATTTTCTAGATCAATTGTAAGAAACAAAACTAAAACTCATTTGATGAGGGAGGCGGCATTCAACATAGTTGCTCTTCCATGCAACCCCCGTAAATAATACAATACTAATACAATACTAAACAATTAGATGATAATGAGCGAATAATGATGGGTGTAATTAATACAACAAAAATAAAACTAACTATTGTGCTCTTTTCACATGGGATTTGACTCTATTTCGGAAGCTGCTAAGTGAGATCGAATCTTTTACTGCATCTGGCAATGAGTTATACATGGTAGATGCAACATAAGTAAATGAGTTTTTAAACTGTTCAGTACTATGTAACGGAACATCATAGAGATTACAAGAACGAGTTTCCCTATCATGAAGATCCGATCTCTTAACAAGTTTGGTATATAGGTAAAGTGGCAGCCGGGGTTTGTTAATATTGTAAGTTAAGCAAGCAAGATGTATCAAAAAGCGCTCATGCATGTTGAACCAGCCAGAGGCTCGAAATTTGTCACTGAAGTGGTCATATTTTTTCAAACCGTACGAAAATTTGATGCATGAGTTCTGAATTTTTTGAATAGAACGTTTGTCTCTAGTAGTGAGAGCAGGCCAGTATACAATATCAGCATATGACAAGGAAGACAATATCAACGAATCGCATAGATTCAGCCTGACTTCAGTAGAGAGAGCATTCTTGTGAAGATAAAAAGTCCTTAATTTAGCATAAGCTTTTTGTAAGAGATGCTTAACGTGGGGAACAAATTTAAGAGTATTATCCATATATAATCCCAGATTTTTACATTGGTTGCTTGCTTGCAATACAGTGTTATTGATGCAGATTCTAAAATTCTGATTGTCAGTAACCTCACACGGTCTTGATCCAAAAATAAGCAATTCAGTTTTATTTTCATTTAATACGAGGCTGTGGGCTCTTACATATCTAGATAAGCACTCAAGATCGGAATTGATACGCATGCAGGCAACATAAGCATCATCAAGTTTAAAAGAGTAATACAATTGTGTATCATCTGCATATTGATGTGTAAAGCAAAATTCCAACTGACTTTTCAAATCTGACGTATACAGTGAAAACAACAAAGGTCCTAAAATACTACCCTGTGGTACACCTCTGGTAATACTACGAAATTGAGATATGTGCCCATTAAATTCTGTGCACTGAGATCTGCCTGACAGGTAGCTAATAAAGAAATCTACAGCCATATTGCTTAGTCCCAGAGATTTAAGTTTCAAACATAAGATTGAATGATCTATTGTATCAAAAGCTTTACTGAAATCGAGCAAAATCAAGCAACTATACAACTTATTGTCACATGCTCTGAATAAGTCATCTGTAACGGTTGCAAGTGCGGTTGTAGTACTATGGCCAGAGCGAAAGCCCGATTATGTGACAGGAAGTATATTATTAGATGTAATAAATGTTTTTAGTTGGAAAGCTACGATTTTTTCCAATATTTTCGAAAAGGTAGGTAGAATACTTATAGGGCGAAAATGAGAAAATTCTTTTGGATTACCGATCTTTGGGATAGGAATAACTCTAGAGTATTTCCAGCTGGACGGAAAAGTGTTGTTAGCAAGGCAAAAATTGACAATATAAGTAATTATGTTACTTAGATAAGGAAAAACTAGTTGAATCATCTTGAGGTCAATCTTGTCAGTACCAGATGAATTAGATTTTATTGAAATTAATACGCGCTCAATATCTTCATCACTCACCAAACGGAATGAAAATTCATTGTTAATATTACGATCAGATACATATTGACTTGCGTCAACGCCAGATGAGATACTACTGGAAGGAACACCATCAATGAACATCTCGCCAGTCGCAACAGCTGCTGAGAAAAACTTAGGTTATTGGTTTAGAACTAAGAAATACTTCTCTTCGCATAATCTCCTCACTCTGCACAAGGCATAGATAAAGCCGAGCTTCGAATATGTGCTCAGAACTCTCATCTATGGTGAAGTCGCATCTTGAGTCTGGCAGACAATCCCACCACGCTTCTGCCTCCAATCAGACTGGTCGATGACTCTTCTCTAACGAACAGTCTCGGGACCCTTTCGCTTCTACCGCTATGCTAACGGATTTTGCTTCTAAGACGCTATTCCATGATGTCGCCGCGCAATCTCTCTATCATACAGACTCGCCTGACTTCGGGCTCCCATCCTAACCGTGTCGAACTTCGTACATCCAGAAGTGACTGGTACCACTGCCAGGATGTTTAGATTGTACAATCTGCTTAAAGAGGCTTTTACCAGTTCTACTAACCTTGGGCAGTTCAAAAATTGGATCAACCAAGTATCCTCAGGCTACGGTTACTATGGATACCAATTCTGCTAAATTTTGTTCTGGCGAGTACGTCCGAGATCCTCGTCAGAACAAGGCGGTTAAACTGTGTGACATTTTAATAGTCAGTACGTTTCTGCCACCATATGGACGAAGATTACGAATTTTATTCTCTTGAAAGTCATTTATTAAAGTTACTGTTATTAAATGGTGGAAAAGAGAGCATATCAATCACTTATTTTCTAGTAGGGACGACAAAGAATTGCTGGACCAACTGCAAAAGTTATTCGAGTATTTCAGGATAAGTGTAATGAATGTAAATGTGTGTCATAAATTGTTTACGCACATCATGATAAAAAAAATACTTCCTGGTAGTATTGAGAGCTGTTGCAATTTTCTCCCAGTTTTGCAGACAAATATCTCTATTATGAATAATTTTGTGTCCTCAGTGATTTGTTGTCGTACACAAGAACTGTCAGTTTATCATTGTCCATGGCGAAATAACCAATAAGTACTCAAAATGAGACCCAGGTCGTACAAAAAGATCAAATCTGTTTGAACGCTCAAATAGTTCTGACGACGTCGTGCTTATTCTGGCGTGCCGATCTCCAGTTTTAACTTATTCATCAGAAACAAAAATCGTCAGAATTCACACCCATAGTTGCCGTAGCCCCAAGTGGCTATATCAGCGTAAAAGAAACCGTTCTGAATATACCAATAGCTAACCTCAAAGCAGTTTTGACACCACGATATATTACTCTACAGAATCAGAACGGCCTTAAATAAAATCGCAGATGCTGAGGAAAATTCGATTCCTGACGCATTGGGCTACCTCGATAACTACAAAGTTAAATGAAGTTCGATTAACAGACAAAAGCTACATAATCAGCAATATGATCACCAGAAAAATTAGAACTCAAATTACACAATGAATTATATTACCTTCTTAATACTGCCGCAAATACGATAACAAAGATCGAATAACTACAGGATGTTTCACAACTTATACGACAAATTTTAATCACATATGCACTGTTACGAAAGAAGTTGATTTCTCAAAAAAAAAAAATTATAACAGTTCACTTACTTATAAAAGCTGTTCAAAATTGATTCTATTGACTGCAATACAAGCTTGGGCGCGTCTAATCACGCTGATGCATGTGACACTTTTGGGATCTGTTGGGCAATATCCAAAATTTCGTCTTAGGCATTTAAAACGCGTTGTGGGCGAATCCGATCCCCATCCACTCCACATCTGGGTCGCAAATCTCCAGTAGCACGTGCACGTAAAACAATTGAACTAAATGTTTCGTGATGTGGTATGTGCCTAATCGGAAATCGGTGTGCATACAAACGAGAAGCCGCTCGCGAATTTTGCCCTGATTTTCCGTACGCTAAAACAATGTCCACTAACTCCTCATTAGTGTACACATGTGCCATTTTTATTTATAAATAACTAAAAACAGAAACTCGCAAAATACTTTCTTATTCAACTTCAGAAAAATCGACCGATTAAACCTTATTTACACGTTCTTATTAGTATGAAAAAACTAAAAAATCCTGGTATTTTGTTGTCGCCAGTTTTTTGGTACAACATTTGCTACAATAAATTATTAATGCGTGCTCTAATATCACGACGATGCATGCAAAATACAGATATTTATTTTTCAATTTATTATTGAAACTACCACCATCTTATAATCTCTACGATACTCCAGCTGTATAGTGCTCCTGATAGCAAGGCGTGTGTTTCTAATATTATTTTAGAGCTGGTCAAGGTGCATAGAGCGCGGCATTCTTTTTACGGCAGATTCACCACAAACTAGATACTCAAGGAAGAAACGACCCCCTGTATCAGCCGACTCATGGTTAGCGGAGTTAGATGGAAGATTTTTATTGGTATTATATCGCTATTTTAATGATTAGTTCAAATTGGTTATACCTATAAATCCTATGTAAACAAGTGATAGGGTTAATTTTGCAGAAACTGGAATTTTCATCATTCTACTCATACAAGATTTTACTGTACAGTTAACAGCTTACGAGAAATAACACGACAATGTTAAAGTGAAACGTCCCTGAGATACACTGAAAACCAAATACCACTGACGTCGTAATGTGTACGAGCGAGAAACGTGCAATATGGGTGTTAGAAAGAGATAGAAGAACCTCGTTGCCTAGCAACCCGAAAGACAAGGCCACGGACGCCATCGGCACACTCTTTCCAACATACATATTTTTTGTCGCTTCTCGCGCTTCTCTCTTGTGTACATTACGACGTCAGCCAAACTGGAGCCTCTCCGTACATGTTATTTTCGGAAGTAGTTATTACACAGGTGCATTAAAATTACCCATAATTTTGCATGAAAGCGTGTTTGTTGTCTAAAAACTGCATGAGTTTATTTTCATATTTTGGCGAAAGAGCCCGACTCCGAAGGAGTCAAGATGACAGATGCACATTTCATCAATCGTAACTATAGATACGGACCTACAGGGAAATTTTTGATACCTACTGGGCAATGTTCACTGAAAATTTTCCGTTCTTCAGGTGACGCTGTAATTTTGCGATAATTCCACACCTCATATGGCATTTTTATAGACAAGGAAAATATTCGCTTATAATAACGAAACGTTTAAAAGTATCTGCTGTCATCTTTTGCACAGAAACAAATATTCTCCAGAAAATGTATGTTGTTGTACTTCTTTATTTATTATGCTTATGGATTTCGAGATAGGAGAGTGAAAAGTGGAAGGTTGTCCCATAATTGAATGAACATAGTGAAATGGTAGGTTGTATGGACCAAGACTTTTTGATATCTGAAAGTAAAAAAGGTCTAACTTTGTAATACGGATATAAAGGGTGATTTATCCAAACACGTCAGATACTTAATATCAAATATCTCAGGCACTATTGAGCCGATTTTGTAGAAATTTTACACGACAGCAAGGTTATCTAGGAGTAACGTAAAACTAGACGGATAGCTAAAGAATCCTGGGTTATACTCAATGTTCCCACTTTTTTGTTTTTTTTTTTTCATCAAAATTAACACCATTTAAGCTTACTATTGATATAATAATAATAATAATAATTAACGTCTTTTATTTGTAATATTCTTACAGGAGGCGAGATTTAGATAATATATCTATTTTACCATCTAACCCCCTTAACAATACGAGATGTAAAAAACAGAATTTGTTGAAAATTAATACCTGTATACAATAACGACAGAATAAAGTATAATCTAAGTAAAGGAATAAGGAAAATATGAGGCCACATATGGGTTACAACAGATTTCGCTGCTGATCAAGTAGAATTTCTTTCACTTTTTTCTTCAATTTGGGTAATGGATTGGTTTCTTTTAAACTGAAGTCTAAAGAATTATATGATTTGATCGCATTGTAAATATAAGTATTCTGAAATAAACATGTGCTGTGGCGTGAAATTGAAAAAGTCTCTCTATATCTAATATTGATGCCATGCATATTCCCTCTACGTATGAATTTGTTTATTAATAATATGACCGTGTTTTTGAATAAAGAACCTTATGAGTCAGATTTAGGAGCTGGTACTTATATATTTTATCAATTTTCATCCATTTGAGTTCATTAATGGCATTCTATATATGATCATACTTTCTGAGACCACTTACAAGTCTGCAACATGTATTCATAATACTTTGCATATGATTTCTTGTTATAATATCTAACTAGGGATAGTAAACCACTAAGCAATACGATATCTTTGAAAACAAGAAAGGTTCACACAATTGCTTTCTCGCAGATTTATGTTATATAACGTTATTTGCAAATAAAACTCTGAGAATAGCGTCGCACTGAGAAATTAGATAGTTTACGTGTACAACAAATTTTAAGTCATCATCCATTATAATACCTAGGTTCTTCGGATGATCCACAAGAACTAATTTATTACCTTTTAAATTTATGTCTATGACCTTTTACAGTATTCTTTTTTGTTCTATTTGCGTATACCAACATATTTGTCTTCAAAGGGTTCAAACGAAGATTATGACTACTACTGAAATTTCAATTTGGGCAAGGTCTTGATTAATTTTATTATTTGCTGTTTCCAAGTCATTACTCCTCAATGAATAGAAATTTTGAGTGTCGTTTGCAAAAAAAGTATGCTGCATGATTTTACCTCTGTTTCTAAATCTGAGATATATAATGAAAATAATAGAGGTCCTAAGACTGATCCCTGTGGTACACCAGAACAAATTTTTTGTTCGGTAGAGTACTGTTGATTTAGACGAACTTTTTAATACCGATTTTCAAGGTAGGTTTGAATAAACGAAAGAGGTTTTCAGAAGATCCATAATAACTGCATTTAGACACCAGAAGTGAGTGCTTAATGGTGTTAAATGCTTTAGTAAAGTCAAGAAGTATGAGAGCTACTGCTTTCTGGTTATCAAGTGCCATTGTTACATTGACTGCTAAATCACAGAGTGCCGAAGCTGTATTATGACCTTGTCGAAATCCAGATTGTTTAGATGGAATAATTTTGTTAGAATATAAGTAGGCACAGAAGCTGCTTGTAAACAACGCGTTCCACTACTTTATAAAAAACTGGCAGCAGACTGATCGGTCTCAGTTGACCATAGTTACTAGGATCAGAACACTTAGGTAGCGGAACAACTATAGCGCGTTTCCAATGATTGGGGACATATCCCCTCTCTAAACAGCAGTTGATAATATGTGTTAAGTACACATCAATTTCAGGTATACATAGTAGTATCATATACAAAGTTATTCCATCTGAACCACTAGAATTTGATTTTATTTTATGTATAATTTTAACAACGGTGTGAATAATCACTTTATTAAATTGAAATTTGGATTTTGAGTTACTTTTGTTAGCTCGGTAATATGCAATTTTATCAGCACAACCCAAATCACTATTCTCGAAAATTGAAATGAATGCCTCATTCACTTTATACGGATCTGATAAGCTCACGGGAATTGTAGAATCTCTCTGAGATTGCATTTTGAAAGACTTTAGGGTTTTATAAAACTTTTTTATATACTGATTTTGAACAGCTTGCAAATAATCTCTTTTTCCTCTCCGCACGGACGTTAATGCACGATTTCCGAAATATGTATCCTGTTGCCAAGAGGCGGTTGTACCAACACGTTTGAACTTTGACAAAGCTTCAGCTCTCTGCTTGAATACAAGTTTAACATTATCATCCAACCAAGGAGCTGGAGCTTTGTTTATACGCACTACCTTTTTTGGACAGTGAACATTAAAATAAAATTTAAATAAAATACTATCTGTTAAAAAGTTTATTTTATCTTCAATGTCATCTATCGATATAATATCTCACCATGAAAAACTCTTGAGGTCTTGTTCTAACGCTATTTCATTTAGACGGAAAAAGATTATGATATGTTTG
Organism: Acanthoscelides obtectus; assembly: GCA_963669975.1. NCBI lineage: Eukaryota > Metazoa > Arthropoda > Insecta > Coleoptera > Chrysomelidae > Acanthoscelides > Acanthoscelides obtectus. Next base: position 50,983,135 of record CAVLJG010000007.1, on the reverse strand, counting down.
ACTATGTAAAAAAACAATAAATGGTGCTAGTTAATTAGCAATATATATATATATATATAGATTTTGCCTCTTGTAATTTTTTGGTTAAAGATTTTTAATGACTCAAATGTATCAATTATTTTAGAAGCTCATGTGACACAAAACTCAAAACTCTATTAGCTTGGTTTTATGAATAACTCACATTATACTGCTTAAAATTGTACTGAAGATATTTTAAAAACTAAAAAAACCAGGGTCGGATTCAGTTTTTATTAGTTCCTTATATTATAGCTTATTAAGTGTAACTCTTTGTAAGTTATACTCTAAATTTCTCATAGAAAAGAGTAATACACGATTTGATTTTATTATGAGAATTGAGTTCTCTGCAAAATTGTTCCTATATATGTAATTCAACAATTTTGTAGACAAAAAATCAAGCTCTCAACTTCAGAAACAATACGCCACTGGATAACACATGACTGCCTCCAGCTCGAAATACTCTCTTGTCTCTCCACGTCCCACTTCCAAAAAAAGACCACAACGCCATTTGTAATAAAGGGCTTAGAACAACTCATCTTTCGTTGACAAGAAAACTCGGAGTACGACATGATCTTGTGGTTGTAAAGCCAAAAAATTGATAGCACTGCAATGTGCAATTTTCTCCGCGAGTGAGGCAGTAGCAATTTATGCATAGTTTTTTTGTTTGCTTAATCTAGCTGGATTGGAAATACGAATTTTATGTCTATATTTCAGGCACTGTGATACGTTTGTTTGTTGACAACGGAACTGAAATCTCATTAGCAACAAACTACTATAAAAATATAATTAACAGATTTTGAAAAACATATTTACGCATACCTTGATTACTTATGAGACTGTACGTAATGAATGAAACTATTGAAATGAGTAGAATAATCCCGGAAAATCATTTTTCGACAAAGTCCAGGCACCCACGAAACAAAGGATTTCAACGCGAATTGAATTCTCGATCGATTTTTTGTTTCTCATATTTCTCCAGTTCCTAATGCTAAGCGTGCTAAGAAATTAGTCAGCTGATCTTCGGAAAGATGTATAGGCCAGACGAATCAGTCATGAAAGAATAAGGTTACAGTGAGCACTTGCTGATAGGTCCAGTACTTCATCCTATTTTTGGCCTAGGTTCATCAGGTGAACGTCGACTTCAACCGAACAAGGAGCACTTGTGGTTCAAATTTTTTCTTCGGTCGCACCGGCTCGTCACGGATGATCGTCATTCACAATTAAGAGTTCTACGACGCTCCCTTTGAAAATCCTACTGGGGTCTGTCTGATAACTCTAGCTGGTAGCTGGTGATTTTTAACTAAAGGGTAAAATATTGATTTCATTGCACCACAGCACTATCGAAATAGTGCTATGGTGCAATGCCCCAATTTAGGCAAGTTCGATGACATTTTCCTAATTACTTTTGCAAAGAATGTTAATTTAGATACATTGCTCTCCATAATTAGTAATCTGAAAAATGCCATCGCTTTTACCAAAACTGGGTCATTGCACCACGGCATTATTTTGATATGTCACACATTGATCAAAAATAAAAAAAAAGATATCAGTTAGCGTATACAGACATGAAAAGCACTTATAAGCCTTACGTTATCATCTCAGTAAAAGGCATACTTTTCTAACAATCAGTAAGTTTTTGCCTTACGTGTTCCATTTTTGCATATAGATAAATTTAAGCATTATCATCTTTATTCTGTTGCCACTGTTACCGTTACAGCGCGTATTCTACTGACACAAAAAAGGGTCTGGTTTGACGTACCACGGGGACATGCACTAATAATCATGCTTTGGTATGCGCTTTGCAGAAGCTGCAAAGCTTAAGTTGCTCATATCAACTAGGAAGTACCAATTCGGACATGATAGATCCAAAAGCCAGTACTTTCATCATGGATAAATAAAGTGGAAGGTTGTTCATGAAATCTGTAAATGATTATCAAAGACTACCACTAATTCTGTCCATACTCTAGACAGCTTTCGACATACGTTTGTTCAACGACTTACTAATTTCATTGGTAAAACCAGAAATATTTACATAGATACAAATTCAAACAGCAACTCAAATTATTCCAGGACACGTACATCATCATCGACCAGTTTCCGATGATTGACTACTCGTACAAAATAACCTATACTCAAAATGTTAATTTTCGTTTAATGTTTTATAAATTACAAAGTATAGAATCATATTATTTTTATTGATTGGCAACGTTTTTATATATTTACAGTTCACCAGGTTTTTTGAAATTGCATCAATTTTCCACAAATGTGTGCAATTAATATAACTAGTCGGTATAGAATAAATTTAATTACATATTAAAACAATTATGCTCCACACCTTTATGACAATAATTCTATTTGTTAGCTATTTTTGCCCCGGAATAATTATTGGTATTATAACGACATTAAACTGGACGTGCGTTACATATTTCAAATCTGCGGTGATGGTTTTTCTATTATTTTAACGGGTAAATCGGTGGAATATGCTCACATTGAAGCCGTTTTATGTATACAGGGCATTTTTAATTTGAGGCAAGGCTTTTACTGTTTTATTGATTTTCCTTAAGGAACGAAAATTAGTATGCTGTTACATGATATAGTTAAGCAGTATATATACTGAGCAAAGAGGTGACACTGCTACCCACTAGCCAAACGCGGTACTACCGACTCCTACGCCGGCAGCAGGGAATTGCACATCTTTTGTCATCTGTGTTTGACATTAGCTCTCATGGTCACTAAGGCCCGTATCGTCAGTCGTCCCTACAATAATTGTAGGGCGCCTTAATGGCCTCCTTGATTTTCTACTTCTCCGTGTCAGAACTCTATTTTGAGGTTATGTCACAAACATCTATTTGCATCAAATTGTGCTTGCTTTTGAGTTATATCATGTTTTATCAGCCTGAAATTTCCTACAATTTAAAAAGAAAACATATCTTCACAATAGGAGAGCGCTCACGCTGACACGAGCCAAGTGTAATCTAGAAATTTTTGAAGGATAGAAAGGAGTATGACAATCAAGGAGGCCATAAACGCGCCCTACAATTGTAGGGACGACTGACGATACGGGCCTTAGTACTCACCATGCTACCGGCTTTAACGTTCTATGCAAAAGTTGCATAAACACAGGTTCATAAAGTGTTCCGTATTCTGCTGTCGGCATATGAATCGATAGTACTACCTCTGGTTTATATATGGCAGTTATAACCTATACACCCACTACAATACTGAGTTTTTCAGCAGACCTATTACGGCTTGTTTGCTTTCCGGTGTCTGCCTCTATAGTCATATCAGACCTATACCGTAGTCATGGATGGTAAAAAGCAAAAATAATGTTTTATACGATTGGTTCTGGCCACGCAGATGGAACTCATACTTATCCTATTTCGGTTGTTCTTTTTATGAAGTTGCAATCAACATTTATTTTCTGAAAGATAATTCATGCAATTGTGGATTAATTTTGATCTCTGATAGTGCGACGTTTTTGCTAATCATTAGAGAACTTTACATACTCTAATATCTATTAAGCTTTTGAATGGATCTAAGTAACATAAATTGCATCTCGTGAAAAATTATTTGGTTGATTCCTTTTGGGTTTGAATATTTAAGGCTACCTCAGCACAACGCTATTGAAGAACATAGTGTGTAGTGGCCGATATGTAACTGACTGGTTTGTATCTTGAATTTTTGTGAAGTGGAATAAAATACGTCCAGTTTTTTTTTATCTTAATTAATTACATTTTCCATCACTTTTTGGCAAGTTTGGGAAGGAATATTTTCAATCGTTTTCGTAATCTTGTTCTTCAGTTGTTCTGCAGTATTTTGTTTTTTGGCATAAACCCCATAAAAAAAGCCAGGAGCTGTTAAAACCGGTGACCTTGGTGGCCAGTTGACAGTACCAAATCAAGAAATTAAACATCCCGGAAATATTGCTCGCAAAAGATTCATTGTCTCCATAGCTGTGTGACAAGTTTTGCAGCATATCACGGTAGCGCTTGCCAGTGACAGTAAGGTCCAATGACACTACCATTCCAAACACCGCACCAAACTGTGACTCGACGAGGACGGATGACACGAGAGTTCTCTGATGCTCAGATACGACAATTCTGCTTATTAACAAATCTGTTCATATCGAAGTGAGCTTCATCGCTCATTATAAGTTGTCGGTAAACATCGTTATTTTGGGTATTAAGCTGCAATATTGCATGACTATATTGTCGGCGACTTGCATGGTCACTAGACTGTAATTCTTGGGTTGAATTTTGTATGGCCGCATGTCTTTTTTTTTAAATAGTGGATTATGACGTACGACGAATACCCAGTTCTTGAGAACAATGTCTGGTAGACGTCTCAGGGCGCTCCACTACACTTTCACGAACTCTCTCGATATTTTCCGGAGTACGAACAGTCCGAACAGGGCCCAACCTTGGCAAGTCTTTAACCTCACGTGTTTGTTCAAATTTCCGCACCAACTGATGAATGGTGTTAAACTCGCCATATTATTTCGACCGAAATCATGTCGTAGCTTCCGAATCGTTGCAACAATCGAATAATTATTTAAGTAAAACGTTGTAACAATACGGACGCGCTGTGGTATCGTGCAGTGCTCCATGACGAATTGGACATATGTGCTTTAAACTCTAAACAACTACTACGGCGCCACCTACTGAAATGCATGTAACAAAAATGAGGCGCAATTTAAATCAGTCAGTTATATATCGGCCACCCTGTATTATGTGTTCTTCTCAATCTGACTTTAGTAGGGCATGTATTTTGAATCCAAATTTATGCATAGCTGTATCAATTTTGTGTGATCGTGTACCCTGACAAAGAGCTATTCCAACACCCAGAATCTATAAGTACATCTAGTTCCAGTCATTGTCATAGAAATATTGACACCCTCTTTACCTTGTATTCAAATACTCGTAATATCATGTCCGAACTAAATATACAAAAATATAAACTCCTATTGAGTATAAACCATAATCGAACCGTTCCCGAATCAAAAGCGCAGCACACATTGCACAGAAAGTCTAATGAGCGCTAGTAGAGTGATTCTGTCGGATTTTCCAGTAAAATCCGACGGCATTCCTCAATTCCGAGCTCAACAGGATTATCGCGTTATCCCTTTGAATACTTTCAACGACTGTATCTGGAGTTTAATAGAGCGGAAAATTAAAAGATATTTAATATTGTGATATCCGGTTTGATCTCTTTCGGGACACGGACGTCTGTTTGTTTTCTCGTTCGACGCGTCTTTCTTCCTGGGCTTCGCGGCCGTTATCCCAAATTGGGTTCTAATAGAAATGTTCTTTATAGTTGTGTGTGTTCTACACATTTATCATTTCACTATTTCTACTTATTACGCCATTGGCGAGAAGGTTTTGTGATCGGGTGAAATTTCCTGAAATGACATATTTTTTTAACGTTATACCTCGACAGATGGAGTCACACATTTCCGTCGGTGTACCAGTCTGCCTGTCTCTTAAATCAGTTTAGTGACGGCGGAGCTACGGTCCAAAAAAAAAACGGAAAACACAATAATGGTTGAAACTTCGTTTTTTTAACTTTTCAGAGACTGCCGATCACCATCCTTAACATTTTCGTAAAGGTAAAACATTGAAAGTTTGGGGTTGTGGGGGGCGGGGTAGGGTACGTTTCAATTGTTTGGCGCTAATATGATTAAACGTTTCCAGTTCCGCGAATTTAATGCACCTACCAGACATATTTTACATCATACATCACCCGTTCATTTGAAAAATACCCTCAACACGCGTCTCTGGCGTTTGGGTGCATCGGCGTCGCAATGTCACCGATGAGGATCATGCCGTGACTGCCGTGCTACCGAGGCAGTCGAGTGACGAGTGGTTGCTGCGAGCGCCGAGGAATAGGCGAGGGGCAAGGCTGATCATAGCATCGCTGTCAGAGTTCTATAGGCTAATTGTATGCACCTGTTTTAGTAACTTGATCCGCTTAATTTCTTTGTTGTACATGTTTGTAGCTAACATTTTTTCAGAGGGTCTTGTGCCGAACATCACCCTTTATAAACTAATGACAGCGTTGCGTGGGAAGTGCAGACTTAACCTACTTGACGCCATTTATTTCCTCAGCACACGTGCCTATATGCGTCTTGCGCCGTTTGGAGTATGCATTTCATTTGTGTTGGCCACAAGACTTCAACAAATTTATATTTTGTAAGATTCAAATTTGGTAATAAAACATTATTATGTATAAGTATGCAGTAGCTCTGTAGTTTTTATTTTTGATCTTCTATGTCCAAGAAAGTCTGTCTATCTGACATTGTTCACACGTTCCTGCTGTGATCTGTTTAGTAATCATAAGTCCGTCTAAGGTCAAATAGTACTGCTGATCATATTTTGATAAAACTATGACAGTAGTTACCACAATGGATCAGTTCGACTAGCCAAAAACGAACCCTGTTCTAGAAAAATGATTACAAAAACGTATCTTACAACCGAGCTATATTCTTAAAGATAAATAAAGAGGTTTTATGTCCAGAAATACAAAAATTTTATTCATCTTGTGTCAAGTTGTGGAGGATGAAATACCTTGAAAATGAGATCTCATATACATATTATGTTCAGCGGCCAGAAAACATGGAATACTATCTCATTTATTCAACTTCCTACAGCAGCTACGTCCCTGCATAGCTCGAAAAATCACTACTAACCTCAAAAAAAAATATTTTTAATATTTATTATAATATATATACTTCGAAGTTGAGCAATTTATTTTAACAGTGAGTAGATCTGATCAAAAGAAATGTTTTTTTCCTTTACCATTCTTCTGGTAAAATTAAAGAACAAAGTTATAGCCCTTTGGAAGTTTGAGTACCGCCCTGTCTCAATAATAATATTATGTGCTCGTGTTTGGTTCATCGCATCGGAAACAAAAAAGCGAAAGAATTTGGAACGATGTTTTTACAATTATTTTAGTCAGTTGTATACAGTCAGTGTCAGTCGGTAACGCGTTTGAATAGTGGTATCTGTTGCGTGGCTCAAACGAAATAAAAAATGGCACATGTTTATGCGGATCGGTTTCCCAATCGAGTGCAACCAACCCCTCGTGCCTTTGTTAATGTAGTACAACGGGCTCGTGAATCAGGTGACTTAAGACCACACAGGGGACTGCACATGCCGGTGCTCCAAGACCTCACGATAAAATACAGGTCCGCACTGAAATACTTGTCGGGAGGATACTTTATAAAACAAGGTAAAAAATTTTTTTTAATTTTTTTTATTCTTACACACATATTTTGGTTTATCTTCCTTCTACAATCATTATCTGAAAATTAATGACTCAACTTCAAAGTCACCCTGTATATATATATATATATATATACAATAATATTATATATTTCAATATATATTTATTTAATAATTAAATTTTATAAATTTTACAATTTTTACAATGTTATACTCTTCAATTTTTACAATATTCTGTATTTCCCAGTTATTCTAATTTTATTTTTTAAAATGTCGCAAGGCAACAAACTTTTTGTTAGAGGGGAGAATTATTATATGCTCAGTAATTACGTAGTTTATAATACAATGTTGCAATTTTTATTATTTTCACCATTTTACAATTTTATACTTCTAATGCTTTACATTTTTACAATTGAACACTTTCACAATGTTTTGCCTTTTCCAGTTGTTCTCAATTTATTTTCAAAAGTTGTCGCACAGCATCTAATGTTCGTAAAGAGGACAGTTATTATACGAGTATGCTCTTAGAAACTACGCAATTGATGATATCACGTACCATTAGACATTGAGTCAGCATAAGACAACTTCTCGGTAAGAGTTTTCTGCAAATGCATTGTAAACAATCCCAACAGTATAAATAGGCCTCACGGCCACATATTGATGCTTAATACCCGGTTAGACTCCGTCAAGTCACTTGTAATCGTTGTAACGTTTTGTAACGGACTGTAGTTGCAGTCCTCGAACACATGTTTTAAAGTGATATATAAATCCGAACACCCAGTTTAAATGGTTTTATTTCAATAAAAGTTGGTGAATCTTACTGTAAGTAACAAGTGAAAAAATTTTCAGCCTTATCAGTTGACATTCCGGTTTTTATACTGCCTTTTTTTTAATTCACTAACGCTCTAAAAATGAATATTTCAGCCGCAGTAAAGAATCAACGTTGGCGGATTTTGGTTCTTGACATCCTTTACGATCGGTTACGATGCCTAGAGTACGGAGACCTGTACGATTTCGTCAACTTAGTGAGTTTGATAGGGGCCATATAGTGGGACTTCGGGAAGCTTGACTTTCTTTTCGGGCAATTGCAGTTAGAGTGCAAAGAAGTGTAGACACTGTGGTTAGGTGTTGTCAGGCATGGCTTCGAGAAGGCCGTACGCAAAGAGCAAGGGGCACTGGACGCCGCCGTAGAACAACAGACCGTGAAGATCGCCGCCTAAGATTATTGGCCTTAAGGGACCGTTTCTCCACTACCAGGTCCATTGCAAATGAATGGTTTGCAGAACACGGAAGACCTATTGGCATGCGAAGTATTTACCGACGAATGAGAAGTTTTGGCTTGTTTTCATACCGGCCACACTGGGTCCTCCCTTTAACTCGAGAACACCGACGTAATCGCCTTGAGTGGTGCAGACAACGTTCACTCTGGGATCAGGAATGGAACAGTATTGTCTTTAGTGACGAGTCTCGATTTTGTTTAGGCATGCACGATGGTCATGCCAAGGTTAGAAGGCGACGTGGTGAAAGGAGGAATCCACAGTTTTTTGTTGAAAGACATGTTCATCACACTGTTGGAGTTATGGTTTGGGGTGCTATAGCTTATGGTTCCAGGTCACCTTTAATCTTCATCAGAGGTAACATGAACGTGCAGCGTTATATCCACGAAGTTCTAGAACCCCATCTTTTACCCTATCTTGACACCCTGGCAGATCCAACTTTCCAACAAGATAATGCTCGACCACATGTTGCAAGAGTCACAATAGACTTCTTTCAACATAATGATGTCACATTGTTACCATGGCCACCAAGATCTCCCGACTTATCCCCAATTGAGCACGTGTGGTATATGATGGGTAGGAGATTGCTCAATTTGCAACGTCCTCCTCAGACTCTAGAAGCACTTCGAGAGGAGTTGGTGGTTGCCTGGAATGAGATACCACAGGAGGACATTGACCACCTGATCAGAAGCATGCCTAGGCGCGTTGGAGAATGCGTAGAACATCAGGGTGCATCCACACATTATTAAAGGTCAAAGGGCTTTAAAGCAGTGCAATCATTTTGAAATTTTTATCATTTACTTATTATGCTTCATTAAGTACTTATACAAAATTTTATTAAAATAAAACCATTTAAACTGGGTGTTCGGATTTATGTGTCACTTAGTATATTTCGGAATCTATTGATTTGAGGTGCAAGGATTCAGCCGAAGTCGAATGTTTGTTTAATAAAAAATGCGGGTTGTGACGTTGATTACAGTTGTGATTCCAGTTTTGAATGCAGTGTTGTATCGGAACTTATTAGACAAAACGTAATCATTTGATGATTATGGATACCTAACTTTACTCAAATATGTTGCATTCAGATCGAAATAATATAAAATTCCTGCTAATGGATTAAGTGATCCAAACAGGCACATACACTTAGCTTGTAGCTCCACCCATTTGGTAACTCTGCGATCTAGAAGCTTGTTCCCTGCTCTTACTGACAGTATCGACCATTTTGCAAAGTCGGCCATACTACGCTGGTAAGCTTGAACAGTGGGGCCGTGAGAGGTTAAAGACTGGGTGTCAGGCAGGATTTTATGAGCACCGAGGTGAGTTCGTAGCGTACGGCAAGTGAGATCTAGACTCGACACGTCCGTTTGATAATTCTCCAAGTTTTAAGAGCAAATGTACGGGGACATCTATGATGTATAATATACTCGTACATACTGTTAGGTGTATAGAATTAGCGGAGTTGGAAGCGTATACTACCGACATAAAAAATGAGATATACTCCCCTCTACCCTATGACTCCTAACCCCCAGTTTCCATCCTTCACAGCGCTTTCCGAAAATGATCAGGAGCCTCTGAATCGTGAAAAAAACGAAGTTGAGCGATTTTTTATTATTTTCGTTTCAAAATCTACGCAGCTCGTCCTTGGCATACTAGTAACCTTGTATGAAAATTTCATCAAAATGTGATGAGTCTTTTCCAAGTTATAGATGGACTAAGAATTTGCAGACTGACCGACGGAAATGAGTGACATGGTTTTTCGTGGTGTACTTGTAATATAACGTCCAAAAAAAGATAATATCTCATTTTTGAATTCTTTTGCGATCACAATACTTCCTTGCCAGTGGGCATGGGAAGTAAAAACCTTATTTGAAATAAGAATTTAAACACGTTTACAGGGACATTTATGAAACACCCGATTTCGTGAGACATTTTCAAAATTATATCTTGCAATACGCTCAATTTTTGAAAAAAAAAACGACTACCTATTCGAATCCTTTTATTTCTTAAAAATGGGGTAATTAGATATAGTCAATGTCAACGATCATTATGAAGTGAATCTTTGACGAAAACTTATAGTAAAATGGTTATTTATCTCCTTATGTTTAGTCTTGAAGGAATGATCGTCTTACAAAATATGTGAACTGGTACCAACTACCTAATCGGTTTCAACAGGAGAATTAGGTAAAAGCCCATAATCGTACAATATTCTGACGTTCCTTAGCGCCTTACAGAAGGTGTTCCAATTGTCCCTAAGTTCGCCGACCAACATGATATGCAATTTGACTTTCAAGGTACACATTATTTCAACTGCGAAATTTGTCGTAAGGGCAATTATCATGCAACCTCCGTCCTTTAGCCAAATCTTCGACCTTTTTTTGCCGAGTGTGTGACCGAAAGTGTATTTTTTTGGCCGAAAGCGAAGCCGACGTCGAAGCTTCGGTTTGCCCACTGGCCTGATCCTACTATTTTAGCACCTAATGAACCTATTTTTCTATTGAATATATTTATTTATATTGTTTGACATACATTTTCTGCTTGCTACTAGGCTTCTTCAATTTTATTATCGACTTGGGTAAGCAGGATCTGTGTAACAACAACAATAAACCATTATTATTATTATTTATTATAATTTATGTTATCTTAAAACTAGTTGTAGCACATGATATAATCGGACAAAAGAAAGGAGTGTACCAGCGCAATCAAGTGACAAAACGATGAACTAATTTGGTCACCTGAAGGAAGTAAAGGGTAAGGAAGATCCCTCCCTGTATCAAGTTTATATAGCAGCGCGCAAGCTTGGGGAGTTTTTATTGATTTTATATGCATGCTCCTACAGTTGGATAGAATCGTCTTTATATAACCTCACATTATTACACCTTATTCAAGTAGTAGACCTAATTTATGTCAATACCATGTAAGTAGCAATAAAAGCTTCGCAATTTATTAGCTTTATAGGAGTATATCCATTGCTTTTCAGCTAACGTTTTAGATCTAAGGTATAAATCGGTTCCACATTTTTAGTAAAGACTCCTTCCTTTTTAGCGGTTTAAATTTCTAGCACAACCCGACTTCCCTAGAATGGCCACAAATACACGATTTACCAAAATTTGAACAGCGCTCATACAAGAGGCTGGTGATGTGACCTAAAAAAGTAAACTTTTTGAGATTGTATCGACCACAATTTCAAAAATAGTATTGTTTGCACAACATGCTCGTTTCCTATGAGTTAACTAGTCCAGATGCTCCAGTCCATTGATTGTCATTTGTACAAAAATAACGTAGCATTGTTTCGCCTACTTGACCGAAATTTGTCAATAATAATCCCTGAATGCCCTGGATACACGGTGCCCTTTGTCATCGACATTGAAGAGGGTGACATAAAAGTGGGGAGCGTGCACCCAGTAATGGAGTGCAGAGTTTTATTGAATCTCATTGAAATGTAAGTGTTGACAACACAAGTACGGATTGTAATGACGGGCTAATGAAGGGGTGCAAGTCAGCGGCGTCCACATTTATATTTCAAGGGGAGTAGAATGCGCATATGCCTAGGAATAAAATGCTACGGATTTTGTGTGTAAAAACATGAATAGTAGTAGTAGTATACGTTTATTTCCCCCAAAATACAATGTGTTAATAAATACAAATGCTAACTTCAGTACAATAATAAACGTAAAATAAAACATAACACCTGACATTCACAAAATAATCTTAGGTTTGCATGTTTTATAAGTCACAGAAATTTTTTTAAATTGTCTTGTAAAGCCCATTGAAACCAAAATAGTTGATTGTGCACGGGCAGATTTTTTATTTTGATATATTTTTGATAATAAAGTTTGCTTAGAGCAGGATTTTATACAACAAGCACATTGTAAGTATAGAAGGTAAGGAGGAGTAGCACTTATATATTAAAGTTTATTCCACTAATATCAGAAATATGGAGGGTGAGGAGGAGTAATACTAACGTAGTACAATTTCTAGTAAATAATTTCTACTAGATTTCGTGTCTCTTGTCTACCAATTAAAAAAAAGATATTTTTTAAATAAAAATTTTATCAAAGACAATGAGTTTATTTTATCAACATACATACTGCACATGTATGGCAAGCAATTATAAATTTTACATGATAGGTAGGTGTGGCATCGCAAGCTTACATTTCTTTGAAAAATTTGTATTTTTAAGTTTTCATTTTCTTTATATCTAGTACTATAGATAAGCATGACTAGTTTTATTGAAGTTGTTTTTGTGTTTGTATATGAATTGAATTAATTCATGCAGAAACAGTTGCCTTAGGTCAAACATTCCAGCCTCTGAAAATAATTTATCAGAAGGATAAGTAATTTTTTTGCCAGATATTACTTTCAACATTCTTTTTTGCAGTATATCCAGAGGCTGCAAATGACAATACGCGGCACTTACCCAACTTACAATAGCGTATCGTAGACGTGATTCAATTAATGAAGAATACAACATTTTCAAGTGCATGTAGTCAATGAGATGTTTTAAGTATTCAAAGCGATATAAGAGTTGTCGTAAGGTGTTTGTAATGTTAGCTATATGAACATCCCATCTCAAGTGATATTGCATCCCCAAATTTTGGTAATTAGTTATTTATATTTATATGAACTAAACCGAAACATTTTCTGCAAACATGTCAACCATATTGAATCCGCCATTTTGATTTTCGAAAAATCTATACCAAATTCATTATTAGCGTCTTCATCATACAACAAACTAAATTTGAAGTCGAGCGCAGCCCAAACATGTTTGCCATGTTGGACCCGTCATTTTCAAAAAATGGATTCATATTCGTTATCGAGCTCGAAAATAATAAATTAAGTTTTTAGTGAAATTTAGTGAATTTTTCTAGTTTTGGTCGTTTTCGGACTTCCGAACCCTTGTGCAGCTGGCGCCGCTGTATTCGCGAATAGCCCGCGGACACCGTCATTAGAGTCCGATAACATCTCCGGTTACTCTTGGAGAGGGCGTGCAGGTCCATCTGTGCTCTCTGCGCTCCACAAGGGTGTCGGCCACAAGTGTACAAGGGTGGTGGAAGTCGGAAATTGAAAGGCTGAGCGCCCCACGGGGCCATATGTATTCATGAGATTCACTGTTACAACCACCTGCTTGAATATATCATAAAGACGAACCCGTCTATCTTTGACATCTGCGAATCTTTTTTCTAGCTACTTATTTACAAATCTTATTTTCAAAATGTACTATTAAGTTGACAAAATACATTCAGAATTTCGCTTAGTGAATTTCTGGTTTTGTTCTAAAAATGACCTTACCCTCGCCCTGATCTTTTAATGTTAGTCTAATTTAATTTAATTAAATCTGAACAATCCATAACAAAAATATGTATAGTAGTAAGTATTTAATCCTCAGGAGTCCGGCAGGCGATACAGGAATATGAATGCGAGAAAGCATATGCCGACTCATTACACAACACCCAAGCTATTTGCACGAAAGGTACCACCAAAAATTATTAGCGCTATTTTCATTTATTTCAGGTGATTGGCCTTTGAAATAACTGAGATGTATATCGCAGTCATTTTGTCTTTCCTCACAGTGGTAAGCACTTTTGTGCACGCGAAGGGCCCTCATCATCCTAGAGGAGGGAAAGTGGTGAAGAGGCACGTACATTACAGACCTACAAAATCATCTCCAAAAATTAACGAAGATGCACAGCTTTTACATGATAAAGATCATATTCAGGTAATGATCATCTCGCACCAATAATATATTTATGTTACCTATTAACCCTCGGTGAAAATCAACGGGTGTTATTAGTTTAGCCATTCTCCATTACCGGTGATGTTTTAGTTTATTACTATCTAGTTGATGATCGTATTGTAACACCCTCGTATAGCTGGTACTCTGGTACCAGCGAGAGATATCCGTGTATGTACATCAGATAGAAGATTCGACAGATGGCCAGAAGTGGAATCGATGCTTAGGCAACCATAATTACGCGTCCATACGTATATAGAACGTGGTGGCGCCTGCACCGTTCGCTACGCCATTGCAAATATTCGACACATCTGGAGATGGATCTGCTGCCACGGAAGTTCGCGAAAACGCTGGAATGTTTCTCGACTCGTCGATAGGGGAATAAATACCCGACCAGGTGGCGGAAGGAGCCAGTCACAGATAACGAGCAGCAACAGGCCCGTCAACATAGTCCAGTAGACATGATTATAAATATGTCATAAATTAGTATAGTAATAAATTACACTTTGAACAGTAAAAACTGTATTTTTGTTAAAATATTGTATTTTTCAGGAACACTTAGAAGAAGTTATTCCAAAACCAGATTTGTCTAAAATGACCGACGAGGAACTGGAGTTTTATTACTTCCAATTGCATGATACGGACAAGAATAGTAAACTGGATGGCTTGGAAATTTTACATGCTATATATCACACTGACGACGAAGAACATGAGGAGAACCAGCACGAAGAAAACAATACCGACTCAATGGCTGTCATTGAACATTATATAGGTGAGGCTGTTATTATTTTGACGAAATTGGAGATCATTGGCCCCAGCAAGTCGAAGTCGTTATTATTTCCGGAGGCCACTGATCCTAACGACAGATTCAACAGTTTGAATTCACACAATTTCACAGAAGATTCAAGTTATAATATTTTGATATTCGGTCAACTTGAAACATTTATTAAAAATACGGAGTTTCGGCGACTTATTCAGGTACGAAGTCACCTAAACGTCGTATTTTGAATAAATGTTTTGTATGGGCCGAATCCCAAGAATTTATAACTTAAATTGATATCAACAATCAGGGACACAAAACAACAAAATTTCACTGGATGATCACCGTTAAGTTTGTTATCGAATGCATCGTCAGAGCATCAGGTGTACTTATTTGGTAAACAGAAAAACTATACGCTGTTTAGATTCAATAGGCTCTAATGGATAATTCGGCTTCATGATGTTTTCAAATATTCCAGCATTGATAGATGAGGTTCTGCAAGAAGATGATGTAGATCAGGACGGTTACTTGACGTACTCAGAATTCATAGCTGGCAAAAGAAGCAAAAACAGGAGGTCAGGGAAAGCAAGTACCAGCACCAGTACAGCTACGTAAAATTATGACTCGGAAGGGTCAAACATGCTAAATTTTAAAGTCAATGTAGGTAATACAGTCTAACACCTGGAGGTTCAACAAAATAAACAAGGAGGAATTACTGATGGGATGAGCAGTAAAAAATGTAAACAAATTGTTTTCAATTGTTTTCAGTGGAGAACTATTCTTTTTTTTTCTGAACAGAGAACTATTGTTTTTTCACTGTTCTTCTGATTAACAAGTTTAGTAATGACTTGGAATAAAATTAGTTCTGGTTTAGATTGAAGATACATATAATGCAGAAATAAAGGAAAAACATCAAAAAAGCATCATCTAGCATTAAGCTCTTCCTTTTGCATATATATTGAGGAAATATGAATGGGAGAGGATAATATAGCAAAAAACAGCTTTTTCATGACAGTGGACAATAAACAGTCAAATAGGTTGATGCAAATTGTAAATTGAATGATGCTGTACATAACTGTAGCACAATAATAAAGATATAATTGTATACATTTTCTTTTTTTTCTTTTACCCTGTGATCAAACGGTATTTATCCAAATACGCCTTGATGTAAAATATTTTGAATGAATTGGACAACTTCAGGAAATCGTAGCGTTTTACGCTTTTAGAAGCAATCAGATGAACATCAAGCACTAATCTCACTATGGGTCTAACCCGGTATTTAAAATCGTTCGATCTTACTTTTATGGATAATTTGCCGTGGGAATATGTAAAGTACTAATCTACACCAATAACAAAGAGACGGTGGAAGCTTTAGAAGCCAACATCAGGCACTTGTCGGCAATCACACCACCCCAAATTCTTCAGAAGTTTAACATTTCTTCTGAAGTTCTATACCAATAAAAAGCACGTAAAATGCACATATCTACAGTGATAATATAACTAACAGAAACAATATGAAAACTCTCACTTGATTCTTATAAAAAGCACGTAAAATGCACATATCTACAGTGATAATATAACTAACAGAAACAATATGAAAACTCTCACTTGATTCTTATGAAAAGAAAGTTTGAATGACATCAACGATTACGTCGTAACGTTCTCCTCCGACAGACAGATTTTTCAGTGATGTGGAGCAGAAACAATAGTGACAAACCAACACAAAATAAGTAACAAACAATACGTGTTGCACATCTTCGTGCATCAAAATAATGAATCGTAGAAAAAAACGACGTTATAAAAACAATGAGATTTTTCCTTTGGAGGCACTCCGAAGGAAACGATGAGCGCGAGAAGAAGTTGTGTGGTAGTGTTAGTTTTAGCAGTGGTTTTGTTCAGTTCAGCTAAAGGATCTGTCATCAACAATGACATAAATCCAACTTCCAGGTAAGTGCAGAGTATATTATTTTAAGCCAGAGAAATATGCGACAAGATTCCATTTGGGACAGGGATGATCCAATGATTGTTTCAGATAACACAGCCCTATAAAAAAGGTCGAGATCTGTGAGTCAGATCATGAAATCCTATGTATTATTCGACGCTGGATCCGAAATAGGACCAAAAAAGTTCCTAGACGTCTATAATTCACCCTTGGACGGGTAAACATTCGGATGCCAGATACTGGAGGTTGGTATCCCCATGTATTTTTTGACGCTGAATCCTAATTTGTGGCTAAAAAGATCCCTAAACTCCCAGACTTTGTCCTCGCTCTCAGAAACTACCCCTGCGAGTGGTGAAGATTGAGTTCGGGGTGACAGATGTTGGAGCATCGTATTCCTATGTATTTTTTGACCTTGAATCCGAACTTAAGGTCTCCAATATATTTACACTAGCACTTCCTCACCTACCGGAATGATCTTGTAACTTTTCAAGATTTTTTATTTCAAGGCATACCATACGGTACATCACGTATGTATGGCCTAACCGTAACCTTGTCAGGACCATCTAGGGTTCAGCGTGCAAAAAAGCATCAGACTGCCAAAATATGCATCCAACAATATAACGATTTAGCACCCATCACTCGAAACTCAATTTCCGCCCGACATTATGGGTAGCTTTAATGTCGGGGGTGAGGTTCATCTTTTTGCCTCAACTATAGACTGAGCATCGCAGATTATACAGGAATACCGTGTTGTATTCATTAAATATATTTTTCACCCTTCTTAGAGGTAGTTTTTTGGTCACGAGGGCAAATTCCAGGAATGTAAACTACATAGGAATACCATGCTACAGCATTTGGCATCCGAAGTTCAATCTTCATCACTCTTGGGGTTAGTTTTTGGGAAGAGGGTGATCTATAGGGATCTTTTGGAATACAAGTTTGGGTTCAGCGTCTAAAAATATATGGCAATACCATGCTCCAGCATCTGGTATCCGAAACTTAATTTTCACCGCTCCAAGGGGTAGTTTTTGATCTCGGGGTGATTTATAGACGTCTAGAAACTCTCCTGTCCCTGGATTCGGATTTATTCTCGAAAAATGTTTAGAAATATCACGGATCTCGACTTTTTTGGTAATGCTGTGTAATGAAAATCGATGGATTTAGTAATAAGCCACAATATATGCTTATTTTTCCACAT
This sequence comes from Acanthoscelides obtectus, assembly GCA_963669975.1. Lineage (NCBI taxonomy): Eukaryota > Metazoa > Arthropoda > Insecta > Coleoptera > Chrysomelidae > Acanthoscelides > Acanthoscelides obtectus. Next base: position 50,964,989 of record CAVLJG010000007.1, on the reverse strand, counting down.
TTCCACTTGAATACAGAACTCTTTGAAGCCTAATACAAATCTGAATAGCACGTATAATTCTAGTCTCTCATTTTGCAAAATTAAAAAGCAATGATAGGTTAATATTTAATTGCCACGTCAAAGGATATCTGACGAAACAGTTGAGTACTTAGTAGTTCCCTGATTGATGATAACGTCTGTGTCGTCGGCGATACTTGTCCGATTTATCAACCATGTTTACACTATGGGTAGCTAACCACAGGACCATGCAGTTCAAATAGTTGGAGCAGCACTAGACCATTTGAATTACACGATAAACCCTTAACACGACACCAATGATGTTTATCCCGTGACAGTGTTGCCAGACGTGTGATATTTGTAGTATTTGTACGACAATGTCAAGTACTATACGATGTATGATACTATGTGTACGATAATAGCTAAATGTACCATAATTTTGCGAAAGAGCATTTCTACTCTTGGATGCTGATTTAGCCACCCCCCTCTCCCTCACTCGGCGATTGTCACCAGCAAGCACCCGCAAATACAATTGTCTATTTGAGTCTATGTTGTTTATTTTCGAAGTAGTCTTACACCTGCACCCCTCCTTACTCTTCAGTTGACACCGTTGACACCAATAGACTGCATTGGCAAGGGCAGCTGTGCACCCCCCTCCCCTACCTACGCCACTGTGTACGATAATGTACAATAATCGACGTATTTGTACGATTTTGGCAATGCTCGTGATCATGAGGTGTAAATGAATCAGTGGATAAGCACAGGTGGTATTAACGTGACGGTATAGTTAGTCTTGTTGTAAGCTACCCAAGGTGCAAACATGGCCATTGAAGTGTGCTGTCAATCAAAAATGCCGGGAAATTAGTTTCTTCTTACCGACGTAGATGTCGGTAGTACCGTAATTGGCGAACTATTCATAGCTGGCAGTGTCACATCCTCGTACATAATATGTCTTTTACAGAGGCCTGGAGTCGTTTATGGGAAATTTAATGACACGAGGTTACGGTACTTCAGGAGTAGGATCTTCACAAATTGTGTCTTTTAACCTGACCAATCTTCTCATCTTGATCCTTTTGAAAGTAGTCATATTTGCTGCGAGCCATCTGGGCTTTGGCCATTATGGCAGCCATCACTATGCGAGAAGTGAAGATGGTATTCTTACCATGAACGATGAAGAAGTTATGATGTTTCTGAGTTTTCTTTCAGGTAAGTGATTCAGCCATTTTGAGGACAAGGCTTGCTAGAGCATCTCCTCCCAAGGTTGTATTGACACAGAAGCAAACAATGCCCTCAAAACGTCGCTAACCTACAGGATATCAGTCCAAATAGTCCGAATCAGGATATCTAATATAATAAAACAGGGTAACACTCTGAAAAAAACACTGTTTTTTTGGAGAATTTCCATGATCATCAAAGATCGGCACACGCTACGAGAAGCTTTCACGTGCAGTCATTTCGCGTGGCTGACGCTGTGTAGTAGTGTTGGAACGCTCATTAACAAAATTCCAAACCGTTTTGGGGTACTGTTTTTGTAACCATGTTTTTTAATTGTCAATCAAACGAATACTCACGCAGTATTTATTGTACTTGGAGCAACTTTTTTTAGGTTTTTTTTCGGATATTTTGAAAAAAAGGTTTCAATGGACTGTTCTTTAAAGTTGATAGTTTTCGGGATATAAAAGATTTAATATTTGCATAAGTGCGAAATATGCCATTTTTGACTCCAAAAAACAGTATTAAAAAATGATTAGTTTTAAATTGCCAAAATTCCTAAATATCCGTTAAAGAAATCTCAAGTCACTTTATGAGGTATTGTTATTGTAAACCTGTTTTTTAATTTTTAATCAAGCGCATGCTCGTACAGTAAATACATCGAACGTTAGCTTGTTTGGAAATTACGAAACAAAGGTATACAATAATAATATCTTATGAAGTGCTTTGGGATTTTATTAACGGGTGTTTTTTGAATATTTAGGAACTTTGGAATCATTAAAATATTCGTTTTTTAATTTTGCTTATTGGGATCGGAAATACACTTCGTACTTTTTTCAAATATTAATTCACTTACATCTCTAAAACTACTAACTTTAGGGAAAAGCATATAAACACCTTTTTTGTTCACAATGGTCCAAGGAAAAAATCTGGAGAAAAAAATAAATTTTGTCACCATTTTCGGACTGGCATAGAACTGGATTTTTATTTTGGCACAACAGACATAATGTTTTACCAGATAATATCCAATCTTTTTTACTATTTAAGGGTCTCCAGGCTGCCTACAAAGTATAGCCTGCAAACAACCCGAGGAAGCAAAGAAGTATATCGAAACAGGAACGTTAGTACTGAAACTAACCAAGTTGGTGGTCGAGCTAGATGATACAAAGTACCAACAAGCATTATCAGAAATGCAAGCCGCTATGAACATAGGATTATCCGCACAAAGCTGCGATGTTTTCCAATGCGATAGCAAGACAGATGAAGGTGGATGACGAACCTAAATCTAGAATAAATTTAGCATCATTTGATCAGTATTACTTACCACATATTTGTCAGTTTGTAGTGTATAATTAAATATATGTTGAATAAAGTTGCTATTTATGAAAATCTAAAGTCTATTGCCAGTTATATTTGCTCCTTGAAACGCTAATACTACAGCTACAGGTAAATGTACTTGAATAGGATTTTTTTAAGAAATAGGCATTGAAATAAAGCATTAAAATTATTTGTAATACCTTAATATTGTATTTGTTTGGTTACTTTAAAAATATCAGTGTTCCATTTTTTACTATTATCAAACAATTAATTTTAAAGCTGTTGGCTTAGTACTATTTTGTTCTTAATAACGAGTAGTCTTATATGGCATCACATGTGTGTTCTAAGAGGTATTTACATTGTTTGCAATAATTACTATGCCCTATTCAAAAATCATTTACTCAAAACATGCGCATTAGAGCGACGCTTATGTTCGCTTGTCGCCGCCTGCCCAAGCTTTTATGGCTCCTAGGCAACAGGAGCGCGTGGATTTGAACGTGGTGTGAAATGAGGTTTAAATACATAATAGGCGAAAGAAGTAGAGTATAATACTTCGATCATCCCCATGGTGCATTTTAGATCGGTCCTTTGTTTTATCTCTCGTTTATAGTTTATTATCATTAGTATCAAACAAATATTTAGCTTAGTACATTTAGATTCAAATGATATATATATATATATACTTCATTAATCTTGGAAAGTACAATACTATCATATTTGAGGCGATATTGCAAATATAGGCTTAAACTAGATTGCGATGTGGTAAATATTAAGTGTAGATAAATAAGTGAACCAGATAGAATAACTTGGGTAGGCATGAGTTTTTCGATGTTATGATCATGTTCTATTTTTCGTTTTTGATAAACTTTTGATGTCTGAGACTCCACTATGCAACCCTGAGCTCATCACTTAAACACAGAACATCTTTCCCACTTAGGATTCAGTTCACTTCCCAAATCACAATAAAACACCTCTGCGAATGCCGGATTGTGTTTTAATGGGGATTCCATTCTGGTTTTCCAAAATGCTTCACCCTGGTCTTCAAATGGAGTGCGACAGAATTTCGAGGAAGCTTGTAACCAAAACAATTGATACGGAGTGAATGGTAGTCCTGGAAGCAAATCCTCTTCTCCATTTTCTTCCACCCATTTAACGTATGCTTCAAATGCTACACCGATTGCTACGGCGTCAGCAAAGTATTCAAAAGTCCAACCCTGCAACATATTAATATGGAGCAATAGTTTCATCAGTAAGAAGAAAATTGCGTCAAGTAGGATGACTCTGAGCTTTCCACGCAGCACAGTTATCAAGGATTATTTTCAGCACAAGCTAGACTCTCTGGAAAAGTCAGTCAAACAGTTCCATACATTTCGTTCATAGACCTTATCCCCTTCTGTATAGTAGTCCTTCTGACAACGTGACCTCTCCCAGATCTAATCAGATCAAACGTGGTAGCGCAGCCACAGGATAGGAAACACTATGCTGTGTTAGGGCAGAAATAAGTGAAATATAGAAAACCAAGGATGGCAAAACGTCACTGGGTGCAGACATGACCGGTAGATACGTGATCCGTCTGCTGAGAATATTTTGTTATATTGAGTTTTGAGAGCTAATATACGGAATCTATTATCTGTGAGATATGTCTAATAGGTGCGTAGAATTACCAAGGTTGGGAGCAAATAAATATATTGACATCAAAAAATTCAGACTCCACTCCCGTACAACCCCCTCACTCAAAATTTTTTCGTCTAAACATTTTTTCAAAAATGATCAGAGTGACACGTCAAAAAACGAAATTTGAACGATTTTCATGTTTTCCGTTTGTCTCTTCCTCTGTCTGCACTGTACCGATTATTATCGATTCTTCATCCTTCGCACAGCAGTAATACCGTGCAAAAATTTCATCAAAATCTGAGCGGTACTTCTCAGGTTATAGGCGGTTATATCATTAACGGACAGACAGACCCACAGACCGACAAACAAAAATGAGTGTCATAGTTTTTCGTGATGTACATGTCATACAAAATCCAAGAAACATAACATCTTATTTTCTAAAATTTTTGAGATTACAATACTTCTCCGCCAGTAGGCCTGTAAAATAGAGATTGACTAGACTCAAAAAACAAAACAAAAAAATGCTTCTGGTCAGACCAGATGAGCAGATAAAATCCTGATATATCGCCGGTTTTAAATTGATCCTCATCACTGAGATCTTTCAAAAATATGTGATCGGGTGAATGGCGACACAGTTCGCGTTCAATATCACCCCATGCTTGTCTGGCGAATGAAACCATATGTGTTGACAGATATTCCTTACTGTAGTAAACGTTTCAGTCACAAATGTGGTCTTTTTCATCAGGAAGATCTGTCAATGCATGAGATTTTACTGGGGATTATCGATACAGACATGATATGTTTCGTATGTTACATTTGCGCATTCAAGTTGGAACATTTCGAAATTATCATTTCTGAAGGTAGGCGAAAGAAACTAAAATCTAAGATTTTCTGGGAAATGGAATTTGAATGTTAGCATTGACACAATTTTTTCTCTACAAAATGGCATAATCAGAATTTCAACCCGACTTTTCTTTTCCTGCTCTCAATTGCCAAGTTTAGTTTTGCTGATGGACGCCGTATGAGAATTTAGCATAGGTAAATAGAGTGCTTATGTCTACTAGAGATCTAGTAAAGTCATCTTGTAGGTATAAAAAAATTACAATTTTGAAGTGTTTTGATGTAGTTTGATCCAATCTCACAGACTGGATAAAATAAAGAAAATCGTCTTTGTCTAGACACTTTCCGTATTTAAAAAATATTCGAAATGTCATTTTCTTATTTAACGAAGTATGCAACTTTAACTGACCTCACATTCCTCTTTGCGAGATCTCAATGGTGAGTGTCGAATTTGAAACACGCAGTATAATTTCAGCTACCCCTACTAATACATGGAATATTTAAACAAATACATTTTGCAAACGTTTCAGCCATAAATTATACTTACGGTACTGTTGTTGAATATGTCAAACTGGCTGTTAATACAGTCTACCCTTGTTGTGTACTCTATTAGAGTGTTATTATCATAGTAAGAATGAGCCTGTATCGTATCAATATCATATCGCTGAATCAGTATGTCTGCAATGTATACTCCTAGATTTGCGTAGTTCAAGTAATTTGGTTTGCTGTTGTAGCTGTAGTACTTACTTAGTAAGACAGGCATCGGTATTACTGAAACAGGCATGGAATAAATGTGTATAGTAACTAGTTACTGGTAGACCTGGAACGGAACTATACCGGGTTACTGGTAATTCACTGTATTCCTTCCATGACGTGATACGAGTAGAGGGTCAAACATGCGACAAGTTTAAATTATATGAGGTTATATGCATAGGCGAAAATCAATAGTTTACTAGATCCTTAAATTTTTGTAATTTTTAAATAAGGACCCAAAATTGGACAATCCAAATAATGAAAGAACTATGTCATATCTGAGTAAGACTTAAGATTAATTTCCATAGTTTGTTAAAAAGTGTGAAAATACTGAGTGAAATAAATGACATTTTGAAAAAAACAAAATAAATTACGTTTTCAGTTTTACTCTGTCTAGATCTAAAAGTTGCTAGTACATTAAGCATACAAATCACTAAAAAAACTTGCCCATATTGCCAGTTTTTCAAAATAATACTAAACATCGGCCTTAGAACGTTTAATTTGATTTATAATTTTAATAACCATTCCAAATGAACGAACTAATTCCTCACAGAGCTGCTCAGTTCGAGCCTCTTAGTTGGAAATGTGGTCTGCATTTAGTTTGCAGCTCATGGTTTTTCCGTCTTTCAGGTAAAAGTGGCCCTTAGTTATTTTGTCATATTTTCGATGTCCTAGAGAAAATACTCCAGTATATAGAATTTTTTGAAGCCTGATCACTATCCTTATTATGTGTTTTCGATATGTAGTTCTTTAGTAACCCCAGAGACATCGAAAATTCGGCGATTGGGAAAGCGATGACAGAATTTTGGGTTGCTCACAGCAGCAACACTGAAAAACCGTAAAGGGCAATATTGCCGTAACACAATTAACGATCATTGCTGAATTATGTACGACTTTCAAGCTTCTAAGGAGCTACTTATGGAAAACACGTGACAAGGGCAGTGATAAATGAGGTTTCAGGAAATTCGATACATTGCAGCAATCTCTTTAGATCATAGTAATAAATTCGGCGAAACAACTAAGGGCCTCTTTTACCTCAAAGATGACAAAAGCAGGCTCTGAAAACAAATGCAGAAACGATTTACAACTGAATGGCTTACCTGAAAGGTCTTTGGAAGTCCTTAATTTTGAACACTTATTGAAATAAAAAGTGAAATTTTCGTGTTTTTCTTTTTTATCTGAACAAATTAAGATAAACATTTTTATTTTTTTTTTTAAACGAATCGTCTAATTTAAAAAATCAAACGTCAAAATTAAGGACTTGGAAAGACCTTTCGAACAAGCTATTACTTAATCCCTTGTCATTTAAATTTTTTAAGGGAATGACCCTGGGGGGCCGAGTGTGAAAGGGGGTGAAGTAGTTTTTGGTTAAAAAGTTGTCCCCTTTGACAAATCCTTTGATGTGTCTCGGAGTTTTTTTCTTTTAATCAGTGGTTTCCGATAAATTCGTGGTGGGAACTTCAACACCCTGTATATAAAGTACTCTAGTGGAATAAATAGATATGCAATTTGAGACAACGATTGGAGGTATATTAAAATAAATGTACTTAGGCAGAGATAGATAAAAACATATGATGATAGGAAAAACATTGAGGAAATTTCATGTGCGCATTTATGCTATAATTTGAGGGTACAAGAACCGAGCTACAGTGACAAGTATCCATTAAACTCGATGATACCCACCATGAAGTTGTGTAACGAGATGAACATCCAAGGAGTACAAATCTCCTGAGACTTTTACACTTCAGGCAAACAATGAAAATCTAATATTACTCTATCGCCTCAAAAACAATTGTAGATGTTAATTAAAATATGTTACTGAGACTGACATAAAATGGTCTTACGAGATATTTCACTCCTACTTGTACCTTATCACAAACCCTTACCAATTTTGGAGTCTATGAATAAATACTGCAGTTTACCATCTCTTTCGCAAATATCATAGTAATTTGTCCACTTTTCACTAGGTAGCAAATTATATCTTTTGTAAAGGTTTTGCTGTCGAATCATGTAAATAATACTTGTAGAATTGGAGGCAGAGGGCAGCTGGAATAACGTTTATTAAGTGACATATTGATGCAGTGATGAGCAAAGACACCATCAGAAACAGAATAAAGACACACCTCATCAAAGTATATATTTTATTTCCAAATACGAACCCTCTCATCTTCACTGGTGTCGGGTATTGGATCCTGATCAGTGTAATGCCACAGTGAAATCATTTCAATTTCGTCTTCAATAGTTGATTTAAACAGAGGATCAATCCACTCGATGTTCATTACCCTCTTTGCGAATGCTTCTCTCACATTTTCAAACAATGATTTGATGTCTTCGTGTATTTCGTCGTCTAACTTTTCTTTGACATAAGCCACACCGACAGTCTGTGGAAACCTATAAGAGTGATATTCCAGTTATTTAATTACGAAGTAAACTTTGTGTAAGAACATTTGACAAAAGAGTAATTAGCACCTAGAGTTTAGTGCAACACACAGGGCTAGATTTGCTTTTTCTGGTACTGGAGTCATTCCCATATCACTCTAGCCTTCTGAAGTCATACAGGTTAGGTTAGGTTAGGTTTCTTGTGAGTGCATCAATAACTATCCTCCACTGCAACTCTTTGATCTATTGTGGCTCACACCTATTTATATTTCCCCCAGTAGCTCCACCTCCTGAGGAAGTCGATTAACTTGTTTGGAGAAATATCCTTCAGGTCTTCTGCCTCGAGTGCTACGTCTCCATGTATGTTGTACCTGATTCTGGCAATTGTAAGGCATCTGCACAATACATGTCTGACCGTTCCATCTCCCTCCATGCACAGTCTGGTGGTGACACAATTTGCAATGACCAGTGTACAGTCCTACTAGAGCTTTAAGGCGGCTATTCCTGTTCAGCCGTAGCAAAGAGTCTGTTACCTTCTTTGTCAAGATTGGTATAGTTGCCTTAGCATGGGTTAACCCTGCTAATCCCTTCCAGTATTGATAGACCTTTCTGTCCATCTCTGTAGAGATTATGTGTTTAGCCGTACCGTATGCGATCCCAATCGGTGGGTCAGGCCCTGTGAATGGTGTGCTAGCCCCACTCTTTGCCAGAGTGTCAGCTGTCTCGTTTCCCTCTAGACCTATGTGTCCTGGTATCCATATGAGACGGACTTCATTTCCCACCCCTATGTCACCGAGAAGTCATACATTATACTTAAAAGTTTTTCGAAGTATAATGTCTTTGAGAACTGCCTTTAGATATTAGAGTTTCCTTCCTTCTCCTTTAGATTTGCGGATCATTTTGATGAGGAAATAGATTCCTCCTAGCGGTAGATGTATATGAGTATACGCTGGGCCGCGGTCTTTTTATGACATATTTTATTTACATTAATGTTTTCAGATGACTCAAATGAAAATCACAGTTGATCACTTGCTCTTTCACCACTTATTTTGAAAACAGAACAAACTGTGCCCACCCGCTATTTGTTACCTGTGTGAGAAACATGGTATCCAGGAATTGAAGAATCTGTAAATAGGTCACGTCATGACATACTATATGGCAAAATATTCATTTATTATTTATTGATAAAAGTCTTAGGACCAGTTTTTCAATCGCAAGATAACTTTCAAGTAACTGTCGCTTGGTTGTTAATTATGAATTAGTCGTAAATTAGTTTTTCATGTTCTGGTTAATTAGCCTGTAATAGTTGAAGCGCCTTTGTTTCTACTACATCTCAACTATAGTGCCTTGTGCGTTTTGTCACGCTCGCTATTCGTGCCTCATGTCGTCTGTGACAACTCATATCACTGACAAGAAAAATAGGTCAGAGCTGCTGATTAACTACAACTTTCTATTTCATCAATATTCGCAGGGTTTTTACCTAAAAACCTATAAAATGTCAAATAACTGATAAAATGTCAACTTGGTAGGCTAGTGTGCAAACAGTTTATTCCGCGCTTGCTACAAGCGAGCATGAAGTGAGCGACAGTCAGTTCCAAGTTGACGTCTTGTAGGAAAACCTTCATGAAGTCATAAAAAACTAACATAATGTCAAAAAACAATATAATGTAAAAAACCGCCATGATGTCACTTACCAGATTACGTGAGATACCCCTATCGGTCCTTGCTTAAAATAAGCTACCATCACTTCAGAAAGCACTTAGACTGCAGTATTCTGCGATTGAATTAGCTAGGTCAGCAGTCTGTTTTTAATTTTCGGGAAAGTAAAGAAATCGTTAGGACTCAGATCGGGACTATATGGAGGATGGTCCAATAATTCCATGTTTCCTTCCGTTAAATACTGCCTTGTTTTTTGGGCTGTGTGCGAGCTTGCTTTGTCTTGGCGGAGGATGATTCTTCTTTCGGGGTTGATTTTTCGAAGCTCGATGATGACTTTTGGCAAACAAATGGTGGTATACCAATCCGCAGTAACAGTTCTTTGCTCATTAAGAGGAATTGTTGCAATATGACCCGCTTTTGACAGAAATGTCGCGACCATCTTTTTCGAAACACCGAGAACGGATGACTTTTGTTGGCTTTTCTTCACCTTGGTCGTTTATTTTCTGGTTCATAACAGTAAATCCACGATTCATCTTCACTAACAATGCTGTACACATTTTTTGAGTTTCCGGAATTGAAACGGTCAAGCGTTTTTTGACACCAATTAACCCTGGCTGCTGTCTGCTCTTCAGTCAACATCCAACGAGATACTAATTTTTTTACTCCTAATTCTTCATGTAACATTTTTTGAATTGAGGTCTTTGAGATCTTCAAGGACGCCTCAATCTCGTGATATGTCATATGTCTATTTTCAATGATGAGCTTGCGCACAGCATCGACGTTTTCCTTTGTGCCTGCTGTTTTTGGTGCACCCAACCCTGGGATCGTCGCTAAGATTCACCCGCCCACGTTTGAATTCCCTATACCAATGGGAAATTGTCGACTGATGTGGCGCTTCGTTGCCGAAAACAGACACTAACTCAGCAAGGCGATAATTGCCTCTGAAAGTGGTAACAAATTATGGCGCGAATATGTTCTCGGTTGAGTTCCATTTTTCTAATGACTTGGTGACACTTAAAAATTCACTGTACTTGTATTGAATTTAAGTTTACTAATGAGTGAGATTAAGATTCCGTACTGACGTTCGATCGGCGCGGCCTACTATGTTTCTATATGTAAAACTTAAAAGACATCCCTCGTATTCTCGCAGGTTAAATAATATTTTATGAAAAAAATGTAGTGTGCACAGTCATTAGTGTTCACAACATGAATGAATTTGATATAAGTTATTCTTCAGCATCAACCCTCTTCTTTTTGTTAATGTATAAGCTATAAAATTTAATTTTATGGTATTTCCGAAAACTGGCCCTCCTCCATTATAACTGCAACTAAAAAAGTGACAACAGATGACCAACAATAGCAGAACCATTAAAACTACCAATTATCAATCAACTTTCTTTAGTAATTGGCACAATGCTCATTTTTCAGCGAGCATATCAAATGCTGCAGATCTCCAAAACTGTAAGAGATTTACTAAAACAAAATTTTACTATATAGTAGGTAATAATGGGACCTATTTTCTTTGAAGGATTATCTTTCAATTTTTGTTTAGCCTGGTTGTACATTATACATAAGATATACATGTTACGATAAAGACGTTAATAGGACATCCATGTCAGTAGAACAATGATGTAAAAGATTTTTCAAATACAGGTAATATTGAGCATACTTTTTAGTAACATATATACCAAAGCTTTAAGACAACTGAGATATTTGGACTCGATAAGCAATAAATGAGTGAGTACGACCCATACTCCCTCCACTGCCACAATGTCCACCTAAGTCAAATCGTATGATGTTGAAGTAGTAAGACTATGTGAGTCAGTATCCAAATCAGGCATCGCGTCGTGTCTAGTACAACCTATTTTATGAACAAACAGCATTTAAAAAACCGAAATTGACACATTGCTAGAGCAATAATGTAGTTATCGATTTCATATGAGCATCTTCAAAAGACCCTAATGATACTCCGCGGGGGTACTCAGAATGCCACCGTCGTTTTCGATGTTTCTTTCCATCAGAGCTGCGAATGTTTGTTTATATCGTGCAAAAGTCGTCTGATTGAACACAGTTGAAGACCTGCATAGCCCAAACTTAGGAAGATGTAAACAAACTCGTGGTTTTGAATCGAACAGCGACAACTGCAAGCAGTGTTTACAAATAAAAGATGTGGCAGGCAGTACTTGAAAATCCTTACCAAATTAATAGTGATCATTTTTATTCAATTTCTTTTTTACGTTTTGAGTGTTGCTTTGCCGCAAATTATCTTTGGTATTGCAACCGTAGTCGACTCTGAAAAACGAAGTCTCAGGACTCCCTGTATATTAAGATATCCTAAGTAACGAAATAAAAATGCTTACAGCTTGGAACCTTGAGTTTGTTATTTGAATATTTAACCTCAGCAATGCGGTTGTTGTATTTCTTACCGTTTTTACAATATATTAAAATTTTCCGTAAATCAGCGACGCATTCCATCAGGTTCCATGCTCATCAATATCGTCATGACCGGCCAATAATGTTATTGTCCAGTTTGTCGTCATTGTAAAATATGTATACGTAGGTACGACATCAGTGGAATAAAGACTGAGATACCGCCTAATTATTTTTATACCAGTGTAGAAGGTTGTGAGAATTTGTATTGGAGTCTATTAAATACATCTCATTATCACAGTACGTATAATGCTCACCTGGATGTGATGTCCTCTATACATGTCCTGCTTCGTTCATTTGAACTGTACAAAACATCTCTAAAGTGTTTTCCAACAGGATCTGATAAATAAATGCCGAAAGACTGGATGATTTTCCATATGAAATAGTTCGCTTGCGTTCTGGAACATATAATCAGAGATTTTCGTATCAATATGTAAGTTCGCTTGTCCAGCATCATCTCTGCTTTTTGCTGATCTCATACGTTCAAACACATTAAAACCGTTTTATAGTCCGCAAGACCATTCCATGGAAATTCTTGCACTTGCAAGACGGTATTGCTTTATCTGCAAGACAATTGCATCCAATCACTTGCAGTTGCAAAACCGCTATGTTTCCTCGATTCAAAGCAACCTATAATTTTGATTTTGTATTTTTACCCTTAAGAACACATGGTTTTTATATCCAAAAATTATTTTCAAGCGTCGAACATCAAACAAAGCACAATTAAACGTATATCTTTAAACAACTAAATATAGCAACACAAACCACCGGACCGGCCTAGGGACATTTGCATGCATTGATAACTTGTAAGTTACTAATTATTCCACCAGAACTTCAAACTAACTTGCATGAAAAATACAAATTATTGATTTTCATGCAAAAAAACGGCAAGAGAATGACAGGAAGAATCAAGTGCTTTGTTAGTGCGCTTGCGTCTGATCAACATTTCTCTTGCTCTTTCAACTGTAAAACGGGTATTATTATGAGCTAAAAGACTAACTACACCTATTATCTTACCGAGGTGGTGTACCAGCTAATAGCAGACTAAGATCCTTCACAAAATAGTAATTTGAAAATATGTAGCTGTTATCGTGTATGTCATTTTCGGAAACATTATTAAATAGTTCCTGTAGATCGAGACGTGGAATTATTTTTTTGAGCTCTCGTAGTCTAAAAGGCCTTTGTTTCAAATCGTTGTATTTCTTCGACAGCTGGAAGTAGAAAAAGTGTTACAGACTTGTCATTTCCTGAATGCACCAAATTATAGCTATCAAACAGAACAACAGTTTGCGTTTATTCTAAAATTCGGTGTTCAATGATCGGCGTTACTCTGAACCTCACACACTGAAGACCAATGGCATAATAATAGTGTTTTAACAGGCTAAGTTCCTTAAAAGATAAGCATCATGACTTCCATAGGTGAAAAGTACTAGTATGTTATATCTGTTTGCATATTGAGAGACATTTTATTACCAGATTAATCCTCTTTTCTAGTTGAACAATCTTTCTCACATCCAGCCTCTCCACCTTTGAAGCACCCATAGATTCTGCAGTTCTATCGATTAATTCTGTGTAAAGGGATTCGGCAAATGGATCTTCGAGGAATGGGTTACGTGACTTAGGAGGAGTAAACTGAAATTATGAAAAAATATTACTTTAGCAGACATTCCTGTTTTTTGTGAAGATTAATTACAGTAGAGAAAGGTCCAATTTTTATAGCTTTGTTCAATTAAGGTTCACCCTTATCGTAATCTCTGAATGTTGAGCCCAAATAATCTGGATGATTGTTAATTGATGTATCGAACAGACTGTGTTCCCATTTTTTGATAAATAATAGCTATAGTTTATTCACTGAAACAATGCAGTTACGTCATATTTAGTAAATTTACTTAATGTAAAATAGTAGTATAATTACGCCAACAGCTGTTGTTTATTTGTGGTTTATTTTCGTTCTTTCTGTGTCAATACTTGCATTGTTAATAAATAAAAACAAGCAAAAGAATTCGTTCATGGAGCTCCATTATTGCCTTTACAGTCCGTAAGAGTGGTATTAGGTAGTAAATAGAATTTATACTAGCTCTAGCGTCTACAAAACATAATGTAATGTTGGTTGCAGTGAGGCATCGAAGACATAAAGTAGATTATGTAAAACGTCCTAGGTTACTTTTTATTAATGTGACAACCATGTGCGTCGCTGTCATTATTTGACGTTGTGACGTAACTGCTTTGATTCAGTGAATAGACTGTATTCATGAATCTGGGGCGACTAATAATATAGCTTTCGTTTGTCCGACCACAGACAGCCAACCATGGTCAGCTGTTCAGTGCTTTTTGGCAACTCCTCAGCATGGTGTAGGCTGGTCTCGGTGGATAATAAACAAAAGCTGAGCAAATCTACTCGAATCAGAGCACAAGTGCCACCTATTACCAGAAACGATCAATATGAAAACAAGAATAGCAAGCTGAGGAGTTGCCAAATAGTACGAAACAGCTGTTCACGGTTAGACGTCTGTGGTCCGACTAACGAAAGCTGCATTAATAATGTGTTTATTGAGGAGTAGACCGTATCTACTATAGCGCCAGAGTCGGCGGTTTCTAGCGACCACAGTAGTGTCTCGGCTGGCAATGCGAACTAGCGAACTGACGGCTTACTATCTTCACTTCATAGTGGTCGATTCTGGTAATAGGTAGTAACTGCTGTTTTAGTTCGCTTTTATCTCTGTCGTTAAATTAAGGCCCAATGCGGCAAACGCGCTTAATCCAGAAATCTGAAGCAATAGCAATGAAGTTGAGTTAAAAATGTACCGTATACTATTGAAACACCGGTAACTGCGCCGCTGCTTAGCATTAAATAAATAAGGACAGCTCCCGTGGTTGTAATATTATGTTGAAAATTCACTGTACCGCCGATGGGAATATTCTGGATCATTTCAGAGACAATGGAAGGAGACTTCATGAATATGGTAGATGATTTCACAACAAATAATATTCCATCTCACCTCAAGCTTTTCCCACCATGTACGGAATGTACCAATCTCTATGATCCACTCGTAAGGCAACCCTAAGTTGAAGCACTTCAATATTGCCTCCTTCAAATCGAATGATGTCCATTTGGAGCCTTGCAAGATTGGCCAACCACCAAGCTCCTTGATAAGATTCCAAAATTCTTCATCAACTTCGATATTGGCACTTGTCAAGCTGCTGCATGTTTGGTAGAGCTTCTTCAAACTAAGTAACGGTTCCTTTTCTTCATCTCTTATGGATTCCGTGATCAAATATTCGATTTGGTTGCCCTTTTCGACGCGGCAAACATTTTTCGCACAGTTCCCACAAGAAAACTGATAAAAGTTATCGCATGGCTCAGCTTCCAGATCCAATCCAGCCGTTATTCTCCACGCTGTTTCCAAACACTCGCTTGTATCGCAGTATGTGCTGTTGTCACCTGTGATCAAGTACACTATGACACAACCAGTGAGAATGATGTATTCAATATGAAACGCGAAGTGAAAGCCGATATATGTAAGGCATTAACGAATGTACATTGATGTTCAAAAATTGGATCATATCGGTTAAAATCAATAGGCATTCGCATTTCTAATGTTGTTAGGAGTGTGCGGGTTGAAAAAAAGCAACATAACAATAGGCTATTTCATGCCATTTTAAAAGTGGCAACGCTTTTGTACATTGAATCGCTTACAAATCGGCAACCATCAAAACGGTACGGTATGTTATATCAATATTCTTCTTTTGGAATGATCCATCTGAATGTGCAATGAAATATAACACGTTCCGTATGAACAAGTTGACTTATTTTGATATTTGCTTAGAAGAGATGTTCCATATTTTATTAGATATTCGAATAGACTCTTTCAAAAGAAGAAGAGGCTTGAGGCGATTAAGGACACCATTATTAGTGACCATACTCTCGTCGGACCATAATATTTTTGAAGGGAAATTAAAATCTTCTTCACACTTTTGAGTGTACCACTCACAAAAATGCTGGCGTCATTCGCTATCCCCTGGTCGAAGTCGTTGGCAAATCCTGACATATATATTTTTACGCAAAATAAATTGGGTTGTCGATTTGGCTACTCCTACACTTTTCTCAATTTACCTACTTGATATCTTTGTTGCTGCCTGTAAAATAATATTCAAAGTTTTCTCTGAAGATTCCTTTTTTCGGGACGTAACAGGCTTTTTGAATGAACCAATTCCGAACCAACTCTAAGAAAATGGACTTACTTGATTGCCTTCTTTCGAGAAATTTATCACAAAATGTAACACGTCAGCAGGTGCACCTTCATTGCTAAAATGACCGTCTGGCATCTTTGGCGATAATAAAGCAATATTAATGATACCCAATTCGTATTTAAAAATACTATTAGATAAAGGGTGTAATTTTTTTCGGACCATATACAAAAAAAGATGATAGTTTTGCCAAAACGAAGCGTTGGGCACAAAATTTAAAAACGCCATCATATAGTGCCTAAAAAGTGGCAAGTTTTTTGATATTCCTTAAAATAAAGTCAGAAAAAATAAAAATGATTTTGCCAAATTTGGGGTTTTCCAAAATATCTCAGTAAGCAATGGTTTTTTCACAAGTTTCTTAACAACATGTAAATGCGCCTCAATGAACGCAACGTTTTCCTAATTTAAGCTAAGCTGTGTCTCCCACAGGTATTGAGATCTACTGGTTTAATCATCAGGATTTAATGAAAGCTTTGTTTGATGTTCCAAGAATTATCTTCACAAATTATTACACATGACTGTGACCTTACCGCGCAACTGTGATATGAATGTATAATGAGTTGAAGTATTCAGCTTGCCAATCTGTTTGAGATGCGGATTTCATCTGTTGTAAACAAAATTGAAATGTTTGAAGTCTGGCTATGAAAACTGCAATTTGAGCAAACGAAATCAAATATTTCATGCTTGCCAGAGCTGATTATATTAGACAGCGTATCGTAATCTTTTATTTTTTGTAAATGCGTAGTTTCTTGCCTTCTTTGAAGTCATATATTTATGGAAACAAAAGCACACGTCTTTTTATGCTACATGTATCCCAGCAAAAATTAACAGAGAAATATAGACGTTAATTTGAATCTTCGACTCTCGAGAAGTGTATACTGCCCTCATAAGCCAGAAGATGCTAATTTCACATTTTACAGGAGCGAGGGGAACGTGTTGCAAACCTTCACAAATTGTATCGTTTTAAGGAAAAATAATACTTTTGGTTTGTGCACGGTTCAAGTTGATATTTTTTAACGAATTTATTAATTTTACTAAAGATACCTATCTATAAATAAAAAATGCATATACCGTTACTTAATAAAGCAATATTAATAATACCCAATTCGTATTTAAAAATACTATTAGATACAGGGTGTAATTTTTTTCGGACCATATACAAAAAAAGATGATAGTTTTTCCAAAACGAACCGTTGGGCACAAAATTTAAAAACGCCATCATATAGTGCCTAAAAAGTGGCAAGTTTTTTGATATTCCTTAAAATAAAGTCAGAAAAGATAAAAATGATTTTGCCAAATTTGGGGTTTTCCAAAATATCTCAGTAAGCAATGGTTTTTTCACAAGTTTCTTAACAACATGTAAATGCGCCTCAACGAACGCAACGTTTTCCTAATTTAAGCTAAGCTGTGTCTCCCACAGGTATTGAGATCTACTGGTTTAATCATCAGGATTTAATGAAAGCTTTTTTTGATGTTCCAAGAATTATCTTCACAAATTATTACACATGACTGTGAGCTTACCGCGCAACTGTGATATGAATGTATAATGAGTTGAAGTATTCAGCTTGCCAATCTGTTTGAGATGCGGATTTCATCTGTTGTAAACAAAATTGAAATGTTTGAAGTCTGGCTATGAAAACTGCAATTTGAGCAAACGAAATCAAATATTTCATGCTTGCCAGAGCTGATTATATTAAACAGCGTATCGTAATCTTTTATTTTCTGTAAATGCGTAGTTTCTTGCCTTCTTTGAAGTCATATATTTATGGAAACAAAAGCACACGTCTTTTTATGCTACATGTATCCCAGCAAAAATTAACAGAGAAATATAGACGTTAATTTGAATCTTCGACTCTCGAGAAGTGTATACTGCCCTCATAAGCCAGAAGATGCTAATTTCACATTTTACAGGAGCGAGGGGAACGTGTTGCAAACCTTCACAAATTGTATCGTTTTAAGGAAAAATAATACTTTTGGTTTGTGCACGGTTCAAATTGATATTTTTTAACGAATTTATTAATTTTACTAAAGATACCTATCTATAAATAAAAAATGCATATACCGTTACTTCAGAATTGTCTGAAGTGTTGTTTCTTTAATTAATAACACAGTAAGTACTACGAGATGCTTATCGCACTTTCGGCATATAAAGTCTTTAGTATATGAGACCTATAAAAATATTTTATAGTATCCTTACAAATATACTAAATGACGGAAAGTAATAATTAATCATATTCTAAATTCTAAATTAGTGTACCTGCTAGCGTCATTACTTTGGTTATTATTATTGGGATATTATATATAAATCAAAACACAGTATCTGTATGGCTTCTAAGCAAGAATACAATAAGTACGGGTCATTTACTGCGTTTTTTTCCATTTACTGATGTGAAAATACTGTATTTTAATTTAAGATGATAGTACTAATGCTAGATACTGTAAATAAAAAAAATTAGATTTTCGGTATTAATCATATAATTATGTACACTGTATTTTATCATCGAAATATGCTTCTTCTACATGCCTTTCGTAGTACAATGGGATATCACATTTTCTTATTTCTTGCTGCGTTCTGGCATGACAGCAGTATACACTCTCTACAGCTTTCTGGTTTAACATTAATCAATATCATCATGTATCCAGGTAATGATGATTTTAGAAAGAAATCTTTGGCTTAAATACTCGAAGCTTATGTTTAGATATTCTTAATTCGTAGGTGAGGATGGTTCTAAAAATATGTTATACCCATTCACATGATATCTAATTTGTTCTAGCAGGTAGATCACCTAGCTAACTAGAAGACAACAATTACATACGGGGGTTGCATGGAAGAGCAGCGGTGTTGAATGCCGCCTCCCTCATCAAATACGTTTTTTTGTTTTAACCCAAAAATAAAGATACATTATTATTATCATTATTAAATATCTCATCGTTATTTTTTATACTTTATTCAGTCAGTGATGCTTTGAATTAATCACAATAAAAGTTTAGCAAACAGTATAAAAAACGATAACTATTTGGATATTGAATAGCACGATCT
This sequence comes from Acanthoscelides obtectus, assembly GCA_963669975.1. Lineage (NCBI taxonomy): Eukaryota > Metazoa > Arthropoda > Insecta > Coleoptera > Chrysomelidae > Acanthoscelides > Acanthoscelides obtectus. The sequence continues at coordinate 50,945,500 of CAVLJG010000007.1, read as the reverse complement.
GTGACGATGTGACTTCTTAAATCATCAGTTAGCGGTCTTTCATAACAACGTAACAAAAACCGTTAACATATGTTTCCAGTCGAATAAAAAAGCTTAATACAAAACAGATGTGTACTATTTCGGCATCAGTCTCACTTTTTCAATATATTATGGATGACTAACATTACATTCATTCATACATCTGACATACAAAGTGAGGAAACAGTACGAATCTACATTTAGACCTTCTATTCCAGGAATGGGAGATTTGGGTCAAAGTGGAGGTGTTGGATTTGAATAGAGATTTTTGTTTTGGGGGAGTCAGAGTACAGGGAGGCACAAGCATTATTAACGTCACTTTGGCTTTAGAGAAGTTTATGGAGATTTATTTACATTGAGACATTCATATTACTTTCGCGACACCGACTTCTTTAGCAGAAGCTAAGAAGGTTTTTGTTCTTGCCTTCTGGCTATGACGCTAGACGCCAGCATAATTGATTTATCATAATCCTAAGGTGGCATAGCAACCTGAAATGTAAACACAAGCCAAAAAGTCAATCATCAATTCCGATAATGCGTGGATGGCGATCGCCTGAACGTATTGTGACAAATAAGTAGAGATCAAACCACTAATCTCAAATTATTCCTACCCTACCGGTAGTTACTGTCCATCTGGAAACGTTGTCCCATTCCACATCTATGCGGCAGCGCCAAGCACGGCGCGCACCAGCAATTTACCGTTTACTTTGTGCATAGTCCGTGTATATGTTCCTCTGCGCTGCAGTACGGATATGATATCTTGTGGGATAGATTAGTCAGCTGGACTGGTTCGTCGGGCGGTGAGCTTAGATATAAGGAGTAGATACGCGGACCAAACAACATTTCTGTATCTTTCAATGTTTTAAAGGCAAATGTACGGGAAAATCTCTGATGTGTGAAATATGGGTAATATGTGCATAGATTTGCCGGGCTGGGAGGGTATAAACATACTAAGATCAAAAACATTTCATATTCCCGCAACAACCCCCAACCCCCGGATTTCAAACGCTACAAGAATTTTACTGAAAATGACCAGAATCATTTGAAACGTCAAAAAACGCCACTGGACCAATTTTCAAAAATTACAAAGTCTTTGCGACCTTGGCATATTAGTAATCTTATATGACAGTTTCAATAAAATTCGAGCGGTACATCTCAAGTTATATACGACCCCCGGATTTGCGGACAGAGACCGACAGACAGACAGGCAGACCGACCGACAGAAACGAGTCACATGGTTTTTCGTGATGTACATGTCATATAACATCCAAAAAATGCAATATCTTATTTTCGAAATTTCTCGCGATTATAATACTACTTCGACCAGTGGCGTGGGAAGTAAAAAGGTCAGTAGAGCAATGACACATGAAATTTAACGAAAGATGGGGGTATTCACGTTTGTGGGTCTGATGACAGTATATGTACATACTTCACATTTCGAATGTGTTATGTTCATAGTAGCAAATAGAAATAATTTTACTACGCAAAACGATTATACCTACAGTACAAGAGTCCGAAATCTTTTGCTACCTCAGCACAGGGTAACAGCAACTGAACAAAATTGTCGGAAAAGCAGCGAAGTACAGAAAAAGAAGTGCATGCTTGTAGATTGACAAGATGACATATAATAAAGTGTCTTTAGATTTAGCTTTTATCAAAAGATTAATTTATTCGGTGTGCATTTGATAGAACCCATGAGCATCAGTAAAGTATCATCTGAAAATGTCGAAGTTTGTTAGAATCTGTAAATTGATTATAATTATTAATTCCGCAACGTGAAATCTACTATGTTGTGCTTTTCTTCCTAGTTAATTGCAGTCCATTTAAATTTCCAGTGAAAGTGTTGACTGAATGCCCATTAATCTGTTGATGTGTTGATGAGATTTACTCCACACATCGAATGGAAGATAAACAAGCAAGCTAACACATGTTTTCAACACTTACTTAACGTTGGTTTAGGTTAGCGCTAAAACTAACACTTACCTTTAGGTTTGAGATTGAGAATATGTGGAAAATAAAAGTAAATAACAATCAGAGACACCAGCACTAAAATCCCTATAAGCAACAGGTACACAACGAAAATCATCCATTTCGCTTTCGTGTCAATCTCGTTTGACCCGAAGCTTCTGAATCTGGAAAGAAATTAGGTCAAGATGCGTCTTAATTTAGAGACCGACTCTAAATACTCACTTCTGCATCGTTGCAACGAGAAGTTTCACGAACACTGTATTGCATCGGCAATGTAACTTTTTTTAATGAACATTGTTTTGTCCTTTTTAATTCGCCGCAATTACGCTAAACTAATCCCGTGTTACATTAGATTGTGATGTCGGCGTAGTTGTGTGGAAAGTATGGCGTTTTAAAATTAGATCAAGTGTGTTTATACAGGAAATATACGTCACTGTGAGAACGCTATAGTCTGGATACTGGATGAAAAACGCCGATGGGACTCGCAATTCCAATTATTATTATTTTTACGTCTCCAGTCTCCACATTAGCGAGCAGGTTTTCTAATTTCAGGTGATTTGGATCATTTAATGACATCTACATCACATGTTGTTGGCTTATGGGTCGCTATTTTTGAACTGCGTGATTGTAATAATCTTAAAGTTCATGTTCATACTTTTGAAGGAACATACTGCATGATCGTAATACCATACTCGTAGAGATAAAAAACTTGTGAAATGATAAAATTCGCACTCCCTAGAAGCATTTGTAGTAGTATAGTAGTATAGTGTCTTATGGCCTCTAATTTTAACTATAATAAGAAGATTCAGTTTTGATCTTTGTAACGGTTGGAGTATTCGAACAAAACATCAAGTATTTATTTTATATAGTGGTGGTAAACAGATGCACATTAGAGATTTTCAGTCATCAATCACAGTCGCACTGACTGCAATGTAGTTCAAAATGTCAATTTCATTATCCCTTTCTCTCATGTAAATATACTAAGTGACATATAAATCCGAACATATAAATGGTTTTACTTTAATAAAAGTTGGTGAATGTATTTATCTTACTGTAAATAACAAGTGAAAAAATGTTCAGCCTTATCAGTTGGACATTCCGGTTTCTTTACTGCTTTTTTTTAATTCACTAACGCTCTAAAAATGAATATTTCAGCCGCAGTAAAGAATCAACGTTGGCGGATTTTGGTTCTTGACATCCTTTACGATCGGTTACGATGCCTAGAGTACGGAGACCTGTACGATTTCGTCAACTTAGTGAGTTTGATAGGGGCCGTTTAGTGGGACTTCGGGAAGCTGGACTTTCTTTTCGGGCAATTGCAGTTAGAGTGCAAAGAAGTGTAGACACTGTGGTTAGGTGTTGTCAGGCAAGGCTTCGAGAAGGCGGTACGCAAAGAGCAAGGGGCACTGGACGCCGCCGTAGAACAACAGACCGTGAAGATCGCCGCCTAAGATTATGGGCCTTAAGGGACCGTTTCTCCACTACCAGGTCCATTGCAAATGAATGGTTTGCAGAACACGGAAGACCTATTGGCATGCGAAGTGTTTACCGACGAATGAGAAGTTTTGGCTTGTTTTCATACCGGCCACACTGGGTCCTCCCTTTAACTCGAGAACACCGACGTAATCGCCTTGAGTGGTGCAGACAACGGTCATCTGGGATCAGGAATGGAATAGTATTGTCTTTAGTGACGAGTCTCGATTTTGTTTAAGCATGCACAATAGTCGTGTCAGGGTTAGAAGGCGACGTGGTGAAAGGAGGAATCTACAGTTTTTTGTTGAAAGACATGTTCATCACACTGTTGGAGTTATGGTTTGGGGTGCTATAGCTTATGGTTCCAGGTCACCTTTAATCTTCATAAGAGGTAACATGAACGTGCAGCGTTATATCAACGAGGTTATAGATCCCCATCTTTTACCCTATCTTGACACCCTGGCAGATCCAACTTTCCAGCAAGATAATGCCCGACCACATGTTGCAAGAGTCACAATAGACTTCTTTCAACATAATGATGTCACATTGTTACCATGGCCACCAAGATCATTAAGTACTTATACAAAATTTTATTAAAATAAAACCATTTAAACTGGGTGTTCGGATTTATATGTCACTTAGTATATTTCGGGCCGTTGGAAGCTTTTGTTCAACGTGGTGAGATCAACAATAAGATTCTAAGTTCGCTCTTCTCATGAAATTGGTTCATGATGTTTAATCGAAATTTTATCGGAAAAACAAATTTTTGGTTTTAGACGCGCAAACTGAAACCGTATCTGTTGTCTATATCTACTGTCCATTATTGATCTGAAATCCCTTTCATGTACCAGAAGGTTAATTGGAAAAGCAGATAAAAAGAAATGGAGTCCTTCTAGAATGGGTTGCCTTTTGGGATAATGATGATGATGGAAGAAGAAAGGGAGCAAAAAAGAAGCGTACGTCAACAATTTTGGTCGCCGAATAATTAAAAACTATGTAACTGCTTTATATTCTGTATATTTACTCAAGAATGATGTATTAACTGTTCAGTGACAGTTTTTACTATTGATGTGGTTTGACAACTATTTTTCAAATCAGGACTATACGGTTTTTAGAAATTACTTTTCTCAATGTTAATTTTCAGTTACAACTTATAAATGTGTAAAGTAAAAGATGCTTAACTTTACAGAGTGAACATTTTCAAAATACACTTCTACACATTTTTAATCAAAATTTGTGGAAATGAGTAAATAACCACAAAGTCAGCCATGATTGATATATAAAAAAAATTTATTATCTACATTGAACAATGATACAATTTTTCTTAAATGATATCTACAAATTGGTACCTCATAATAACATCCAGTGCATATTGGGAAAATAGCAATTTTCCTCCAATAACATTAATATAAAAATATAAATAGCAACTATTTACAATATTATCACGAAGTAAGTAAATATATCATTTCAACTTTCTAAGCTAGTTCAGTCAGTTAATGTATGGTATTATGAGCAATGTTAGTGTCCCAGCAGCGACGTAACTAATACAGCTATTATTGCAAGAATTATTGTGACTTTTGTTGAGTTTACGTAAAATTGAAATGATATAGTCCTAAGAATATTCTCTCACCCCCTATATATACAACGTTTCATGAGAAACTACAAAAATTCGAGTAGGTACTTATTATATTTAGGGTGAGTTTTATTGTTCATGTCCTGACAATTTTTCAAACGTCTAAAACTGAACTGCATACCGTTGCATCAAACTTGTACGTATTACGGTTTATTTTTACTCTATTGTGGGTCCCATCATCAGAAATAAGGTTTTAAATATAACACCTGGAACCTTTCATATGGATGGAATTGAATGCCATTTTTTAGTCTGTAGAAGGCCACCGAAGTGGCCGGGACGTTGGTATTTTCACTTGGCCAGAAAAGCATGGAATTTTAATAAGGTTTTTTAAACATTTTACGACTTGACCTAGTTGCTTTCAGACTTCTACGGACTCATATTATTTTTTAAGGAACAAGAAAATTCACCCATAACTATTACGGATCCGATATCAATTGAGTACTTATTGCTCAAAGGAAGTTATATACAACTCCAAAGAGCACGAGTTTCTATGTACAAGTTACAATAAATCAAGTCGAGTCGAGAGTATTAAACAAAACCTGATAATCAGGTCAAATAGGCGAAAATGTCCAATTTCTTTCCATCCCAAACTAGATTTCACTCGTATTTATTTGAAAAGTCAGTAAGGTGGGTGGACCAAGGAAGGCCTTGGCTCCTTGTAACGGCGATTATTAAAAAGTCATGCAATGATAACTCACACTGCCACCTATCGAATTGAAGAACACAGAGAATGTAACAAAACATAAATGCTAAATGTTTAATAAAATACTTAATAAAATAAATTATTAATTAATAATTTGTTTGTCTCAATTATCCAGTAAATAAAGAAATAATAACTGTCTATTTATAGTGGCCTTTCATGGTCCACCTCATTTAAACTATTTATTTCGTACAAACTATTAAAAAGGTTAAGTTGATTTTTACAAAATTTCCCCTGCTCGAAACTTATTTGCTACCTATATTAGATTAGAAGGGTAAATAACTCGGCACTCCTTGATATCAACGACATGAGCGAAAAATAATTTAGGAGTGTCATTAAGGCAAAATTCTATTAATATTATAATATAGGTACTTGTCGATTATTTTGGTCTTCAGGTGTATACGTTTCAAACTTCTATTTATAGAGGCATTACAGTTGAAACGTAGTAGCACTACGCTGCTGGGGCTGGTAGAAAGAAACGTCTTTTGCAAACAAACTTAGAACATTCACGCATTTTTACTGCATCCATCACTTCCTGGAGGTGGTGCGCCACCGCCCTTTGTACGTCTGGATGTACCCTGAAACAAATATAGACAAATTATATAATTCCAATAACGTTTCCTTTTGTAAAACTGGTATCTAATATCTATTTATCAATATACTTTGCCACTTATCGGGTGTGATAGAAACGGTGTGACTCATAGTAGTACGTCTGTGTGGAATTTACAGTTTTTGTTGTTGTTGAAGATTTATTTAGCTTTAATGCTACCATGTCAATTTTGTATAATGATTCGGTTACATATTTTTCTTCAATCCATTTTCTGTAATTTTACATTCTTGTCTTTAAAAATTGAAATTACGTCACTATGTATTTTCATTGTTCATAAAGTGATTTTTTAATTTCACCTAAAACATTTTTAAATTCGAACTCTGTTTAATATCATTATTCAATTTATTAAATCCAAATACTCCCTTTTGAAATATCGATTTACTAGTTGTGCTACTATTACAATTTTGCAGATGGAAATCTATACAGCCCCTAGTTTCGTAGTTATGATAATGACTATTTAATTTTGTGAAGTTCTCTAAGTGAGTGATGAACTAAATAATATATGAAATTTTTCACATCTAACCACTGCAGTTTTGAAAATATGTTTTCATTTGCTGTAAACAAGATGGTTTTACAATATAAAAAATGGAGAAGAATTATAGTGTTATATTCAATTTTTTGTGAATACATACTAAGATTATGGAAAACTCTATAGAAGTAATTTATCTTTTTCGATATTTTTGAAATAATGTATTCATAATGTTCGTGAAACAGTAGCTTACTATCCACATATATACCAAGATATTCAAATGACTCGACTACTCCAATTTTTTCATCATTAATCATGAGCCTAATTGTGCTGTCACCTAAATGTTTCTCTATTGACATACATTTTGTTTTATTAGTGTTTAATTTAAGTTTATTGACATTTAACCAATTCATAATTTTTTCAATATCACTATCTAACAGTTCTAAATATATTCATATATACAGGGTCTTCCATAATTATTGCGACAAAATGATAGGGGTTGTAGAGGGCATAAAAATATGCAATTTTGCCTTATAAACCCCTGTTCGTAAATATGCCGTTTGAGCACTACCGCTAATTTTACCTTAAGAGCTCATAGGAGAAACAAAAAATTTACCAGCTGCAAAATGTTCGTCTAGCACATTTCATGGTCTCGCCGGTTTGTAAAAAAAGCCTGCTGTGTTTACATTTTTGTTATCGTAAATTCTCCACACCGATTCATTTAATTTATCTGAGTGGTGCGTCAAACTAGATAGTAAATAACAGTACCTTAGTGTTAAAATGCAGCGTTATTCGTATGCGGAACTTGCGGATATGCATTTAATTTACGAAGAAGCTGGTGGTAACGGAAGACGAGCCTCGCGAATCTACGCCCAACGGTTTCCAGAACGTCCTCATCCGCATCACGCCATTTTTGCAAGGATTCGTGGAGTTGAGGAAACCAAACTTTGGTCGCTACGTTTTGTTCACTGACGAGTCCTGTTTTACAAAGGACGGTTATTTTAATAGCCGTAACAGTCACATTTGGGATGAAGAAAACCCTCATGCCATAGCCATCCATAGAGACCAACATCAGTTTTCAATTAACATCTGGTACGGCATTGTGGACGAGCATATCATCGGGCCATATTTGCTTCCACCACGTTTGGATGGGCATGCTTATGGTCGATTCTTACAGCATGTGCTACCGGAACTATTAGAAAATGTGCCACTGAACATAAGAGCCAACATGTGGTTTCAACACGATGGCGCTCCAGCCCACTTTTCTTTACAAGTGCGGCAGTATTTGGACGACAAATTTCCAAATAGGTGGATAGGTCGAGGTGGCCCTGTTCCTTGGCCTGCGAGGTCACCCGACCTGACCCCACTGGATTATTTTCTCTGGGGCCATCTGAAAGCTTTAGTGTACGAAACTCCTGTTCCCAACCAACAAGAGCTACTGGGAAGAATGATGGCCGCGTCCGCACATGTTCAGGACATACCAGGGGTATGCCACAGAGTTCGCCGATCACTGAACAATCGTGCACAACTGTGTATTGAGCAAGGTGGAGGACACTTTGAGCAATTACTGTAGGTAAGCTGTTTCAAGAAACTGATCTTTTTTTTTGTTGCAGCCCAAACGGCATATTTCCGAACAGGGGTTTATAAGGCAAAATTGTTCATTTTGATGCCCTCTACAACACCTATCATTTTGTCGCAATAATTATGGAACACTCTGTATATACATTTAGTCCTCTGTGGCACCCCTACTGATATATTTTGAATAGTTGACATAAAATTTCCAACTTTAGTTTTTTGACGTCTATTTAATTTTGTAAAATGTGTAATACTGATGAAAAAACAACTCACTTTAACTGCGATGTGAAGCTCTGTAGGAAAAAGTGAGTTCTGTCACTGTTTTTTTTTTCAATCAGTAGATCAACCTAATAAATCTTACAACGAGATCACGTTCATCAACAACAGCAAAAAAATAATCTGCGGCCATATAAAGTTCTTTTTCTGAGAGTGATTAATACCTTCCAGAAGATACAAACAACTTGTGAGATGTGCGAGGTGTACGAAAGCAGTGCAGTAGTTAAATATCTGAACACAATATTTTATTTTTTACACTAAACACGTTTATAGAGATGTTTGCATGGACGGATCTACCATTTAGGTCAACTAGAAGACCGCGTACTAGCTAAGTTTTTTTACACCAATGCAGCCGCGCAGGCAGAAGCCTAAATGCCAGGATGCCGCGGCTACTATGAGGGTCACAAAGAAACTTTGTTAATCCGATTTTCGAACTGGTTAGTGGAACTGGGAAAAACGTCCTCCAGTAGATTGCTCCACAATCTCGACACGCTCGCGGCAAAGGAGCGGTTGTATCGGCCAGCTCCGGATGTACGAAGGCCGACACGGTTAGGATAGGAGAGAGCTCTGAGGAGCAAAGCCCGTTGGTGTAGCGGTGGACGAGAGCTAGATCGCCGACGGCCCCCTGGTGCGAAAGAGTCCAGAGACTGTATGTTAGAGAAGAGTCAACGATCAGTCTCTGTGCAGCATCAAGCATATATAATGTAGTTGGGGCGGCAGCACCCCAAACGTGTGGCAATACACGAGGCTACGCCTTATCTGGGCCTTGTATAGAGTGAGAAGGTCATACGAAGAAAAGTACTTCTTAGCCCTAAACGAATAGCATAGCTTTTTTCTAGCAACTGCCGCTATTGACGAGATGTGTTCGTGCCAGATCAGGTCCTCGGTGACCTGGACTCCGACCAGCCGAAATGAATGGCTCTTTGGAAGAATACGGCCACCCGTCGAAACCAGATGAGCACTAGGACGCTTTTTTTTCGTCAAGGTACAGTACTGTCTTTTGGAAGCATTAAACTGTACAAGATTCTTGAGTCCTCAGGCAGTAATAGCCTCCAGGTCTCTCGTTAGAGAGGAAATCTTCTTATTTCCAGCTCACTGAATTCCTGCATGTAGAGTGCTGTCAGCAGCAAAGGTGTGGATTGGGTTGATCCTACAGGAAAGGAGGTCTTTGATTTGTGAGAGGAACAGTGTCAAAGCCAAGACCGATCCTTGGGGAACATCTGCGTTGACGTTATGGGATGAAGAGGAGAACCCGTCAATTACTACGAATATCTTGCGGCGAGAGAGAAAGCTTCTCTGGGAAGCCATAGAATGGAAATTTGTATAAGAGGGCAGCATGCCACAGCTGATCGAACGCTTTCGTCATATCAAAAGCAACGACATGAGCCTCGCCATAAGACCGGATGAGTTTACTCCACAATTGCGTGACGTGGAGTTAGGAGGTCCCTTGTGGATCACTGGTGCTGGAAGCCAGACGAGACGTTCGAGGTAGTCCAGAAGCTCGCGATTTAAGATGCTCTTCATCACCTTACTTATAACAGAAAGCAGAGCTACAGGTCTGTAGTTATAAGGGTCGGTCTTACATCCCTTTTTTGGGATGGGTTGGGAAATTTCCCAGTTTTCTGGAAAGATGCCGGACCAGAAACTTTGTTGATGATGCGCGACAAGAGCACTCGTCTTACGGTCTTATGTCTAAATGTTACTTTATGCCTTTTTTGAGGTATGGCCCGCTGCACCATCTTGCTGAAACACAAAATCTTGGCCGGATGTCAAACATTCTTCCATCACTGGTAAAAGCGATTTCACTTTTCTCTTCATACAGTCAACATGGGGTGCTTAATTTTTTTGCGAATAACTCTACTGCAACTGTCACCAACACAAACTTCGAATCGGGCCTCATCACTCCATTGTATTGCACACCATTGTTGAGGTGTCCATTGTCTATGTTCTTTAGCCCATCTAAGGCGATTTTTCTTTTGCAGTGGAGTTAATAGTGGCTTTTCTTTGGCCTATAAACAAGTTGTGCAACTTTAGGGTTTTTACTTCACTTTTTTTTATCCTCCAACAGCGTCACACCACAGAGCACTTAATTGTAAATAATTATTGGCACGCCTGTTTTTCACGATTATTCTTCTTAATGCTCTTCGGTCGGCATTTGTGATATTACTTTTTTTCACATATCGTGGCTTAATATTTACTGAATCAGTTACGTTATATCTTCTAACAATATTTCTCACACTGTACCGCAATAAGTCTAACAAAGTTGCAATTTCTGAGTTTGATTTCCCAGAATTAAAACATTTAATTATCAGTAACTGAATTTTCTCACTAATAACCTTTCCTCTACGCATTTTGAAAACCTTAACTACGCAAAACTATTTTAAACGTATTTTGACAGCTGTGATTAACAAAAACAATTTTTATGGATTTTATTTTTTACATCCACCTATGCGTTATAGACTTATTTTGCATTGAAATCAAAATAGGTTGATATGCTGCAATTGCAACATGTGTTATTTTCATGCTGCAAATTTGATTAGGGAGTGATAAAGTTGGTGTTTTCTACTATATATTATCAAAATATTCATTGTTAATATTTTAAGCCTATAACACCCTGCTACATTTTTATTATTTGATAAGAAAAAAACTAAGATTTCAATAGTTGGGCCAACTGAAGTGGGAAGGGGCTCGTACATCACGAAAAAACTTGTCACTCATTTCCGTCAGCCTGTCTGCTTGTCTATCGGTCTGTCCGCTTTTATAACCGCATATAACTTGAGTACTGCTCCGATTTTGATAATTCCGTTACACAATGCTACTACAAGTACTACGCCAAGGACGCAATGCGTTGTAGTTTTTGGAAATCGGTCCAGCGGAGACAGAGAAAAAGGTCCAAAACGATAAGAAAAAAGAACGGCTGACTTGTGCCCAGCATAATCTTTCACAAACTGATGAAAGCGTAGGGTGGGAAGTACAGAATCAACTTACATTAGTTCATTTTTTTTATGCGAAAAAATGTCATTGATACCTGCGGACAGTTAAAACCGTAAAGGCAGAGTAGTATTGTAACCTTCTAGATAGACTGGCTAAATAAATTCGGGAAGAACATCACATTTACAGAAGTCACAAATCGATTTCCATGGGGGCAATGCACCTGCTAGATAGGCATGCTTCAATGACAAAGGTTACAAATTGCTTGAAAGCCCACGCTACCCATTAGATTTAGCGACTTCTAGCTTTCATTTGTTTTCATGCTTTAAGAAGTCCAAGTCAAGAAATCGTTACAACCGTAGACGGGTATTTTGAAGAGCTTTCAGAGAATAACTTCGAGTAAGGTTTAAATCAAATATAAGATCGCTGGAAAAATGTATTACGCTTCAAGAAGCTTATATTGAAGAATAAACGTATTTTCAAAGTTTAACTAATATATTATCATGAATTTTCCAGAAACTTATCAAATCACCTGGTTAAGCATTCCACACATGTTGGCTTTTGAGGAACATTAACTTTTTGAACAACAAACCCTTTTTGTAGAAAAAATTATTTTTGCTTGTTGACGATAGAAATGTCACTGCACCAAACCAAGCCAATCAAAAAAAGAATAGAATAGAACTTTGTACGCTAAATCGCCGTATTTCCTGGCCTGTTCCACATAGGTACAAACAATAGGTACAAATATGACTTAAACAATTTTTAGAAGTCTGAATACTTCATTTAATTGCCCGATTTAATTGGACTATAAAGTGAACAGTCACAACCTACCAAATAACCAAAGCAGTTACAAATATTCTAACCCTCTATAGCAAATTCATGAACATGAATCCCTGAAGCGCTGCCTCTGGTATCATAAAAGATGAGTACAAGGAATGCCGACTGGCTTGAAGATGAAAGTATTTACTTTCACCTGAATAACTATAACGAGCGACAAGTGGGTCATTACAAAGGTGTATTGAACCTTCCGCTGCATTTCGATTTCAATTCAAGCCTAAATCCAACGAACAGGTTGTACTGTGCAGACAGCGTGGAATCTTTGGTTTTAGTCCGATGGGGCGTGTATTGATAGTCAGTACCAAATAGCATTAATATTCACATATGATTCATAAATTCTTGTTAATACTGCAATACATTATGCCTTCGAGGAAGGATAAGCAGCTAAGATCAGAGAACTAAGGCCCCACTAGGCCTCTTGTACGTCTCTTCCAGTGGTTTATCAAGAATGCGTCATCGGCCATCTCAACCTATAGAAGGTGGTGATACCACTGACACAGTATCCATTGAAGGGCAACGCTGCCCCAGTAAAATTTCGTGACAGAAGGTATTGATAGATTTGAGGTCTCTGATCAGATACATCAATTTTATTTCTCTCATTTCAGTTGTGTCACTAATATATTAAGATAGAAATCTGAAATGAATTTATTTATCAGTTTTATCATGAAAGAAATTGCAAATAAATTGTAGATTAGGTTACTTTCCACTCAATTAGTGCTAATGATATATGTTCTATTGGAAATCTGCTTAGCTTCATATTAGTTTTAGATTCAAGAGCAGTAGATTATTTTATAGTCATCGACCAATAAAGACTAGATTGCTAATAGAAGTTTTAGATTCAGTAAGTAAACAAGATAACAGAAAAACCTTCTAGTACTAGTTATTCCATGGGCTTAATGTTTTAAAAGATGTCTAAGGACTCTGATCAATTTAGGATTGTATGAGTAGTCGAAGGTCCTTTTTGAAAGACCTAGTTTACGTTATTCAACAGAAACAGTTCATAATATTGGGACTTTGCAGTAAAGCGAAAAATGTTTTATTGTTTGTCCACAATTGAGTCAAGAATCATCCAACATTGCGGAGATCGTGAAAGATGGACATTTTTCCAAACAAATGACGATCAAAAGATTAAAGTTTTTTACATCGGTCTCCTTGTTTCCATTCTGTTCTCCTATATCCATTATAGTTTATCCATGAAACAACTATACATTTTCAGTAGGATGCCGTATAAAGTGCTTTTCAGAAAGCTCCCCCGTCATATTACTTTTTTGAAGTATATTTTGGGGTGAAGGTGGCAGCTTAGAACATTTTTTAATGCAATGGAAGGTCGTGTGATTCCTCATTTTGGAGCTCCTTATAAGTACTCTATAATACTATCACTACATAAATCACGATCGTCCAAAGTGATGAAATGACAGGCTGTCAATGTTGACCGCTTTTGTTCATGAAGTAGCTTATTACCCAACACTCACTCAGCAAAAGGCTTTAGCATGTTGTACCAGCCTTCCGCTCTTGGAAAGGTCTATGCGAATATGTAATAAAATAATACGAAATATTCCATTTAACGAAATGTTAGCCCAGCCCAGACGCCAACTGTTATTTTTATGTGGAAATATAGTTATTCATGCATAAATTCGATCATCTCAATTTTCATCTTACTAACTTGGCCTATTCAAAAAATAAGTAGAAGAAGGACTTTCTGAAAACCACTGTACATTATTTACCCATATCCGCTTCAAAAAAAATGGCGTCAAGTAGGTTGACTGTGCACTTCCTGCGCAACCCCGTCGTCAGTCCATAACAGATTGAGTTCAGCGCAAGTTAAACTCTCTGAGAAAAAAATAGTTACGAGCAGATACCATAAAGAAATTAAACGGATCAAGTCAGTCGATTAGGCCCATAAAAGTAATCCATACTTTCCCTGCATTACCGGTAGCCACCGTTCTTCTGGTAACGTTGCCCCTCCTCATATCGTCAGACATGGCAGCGACCACCGAAGCACCGCCACAGTACGAGCAGAACAACCAAGCAGATCGTTACACCAGGCGTTGAGCCCAGATAGCGGAAGGAGACAAGAATCGAAAACATTTCTCTATCAGTCAAGTTTTTAAGACAAATGTACGGCAAGAGCTATGATGAGTGGAATATTGCTAATAAATGCGTAGAATTACCTGAGCCGGAAGGGCATACACCTATATACTAACATCAAAATATTGAGATATAATTAAACAAAAACAATCCAAAGTTCTGTGTTATGCATAGAAAATGTTCATGCACAAAAAACTTTCTTTGTAAGGTTCCCTAAGGTGAACACACCATAATGTGGTACGTAACGAATGAGTATAACTTTAAGAGCAGTTCGAGAAGCGAAAATCACAAATACCGTTTGCACAATTACCATAATCGCACCTCCAAATATAGACAAGGGAAAGTAAGTACAACAAGTGAAGCGAATGTAGTTCTTAACTCGAAGACGAAACCACCATAAGTGAGTGCAGGATTGGTCGATTAATGCAATAAATTAATATCGAAATCGAAAAATTCTACTATAATTGGCATGAATGCTGGAGGTGCCTCAAACGTCAAAACTAAAATATAAATTACATTATAGCTGCATTTTTCAAATATATAGCTTTTTACGAAATTTTTCGGGATTCTAAAAGTATTTAAAAAATTCAGTCTTTTTGATATATATAGAAACCCAAACTCGAAACACTGTGTGAGATATTATGAGTGATGAATATCGCAGATAGGTATATGTCAGATAAATTGAGAAGTGTCTTATTCTTTATTTTCGATCCAGGAACTATATTCAATTCGATTCAGTTCAATTCTTTATTTGGTTAAGTACACCGTGTTTACACAAGTCAAAAGAAAAAAACCATACCCATATAGAAGGTGCAATCGAAAAAAGTAGAAGTGTTGACGGCTCCACACAACCGAAGTGACAAAAAAACATTGAAATTATTGCAGGATCTATATATGCTACAAAGATCTGACTCACAAAGTTTTAAGTTTAAAATTTAAAATGTCTACATTACAACATTCCCTGTCATTTACGTCGTCTGTCTTTTTGTTGGGCTGTTTATTGGCGATTTTCTGAGCACGTAATCGCAAAAACGGCTAAACCAAGTTTGAGGAAATTTGGGGAGCAATATGAAGTTGAACTAGGGTAGACGACGCTGATTTATTTTCAAATTTTTTCACAGGGTTTAGGAAATGATGAGTAAAAGTAAATGAGTTTCTGTACAATCCTCAAACTTCTATTTTACGTTTTTCAACTATGCGCAGTGTTTTTTGGATATAACAACGATTATAAAGTCCATCCTGCTTTTCTGTTTATGAAGTCTACTAAAAAAAATTGGTAAGCTCAAAAACGTCGTCAACTTTTCACATTTGTTTTTTTTATCAAGATATTAAATTATTAGCGAAAAAATCACACACCTCCACACACAACTACAATATGAAAGGACCTGACGAGATTCTAATAGATGTTTCAAAAATAGTAACGGATATATTTACAAATTTGGCCCAAGTACAGAATGCAGCACTATCAGGATTCGGGTTTTAAACACAGAACACTTCTTTGACGTACTTTGCACATTTAAATACGACACATTACTTTTACGCATTCATACATGGATACAGTTCCATGAAGCTGAAATGTGTAACGTTCTACATTGAAACCCGCATTTGTATCAGATTTCACGATTCATTCTTAAATACCTACTAACAATTCCTTTTGTGTGTACAATAATAGAGGGATGACTGGAAAAAAATGGCTAAAGTTGTAATTAATGTCTGACCTACATAATGCTCCTGTGAATCTGCGTTTGTTAATTTCAGTGAGTACGCTCTTTTGTAACCTTTATTCTTAATTGGGCATAAAGAAAGTTTTAAGTATCAGTTTTCATATAATTACTGAAATTGATAATTATTGAATTACAGAGCTGTATTCAATGAAGTGTTAAATGATCTGAAATGCTCCGTGTATTGCATTATATCTCATGCGTGTTCTAGGGAAATCAAAAAACAGCTTCGATATTTTATGGCAAAGAGAGTCCAAAATAGCAAAGAAACATCTTACAAACATGCGCCCTCTTGACCGAAAAATAGTTGCTGGAGTTACAGTTTCGAAATCAAGATTTTTTTTATATAAATATCTCCAGGAGGGATAAAGGTATTGACTTTGATTTGTAGAAGTAGCACGAGCAGATTGACCAAAACATAAAAAATAGGGAAAAAATCGCTTCATTATGATCTTATGAGGCTTAAGGACAGTTTTTGCACGTAATTTATATCGAATATCACGCAATGTGTGATTTTATCGCTCTCACTGACAACTTTGTGATAATGAGTTAGTATCTAAGAAATAGAATTATTTCATTATATAAATCATTTGTTGAATATCATCTTGGCTTTCCAGGCATAGTTTTTATAACAGTTCTGTGTAAAACTTCTATATTGTTTAAATACGCTGGACATGCTATACCCCACGCTAATATGCCATACATTAGGGGTGGCTCAATTAAGGTATGATATATATATATATATATATATAGTACGCATAAAATTTTCTGTCAATATGCCTGTGAGGAATTAGATTTTGCATGTAACAAATCTTATTTTCTTCAAAATTGCTAAATACTTGATATTGTCTGTCAATTTTTAAATTTGTATTGTTTATTTTGAAGAAAATATTTGAACAATCGGGTAGATGTCTTGCATTTGATGTGAAGGGTAAAAAAACGTTTTTCTACAGCTTAAGGTTAGTTTCTTAGTGTTGAAAAATTAATGGTTTACAAAAGTCATGCTCATTTGTTCTCTTTACATCATACCAGTCTTGTCTTTATATAGGATTGCCGTATCATCAGCAAATCTGTCCATTTTACCCACACAGTTAATTTTGAATATATCATTCAAAAAGATATTAAATAAAAGAAGGCCTAACACCTTACCCTTATGTATATATTTGACAAATATTTCCTTACTGTATGATTTTGACAGTTTCACTATATGGGGCCTTTTTTTAAATCACTTTACATTATAAAAAAATATATTTTTCCTCGGAGACCTAATTTGTCTAAAATCTTTAACAGTAAGTTGGTAGTAACTGCATCGACTACTTTTTTGAATTGACAAATACAGAAATAGATGGTATGTTCTTATCAATGCTTTGGGTAATTTGATTTTCTGGTACAAAACCGTATTGATTTGGACTTAGAATTTTCAATTTATTAATTATTTATCATCTTACAAGTATTTTTTGAAATACTTCAGTCGATATGATCAATATTGTTTGATAATTGATATTAATTCAGGTTTTATTGCTTGTATTTATCAATAACAAAGGCATACATATGAAAACAACAATAGAAAACTTGAAATTAAAAATGCTTTTCCCTGCCTCTCGCGCGAGCTTTTAAACATAAAAACACTGTCGATTTCACGCACGCCTAATATCTAATATGCCTTATGCAAATGCGAGCAACGAATTACAAATTCCGTAGCTGACGGTATTCGGAAATCACCGGAACACCTGTTACGGTAGAAAACCGACAATTAGTCACCGCACTGTGGCGTTGCCACATTTTGGTAGATATGAAAGCGAACGAAGAACATACTTCGACGTTTGCTGTTAGTTCGGACAAATAATGATGAAAAGTTGTGTTATAAGCAATTAAAATGTACGAATTGATAAAATTATCAGGACTTTTATTCATTACGAAGCTCCGAGGGGTCTAACCATGCGTACCGCCTTTTCGCTCGACCCCGAGTGGCTGCTAAACACATAATAGATGTAAACAACTTTAAACCAATAAATATCACTACATTGCCGCTCTTGAAGGGATCGATCACAATTGATGGTTTAGTCCTAAAAAAGTCGAATCCGCAATGAAAATACGAGCACCTTCCCACTTGACCCAACTATTGAAATCTTAGTTTTTTTCTTATCAAACACAAATAATAAAAATGTAGCAGGGTGTTATAGGTTTGAAATACTAACAATGAATATTTTGGTAATATATAGTAGAAAACACCAACTTTATCACTCCCTAATCAAATTTGCAGCATAAAAATAACACATGTTGCAATTACAGCATATCAACCTATTTTCATTTCAATGCAAAATAAGTCTATAATGCATAGGTGGCTATGGAAAATAAAAGCCATGACAAGTGTTTTTATTAATCACAGCTGTCAGAATACGTTTAAAATAGTTTTGGGTAGTTAAGGTTTTCAAAATGGGTAGAGGAAAGGTTATTAGTGAGAAAATTCGGTTACTGATAATTAAATTTTTTAATTCTGGGAAATCAAACTCAGAAATTGCAACTTTGTTAGACTTATCGCAGTACAGTGTGAGAAATATTGTCAGAAGATAACGTAACTGGTTCAGCTAATATTAAGCCACGATATGTGAAAAAGGTAATATGACAAATGCCGACCGAAGAGCATTAAGAAGAATAATCGTGAAAAACAGGCGTACCAATTATTTACAATTAAGTGCTCTGTGGAGTGACGCAGTTGGAAGGAGAATTCAGAGGTCCGCAACTCATAGAGAGGCCCACAAACTGGGATTTAGCACCTGCAAGATAAGTTTTCTTATAAAAAAAAGTGAAGTAAAAACCCTAAAGTTGCACAACTTGTTTATATGCCAAAGAAAAGCCACTAATAACTCCACTGCAAAAGAAAAATCGGCTTAGATGGGCTAAAGAACATAGACAATGGACGCCTCAACAATGGTGTGCAATACAATGGAGTGATGAGTCCCGATTCGAAGTTTGTGCTGGTGACAGTCGCAGTAGAGTTATTCGCAAAAAAAATTAAGCATTCCATGTTGACTGTCTGAAGAGAAAAGTGAAATTTCCAGCATCCATTATGGTTTGGGGCAGTATGTCATCAAAAGGAGTAGGAAAACTTCATTTTATTGATGGAAATGTGGATACAAACAAATATTTGTCAATTTTAGAAGAATCGCTTTTACCAGTGATGGAAGAATGTTTGACAAGATTTTGTGTTTCAGCAAGATGGTGCAGCGTGCCATACCTCAAAAAAGGCTATAAAATGGCTAGAAGAAAATAATGTACCACTTTTTAAATGGGTTTCTAGCAGTCCAGATCTGTCACCTATTGAAACTTTGTGGCACGAGATGAAAAAGGTTCTACGACAACATCCTGCTCGTACAATCACCGAACTGAGACAAAGGCTTCAAGAAATATGGGATTGTTTTACACCAAATGTTTGCCTTGGTTAACACTATGCCCTAAAGAATTTCAGCCGTAATAAAAAATATAGGTGATGTTACCAATGGTAATCTTTCAATTGTTGCTTTGTTAACTTCGCGCATTTATTCGCACATTGTTTATTTGTTCAGATGTTCTATCAGTTATAGGTCTAAGTGATTTCAAATATGTGTTTTTTACGACTAGAGTGTATCTAAAATGTTTTTGAGAAAATAAATTTTTTTAGAAGTAAATAGTTTCGTCATGTTTAGTTTATAAAGGCATATTTTGGTACAAATCTTGAAGTGGGCCAACTCTAAGTGGGAAGGGGCTCGTAGCTAAGAATAAGATTTTGTCAGTTCTTAAAACCTCGAATATTATTATTTTCTTGTGTTATATCAATCTTTCCTGCTAGTGTGACTGTCCACAAATCCGACATATTTAGCAAAACTACGTAGTAGTTATTTATACGTCTGAAATGAGAATGGTTATGAACCTCTTTGCATCTTTATCGTATGGGATGGGGATGAAAATTAGTTTGACAAGCCATTGTTAGGTGACGATAGTCAGATTCACTGCCTAATGGCGCAAGATGCTTTGATCCTTTTTGAGCTCGATTTTACTACTGACCCGCGAAAATCAAAATTTGCTTTTTCTGATGTAGTGGATCTAATTAATATGGTGGATTTCTTGTAAAATGTCTCCCAACTAGAGAAAAATTAAACGATTTGTGTAAGAGAAGGATAGATTTGAAAAAAGGATATATTTTTAACAATTCATCATGTGCATAGAAAATAGCTACAAAAACGTATTTTTCCTGTTCATAGGTCAGTAACATGTCAGTGAAACAAGATTTTGGTCCTTGCTGAGCAGAATTCTGCTTAATCCATTCTTATTCTTATAATTTATTCTTCATAAATAAAATTACAGAATGCTCATTCTTCATTAAATATCGCGTAAATATTCAATTTACTTGACTACCCGGTTCCTTTCTAACTAGTTTTATGGTCAACAAGTGTTTAGCGCTAATCTTCCTCGCTTACTACAATACCGTGGGTAGTCCAGGAGGGGGATAAAACGACATCGGAAATGAAAAAATTGGTTTTTGTATAGCTAAACCAGGTGATATATGATGTATTTCTTAATTTAATTTTAGAATTTGGGTGCGATCTTACATAAATCGTATAATTTTTCTCTAGTTTGAGATACATTTTACAAGAAATCGACCATATTCACTGCATCCGTTAATCCATAAACGCATTCTCATTGATCTAGGTACAAATTTTGCGCCCCAGATAAGTAAAATCGAGCCTTAATATCATACGAGCTTGTTTTTGTTCCGTTCGTCTATATCCTTAGAGTAGACCTAGGACACATACTGATCAGCCGCTAATGAGCTCGAATCAGCGCTGTCTACGATTGGTCATAGTTACAGAGACGGAGAGCAAGCAGGTTCATTCATTCCAACCCAAGAGTAAATGCTAATATTACGTTTGGAGAATAAACGTAAACTTGGCAACTGTTTAACCCAGAGGTGTGGTACGCGCGGTACGCGATTCAGACGCATGTTCTGAATGCTTTCTCCGACCCACATAACCTCTGTTTTTTACCACATCCAATATGTACTACCTCGTACGCAGAGAAGCCGCGACGGTACTGCTTTTTCGTTTTCTATCGCTCAAAGGATGCGTGCAACTACATCCAGCCGGCCATCGCCATCTGCGTACATACTTACGTAATGGGGATCATTATTATGCGTTGTGATTGATGCTATGTGGTACTGATGGTACTGTGTGGGCGAATGCGAGGCGTTCATTTATTTCGAGGATTCATATTTGGTAGGTCCGTTACAGCATGTCATTGTGATGAGATAGTATCGCTGTTATTCAATGTATAAAATTGAAAGGCATTTAAAATTGGTTTTGAGATTAGATACACAAATCATGACTAAAGAAGATTGACATTGCATGCCCAGAACTACACCTGTTGCTATGTCGGTTAAACGTAGAGATTCAACATGTAGCAAGCTTTTGTGTTCACAGATATCTGGTTGCAGTTTTTTTGAATTAATCTAAAAAATACACCCCACCAGAAAAAATAGGTTCCGTAAAACTATGAAGTAGTCCAAATTCCAAGAGTTTGGTCATAAAAAGCAGCCCGCCATCATTTGACTTGCCTTGTTGCTGAGTTCATATCACTGACGTCATCATTTAGCATCAACACGCATCGTCAAGCGCAACAGTTGCCGGAAGAAGCTGGAATACCTTTAGAGCTAGAAAGAAGATACCCTTCGCGATGTAACTACTTCATTCTGTGATACCTACCCTCCTGTCATCGTGTATTCAACTCGCTTATGCTGACGCTTTTCCTATGAGGATCATCCGATCGATCGGTGACACTTCCTTAACAGACGTTATCAAGGATCCCCCACAGGTCATCAGACCTTTTTTTGAGATCACGTGTGCGGTGAAGTCGCATTCTAGGCCTACTGAGCATACTTGTCAGACTTATACTTTTCATTCTAGCTCACTCGAACTCTATACCCTATAGCCTTTCTTACTAGGCTTAACCAGGTTATGGAATAATATGCCAGAAGAGGTTGTCTCCAATTACCGGTATTTTAACAAATTCAAAAATAGATCAGCGAGATGCCTTTAATTTCTTGATAACAGCCGCGGTGCTTTCGCTTAGGCTCTGTATTATTCTCGTCTTCTCAATATAAAAAAAATCTTTAAAGCGCACAACCAATAATATACTTAAAAATTTGGGTTCGTTTTGTACGTTCTGTATTGTACATGGAGGCTATTTTATGAACACGTCTTCGTCCTGGTGAGATGTCGTGAGACTTAGCCTGAATTATTCCCCCTGTCCCTAATTTCACGTGAAATTCCTCATAATTCGACAATAACCCTCGTCCCCCCCCCTCCCTGACCAAAAAATATCACGTAATTAATGGACGCATCTTTAAGAGGAGTTAGCTTGGCTTTGATGACACGAGAATCAGCGTGTCACAGAATCACCATACATAACGTAGAATGTAGAACATGTTGTTAAAGTGCTTCGAACGTTGCTGACAAGCGAAACTCATATAAAGCCCTTCAAAATACATTTTCTAAAAATGGATGCATTTAGCAGTGTTACCATTGCAATTAACCAGAACATCCAAAATGGTAAACCCATGTCCAGATGTCTATAATTTGCATCAATATCCATAAAATCGTCCAATCCAAACAACCGCAAAATGAATTACGCGTACTGTATGTACAGGTGGGGCGACTGATAGTTTAGCATCGTCCTGATGATAAATGAATCCATTTTGCGTCACAAATATCAATACACACATACCGTAATCCATTTAGGCAGCTGATTGATGGAAGCAGATCAAACTTCCGATGCCAGCACGCTGACGCTGGTGATTATTTTTTGCGATAAGCTCTACCCGAAACTAGATTGGTTTTAGATTGCATGACAGCAACGATTCAAAAGCACGCATCGTACGGTAAGTAGTTTTGATAGGTCAAAGTTAAGGTAGGTTAGGTAATTCTATTCTTCAAGGAAACACGCTTCAGAACAATTAATCGTATAAGGCCGTTTCATCATCGATAGGAATCGTCAGAACAATATAGGTGATGGGATGCCGAACGGAAGCACATAGGTTTAATCTCCATCAGAATGTCCCAGCTTAATTAGCACCAGAATCTGCATACCTTTTAGGTTAAGGAACAAACTTATGGTCAAAAAGTCCTTTGGTGAGGTTGACGTTGTTGATCTCGTCATTACAAGCGGTTGTGATCAGCTGTGAGATTCTGCTCTCTTGTTTGTGGTCTCCCAAAAAATATTCTCTGAATTGGATGTTACGCTGAGTATGTTATAGTTTAATTTTAAACATTATAATATGCCACCCGCATCCGGTTTCAATGTATGGTCGAGCTTTGCCAGGCCATTCATTTAGACCTGTTGGAGTTTAGATCCATTAGGACATGCGAACAAGCTTCGTCAGTAGAAATTAATTGCTAGTTCACATTATTCTGCTTCTATTATTTCTACTATGTTCATATATCTTCGTAATGATGGTTCCAAAAATAATCTACCGCATGCACGGGGTGTTCATTTGAAAACTTCCCACCATGGATTTATTGGAAACTAATGAATAAAAGAAAAAACGCCGAGACATATCAAAAGATTTGTCAAGAGGGTCAACTTTTTAACCAAAAACTACTTCACCCCCTTTCACCCTCTACCCACAGGGTCATCGCCTTAAACATTTCAAATGACAAGGGGGACAAGTAACAGCTTGTTCAAAAGGTATTTCGATGTCCTTTATTTTGACGTTTGATTTTTTTAAATCGGTCAATTCATTTTCGAGAAAATTAGTAAAATATTTATCTATCTTAATCTGTTGAGGAAGGACACAAAAACACACGAAAATATAACTTTATTCCAACATGTGTTCAAAATGTTGCCCGTTAAGGTTTGCCAAACCTACAATTTGTTTAGAATTTAAAACGGAAATTACCGAAATAGACAGCAATTCGGAAGATTAGACGTGGCGACAACCAAATAACAAACCGAATTTTTTCCGCATTCTTTTGATCAGCACAAATATCCTAGGCGAGCTGTATTTATTGTTATACCTGTTTAATTATATAGTTGCTAGGGGAAAAGAAATAATTTAATTTGCTGTCAGTAACCTTTGTGACAATCTTGGGATAGTGAAAACTAATTTATTGTTTCAGATTTTACTACCAAAATGGCTTACAGATTAGCCGAAAGAGTGGAAGTGATTCTAATTTATGGTGCCCAAGATCAATGAGATCGGCAAACGGCCGTCACGTTTAACGCCCACGGGGAAGACAACTTCGTATAGGTATGCTTCGGACCTTGTTCCTAAATTTACTCAAAGTTGATCTGTTGCAAATAAAAAACGTGATCATCGGGGAGTTTTGGATGAAGCCGCTCATTTTTAGGAAACAATTTGATTGGGCCATTGTTTATTAATGGAAATTTGAATGGAGACATTTATTTGGATATGTTGGAAAATACCATCAATCCGGTTATCACTGAAACCATTGAAAGGCAAATCGAAGAGGATGGAAACCCTATACTTGATGAGGCTGAAATATATTTCCAGCTCCTCCTCACTGTGTTCTTTCGGTTCGGCAAAGGCTAGACGACGAGTTTCCAGATAAATGGGTAGGGCGAAGAGGGCCTATAGAATGGCCTGCTAGATCTCCTGATTTAATGCCATTAGACTTTTTTCCATGGTGCCATTTAAAATCTATTTTGTTTACTCCCTAACCTGAAAGTTTGGATTAACAACGTCAGCGCATCATCTAATGCTGCCATGATATCCCCAACATGTTTTCTAAAATGTCCATCTGAAATTTGAACATCGTCTATATCATAACTTAGCCAATAACGGCCAACATTTTGAACACTCATTAAAATAAAAAGGGATATTTTCGTGTGCTTTTGTTTTTTATCTGAACAAATTAAGATGAATAAAGAGTATTATTATTATTTTTATTGAAAGCGAATCGACCGATTTTGAAAAATCAAACGTCAAAATAAAGGACTTCGCAAGACCTGTCAAACAAGCTATTACTCGATATCTCTTGTCATTTAAAATTATTAAGGGAATCACCCTAGGGACAGAGGGGAAAGAAGATGAAGTAGTTTTTGGTTAAAAGGCTGTCCCCCTTGACGAATCTTTTGAGTGTCTTGGCGTTTTTTCTTTTAATCAGTAGTTTTCGATAAATCCGTGGTGGAAAGTTTTCAAATGAACATCCTGTAC
Organism: Acanthoscelides obtectus; assembly: GCA_963669975.1. Lineage (NCBI taxonomy): Eukaryota > Metazoa > Arthropoda > Insecta > Coleoptera > Chrysomelidae > Acanthoscelides > Acanthoscelides obtectus. Next base: position 50,919,993 of record CAVLJG010000007.1, on the reverse strand, counting down.
GTTTGATTCCACGAAGGCGAGCAGGTAAACAACAGCCTCTGTGAATATACGAATACAGGCACAAGATACCCATATGGTTACGTCACACAAGCCGGCACAGAAACCTAATTTTATTGAAGATAAGCTTAATGTTAAGCAATACTTACGAGGACATCAATGTATCCATCTTCTTCTCCATAAACAGCACCTCATCGGGATTCTGATGAGTCATCACCTCGCAGAATATCCTTTTGGAGCAAGGCGTATCTGACCAGAAGTGTGGCGCTGACAACGTGTGAAGGTGGACGTCTTTCTCCACGCTGCTCGCTAGTTTTTGCATGTAGAACTCGTCTTCAACGTTCCTCCTGAACCGTTTCCTCTCTTCTTCCTTGTTCTGTTTGGGTTCCTCCATGATAAATAGTATGTTGTTTGGGTTTACTTCGTGGTACGATCTGCTGTTTTGGTTGAGGTCTTGAAGGGAACGCATTTCGTTGACATTCAGAAGCCTACCTGAGGGAAAATTTATTGTGACTGGATTTATTCTGAATCGGTTTATGAGATACGTAAGATAATTTTCATTAAAACTATATCAAAAATTAATTGTTTTTCAGATCATAATGTAACTATAGGTGCAATACATCTCAAGCTCCTATCATTTAATGGTAGTCAACTTTCTTCCCTTGGAAATACCTATCCGGATATGTAATAAAGTATGGGACATTAAGTTTAAGAAACAGGTCGAAATCTGCCAATATTTTGAGCAGATTACCTCATATTTGCTTCCTACTTCAGATAGACCCTTCTAAACGAAGAAGATTGGTATAACATACTAGTATACGGTTATGAGGATTATAAACGATTCAATGTACGTAATAAAAACGCACATAATAACAGTACACCATTTTGAAACTCAACTTACTACAGACCTATCAAAGGTATTTGACTCTATTTCTCGTATTGCTCTTATTTATAAATTACAACAGACGGACATCAAAATTATAGAAAACTATTTGCTCATCCGACAAATACGCAGCAAAAACAAGTATGCAAAAACAAAAGCATACTACCAACGCTACAGAGTACCTCAGGGACATATCCTCGGACCCTACCTGTGGAACCTAGACGTTGCTGATCTGTCCATAGAAAACATTGCAGGACAAACTATGTCACAAAGTGAGCAATGGAAGAAATATTTGAGTACTGTGAATGGTGGGGTTATAATAACCAAAAAAATGAGTGTATCTTATTTGGACGAGCACAAATGTACCCATCTTAAAATGTTCAACTGCCACTTTTAAACTACGTTCCATTACGCTTCATGCCTCAATTTTGCCTCTCCAAATTTCAGCTAGCTAACTTGAACAGTTGAGAAAATAAGTGGCAAAGGCACCTTTTTGAAACGCACTGTATGCTTCTAGCATAGTCAAATTTAGGGCTATTCACATGTGTCACCCAGTAGAATAACAATTTTTATGATTAGTGATAGGACATGCTCCCCCATATTCTTTTCTGCATCTGCCAGTGTTATTGCGTACTTATCGATGTTAAAAGAATGATTTATTGCTTCAGATAGTTTCATTATTTTTACATTTCATTGAGAGATATACAGAATAAAACTACCAATTACACTGTCAAATAATACAAGAAAAGTATTTTCTGTTTTCTCAAAAAATAATATGATATATTGTCGAAATGCAGCTAGTTCTATATAGAAAATGTTATGATATTAGAATAGTGTAGTGCTATTTAAATGAACTGCTTTACCCATTTAAGATTGTCAATACAAACATATGCTCAAGTTAGCCCCACATTCCCTGTGCAGAGACCAGCTGAACTCTGAAGTCTCAATATGGGATACGCATTCTTTATATTATTATTTTTCAGAAGAGTGTTTTGCTGCTTATTATGTGAGGTTCACATCAATAGGCTCCTTGCAGCGCCAAGCGAAACCGCTCTCCAAGTCACCAACGTGGAGGCGCTATGAATATATTATCAACTCACCAACAGCAGCTGCTCCGAGTCCTAAAGCAGCACCACCGGCAACCAGTCCTAATGCAGGAAGGATTACAGAAGTACCAGCAGGTGTCATCAGGCCCACCTTATCTTGTGCCTTGGGTGTTCCTCTCGAAAAGCCCAAATTGTGTGAAATCTTCTGGGTGGCTTCCATCAATGGCTCTATCACTGGCCTAGTTAACCTCTGCATCCTTTCGAAGCCGGTTTGGACGTTGTCCTTGATGCTCTCGGTAATCTTCAGCCATAAGGGTTGTTCCGTTTTAGTTTTGATGTAGTAGGTGTTGTAGGGGTAGTTCAAAACATCTTTCCTGGAATAAAATGTATAGGTGGGGTTCAGTTATTATGACCTCATTTGCCGTATCGTGACCCATTTGACTGTAAGGTATTCTTTTGACAACTAAACTTTCAAGGCTACAACTACATGACAATTCTAAGCATATTTTCCTCTTTGATGGTTGATGAAAGGCCGCTTAATTTTTTTATTCCAAACAAATTTCGATATACTCACATCGTCGACAGAGATGTCTACTGTGAAAGGGGATATTTGTAAGATGCAACCTTGATGTCTCTGAAAATACTTGACAATCATTGAGGAGAAATACTAGATGTACATATACCAGCTGCAATTGATCACTATTTAATGTAGTATTTACTATTAAGATATTGGAATTATTCATCTCAGTCTTACGTTACTAAGCGGTTTTTATAAAATAATTAGAGGGTAAATGGTTTTCAGGCTCCTAAATTTTCCCCATGTTTTGGAAACGCATAATATGATCAAATGAATGTGATAATAACACCCCGGATTATAATTTCATCAAACAGCAAGTACGGATGTCAAACAAGTATTTTTTAATCATTTGGGTTTATGTTAGATAGTAACAAGCCTACCTGTAGTATTCAATGTTGTTGATACTGTTGTCGTCGTAATACTGGGATCTCCTGTTACCAGCAGTGGAATAGATCGGCTTATCTTGGATAGATTCCTGTGCCATAGGTTCTTCTTCTGGCGTTGCTTTAGCAGGTTGTACACCTAGTTCCGGATGAGCGTACTGCAATACTGGTGTCCTTACACCTTCATTGAATGTTACAGGACTAAGCTTGGTAGTTTGCGGTGTGTACATTGCTGAATTTGGATAGGACGGTTCACCTGAAAAATGTGTTGCGTAAATGGAATACAAAGAAATTGATGAATATATGCCTAATCTTCTATTACAATTTTATATGTGTATTTGGGACAAAGTGGGATGAATATCAATGCGAATTATAGACAAAGTTATAAACTCTTTTGCAGTGGATGGAGATTGAACTGGCATTGGATGTGTATTGGTCTTCCCAACATTTACCACTAGCTAGAAACAGTTCTGCATTATATCGTCTTACGTCTTAACAGTATAGCACTGGACTTAAAATTTTTCTGTTCCATTCAGTATGTTAAACTTATTCTGTATCAGAATCCATCAATCAAAATAGTCTACAACACTATCGCCCTAAGTAGCAACGTTCCAAGGTATGGGATTTTGAAGTTGGACGAAGAGTATCATCGTCTAGGTAACAAGTACTATCTAGTCAAACAGCACAAATAAGTATGTTATTTATCGTGAATTGCAAATGTATATGCATAATAATATGATTCTGATGACATTACCTTCATAATGAAGCATCCTCCTCTGGAACTGCTGTGGATTATCCTGCTGGTCATACGATCTGTATTGTCTCCTGTTAAAGTAATCCTTGACAGACTCCCTAGCGTTGATTTCCTTGATATAGTCTATGAGCTTCGTTCCGGAGGCTTTCGAATTGTCCGACTTTGAAAATGGTCCAACTCCTGAACTGCTGAATTTCACGAAGGATTTCTCGCTGTCATCTGATTCCGTGTTATCTTTGACCGTAAATGGTCCCATGGAATGCGTGCGCTCCTGTGTTTTGGGACTCTTGAAATTGTCCTCTTTGGAAAATGGACCCAGCGATTTAGTGACAGTGGTAGGTGCTGGGACATTGCTGGCGTAAACTAGTTCACCCATAGGGATAGCCGCTGGAGGTTTGTATCCTGTAAAATGCAAAGATAAAGTTACGATAGTTTGACTCTGCATATCCCACGCAATGCTGTCATCAGCTTATAAAGGATTATATTCGGCATAAGTTAGCCCCTCTGAAAAAATGTTTAGCTACAAACATGTTGTCAGTAAAATAGGCTCATCCGACAATGCCGCCCCTTTGCCCAAGTGGCTATGACTAACCTCGCCACAGACCCCTCGCTAGTGCCCATCGGTCAGACCCCGACGCAGCTACATCCAGAGGACATATGGATGTTGGACATATTTCTCTGTTATTCTAAGTTTTAAGGGCAATTGTACAGGGAGATCTATCATGTGTAGGATATGTTTAACAGGTGCATAGAATTTCTAGGGTTGGAGGCATATAAATATACTAACACCAAAAAAAATTAGATACAGCAGCAACACCAAATTTTGTACCCCCTTTTTAGGAAATATGCACGGAAATATCTGAACCAAGTATCTCAATTTGTCGTTCAATTAACCGCCTGGACTGTTTACCGAATTGCGCCGTTTGATTAGCTTCCGGGATGTTGCGAAGAGATGTTACTGTCACTGGAAAAGTTGCATAAACTACGCACATACTGAATAGGACCTGTCAGTTTGCCGTATCTCTGACTATAGTCAACCGTAAGTTGTTTCATGTTTTTTAGTCATGATCAGTACGGTATAGTTCTAGTAATTCGAGATAACACCGGAAAGCAAGCAAGTGGTTATGGGTCTAGTAAATAATGCAGTAAGTAGTACGCGAAAAGGTGCCTCCTGAATGATATTAATATACAGCACAGTGCCATTGCGTCTAATACAACACTTGGCAGATGCTTAGGCCATTGATACAATAGGTTAATCATGAGATAAAAAGCATGAAATATGACAATAGAAGTTGCTTAGTAATTCATGGCGGGGTTTGCAGGAGTATTGAGGTTAGAAAGAAATCGAATTTCGCACTGAGGACAAGGGCGGATCCAAGGGGAATATCCTAATTTCCGGACCCCTCCCCCCCTCGAAATATCCGAGCTTATAAGAATTTCGAAGGCATTTTTCAATTTGAAAACGACCCCCCTTCCCTCTCTTCCATTGCCCCAAGGCGGAGGGTACCGAAATTTTTCTGAACATAAATCCAAACCCCTCAAAAATAATTTGCCCTGACTTAGAATGCTCTTTTGAGTAATCTCTCGCTTAGGTCACTAAAGCTAATCAGCTAACACAGATTTTACGAATTCTTCTGTTGTTATAAAGTTACGAATGCGCAATTTTCGCAGGTACTTTTCACTATGATGGTCTGATGATGATGATGATAAATTATAATCCATTCATAAAAGTTACCGTTCACTGGCGTAAGCATTTAAATACTAAACAAACAAATTTAAGTATCGGCATTCCTTCTTTTTTGCATTTATCTGTCTCTCCTTGACAATCTTTGAAGCGACATTACTACCTTCAATAACATTTAGATTTGAAATTAAAAGGTATGTTACGTGTGAAAAGCAATAAATCCGTGTTATACGACAATGTTTCTATTCAAAATATATTATTTATACATGCTATTTCACCATAAACTAACTTCCTGATATTGATATCAATGACATTATTCATTAATTCACAATAATTATGTGTTGTAATCACTATTTTTGCACACTAGGTATTTCAAGGAAAGCACAGTCTTTTTCATATATTTGATGTTTGTGATTAAATCTCAATGTCTTATGTTTAGAGTTTGTAGACAAGGCGGACCTTCGTAGGATATAAATACCTACATCAAAAACTGATACTTTTGTTTTTGAAATCCACATTTCGGCATAATTGAAGACACTTTGAGGCCTAGAAAAAGTTGAGACGTAGGGCAGCTCAGGTGAGGTAGGGTACCACAGTAATAACATAGTCGATGTTAAAGGTAAACTTGGCTGTTGTGAGACAGTGGCTAATTCAAAGCTCGATCAGTCTGGAAGGCTGACAAGAGCAGCACTCAAATAGACCCTATTTCGAATTTCCTCACACTTTTTGACATGTAATTGCTTTTACTTTTCAAGCCCACTTGGCAAGGAAGTATTATAGGCTCGAAGAATTCATGTCGCTCATTTCCGCCGATCTGTATGTCCGCTAATCCTTGGCCCGTCTATAACTTGGAAAACACCGGTCGGAATTGATGCTATTTCCACACAAAGTTACTGCTATTACAAGGACAAATAAGCTTTGTAGTTTTTGAAAATTGGTCCACTGGCGGAGGAAAGAAATACAAATCGCTCAAAATTTTCTTTTGGGCCTTTCAGAGGATCCTGATCGTTTTCGAAAAAATGTGTAAAGGAATGAAATTTGGGGGCAAGGGGTTGCACGAGGTAGGGGAGTATTATCTCAATTTTTTGGTGTAAGAATGTTCGTATGCTTCCAGCCTCGGTAGCTCTATGCACCTATTGACCTACACTGTCTGGGATCACCCGCAAGCGTGCCCGTCTTGGCAAGTGTCTTGGCCTTACTGCTGCGCCGCAACGTCTGGCGGATTGAGCATTCAGGTGTCGGGAGAAGGCTAAGTTTCTATATGGACTACTCATAGGACAGGGAAAGAATGTCTATGGACTAACGTTATGGTTATCATGTATAAAACCTATAAAACGTAAAAAAAAACCTATAAGATGTCGTCTTGCAAACTAGGTAGTTTTTAGGACGCAGTCATTCCACGTTTGCTCACTAGGACCGTTGTGAATGTCCATCTAAGGAGGAATCACTCAACTAAATTACACGCATTATTGGTTGCATATGTTTTGTGAGGTCAAACGGCCCTTGTCTGTAGTTTTTATCTCTGAGAAGAAAGTTGGTTGAATAGCAAGATCGCATCTGGATGATTATGTGTATTGATCTGCATGTGTATAAAATCGGTGATATTTGTTGAATGAGAAAATCATTACTGAATATGCTGCAAATGAAGTATATCTATTAGCTGTGCCCGACGGGTTATTTTTATGTTGTGCTTTCTGAAGAAAGGTTTTGGTCGAAGTTATAAATTATGAAAAACTGAGGAGAACTACGGGAAATCATCACCGCGCCCGCGTTGTGTGTAATTACTGTTAGCATGTATATGGCCTGTAATTCGACAGTGTACAGTGAATATAATTATTTCTTATCTCTCTCATTTTTGAAATTCAGCAAATTTGTAAATGTAATTTCCAGAATGGATAAAAAAAGTGGATACGCAACTAATTTCTCAATATCAATTAAGTGTATTTGAGACAAGAACCCAATGTAATTATCATCAACACATACAACTTACAGCTTAGACCTCCAGTAATGCCGTCTCAGAAGCAGATTTTACATTACATCAGAGCCAAGGATTGCTAACAAGCCTCATGACGTTTAGGCAACACGTACAACTAAGTGCTAAGCTTATATACATTGTAGAAAAACCTGCATAATGTCAAAAAACCAGCATAATGTCAAAAAAAGTCGGCATAACGTCACTGCATAAGGTACATGATACCTGTGCGTGTTTGACTGACTTGATCCTCTCTATTTCTCTGTCATACATGTTCGCAACATTTTTTTTCTCAGAAGGTCTAACTTGTGCTCAACATAATCACTTATGATCTGATGACGGCGATGAGTGGGAAGTGCAGAGTCAGCCTGATTTGCCATTTCTTTTGCTACTCATGGCATGGCAGATGTTTTGGAACACGAATCATATGTTTTGCTTTTCAAAAAATAAGTTCTATGAGGTGATCAAAATTTCTCACCCTCACCCCTAAATATTCAATTCATTCGTACAGACGTCAAGTTTACTTAGACTGGCACAAGCTTCACAAAAGTTCGTTTCGATTTAAACTTGTACTTTAGGCCAATGATATTAATTGTGGCTCATTATGGATCGGAAAAACAATTATTTAGCATTACGAATACTGATATATTGAAAAATATACTTAAATAATACGTAAATTCCATGGTAAAGGCTGTGTTTTGTATCTGAGCTCATTGCGATAACTTTGACTAGTTTATAAAAAACGGTTTTTATAATCACGCAATTAAGAATCTCTGAAGCCTACTCAATTTTTTTTTAAACAACATTAGTTACATTTAATCTAAAACATAGTGGATGGAATGAGCGCACACTAACCTTTTTCATATGGCACTAATTCACCATTAATAACTCTAGCATTTCGCCAAGTCTTGGTATCCGACGGGTCATCTGGAACTCTAACACCATGAACCACTGGAACTCCGTCATGGTCAATTTCCATATATGATCTTCCCCTTTTCTGATCCTTGCTGTTTTTGTTATTTTTCACGAAGACTTCTTCAGAGCGTATGTTGACTGGTTTAGGAAGGATGTGTGGGATTCTGTTATAAGAAGCTTTGAATTAAAATAGACTATACATGATTGGAGCTTATGATATATTAACTCGATATACAATCAAAGGATCTACTTCATAATATGTATACCTACACTTGAACAAAAATCCAGTAATGTAATTGATAGTTATTATTTAACTGATAAGGTTCTCAGGAAATAGAGGATCCAGTAAAAACGATTCTATTTGAATAAAATTTAGTATAAAGCTCGACATGAGACATGAGTTAAAACCTATTAAATTCAAGTGAAAACATTTTCTGTATCTCTGGATTCCCCTAATAATGTGCTAGGTCACAGCAATGTCATCGTCGGGGCATGCAAGATAGCTGTAATTGATTCCGACAAGCTATCAGCACTTATGAAGTATGAGGTGAAGATGCTGCTTCACTTCCCATCATATCCCAAACATGTTCATTGGGCGGAATGTCTCTAGATCATACGGGGTACTTGTTAGAAAATAGGATCCTGAAGTGTATGGATAAATGACAAAAAATGAAGATCCAGTATTTCCAAGATATACCAATGCGCCATCATACCTCATCGAGTGGAGTCTAGAAGATACTTACCACCATATTAAGTGGCGACTCAAACCATAAATGCTACAGTATGTTGCACGTGACGTTTAACTGAAAACATTACTTTTCGGGGCCTCTCGGGTGGATCATGCGTCTCTATCCCAATTTTCTCTGAGAAAAACCTGATGTAAAGCTTCCAGCTAAATGTCTCTTGCGCCATACTGTAGGAGTCACAGCTTGATGTATCACTACCTATGGTACTATCAGCTCTTAAAAGAGGCACGCGATGCAATGGCATATCCAGGAAATATTATGACCTCATCTTTTATCATTTCTCCAAGCGCTTGGCACTCTTCATATTGCAGTAGACTACCTCAATAACGGTCAAATCAACCCCCCAGACTATTCGCCAATTCAACATGGGTGGCATATGATGGAAAGAAGAGCGACCTCTTTACCTCATCCTTTACCATCACTAGCAGCCCTTCGGATTCAGGTACAGCAGGAAGACGTAAACTACTCCATAAAAATATTCCGCGTCGAGTAGACCAACGTATATGATATCAGGGTGGCGCAAAACATTATTCGCGAAATCTAGCGATATCGTAGATTTAGTCACGACTTCCTCTTGCTTGTGTGTCGTATTCAAAATGTAGATAAATTCATTTTTATTGGGTGTTCTATTTTCTTTATTACATGAGTATAATTACGGTAAGTGAAAAGAGTGAAAGACACTAGTTTCATATTTTATTATAGGTTGTTGTCTATTAAATTGATTGCAATTGTTTGTTTTCCTTGCTGGAATTTTCCATTTTATATTACCTTATTCTACTATAACCATAAATAATATGAAAATATTAAAAATCAACAAGGCTCTAGGATTACATCAACTTAGATTCAGGCACAAGAAATAAGAAGTTAGATTAGCACAAGAACGGCGCTGAACACACACGACCACTTGTTCAAATGTTACACTTATTTAGTTCCTTTTGACATTGATTCTAAAACTAAGTACCTACCGTGAAAAAAAAATTCTACTTTTAAAATATATGAATTTTCCAGAATGTTACGTTTGCCGAAACATGTAGTTCGTAGATCTATATTAGTTTAGATATGGCTGAAATAGCAAACACTTTATACTTTGGACATTAACTCCAAAATACGTGATATCCACAGATTGTTTATCACGGAAATAATTGGGGGAAAAATATGTTTTGAGGACGACTATGTGTAACATTGCATATACATACCTATGCGCATGTACATGCACTCTGCAATTTACCTAAATAAATTGAGTAATTAGTTCTCAAGGAAGCTTGCGTTAGAAAAAGTATCACGAAGAGATACGACACCAAACAGTATTAGACACAGCTGACGAGGAAACAATGAAAGCAGTAATTAGCGGTAATCGTCTGCATTCGGATTATGCTCGGATAGTGTCCTGACATGTGCACTCGCTCAAAATAAACGTTCTGATTTCATGGTCTGAATAGTATGCAAGCTAAATGCATTTTACTTCTATCTGCCACACTCTTTCGATGTTAGATCTGTCCCATTAACTGTGCAAACATCACTCAACATGTAGGTGATCTACTGAATTGGCGATGATTATCACAGATGTCACAGTAGATATTATAGTATCGTGATACCTTCCAGGTCTTATATCGACGTATTTCACGAGAGGTATATCCTTCAGGAAATTGATGCACACCAAAAGCCCAACTTTATCAAAAGGTTAGGGTACATTTTTTGTCAGAATCGCATTTTCATAAGCTTCCACTCATTAATGGAAAACATAGAGCCGTAACGTTTTATATTGCACATTTAAAACCTGATTTCAGTCAAAAACTTTGATTGATGCAAGATAATATGAGACTAAGAGACCTTAAGCTATTGATGCTATGAGAAATTACCAAAAAAAGTTGAAACCACGGCTATGGCCAGCTCAAAGCTTCGGCTTAAAGCACATAGAACATTTTCTAGATGCTCGTATCTTGAAATGCCTTTATTTATTTAAGGATAAACACTTTATTTTCGATTTGCTTTTGTATAGTAGTATAAACTAGCTGATCAATAAAGATAATAGTGGCTAATATAGTTACCGGGCTTCACAAAGTGTTACAAAGCACACAAAGATAAACGTTGTCATGATATTACCGTTTCTCAACTTAAAATTTGAGATCTGGAAAAAACAATTTAAGCTAAATGGAAACATCCTGGAAATACCCATTAGGTCTTTGTGATCTAGAAAAACAGAATGACAAATTCCTAATTTTTACATTAGTTGAAACAGGTGTCTGCTCTCTTATGCTGTTTTTGCTATTGAATGCAGTGAAACACTCAGTAAACATATACAAAGCATTGAATCCAAGACTTCCTAGCGTCTATAATTCATATCTGCCCCCTTCCTAGACGCTCAGGTCTGCCAGTTTTTGTTTCGATTAAATGGTATATATTGCCGTCTCTGGGTGTAAAAAATTACCTTGCTAGACCTAAGTCGTGACAAGTGCAAACAATAGACGTATCACACCCCTCTGCTTTTTAATTGTCACAAGAACATTTGCTCTCAGAAGCCATGCTTAAGTGCTTTAGCGTGCCACCCGACACCCTTCAATTTTAATAACACCTCCCCCGGAAGACGAAGATGCTGTGACCACCGCTGTGTCCTATCCCTTAGGCAGATTCCTGAATGCACTCTTGATTTATGGTCTACGAAGTCTCTAACCTTCGTTGATTTGAGGAATTGTGTCATGCGAGATTTTGCAATGTTTGTCACGTCTTTACAGTCTTGTCATTTGTGTAATATTGGGTAGTAAAAATCAATTTTGATTTTGGTTAACCGCAAAAAGTTCAAGATCTATTTAGTTTTTGAATATATCTATCTTCTGTTTCATCTCGTTAACATTTTCATTGTTTTACCTCACGGTTCTTTCCAATAAGGTATTTCTGACTGTTAGAGATTCTCAAATGCAGTCACCGATCCAAATGATTGATATGATATTGCCTATAGACACGCTGAACGGATTTGTTCCACTGTAAATGACCATTCGAGAGTGTCAGAAACTCATTGTTGGAAAGAACCGGCATATTACTCGCCTGTCACTATCTATGACATTTCCCAGCGTTCCATGGCTAGGCTTCATATCACTGGCGTTCCTCACCACAGCTATGGTGTCCAGCCTGATGATGTTAGGCTGATAATACACAGAAGACAACGGAACCCAGTTAGTTATCACAGCCTGTCCATATCCCACTGATCCCACTGTCTCACCACTATTTAAACTATCATAAGGTTTGCGCTTATCAAAGTCCACTTCATTGTAGTAGTTCTGGTAGGCTGAGGTCAATGGCACTTGAGGTGTTTGAGGTGCTTTTGCTTTACCATCTCTTCGTTTGACGATGAGTTGAGCAACACTGCCGTCTCTAGTCATTACGTTTAGAGTTTGCGTGTCTTCGGGGTTCAGGCTTCTGGAAACTTTCAGTTCCGTTCTGGTGACAGTTGGTAGCATGGTCTTCTTGTTTTCTATGCTGTGAGTCGCAGATAATGCAGTGAGAAGCAGGAGTACCTGGAAAGAAGAAAACGTGGTTAGTAGTCAGTATGCAGCTACCCCTTTAGCGCAGAAATAAACTTATCATTTATTTTAACAATTTTCATCGTATAATCAAGTTCCTTTTGCATTTCGCCCAAGTCGTACTAAATTTTAACAAACAATCCAGTTCAATATGCTTGCAACCTTTTTTATATAGAAAATAAGCTTTGGTGTTAGCTCGTGCATGGGAAGTATGTATAGATGTTAGTTATTGAAGAGATTATCGAGATTCGTAAGCACATAAAACAGAGCTTCTACTGAAGTAAGTGATAGATGCTTCCATCAAAATCCTTCCAATCTTGGACATAAGGATTTTTTAAATTCGTGGATGAAAGAAGCCACTCAAATAAAAACGACGAGTCAGTGATTATGAGAATGCTACTGGTGTTTTTGAACCTGAGAGTCTACAAAGACGTTTGAACATCCGAGTATCGTGACTGCTCTAAATAAGGGTTTTCAGTTCTCCAGGATGAATTTTTATGGGCTGCATGGAGTATATTAATGCAGTAAGGTCAACATCTCCTGGAATATGTAACATAAAATTTCCCAAAGCCAGTTTTTTCTAAAACAAAGGCTGGCAACAAAGATTTTAACAAGTTATCGAACCACAAACAGTGGATACGTGCCTGAAAGAGCAATTGAAAAAATAGAAACAAGATAAAAATGGCGTCAAGTAGATTGACTCTGCAACGCGGTTCATCAAAGACTATGTTCGGCACAAGTTACCTCTTCTTAGAAAGAAGTTAGCGACGAACTTGTATAACAAAGTAATTCAATGGATCATGCCAGTTAAACAGGCCCATACAATTGTCCCCTACTCCAACCCCTACAACCTCCAAGCTCCCATTTTTAACCCTTATAACTTTTTGGTAGAAATGATCAGGAACCCCTGAAACGTCAAAAAACGAAGTATTAGTGAGTTTCCTATTGGTTGCTTGTAGCTTCACCGCCAATGATTTCATTTTCAAAAACTAAAAAGCTATTTCGTTTTTGTCATACTAGCAACTTTGTTGCAAAATTACATCAAAATCCAAACAGTACTTTCCAAGCTATAGCGGGGCCAAGGATTAGTAGACTGACAAATCGACCGACTGGATGTATATTACATGTCATATAATACCCAATAACTATGCTAGTATCTCATTTCCGAAATTTTTTGGTATTACAATACTTCCTCTCCAATTGACGAGGGGAGTTAAAACCTTCCGCATTCTAATGATATCAAAATATAAATGATCCTTCCCCAGAGGCTTTTGCTAAAATACCTGGAAATTATGTAATCAATAATAAATAATAGCAGAAATTAAGTTTTCAATAACTTAACTATTTCGTTGTATCAGTCAAGTTTAACAGATCTAACACCTGTTAAACTATAATAACATATTTCATCAGATTAGACTATGAAAATGTTCTACTTCATTATTCAATGAATACGTAAAAACATTCAGAACTGTCTTGGTGTAAGTGAGGAGACAAGAACTTGCGGATAAGTAAAGACGGTGAGAGTACAGGATGATGTTAAAAAATGAAACGACTACGCATACTACTTATCGACTTATGTAATATTGAAGAGGTAAGACGTAGAGGTAACTTCCTGATACATAACATAAATGCTGCTTATAAGTAGCGAAGAGAATCTTACATTATTTTTTCCAGATAATTTCCGCATTGAAGGGGATAGGTAGCGAACATGCTTTTAATGGTTATATGTGATTTATGATCGTATCATGAGTACCTGTCCAATTTTGATGTGTTTGTTAAACGATGCATGATGTACAGTTTTTGCACTGTTTGCTACAAGTAGAAAGCATAACAAATGTCTTTGAGACGTAATTACAAGAAATTATTATCATTTAACCTAAAATCGTTCGTTTTCAAAGCACGCTTACGATGGTGCGGGCTTACTCTATTTTGATGATGACAGTAATTTTGTCTGTTTTGGTGTACTACTGCTACTTGAATTATTTTGTGTTCTGAATTTTTGGTGCTCTGTCCATCATTACCTAGGCTCTAGTCACTCAAAAAAGCAGTAAGACTAATTGCTTCTTGGGAATCCGATTGGACCTTAAAATTTCTATATTCAGCATGATTTTGTATAGAATTTTGGGCATATTTTTAGGATCCCCCCTGGAAAAATCTGCTACCTCCAGCTCTTCACGAAGGTTTGGCAGTAGGTACACTTCGACAAAAGGTTCGCTTATGCCGATGTTCCCCCTCCCCCCTGAGAAAAATTCCTACGGGTGCTCATGCCTTTTCTGCAGTTTTGGAATAGTTACTATTTGCTGAAAGAACTATATAACGTTGCTAAATTGCATATAAATTAGTTTTAATACTGCATGAAAACGTACATTGTTGTGGTTGTGAAAATCTCATGAAAATAGAGCGCAAAAACATATGACATAACGTACTACTTTGGACTATTACCACACAAAAATCTAATCGTATTTGTTAGGCTTTAAGGGCGGCAGAAGTGCGGCACTTGTTCACAGAAGTGAGAACAACATCATTGTACTATCACCTCAGATGAGTACAAGTGAAATATGTACGTTTACACGAAGATACATATAAGGAAATGTATTTGATTTCTATTTTGATATATGTAAATCTTTATACAATTTTCTTAATGGATATTTTAAGAATAATAATATAGTTTTAGCTGAGATATGTCGAAGTAGAAAGTCATGCTTCAATTCAGAAGAGTTCATTGCAGTCACTTCGGATGGTCAGGGGTATGTCCTGAGTGAACTGAAGTAGTGAGATGCATTTTTATTGCAAGCGCTGCTATTATATATGGTCAGGAGATTCAAATTTATGTAAGAATACATAATGAGCTTTTGAAAAAAATTTTTCAAAGTAAGATGTACCTCTGACAATTGTGCGTTTTTGATTAAACCATTGAAGCCCAGAAATCTATAAAAATCGCAGACCTATGCAGAGGTGTGGGCTAATCTTTTTGTTCAGACAATATTTGAAAATATACAACTGACTTCAATAATATCTTTGGTCTAGTAGAAATATATTGTGCATTCACGGGTGGTGCATTTTGTATAACTACTACAATTATGTTACTTACTGTGTATATGTATGTTCCAGCATTCCAGGAAATCTCAAAAAATGGTGGAGATTTTTGTGGATTACCAAAAGCAGCTTAAGCTGAATAAAAGAAGGTTTTTTAGAGATATGTGTTGATATAGGATAGTCATCGGTGTTGCGAAAGAGCATTGTACCTCTACATTGGGCTTTTACCTGGTCAGTAGCGTGGTAGTTTAGATTTATGTCATCCTATTTGTTTCTCAGTGCACAATCCCAATATAAGGTTTGCTGAAAAAATTGCACCTAAATCAACGTTGAAAATGTAACACTTTGGAGTAAAGCCAACATCTTTGATAAATACTCAAGGGCGAACCGAAACGTTAAGTTTACATCTTGTCTACGTTTATTTTGCATCTAAAAATTAAGGTAAGATCCTTTCTTTCGCTGTACAAATAGTAAGCTATTTAAAAATCTATTAATGTCAGATTAATTAAATCATTTCTAAATATTTTTTATTGAATTAACATAGTGACTATGATATATAACACCAGTGATTGCTCGGATCTCACAGAACAGACAGCTATTTAGAAAAACCGAGCTGAAGCAAAGTGCCTCACTATTAAAAATACCAGGTACTCCGCCATTGCTGCTATTTCTTGAAGACAACTTTTTACGTAATTTTGTCGACAAACTCTGCCATGAGAACATATAAGGCTTGGCTCCTTCGCACGTATCCGAATTGCTTGGTTCATACAAGCATACAATCAAGGCAAATTAGGACACGTGCCACAGCACATGTTGAGCACCGCAGCTACTTGACTCACAACATGTGCAAGTGCTCAAGTGGGGGGCACATGGTGCAACACATGTTGCGGAGCGGATTTGTTGATGGAAACACATCTCAATCATAACATTCCGAAGTTTCTCTAGCAATACGATACAATAATCAAATCTAAAATATCAATCAGCTACAACGATGAAGAATCTTGAAAATCAAACATTTCCCAATTTTTAAACCATTTTTATCTATGAAAGTTTAACCACTTAACTTAATGACGATTGATTTCAGTTGCTCTCAACGCTAATACATATTTTTATTCTTTGTCTATCATCAAGTGTGAACAAGTGTATGTCATGCGTCAAATCCTCTTTGACTTCTACCGGCCTATTGTTTATTGTAATCAGTTGTATGAACGGCCGTAAACACAGTCAATGTCAATATAAATCCGCTTTCATCTCGTTTTCAATCTATCCAGTTAGCTGTGATATTTCTCTTGAAAATTATGTTCATCATGAGGTTCTATAAAATATACGCGACAAAAACTAAATAGTAATAGGTGAAAGTAGACGAGCAATGTCGTTGAGATGTTGTTGACTTCTGCTGTATACAATGTATATGTATATAACTTTCTTCTTCTTGTGACCAACAAGTGGCACGCCCAAAAATACCCTGGGTATTATATAATTTTTAGTATTTGTATACAAATTATTTAAATAGTTCGAAATTCAGGTCGCATATTTTGTATATATATGTTGAAATGATTTTTATTAACACAACTGTGGATTCAACTCATCCAGTCTCATGGAGAAGCTTATATTGTTGCTCTTGATATCACGAAAGTGTTCGATGGCCTCCCAGAGAAGCTTTGCAGACGAGTGACCGACTTCTTCCCGCAAAATATTCATCGTAATTGACGGGTTCTCCTCTTCATCCCACAATGTCAATACCGGTGTTCCTCAGGGATCTGTTTTGAATCCGATATTGTTCCTCTTACATATCAACGACCTCCTTTCCTGTACGATCAATCCGATTCACAACTTTGCTAATGAGAGCACTCTACATGCAAGTGACACGATCTGTGCCGGTGAGCTAGAGAAAAGAATACTAGCAGCGACTTCCTCTCTACGAGAGTCTTAAAGGTTATTACTGCTTGAGGACGCAACAATCTGATATAATTTTTAATGCTTCCAAAACACAGTGGTGTACCATGACTAACAAGAAGCGCCCTAGCTCTCATCTGATGGATGTCCAAGTTCTAGTAAAGAGCATCTCAGTTCGGTTGGTCGGAGTCCAAATCAGCGAGGTCTTAATTTGGTTCAACAATCTGATGAACAAAGTTTCTTTAAGCTCCTCATAGCAATATCATTTTACCAAAAAGCCAGTCATGTGAGAGTGAAGATTGTCGATGAACGAGGACTCCTGATCATTAGCCGTAACTGACAAAGAAGAAACCAACTTAGGAGGTATGATATAATTTTTACTAATGCACCTTCTTACCTCTACGAAAATCCTATAAAGACCAGCTTGAAGCGGCACGGGTATTACGTATCTTGAAAAGTGACATTATGTCGATTTTTTTGACATTATATTGTTTTTTCTGACATTATGTAGGTTTATCTACAAGATGTTAACTTAGCACTAGCTGATGGACACTTGTTGTGAACTCGTTTTGTACTTGTACGTGTTGCCTAAATGTCATGATGCTTCAGTTATCAATATTTAGCTCTGATGTAAGCGGTAAGTTGTATACTATGAGTAGAAGGAAACCGCAGTGCATAGTAAGGATTTGTGTGCTAATAATATGTGTTGATCATAATTCTATTGGTTTCTCGTCTCTACACTTACTTGAGATTCAAAGCTAGAAATTAGTTGCGCATCCACTTTTTCTTATTCATTCTGGAAATTACATATGCAAATTTGATGAGTTTCAACAATGAGAGAGATAAGAAAAGAAAATTCCTGGTTGGTGAAGGAACAGTTGAGAATATATGCTACAGACAGAAATATTTATGAAAGTGAAAATTTTAACACTATTTTTTATTTGCAGTCAGCGCCTAGATGTGATTTTTTCTGTGATGTGCCTTGATTGCCCGTAATGCTCTTCAAAGTTTTAGAAAACAAAAAACGGAAAAAATTGTAATTTATAACTTTGAACATAACCTGTCTTCAGAAAGGTCAACATATAAATAACCCGTCGGACACAGCTAAAATTGGCAGCATATTCAGAAATAATTCCCTCACATAGCAAATATCACTGATTTTATATACATAATCATCCAGTTGCGATCTTGCTATTCAACCAACTTTCTTTCTTTCACATCTTCTCTACAGACTACTAGGCTTTACAAAATATATGCATACTTGCTCTCTGCAACCAACAATGCGTGTAATTGAGTCATTGCTCCATAGATGGACGCTCGCAGCGATCATATCGAGCAAAAGTGGAATGAGCCATTTGCACCCTAAAAACTTGCTAGTCTGCAAGATGACATTTTACTGTTTTTTTTTGACGTTTTATATGTTTTTACATAATAACCGTGCAGTTTTTGTGTGGCTAGTGATCGTGTGCTTTCCTACGATACATTAAAGAAATGTATTCCTCTGGGCTCTCCTGTGTGTCCTTTTGTCGCTACTAGAAGAGCCCGCGACGTTTCTGTTTTACATTCCAACTCGCTCATGCTCTGTGCATCCAAAACTAGCCGAGTGTAAGCAACGTGAACTGATCTACTATGAGAAGCTTTTTCAGTTTCTACCAATGTTATTTATCCGAAAACTTTGAACGAAAAAACTCTCTTCTTATCGCTTTGTCGTCGCAACTACCTGTCGTCATACAGATGATGATTGTCTATAATACTCGTAACATCACAGGTACTTCGTAATGTTTTATTTAACAAACGCCCTATAATGTTGCAAATTCGTCAAGCAATATCTCAAAACTGTATTTTCATAAGCAGCTGAATGAATTTTCGTTAAAGCTTGGAATTTTACAATATTCATTCCCGAAAGAACACTAAGTTTGTCTGAGTGACATGTTTCAAATATTAAAGCTCTGTTTTGCATTATTTGAAAAAGAGTAGCATGAGTTTGAAATTGTAAAATAGCTAACTCATAAGTTGTCTTGTTTTTTCGTTAGAAGCCTCGCATAGGATGTCCAAAATTTTTAAGGCATTTTTAAAACAAAATTTTCATACAGTCAGCCACACAGACATTCAGAAACACATTCTTCATCTGACAACATTATCAATTGGGCAATGCAAACCGTAGTTCTTAGCAGTATCTCCTATTTATATTAACATTACATATTCGTCCAGACTAATTTATAATGCAGCACTAAATTATATGCTTATGCTCACGATTTAACTCATGTTTGCATTTGTTTAGGTAACGAAATGACAATAAATGTATTTTCTGAGAAAAAGCAGGTAGTACATTATATAAGGTCATGAATAACATTAATTACAAAGAACTTATGCAGTGTGTCCAATACCTGTTTTCTTGTTTCTTTCCGACTTTTAACGGAGGAGTCCTGCGTAACGAATTCACAATAATTCTCAAGGATATGCAGCTAGGAAACTGCCTATTCTTCACTAATTATATACAGTATATTATAGATTTCTTCATCATTCACGTATGGTCTTCAAATGGATTTTGCTACACCTTCGGATGATGCTCGGCACGAACAACTCTGCTAATTATAACCTCAAGGTTAACAATTTTGAAATTTTATTAAGCCCAGATCTCAAAAAAAAACATTTTACACGAGTACCTCAATTGTCGTGTTAGAAGGAAATGACCAAATATGTGATATTCCACTTGAAACAATTGTCAAAAACCTGTCAATTTTTTTAGACGGACTGTCGCATTTTTTGCTAATTCAAATAGACCCTTCCAAAAAAGAAAATTCATTTATGACATAAGAAACCATACCGTTTTGATAACTATTTGTTAAGTTGCAAACGACTCAATGTAAGAAAAAGCTAAACTAGTAAATTTATACTGTAGGGTTATAAGGGACTTATAAGGGACTTATAAGGGGCTTCAAAGTGGATTGTTGCGTCACTCACATCCATTTAAAAAATGACCCAAGATAATGTCCAGCCACCTTCTGAAATTTTCAAGTGTCACTTTTATGATAAACTTTAGTATTCATGCATGAATTGTTGAATTTAAGATTGCTTAATCCGTTCAAAAAATAAGTCGGTGGAGCTTTTCTGAAAAGCATTGAGTGTCCTCAAAGTTGAGGCTTTCCTTTACAAAGCGTTTAGGTCAGGCAATATTGAGCATGATTTTTAATATTATATATACTGAAGCTTTAAGATAATCGATATATTACGTTTCCAGAAATCAATAAATGAGCCACTACGACCCTGACTCCCTCCCCTTCTACCCCCTCCCCTTTGGAGTATTTTTTTGTGTTATATTATTTGCTCGTATTTTAATTCTATTATGTATTAATACTCCAATAAACATTATTATTATTATTATTATTATTAAACCTAACCTAACCCAACTTTCAGATCAGCCTGTGTGTACGCGCCAGAGCGATCCAAGATCAAATATGCAATCGCATCGCTGGTGTTAGATTATTCAATGATCAGGCATGAGTATATAGGCAGATGCACCTTTCAAGTTATTTTAATATATAATATTTTTTTAAAATTGTTTGCTTAACATAAGCTATCATGGAAGTGAGAATTTTTCGAACTCACAATTGTTAACTGACCTTTTTCGAAGTATGCTGATCAGTCTTGTAAACGAAGGTAATCCTGGAATCACGGAGCATGATTCTAACACATTTGGTGGCACAGTTCGATTCAATGTTAGTGACAGCAGCCGTCACACTTCTTTTCACAGACTCTTAGAGAAATTACCGAAGGACCCGATGGAATTTCACTTGCTAATGATGAAAATAAATTTACTGTCGGTCGGGATGATCTGTCTTTAACACCGATACATGTGATTTTCGCATCAACTTTCATTTATCACCATCGGTGTAATTATCGACTACATTTACATTATGTACATTTTGTTTAAACATAATTGAACGCTAAATATCTTTCGATATATCATTCCAGAGAAAGTTTAATTCTTGTGTTAAACGATGTAATTTTGCGTCGATTTGATTTACTCGGAAAATTCGCTAAAATGGTGAGCAACAAGGTCAACATTCCGGACATGGTAGTACTCAAATTTCCAAAGACAGTTATGATACAGAAACAGGTCGATCCAATTTGAGAATGATTTATGAATATATGTTCTTCATTTTAGTAGCAATAAAAATTGCATGGTTTATTTTGAATGAAGAACGTTTAGCTTTAGTGCTTAGTTTAAGCTCCAGTGGGTCAAAATATCTAAAAATCGATGCAAGCATTATTTATTTACTAGAAAACAGGTAGTTCAATGACTAATCGTACTGTGAATGTGAATTAAACAGCCTTCTAAGCATTAACTTGCACTTAATCGAATTCCGACTCATTAGCTTACCTATTTATATTTAAATACTTCGACGTTCAAAGAGCTTTCGCCAGAAATACAAAGACTTCAAAATCAATAAGAAATACGTTGTTCAAAATGTTGCATCCTGTTTTGACTTACGTCATGTATAAAATGCCAGAAAATTCAACGACGTGAAAAACCAAAATTTGTAATTCTAAGTGCTTGACAACTTCAGATATTTCATTTCACCCAAAAATAAATAGAATGTCGTAAGGAATCAAAGCTTAGGCAAAATCTGAGTCCGAAGCTTCTTTTTTGTTTTTCTCTCACACACATCTGGACGCTATCTCTAAAATAACTTACTATACATATCATGAAATGCTGCTACCAAAACATCAAGCTCGGTGCACTTGTTTCTGAAATTAAGCTAATAGGCAGAGGCGCCAACAGGCCACGCCGACTGGCAAACAGACAGAATAGAGTGAAGATCAAATCGTGAAACTTGTAATCAGGAAAACTAAAGTTAATGAGTTCGCTATACTTACCTCATTTGTACGTGAGAAGTAAAAAATTCATTTCTTGACAAAATAGTGCAATCTTATGACCTGCAATAGAACAGTATCAGCTCTCTCAATAATAGTCATAATCTCAAATAAGTGCTTTCCCATTTGTTAGTAGCGAGATGGTAAAATACTCTTTGTGTTTCTTACTGCTCAACGACATCGTACCAATAAATGGAAAAAGTTTTAAACACAAAATACACATACAGTACGGGGTACCATGAATTAACTCGGAGTAATTATATTTTTGTTCTACTTAAAGCATTCAGTGGTATGTAATTATTTATACAAACGATGGGCCGTGTTTTGTGTTTTAATGAAAATAATTTGGGTGGTGGAAAAGGCATAAAAATGGAAAGAGAATTTTAATCGTCACCTGTAACATCAGGCCTATTGAAAATGAATTTTCTAGGGCTGCACTGAGAACACCGTTAGAACCCTCAGATGTCTCACTCATGGTTAGCAAATGAAAATCCAATAAAGAGAGAAAGAATGCTTGATTATTTAACTGCAGATGAAAAAGAGCTTTTATCTATTAGAGCTTACAGCTTTATTGTTCTTTTATTTGTTATACGATGAACAAATTATTTTTTCCAACATGTATTGTTTTCTCTGTAACTTAAAACAAAGTATTTCCGTAGTTTAGGTATTTAAAATCTGCTCGTATTTATATTACAAAAATTATCAAGAAATATCAAGACTACTTGAATTTTCAAGTACTGGATTCAAAAACTACTTGACTTGATTTACATTGCTACTATCCAATTATTGACTTGATCTTGAAAATAAAATCAAATAGTGAATCCCTAATCCCATTTCATCTCGAACTTTTTTTTATTGACGCGGGAATATTGTATTAGGCTGGCTATGTTCAGGTAGAATACGTAAATCAATCAAAAACAAAAAGGTGATAATGTCTTTATTCTATCATTAATAATTACACCTTACATAGCTAATTGATGGACACGCTTATTTATAGATTGTAAAATCTAATGAGTTGGTAAAAACGTTTGACCTTATTCACTCCTATCTTAAATACATGATGCATCAGCGATTGTAAATAAGCAAACATTTCCAAATAAAATCTGGGCTGATGTCGAATTTAAATTACCATCACGATTTTTATCAACTGCCACATGCCGTCCAGAAGACATAACGGAAACATTTTCACTCAATCACTTATACTTTTACTTCAAGAATTTGGTTACCTTTGCTAACAAACAATCTATACATTTTTTGATAGCCTGTTTTATTTTGTGCAACATGATATAATTTCAATGGAAAGTGATATTCCGTAAATAGATATTTTTAGAATAGAAACGGACAAAACTTTTACTATCTCGTTAGAGAAATTTCACTTTTTTTTAATTTCATTTGCTGCTGCATTGACATCTACATACAATAGAACACGCGGGAAATATGACTTCAAGGAAAGTCTTGTAGGTAATTGATTGTACTGTTTACTTATGGCACACTTTTATATGAACAATTAATTGATGTACAATAGTTATGGTACATCCACTTCAATACAAATTATGAGGATATCAGTGAATAGGCATTCAACAAAAATAACGTCGATAATTTTATGGAACTATTATTAAAAACATAGCGATATTTATCATTGATTGTACATCAAATGGAAGGTTCTTCTTTATAGTAGAGCAGCTGTCAGAGACGTAATAACATAATAAAAGGTATCTACTATTCGATTTTTAAAGTGTCTAAGTTAGTACTGGTAGAATTAAGGAGTGCATCATGTGAGAGATTCCTTCACAATCTTGAAATCCCTAAAAAAAGGAAGCGGCAGGACCATATTATGTGGCACTTAGTCAAACCGCGTAACCGCTTGTTTTAGTAACTGCATACTGTACGACAATTTGGTCACCGTGTTGAATACTCCTAATCATCTACCGGATTATGGTAAACTACTCTAGAGTAGATAGAGGAAGCAAGTCTATGGTATATTCATTTCCAAAATCTCAAGATGCAAGTTCATGCTACAAGTCAATCAGGCTTAAGCCGCCAGTTTGACAGTTGTTGACATGTCTCATCAACTTTATATCTTTTAGCAAAAAGATATAAAAGTGCGTGGGTTCCATACAGTCTTAGTGTTCCAGACAACTGTCGAAAATGATTAAGGTTTCTGTGGAATGCAAAAAGCCGATTAAAACATGTACCTCAAAGTTGGACTTTTACCTGGACAGTCCTTAAGTATAATTTTGATACATTTCAGTTTTTTTAGCAAGATTTAATACCTAACAACATAGAAAAATGACGAGTATTAGAGACAAACCAAATTATTTGATGGATACTGAAAAGATCCAACCGAAACTTCAACTTAGCGTCTTATCCACTTTAACTTTAAATCGAAAAGCTCTTGGGAAATGTCTTTACTTTCACGTTATAAATAGTAACTACTCGTTTTCATTGTATTGCCACGACATTCTAGTGAAGAAGCTCAGTAGGCCCAAAAAACCATGAATATCAAATCAACTGAAAAACATCCAAACCTTTTTATAGGAAAAGTATTGCCAATAATATAATAGTATTGATTCCCATATTATGCTCAACTAGGTATTTTTTTCGATCCAAGAATCTACTCTTTAGAAGAAACGAGTAGAATTCATGCAAAGCGTCCCACTATTTCTGATATCAGGTATTCCGCCATTTTTGTTGTTTGAAAATATGTTTTGTATTGTTCACCATTCAAAATCTTAATTAAGCAGAATTTTTCATGTGATATACCGTTAATAAATATGTACTCTTATTTTTTCGCCTGATTTATCTCTGTTAAGAATAACTGAGCTACTCACATCGCAACACATAGTATTTCTATCCTGCTAAGCTTGAGTACACCCACACCCAGTACGATTGCCTACTTGAATACCTTTCCAGAAAAAAATATACGCCGATGTATTGGCTGTCACTTTGGCAAGCAATTGTAGACAAAGGAGTCAAAAGTATGCTTTAAAACTACACAATTTTGCATGCATTGTAAACCTATCGGCTTGGCACCTTCTAACCTATTCGAATTCATTTTATGTTAGATGGATTGACTACCAGACACAACTGGAATTGACGCTCGGCAAGAGGCTGATTGCTAACAATTTTGGCAAGCATGTAAGTGAGGGCAAATATTCAGCCAATGGTGGGGCAGTAGTGATGACAATGGGGAAAATAGGATGATCAATATCCACCATGAAGCAATGCTGCAAGCAATACCGTGGTGGGATGAGTACAAACTGAGCTTGAGAGAAATAATTTATAAAACAATAAACTTTATCAGGCTCTTTTACTTATCCAATTAATGAAGCACTCTTGACATTTAGTTTTTGAAGATCATGTGGTCCGTCTTGAATTCCAGTTTTCGATTACGCATTTCGAAGCGGTATTTGGCCATGATACTACAGTATCCTCTGCTTGAAATCCAAAACCATGATCTTGAAAACGTTTGGCCTCAATGGTACGTCGCGGCGCTACTCGCAGCTCAGCTCGTAAAATCATGCCTTTACTATACGTACAACAATAACTTGATGAACTGCCGATTTCTCATTTTCGACATATAAATTGATGTCTAAGACGGAGTGATGTCATACCTCTAGACTTTTATATTTTGTCATATGTCAACATGGATAACACTATTGAAGAATCAGAAATCAACATTACTCTCATTGTTCTCCAACCACCTCTCGAAATTCTCCTACGCGTCATCAAAAATTGGAATCTCAAAATAGATCATGTTATGCCCACTGACCTCCAACATTTCAGAAATAATTTTAAAAAACAAATTCGATGGATGCTTCTTTTATTTGGCAGAATTGATTGTTTATAATTTTTGCCTTTGAAAAAGCCCGGCAATTACCGCTGCAAATTCTAGCTCTTTGTAACTAGCTTTTGGGACCTCGGTTGGCCGCGTGGGTCAGAGTGTCGTGCTACTGATCAGCCGGCCGGCCGGGCCGCGAGTTCGAATCTCGCCTTAGCCATGGATGTTGTGTGTTTGTTTTAGGCAGCAGCGGTGGCCGCAGTACTAGACTCTTCGGTCTCCTGATCAGTCGCCGTGCGCTGTGCGGGTTCGATTCCCGTCCCAGGAGAAATGTTTCTCTTGGCCATGGATGTTGTGATTGTCCGTAGGTGGTAGATGGTCTCTGAATGTCGAACGCGGAGGTACCACCCGGCGGTTCTCGTAGGCGGAGCCAGAATGTGTGCATGTTGCATGCACACGTGTTCCCTCGCCAGAGTCCGTGTGGCGTCCCCCCTTTCCCATGTATCCCCCATAGCCCCACGGTACCCAATGGGTGCTTAGGCCTTAGGCCTTCGTGGTAGTTGGAGTATAAAAAAAAAAAAAAAAGCTGGTAAGATAGAATCTGTATCCTTAACGGACCGTCGGTTTTCTGGCTCTTACCCTCCTGGTATCTCCGAAAAAAAGCTGATGACATAAGATTGACCCCCTTTAAAGCTAGAGACGCAAAATTGTCCCTCTTTCCCAAACTGCATCTCCCCTTCCACGCTCTCCAGTTTTGAATCCCGGGTTTTCGCTCTACTAATTGACCGACATAAACCGCTGTCCCGCTTTGAGTCAAAAAATATATGGTCCGGTTATACGCCTAGGCTGCCGAGATTGGGATTGTACTAGATAATGTTTTCTCTTGTTATACTAACCTCAGGCAAACCAAAAATTGGGTTTAGCAAATATTTCTCACATCCTTTTATCATTCGCAGTACCTTTGCACTTAGGTTTTTGCCTTTATGGCTGCCTCAGTCCTGCATATCGAATGGATATGTATTGTAATTTAGTTATAACAGTTAAAAAAAATATCATCGCATTGTAAACAAAATGTAGAACTAATACTTGGATTCATACTAGAAAACGGCTATACGTGTAGATGATTATGTTCAAAGCATGTGGATGACAGCATTTCAGAGTATTTGAAAAACTAACTTAAGCAGCTCGGCGTCCCTGCATCGTGATACAATTTTTAAGATTTTCAATACTTAACAACAAACAATACAATTCTGGTATACATAGAAAACAATGAAAAATTGAGCAGTTAGTGAACACCGTTTGTTCAAACTTCAAAGATCACGATTAATCAGTATTTAATCGTTTTACCAGGATACAATACAGTAAAAGTATATAGAAGTTCACTCATGTAATTTTTTCCAGCAGAAAGTGACAGTGACTCTGATATTTATTCAGAGAGTGTAACGAACAGTTTTGCAATAGTTTTGCAATGTAAAAGACAATGCTTGCATATTTCACTGGGTGCTTCACTGTTGCAATCGATCGGTTTGGTATTTGTGTATATAAATAAATCAACCAGCAGTGGGTTTAGGTATGGTGAATGGGCCAAATGAAAGCTGAATAATGCATGTAAACAGTTGTTTAAAGCTTCGTACGGCTAGGAAATTATAACGAGTGTAATCTAAATTAGTAGTAGTAGTAGTAGTAGTAGTGCTGTATTCACCGTTCTTGGTGGGTCAAAGTAAGACTACCAGTATCACTTTATATACCTCCATCTCCCTCATGCATACACATGCAACCTACCTCTGTGTGTGGACGTTTGTTCGGTAAGCTCAAAGGCATACGTTTTTTAGCTGTGTCTCCGTCTCGAAAACTTTGTCCTTTTATGAGTGCTCTTCAGTCATATTTGTCAGAGTGACAACTTACTTGACATCGGCGTGCAATTTAAGTTCTGTTATCAATCTTCAATACAAAATTGTGTAATGCCCGGAAATACGATCAATGGAGAAGGCCGACAGATCGTGCTAAATTTGTTAAAGTATTTTCAGAAAGAGAATGAAAACAGCGGTCCCCTGTTATCCACTTCATGCGTACTGGAGAGAGTAGCAGAAGCACTGAAGATTAGTCTGCGCCCATGGTACGGAGACTCGATCTGCTTACTTATTTCATATGGCGTTGATGACGCAACCACCAATAACGGTACTACAACTATAGTAGTACTATTTGCATAGTATTGCGCTGATCTTGATCAAGATTACTGTTTAGGATTATACCGATGACTACAGGACTATTGACTCTTGAGTGTCATGGAAATAACAGCCTTTCTCATAACAGCGAAGATTTTAATGCGATTGAAAATATACCTGTTTCTGAGACTGGCAGCTACTTCTTTGATGCATGTCTTGGAGGTAATTTGTACCACTTCAAGACTCGTGATAACAAGGTCTCCTGATTACTTTTATAGCAACCATGAACGGTGTTGCTACTACAGCAGATTGTAAGAAATAAAAACCAATACCTGCCGGTATGTAATCAACAGAGAACTAACCATCATGATGCGAAAAACTACGGTGTTTTACTGAATATGCCAAGTTTTGGACGATTTCCACACAGGCATCTTACCGAATTTCGAAAGGTGATTTGTCAATTGATTCTAAAACGAAAAGTTCATAAAAACATAAATCCAATACGACTTCGTTTTAAAGAAATGAGATGTGTGTGAAAATTCGATTTTCAGTAAACGTTTCAATAATTGTTTAGCTGGTTTTATTAAAATTTGCTCTGCGCTCACGTGCGCATATCCAATTTTAGAAATTTAAATTCAATTGAATCAGAAACATGCATAAAAACTCGTTAGGTTTCTCATTTAATGTTGATCTAAAGCAGGACTGCAGTTTGTGGATGTTTAGTTATTAGTTGAGTCAATTCCCAAGGTTACAAAGGAAAGAGCGGGGGGAGGGGGTGTATCAGCGCGATTGTGCATGCCTAAAATCCGACAGAACCTAACATCATTGGCTGTTAATGTTGAAAATACCTAGGCTCGTATCCAAAATGCAGTTAAGTATTCGATGAGGTTCAAGTTTGGCAGAGGTCGTAATGTGTAGGAGAGAGAAGCGTCCAATATGTATGTTAGAAAAAGTACTCGAGTTGCTAGGCAACGAGGTGCTTCTATCTCTTTCTGACACACGGATTGCATGCTTCTTGTGCTTCTCTCTCGTACACACTACGCCGTCAGTGATATTTGGTTTTTAGTGTATGGGCGTGTGGCTCGACAAGGATTTGAAAATGACTGAACATTCAGTATAAGGTAAAGGTAAATAAAGTCATCGTATCTCTGATACGACTAATGCCATCTGATGGGGGCCGCAGTAGTGAGAGGCTATACGGATCCCATAGCTACAGCAAGGCCTTGAAAAGAAAGAAAAAAATATAGACAATCGATTTACTAGCTGAGAAGAAACCGCTCTTTATTGAAAGGGCGCCGGAGCTAGAGACGGGGAAAGAGAGGCTTTTTGTAACAACGCTAATCCCAGATATTAATAGAGAATGTCACACTTCAAGCAGGTAAGGCCTATAGGACAATACTGTTTATTTTTTTTTTCTGAAAGTGGCTATCAAAGTTTTCTCCCGTCCCAAAAAGACACTGAAAATTTGGAAAAGCGGGACCATTTTGCCTCCCAAGACTTTTGTCGGGGGCATCGGGTCGGAGGGCCAAAATCCAAATAATAATTTAAAAAAATTAACTGACAATTCGGTCGATTCAGATGATCGTTTTTGCTTTTAACGCAACGTCTTTCCTCATTCATTTTGGTTTAATTCCCATGGATGCATCTATATTAGCTAACTATCAACTAATGTTAACAAACATATTACTTGGAAATTTATGAAGAAATAGATTTTGAAAAGAAGCTCAATACCCTAAATCCTGAAAACAAAGCTTTAACGGGTATGTGCTTACATAAACTTTTTTCTCGGAATCATCCCTTGAAGCTCAGCAACACTCTGTATGTGTTCTATAAATCTTTTTTCTGACTAAAAAATGCGTGATACTGTGGTAACTCTAGCATTGTTTCGTAGTAGTTTGAATATAAGTCCTAAATGACAATCAAAATATAAAGTAGAACATATCTCCATATATGACATGTAAGATTTCCCAATAACTGTTTGAACTAATTATCTTAGTGTAGTTGAAGGTTGTTACCAATAACCACGGTGAATATACAACAAATAACAACTGCTTTTTGTTGTAACCTATCAACAGTAATATATATTGTCAACTCGAGCGAATTAGCTGACCACGTAAGAAATTTCTCTTTCCTTCAAGGTTAATCTGTTTCTGATTATTTCGGATCGTTAACACGGTGTAGACGCCTCATGAGCTACTCGATGAAGATAATGTATAAGAGAGTGTGTAATATCTGTTATCTAGAGACGAGATAATCCTCGCTTGTTTTCTTAACGAATGTACTATTATAATTGAGAAATAGCTAGGCTTATGTTATCTTCTAGGCTGGGCCATTATACCTGTTGTTTCAGCAAATAAATGGTACTGTTTATCACCAGGAAGTAATTTGAATTAACGTGGTAATGTGATAACTTGCGTGGAAATACTCTTGAAAAGGGCAATAGACTCATTTTATTTCACGTTAATGGCTGTTTTGCTCGACCCTTTCTTTTTAGCCATTGGAAATGCTATTTTTAAATAATGTAGCTTGTAGTGAAAATCACTATAACTAAGTAAATAGATATAATGTACGTCCTTATTAATAATTTAATCATTATTTATATTTATATATTTAATCATTATTACATGCACTCTTAATAAATTTTATCTTATCAATCCTGGTGGGTAGTAAAGTAAAAGCCAAATTAATCTTAAATAATCATCAAATACGTTTATTATTGATTAGATGGTCAACGCGTCACCAGTCCATCAAAAATTATGTTCAGCACAATTTAAACGCTCTGAGAAAAAAGTTAGCTACGAACATGTATAACGGAAAAATTAAGCTGATCAAGTCAGTCAAACAGGTGTAGGCGTAGTACATAGACATTAATTCCCTGCCCTCCCGGTAGTACACCCTGTCTGGCAGCGTCGCTCTTCCATCATACCTCTGACCGCATGAGAGCAGTGATGGCAGACACACATCGAGAACGTGAACCCGGGGAGCTGAAGCTGAGAAGCGTATTGAAACCTTTCTCCGTCACTCTAAGCTTTAAGGGCAAATGCACGGGAAAATATGTAATATGTGAAGTATACCTAATAGGTGCGCAGAATTACCTGGGTTGAGATAAATATACCCACATTAAGAAAATGATACATGCCTCCTCTACCCACTACAGACCTCCAATTTTTTGCAATCAAAAAAAAAATATGAAAATGATTAGGAGCCTCTGAAACGGAAAAAAGACAAAGGTTAGCGATTCTCATTCCTTCTGTTTTTTTGCCCGTAGTTCCGCCGCCACTGATTAGATTTTCCAGAGCTGTGACGCGAAAAACTAATCAAAATCCAAACAGTACTTTCCAAGTTGGAAACGGGTGGAGTATTAGCGGACTTCCTCAGCAGTCGCGTAGCAAGTAATAATCCAAGTGAAGTATCAGAAGTTAATACTATTGGCAAGGAGCATGTAAATCAAATACTTTGTGTTTCAAAATTCAAATTTAGCCTATGTAATAGACCTACTTGTATCTTCATTACAATGCGCCCATAGTAAGTTAATGACAAATGTTAGAAAAAACAATATAGTGATTTATAAGCAAAATCAATCTTTAGAACGTTGCAGATATCAACATATGTGTTTTAAATTGACGGAGAAATAACGGAAACAAATGGATAAAGCAAATGTGATTTTTATTGAAATACTTCCTCCACCTATTTACTTACTGTAGTATACTAAGTGACATATAAAAACGAACACTCTGTTTGAATGGTTTTATTTTAATAAAATTTTGTATAAGTACTTAATGAAGCATAATAAGTAAATGATAAAAATTTCAAAATGATTGCATTGCTTTAAAGCCCTTTGAACTTTAATAATGTGTGGATGCACCCTGATGTGCTACGCATTCTCCAACGCGCCTAGGCATGCTTCTGATCAGGTGGTCAATGTCCTCCTGTGGTATCTCATTACAGGCAACCACCAACTCCTCTCGAAGTGCTTCTAGAGTCTGAGGAGGACGTTGCAAATTGAGCAATCTCCTACCCATCATATCCCACACGTGCTCAATTGGGGATAAGTCGGGAGATCTTGGTAGCCATGGTAACAATGTGACATCAATATGTTGAAAGAAGTTTATTGTGACTCTTGCAACATGTGGTCGGGCATTATATTGTTGGAAAGTTGGATCTGCCAGGGTGTCAACATAGGGTAAAAGATGGGGTTCAAGAACTTCGTGGATATAACGCTGCGCGTTCATGTTACCTCTGATGAAGATTAAAGGTGACCTGGAACCATAAGCTATAGCACCCCAAACCATAACTCCAACAGTGTGATGAACATGTCTTACAACAATAAACTGTGGATTCCTCCTTTCACCACGTCGCCTTCTAACCCTGGCACGACCATCGTGCATGCCTAAACAAAATCGAGATTCGTCACTAAAGACAATACTGTTCCATTCCTGATCCCAGAGTGACCATTGTCTGCACCACTCAAGGCGATTACGTCGGTGTTCTCGAGTTAAAGGGAGGACCCAGTGTGGCCGGTATGAAAACAAGCCAAAACTTCTCATTCGTCGGTGTAATCACTTCGCAAGCCAATAGGTCATCCGTGTTCTTCAAATCATTCATTTGCAATGGACCTGGTAGTGGAGAAACGGTCCCTTAAGGCCAATAATCTTAGGCGGCGATCTTCACGGTCTGTTGTTCTACGGTGGCGTCCAGTGCCCATTGCTCTTTGCGTACGGCCTTCTCGAAGCCATGCCTGACAACACCTAACCACAGTATCTACACTGCTTTGCACTCTAACTGCAATTGCCCGAAAAGAAAGTCCAGCTTCCCGAAGTCCCACTATACGGCCCCTATCAAACTCACTAAGTTGACGAAATCGTACAGGTCTCCGTACTCTAGGCATCGTAACCGATCGTAAAGGATGTCAAGAACCAAAATCCGCCAACGTTGATTCTTTACTGCGGCTGAAATATTCATTTTTAGAGCGTTAGTGGATTAAAACAAAGCAGTATAAAAACCGGAATGTCCAACTGATAAGGCTGAAAATTTTTTCACTTGTTATTTACAGTAAGATAAATACATTCACCAACTTTTATTAAAATAAGACCATTTAAATTGGGTGTTCGGATTTATATGTCACTTAGTATATTTTTGCTACAAAAATCTGAAAAAATAATGCAATAATATTTTCTCTCGAAGCAATAAAGATCCCCACTTAACCTTAATAAGTGATAATGTGGGACTTCAAATATGTAGGCTGGAAATTCGGCTCAAACCTTATTAGCACCAGGCTTTTTATTTGTTTATTAATTGGACCGCATTATGAATAACTGGACCAAGCAGACAAAAGTATTTTCAAGGTGAATGAATAAACTGTTGTGTGTAGGAAAATCTATCTGTTTACTTACAAATAGATTTCAAAAAACCGAAACTGACATATTCCAATAGCAAGAGCGATCCGATCGATTCGACTAATACTTTGCGAGTGAATTGATATCGTTTTTCTGGATGTTTGCATTCCAAGCTGTATAGTGTCTTTTATATCATGCAACGGCTGTAGAAGTGGACACAGTAGAATATCTAGACAGTCTTAAATGTTTCAAACTTGGAGAGAAGTAGAAAAAATAGTTTTTCTGTACCGAACGGCGACAACTTCAATAGTATTCACGAGCAAAACATATGACATGAGACAATACTTGAAGCTTGAATAGTGCACTATTTTGTACGTTTTTTAATGGACTTTAATCTACTGCGGTACACCAGCGTCTCAAAGCATCAAAGAACATACAGAATAAGCTAAAATGCCTTCGAAACAAACGTTTCAAAAGCCTGACTTCAAAATGAGAAAAATATTTAAAGCAAATCTTCGGATAAAGTCTTTTGTTCCTCAATATATTCCTACCACTTACTGGTCCTAATTTCAACAACCTTTTTACAATGTTACTGTGAATTAATACTCAACGCACAGGTAAAGAGAAGGTTGATTTTGCTCTTCCCACGCAATGCTGCCATCAGCCTATAAAGGATTATGTTCGGCACAAGGTAGTCCCACTGACATAAACCGACAATGAACACGTAAATTAAAAAAATTACCAAGTCAGTCAAACAGGCTCAGCAAATTAGTTCATAGTCCCCTCCCACTTGACAACGTTGCGATCTAGACAACTTCCCCCTACTCTACCGACATCTTGCTATGACTAACCTCGCCACGTGCCAGCCACCCATTGGTTAGGCAAGGGTCGATTCCCGGCGCAGATATATCGACGTTCGTCGCATTGCCTCTATTGGAAATATTTCTCCATCATTATAGGTCCTAAGGCTAAATGTACGGTGAAATCTATGATTTGTGAAATATGTGTAATATGTGAGTAGAATTACCCAGGCTGAAAGAGTATAAATATGATAACGTCAAGAAATTCAGATATACTTTTCCCCACCCCTACATCTATTTATTTTAGCTCCTACTACAATTTTTCTGTAAATGATCAGGGGCGTCTGAAGGGTCAAAAGAAACGAAGTTTGAGCGAATTTTGTTTCTTTCATTTTTTGCCTGTAGCTCCGGCGGCACTGCATCGTTCTTGAAAAACTACAGTGCTCTTGCATCCTATCTGATATCGAAATTTCATCAAAATCCGACCAACACTTCCCAAATAATAACGGGGCCAGAATTAGCGAACAGACACACAGACAGATCAACGGAGGTAAGTATCTCATTTTTAAATTTTCTCCCAATTACAATACTTCCAGAATAATTTCAGGAAGTGAAAGAAGTTTAAATATTTTACTGCGATGACACAAAAATATGTTATAACGCGGCGGAAAGCGCTTTTGAGGTGCCTATGGTGATTATTTTGATCCTTTTCGAGAATATATTTTTCCTTTCTTATGAGCGGGGTTGCTATACTTGCTGTTTTGGTTCCGAAACTAGAGTTGGAACCTATTCAAAGAGGATCCATTAAAAAAACTAAGAAACACCTGACAAATTCATAATAAACTGAAAAGTGGTTAATAAAAATAATACAATTATTGACTGTAAACCAAAGTAATCGAAGATTGTTGAGAATAAATAAGATTCTTCCCTCACCTGCTTACTCCACAAAATACACCCCATAGCGATCCTAAGAATCCTGCGCTTATCACGAGCAACACCGTCGCGCGTAAACAGCCAGATGCCGGAGACCGGAGCGGACAACGGAATGATGCCCGGAAATCGAAAGCACTCTACAGTGTGTCTCGCGAGCGCGGAACGACTGATCGTCTGCCTTGCCGCCGCTAGCAATCTCTCAATGAAAGCTAATGGCGCTCACCTCTTTCTTACTTCCCCAGTTGCACCAGCACGATACCAGATATCACACAGGTGAGACAGAGGCGCGCAAACCACCTGTGGAAGGGGTGGCCAAGCATTTCGTTTTGGCCGAATTCTTTTGGCAATAGTAATGCTGGCTGGCGAGCTTTCCAAGTCTTTGACCTTACATGTACTTAATTCATTATTGAATGGGCAAACTCTGTTGACCGTCTTATCGTGTGAATAAGCTGTTTACATATACCGGGTGTAACAAAAGTAACGGAACATATCTTTGAAAAAGGTTATGGTCATGTGTATACCAGCTTTGAACGGGAAAATCAATGGTGATCATGTATCTTGAACCTTACCTTCAAAATCATTCCAAGATCAACTCTTCTAGGTGACACCGGCAATGGAAAATTGTAGATTCTCCGATACCATTGTGACCTTGAAGATGAGGCTCATTGAAATGCTTGCTAAAAATTATTGCAGGTTTGACCATCAATAGTCCTCCTGTACTTCTAAGAATTTTCCATAGGCCAAGGATTTGCGGACAGGCCGAGAGGAAGACAGAAGCATACATGATCATGTAACATCCAAAAAACATAATATCTCATTTTCAAAATATTTCGTGATTTCAATTCTTCCAACGCCAATAGGCGTGGTAAACAAAAAGTGAAACTGACCTTGAAATAACCTTGAAAGTGAGGATCAAGGTCAAGTCCAAGGTCCGTAATGAACTCCCTATTCAAAATTAGTATAGGACTGACTTTGATGTTTTTCAAAACCAACACTATACCTCACATACTTATCTACTGATATCAAGGCAACTGATTATACGGGGTGGCGCATCGAAAACGAAACAGACGCATTTAATGGCAGCTCAGTTTTTTTTTTTTTTGAAAACGCTCAGACCCGTCGATTTTGTTTTCGAGGGGGACACAAGTTTGGCAAAAAATTACGTGCAGCCCCCTGGGCGGGGGGACACCAACTCTAAAATCTTAAATGGAAAGGGGGATCGAGTGATACCTTATTTTAAAGGTCTTTCAATTCCCTTTACAATGATGTAAAAT
This sequence comes from Acanthoscelides obtectus, assembly GCA_963669975.1. Classification (NCBI taxonomy): domain Eukaryota; kingdom Metazoa; phylum Arthropoda; class Insecta; order Coleoptera; family Chrysomelidae; genus Acanthoscelides; species Acanthoscelides obtectus. The sequence continues at coordinate 50,883,419 of CAVLJG010000007.1, read as the reverse complement.
ACATGAGGCTTAGTTCAGTAGTTTTGAAGATTTATTGATTTAAAGCTTAAAGTAGACTTTAATAGGTACATCAGATTAGTTTGTACTACTTTCAGAAGAAATTTGACTAAAAGAATTTACTTAATAAGTAAACGCTTTTATTCACTACGCCCATGATTTGTTTATCATTTTGTTGTTGAAAATAGCTAAAAAAGTTATTTCTTGAAGAAAGATAAGGAAATGTCTCGTACTGATTTTAAATAGGAATTTAATACATAGTTTTCGATTGATTTGACCAAATTTTGTTGCTAGAATAACTTGTAACGCTTTATTACATAAATTAACCATGGTATATTCCACAGCAGAAAGACTTGAAATTATCGAAATATTTTTCGGAAATAATCAGTGAGCTAGAACAGCAGAACTATTTAATGAGCGACATGAGAACAGTAACGTGCATCGAAAATATGTTCTAGAACTTGTAGCTTAATTTCGGAAAACTGGGTCAATCGCCAATAGAAAACGCAATATTGAAAATCCCATAAGGAACGAAGCAATAGAAGTGGGGGTTTTAGGGCAAGTTTATGTAGATCCTACGTTAAGTACCTGCAAATTGGAGACTGAGTGTGGTGTTAGTCGACGTACTGTCCAACGGATTCTAAAGGCCCATAGTTTTCATCCGCATAAAATTCACCTGGTACAAGAACTTAATGAAGACGATTTTGATCGGCGATTACAATTTTGTGAAGGTATGAGTGAACGAATTATAAACGATAAACATTTTCTATTCAACACTTGCTTCTCCGACGAATGTTCCTTTTTCTTAAATGGCGTAGTAAATCGTCATAACTGCTGATATTGGTCCGATTCTAATCCCAGAATTTATCATGAGGTTCATACACAGCAGCCACAAAAATTAAATGTTTGGGCTGGTATTTTTGGCAATCATTTAGTTGGTCCGTTTTTTCTTACCTGGAAATTGAACCGGTGAAATGTATTTGGAATTACTGCAAGACGCCATAGGTCCTGCATTAACAGCCATAATTGAAAATCAGAATGATCGGCGGTACATTGCGAATAGGTTGATGTTCCAACAGGATGGTGCCCCACCACATTACACATTACGTGTTCGACAATATTTAGATCAGACGTATCCAGATCGACGGATTGGTAGAAGAGGTGCTATTGAATGGCCCCCAAGATCGCTAGATTTATCACCTTTGGATTTCTTTATGTGGGGTCATTTAAAATGCAAAATATAAGCTACTCAGCCAACATCATTAGAAGACCTGCGGCAAAGAATTGTGAATGAGTGCCTTCAAATTACTTCTCAAATATTGCAAAATATGCGGCAACGTTTTGAGCAAAATCTTTATTATTGCATGGAGAGTCATAGTGGCCATTTTCAACATTTACTTGCCTAACGGGTCAGTTCATTCTTCATTTTTAAATTACTTTGCTGCCAAATGTATTGATCTCCACTAATGATGATGTATTCGTTATATTTAAGCTTTAAATCAATAAGTCTTCAAAACTACTGAACTGAAGTAAGTACATTAATTTTATATCATTATAAAGGGAATTGAAAGACCTTTAAAATAAGGTATCACTCGACCCCCCCTTTCCATTTAAGACTTTGTGGGTGGTGTCACCCTCGCTTAGGGGGCTGCACATGCTAACGTGATTTTGTGCCAAACTTGTGTCCCCCTCGAAAACAAAATCGACGGGTCTGAGCGTTTTTCCAACAAAAAAACTGAGCTGCCAGTAAATGCGTCTGTTTCGTTTTCGATGCGCCACCCTGTATAATAATAAACTAGCTCCAACGCAGTGGTGCCATACACCCATTTCATATTGCACTGACCTGGTGCGTACATACATAGACAAGCACAATATTCATGGTTCGAAATAATTCTTTTGAGATCGGGGTTCGAACCCGCGGGCCTTCCAGTCGAGGCACTATAGGCCGACACCGTAACACCTAGCCCCCTAACTGTGATAATAGACAACATCAGAAATTTGATATGGCAATACAGGGAGATTAGTTAGATAGATATACATCGGGATAAGCAATGGCCATGCGTTTCAACAAGCAAGCTTTATTTGGATTCTTATTTCTGAATGATTTTCGTTTCCTACATGAAGAATTATGGTTGGCGAGCAGCTTAAAAGCTTATGCATGTTGCACTGATGTCGTTTTTTTATCCCAATAAGCATCGACAAAAGCATCACCAATGCCTGTCAGATTCTAATTTTAAAATCTTTCGACAATTCTGATGAGATCAAAAATCCCTGGTGACAGAATAAAAGCAATCCAACTGAATTTTATAATAAATTCTACAGTGCCCTAACAATCACAAATCTGCAACACTTCTGATGCTAGAATGTCAGAACAAATTCTAGTTGTTGCATTAAATTAAATATATTAAACACCCTCATTAAACAAAATTCGTTGACAAATCGTGTAAAGAAATCTAGTTCTGTATATTAATGGTTTCCACGAGGCATTAGTAAAATTTTTAAATAACAAAGGGTAATTATCCTACCTTACCATTAATTGCTTCGGCATTGGAAAGACAAAATTTTTTATTAGCTTACAATTGTTAGATTTCCCTACATTATACTTAGTTTTAATGAAATGGTCGTAAATTACAATTTCTATTAATAAATTAGGTGCTGCTACTATGAATGATGTTACCTTGTAAATTTCCTTCAACCCTGATCTTGATATTGACAATGTAGTATCTGAATGCAAGACTTAATGGGCAAAGACTGAAAGAAAAATAAAACTGTCATCATATACTTGTTATTTAACTAGTCTGTCGGTCTGTCCGCAAATCCTTTGCCCGTATACAACTTCGAATGTACTGCTCAAATTTAGTTGAAATTTTTATGTAAAATTACTACTATGCCAAGGACTACATTAGTAGTTTTTGAAAATTGGTTCAAGGAAGGCGAGAAAGAATGCCAACAACGAAAAAATAAAAGTTGCTCAAACTTTTTTACGTTTCAGAAGATCCTGATTATTTTTGTAAAAAAAAATTCTTAGAGACCAAAAAATTAGTGTCAGGGGATTGTAGAGGGGTAAGGGAGGAAGTATCGCAATTTTTTGATGTTATTATATTAATACATTAATAAAAAAAAAAAAATTCGGCCGACGGATTGTATTTTTATCGGTCGCACTTGCCGTACTAGGGAATTGTAAATATTGCATCTTTGGTGGTGTATCTGAGAAATATACAAGCAGATAGCGGACGACCCGGTGACACAATATGCACATACGAGGTGGACGCGATACCATCTATATATATAATATATATAGGTATATATATATATATATATATAGGTATACAGGGTTATCCAAATTAAGTGTCCACCATTAGTAACTTTGTTATTAGTGAAAATACAAAGTTGTTTGAATTAGCAAACTAGTAGCATTTTTAACCCTGGTAAAAATGAGAAATAAAAAAAACAATTGAGAGTCGTTATTTTGATTTTTTTCAGTAAAATAACATTTTTTTAAATGGAAACCCCTGTATATTATATTTTTTTCTGTTAAAGCATCAAATTTTAAACAAAAAATCTTACAATAACTTTTCTCCTAGGTTACAGATTGTTGAAGTTATGGCCTCCAATCTGAAACAATTAAATTGTATCGACAAACTTTATTTTCAACATCAACTTATAATCTTACAAAATACAATAACAATTTTTTTTAAAGAAGATGCTCGAAAACACCACCTTGTTCTTCAATACATTTTTGGGCACGTTTTTCAACTGCTCGAACTGTCTTAAGTATGGTCCTACCATCTATCTGGGTTATCTTTTCCCTAACTGCAGTCTTTAACGCGTCAAGGTTATCGTACCTTCGCTTGTAAATTTGGTTCTTTAAGTAACCCCACAAGAAGTAATCAAGTGGATTTAGATCTGGTGATCTGGGAGGCCACTGTATTGGGCCATTTGATATTATTATATTTGATAAGTACCTCTGGAGTTGTGGGTAGGTGCGCCATCTTGCTGAAAATGCAGATGATGTCTACTTATAAGATCCAATTCGTCTAAGAAATTAGTCAGAATTTCTGACATAAATTCCACATATCTTTCACCAGTTAGGGTTCCCTCATAAAAGAACGGGCCAACAATTTTTGAACCAATTATACCGCACCAAACGTTGAAACTGAAACGGACTTGTGGGCCTCTTGGATGTACTAACAAAAGATTTTCTCTTGGCCAATAATGGTGGTTTTTTCTATTAAACATTCCAGAATTTGAAAAATTTGATTCATCTGTCCATAAAAGGTAACGAAAGTTATTTACATTTTGGCGACAGAAGCTAAGATACCAATGGCAAAAAACAAGTCTTCTCTCTGGATCCCCTGCCAAAAGCGTTTGAACTGGTCGGTACTTATACGGAATAAATTTGTATTTTTTTAAAATCCTTTGAACAGTACCATAACTGAAATTAGAGTCCTTGAGAATATCTGCTATTGAATTCTCACGATAAGCTTCAAAATATCCAATAACTGCAATTTCCGTGGCCTCGCTTATTATGAATTCTTTTTTTGCCCTTGTTTTAGCAAAAACATTTTCGTTGCCCCTAAATTTTCGATAAAGTCTCAGAAAATATCGTTCATACGGTTGAATGCGAGCGGGATATACGAGTAATTCACTGTAGTACTCTTGCTCTCAAGGAGGATTTTCTGCACACTAAATAGCATTCTAACATATCACACTTTTCTTCATGGGAGAACATTTTTCTTTAAATTAATGACACAATAAAGCTTATAAACAAGTATTTACACTAATGTTTGACATTATTTGATTTTATCATTGTTTTCCAAAGCCTTCTAGTTGCGAGTATGTCCAGTTTAACAATTTGTCGCTTATCTTAATGCTGTCAAATCGCGAACGCCATGTTGTTTTCATAGCCGTCTTAATATTATAATACTGCAAATAATTAAAAATATTTATCGTTATTTTGACTTTATTTTTGACTTTAGCGGAAAAGTCATTATGAACTTTTTTGTTTAAAATTTGATGCTTTAACAGAAACAAATATAATATACAGGGGTTTCCATTTAAAAAAATGTTATTTTACTGAAAAAAATCAAAATAACGACTCTCAATTGTTTTTTTTTATTTCTCATTTTTACCAGCGTTAAAAATGCTACTAGTTTGCTAATTCAAACAACTTTGTATTTTCACTAATAACAAAGTTACTAATGGTGGACACTTAATTTGGATAACCCTATATATATATATATATATATATATATATATATATATATTTATGCTTGGACTGTAATTTAATGCGGTTACTTGATTTATGAAATAAAAGTAATATTATTAAGTATACATGGGATATAAGTAGGTATTAGGAGCTATTATACCTATTAGTTATCAAACATTCCTTACAAAAACATTTACACCAGAGCTCCAAAGAAATGAGGCTACTGTGCATGGACATGCTCATTGCTGCAATCTGAGGAAACATTTTTTTATGGAAATCCCAAATAGTGCACTATTGTTTCTGACAAAACATACGTATTTATTGCATTACATGGAAAATTGTGGTACAAGTTGTTTCAAAGGCGTGGCCAATAAAGAATTAATCTACTTGCCCCAATTTTTCTTTGACTATTCACTCCGTAAACTTTACCTTTTTTCACAGGGAAGCAATCACGTGTATGGGCTACAAAAGTTTTACATTCTAAAGTGTCAAATTGAATTCAGACATGAATATTTTACCGTTTGTTGCAAATTAATTTAAGCTCAAATTTCTACTTTCCATTGGGCCCAGGTTTTAAAAGCATTCAATTACTGAAATTAGTGGAAACCACTTCTACTGAAAACAGTATTAAATCTAACCTCGCTTCCCGCAACAACTGAAATTTCGGTTAAAATATTTGTTCGCCGAATTAGCAAAATCCGAATACTCATATTATTCTGTTTCCTCTTTGCGTGTATATAGTCTACGGTAGTAACAGGAAAAATTATGTGGTTTATTATATAATTCCACAACGGGCGGAAAGGCAGATTTGGCGATTAATTGCCGTGGGAAAGAACTAGAAAGTGTTTTTGATAGGTGAGACGGGCAAAAGTTAATCTGCTCGGTGTCTTTTTAGATTTTGTTACTAGATATTCTTTTGTCCATGCATAAGTAAAGCTTGTCAGTGACGGTCAAAATAAACTGAACAAAGAAATAGGAAACAACTTGCACAAATTGTCAGTTTTATCGTGATAGACAGAATTATTAGATATAGGTGTAGATATTTAATCTGAAACATAACACTATTGGAAGTTTGTATGGTTCTAAATGTGTTTGAAAAGCTTCGATATGTGCAAAGTGCAATTTTTAAGTTTTTGTGAACAGTTTATCCCCAGGAGAGGACGCTCCTCTAAAAGTGTCAGGGAATTATCGTGTCTGACCGATCATTGAAATCTCCATTAATAAAATTAAAAAATTCGAATAGATTGCATACTTTTTCGCTAAAATTTTGTAGTTTTAGCGCATACTTTTGTCTACCATTGCATACCAAAGTGACAAGCCATTACAGTCTTTTCTCCGGGAATGATATTTTAGTAGCTGTAGAGCAAGGTAGATATACTCATGTGTGTTTGGATGTAAATCGCCCAGTTATTGTCAATAAACATTGATGAATTGGATCAAGGCAAAGAAACGCAAGTAAATATTTATTAACGGTATACTAGGTTTTTTTAATGGTAGTAGTAATTCGAGCAGATCATAGGCTTACAGCAAATACCTAGTTGAGCATAATATGGAAACTTGTGATATTATATTATCTTCATTAGATTTATTGAATAAAAGGATTGGCAGTATTTTAATTAGTTTGATAGTCATAGTTTCTCCATAGAATCCCGTGGCACTAAAATTACATCTTAAAATCGCCAGTTATAATGTGAAAGTAACTTTCCCAAGAACTTTTAAGAATCAAAGTTAAGGTAAAATTCAAACGTTAGTTTAATGCAGTTGGATTAAAGTTTCGGTTGGCTCTTTTCAATATCCATCAAATAATTTGGTATATTGTGCATTTTTAATCTTGTTGTTAGGTATAAAATTCTGTTAACAAACCTTAGATTAGGACTGAGTTTTCAATGAAACAAGAAGTGAAACGAAATAAATGTTGCTGCTGAAAATAACTAGTCATGATTGCAGTCACAACTCCCTCTGACGTTGATGTCTGGTGTGCCCCTGCTGCCTTGCGGTGAGAGACGAACGTGGGAACATGGTTTGTCCCGAAGGTGGCCCCACTATTTGTAGTCTATCTACTTTGGCATCGTTATCTATATAATTGGGGGCTTATGAAAGACGCCATGTTGCACCGAAATTATGACTAAAATTTGTCCAAAATGGACGAAACCTCATGTGGCATATGTGTAATTGTGCAAATATTGAGTAAATTCAAAGGCTACTTTGACAGATCAAATAATATAAAATTATCATATCAACAATTACTTGAATGCGTACAGATCTAACCAGCTAAGTATTGTCTAATTTTGGATTCATTTGATATTTTTGGAAAAGTAGTGACAGGGGAATTATGATCTGTACACGACACAGACAAGCTTTAAAAACGGAAATTTCAATACACGAAAAATACGAAACTGTTTCGAATGATTCCACTGAAAATTCTTTAAGGCCTCATTTCCAAACTACTCTTTGAAATGGGATTTAGCATTTTTGCAGTTGTTGCATTTACGCAAAAGGCAGTCTTCACCATATATATTCTATTGTATTGCGTTGCTTAGGCATATCATTTGTAGTTTTTCATCAAAGCTCAATCATTTACGTACAGACTGTGAACGTATTCATATCATCATATCTAATACATTTACAAATGAATCTATCACAAATTCTCATAGTCTCTTTTTCAACAATAGAAGGTTCAATATTTGGTGTATCTACTTTTGTTGTTGGTGTCAAATTTTCTAGATCTGGCATTTCATTACTTTTTCAATGATTTACCTAACTAAAAGTATTAAGTAACTCTTCTTCTATATTTCAATCTTCCTTTTCAAAACTGCCATCTTACGTGCTAACTCGTTCCTTTCCTTAAATCGCTTGACTTTGTTTCTGTTAGATCTTTTTTTACCTTTCTGTCGCTAGAAAGATACATACTTGTTTGGCGACTAGTCTTATTTAACAAATGAAACGGAAGGCGTCTTTAATTCCCATAAAAACTTCTCCACTTCTGCTTGATTCTTCCTTAAATGAATACTCTTGAATTTTCCATTCCTTCTGTATCTGACGTAGTTAGCTTGGGATCACGTTTCCAAAGGTTTTTTAAAGATTATTTTGATTTGTCTTGAATAGTTTTCTCAATCCTTCGTTTTCTGTTCCTGACATTTAACTAGATCTCGCATTATCTTTCGTCCTTCCCGCTCACCTTCTCTTTTTCCTCTTAAAATTTATTTCCTCAATTCTTTACTCTATATGTCGTTTGCCCTAGATTAAATAATTGGATATGAAACCGGATTTTTACGCTTTACTGTCTACTCGTCATTCTTCTGTTGAGCATGCCATTCATGTGTCCAAAAAATTGCACTGGAATGACTTATTGAGCAAAACTTATTTATTAAAATGTTAAGATTACACGCATTCAATTAATTTTTGCGTGTGTGAGAAGGAAACTAGTTCAACTTTATTTGAAAGTAATTGCTTGACGAAATTACAATCACTAAAATTACTTTTTATTTTCCATAATAATGATGAATCTTCAGGTTTCAGCTTGCTTGAAAGCACGAATATGTCTCATTCAATTTGACAGGCAACACATTCGCTTTTAACGACGGTCATACGCAGACTGCCGGCTTTAACAGAAGAAACGGCATTGCATTGTTTCATATAATATGCAGATTTGCTCTCAGCTATCCAAAAGCATTCATATTTTAATATGGATTCAGAAGAATAGCCTTTTCAAGTTTAACAAATATTTTTCGAACGAAAGCTTAAGCCCCGATTTGCTAAACTATCTGATTTGGTTGGATTGTCATCGCTTAAGTTTTTTTGTGGCACCATCTGTGAGTGAAAAAGCAAGGCATCTGGATATTTCAATTCATAAACATTTACTCACGTGTCTGAAAACTAATATTTTTTTTTATGAATCATAAATAATTATTACAATACAAAAATTACAAAAATGTAATATATTTTGCCGTTTATTGTTGGTCCTAAGAAGTGGTGTAATCCCATTCCAAATGTCTGACAAATTAGTTAGTCCTATTAATTTCGAGAATTCTTCAAACACCTGGTTTCTGTTGATTCCAAATTCAATTTTCACTTACACATGCATAAAAAATGGCGCCAAATGCTATAATACACTTGATTTCTAGGGCCAAAAAGACAAACAGCTGCTTATTAACTTTTGTGGGAAGGCGCCTGTATAGGCGTCTTCAAGATGTTTTCTTAGATATCATCACAGTACAAGCAAATATACGATTAAGAAAAATTACATTTATGTTACTGCTGGCAATCCGCACTTGACGTTATTTATTAATTATTTATTACTTATTACTTAAAAATCTCAACTTTATATGAAGTATACTAATATAAATCACTAGTGACATCTATTACACATATACGGTAATGGTTCTCTTTCTTTCAACATGCGAAATGTCTCGTATTTTGTAATAATGTCACATAATATTATAGCTTAGAGTAAATAGAAGGCGCTATCCATATAAAGGAAATACCGCAATTAAGATGTTATTTTATCCCCATATTGATTAATAAATAAATGTATTACTGCGATAAATATAGCAATTCGCACTTTTGCCTCTAGAAATGGCACTAAACGTAAATCATAATGAAATATATGAGTATGTTTACAACATTCAGCAGCTAAACGCTTACTTATGGAGATACAGCTAGCTCAATCTTGATAGATGAAGCTAGCAGTGTCACTTTTAGACAAGAAAATAAAATTTTGTTAGATATCAAAGAATAAAACTCGTCTAGTTGATTTAACTGCACTTTCACCAATAGCACATAAGCAGGTCTATATGCTCCACTCCTGACCCTGACCACTTTGCAGATGTTTATGTGATGAATGTTGTTGATAGCAAGAGTGATCTCAGCTAGACTGATCAAGACATAAAATTCTACGCTATATCTATGCACATATAGTATCTTTAATTTGAAGCTATTATAAAATTTTAGTGTGTAAGTACGTTTAGTTTTTGCACTCGGGCTCAAGGGTTGTCCTTCTGTCGGTTCTTGATTTATTTGTCTCTTAAAATGCATTTTGTATATCATTCTCTCAGGTAAATAAATATTATGTATTATAATTATAACTGAAAATTTAATAGTTTTTTTACTGGTTGCGGGATAGCAGTACTCGCTTCGTTTGTAGATAATTCTCGACAACTACAATTTATAGGTTATGTTTCACCCTAGGCGAGCCGTCAGGTCTCGCGATCATCTATTAAGATCTTTATTACAGGGGGTAAGGAAAGCGCCTCCCAATAGACGCCCAATTTTTTTTTCGAGAAAATGGTATATCTTGTTGTACCTTAGTGTAAAAATTACCTTATTAGACCTGAATCATGAGACGTCTGATCCCCTCTAGACGTATCTTGCTCCTAGCGCCACAAGGATATTTTCTCTCATAAGCACTGCACAAGTGCTTAAGTATGCAGCCGCCTACCCTCCATCTCGTTCTTCAATTTTTAATTAAATTTTGTAATAGGTTCAATTCAATTGTATCACAAAGTTTTAATGAACTTACTACTTGTAGCGATATCTTAATCAGGAAAGTACTTTTTTAAGCACATAGTACTCAAAAACTTGTCTTAATTTCGTATTAGCTAAATGATTTGGTGTGACTAATTCTTGGCATGTTCATTATTCAGTTTTATATTCTGTTCTTAAATAGTCCAATACATGTGATGTACGAGTAGCTCTCGCAGAAGCAGATTGTAACACCCAGGTCCCAGAAAACTATACAAACTTTGTTTCGTAACGAGTATGATTTACTGTTGCCGACTTATTTATATCATTCTTATTAGTACTGTACACAAATATAATTGTCAAAAAATGTATTCCTGATACAAGTTATTTCCGTATATCACAGGAATCATTATTGAACATGCACGGCACAGCGTTCTGTTGCCATAACAACGTATGTTTTCACTTGGTCTTTATAAATGTAGTTTAACTATTGCAAAGTTTAAGATGTAACGCAGCATAACGACTGAGGGACCAGCACTTCTTATGGTTTTCCTTCCTTTCAATATTGCAATAAAAAACAAAATCGTGAGATACGGGTCATGCACTCCAAGATCACGACAGCTTCTAAACGCTAAATGTCAAAGAACAAACCGACCATGTTTCCAGCGACAATGATAACGTTACCGTCCTTAACGATGTAAGAAAAATCAAGGTGACAATGAGGAATAAATTACGCCTATAGCGTCTATGTAAAAAATTGTATACCCATCCTAAGGTTAAGCTGCCTGCAAATAAAGAATGTCGCGTGGGTACGGCCATGCAGCGCACTTGGTCCCTGGTAGAGTAATGTCACTTTTATAATCATGGGGCTTTCAATGGAAAACAGGCGTTAGAGATTGGTGTCTTGGAAACATTTTTAGTTTTGATCCAAGAATCTGTAATTCAGCCGCACAGTAAATTGGTCCAAGTATTTACTATACAAACAGAACATTACACACTTAATGTCTCTACTCACAGCTTTTACGTCTAAAAACATCCTTGTCCAAGATCGAGTGTACCACGAAATGTCGATCATACAGTAAGTTACTACGAATAATATGACCGGAGCATCATGAGGGTATACTCAGTGCCGGATTAAATCAGCGCGGGCCCTGTCGCAAATTATGGGGCCCTTGAGCGAACTTAGAGAGACGGGGTGGAACAAGGAAAATGAAATGCTTGGCGATTGAAAAATGAAGAGCGGAGAGGTAGCGGTTGCGTCAGTGCTTATGAAAGCAGGACTGTCAGTGATTGATTGAAACTAAAAAGTTGGGAGGGCGGATAACGGCGGCTGCCGAGTGCTCTTTTCCCCAGCACAGTTTCTACTGAAAGTATAATATACGGTATTCCACTTAAAAATACATCTTTATTCGGAATATCAACAAAAGGTAAACTCAAATCGCTCATTCATGACAAGCGAGTTGTCACACTGGCCGTGATATAATTGTAGAATATTCTCAGGTTATGGGAACAATTTCGAAGGGGTGATGAGACAAGTCTAGAAAATATATGTTTATGAATTTACACAAATATCCACACAAGAGATGTGTTGCCATATCTGTGTTCGAGAAAGACGGAAATATGGAAAAATACTGGTAGGTCACAGTAGAGCTACCGGTATCTTTGTACGGACACTCTTTAATTCCGTCTTGCCATTTCAAAAATGAAATTGATAGAACACAATTTCGAACGACATAATTATTCACCCATATATATTTTTTTGTTTACATTAGTAACCTAAGGAGATAAAGACATTGTGCAGTCAGTAATGGCGGTTTGTTGGGTCAGTAGTAATAAATTAATTGTTTTTTTTTCTTAATAATAATTGTATTTCCATATTTTATTCAAATGAATCAAAATTTCTGATAGTTTAATGTATGGTACGTTTTGAATTCTACGATTAACGCACGTATTATAATTTTGAGATCAATTGCCACATCTCTATCCGTATATGTTATTATTATGCGCCTTTCAATGGAAAACAGCATGTTCCTACCCAGCAGACGCAATCTGTTCAAAAGAATCCGCAGTAGGTCAATGAAGCATTTAGTTATCCGCCCATACCCATGGGTGGATGGGCTGGTGCTTGTTGAAATGTATCTATTGTATAAGTGAAATAATCTATTATGGTGACATGTAGTTCATTGTCATTGATCAAAATCCGGCTCATTGTGTATGTTCAGCGACTTGAAGTGAGACGTTTTGCTGGCTAGCATAAAAGTAAGAGACCAATCCCAAATGTTTTCTACTTCATAATGAGGATGATCACACTTGAATCATAGGATTGTGCCAACACTGTATTTCCGCACCCAAAAAATTATCCTACAAGAAATCATCTATATATAGTATAGTGAAATGAGTAAATAGTATCTATGTATAGTAAGAAGTACCTGAAAATAGTTCTTAAATATAGGTACATTATGTGACAGGTACTAAGATATTTTTATGTGTTATTTGAAGTGATTCTCAGTGATCCAGCGTGCCTCTTAAATTTTCAGGTAGCGAATTTACTAAAATTTTGCCATTGTATGTTAGACATGTTTTAAATAAAGTTTTGAAATTTGATGTTTTTGAATTATATACTTTGCATACTGATCAAGCCATGAGTAAAATACAATGTTAACATACGTCATTTGGAATAATAAAACTTACTTATATTCCATAGCATGGCTCAAAGATTCTTCATTCATAGATACAAGTCACAGTCTCATATGTATATAAATTTGTATTTCAAATTACGCCTTAACATGTGTTAGAAGTTGTTCGAAATGTAAGGTGGGCCGAAAACTGTAAAATATGTTTAATATAAAAGCCTATTGAAACCAGTTTTTGATGTGTGCGTCTTGAAAAATGATCTATGTGCTCCGAAAATACTTCTTGACTACCTCTATAGGAGGAGATGCCATTATTTAGAACATTCTTCTAAAAAGAATATCAAAAAAAGTGTAATTAATTATTACTTATCTGTGTGATAGAAGAAAACTCTTCCGTCATTTTAAGCTACATATGTATCGAAATATGTCCGGATTAAATGAAATTGGCTAGCTTTGGCTATCCAATTCATACTTTTGTTGATCTAGTAAATGCTCTAATCATTTCTTCACAGTAAATTAAGGTTGAGGCCAAAGCTCGTTATACTCAGTTTACTGATATTTGTATGGTTGTCCATTAGTCCAGGAAATCAAGTTGTATTTGAACTAAATTCAAAATGTTTTAAAGACAAAAGATTTGGGAACTCATGCTGCTTGTATTCTGTATCGGACCAACAGATTTTATTCTCACAACAGCATCACACAATTTTCAGGTTGCTGTAAAATCTGGTTAATTTGCTTCTCTATGTAACTTGTGTTACCTTTCCAACAATCTTAAAATAATGACATACGAGGATCATAAAACACTTGAACATTTTTCAATTCGTAGCACTAGCTTTTGGATCCTGTCGACAAAGAACGATGCCGCCTGACCATTAGGCCATTTAGTAACTGTTTCTTTTCCAAGTTATATCCATCAAGAAGTTCTTCAACTTTGAAAAATATAAAAGTCTGACGGTGCTGAGCCATGACTGTTTCTAGGATGATCCAGTGATTGCCAATGAACCTTGTCCAGTCCTCTGCGTTCTTGCCGCGACGTGAGGCCGAGCGTTGCCGTGAAGCATAATGACGCTGCTAGAAGGTAGGCCCCGCCGGTGGTGAATAGCGCGCCTAAGCGTAATAATGTCTCATCACCTTTCAGCATTTATAGCAAGACAAACTTTTTTCCGTTTAAAAACTACTTACTCAGAGCACCTCACAACAGGGGGGGTTTCTGAGTGACATGGCGACAAAGTGTAACTACCCAACCAACACCGACACCAACAAATACGTGACGATGGTGTAGTGAAAGACTGGCCAAGAGTGTCAGATTTTTAACGAACATCACGTAATAGGATGCGCGGGCACCATACGCAATCTTTTCTTACTTCAAAATGCTCTTTGTACAGTTGTATTCATAAAAAAAGCGTACACGAATTAGAATGAGAGGAAACCTTAACCTTATTTGCGTAAAACCGGCTTGTCTAAATGATTGTTTATTGGAGGTTATCACACGTCGTAGATTGTCAAAAATGCAAAGCATTGACGTCGGTGTAATTCATTTCGAAAATGCGTGGTGGTAACGTTTGATAAACTTTGACAGAAGAAAATAAAAATGCCTCGTCAGTTGTCTGAAGTTGAAAAGGCTCAAATTGTATCAAGAATCGAAGAAGGATGGTCAATCCGTGCTGTAGCGCAGTTGTATAATAGAAATAAAAAAACCATATTGAAAATTAAGCAACGCTGGGAACAGGAAGATTCCCTAAAGAGGAAAATTGGTTCAGGTCGTCCCAAACTTACCAACCCTGAAGAGGATGCTGCTTTTTTGGGATATTTAAGAAATAATCCATTTGCAACTGTAAGGGATGCTGTTATTGATACAGCATTTCCTGCCTCCCAACCTACCGCCATCAGGAGAGTAATGAAATCTGAACTAAAATGTCACCCTGCTGCGAAAAAAAATGTTTCTTAACGAAGAACGGCGACAATCAAGGATTATTTTTGCTTGAAATTATATATACCGCAATCCTCAATTTTGGAACAGGGTCATTTTTACTGATGAAAAGACGTTCCAGTCGACTTATAACGGCCAAATTCGTGTTTACCGTCCAAACAATACCAGGTTTGAAGAGCAATATACTAACCCCCTCAATTCTAGACCTGGTCGTTTCTCTGTAAATGTATGGGGCTGGATAAGTGTTCATGGACTTGGTGTTTGCTGGCGAATAGAGGGAAGATTTAATGCCGGAAATTACATTAACATTTTAGAAAACATATTGTTACCAAGTGCTGAGCAAATATATCCCAATAATACGTTCATATTTCAACAAGATAATTGTCCAGTTCATACGGCCAATGCTGTAACCCACTGGTTTCAAACCCGTAATGTGGAAGTGCTGCCTTGGGTCGCTTATAGTCCCGATATCAATCCAATCGGAAATATTTGGGGTATAATCGTAAAAAAAATATATAATCGAAATTTTAGGCCACAAAATTCAGAAGATTTATGGGAAATAATACATGCGTGCTGGGAAGAGCTTGATCCAAATATTGTATCAAATATAATTCAGTCAATTCCGAATAGACTGGCTCAAGTAATAGAAAAACAGGGATATATGACCAAATATTAGATTTTATTTATTCTTGTTAATCGTTTTTTGTTTCTATTGTAATTTTTATAAACCTGTTAAGATGTAAAATAAAGAAATACATTTTTGTTACTGTATTGAACTAATGCCCGACGCCCATGCTTTGCATTTTTAATAACCTTTAACATGCGATAAGCCGGTTTTACGCAAATAAGGTTAATGTTTCCTCTCATTCTAATTCGTGTACGCTTTTTTTATGAATACAACTGTACTATCTGCATCAATCTGGACGTTATTTAAAGTATGAGCTCTGGCTATTAGCTTTCAACATGTTTGAGCAGAATAACTTATCTGATGTAAATATCAGATATAAGCAAATTTAATTATTAAAATTTACTTAAAATATAATTTGTAGTATCTTTGATTAAACTGCACCTTATTGCAAGTACATTGGACACATGGTCTTAGCGTTTAGTGGAAATATTTTAAACACGTCTTCGTCAATTTTGACAAATGTCTATCTTTAAGGGAATGAAAGGCGAAAATGGAAAATTTTCTTGCATTTTGCTAATAAAAAATAGTGTACAAAAGTAAACTTTTATATTCAGCGATATATCTGCCTTGCTTGGGTTATAATATGATTGCACACCTGGTTATATAGCATTCACTGACCTTTGGTAAGGTATAGTTATCGATTCTACTATAAACCCCTAAGGTCAAATAAGTGCATAAAATAGACGTATGAATAAACGCGTAATTGAAAACAGCTAATAAAGGGATACGGGATACGTGCAGGTGCTTATGTATCGAAATATGGGATTATCAAATTATAAACTGTTATATATATTGTTATATAATTTGTAGTGGAACTCTTATCCTGTAGTAGAATGCTTAATCACCTATATAGGTGTGGCTGAGGTACCTTTTATTATCAAAATATCTACATATTTCAAAATAAGGAAAATTTCGGCATAAAATGAAGCTTCCTTAACAATTTATTTCAACAGAAAATTTCCTAGTGCATAGGTCACAAGTCTTCGAATGACCACATAGTAGGCCCCTTTACGCTTGTATCCGCAGGCCGTTGTTCTTCGCGAAGCGCAAGATGCTTCTGGACCCTGCCCATATTATACTTTGTAGTTTCAAGTCAATATAGTCTACCTGTGGTACTGGCGGCCTGAAATGTGGAAGTCTTCCCTTGATCACCACAGTACCCACAAAGTGGATCGTTGATATCCTCCGTGATATGCAGAACACCTTAACGCACTGTGATCAGTTTGAGAGTCCAACCAGCAGTCTCAAATCACTCCTATCGACTGAATCTGAAAAAATTTTTAGCAGGGTCCGCAGTTCATTCTCTTACCTGCTGGAGCTGTGCGGTCAGATTTCTCTACCTCGGAAATTGTTGATTTCGTATGCCTCTTGTAGTATAGCCCTAATTCTGTTTGCAGCTAATCCAAGGCCTGTTTAAAATCCAAGAACTTTCACTGGGTCCGGGACTTGCAAGACTATGTGCCATCCCATCTCGTTACCACAGAGTAGCCCAATGACAGAGGTTTCATTCCCGCACAATACCCAGTGCAATTTTCAGCGGCTGACAGCTAACAGATCGCGTAGAATAGATCCCGGGCACTTGCCTGGCACAATACATCAATAAGACATGACAAACATGCATAAATGTCATGTCGTGCTACGTTTGCCCTTCCTCCGAACGGAACAAAATGCTGATCATGTTCTGGGAAAATTTTGGAGTTCTCGAACAATTACGTCGTGACGGACTAGAGTCTTCGTAATGGGAGAGTCCAGAAACGTAGGGTTCTAGGTCCACAAAATTAATTCCAGCTATGAACCTAGAAAAACTATATCGTCTTTATATTTTGCTTTGTACTTAAATATTGATGTGTGACAAAATCTGTGTATGGATTTTGAAACTAGTAGATGATAACCCCGAATACTTTAAACCTACTTTAATTCCTTATCAGTTCAGTCCGTTATTTTGTATTATAGTGATTTTATATTCTAGGGTTGCAAAATTCTCATAAGGAGCTACAAAATAAGGAATCACATGACCCTCCATTCCAGCTCAGCCGCCACTTAAAATTTTCAATCATTATTTTTATGTTAAAACTTAGCATGCATCGATCAATTTCACCACTCTGCGTTTTAGCTTGCTAGCTGCCCTACAATATTTTTTTTAGTATTTTCTTGCTACAGAAGTGAAATATTACGTACTTTATTCAGAAAAAAACAGTTAAGCCATTTTCAAACTATCTAAGGGGTGAAGAACGTTTTCTGCACTGTTTTTTTAAATCAACTATTTCAAGAAATCTAAATATATCCATAAAACTTGTGTGGTTTTCACTATAAAATTTGCAAATATGAAACTAAGTAGATTTACAATATTGCCGCCACTCAAAAATCTAGGATAAGGAATCTGCAAGATAAAACTAAAATGTTACGCTCATCCCTCAAAACGTTGTCTAATTGACTTTTTTTACGTGACCATTTACAATTTTGAAAACATCATAATCATGACAGTAGAACATATGCCCGCCATGATTTTTTGACCACCCTCCTCTCCCGCAAACCAATGGCCCTCAGACCCAATTACGTCACTGAACAGATCAGTAATGATGATGACCTCCGCCTTGAAATATTTGCGGAAACGAATGGAGTCAAGTAGGTTGACTCGCTACTTCCCACAGAACCGTATCTATATATACATTTCTTGTGCTTGAATTGATGAAACATTGTTCAAGAACATTCTCTGAGCTGAGCAGAAAGTAGAATAACGACAAAGATGAATTTTAGGATTTTTTCAGGCGAACTTTTGAACTACGCTCAAAAATGACCAGCAACTCCAAAACCTTCGAAACACCTAGATTATGACGTTCTCGAATGAATATCAGCGAGAGTGTTGCTACTCCGTAAATATACTGTATCATTACGACGTATCCAGCGAGGCCTGGCACCCACAATATTGTGTTCTGATGCTATGCTGTAACATAGTCCAAAGCCTTCCTACATTTTAGAACATTAGGCTTAGTTCAGAAGACGCGCGTCGATGTGGCGCAGGCTTGTTGGGTCGGTGTTCAGATGACAAACGTACAAAATTTGTGCATCAGTTTATTGTTTAGTCAGCGAGAATGGATGTCGAAGAAGATATTTCTGCTTGGTTAACATACAGATGAATGAAACGACCTAAACGAGAAAAGGCATACTAGGTTTACCATCGACGCGGGTATTGAGATACCCTGCATCTACAGGGTGTTCCTTAATGATATGCAAGTATTTAAGGGTGTCAATCTACATGAACAATTAATGTTAGTTTGCTTGATAAACTATGGTCCAAAAATGTTTCCTTACAAAAACTAGGGGTGTTGAAATTTTGGGAAAAAAATGGAAATCATTTAATATTTTCAGAACCGCTTCAGATATTTCACTGATATTTAGTACGTAATGAAAGCTAAAAGAGTTGCATATTTTTCAATCAAAAAATAATTTTTAGCTTTAACAGTGGCGTGCGTGCGGGTATTGACTTCGATATTTTTTAAGAAAGAAATGGTACGCCAATTGTTTTTTGCCTAATAAAAATTATTTTTAAATTCCGCGGTCAAATTAAAACAAATGGTCTGTCTTGAATTGTTTTCCTTTGATGCTCCATTTTTGAGTGGAAAAAATAAAAACCGTTCTGTTGTCTAACTTGCAAAATTATTATTAATTTAATTGGAAAAATTAAACACATCAGGGGTAATGAACAACAACAACTGACAACATAAACATAACATTTAGACTAACAAAATGATTACAAAAATTGTTGAAAATCTTCACTTAGTATGCATGCTTCCGCCCTCCTTCTCATGGAATTGCGCACTCGTTGAAATATCCCTGGACTGTTTTTTATTCTATCACAAGCTGCGACTATTCTTTCTCTTAATTCCTCTACAGTATTAATGAAACTTGTGTACACTAGTGTCTTAAGATAGCTCCACTTAAAGAAATCTAAACTGTTGAGGTCTGGAGACCTTGGTGACCATTCTTGGTGCCCACCGCGGCCATTCCAACGATTTGGATAAACAGTTTGTAAATAATTACGAACCGCTACACTGAAATGCGCTGATGCAACATCATGCATGTACCACATATTGTTTCTTATTACTAACGGAACATCATCAAGCAGCAAAGGCAACTGTTGTTGAAGAAAATTGAGGTAAGTCTGTCCGTCAAGTCGTCCCGGCAAGAAGAATGGGCCAATAAAGTGGTTGCCAATAATTCCTGCCCATACGTTAACCGAAAATTGGTGATGGAAATGGGTTTCGGTTACGGCATAGGGATTTTCTTCTGCCTACAAATGATTATCGTGAAAATTCTGAATGGCATTTCCAGAAAAAATAGCATCGTCCGTGAACAGAATCATTGATTCAAATTGCGGATTTTGTGTAATTTTTTGAATATACCACTGACAAAAAGTCTCACGCCTTGGAAAATCAATGGGAAGTAATGCATGTACTCTTGAAATATGGTAAGGATATAACGAAAATCCACTAAAATTCTCCAAACAATTTGATGGCAAATATTTAAGTGTCTAGCGATCTTCCTCGTACTCGTTTCAGGACTTCGACTTCGTGCAGCACTGCTTCCTCAATTTCAGGTTTTCTCACACATAGAGGTCTACCTTCAAATGTTCCTTTTCGGACAGAACCAGGTTCGACTATCAAAGCACGATCGGGATATCTCTGGTGATAAATCCGTCTGGCTTGCTCACCATTACCGTCGGCATGGCCATATACGCATTTCCGCCATTTCTGCATTTGAATAATTCACCATTATTAACAATAGTGTAAAAACTAAATAATGAAAAAGATGTCACAGCGAACAGATTTGAATAACAGAGACTTATCAGATCTCAAAAGGCAGTGACATTCTCCAGAGCAACTAGATATTTATTGCTAAATTGCATTCTTCAATTATTACATTTATTTTCTCGGACAATAGAACGGTTTTTATTTTTTTACTCAAAAATGGCACATCGAAGAAAAACAATTCAAGAGAAATCATTTGTTTTAAATCGAACAAGGAATTCAAAAATAATTTTTATTTGGCAAGAAACCGTTGGTGTATCATTTTTTTCTAAAAAAACATCAAAGTCAATACCCGTACGCACACCACCGTTAAAGCTAAAAATTATTTTTGGATTGAAAAATATGCAACTTTAACTACGTACTAAATATCAGTAAAATATCTGAAGCGGTTCAGGAAATTTAATTAATTTCCGTTTTTTTCCCTAAAACTTCAACACCTCGAGTTTTTGTAAGGAAACATTTTTGGACCATAGTTTATAAAGCAAACTAACATTAATTTCATGTAGATTCGCACCCTTAAATATTCGCACATCATTAAACACCGTGTATACATACATATAGTGGCGTCATACGCGCGTGCTTTTTCTGACGCGCCTTTCCATGTGAACAGTATTTTGAAAGCTAGAGTCAGGTGAACGCACATCATCCTACAAGTTTATTACTTGGATTGACATCTGGGCATCCGAGCAAATAGTTATTCGTCTTCTAAATGGGGACAAATAGTCCGTATGTTATTCTTATCCATAGGAATAATACGAGTACTACCTTTGCTTTTCAAAATTCATTCATTCCTGAAACCACCGCAGCAAGGTTTGTTGTAGGTGTTCAACACTTGCGATTAGACTAGTTTTATCTTTCTCTGTTCTAATTTTTGTCGTCCACGGTGCCTCCACATTTTTATGTTTGAAATTATGTAACACCCATATCACTCAGGGTTCTCGAGACACCGCCTGCCTATCAGGCAATCAAATGATGATTTTTAGTCAAGTACACCTTCAGAATATTTTAATATTCTATCCCATTATACCGGTCCCATCAATATCGCAAATCACCGTAGATTATGCAAGGATCATTAATGAATATAAGGATTACATAGTTCAGCCATTCTTTTTCCTGATTTGGTTAAGAATTTGGGTTCCTGGTTCACACGTTATACACAAAAAGTATAGCAGCTTCTTCGCTGTCAAGTAGAAGACAAGAACTTGAAAAATAATGTATACTGAGTGACAAAAAAAAGTAAACACCTACGTAAGTTTATCCGATTTTAATAAATTTTGGCAGTGTCCCTTACTAGTAAAATGATTCAATTTTCAGATTGATTCGTCAACTGATGGCAGGAGCTGGTTCAATAGTGTGTTGAGGATCCACCATTTCTTAAACAATCATTGACACGCCTGAGCATCGTGGTGATAAGGTGGTCGATATCCTGTTGGGGTATCTCATTCCAGGCTACTACAACTTCGTAAGTAGGAGCTGCTAAAGTCTGTGGAGGGTGTTACAAATTCAAGAGCCTGTGACCTATCATGACCCAGACATGTTCAATTGGAGATAGGTCAGGCGACCGTGGTGGAAAGGGAAAATGGTTGATGCGATGTTGATCCAAAAATGCTTGCATTCTAATAAACATACGTAGGTGTTTACGTTTTGAAGTCACTCAGTATACTAACAAATCTGTTAAACCTTCAACTGTGGTAAGCTTATGTTGAAATAAATACTAAGTCGATGTTTTTGTTTCACTTAGAAGACTATAATTACCTACCCGACAATGTCACAGAATGGTAGACCATGAGTCTTTAACTCTAGATTTCTAGTCGTAACTGATAGAATCTTCTCCACACGCCGCATTGTCAACATATACATATTATGGCCTCCTTCTCGGTACGATAAACCCGGATTGCGGATGGCAATACTTGGACACCCTTTAGGGCTTGTCGGAATTCAAACAATTGGAGCAGTCACTGAGAAGAAGCTAGGACATCAGATAAATTGTTGTAAACAAGAATCAACTTTTTACTTAAATATGTACAGTAGAAAAAAAGCTATTTATAACTACGGTATCAGTAGATATTGTCCTAAAAGGGTTGCTAATGTTTTCCAGTCGGTAGGAAGATCTTTTCATCCTCGCATTATCGGGTGTTAAAGACAGAACCTAGTTTTGGGTCGATATCTCTCCGGACCAATGATTGCTAAATACATGGAACAAGGCTGTATTCGGTAGGTTATAGTCCCAGAGTCATATTTAACATCTGTAATTTATGCAACTTTTGAATAGAACGTTAATGCCGGTAGCATGGTGAGTACTTAGTATACCCTCCATGACAGTGGATATCCCTGTTTAACACGGTCGTTCAGAGATGCCGAGGAACTGTGGTTTCCTGCTGCTTTACGTAGAGGTGGGTAATACAGTAATTGACGAAACTACTCATATGTGAGGTATCATCTTTATTTTTTGCACGTCACAATATTTCAGTTGTTCAATAGACCCCTATTATCTTGTTTACTTCCCGTCTTCTGTCTCCATAGACTAGAACTAACAGATGCTGTCCAGCATATGAGAGAGTTTGTCATTAATGTGAATGTTTGCCTGAAATGAAGCTTAAATTATATGAAGCCTAGTAGAGATATTACGCATCCTACATTATATGGTTGAACAAGAATTCATCAAAAAGGTGAAAAACTTCCACTGATGATAATCTACTCATTTACAAATTACCTAAAGAAGTGCGTTGATGATCCCGATAAACCAAAGAGCACGAAAGAGATTTTTTACAAGAGGAGAGCGGTAATTACGGGTTAAAAAACATCTCAACTAGTTCCGCTGCTAATTGGCAATAATTAGGTGAAACCATAATGTAGCACATTACTTTCCAGGCGAAATATGTAAGCTTACATGAAATTTCAATATAATGGCAAGTATCGTATGTGCTTTGGGCAACAGATTGATTCACAAGTCGACATAACTTGGGTAACATCGATGAGAATGTGTATTTAGCGTTTCATTTAGGAAGTTATTAAGACGCTTTTTCCCAGCAATGGCCTAGCATGTCCCATTTTCAAGTACCCGCTCTTTTTTATAATGCGATCTTTGAAATCATTAGGAGGTATCAGTGGGATATCTATGGAGATTTAAAAGTCATAGGTATATTGCTAGGACTTCAAGGGGGTTTTACAAAGTATTGCAGTTTTTTATGTCTATGGGACAGTAGGGCAACAAAAATAGTACAGTAGAAAGGATTGGCCTCATAGAATTTCTTTTGAACTTGGTACTTCAAATATTAAATATGCCCCCCTTGTTAACCCAAAAAATGTGCTGCTACCGCCTTTCCATATTAAGCTTGGACGAATGAAAAACTTTGTCAAAGATAAAGGATAAAGAAAGTAGCGTTTTCCAGTACCTAAGAGAAATATTTCCCCAACTGAGTGATGCAAAATTAAAAGAAGGCATATTTACTGGATCTCAGATAAGGAAGCTCCTAGATGATCCCCGTTTTCAAGAACAATTAAATGAAAAGGAATTGGCAGCTTGAACGTGTTTTATACGTGTAGTGGAAGGATTTTTGGGCAACAAGAAAGATGAAGACTATGAAAGCAATATAGATGAACTGTTTAAAACCTATGAATTACTAAGGTGTCGCATGCCGCTAAAAATACATTTTCTGTACTCCCATTTGAATTTTTTCCTGGAAAATCTGGGTGCAGTAAACGACGAACAAGGAGGAGGTTTCACCAGGCGCTCAGGACGATGGAAACAAGGTACCAGGGATGCTGGACCCCATCTATGTTAGGCGACTACTGTACGTTTTTAAAAAGGGATGGTGCTACAGAACACAAAAGGAAAAAGTGAACGTTTTTGTCGCTGTATTATATTGTATTGTATATTGCGCAATATATTCATTATTCACATAACAACCAATCCTCAGTAATGTTTTTGCATAGATTCCACATGTTTTATATGTTTATATTAAATAAATATATGAGATTGTAAAAATGTCTCCTCCACTTTTTCTCCTGATAACAAAAAACTGTACGTGCTACAGTAATTAGCTCATCATTTTCAGATTTAGGACTCCAAAATTCTTCGAGCCTATTTTCATCAATGTTACTTTACAAACGTTTAAATTTGTTGATCAGCGATTATTGGTCATCGATTAGATCTACTCCCTTCAAAGGTGGAGTTGTTTGAGAATAAGTGTCACCTTCATACTAGGACAAGTATAGGTAAAAAAATATTATGCAATGTAGACACTCCAACGCATGCAGGATGTCCCTCTATAAATTGGCCCTCTCTATCTCTGCATGACCGTATAGAATAAAAGCTTTCTACAAGCGCTATAGGATCTTATATGGAGTTTTTCACACAATGCTATGTAATAAAATTGTATTTTTTTACATCCTGTATATTTTCAGTGGAAATGGTGCCGCTGTTTTTCTGATTCCGAATATCATGGGTTGTCTTACTTATTTTTATTAGTTTAGTCAAAACTTGAATTTTGTGTGTCATTTGATCATATCAGGAAGACTGGAGGAGAGTAAACTACCTAAAGCAAGACACTTACTCGTATGAAGCCAATACTGTCGTGGCTCTTGGACGATTTTAATTTTTATACCAATCAAAAAGTGTGCGTTCAATTTAACCTACTATATACTAATGCAGCCGCGGAATTAACATGTCATGATTGCTATTGCTAAGTTATATAGTATTTTGCCGATCCGATCTTTGAACTACTTAAGATGAAGAAATCTTTCCTGGTGTATTCTTTATATACCGAAGCAGCCGCGCAGGCAAAAGACTCAATACCAGGGCACCGCGACTGCTATTAGGAGCTTAAAGAAACTGTTAATCCGATTTTTGAACCGCCTAAGGTCAGAAGAACTGGGAATAGCCTCCTCAGGTACGTTGTACCGCAATAATAATAATAATAATAATAATAATAATAACAATAATAATAATAATAACTGTCTGTTAGAGAAGAGTTATCGATCAGTCGGAAAGCCCTCTTCAGGAAAGGAGATGGTCCGTCGGTGCGAAAGGGTCCCGAGACTGTTCGTGACAGCTCTCTTCTGAACAGCATCAAGCATGGATAATGTAGTCGAGGCGGAAGCACCCCAGAGTAAAGTGGGAAAAGTACTTCTTACCCTAAACAACTAGTCTAGCTTTTTTCCAGCAGCTGCTGCTATTGACCAGATATGCTCGAGCCAGAACAAGTCCTTGGTGATTGGGACTCCGACCAGCCGAAATGAACAACTCTTTGGTAGAACTCGGCCATCAGCGAAACCAGATGGGTGCTAGAGAGCTACTTGTTAGTACAGTACAGTCTTTTGGAGACATTAAACTGTATTATACAAATCTCAAAACATCTGTGCAAAGTATTAATTCGCTTCTTTTCTCAAAGAGAGCCTTGCTTTTTGCAAATATTACATTAAAATCCAGCGGTTTGATAAAATAAGCTGATCCCAGCTTCCGTTTTAACCCAGCATAACTTTCTAGCGGTGACATCAGTTAAAACATATCCCAATATAGAAACTAGTCTGCGTAGCCAGATCTGGATGTCTCGATTGCAGAATTATCATAAACCTTCATCGTCTAGATTTTTCTAAATGAGAAAAAGGCAGTTGCTAAAAATACGAGTATCTGCTGAAACGCGATTGTGACCTATATTGTATGTTTAGTTCACCTTCAATCAACTTAACAAGTAGAACCTTCGCTTTGTGTTTATTGTAATTATTCTTGACATCAAATTGTCAGTATGAATATTATGCAAAAATATTTAATACTCGTAGAACGGTCGTGTCGAACATGTCATACATGAGTATGGGTTGCTGTATGATTGTACTCCTTTATATGGTCATGGGAAAAGAAGAAAATTGACATCAGCAATTTGACCTACTATTGGAATGTCTATCTAAAATATTAGTTTCACTGTAATAAGGATATGTGATAGGTATACTCGTATATAGTGTGTGCTTTAAATAGTTAACCTGTACATAGTGTACTGGAAAACAGTACAGGAGAGTGCTCCAAAACGATTTTTCCTTTGATGTCGGATAATCTCATCAATACAGCAACATAAATAAAGCAAAAACTGTATAATATGGTTCTGACCTACTTATATCCTGATAAAAAAGTATACCTCCGTTCACGAACTTTAACTATAGACTTCAGGTATCGAATAGTAACTAATTCTGTGCGCACACATTTTCTGTAAGTTCAAAGGAGTTATTCCGGTAATGGGCTTTTTATATTAGCATTATGTGTATGTTGCCAAGGCAATTTATAAAGAAACTGAAAATACATTATTAATAATTTACAAGCACGTGTATTCTAAGAAACATGGCTTAGAAAAATGGGTCCACAGATGTCGCTTACCTTTCACTTATATCTTTTATACGTATATCGACAATTAAAGTTTAATACGCGACAGACATGGACCGGACATATGCTATATATGCTTCCTACTTTTGATGCCAAACAGATGACATTTTGCATATCTTCACTGTACAGGCAGTGTAAAGGTGGTTACCATTACAAAAAATGGTGACACTGGACTAACTGAGTCGCACGCATTGATATGAGCCATTATTTTCATAGTGTTTTTGAAACTGTATCATAATGATTGATATTTTCAAAGAACAACTGAATAATCTCAAAAAAAGTATTTCTTCAAAGCAAGCTTTGATTTAGCTGTTAACAAAAATAACTGAAAATTGAAGAATATTTTCTTTGAGCTGGAAGCCGAGAATCAAGCTGTTTCGTCGCAAGTTTTCAAAAACGAGCTTGTTCACCCTGTTCCCCTTTTGCTGTTGAAATGGAATAAGCTTTCATTTGAAAACTTGAGACAAAAGAGCTTCGTTCACTTTAAAGTATGAAACGGCATATTTCCAATTGGAAAAAAATATTTTCAGGTTCTTAGTTCGTCTTCTCGACTGCTAAATAAAAAGTATTTTTGTTCTTGAAATGTTTTTTCATTTAATTATTCTTTATGTGTTCGTATTTTCGATGCTGAATAAGTAGTTTAGTAATTTTGGTTTAATTCACATGTACGGTGAGGTTTAAATTTGGCTGATGTCGTAATGTTTAGGAGAGAGAAGCGTCCAATATGTATGTGTTAGAAAGAGTGCGCCGATGACATCCGTGACCTCGTACGCGAGTTGCTAGGCAACAAGGTGCTTCTATTTCTTCCTAACATACGCAGTGCACGCTTCTCGTGTTTCTCTGTCGTACACATTACGAAGTCAGTGTTATTTGGTTTTCAGTGTAGGTATAACAGACGATACGGTTATTATAGATAGTCAACTACCTTAATCGCCAGACCCTATAAGCGTTGTGTTTGTCAACTCCATGGGCTTGCAACATTTTATTCCAGGCTTCTCATGACCACCAATCATCAAATCGGCTCCATGTCGTCATAATATTGCATTTGGACGTCCACCATATTGAATTTAGGATGATGTCGTCTTGCTTATTGTGTTTCTCTCATCTATCTCTTTCATTTAATATGCATATCATGGGGCTGACTGTGGAAACTTCGAAACGCTTTTCCGACAGCCATCATATTGCATTTAGAATGAAGTTACTTTGATTATTACGTTCCTCTCCTTATGCCCTTTCATTTGATACCTATGCCATATGAGCGACTATGGAAGTTATAAATCTCCATTTTGTGGCGACCGCCATATTGGAATTGGAGTAAGGTCTCATAGCTGATCGTATTTAAGTCATAAAATACTTTCATTTGATACATATATTACAAGCGTTACTATGGAGATGATAAATCGCCATTGTGTGATATATTGGACTCAAAATGACTGCTTTTAGTTTTTTCTGTATTGCTACGCAAAAAGAAACGTGTAGATAGGATTTCAGCTCATTTGGCTAAAGTTAACTGGTTCAAAATTCATTTCCAACATTTGTCCTACACTGACGGGTCAAGTCAAATGAAAGCTTGTAAAGAGGCAGGATTCTAGGCAAAAATTCCAAATAATACGTCACCGCCACTGAATCGATTCGCAAAATATGAAGAGTTTTTGTTGTTACTATGTCAGTCACTCAATTGTAAGGTTTAAAAAATGTTCGAGCGGTATTTTTTCGATATAAAATCATAGGATAGATTAAAATAATTAGCGGTCAATTAGACAAACAAACCGTCAGGCATCAGTGTTTTCATTACGTACCTACGTCTCATAAGCCAGCAAACATCACAATATTAGTAATACTACTTATAGAAGACATGCATCAGACTAGTATAAGTGACACATGCATAAAGGACCCTGTTGATTCCGTATGCGTGACCCTTAGACCAGCTTTTTTAAAAAAAGCCAAAGTTGCCTTTTATCCCGCTCATCTTATAGCTGTTGGTTACAACGCACTACATTCCAGAATAGTTTAATTATAATGCCCTAAAACTTAAGAGCGACCTAAAAAGCAAATATATGACTCTTCCACATTGCTTGTTTCTTTATCATTTCTCGCTTATAACATATTCACTGCATGAAGAAGTAAGAATAATGTGTAGAGTTAAGCCTCTTATCAAATTCGAGTCACCTTTTTGAATGAAATATTCTCCTCTCCGCGAGACGGAGATATTACTATTTCTTTACAGAAATGGAAACAACTTATTAAGAAACGTCTTTCGTGAATATTTTAGTCGTAGTTAACTCATAGTTTAGGTATATCAAGAGTGACCTCCTTATATCTAAAGCAACCACAGTTAACATTTACCTTTGGCCAGTGGCGGATTTAGGAGGGGCGCAGGGGGTTCGCACCCCCCCCCCTAGACGTCTGTCACTTGCTTTTGTAATCTAGCACCATTGTGTTACTTTCTGACATATCATGGCGACAGAGGCCTACTAACTATAAGTTATAGCTATAGCATTGCGATTTTCTGGTATACCAAACGCTGCCCCTCTTTGACATCACTTGCATTTAAATCACAATTCTTACAATTTATACATATATAAGAGTATTGTAACTTGTGACAAATCTAAGTCTAAGTAATATATTAGCTATATAGATTGCACTTAAAAAGTGATTTATGTTCTGTTTCTTTCTCGATAGTTATTTGAAAAGTGTGTATGTTCTTATACTGAATTCTTTTAAATCACAAATACTCTGAGCATTTTCCTTGTTTTTTTTTCGAGCTGGAATTGACCAGATAGAACACGATGGATTTAAGGAGCAATAATAGGATAAATTGTAGAAGTTCCACTGAGGGCGAAAAATTACCAGCCTCAAATATCCTTTGCGCTCCCCCCTAGACGAAATCCTAAATTCCCCTTGCCATCGTCATCAGCACCTTTCAAATACTTTCGACGTCGCTGGTCTATTTATTCAAAAACCTGGAAAACTGAAGAAACAGAGTATTTGAAATGAGTGAAAATTAGTTCCTATTTTATAGTTAATACCTGAAACAATAAGTTGGACATGGTATTAGAGCTGTTCTTACACTACCTTTACCAGCCTTATGTTACATGCATCTTGACACGAATACTAGACTTATTTTACTCACAGTAAATAAATGATATCTGATTCAGACTTATTAAATAAAAGAACCTAAATGACTTGCGGTTGGCTCAACTGGTTGGCTATTTATACTCACAAATGTTTTTGCATTGAAAGAACGCCTGAGAAAGTATGTGGTTGATAAGTGCTTTTACTCTCTTCACGAGCACACTCGTCTGTATTCTTGAGGTATCTGAGGTCCATCGGTGTGCCTATTTTAATTTCAAGAATCTGTTTCTGTGCAATTTGATAAATTTATTGTCCTCCTGTAGTTTCACTAATTGAAGTTATTATTCATTTATTTACGCATTTTATACCTTTTTATCTTTGTCTCAACGTCCTTGTGTCTATTTTGCTTTTGTATTATATATATCTAAAACTCTTTTAACCCTTTCGGTACGGCTTGTCACTGAACATTTTTATTCCTACGGCCTGAGACTTTTACATTGGTCATTGGCCTGCCGTCGGAAATATCCGTCACCTAAGAAAACTACCCACATTTTATGAATTAATATGAGCAAGTTATATTAAAACAATTATTTTATTAGATAAAGTTACAGAAAACATAAACACATTGAACATTAGAACATTAAACATTAAAAAGTAGCCTCTGTGTGATATATTTTGAAGCAAGGGACCACGCATAATCCAACGTCACATTCTGGGCACATATAGCTGGACTCTTTTCTTTTTGCTTGCTTCTGCTTTGTATGGGAACAAACCCAACATCTTCTGGATCCAACCTTAGTACTGCCTGGTTTTCGTGGAACTGACACCGGAAAGTGTCTATTCTGAAGCCTGGCATTGCCCAAATCGCAATGTATAGATTTTACTATGCCATACCTGCAAAAAAAAAGCATTTAGCAAATAGGATCGAAAACTACAAAGAAATCTTTACCTTTCTATAAGTTGAGCAATAACCGCTAGATGAAAATTGGCGAATGAAGTCTTCTTAGTATGTCTTGTGGAAAACATTGCATGTGCGTTTAGCAATGTTATGTTAATCGAATGGAGAAATAACTTCTTATACCATTTCAGACATTTTCGAGTGCAATCTACGCTACTCAGCATCATATCTGATCTGTCGACAGCCCCCATTTGACGGTTGTATTCCAGAACACATAACGGCTTTATTACATTTTCATATGTAGATCGATTTATTTTCGGCAAAGTAACCATTCTATTTTCATGCATACTGGTCAGCATCACAACATCCCGCCGATCTTTCCATTTTATTGCCAATAAATTTTTACTACTTCTCCAGTCAGTATCTCCTTGTTTTAATTTTTTATCAAATACCTACTGGCATATGTTTCCTATTTTGCCTTACAGTTCCACAGGAGTTTGTTTTATGTTGTAACAAAAAAGTTGAAAGTGTAGGGCTGGTGTAAAAATTATCCGTATAAAGAGAATGTCCCTTGTTGAGGTATGGCTCTAAAAGTTTTGCAACAACGGTCCCTAGAGGACCAAGATTATTCTTGTCTTCTGCTTTTATATTAGTGTCTTTTCCACAATATATTATAAAGTCTAAGACAATTCCTGTTTCGCAATCACACAACACGTAGAGTTTAATTCCAAAACGATGTTTCTTGGTCTTGATATACTGTTTAAAACTGAGTCTTCCTTTAAAAAGAATCATACTCTCATCTATAACCAAATTTTGAAATGGATAGAATTGAGACTGGAAATTTTCTTTCAATATATTTAGCACGTTCTCAACTTTGAACAATCTATTACCAGGTGGAGCGATTTCATTATTGGAGAAATGCAAATATCTTTGTAATTGAAAATACCTGTCCCTTGACATATGTTTGCTAAATGCAGGTGAAAGCAGTAAGTGGTTTTGGGACCAATATTCCTTCAAGTTCACTTTTTTATTGCGAGGCATAAGCAACGTCAAATCCAGAAAAACGTAAAATTCGGAACGTTCTAAATGCTTCCAGTTTTTTGCATTTTGTTGGCGTGCATAATTATTTGTTTCATCCAAAATAACATCCACTATGTTTTCTGTGAACAAACTAAGAAAATAGTCGACTTCCTTTGAGTTTTCGTCGAGGTTTTGGTCTTTTACACCGCTATTGGTCGTGTCAAATTCGTGTATTTTCGGTAGAAACTCATTTTTTGTCCAAATTATTTCCAGAACTGTTTGGTGAGTAATATTATCTTCAACGTTTCCTACCTCTTCCTGCTGATTTTCTTGTTCATTTTCCGGTTCCAATTCATCCAGATCGCTCTCAGAGTCCTCAGAAGATGGACAATATTCGCTTCCGCTATCGAGAAAGGGGTCTTCTTCACTAACGTCAGACAAGTAAATATCTTCATCTACCAGACTTAAAATACTATTGACTTCCTCCTCAGTTAAACCACAATATCCGCTACAATCTACTTTACGCCTTTTCGGCCGCTTAGTGCCCTGAGACGAACTGGCCTCCTCGTTTGACATGATCGAACGAACTGACGCTTCTGAAGCTTACGGTACATGGCATGCTACCATGCTCGACTGCCGTCGGATATTTCCGACATTGACGGGTTATTCCGACAGCAGGCCATCCACAATGCGTTATACGTCGGATAAAGTCGTCGGCAGTCTCTCGGTGAATGTAAGTTTTCAAAAGAGTCGGAAATAAATGGCACAAGTGTCATTATACAAAATCACCTTGAACGGATATATCCGTCACCAGGCCGCAGGGCCATATTGCTTCCTGTCGGATATATCCGGCAACCGTACCGAAAGGGTTAATTTTTTTGTTTGTGATAATTTTGCTGATTACCTTATATCTCGATACTCTGTTTGTATATGCTTTTTAACTGGCAGAATATCGTTATTTGTTTTTTATTTTTTATTCTGTTGTATAACAGCTATATTTTAGCGGCATTGTATATTTTATAAAATATTATAGACGTCTGCGTTTCGTTATACCTGCTGACAAGCACATGTAACTTTTTCTCGTATAATGACAAGTCTTATAGCATATCAAATGATCAGCAAAACAATGAAGCTTGTATCTATCTTTTGGAAATGTCCTTGATATGACCTTTTACTGACCTTCAAATATCCTTATAGGGACAAATCAATCGCAGCAACCCAGTTGTACTGAAAATCGTATAAATGACATAGAAATTGTATCTTTTGTCAGATTTTTGGCGTTCTTGACCACTGTGGGTCGTAAGACGCGGTATTAGTTGCAACATTTGCCACCCATCAATACAGTACATTTAATTGAGATGATGTCAGGAAAATCTGCGAATCTGGCGGTCAGTCACAGCTAGAAAGTGACATCGATTTAAAGGAATGTTTGCATTCACACGCATATACATCAAAATGGTATCGTTATAGATCAGGCTAACTAGCCAAAAATGGATCTTAAAGAAAAAATTGGCTTTGAAAATGGAATTTTATTTTATAGAGTAAATATAAAATCCATTCATCTAATAATGTAAATAAACAACTTCGTTGGAAAGCTTTTTGAAAAAAATACTTTGAGTGTATCTAAAAAAAACAAAGTATTGTAAATTAATTGTAGGGGATAAAAAAACTTTAAAATGCGACCCTATTTGCTACAGCGGCTGTGTTGCTGTACGGTTCGTTGAAAAATATTATTTTTTTATGTTAATCACTACAAATGCATCAAATTCTATCGTTTTGAAGTTGTGAATGTATCTTTCAGGAGAAAAATTGAAAATCGTAGATATGTTACAATAACAGATTGACCGCTGCAAACAGAACATATACGCAAAGTCCTTTTTCCAACTTTAGCATTTAATAAAAAGGCTATAAATAATTTGATTTCTAGATAGTGTCAACCTCAGAAAAGAAGTTCCAATGGAAAAACCTTCTTAACAATTTTTTATACAAAATAAGTCATACTTGATTAGTTGGACTGATCTATTATAGAAACAGCGCTGTTTTCTCAGAAGATCGTCACCGAGACTAAGGCGGGCGCACTTTCACTTTCTACTCGGTTAGCTGATGGTAGGAATACGAATTCGATGGAGCGTTGCGTGCTTACAAGGCCAAGGATAAGCCGGTAACAGTCTGCCTGGCTACAATCTTGTTTGATTGATTGCAAGTTCACGGCAAAGGCTTACACACTCATGTAATTTAAGGAATTCACCTCATCAGCTTTTCTGCCTCAATGCTCACATATATGCTATTTGCATTCATCATGAATATCGTAGAGGAAACATTCTCTACAAATTTTGTTTCTAACATTTTTTCATACAATTAATTTTTGAGATATGGGACGGAGAGCGTGCAGTGCTTCATATTGCATCATATTTTTGATATTTTTTGATATTTTTCTTTGATCAAATATTTATTTATATAAAATATATACTTATATAAGAATCAAGAATTGTTCCACCAACAAACTCATATATGTTGCAGAGACCCCATGGGAGTACATATCTAGGGTACAGCTTTGCGAAAAAAACAGAGGATTACATCGAGATTCAGTGGCTAGAAGGATAGTATTACATACCTATTCTGTAATCTGATTTTTTTTTTCAATGCTTTACCCTAGATATTTTTTCGAATTTGGGGTAGTTAACCCTTATAGACACCGAATCACTCTGTAGTCCCCTGGTTTTTCGCAAAGTTATAAAAAATGTCAATTATTCACAACTTTATATTCCTCAATTATTTATAGACCTGATAGTGCGTATTATTTATCGGGAATAACGGATGATCTTGCATATGCTGTAAATAGCTCAGCGCTGCGCGCACTCCACCCTCTTTCTAAAAAACAGTTACTTGTATGAAAATAATGTTATAAAGAATTTTATTCTCTACAATATTTATAATAAATACAAATAGCATTTTACCTATAGGAAGCGATGTCTTTGCAAAAAACGATTTTTGCGACCTTTGTCCTTTGATATCTTGAAACGCGGACACGAGACTTTATGAGACTCCTAAGACAACTTTTATAATAGAAAAATTAAGGTATCTGCAAGCTCTCAATCCGTGGGCTACCCCCTTATATGGCTTATACAGGGTAGGGCAGAAAGACCTCCCCGATTTGGAAACCGTCTAGGTAAAAGTGTACCAACATTGTCCCCAAATTGTAGACACTCTTAAGGAGACGATAATCCAGGGAATTGCCGCCATTCCGCCTAACATGATCAACAGAGTGATGGAAAATTATCGAGAGAGGCTGACTCAGTGTATCAACAAACTGAGTGATGTTAGTTGCAAAATGCATTTACTTAAAATGGCATTATATGTATATGCTTTTAAAAAATAAAGTTTTTTCTACATCTTGATTATTTCAGTCTTTATCGGCTCTCCAAATCGGGGGAGTCTTTCTGCCCCACCCATTATCGGGCTATTTCTGGATGATAGTATAATATTGAAGCTTTGGCTGAATAGGATGCGATTATTTTCTGTCTTTGCGATATAGAGTTTCGATAGCAAATAGAAAGCCAAAAATATTAAAACAACATATATTACAGTAAAAAATGTGTATAAAAAATATTGCTAATTAAGTATACAGGGTACACCAATCTCTCGGATTTATAGACCACATAAAAAAAACTGTATTCTTATAAAAAATTGCGAACCCTTAAATTAGCCAAATGTTTTAGGACACCCTTGATTTACGACGCAAGCGAATATCCACAGCGCATGGGTAAAATATACAGAGCTCTTAAAGTTGGAACTTGCTTCTACACACCAGCATAAATAGTTCATATAACAATATGCAAGTTTTTTCAGTAGCCATACACGAAAGTTCTAAGGTAATCGATCTATTGAGTTCAAAAAAGTCTAAATGGGCCAGCCCGACTCAGCATCCAGTGTGAAATGATACGACTTCATCAATATCCAAAACGGATTTGAAAAAACTGACTTTGTTTCTCTTACATATCAACAACCTCTTTTCCTGTAAGATCGAACCGATCCACAGCTTTGCTGATCACAGCACTCTACATGCAGGAATTCAAAGTGACAAGCCGATCTCTGCCGGTGAGCTAGAGAAAATAAGTCTATCAGCGACTTCCTCGCTGACAAGAGACATGGAGATTATCACTGCTTGGGGTCGCAATAATCTTCCAAAATCTTCCAAAACACTCTACTGTACCTTGATCAACAAGAAGCGCCCTAGCGCTTGTAGAGTTTCGATTTATGGCCGAGTTCTAGCAAAGAGCCGTTCATTTCGACTGGTCGGAGTCCAGATCACCG
The DNA here is from genome assembly GCA_963669975.1 of Acanthoscelides obtectus. Classification (NCBI taxonomy): domain Eukaryota; kingdom Metazoa; phylum Arthropoda; class Insecta; order Coleoptera; family Chrysomelidae; genus Acanthoscelides; species Acanthoscelides obtectus. The sequence continues at coordinate 50,847,014 of CAVLJG010000007.1, read as the reverse complement.
ACGACTTGATCTGGCTCGAACATATCTCGTCAATAGCGGCAGCTATTGGGAAAAGCTGGGGTTAGGAAGTACTTCTCTCCACATGACCTCGTCACCCTGTTCAAGGTCCAGAAAACACCCAGCCTTGAGTATTGCTCACATGTTTGGGGTGGTCCTACCACGACTACATTATCCACGGTTGATGCTGTTTAGAGAAGGGCTGTCCGACTGATTGATAACTCTTCTATAACAAACAGTCTCTGGACTCTAGAATCTAGCACTCTTTTATCGGCACGCCAACGGACTTTGCTCCTCAGAGCTTTCCTCCATGATGCCGCTGTCCTTAAAGTATCGAGATTGTGGGACAAACTACCTGAGGCTTTTCCGAGTCCTACTAAGCTGAGACAGTTCAAAAATCAGTCCAACAAAGTTTCTTTAAGCACCTCATAGTAGCTGAGGTGCCCCTGGTATTTAGGCTTCTACGAGCAAAATATGTTACAGGGCGCTACTTGACATTTCTTATTAAAGGAATAGTGCAATTTCTTTTTACGTTTTCGCTGCTGATTTAGCGCTAATTGGCTTTGTTATTTCAAAGGAGGAGATTGGTGCTAACCTTCATGACACTCAGCATTTACTTGATCTAACGTTAACCTACTATCAGTTATGTATAAAACCGGTAGTGAAACTCGATTTTTCACATACGCAGCAAAAAACCAATGGAAATCACATCTGACCAACTATATGATCAGTAACCTGAAGTAACATCAATATACAATATGAATAATACAAAAATTGATAACTTTCAGATTGTTATGAAGGATTGTCTATACTTTTGCAAACGATTGGGCTGCAGTCTTGCTCCCTTACAGCATCAAATATCTTCAAGAGGTCTTCCTTCTTGCTTTCCAAATCCTCGCTATAATCACAAATAACGTTTCTTAGTTTAATAGCGACATGCAGCGCCTCAAAAATATTCAACAGTTAAGTCAAAAAAATAATTTCCAATGAGAAGACAAACACTGTATATGATTTTTCGTTATCACTACCAAGTGTCAATTACGTACTTCTTAACGAAGTTATCCAAAAGATTCTTTATATTCTCTTCGGAGTTCTTACTCAACGATGCACTAACCAAGAGCTCGCACAGTACTTTATCTTCACAACCATCGTCATTTAACTTATTGAAATAAGATAAAGAGTTGGCTAGTCGGTGTGCTAAATCGTCTTTCGTTTCTTCCGTTCTGTATCTTGATTGCCTGGAATAATCAAATCAGTAAAAAATCAATACCCGCTCAAAAAGTATGGCTGCATTTTTCTATGTTGCATTGAGTGCTTTCGATATTTATATACATAGTCCTGAGTTGGTTCTGTCTATTGCTCTGTATTATCAGCTTAAAGCGTCCACCTCAGCTTCAGATAATAATACATACAGCGCTTTTCAATAAGGTCCCTCCCCACCTTTTTTTCAAATAGGTGAAGTTACCAAGCTAAAATTTGAGGTGATGAAATAATTCCACGCATACTATATTCAAACGTAAAAATAACAGCCGAAAATCGAATATTTCCAGGCGGAGACTGGGCTGTAAATGTTTGTTTTTGTATATTGAATAACTGAACAACCAATCATTACGGTTAAATATCAATGTTCTTCCTTCGAAAGGATCCATTTAAATGTGAAATAGCAGGATATCTGTTGGTACTATGAGCCCCTTCCCACTTCAGTTGGCCCAACTATTGAAATCTTAGTTTTTTTTCATCAAACACAAATAATAAAAATGTAGCAGGGTGTTATAGGTTTAAAATATTAACAATGAATATTTTGATAATATAAAGTAGAAAACACCAACTTTATCATTCCCTAATCAAATTTGCAGCATAAAAATAACACATGTTGCAATTACAGCATATCAACCTATTTTCATTTCAATGCAAAATGTCTATAACGCATAGGTGGCTGTGAAAAATAAAAGCCATGACAATTGTTTTTATTAATCACAGCTGTCAGAATACGTTTAAAAGAGTTTTGGGTAGTTAACAATTTCAAAATGGGTAGAGGAAAGGTTATTAGTGAGAAGATTCGGTTACTGATAATTACATTTTTTAATTCTGAAAAATCAAACTCAGAAATTGCAACTTTGTTAGACTTATCGCGTTACAGTGTGAGAAATATTGTTAGAAGATATAACGTAACTGGTTCAGTTAATATTAAGCCACGATATGTGAAAAAAGTAATATCACACATGCCGACCGAAGAGCATTAAGAAGAATAATCGTGAAAAACAGGCGTGCCAATTATTTACAATTAAGACTTGTTCTGTGGAGTGACGCTGTTGGAATGATAATTTCGAGGTCCACAACTCATAGAGAGGCCCACAAACTGGGATTTAGCACTTGCAAGGTAAGTTTTCCTATAAAAAAAAGTGAAGTAAAAACCCTAAAGTTGCACAACTTGTCTATAGGCCAAAGAAAAGCCACTATTAACTCCACTGCAAAAGAAAAATCAGCTTAGATGGGCTAAAGTAGACAATGGACACCTCAACAATGGTGTGCAATACAATGGAGTGATGAGGCCCGATTCGAAGTTTGTGTTGGTGACAGTCGCAGTAGAGTTATTCGCAAAAAAATTAAGCATTCCATGTTGACTGTCTGAAGAGAAAAGTGAAATTTCCAGCATCCATTATGGTCTGGGGCAGTATGTCATCAAAAGGAGTAGGAAAACTTCATTTTATTGATGGAAATGTGGGTACAAACAAATATTTGGAAATATTAGAAGAGCTTTTACCAGTGATGGAAGAATGTTTGACATCCGGTCAAGATTTTGTGTTTCAGCAAGATGGTGCAGCGTGCCATACCTCAAAAAAGGCTATAAAATGGATGGAAGAAAATAATGTACCACTTTTGGAATCTGTTTCTAGCAGTCCAGATCTGTCACCTAGTGAAACTTTGTAGCGCGAGATGAAAAAGGTTCCACGACAACATCCTGCTCGTACAATCACCGAACTGAGACAAAGCTTCAAGAAATATGGGATTGTTTTACACCAAATTTTTGTCAAAACTTGGTTAACACTATGCCCCAAAGAATTTTAGCCGTAATAAAAAATAAAGGTGATGTTACCCAATGGTAATCTTTCAATTGTTGCTTTGTTAACTTCGCGCATTTATTCGCACATTGTTTATTTGTACAGATGTTCTATTAGTTATAGGTCTAAGTGATTTCAAATATGTATTTTTTACGACTAGAGTGTATCTAAAATGTTTTTGAGAAAATAAATTGTTTTAGAAGTAAATAGTTTCGTCATGTTTAGTTTATAAAGGCATATTTTGGGACAAATCTTGAAGTGGACTAACTGAAGTGGGAAGGGGCTCGTATACCTCAGTTCATATTTGACAGCTGGTCACCACTGTGGCCCCTAGATGTCGTCAATTCTGGCAGCGTAGTAGATGCGGTCTAGTCGCCATTGAGTAAAATAGTAATATAGATTTCGTCCGTCCGACCACAGAAGACCAGCCATAAACAGCTGTTTGGTGATTATTGTTAACTTATCAACCTGGTCTAGGCTTGATCTCAGCTAGAACAACTGACTCAAAAAAGATATAAGATATAATTTCAAAATATTTACATATTAATATTTTATTGTTAGCCCACGAAGAATGGTCCACCTTTGTGGGTCTTACCGTTTATTTGCTACTTATTTTATAGTTACTTTAAGCAAATAAACATTATTATTATTAATATTATTATTATATCGAAATAAGACTGCACAAAATGATGACTTGGCTGCCTAATGCGAACTAAGATATCGCTCCAACATTCAGTTTGTTGTATCACTCTCGCAGTGCTCGGTTCTGGTAACGATGCCATTTGTGCTCTTATTCCGACAGATCTTACATCTCGTATAGGGGACAGTTGCTTAACTTTTGTTCATTATTCTACCTGTGATCAAGCCTAGACCAAACAGATGCCTTGCTGAAAGACACGAAACACCTGTCCATGGTTAGCCATCTGCGCTACATTACTAATATGATACTCAGTTTAAAAAATGATACATTTTGACATTTTTTTAATGGAATGTTCCATTTTTTATTACATATTGAGATGGGGAGAAGAGAGAAGCAGAATGGTATAATACTCTATAGGGTTTTGATGGCTAGTATTTCTACATCCATTCCATAACTACGAACATCATCACGCTAACTTGGCCCGTTCAAGAAATAAGAGCATTTTTTAAAAGCAGTGGATATTTCCAACTGTTATTCTATACTATTGAAAAACTGGTTCGGCGAGCGGTGAAACTCAAATAGTTATAATTACTATGCCAAAGGATCCAGCATCACAAACAATTCGTATACTATTTCAGATTATTCCAGCAACCAATATAATGTATAACATTTTGAAATATGGTGAATGAGCACATGCGGGTCAATGGGCAAAGTAAACACGATAAGATCCATTGCGAACTTCTTGTTTCTATCCACATTACGAATAACCTACACTTACGTCAACATTGTGTCATTCACAGACTGTACATGAATCACAGTGGGCGTCAGTGCACTCAAAAACAACCCTATAGGTATGATCGCCGCCAAGAATTTGATAATCTTCTTCCACGGACTAACATGATGTCCGATACCTCCAAACTTCCCATATCCACCTCCACTATATCCTCCGTATGCTTCGTGCTCTGCATACCCCCCTCCATAACCCCCATAACCGCTGTGCCCAGTGACACCGTATGCTGCTCCCCCATCGTAGGGTATGGCATAAGGTTGAGGCTTTTCCATAAGGTTGTAGTCGAAGAAGGTTTTTTGCATAGGTTCATGTTCAACCTTGTTTGTAGAGTCTCCTATGCCTATAAGTTTGTTCCAAAAACCTCCAATTCCTGTCGTCGGTCTGGGGTTCCTTGGGGCCACCATCTGCAATGAAAATTCCAACAGCATTATGTTCAAATATGTATCTCCAAAGCTGATTCTTACTTTTTTGAGCAAGTTTGTGTGTAATTCTGGGACCTTTTAAACTACAGAAGTCATGCTGAAGTTATCACTATACACCAGTCTTTGTGGTTCATTAACGATTTTTAAAAAATAACTTCTTTTTGAATATGCAAGTGGAACAATAGTTTCACCTTTTCATTCGAATGAATGGCTAGTATGTTTTCAACAGATGCACGCTGAGATTGTAGAGAGGCCTGACTCATGGCCTACAGGACCTAAGGACTTAAACCCTCCATGCTGTTCCTTCAGGTTTGAGCCATGCATTTTATCTAAAGGTCGTCATTTTGTAGATCAAGGCACTTTTTTCACCAAGAACAACCCGACGCAACTCAATTCCGTCTCGTTTTGAGATTGTGAAAACAATCACTAAACAATGTGCTATTATATAATATAATTAAATTATTGTGATTCTTAAAAACCTTGTACCTTGCCCGAAACTTAAACGTATTTCACAAATAAAATCTTTCAAGATCACATATTCAACATTATTTTATCAAAAATTTCCGATACATTACAAATACATTGTGTAAAGTAAGTGTACGTTTACATCGGAGGCGCTTCGCTTTGAGCTGTGCGCTTTACTTTACAGCCCAGGGGAAAGCTAGAAGAACGAGAGCACAACTTTAAATGACTGTATTTAGACCGCGTGCATGGCGCTAAGCGCTGTGCCTTACGTTATACATACTATGCGGAGCGATGGAAAACGCGATGTGTTGGTTTTGCGTTCCGTGTTGCCTCACTTGTTCAGAGAACTCCGAAGGTTATCTGCAATAATAATGGAAGAACAAATTATCACCACCGTTTTTAAATGAGAGGCAATATGAAATCCGAAGCATTCGTTGCATAAAAATGTATACGCTTTACAAAAAATGTGGAAAGAAATAGGAGACGTTTTTCTCTATTCACTTTCAACGCGATACTTTCGAGTAGTAATATTTTCTTAACTGGTAAAGGAGCCATTGTGAACTGCTTGGAAAATGCGTCCATAAATATAAGTGTGTTTTAATAATTACAGGGGTCTCAAAAGCGAAGCGCCTTCGATATGAACGAAGCCGAACGCATAGAGGTTCGCTTGACATGAAGTGAGGCGAACAGCTCCAAGCGAAGCGCATTCGATGTAAACGCGCACTAAGGCGTTGTAGAGGTGCATAAAATGAAAGATTCTGGAGTACCTTGTACATCACGGCTTGATTAGTGCAAGGCAGTATGGTTTCTGCTATCAGCGATCCAAACAGGACCTCCTAGCTTATGTCACGCAACTGTGGACTTATCCAGTCTTACAATGAGACTCATGTTGTTGCTCCTGTTACCTCGAAAGCCTTCGATCAGCTGTACCATGTTGCCCTCACTCATTCAACATATTTCTTTATTTACCATAAACTCTCAATACATAACAAATATATTGAGCAAATATATTCACAAATATATTCTGTGGAAAGAAACGCCTTGTACGCAAACATACAAACATTTTAAGTCTGATGATCACTCGTACACTATTAGCTTGTTTTTGAACCTTCTTGTATCAACTGTAAATGTAATGGAACAGCAGTTTTACCGATCATTAATAATTTTTCATATGACATGCACAAGACGGAATCATGTTGAAGTCGAGTAGATTTTGATGAGTACAGTGACTTAGAGCCTTCACATCTGTCTTTTGCTAATCGTGAAAATTTTCTTCGAACTGTATCTTCGAAACAAACAATAGGAGGCTGGGTAGCAAAGGGGTCAGCGCGAAGTGGTTAACGCGTCGAGGTACTAATCAGTGGAACCGAGAAACTCTGATGTAGGAGGCCTTGAGATCAGAAACTTAAACCTGATAAGTAAGTAATGAAGTCTTTTAATTTCCAATATTTCCTTGAATTACCTCTGGATTCACAGGCCGATCAAACTGGAATCTCTCCGTAGTAACTACAGGTGCAGGTGCTCCATATATAGATTCAAACTTGTATGGTCTTTCTTCGGACGATGGAAACTTAACTCCTTTATTGAAAGTTGTCTCGGTGGTGGCGGATATGTCATTCCAGTAGGCTTGTTTCCAATTGTTTTGGGCCGCTGGATTCTCCAGCCAAGGTGGTATGCTACTGATACAAATATTACTACTTTTCTCAGACTTTACCCATACAAATAGTAGCGAAATACACAAAAAATCGATACATTAATTAGTTCACACTGCCATCACAAGTTTTATCGACGTCTAAGGTTGACTAAGATACTGATTCGTTTTGCCAAGAACATTTTAGACATTTTAGATTAGGTGTATAAAAAAGATTTCAAGTTAATTGATTTTTCGGAATATTACACTTTCAAACAGACGGACTAGTACAGGAACAACATTAAATCGATATTCAAAACGGAACAGTCTCTCAAACAGGAAAATTTCAAATACTTACATCTCTACAAATTTTTGCCCCACATCGAGTTGAAAAATTCGAAAAAAAAAACATGGGAGAGAAATCAATGTTTTTAATCCTTATACAGTGGAGAAGTTACACTTTAAGGATGCAAGTTGCTTGTGGTAACTAACGCTGATATTTGATGATTCAAGCTCACGTCCCAATATGAAATTCTGGAAGCATTTAGATTGCGATTCTGTAATAGATGTGAGGGATGTGATTTCGTTGGTAGCCAATGGTGTTAATCAACATATTTCCCTTGAAAAATGATGACGGTAAATGTTAGTGAATACTGGTTAGCTCGCAATGTTCGCGGCTGTGTGGATTGGGGTTCGATTGTAACGATGTAAAATTTACAGCGATATTATAAATTTCACAGCTTTGAAGGTTAAGGATACATTTAGTTCCCGCCAGTCAAACTGTAAATATGTCAATTCAAAGGTCACTGGTTCTATTCCATATGCAGATAATTTTGTTTCTAGCCAATTCGTCTGAATCAGGATTTTTTTCTGCACACGCTAAAATAATAAAAAAGATCTGACATCTAGTGCTGGTATTTGATGGTTTTCACCATTTTTGCCGCTTGTAACATCGATCTATCAATACTACCTGCCTTGATATTTAAGTATACAGACATGTTGAGATCTCAAACGTTTTTCGTTCAATATGGTGAGGCTTGTTAGGCCAAACCTTCCTAAAGATGTTTTCTTTAGTAATTAATCTCGGTATTTTGTGTGATCCGATATACTAAGGTTACGTTAACTAAATCATTAGGGTATTAAAACAAACTTTGCAAACGAAAAATCTTACCTAGGTGACTCCTTCCAAGGTTGGCTATAGATTTTGGCTTCAGGAAAAGCTGGTGGCACTGTAAACTTATTACGTTCATAAAACGGGTCTACTGGTACACTAGGCTTGAAATCACTAAAAGTAACGTTAGTTACAACGCTAGTAAGGTTGGATGACGCACTTCTTCCAATAGCTTCTTTGATTGAAAGTTGACTAGCATTTTGCTGGGTTTCAGTTTTGTTAAAATACACTGCGGATTCATCTACAGCATTGTCACTAAGTACTGCAGAAACTAACATACACAAACAAATGACGTTCAACATCGTTACATGTCATACCTCTTCACGAATGCGCTCGATGAAGATGCACCTTTCGGTATATTTATAAACTTGCTAAACAATGTTACAATAAAATTACGTGACAGAAAAATGTCCTATTGTGTTTAAAATACCATATCATAGAAAGTTGTTCTTCTGATTGTAGCGTACGCTCTGAAAAGTTGGTAAATGTTTGTCTAACAAAATAAGTTAATTTTACTCTTTGTTCTTTCGTCGCAGTAGCTTGGATATGCTTGGATATTATCTAGATGCTATTAGCTAGAAAGGGAAGGTGATATAATTTCTTGCAATCAAGCACCCAGGAAACATTATAAATTATAGCTTGCTTCCTTTTTGGAAGTAAAGGTGTAAATCCGAAATAAAACGGTATTTGAGATTAAATTATATATGGAGTTGGTGATGACGCTGTCGCCCACAGCACTTTGCTGTTCCGAATATATGTTTCTTTTTCTACATTTACCCAATTCAAAGGATACTCTCCCTCCGATAATTCCAGAACTGGAAGCCCTTTTGTGTGCCGCAATCATTTGATTGCAGGGGTAAATGTATCGTTCAGGTCAAGATGTAGAATGCTACGATTTTCATTGGTTTTGAGGTTACAGTGTAATTAAGAATAAAAAATGTCTCATAGATTATAGCACTAATAGACTCCAAACATTTTTTGCTTCACCTCTGAAATGCTTCTTTGGTTGAGTTATGACTTTTGGTTTGGATCCGGCGAATCTATTTTTACTTTGTGGTGTGTTTCTTTGTCAAGTCTGAATTTTAGGGATTCCATGTAATATATTTTTTTAATTTTATTATACATATACAATATACTTAAGAGGTCAACTCATGAAAATGAGGGGTGAAATAACCTATTGATTATTCTACTCCCTTATTATCAAGAATTGGTCTCCTGTGTAATGTTTGGTCTTGTACTGGATATGAGCACAAAGCATCACCAGTAATACGCACTTATGTTTCTAATGCCAAGTGATTTATTAATCAGTAATTCTAATAATTTGAAATAATAGTCTACCAAACGTGCAGGTTGACGTCTCGGAGCGAAGTGTCACTTGCATAACATATACAGGTAGATCAGAATACAAATAGAATAGCCCTAACATTACAAGTTCGGTCGATTCCTTCCACTAGCTGTTGTAGGTACACTTTGTGGTGAACTCGTTTTGTAGCTGTACGTGTTGCCTAAACGTAATGATGCTTCAGCTATCAATGTTTGGTTCTGACATGATGTAACATCTGCTTCAGAGCTGGCATTACTGGAGGTTTAAGCTGTAAGTTGTATACTATCGCTGGAAATAATCGGCAGTACATAGTGAGGACTTGTGTGCTAATAATCTGTGTTGATAACAATTCCTTTGGTTTCTTGTCACAAAGACACTTACTTGAGATGTATTCAAAGCTAGATATTAGTTGCGCATCCACTTTTTCTTATTCATTCTAGAAATTACATATACAAATTTGCTGAATTTAAAAAAAGATAGATTAAAAAATCTCTACTCAAGTACGCGGTTAGCAAGCGACTGCCGCAATTTTATCGCCTCGTGTAAGCTATGGCTTTAGCTAAGAGCATGGCGTGATAGCAAAGCTCTTTTTATTGGTCAGGCTAACATCTATCAGCCTAAGCAAGCACTACTGAAAAACTACGGCACCTTGATGAAATGGAGAAGTCAATATAACATATCTCTTTGTAAAGAGAATTATTATTCTTTTAAATCTACTTTAATATTTCGAGACATAACTCAATGTAATATAATCTTAATATGCCAAAAAATCTTCCAGAATTTTTACATGTCTTTTTATGCCATGAATAAACACAGTTGAAGTGGAAAAATAAGTGAGTTGGATTACAACGCAAGATTCATGCAGCTGTCCAGAAATTCAATTCTCGGTCGGTAATGCTGGAAATTCCAGTGTACAGTTGTCAAGTAAATGTCAAAACAAAGAAGGTGTACGTCAATAAAAAGAAATGTGTCAACATAAATCAAAATCGGAAAACCTAAAAAATATGGTTAAATCCAAATGAAATGTATTCTAATTTGTTTTTAGTTGGTGTTTGAAGGGAACTTAATAACAAAGTCAAAATGGCAATGGAGTCAACAACTTTGGAGGTGCGCAATCCGAACGGTTTCTTCTGTTCATTTTTCTAATATCTGTTTATCTGCAGATGTTTGATGAAGTTCAAGGGGGCTACGTGGAAGGTGAAATGAATGTTCCAAAGCCTCAGAATAGAAACAGCATAGGTCAGCCAGATTTCAACACATTAGATGAACCTATTCGTGACACTATAGTAAGCCTTATATGTTATTATTCTTGTTACAGTCTAGAGGATTCAAATGACCCTATCTTCACTTATTAAGTATTCACAAGAATACATAACATGCCAGTGTGTTTTCAAATATTTTAACATTATCCAAAAAGACTGACAGTATATTTACAGTACACGGCAATGCAATTTCCGGCAATATGAAGTGGTTGTCATGGGAAAGATGCATTTGTCTTATGCAAAATATATTGGTAGCCCAATTTATTTTGGATGCTGTAGAGCAAGGCTGTCCAACATACGGCCCACAAACTCCTTTCTTGCAGCCCGCTTCATGGGTCATCTATACATCACATGTATAAATTACTCTCAAATACCGAATATGCATATACCTATTAAAACTCTACTGTTGTATAGAAAGATTTTATAATGCGGCCCTCCAAACTGCATATTTTTTCTTTGAAGTGGCCCTTGGGCCATATTAAGTTGGACAGCACTGCTGAAGAGAGTGGACTGTACTATAGAACATGTCCCAGTGGATTGCTACACAGCATCAACTGAGCTCTTAGGGCCATGGGATCATTGTTCCAAGTCATCAAAAGCTTGAAGTTCAAGAATCTTTTCCATAGTGGAGTTAGAATGTGTACTTATCATATGTGAGATTGACCAATATAGGATTTTTGCTGTTACTAATAATTGGTTGATATTGATATATTGACCTATTGGCAGTTTGTTTCATTGCATACGCAATCAGGTGTATTTTGTTCAGCGGAGGAAAAAAATTTATTGATAGCTACACACTCAATATATGTTTGACAAGTGGGCTTGTTTAAATTTTTTGTACAATTACATATTAAGGATTTAGTGAGTACATGTATGTTGTATTTTTTCAATTCAGTAACATTAGATGTCAATAACTTTATAATTTATATTTGTCACATATGGGTAGTCATATTGGCATATTCATATATTGGCTGCATAGGCTGATATTATCTATATGCTGATATACATATTGGATTTGGTCGATCTCTAGGCATAAGCTTATCCACTTGGACTCTCCTTTCATGCTTGTGGTAGCCGAAGTTTACAGCGAAATGCTAGATTGATTATTTTTTTATCACAGATTTGATAAAATAAGTGGAAAAATATCTGCAAGCATTGTTTTAAATGATGGAATTTTTCAGTTAAGGGACCTCAGGGCTGTTGGTGTCAAGTTTGCATATGTTCTGATTCCTAAAGAAAAGAAGACTCTCCTGAAGGAATGTAAGTATAGTCAGCATAATCAAAAATAAATTCTATTGATTTTCTTTTTTTCCCCAGGGGATCTGTGGGGGCCTTTACTGCTATGTACTTTTATGGCAATGTAAGTATACCTACTTATTTATTTATATGAATTACCCTTATACCTTCATCTTATATGTTTTCTTCACATTATTCAAGGATACTGCAAGGATCTGATACAGCAGATAATACCAATGATGGAGGTCCAGAATTTGCAGAAGTTTTTGTTATAGTTTGGGTTGGATCAATGGTAGTTACATTAAATTCAAAACTTCTAGGTGGCAACATGTGAGTATGCTTTATCCTATATTGTTGAGATTCATCATGTTCTTAATTTACATTTAATATTAATACCAGTTCAGGACTGTTTTTGCCTGTTTTATAAATGATTCCCAAATAAGTAGACTTTAAAATGGTGCATTTTCCTGTACCTGTAGGGATTTGTTTGTAATCATAAATAAAGGAGTACAAATCAACTAACCAGAAACTAAACATGATTAATCTGCCCTGCTTGTATGGCGGATAAAACCCTGTGTATTAACATTGTAGTAAACTTTTGAATTGCAAAGGTCTTCTTCAGTACAATGACAATATTTGATTTATCAGATAAATGTGATTTAAATATTTACTACAGTAAAGAAGATACATGTGGTTTTATTAGCCAGTTGAGCATGGGGGACTATCGACATGTAAAAAACCATATAAGTTTCAAATGTTATGTTGAACAAGATTATTACAATTATACCTATAATATTCTTTTCAGATCCTTCTTCCAGAGTGTGTGTGTTTTGGGTTATTGCTTGCTACCAACAACAATTGCTTTAATAGTGTGTAGAATTCTACTTCTCTTGAATCAGACAAACCTGCTGTTTTTTTTGAGATTTGCTGTATCAATGATGGGATTCATCTGGGCTACATATGGTAAGTTTTAACCCATACAGGATATTCCACTTCATCATGTTCTGGTCCCTAAGCACTGCTATCGAATCCATGTAGTGGAAGTTTTACAGAGATGCCAATTCACTTGCCATGCCACTCTTGAGTCTCTTGTCACTCATTACTGTCGATCGATCTGCTATTCCTTGGCCCATCTATAACTTGGCAATTACCGCTATGATTTTTATGTTGATAACGAAAAAGCTTTATACAGGGTGTTTGGTGCATCGTTTGCCAAATTGAAATGGCGGACAGGGGAGGTCTTTTTCTATCGCCCCAGGTCCCTCAAACAGTTTTTAGCCCAACGGCATTAATTATGTAGATTTTTAATTTTTTTAGTAAAAACTCCAAAATGTAATACACAAAGTGAAATAAAAACAAATAAAGAGTATGCCCACCTAATGAATAATTTATCTTAATGGGTGACGCTGTACCAATATTACAAAATCAACATTACTTGCCAGCAGCATGTAGTTTTTTATTTATAAACTCACAAAGGGTTACAAGAAGAACAAAAAAATGTAAGTCTCAATTTTGAATTTCTGTAAAAACAAAACTAAAACCGTTCACGTTCTTAGAATTCTTTTAAAAACTACTCTAGTTTACCCCGATTCTAACCGTATGCCAAAAGTCACAAAAAAGTTGAAACAATTTCTTGAATTTGCAAATTTTGTGTACAGGGTCAAATTTTTTCGGTCGGATAATAACAATGAATTTTTGTTTCTTTTCTATTGTTTAATTTACACGTACAAGGTAACTCAGTTAAAAACTTTTGTCTCCCTCGTACACAGCGGAGCAGTATCATCTGTCTCTCTTTTTTACTAGTTGAGTGGCTAACCGACAGGGACGACGTGGGTTCATTTTTCCATCGGGGTTCGTCCCTGCTGGCTGCCTAACGTTTTTGTTACTTCTACGTAGTGCCGCAACCTGTGACTGTTGCTTTGTCAGTTTTAGTTGAGTTCTGTTTTGATGATGGATGTATTTACAAATTAAGAGTATGCAGACATGTTGTTGGTGTACAGACAAGCCAACTGTGTTGCACGAGCAGCGCAAAGGATCTACGAAGAGCGCTATCCTAACAGGCGTGTACCTACTAGCCACACATTCCAAAACACTTATCGACGCTTACGAGAAACCGGTACTGTGAGCAATAATGTAGCAAGACGTAGTGCGATACAATGTTAACATCGATGATAGGATTTTGGCACTTGTCGAGGAAGATCCTACTCAAAGCATCCGAAATATAGCTTCTTCACTGGAAATTTCAATTTGGAAAGTATGGAAAGTACTTCGCCAGAATAATAAACATGCCTTCCACTACACTCCTGTACAAGGTACGTAATTTTTTTATCACACTTACAACTGTCTGCAATAGAAACTTCTTATCGCTTTTATTTAGCATGTAGCGGCGGCAAACTATGTTACCCGTATTTTTTTGATGGCAGGTCTTGAAAACAATGACTTCGACAACCGAGTCCGGTTTTGTCGTTTCTTGCTGAAACAGAAGTGGACGATCCGGACTTTTTGACAAGTATTCTGTGGACGGATGAGTCCAAATTCACCAAGGAAGGGATGCTAAATTTGCACAATCTGCACCATTGGGCTTCAAAAGATCAGAACCCAAGAGTGAAGAGGCCAAGCTCTTTTGAGAGAAGATTCAGTGTGAATGTTTGGGCAGGATTAATTGGCAATCATGTGATTGGGACACATTATTTGCCAGATCGTCTTAACAGAGATAATTATCTATCGGAATGTCCGGGTGGAGGGTGGGCTCGAGGGAACAACATCGAAGATAAAATTTGTTTTTCGAACATCTGCGGGATCAACAGCAACATTGATGCTGTTCATCACTACCTGCAATCCAATCGTCCCGCCGTGCTTTTCTTGGCGGAGACAAAAATCTCAGAGACTGCACCGATTAACCATCTCAACTTCCCAAACTACGAGGTGCACTCCAATCTGAGAAAGAACGGGGGAGTTGTGGCTTTTGTCCGCAGCAGTCTTTCCTGCTCCAGGGATCTTTGTTTGGAATCAGACCGGAAGGACATTCTGTGGCTTCGCCTCAACTCCAAAACATCACCCAAATTTATTTGCTGCCTTTATCGCTCTCCCTCCAACCATAACTGGGATGACCTACTCGAATACCTCGCCGTCCAGATCGGCTTCCTGAACATCAATCACCCCGCTTCAGAGGTAGTTCTTCTCGGTGATTTCAATGCCCATAATGAGCTTTGGTTGGGCTCAAATAAGACCGATGCAGCAGGTCGTGCAGTCGAAGCGTTCGCTCTTACTCAAGGGCTGACCCAGCTGGTGACGAGCCCTACTTTTTTCCCCCGCGGCTCGTCACACGCCAGTAGCCTGCTGGATCTCTTTCTGACCACGCATCCTGTCCCTTACAGCACTGCTGTCCTGTCCCCCCTGGGTAACTCAGATCACGGTGTTGTGGAGGTTAGGTTTCGGTCAGAAGCCGCTGTGGCAGCGGAAACTCGTACAAGCCGCAAAACTTGGCATTACGGACATGCCGACTGGGAGGGGCTCAGAGACTTCTTCTCTAGCTTTCCTTGGAGAGATGTCTGTTTCACTGACGCGGATGCGTCGACTGTCTGTTCTTCAATAACCGAAATTATCCACGTCGGAATGGAGGAATACATCCCTCACACAGTGAAAGTTCCTAAACCAGGGTCCAACGGCTGGTTCAACAAATCGTGTGACACTGCTCGCCAGCAGAAGATCAAGGCCCACAGAACCTACTTACAAAACCCTACTGTAGAGAACAGACAAGCCGACGTCGAGTCCAGAAACAAATATAACGAAGCGGTTCGCAATGCCAAAAAGCAGCATGATATAAAAGTTAGGCACAGGGTAATGTCGCAGCGCAATGGCAGTCGGTCTTTCTGGACGCTGGCCAAGCAGATTGAAAAGAACTTCTCACACAGTAGCCTTCCACCACTTACGTGTCAGGATGGAACTATTGTATTCGACTCAAAGGCCAAGGCGGAAGTGCTAGCCAAGATCTTTGCTGCCAACTCCACCATGGACGTCCCCACCAACGCCCAAGTGCCATCAATTCAAAGGGTTCCCCACACTATGCGGGAGGTAACATTCAGGCATAAGACCGTAAGACGAGTGCTCTTGTCGCTCGACATCAACAAAGCTTCTGGTCCGGACTTAATTCCTGCCATTGTACTGAAGAGATGTGCAGCGGAGCTTGCTCCAGTTCTTTCGCGTCTCTTCCAGATATCTTATGAATCCGACACCTTCCCAGAAAAGTGGAAATTTGCTCATGTACAGCCCATCCCAAAAAAAGGATCTAAGACCGACCCTTACAACTACAGGCCTATAGCTCTGCTTTCTGTTATAAGTAAAGTGATGGAGAGGTGCATAAATCGCGAGCTTCTGGACTACCTCGAACGTCACAGCTTGATTAGCGACAGGCAGTACGGTTTCCGGCACCAACGATCCACAGGGGACCTCCTAGCTTACGTCACGCAACTGTGGAGTAAACTCATCCAGTCTCATGGTGAGGCTCATGTCGTTGCTCTTGACATCACGAAAGCGTTCGATCAGGTGTGGCACGCTGCCCTCTTAAGCAAACTTCCATTCTATGGCGTCCCAGACAAGCTTTGCAGATGGGTGGCTGACTTTATCTCTGCCGCAAGATATCTGTTGTAATTGACGGATTCTCCTCTTCATCCAACAACGTCAACGCGGGTGTTCCCCAGGGATCGGTATTGGCCCCAACACTGTTTCTCTTACATATCAACGACCTCCTTTCCTGCACGATCAACCCAATCCACAGCTTCGCTGATGACAGTACTCTACATGCAGGAATTCAGAGTGACAAGCCGATCTCTGCCGCTGAGCTGAGAAGACTAGCGACGACTTCTTCTCTGACAAAAGACCTGGAGGCTATCACTGCTTGGGGACGCAATAATCTTGTACAGTTCAATGCTTCCAAAACACAGTACTGTACTTTGACGAACAAAAAGCGTCCTAGCGCTCATACAGTTTCGATGGACGGCCGAGTTCTACCAAAGAGCCATTCATTTCGGCTGGTCGGAGTCCAGATCACCGAGGACCTGATCTGGCACGAACACATCTCTTCAATAGCTGCAGCTGCTGGGAAAAAGCTAGGCTATTTGTTTAGGGCTAAGAAGTACTTTTCTCCGCATGACCTTCTCACTCTATACAAGGCCCAGATAAGGCCTAGCCTCTAGTATTGCTCACACATTTGGGGTGCTGCCGCCCCGAGTACATTGTCCATGCTCGATGCCTGCCAGAGGATGGCGGTCCGACTGATCGATGACTCTTCTCTAACAGACAGTCTCGGGACTCTTTCGCACCGGCGGGCCGTCGGCGATCTAGCTCTTTTCTATCGCTACACCAACGGGCTTTGCTCCTCAGAGCTCTCTTCCATGATGTCGCCGCGCGATGTGCCTGCCAGTCAGACCCGCCTGACTTCGGCGTCCCATCCTAACCGTGTCAAACTTCGTACATCCAGAACTGGCCGATAGGACCGCTCCTTTGTCCCGAGGGTGTCTAGATTGTGGAACAATCTGCAAGAGGAAGCTTTTCCCAGTTCTACTAACCATAAACAGTTCAAAAATCGTATTAACAAAATTTCTTTGGGATAATCATAGCAGCCGCGGTGTTCCGGCATTTAGGCTTCTGCCTGCGCGGCTGTTTCGATATAAAATATATATATATATATATATATATATATATATATATATATTTTCTGCAAAATAAGTTGCCCGAATTGGTGAATGAGGTGCCAATTTTCAATGGCGACAGACGAATTGTGTTCCAACATGATGGCTCTCCTGCACACTGAAGGCTAATTGTGCGGGAACATCTAAATATGATGTTTTTCCGAATGCGTGGATTGGACGAGATGGTCCTATTCCATGACCTGCACGCTCCTCAGACCTAACTCCATTGGATTTTTACATCTGGGGATGTACGAAGGCACTCGTCTACGCGGCAGAACTTGCAACAAGGGAGGAGTTGATCCGAAGATTAGAAGAGGCGGTTGGTACGATTCGGCAAGAAATTAGCCTACGTACGACAACCGTCGAGATAAGACAAAGGTGTCGTGCGTGCATACGCAATAGAGGACAACAATTCGAACAAGTTTTGTGAAACAGAAAAAATAATAAATGATTGATTTTATTTTCCTTCCCCTGTACAAAAAATTTGCTAATTCAATAAGTTAGTTAAACTTTTTTTTGACTTGTGGCATACCGTTAGAATCGGGATAGTAGTTTTTAAAAGAATTCTAAGAACGTGAACGCTTTTCGTTTTTTTTTCACAGGAATTCAAAATTGAGACTTACATTTTTTTGTTTTCAATTCTTTATTTGTGTTAAGTACACCAGCGTGTTTACACAAGTCAAAAGAAAAACAAAATTAATACAAAAAAGCAGTCTGACAAGAGACTGATGTTCAAATTACGCAGAAAAACATCAACTTATGACATTATGATTCAATAAAAACAGATACAGTCCATAAGTTGTAAAAACAGGAGGACATATATACGTACATAGATACACGCATATTCATTTAACCACAATATGTTTACTTCTACACACACACACGCACACATACATATATACACACATATACGTTAAAATGGTAAGACATATGAAATGTTGATATAAAAATTTACCAGATGACTTAGTAGAAAGTTCAAGGAGCCTAGAGGATCCCAGGTGTAGGAACCTTGTTGTATTTGCTAACAATCCGACAAGTCTGAAAAATTGTTGCTCAAATACTCGTTGATCGAGTAAAATGCTTTAGTAGTCAGATAAGCATTAACTTTATTTTTAAAAACTTTCGCATCCAGTTTCTTTATACGGTCTGGCAACAGGTTATAAAAAACTATCCCATAATAGTTTGTGCCGTTCCTGGTGGTTTGGAGACGGCTATGAGGTACTAAGATTTTATCCATATTTCTGGTTCTATAACTGTGGACATCACTGTGGGTAGTATATTGGCTCAGGTTAGTCTTTATATACATCAGACATGTGAAGATGTAAAGAGAAGGTACTGTCATGATTTTCAATTCTATAAAAGCTTCCTTGCAAGGTTCCGTGTATTTGAGGCCAGCAATGTACCGCAAGCAACGTCGTTGTAATCCAAAAACTTTTGACGAATGGGCCGAGTGACCCCAGTTTAACAATGCGTATGAAATTCTTGATTGAAAGTAGGAATAATATGTGAGAAGAAGAACTGACTGAGAGACATTTTGTTTCAAGTTCCTTATCAAATATATATATATTTTGCTAGTGCATTGAGAACATGGATTACGTGAGTTTCCCACGACAAGTGTTCATCAAGGTAGACTCCTAGTAACTTCACGGACTTTAGTGTATTAGTGTCGTGCTGCCTCAAGCTAAGAATAATCATCTGAGACTTGGTTTCATTGATGGTCAACTTATTAGCGGTTAACCAGTTTGCTAGTTTTCTTTTATGAGCTTCAGAGTCGAATATCAATGAGGCTAAAGAGGCATTGCTATTCATCAAGGTAGTGTCATCAGCGAATAGGATTAAGTTATTATTCACATTATAGTTAGTTATATCATTGACATAAATTAAAAATAAAATACGTCCCAATACCGAGCCTTGCGGTACCCCGTGAGCAGCGAGTTCTTTTTTGTAACCCTTTGTGAGTTTATAAATAAAAAAACTACATGCTGCTGGCAAGTAATGTTGATTTTTTAAGATTGGTACATCACCCATTAAGATAAATTAATCATTAGGTGGATATACTCTTTATTTTTTTATTCACTTTGTGTATTACATTTTGTTTTTAATAAAAAAAATTAAAAAATCTACATAATTAATTCCGTTGGGCTAAAAAACTGTTTGGGGGACCTGGGGTGATAGAAAAAGACCTGTATCGTGTTTGAAAATAAATCCAGTGGCAGCGGAGCTAGGGGCGAAAAAGGAAAAAATACCAATCACTCACACTATTTTTTTGATGTTCCAGTGCTCCTGGCCATTTTAAGAGAAAATATTATATGGACAAAAAATTGGGTGTTGTAGAGGTGGTCTTAATTTTTTGGCATTAGTATATTTATAAGCTTACAATCCCGGTAATACTACGCAGCTATTAGACATATTTCACGCATCTTATATTTACTCGTACATTTGGTCTTAAAACTTTGTAGAGAAGTATTTTCAACACACTCGCGTCTATCGGTATACCTCCGTCGCAGTCTTACCGATGAGAATCTGCGGTTCGTCGTTTCACAATTAGGGCTTGCTGCCATGGTGACAAGGTTGGTGCGGCGAGAGGGAAAGAATTGGCGAGGTTAGTCATAGCAACAGTGAAAATCGTGACTGTCAGTATGGCAGGAAGAAAATTTCGATGGACTAATTGTATGAGGCTGTTGACTAACTTGATCCGTTTAATATTTTTCTTATACGTGTTCGTAGCTAAATTTTTTCTCATAGAAGCTAACTTGTCCAAACATATGAGCTGATGGCAGTATTGACGCAATTATTTGTGAAGTCACCGATTCTGTAACTTAGTATATCCGTATTTATTCTATTGTCAATAAGATAACGAGAAATAAAAAAAAAATTGAACATAAATAATAGTGAGATATTAGACAGTAACCTAATTTTTTAATATATAGACGTTTCATTGCAAACGTGTACTTCTTATCTTGAGATAAATCAGTATATTGTTTTATTTCAGCTTCTATGATTTTCTTGGGAGATAGCCAGAAGCCAAACAGGAAAATGTTAGCATTGTATCCTATCGGACTTTTTTATTTCATAATATCGTGGTTGGTTATATCGCACACTAGTTCATAAACATGTAAATATTTTTAGAATTAAGTCAATGCATTGAGTCGTTTTAATCAAGTGTAATGCGTTTTGTACATATACAGTTTTGATGGACAGTATTTATATAATTTATTGTACAAATATAATTTCAAACATTACTAGTCTGCTTTATCCATTATCTGTGACCCCGATTTTAGTGCGGTTAAATAGCAATGGATAACATTAAAGGATAGATTTAATAGCTGTTGCATATACGAGGGTTGTCTCAAAAATATGGTTCCTACGTTTTTTCAGGTACAAGGAATTTTTTATTTGAAAAAACGAATTTATCATTGGAAACGTTGATCTTTAAGCTATTTTTTAGACGTGGAATCCACTTTTCCACTCCCGCCTCAAGTCCGCCGGCAGCCCGCTTGGAAATTTGATAACTGCTCCTTGCAACTCCTCGTCCGTTTCGAACCGTTGACCATTTCAGCTTTTTCTCAGGCCTCAGGAATCTCAACCGCCTGTTTCCGGATCGTGATTCGCCGATCTTCGAGCACGATTTGATCAACCTTCGCCATAACTTTCTCGGAGATCGACGGCCTCCCTCGTCGCTGTTCATCGTGGATGTCCATGCGGCCGTCAAAGGCCATTTGAGGACATGTTGAATGCATATACACGTTTCCCATATACTCCACTCAACTGGCGATGAATTTCTATGGGTGGTAACGTTTTTGGATGCACAAATCGGATGACCGCACAAATTTCGCACCTAGCGGTGATGGCGATGAAGGGCTCCATTGCGGATGGCTGTCAGGCCGGTACCGACCGTCGCCAATAGGCACTTCTTGTTGGGATCGGTAGTGGGGGAGCGGACAAACACGACTGTGTTGACAGATTTCGCCTAGCATCACGCGCGGCGAAGTTACAGCGTTGGGAACCTTATTTTTGAAACAACCCTCGTAGTTATTGATGCAGTATTCGGATTTTTTCGCCTGTATTAATTAATTGAGTACCTAGTTTAGATATCTCCCTTCATAAAAACGTATTTTGAATCTACTCGTTTCTGTGATAGACTGTTTCAGTGAATTTTCCATACAGTATATAAAATATCGAACCTGACATATTTTACTTAGCGAAAAATTACTATGACGGAATTGGACGTGCAACATTTATCCGAAAAATGAAATTTACGAAGCCTTTATTCTCAACTTTTTTGCTTAACTTATTGTAGGCATCAGTTCAGCGACGTTGTCTGTTTTGAAAAGACAAGCAGCTAACAAATCTTTCCTTAGATTGTAAATGCTTATCAGTTGTTCACTTCATTTGTCCGGCAGTGCGTGTCTTGCCCAATTAATAATATCTGTCGACAATTAGTAGCTTTATCAAACAGATATTCATCACTGAAATATCTATTATATGCGAACGCTGAAACAGTGATTCATAATCGTAATTGTTGTTCATGCCTTCCTAGAATGAAGAGTATTTTGAGAATTTTAACAGGGTTTTGTGCCTTCTACGTCACTTTTGCAATACAATGTAAAGATGAAAGTGATAAACCAGTGGATTGGTGAGTATAATGTATATCCAATTTAAGTTTACTCATTTTAAGACTTTTGGGAGTATATAGGGTTCTTTGTACTATAGAGCACACGTTTTCCTGTCAATGCGAAAAATTGTATATATCTATGTATATGCTGAATTTTGCTCTTCTTTGTTTAAAGGTTTTACGTATACAAACTGCCAACAATAAGACACCAGAGTGGTAACAAATTGTTGAAGGACGGTGTGGCATATACCTTTATGACCTCTGAAGATTATAGTGACTGGAAATTTTCAAATGTTTCAATTAACAGTACCGATTCTATCATTGGACATACACTCAAAGACCTATACAAAAGACAAGTATGTAGGAAATGGAATAAGATGTGACTTATTTAAGATACGATTATCTGAAATACAGATACAAAATACGTATTTTCATCTTGTATCTTATAAACTTTTTTAAAATTGTTTTTGTATCTTGTATTTAGATACCTTTCGTTATCTCAGTATTTGGTGAATACTATGTTTGTGAGAATACTTTTAGTGATGGTTACCTATGCATTTCTCCACATAACGTGCCCTTGAAACTTTAGACTATGGCCAAGATTATGTAAAGAACTTATCCTGACTAAAACACGGAAAATTGGTCGTTCTGATAAACAAAAATAGGAAGCCTTATACAATATTGGAAATGATATAAAAGGGAGTCAAAAGTAAAGTCTTATTACATTCTTAAAGGACTGATTCCTCTATTGCGAGTGGAGAAAACAGTGAAAACATAGGGTCTAATGACAGCAGCACTGACTTTAAAATACTGCAATACCTAAATAATAAAGACACCACTTTAAATGACTTAAATGCTTATCATACAAAAAATTATAACACCTGTTTGCCAATTTCTGCCCATGTGGAGCGACTTTTCTCTTTTGGTTCTACTTGTCTGGATTAAAACCTTAAAAATATGATATTTTGTCAGACTTGCGTAATCAACGCGTAAATAATTCATGTATTAAAATAAACTCAATAAAACATTGTTTTCTTACAAAAGTATTTAGCTTTAAAAAGTTTTTAAAAGATACTTATTTTGTAACTAGTACTTCAGATCCATTCCAGAAAGTATTTTGCATATGAAATACTTATTTTAGAAGTGACTTGTATTCCAGATACTTTATATAAGGTATCTTGCACAACATCAAATTGTGGAATATATGATATACTTTAGATTTGCCAAGTTCCAGTATTCCACTAATTTTCAGCATACTATAATACTTAAAAAATGATTGCAGAATGAATTACTCCACGTTTTATACAACGATCAACCGCCGCAACATAAATCAAATGAAGAAAAGGGGCACAATAAGGGTGTCATTTTGGCAGAAAGTCAAGGTGGTTTTTGGCTGGTACATTCTGTACCTCATTTTCCCGACATAGGAGATAAAACCTACAACTTTCCAAGAACTGGAGCAGTTTATGGTCAAAGTTTCCTATGTATTTCGACAGATTTGAGAAATCTTGACACTGTAGGTATGTCACAAATGGCTTTTGCAGCAACCTTCTTATACCAAATATCAGTAGTAAAGACAACTAAGACTTGAATTTGGATTTTGGGAGCTCCATAAAACTTAATAAATCATCCACAATACTTCTACAGGTCTTCAACTTCAGTACAACAAGCCATATGTATACAGCACGAACATCCTTGCTACTTTAAAATCTTCACTGCCCAATTTAGTAGGAGCTGCATTAAACAAAACTGTAACCAGTCCACCATGGTTCCATTTGGCAAATATCACTTCTAATAGAGGAGTTTCGTTCTTGTCATTCGCAAAATCTAAGGAGTTCGCTAAGGATCTGTATGCAGATTTAGTCGCACCATCTTTGCAATCGAATCTGAATGTAGAAACATGGCCAAACGGTGTTGGGAGACTCAGATCTGACTGTTCGAAACGATTCAAGTATGTATAAAATGTATGTTATGAGGTTCGATCGGAACGACGTTCTTCTATGCTATACAGTGAAAACCAGATTTATCTGAAGGCTTGCGTTCAATGTGTAGAGAGAGAAGTGTGTATCAACAGATGTTAGAAAGAGATAGAAGCCGGCTGAAGAGCGAAGGTCATCACTACATTGCCTAGCGACGGTGACGCAGAAGGTCGTGCAATCTGCCGCGTTGTCAATATGTTATATCAGAACATGTTCGCACAGGCTTCTACAATAGGTTAGGTTACGGTCAACCTTGGGAAGGGGGTCTGTTTGATACTTAATATTTTTCATTTTGAACGAATGTTCACATTAGACTATTTTAATTCAATGGCATAGATTCATTATTATTGATCAATAAAATTGACCAATGAAAACGCGGCCCTAGGATGCTGTTGATCGAATCGCAGTAACAGAAATTCAGTTATCAACAGTGGCGGATCTGTGGTCTCTGGGACTAAAGCACAAAGGTCATATGAGGCACTTGCTGCTGATAGCTGAGGAGATGCATTTGAGACACAGGGCCCGACACACAATGTGTCATGTTACATCCGTTTCTAGTGACCAGTAAATCTTCATCTCTCACTATACAATTCTTTGGTACAAATATCTTAACATGAAATAAGTGGCTAGACTTTCTAAAGAAGTCCTACTTTGTATGTTCAAATCTTTTTAATTCTACCAATAAAATAGTAAATAATTTGTAGGGTATACAATGTTAAATCATTAGAGCTAAATGTAACTGATGTTCTTTTTACTACAACTGAAGATCATTCTAAGTGGGCTGTATCTTCAGACAACAGAAATTGGATATGTGTAGGTGACATAAACCGAGCTGTAAGTAAATTTTTGAAGAAATATCTGTAATCATTATAAGGGTATACCAAAATAGTAGACTTGAATTGTACATATTTATATAAATCAAGAATTTTAATATTTTGTGTCGCTAGCCTGGAATTCAGCTTATAGTTTCACAGCTATAGCTGCAATTACCAGTATCAACTCATATAATACATAATATATAATTTTGTGGTCTATTTCAGGAATCTCAAAAAAGCAGGGGTGGTGGAACTGTCTGCATGAACAACAAGGGACTTGCAGTGAATTATCAAAAATCGATACAGACCATAGAACAATGTGAAAACCATTAATCTACAATTTTATTGTTAAATAAATATGCTATTTACATTCACACTATGCTTTTAGATATAACCATCTCATTACTTCTTATCTTGAAAATAAGGTACAAATTTTGAAGGTTGGGGGCATCTGTAGTTCAACATTTCGATTTCTGCTTCGAAGTAACTGGTCTTGTCATAGCAGAAGTATTCTGGGTTCTTGTAACCCGTGTTTTTTGCGGCACCGGGTCCAACGGGTTGATTAGGAACGTTCACACATGCTTTGGACAGTCCTTGGACCGCAGGAATGGAAGTAGATGAAGAAGAGGCGGTTGCCTTCTGTTTTGAAAATATCACCTTTCCGCCCGCAAAGTAGCGTTTCGTTGATGAGAAGTTTCGGTATTTGAGTAAGTTATTCAGAAACATGTTTGAGCAAGCCATTTCTGGAATTAAATATTACTTTAAAAAAATACTTCTATTTTTAGATGTATAGGTTATATTTATTCCAAAATGTCAAGAAGATATGTGAAGGTCGTGGCCATCGACTGTCGTAACAAGTAATAGAGGTTGGATCACCGATTCGGAAGAGTATCGAATATAATTCGATGCTGGAATATCGATAGATCCAATAAGATTGGTAGTGATTGTTCCCATGTCCCCTATTCCTGATATAAGGATAGCACAGAAAAATACTATTACTGGAACATCTCAACCGACTTGATTAACTCGACCGGCTGTCAACCTTGTAAGAATAAAGAAATGCTACAATTGAGTATTATTTTAACCAAAATACTGGGAATAATCAAAGTAACGAGACTAATTAGGTAAATCTTAAAATATTATCATATTAAGGAATTAACTAAGTTTCAGTACCAAACATCTGAGAAGTTAGCTGATCAGGAAGTTGAATGTCCATATATGTCGATGGATTTAATCACTAGTGAATAGTTCTGATAATTACTTTAACATTGTTGAAACAGGGAAATAACGATACTTTGGAATTTTTGTACAAGTTATTTTCACGGACGTTTTCACACCAACAATACAAAAATATTATCTATGCCTACCTTCAATATACTGCAAATGATAGACTGAATTATATTTAAGAAACTTAGTGAAAGGTAAAATTCTATATACCTACATAAATGGTACAGCAAATCATAAGTACTATTGAAAAGTGGACCAACTGGATCGTGATAATGACTCACTACTTTAGGTCACACGCTGCTATACCGCTTACATAATGTTTTTCAAAAAGCCTCACACCATTACTTATTTTTTGAACGGGTGAAGTTAGAGAGCTGAAATTGGGATAACGGACAGACAAAAGAGACTGAAGGAAATTAAGGACATGACTTTTCGTGATGTATATGTGTCATGTAACATCCAAAAAACATTATCTCTCATTTTCAAAACTTCGAGATTACAAATATATACTTCCTCGCCACTGGCGTAGGAAGTAAAAAAAGTTTTTTTAAATCGAAATAAATGTAGGGTAGTTTTTTTACGTATGAATCATCTGTCACATCTTTACGCGAGATTATAAGCTATAACTAGCTCCCTCTACATTTTACTGTCGGATTCCTCATCATCAGAGACACGCGATTTCAAATTTTCTGCAGACGTGCAGACCATCCATGACTCCCGCCGCCCCACCTCCACAGTGCATCATGTGTCGATCAAGCAATCAGGTTGCGGGCATCAATAGAACCTATTCTAGGTTTTCATTTTCGAAAATGTTCGCGATTACAATACTTCCTTGCCAGTAGGCGAGACGTAACAATTTACAAAATCTGCCGAGATTTTAAACGAAATGTCTCATACTTCATTACACATTCAGTTAGGATTTTCAAAAATAAGAAGGTTGATATATTAAACTTTAGCGCCCTGATGATTAGTTGTTGAGTTACAAGCGATTCAAAGCACAAAAACGATGAGCTGACATCCTGTTCGCTATTCAAAAAGATGCTGATTTATACTACTGAGGGTTGTGAAATAAGCAGCTTCATGACCCACCTTCCCCCATTCCATTAAAAAAAAATGTTACAACATGACACCGACGCTCACCCTCCACCTTGAAATTTTCAGCGTCAATGTCATCATCATAAATTGCAACTCCCTAAATTAACCCATCAAAAAAATAAGTAGGGAAGGTCTTTCTGAAAAGCCCTCTGTATATAGGATTTTGTACCTTTTCTGCAGCTGCGTGAGAGAATTACGTAACTTGAAAAGTGACATTAGGGAGTTTTCGCATAACGCTTAGAGAAGCGACGTAGGCGAAAACGCTGTCCGGTAAAGCACATTACGTATACGTTATGTTAATCGGTTGTGGATACTTTTCGCAACAGCATGGTAAATAACGTGGACATAACCTTAAATTTGTGACCTTAAAGCTGTACCCTACAACGCTACAACCTCAATACTTTGGCTGTAAATGTGTCTGACTAAATGGAACTTCTTGATTTGGCCGCTATAGGGGCAGTGAACAACGAGGAGTTCGAGATTGGGATTTTGCACAGCATTCTCAACAGACAAATTCCCCGTTCGCTTGACTTCTTTCGCAGTACACATAATACAAACTTTATGAATAAAAATGAAGACCACAGGCCAACAGATTTTTTTTCAAATGACGAAAAATCACCCATTAACGGCACCTAACCTCAAATCATAACGATCATCGCCCGATTGGTGCCGGGTATCCACGAAACGATCATATACCGCCTCGCGTTAAGTGTTCACAAATTAGGGTAGGCGGTAACGTAATTAGTGCCCGCTATCCTGAAGGCCACGACTGAGCATGCGTATCTGTCAAAATAACGCGCCTAGAAAATACCGCAGCGCGTTAAGTGGCATGCGAAAACTCCCTATTATGTAGCTTTTCTTACAAGATTTCAACTAGGAACTAGATGTCGTTGATTTCTTGCTCACTTGCAAGAACTATTTGCACAGTACGAGCTGTCTAGTCAACAAAAGTTGACGTTTTATCTTTTTTACATTATATAGGTTTTTTACGTAATAACCCTGCCGGGATTTGTCCCCGTTCCTATTGGGATTAGATCTATGATATTCAAAAAATATCGAAGTGTACCAAAATGCATCATCTCCCATCTCTCGGTCATGTATGTATAAAACGCATGGAAATCTGTCAATTCTGTTTTAAGTTTTTGAAGTTCTTAGAGGTTATGGTTTTAGGCGGTTAGATTGATTTGCGCGATTTGCCTTTCGGTCAGTGATGCCGGACCTACCGATTTTTCGGTATCTCTACCGACGGAGACATTTACTGAAATACCGAAAACGTTCCCATTTTGCACGATTTTTTAGAATAATCAATATATTTCCAGATCTTTACCAAAAAGAGCTAGGACCAAAAATAAACCAAACAAATAATTCCATTTAGTTTATGTTGTTTTATTTACCATATCATCAATCATACATAATGCGAAGACTTAAGTGGGGCGCGAACCAGGGCGGTGGCGGCCGCAGTAGCTATAGCGATCGCGGTGGCGACCATATAAGGCGCTTATAATTAAACTGAAGTTCGCACACCAGCGGCGATCTGGCAGACGCGCCCGCCTTCTTTGCCGCGTTCTACCGCGGCCAACTTGCAGCCTGCGGTAGAACGCTGCATGCATCATTTGTCCGCATATTTCGCGCGATATTCTTTCTACGGGGTAGTAGCAAATATGTCTGATACCGAAAAACTTATCGTAAATGTGCGGGAACATTCCATTTAGTATGACTAGTCTCGCCAGTGACTATAAGAATACTTAAACAAAAAAGACAAAATATAGGACGAAATTGCTTGATCTACAGGTGGAACAATGGGTAAGTAGCTACAGTATTTACTTTTATAGTTTTTTATTTAGACAAAAAAGTATCTTTTAACACTTATCTAATTATTATTATTATTATTATAATTATAATTATTATTATATATTTTGCGTTTGTTGATCTTCGGGCATCGTTTGCAAAATTTTGCTTTCCCGATCACAATTGATATCATGAACCCAAATCCTTCGCTTTTTCCTAAACTAAAAAAAATATATAAATAATAACTTGAGTATATTTTGCATTCGCAATTTTTTCCTATTCTTATTATTATTAGTAATTTGTTTACTTATCTTACTTTCCTCATTTTCATCCACTAACAAAGCCAAAAGCAAAGCTTCTTCTTCTATATCCTGTACACTCATTGCATATTTCAATTTAGAATACTCTTAAAGATACTAAATTTGTCGCTGAAAAATCGCATTGTTTTGCGGACATGTAGTCCGCCCGGTGACCGCCACCGCGATCGCTATCGCCAGTGCGGCCGCCACCGCTCTGGGTTGCGACTTGCGCCCCACTTTAAGCAGTCGGGCTGTCGGGCACACGAGGGACGTGGACTTGAGCATTATAATTATGTACGCGCATTGCTTGCTCCCATTTTCCTGTATTGTTTTTTATGCGTACAAGCAGGTGCAGACTGATAGATCACCACCATTACCGCCTCACCGGACAAGCAATAAGGAAGCCAAAGCTCGTCTGTTTTCAATTAAATATTATATAATAAATTAAGAAGAATGGAGAAAGGAGTTTCCAGGATGGTTGTGAAGAAGTTTGAAGAGCGACCAGTATGTAATAAAGAAGTTAACCAGACAACTCTGATTGTTTTCTTCTACCGATTTTGTACTTGAATCTAGCGAATTCCAACAACTGTCTAGAGACTTCGTCTTTTATGGTTCGGCAACACTGGTATGCGTTGCGTGTATCCAACTGTCCATCTTTGCATCCTTCTGTGAGATTGCTGATTTCGCCGCAACTACATTTTTATATGTTTTAACAAAGTTGTGCTGTTCTTTATCTTTTGTAAATTTAAACAGTTTGGTAAGTCATTCTAATTGTTAAACATATTGGTGTTCAATCCGATACAACTCATTTTTGTAAACCTCTTTTAGGTACTCATACCAAACGGTATTTCTTCTGACCCCTACATTTTGGCTCTATTCGCTCCCCTTAAAGATCCGAAATCCGAAGAAATATTTGCTGACACAACCAACTGAGTCATTACGAGTCGTGCTATTGTTGTTGTAGAATTATGCCACCAAAAAAGCAAAAGCAGACTCCTCATAATGCATTCTACTACTTCATGCTTGATTTTAAAAACTCGCAAGGGAGAAATTACAGGAGTATGAAAGAAGTAGCTGATGCAGCTGATCCTGTTTGGAGTGTGAGTATAAGGGTACTTTAGAGACAAGCATTACTTTTTTTTTAACGTTGTGCTGAGCTACTCTGAGCACACTTAGTAATAATTCCTGAACTCTTTTCAGCAATGACACTGATCGAAGTGCAGGTGATGATCAAAATGTGCCTTAATTAGTGTACATGGTGTTTCTCAATAAGTTTCTTAATATTTGATAAGATGATTCCTTGAGGCACTTTTAAACAGGTTTTTACTTCATTGTTTATATGGAAGCCCCATAGGCAAAAGCTCAAATATTGGGGTACTAGGGATACTATAAGGAACACCTCTTCTTTTGCTTACTTATAACAAAAAGTAGAACTATAGGTCTGTAGTTGTAAGGGTCAATCTCAGATCCATTTTCTTGGGGCAGGCTGGACATCAGAAAGTTTTCAGTTTGTTGACAATGTACTGGATTTGTAGGAAGAAAGCAAAAGAACTAGAGCAGACCCTGCTACACATATCATCAGTACAACAGCAGACTAGAACCTTTGTTGATGTTGATTTAGCTGCAACAGAGTAGCTAGCAAAATATGGTGTTTTTAGTATGGCCCAGCTACCTAGCTGCACATGTTTGACATTTTTGATATAATTTCATATACCTATTGTCAGATTGCAGAAGGATCACAATCTTACTCAATACAATGCGAGTAATGTGTGCTTGTAATCTGGCACAATGCCACCAATCTGTGGTCTGTCATCATTACCAGATTTGATCGCCCTTCTAAGAGAAATTCTCACAAGTGTTTGTGTCTATGCATAGAATGGACAATATAACTTTAGTTCAGAATTCAAGATTATACAAAAAATATTGAATATAAGGGTTAATCTATTCAAGATGCTTGAATTAGATATTATCATATTAACTATTTTGTTATCATACAGTGAAATTGTTTTTATTTTTTTTCAAGTGTGATCCGTGCATCATATCAAAAAATAGCCATAAAATTTGCTATAAATTATTTGAGATTTCAAGAATAACATTTATTCTAGGAGAAATCAGAGGCATATCATCAGGTGAGTTTGGGTAGAGTTGTACAAAAAAGTGGTACACTAAAAAATGGTGGAGTTTCATAAAAAAATTAACCTTGAAATTCCTATTTTACTCTACAGCTTGAATGGCTTGATGGATTTTGATGTATAAGGTGTCTCAAGATCTCTCTTCATAGCACATTCCATTCTTTTTAGTTACTGCAGTAGGGTTGTTCCTATCTTTGAAACTGTGCTTGGATAATCTTTTAGAGGATTGAACTTCCTTTCATTTGGTATGTAAAGGATGAATTTTTAGTGTGGGTGTATTATTACACATGGTATCTAAAAAAATTAAATACAAAAGTTGTAACCAACAGTGCGCTCCTGACCTGGAAACTATCTCTATAATTGCAGCATAATTCATAACTATGTGGTGACCCAAACATACATTTTTACCTCCTACGCCTACTGGCAGGGAACTATTGTAATCGCGAAAATTATAACCGTCTATAATTTGAGAAATACAGATCGAATTTCGATGAAATTCTTACATAGTGTTGTGTAAAATGATACTTCCGAAAGAGGAAATTTTATCTTCCCTGTCCCTGTTTATTACTCTGCACCACTTCTATTTAATTCTTCTATGGTTTGGCACGGGTAAGCGTGTTTTTTTACTCGTTTCTAACGTAAATCCTAAATACAAAGCAGAACAACGTTTGTAAATGGCGCGAAACATGCGCGGCCGGCGCATCGCTTTGAGGTAGCAATGGTAGTTGGTGCCAAGTGACGTCATCACCCAGTCTTGCGCTCCAATAAGAAACTTCTGGACAGCGTAAGTTTGTAAATTTTTAAGATATTCAAAAGATTTTTTCAGTGTTGTGCTTCACTTAGACTATCATGATAATTTCCATTCATTGTAAAAATTGAAAGAAAAGATCTTAAGCCATGTACAGATATGTAACAACACCGCGAACCAAACCACGCGACGAACCGCGCCGCGCTAGTGTAGACGGTGAAAAGAACGCCGTCGCGAACCTGGTCAGCGTTACAGCTCGCCGTTCGGCTCGATCCAGGCTCTGTCGGTTTTTCAGCGCAACATCAAAGGAATGGCTCGCGACGAAGTTGCACATGTTTGGACAGGCATACCAGTGCGGCGAGCACCAATGTGTTATTTTGAAATGTACGAATACTTAAAAGTAAAAGAATTATTTGTCTTACTTGTATATGTTCCTTTAAAACTTCGATAAATGCCTCACAAACTTCTGGAAAATCCTTCTGAGACATCCTCGTAAAATTTTTGTACTGTCCACTTACTTGCCGGTTAGATCGTCGAAAACAAGAAATCTTTTAAATAAGGGACTATGGGCAAAGTTGATAATTCGCATCTTTGTATTTTTTGTTGTTTATATTCTTGATGATTACAAGCAACCAAAATCTGTTTATTTTTTTGATATTATGGGGCAAAACAGGTGGCAGACAATTGATGGCATTTTGGCTGGCAAGCTGTATTTCCTGCAGCTTGTAGTCAATCTTTGTTATTGTTGTCAGTGTTGTTGCCTTGTTTATTTTCCAATATTTTTAGTGTTGTAGTGACTTCTGAACTGTACACTGGAATTGCCAAAAACGCGTGTTCGCCTGTCAAAAAAAAAAAAATAATAAATCCACTTGACCTGGTTTGGTTATTATTTTAGTCCTTCGTCGATTTTGTCAGTAGTTTAGGAATTTCCCACACACTGTATCACAAAAATCAAAGCGTTGTGGATGCATTATGTGAACTTTTTGTCTTGAAAACGCCCAAGGAATCATATTGTGAAATATTGGACACTATTTGTTATTGAATCCAATTAGATCATATCTTATGAAAGTATAACTTTACTAAATCATTTATTAAGATGAGATTCATGTCCGTCTAGCTTATAACTGACACTGGATTAGTCAATTGCATATATCTCTTTTACAAGTGATAATTTACTAAATTATATAGATTTTTAGTTTAGTTTCAGCTGAATGTAAACAGTTTACCACCATTGAAATGTTTTAATTTGACATGTATATGATCATTAGATTAAGTATTGGTGACAGTATGCTGAACTCAAACTGTATGAATATAGGCCTTTTATTATAAAAATGAGGTATCTTATTTTTATATTGTCATAAAATTTTGATTAAAATAAAAAAAGGCAATCTGTTGAAATCATCAATATGTTCTGTTGTGTCCAATTTGAACAACTCTTCTTCTGTCATTCTGAAATCATATATTTCTCAGTGGGGTTTGAGATAGATTCCTTCGAGCAGTTAAGTTTTTGTTATTGCGGAAAAATGTATTGCATTTGTCTATTTCACTTGCAGTAAAATTATTACTTGTATTTTTTTCATTGTACTTATACATCTTGTCTATTAAACATATCTGTGTGAATTTACAACCACAGCAAGTGTCCTATTATGATAATGAGCCACTGATAAAAAGTATAAATGTGTATGTTTATCGTTTGCTTATTAGTTGATTGTTTCAAGTTTTTCAGTACATAGATATTTAGCAAGAGGTTTTTTGCATTCATGACGGACCCAGTTTTTAATGAAAATTGATAGAACAAATTTTTTTCTAATAATTTCTGTTAGTATGTGGCTGAACTTTTGATGTTTAATTATATTTTTTAGCCTTTACAGTTGTCCTGTCAAATAAAAAATAATTTAGTTGATATCTGGGTGAAGGGTGAAGTGTCAAGTAGGTTGCATTGTTTCTCTTGTTTCTATGATTCATGGTATATAAACAAATTGAGAAATGTATCATGGTATAAAATGGCGTGTTTGAAGATTTTTTTGATACATATTGAAGGAACAATTTTGTAGAGGATGAGCAAAGAAGAACGTAAACCATTTGAAGAAAGAGCACTTTTGGAAAAGAATAGATTGAGAGCTGTAAAACTTACGTCTGAGGGGTATGATGTTGCAGAGCTTGAACAAGAAGAAATGGTGGAAAATAAGAAAATGCAAGAAATGAGACATAACATAAATTCTATTATTGGAGTGGCTGATAAGTCTGGAGGTAAAATGTTACAATAATTTTTCCGAGTACAGATCTCTAACACAGTAAAATGATGATGTAAAAGAAAACCTTATGAAGACTAGAATAGTAGTAGTATATTATAGAGGTCAGACAATATTATCCTCCATTCAGGCGTAAGCTAAATATCCCAAACTTCGTTAGTTTTTGTTTGAAGCGCCAAAATAAAAAAAAATCGTGATGCATTTTATTAAATTCTATGTTCAGTCTCTTTCTCTATGATTTATTGTCTCAAAAACTAAAATTCAAATTTTCATCCATTACCCTGAATATTGGGCGAGCTTCGGAACTGGCAGCCCACCGGCAAGGTTATTACGTAAAAAGCCGATTTAAAGTAAAAAAAAAAAAAAGGTAAAATGTCAACTTGTCTCGATATCTCGTAGGGTGCAAATAGATCATTCCACGTCTACTACAAGCGAGCATGAAGTGAAAGACAGCTACTTCCTAGTTGATATATGAAAATTTACATGCCAAGAAAGTAGCTGCAAGGCTATGCACTGAATTTTTTAAGCTTCTCACAAGAGGTAGATGAGTTAATTTGATCAAAATATGAGATATTCTTGTTAATAATTTCATTATAAACAATTTGAAATACGAGAGGAGGCATTTATAGTCAAAGAAATAAAAAAAAAATGCAAAAATCTGACTCACGAATTTAGGTTCATTTAATTTTTATCTCCCAAAATTTGGGTTACTCGCGAAATAGGGTTGTTTCACAGAAATTTTTATTACACCTAATCAAAAAAAGTGTAGCGTCTTTTTTTGACTATGGTGTAAAGTGAGATTCAGTTTGTATAAGTTAACGAAAATTTTTGTATGTGTACAAAGGATATTTTTTGTTTTAGCTGGAATTGATCCATCCATTTTTACTAGTTATTGAATACATGATACTAAATGGTCAATAAACATCTTCTGCTCATAATTGAAAACACAAGTCAATAAAGGTGTCATGTAACAAAATCATTGTATAAATTCATTTTTGTGTTCTGCTACTGCTTCACATATGGCGCTAATATCGTTCAAATCCCTTTTTACACAGTATATGGTTGGTTATCTTCAGATAGAATACGTTAGTCAATGCTTATATTGTTTGCTTAGTTTTCATAAGTATGCGTTGTTTAAAGCTAATTAGTATCTCATTCGTTTCATCATCCAGCCTATGGTTCCGATACATTTTTAACATCAGCTGATTGAATAACATACTTGTCTTTCTTCCTATTGGCTCGCGGCTCAAATATGTCCACGAATCGAATGTGCGTTACAGTTTCAGCTTAAAAAATAATATTTTTGGCTACGAAGTTTCTGGAAGGGTCAGTTAGGCTTGGCCTAAAGGCAAGTATACTGTTCACTTTTATTTTAAGTTGAGTCATATATAAGTAACTACCAGTGATGTGTAGACACAATTCATGTAATATTTTTGCAAGCATTATTACAGGTTGTGTGATTTCGTATCTAGGGATTGTTTTCTGTTGGGTACATATATGTTAGTAGTAATCAGCAGTGGTGGCGTGGTGGTAGACGTTATGGGTATACTAATCAGGCGCTGTGCGCTGCGCGGTTTCGAATCCCCCCCACAAGAGAATTTTTTACTTGGCTATGGATGTCGTGATTGTCCGGTAGGCGGTAGATGGCCTTTAACTATCGAACGTGGACGAACCTAAGGCTTCGTGGTGGCACAAGTATAAAAAAAAATAAATAAAAATGCGTGGGTTCCATACATCCTAGAGCTCCAAATAATTTCCGAAAATGATGATTGTTTCTGTGGATTGAGAAAAGCGGTGTATCGATATTATAGTCATTGGCGTTGCGCAAGGGCATGCATCATAACTTTGGCCTTTTACCGGGACAGCTGTGAGGAAATTTTAATTCATTTCATTCCACTTCTTGTTTCTTTAAGTGCTCAGTCACAATCTAAAGTTTGTTAACAGAATTCTATACCTAACGAAAACACTGAAAAATGCAAAATATTGGAATTCAAAATTTTTTGATGGACAATAAAGCCTATCGAAACTTTAAGTTTATATCGAGTATTCAAAACTAAATTAGTATGTTGCTAAAAATATATAAAATTGGTGATTTTACACCTAGTTCCATATATGATTGTAGTAGAACTATGTAGCGTCAATATTGAAATCAGCATCTAATCATTCAAATACAGAACCAGTCGCCAATTTCACATAATTTTAATCAATATACTACCTTAGTTTTGAATTCTCTTCGGTGGAACTCGCCACTTTAGAAGTTTTTAGGAAATGTATTTACTTTGGCGCCATTATACTGTTGTAACTTTACGATCTCATTTTAGTGCCATAAGATTTTATGAAGGAAGATCACTCTGCTCGGATCACAAGCACTTAGTAAAACCGGGTTCAAGCAAGGTCTCTCACTATTTCTAATATCAGTTATTCCGCAATACTGCCGTTTAATGAAGTGAGTTTCTCCTTCCAAAATCACGAGTTAAGCAGAATTGTCCATACTGTGGATAAAGATTTACTTCCGTTTCTTGGACTTATTTATCTCGGTTTATTTACAATTACTGAGCGATTCGTATCACAACACATAGTATTTCTGTTCTGCTGTACGTGAATACAGACAGTACGACTGCCTACTTGAACATTCTCTCAAGAGAAAAGAATGTATGCCACTGTATTGGTTTGTCACTTTGGTAGACAAATTAACCCAAAGTACGCACTAAAACTACGCAATTTTTGCAACAAACAATGCAATGTAAATATAGGGGCTTGGATCTTTCTAATCTATTCTAATTCATTGGTGATATAGTATGTATTAATTTTTTACATAAATATCTTCATTTCGTTTTTTCCTTATTTGTTTTATTTCATTTCAAAGATCTATACTCCTAAAAGACACCTTTACAACTCGATATATACCATCAATTTTCAGTTTGATAATTCTATTTCAGTGCTACCAGAGGAAATTTTTTGCATTATACACATAAATACGTTTATATATCACGTAGCCGAGCAAAGGTATTTCCCTGCGGAAATAGCTGTTTCTTCATTCACTTTACAACATGGCATCGTCAATGACGGAGGCGTTTTCCATAAAATGATTAAACCAGGTAAAGTGCCGATATGCAATTGGGATTGTTAAATATATACAAAATAATAATTTTAAGGTACTCTGCCTTTGGGATATGCAGCAGACGCCAGACTTCATGCAAATGAAACGCACCAAATTGATCCGCCTACTCTTGGTGATGAGGCAAATAATGAAGAAGAGGCGTTTCATGAGTTGAAAGAATTTATGCAGGTACCTTCGGCCGCATCAGCAGACGCCGACTGTTGAAATTCGCTGGCTTATAATTGAGGTGTAATGACTGGTGGCGTGACAACTATCAATCACACATGAACGCTTCTCAACAGCTGAACAACCGTTACGTCTGCTGGGGTGTGTTCTCAAATCGTACCGTATCCAGGAATTTGGATTGTGACATTTTATCCTATTATACTGTGGAATTTTGTTTTTAGAACGCCTAAACTAAA
Organism: Acanthoscelides obtectus; assembly: GCA_963669975.1. Lineage (NCBI taxonomy): Eukaryota > Metazoa > Arthropoda > Insecta > Coleoptera > Chrysomelidae > Acanthoscelides > Acanthoscelides obtectus. Next base: position 50,808,853 of record CAVLJG010000007.1, on the reverse strand, counting down.
ACGGGGCACTTGATGACAGCCGGATTATTTCCGTAAGAGACGCTGTTTCCAAGAATCCATCTGCAGTTGATAAATACATGCTTATATTTAAAAAGGTGATTCTTGGACCAAATTTAAGAAAAAAAAATCTTATGAACGCACATCATAAAATTCCAACGTTTGAGATACAGGGAGCTTAAATTTTTAGACACAAAAATTGTATTTTATAATAGTGTGATACTATTCCTGATATCTTTATGAAATTTCACACATCTTCTGTGTATCAAGGTGCATTTTCTGATGGCAAACAATTTTATTATTTCTTCCACTGGCGACTGTTCGGGTTTTGCATTGAATATTCTTGGAGGAAAAAAATGGTACGCAACTGCTTTCTCTTTAAATAGCAATCATTTTTGAAATCTCCATTATTTCTGAGCATACTTAATCTCTTGATTTCCTTCCGCCCGACTCATGGTTTTCGCTTAAAAAATAAAGATCGTTTTACTTCACACCGCACAGCAGTCGCCGCATCAGATTTTTTGCGATTTGACCCTGAAGTAAAACGATTTTTATTTTTTAAGCGAACACCATATGTCGGACGAAAGGAATACAAGAGATCAACTTTGCTCAGAAATAAATGAAGATTTCTAAAATTGTGACGTACCATTTTTTCTCCAGAAATATTCAATGTAGAACCAGTACGGACGCCAGTGCTAGAAGTAATAAGATCTTGTACATCAGGAAATGCACCTTACGGCATAGAAGAAGTGTATCAAATTTCATAAAAATATCTACAATAGTATCACAGTTAAAAAATACTGTTTTTTTTGAAAACTTTATATCTGAGAAGTTAAGACACTTAGGACATAGGTTCATATGATTTTTTTCTTAAAATGGTTCCAAGAATCACCTTCTTAAATATTAGCATATTTAGGAACAGCCTGTGTATAAATAACTATGAATAGAAAATTTTACCTAGCTTGTCATTATATTTTTTACAATTTTATTGTCGTTTATCACTGGTAGGTACGTTTAACGCGAAAAAAGTATATGTATTCTGTAATTTCTATAACCAAATGAAAATGCAAGCAAATAATACAACATTAAAATGACAAGAACAAACACTCGTTTTCCCAAGGATTTTATCACGGGAGGAAATGAACACTTTTGACGTTACAGAAGGACATCAAACAATTACGAGCGCTCAAGTTGTTACAGAGTAGTACAAAGTACACTTCCACTCGGACATAATTTACGAATATATCTTCATAGTTGGGTCATATATAAAAAGTAACATTGACAGACTTTTGAAATTATTTTGTTCATTATTTTTTTTTCAGACTCGTTTGGTTGGATCCAAGAGAATTCCAATGCTCTACACTATTTCAAAGGATTTAAAGATGGTTCAGCAGGTAAAAAGTCTTGCTTTTATTGTAATGGGGTATTAAATTAGGATGAATACAATTTAAAAGGATCAGGGGAGAGTCAGAGAGATTTGTCGTTAGTGACAGTATTAATTGACATATTCTACCTGAATATAGCCAACAATGTCGTATTGTATTTCGACGTCCAAAAGTTATCTGAGATGAAATCAGATCCCTTGGCTCATCTTATGAGAATTTGTCATAGCTACGCTTATACTCTCGGCAATCATTAGAAATCTACTTTGGAGACGTTGGTGTTTCATAGATTACACGGTAGCCAACTATATGCTCAAATCCTCTTAGATGTCGCAAGGGTATCTCCTTTTATCTCGGATAGTTCTTTAGATGCCGAAATACTCTGCTTAAACTGCTATATTTTGTACCTATACTAAGTTAATATTGTGGATGATATTGGAAAGAACCTATTTCAGGTACTTGATACCTGGTGTGACATTTTGGGAGAGGCACGGCTTTTCCAAGTGTGGAGTCTCCAGTACTTATTCAGAGTTTTGCGAAATACGGTCTCCAAGACAAACATGTGGAGCTCAGACACTTTCAGTGATAGAGTTATTGAGATGGACAAATTTGCCTATTCTAAAGGCATTTGTTGTAATGTAAGTGGGGATTTGCGGTATATCATATTTGGCATATTTCAATTAAATTTTCAATTTCTTTCAGTATCATGAGGTTACCAATGTTCCCCATTATTGCAGTAGATCAGTTGTAGTGCGCTATGCTTATACTATTTGTGATAATTGCTGCGGAGACTTGGATATACCTCTTGTACCTGGACATCATGTACCACTTACTTCTAAAGTGCCGAGAATTAGAGCATCTAGTCAAATGAGTTTGGCATCTTCAGTAAGTTAGAGAAGTTTTTCTGAATTGAATAACATGACTGTGAACAATTTTGACATTTTAGAATATGCGACCTACAACTCGTGATGACGACACTGACAGTGTGAACTCGATGTCCACTCATTCAGAATGGGAAAAAGAATCCGTAACTTCGTACACATCTGCAACAGATTCGGCCGATGATTTCCCGGCATTGCCAGCCGCTGGGAAGAATCCCGCTTCAACTATTTCGTATACAAATTTTGGCGATACTGACAGAGCTAGTGTCACTAGCTCCAGCAGCAAAAGTTACGCGGGATCTTGCACATCTGGCCGTGGTAGAGGCAGGGCCAAGAGACAGGCTGATTTGCGTAAGTTTTAGATGAAATTTTGTCAAGTATAAAGTTTTGCAATGTGACTTAACAAATGGACGCAGGAGGCTGCAAGTTACTGCATGTTGAGACATGTCCATGAGTGCATAGTAGCCACCAGCAGTACGTCTGTTGATTTAGTTGTTCAGTCGTATTGACAGTGTAAAGTGCGGGCTATGGCATCGTGGTCAACTAGTGAGATAAGGGCAGTTTTACGGTATAACTTTACGCGTGGTTTCAGTATAGTCCAGTGCTTAGAAGAAACGACGCTTGCATTAAAGAATGATTGTCCTTATCGTACGACTATATTCAGGTGGTACAGAGAATTCCAAGGGGGTAATTTCACTTTAGAGGTCGCTGAGAGGGAAGGAAGGCCGCGAACTTCAGTAACAGAGGAAAACATTACTGCTCTGAGGATAATGCTTGACGAACACCGGAGAGTGTCATGCCACAATTCATTCAATTCGGCGTCATTTACACGTAAGGAAACCTTGTTCTTTCTGGGTACCGCAAAGTCTGACGGAAGAGCAGAAGACTGTTTGATAAGGGGCAATCTCGGTATGTCAACAGCATCGTGACAGGTGACGAGACTTGGATCTATTATAACGATGTGCCGACCAAGGCTCAAAACAAAGTTTGGGTCTTTGATGATGACGACATACGCGTAGCTGTCCGAAAAATCCCGATCTGTCAAGAAAAACATGATAGCGGGATTGTAGGGCGTGTCGTTTCGGACACACAGAAGATAGTCACAGCTAAGCGGTACACGGAACAGCGCCTGCCTAAAGGCATAGAGTCCATGAAAAACCTGCGACCAAAGCCAAGAATGGACTCTTGGTACCTCCACCATGACAACGCTCCAGCTCACCGCGCCAAAGCCTGCACCGAGTGTTTGACCACTACTGGACTGAAACTTATTGAGCACCCTCCTTACAGTCTGCGACTTTGCACTGTTTCCGTATGTGAAAAAGGAGCTAAAAGAAAAACGGTTTTTAACGATGAGGACCTGTTGAGGGCTTTGGACGAGTGTGCCCCACTCCTGGGTGAAACTTGGCAGAGCTGGTTTAAGGAATGGTTTTGGCGCATGGAGAAGTGCATTGAATGTGGTGGAAATTACTTTGAACCAGTGGCGGTTCCACTGTAGGAGCACATGAGCGCGTGCACCCCCAAGATAAATAATAAAAAATATGTATAACATCCATTTAATAATTTCTCAAATAAAGTCTGAGCCTTCCTGATATTTAATCGTATAACATCAAAGATCTAGTAGCTCTCCACTGGTGAGAGTGGTGAGTCACCACTCTTACCGCTGCGCTGCCTGATTCGGGCGATTCGGACTGGCCCGGTCCGACTGCCGCCAACGGGTGACGGCGGATGACGACGAATAGTCGGATATGCGATCATGTATGCGGGATTAGTGTGTTTCTCTCCCTGCTGTTCTGGTTGCGAGGTATAGCGGGGTTATCGCAATTTTAGTTGGAGTAGGCGCACACTTCTGGAGTGCGCCATTGTCCGTTGAGCGTGCATTTTATGCAGTAATCGGAGGTGTGTTCGAATTTTTATATTCGGAGCAGTATTTTAATAAGATATTGAGTTAAAATGAATGGTTTCACTGTGGAATATTTGAAACATAACTTCAGTTCATTGAGTTTGGAGCAAAAAATTGAAATAAAAAATGCGGGAAGACCTACACCAGAAATTAACTTAACTCAGACCACAAAGGGTAAATCTAGAGACTTTATTAGGAAGTTTAAAGTGGAAATATATGAACAGAATAACTGGACAACACACCGTTTGTTTTGTTTTTCCTGTTTGTTGTTTGGTCGCGGGGTTGCAGAACCTGCCTGGACAAAAAATGGAATAGCCGACTTGGGACATTTAGCACAAAAAGTTAAGAAACATGAAAACACTCAAGTCCATATCAATGCACTACTGGAAATGCAGCTTTTGGGAAAAGTAGATATACGGCTGCAGTTGGACAGTACATTTAGGTGCAGTATTCAACAGCAAAATGAACAAGTTAGAAAGAATAGGTATTTTTAGAGGTTTAAGTACTGGTATTTTTTTCAAATTTAAGCGATATTTCAACTTTTTTTTCTCATTCTCCACAACGAGTTGCAGTTTTGGATGAAATTGTTGGTGCTAGAGTTCCAGGTCTTCTCTTACAAGATGGAATTTTAAAAGCAGATCTATAAATACAGTATATGAATATCGCGAATTGTTAATAGAATGCATGGAAACAATAGAAGCCACTTCAGAACAAACTGTTACCATCAATCAAGCCACTGGTATTGGCCGAATGCTACAAGATTCTAAGTTTGTGTTCTAACTAACTGTCTTTTATCGAATATTGCCACATGCTGATATTTTATATAATCAGTTACAAAAAACAGTGACTGACCCAGTGCAAATTCAGAATGCCATAAAGTGTTTTGAAAACTGCATCCAAAAAAAGAGAGACCGCTTGGAAACAATTGAAACTGAAATTTCTGAAGATACCACTACTACTCAAACTAAAAAGCGTCATGCAAATGAAGACCAGCATATTTGCAGAACTGTTGCAGCCAAGGAAGTTTGTGATACCATAATTACACACGTAAGAGATAGATTTTCTTTTACAAAACATTTAAATGCAACTATTCTTTTTTCTTCTGATAAATTTCCACAATTTGAAAAGCATTTTCCATTGCAATACTGTAGTAGAAGCATATTCGTTTTTAGATAAAGTTCGTCTCCAGACTGAATTGGAATTAATTTACTGGCGACCTGATTTCAGAAATATGAGTGGTGCCATTAGTTTGTTACAGTTTTTTATAGAAAATAATCTTCAGAGCATATTTTCTGCCACCTTTACACTTTTACAAATAATTGTTACCATACCAATGACTACGGCCGAAAGTGACAGATGCTTTTCGACATCGAAAAGAATAAAAACATTTTTGCGAAGTTCTATGAATGAGGAAAGCAATGCTATCTATCGACAAAAAATGTATAGCGGGTATTCCAAACTTTAGCAAGGCTGTTATTGATAAATTTTCTGCAAATAAAAACAGGAGAATGGACTTTACGTTTAAACATTGTACTCATTCTTGTGTATAATAAAAAAAATAACAAAAAATGTGTCCTTGATGCTTGTTTTAGTACTCTTATTGCCTTCTACGTCACGCATAAGAAAACAATTATTTCATACCACTTGTGAACCCCCTGTATCATAGACCACGAGCCGCCGCTGCTTTGAACGACGTCAATAATTAAAGCTGTATTGCAAAACTTCTACAGTACCCTTTGTATATTTTCAAACAGTGTGTAACAAATTATAAATGCGCCACGGGTGTATTTGTTCGACGTTATACGAGTGCTAAGTACGCAGCGTTGGCATTGCGCTAGCTGTGGACATGGCGTTTGGAGAATAGGTTGACACTGGCTTGTGATCACGGCCGCCGCATTAAGCTCCCAAATCGCGATCGATCTATCATGCCAAATTTATCGCAAACATAACCAAAAACTATTCATATGTATATATAGATATATAGATCACCGAATCATTGTACGCATTGGAGAGCATCTAAATTGGAATGGATAGTTCTTTAGAAATAGAGCACCAGAAAGCACTAAAATGGCCGTTTAGCGTTCGTATAACTTGTCAGAATTTATCCTCGTTCCGCAGGTATCAAGTTATTACAATGGTTTTGAAAATACAGTGTTTCAATTTCCACGTTCATTGATGTTTTTTATAAAATTTATTTCAGCGTCTACGTCTTCACTCGCTAATGAAATGAATAGACTTGATTTTGGTGCGGGTAAGTACTTGGAAATATATTTTGGATTTGTGTATTTAGTACTGTAAGAAGAAGTTCAACAGGGCCTTCAAACATGTCGCATACCAACCCTCAGATCAACTTGTGATATAGCAGCTCCAACTTTTTACTCTGGAAGTAAACCAATTGTCATAGCCTGACGTTCAATCGTCTATCTTTCATAGTCCGGTGTTTGAGGTTCGCTCATATTATTTTAGACCAGCTCTAAGATAACCATCAGTTACTTATGACACGACACATTATCGTCAAAGTCTCAGATACCTGAAAACTTTAGTACCCTAGATGACTATTACAGTACAATCTTTGGTATAAACCGCCGCATTCAACGCTCTTAGTGTATCGAAAATGTAAAAATCTACCAAAAACCCAAGCGTACATCCACTTTCTATGGATGACCGAGTTCCACCAAGAAGTTATTGGTTTCGGCTTATCGGAGTTCAGATTATTGAGGACCTGATTTGGAAAGAAGTTATAATATTTGTTAGGGCTAGGAACTACTTTTCTCCAAATAATCTCTTCATATTATGCAAGGCTCAGATAAGATCCAGTCTGGAGTACTGCTGATACGTCTGACTGACTGGTGAGACTTTCCTAAGTCATAGTCTCTGTTCTACGGGCATGCATCTCTCACAGTTTTAGCAGTTTTTTTCAACGATTTTCATTATTTTGATATTGAGTTCGTATCGTCGAATGTATGAATGACGTATGCGAGGTTTGTAAATTAAGTGATGAGACTTGCGTTCATTTCATTTCATTTGTCTTTTGCTGCTGAATACGCTTGCTTGCTTACACAGGTCAAAATAAAAGTTAGAATACAAAGGTGTAAGTTCACCTAACAATGAAATTTGTTGTAAACAACAACGTTAACATAAAGTTGTCAAAAACAACATTAACAGAAAAATGTAAAAGATTATGAATTGAAAATACATACATATCTATAGAACAATCACATCCGAACAAATTAACAGAGTAAATGTAAACAGGCTCAGTACAAGACCATTATAATAGACCCGAAAACTTATTACTTAAAAATTCTTCGATGGTATAAAAACCTGTGCTTATAAGGTAAGCTTTAATTCCATACCTAAATAAGCCGAGGCCAGACATTCTGAATGCCTCAGGAAGTACATTGTAAAAGTGGATTCCATAGTAGTTAGAACCGTTTCTAGTTCATTGTAGAAGATGCTTAGGAATATCTAACTTATGCATGTTACATGTATTGTAACTTTGTACATCACTGTGCGTTTTGTATAGATCCAAATTGTTGTGTAATCAGATGAATATATATGTATATAGAGATAGAAGAGTAAGGATATTTAGGTTGATGAATCCTTCCCTACATGGCTGCATATAAACCAGACTTGCGATGACTCTTATACAGCGCCTTTGTAGTGTAAATACTTTAGGCATATGGACAGAGCGACCCCAGTTCAAGAGTGCATATGACATTCTTGAGTGGAACTATCTATAATAATGTGGTCAGCAACGTATCACCAGACCCAGAGCTTTCTAGAGTCCTAATTAAATAAATGGTCTTGGATAGTTCGCTGAGAATACTCTTTACATGTTTCTTGAAAGTCATATGTGTTTCAATACTGAAACCCAAAAATTTTACAGTGTCTGTGGTATTGACGTTATTACCATAGATTGCGTTTTTGAAGCATTATCAGTTTATTTGCTAAACCCCAATTTTCTAAATTTATTATGTATGCAATATTCGCAGAGAAGAGTAGATCAATCGATTTGCTACTACAGAGAATTGTTGTGTCATCGGCAAACAGTATAAGATTTTTGTTTGTTTTTGTTTTCGTTCTGACATCAGTGACAAGCTTGAATCGCTCGAGTCATTTGGTTGCCCGTAGCGATTTTTTTTTGTGAAACAGTTTTTCCTTTTGTTTTCTAAAAATGAATTATCATTTTCGAACAACGGCGTGCTATCAGGTTTTGCCTCAGACTTCGATTTAAGATGAACCACGAAGCGAAAGGCCTTTGTCCTCAAGAACCGATGAACATATCGACAGAATCTGGGATATTGTGTATTCAGATCGTCGGTTGACAGTCAGAAAGATCTGAGAAGAGAAATTTAACTCGCACCACGCTTCATTAGATCTAGAACAATTGGGTGTTGCATCACTATAAAGCTCGTTGCCGCACAGCAATGTCAATAAACGAGTTTTTTGCCAGTAAGAACATTCCTGTGGCTCCTCAGCCTCCTTATTCGCCTGACTTGAGTCCTTGTGACTTTTTTCTCTTCCCAAAGTTGAAAAATCCCCTCAAGGGAACTCATTTTGGGACAGTGGCAATCATTCAACAGGCTGTAACCGACCAGCTGATGGCAATTCCAGTATCGTAGTTCCAGCACTACTAAGAGGAGTGGAAGAGCCGTCTCCTGCGTTGGTGGCTTCAGAAGTTGTTTTGAGGGTGGCAATATAAAATTGTAATTGTAATTATACATAGTCGTGCCATAAGTTCTGTCCCATGATAATCTCATGATAAAAATGAAACAAGATAAGATATATTTATATGAAAGATATTATTTATTCGACAACATTTTTAGAATTCATAATCAAACAGTTTTATTCAAAATGTCCCCCCTTGGCCTTCACACACTGCTTCAATCTCGCGGGCCACTCATCTATCACTGCACGCACAGCTTCCAAAGGAATAGCTGCCGCTGATCGGATCAAATCCGCTTTCAGGGACTCGATATTACGGTGGGCTTTGGAGCAGGCCAACTGCTCTAGCAGGTCCCATAACTTGTAGTCTAAAGGATTGAGGTCCGGGCTCCCTGAGGGCCAATCTTCCGCAGCAATGAACTCTGGCACATTGCTTTCCAGCCAGCGCTGCGTACTCTTAGCCTTGTGAGCGGGGGCGGAATCCTGCTGGTAGACCCAGTGTTGGTTGGCAAACAATGTACCACTTAAAGGCTTGACGATAGGATCCAGTATGTCGCTCTGATAGTTTGCCGCTTTTGTTTTCACGCCCTGTTTACAGAAATGGAGCTGAGTGACCCCTTCGTAGGACACCCCCCACCAAACCATGACTGACGCAGGGTGGTGGCCTCTCTCAACTCTCGGAATGATCTCCGAAGCTTCCTGTGAACTCCTTGCATACACTTTGTCATTTTGTCGGTTGAATTTTTCTTCTATGGTGAAGATTTTCTCATCCGTGAACAAAATCTTTCGGAATCCCCCAGCTGCGTACCTCTCCAAGAGCTTCTTGGATCTTGTCGCCCTGATGTGTCGCAAGGTGGCCGTAAGTCGCTGGCCCGTACGTCTCCGGTAAGCCCCTAGCCCTAGGTCTTGTTTAATGATGCGCGACATCGTCCGGACAGGAATCTTCATTTCCCTGGATAGGATCTTCTGCTTCCGGAGTGGATTCCTTTGAATCCTGGCTTTTACGGCTTTGATGGCTGCTGGAGTCCTTACTTGACGAGGTCTTCCGCTTCTTGGCCTGTCATCAACAGAGGACGTCTCATTGTACCGCTGAATGGTCCTAGACACAAATTTACGCGATATTTGAAGGCCGCGTAAGAGTTCAAAAATCTGACTAGCACTGTGATTACACTTATGTAAAGCTATCACTGCAATACGGTTCTCTGCCTTGCCCCACTCCATCGTTATGCTTCGAGAGATCAATACAAACTGAGGTATATGTAATTACCCGAAAAGCGCTTAATCAACTGACACCACAATGTAAACAATCGGACAAGTATTAACAGGTCTACACTTGTTTGAAAACGAGGGACAGAACTTATGGCACGACTACGTATAAGCGTAACTTTTCATTTCCAAAGATTATTGGTAACTACATTTAATGACCACAATATATCAAAGTCGGCTCCAGTTTGCTTTGTTGCAGCCATAGAACTTTTGTCGTAACACTTTTTTCAAAATTGACTCGGCAAATATACTATTTAATGATGAGTCTTATGTCTTCAGGTGGACCGAGCTTTAGCATGAACCGCAATGAATTTCCATCATTAGGGGGAAGCGTACCAGGCTCCATGGCGCGAGGCCGTAGACCAAAAGGTCAATCAAGCAACTCACAAACTAGTCAGGAATAATGAAACATTAAACACTGAGATAACTTCACTAAAACTGTTCGTAATGTCCGTTTCCACTAACTTATATCTAGATTACCTAAAATAAGTGTAATGTTTGAAGATATTACTTGAACAGCTTCAAAAAACGTTGCCAATGCAGTCGGTACGTTAGTAAACTAAAGTAATATCTAACATATATTTTTTCATACTCATAAATCATGTAAACGACCAACCCAAGTAACGTTAATTTTATTGAAATGATGAAAGCACATAAGAAATTATTACTTCATTAAAATGATTTTTGTTAAATGCATAATCATTGTTTTTAATATCAGCTTCTTGTTTTGACGAACAACGTCCTAGTTTTGTTAACCCAATATTTGCATTGCTTCCATTGTTACAGTTTGACTAAAGTTACCTAAGTAGTGGAGCGCCGGGGTTTTGGCCTCGGGATAAAGTTAACAATAAAGGATACTTTGACTGCTTTAGGAACTCGACCAAAGCGTTATGCTGCAATACTTGAGTGAGAAAGACTGTTGATTTTACAATATAATCTGATGTTCGTGTACTTAATGTTCATGTATGCGCCAAAATCTTGTCATCTTAAAATGCATATGCAATAATTGCTGGATTCTATATCCTAGCTACCTTTTCACTTCTCTAAGTTATTGGATTATTATGATTCCATCACATTCATGCCATTAGTGTCAATTAACATTAATCATTTCGACAGAATACAGTTTTGGATGCCAATGATAAGTATAGCTTTATGATAAGTAACAGCAATAATTGATTTAAACTCTTTTAGATTGGACACAATTCGCGACAGTGACGCCGGACTTCTGAGGTGGAATCTAATAATATTCCTCAAAATCCAACTTAAGGGCAAAATGCTTTCGGCCTGACAAGACTGATATTCAGTAAAAAATGATTTCATTTTTGAATCCAATACACTTGATCCAGCGCAGCTTCTTCATTGGACCCAAACCGCTTTCCACAAGGAGGGTACCAAATCAAGAAAATAGGGGGGATGATGAAGCAAATCATACCCAAATTCTGCAGTTTTCCATGGTTAACACCTTTGCAAGCAGTTGCATTGTCCTGTTGAAAAATGATCTTTTTCTTTTTCAATTCAGGTAGTAACAGAATCCCTTTCCCAAAACACAATGAAAGCCATGCAAGATATTCACAAAATCGTGTTGACCAGTTACTCGAGAGAACAAGTGGACACTTGCCATATAGACAAATGATATCTGTACCCATGGAAGAATTATAAATTTCCGGTGATTGGAGCGTCAAGTCTGTGTCAGGCCGAGCACTTTTCACCTTACCTTCGAAAGTTCACAAAATGTCAATAACTACGAGTATACTCGGTGGTACATGGAATTCCGGACTAATCTAGATGTGTTAATAATAAGTTGTAGTCACAATTTCAATTTGTGTTGTTTTTTAAATTCAGACATTCGTTTTTTTTTCTGTTACGCTTATACGTTATGTCCTTCACTGATTGCGTTGATCAGTTATCGTAGATGTTCCGAGAAAACAAAGTTCCAATCATAATTTGTCATATTCAGAAATTTTAAGGTTCGCGCATATCAATAATTGATATATAGTAGGTATGACAAAAGTTAGATTTTTGGAGGAAGTGTTGCAAACCTGTCTGTCTTATGCTAATGATACATAAAATGACATTTAAAATGAAAATATTTTCACACCTTGAAGGCTTCGGGAATGAAACATAGCGCAAAAATTATCTTTGCCCTTGACTGTTCCCAGTTGCATTTAAATATTACGAATACATGTTGCTAAGGATAAGTAATATTTCAACCAAGTGTTGATATTTATTTTTACTATAATTGAAAAACTACGAGTTGACCTTTCATCTTTTTGGATATTTAATTTTAGTGTTTGTATTTTAAAGTGAGAAGTAGCTTTGTCTTTCACACCAAAGTGTTTTATACCCCTCCATCGATGAGTTGAAAGTTATATTATCTTATGAATCGGATAAAACGTGTTTCAAGAGAAACATTTGTTTTTTGAATACCTGCTATATATCAGCTAGTTTTTCACCTACTTGAGATTCGAGAAAACTGCATTTCTCTTTATATGTATAAGTATTCTCATTACTATGTATATGTAAGTTAATTTTCAAGTTGCTTTCATTTTTAATTTTCATTTCTCTTGATGGTCTGTAAAAAGAGACAATTTAGTGAGACGTGTACGTCGTGATACTGTGTATTTCAAGGAAAAATCGTTAATTTTAATTTTTAAGTCATTTGACATAGGTATGACATATAAGTTGTTCTGTAAAGAAACTTGTATTTTTTGTAAATGTTTTTTGAAAACAAATATAAACTATAAACGTTTTAGTAATTGTTTTCTTAGGAGCTATAAAAATATCAGTGATCATAAGGTTAGCTGAGATGAATGTAGGACGGAATCGATGTTTTAAACAGCATGTTCAACAATGTAGGTATGACAATATTTTCTACTTGGCCAACGATGGCCTACCAAAGTTAAGCTTTCCCGCTTATTTCAAGGGTGATTTGGTTATGATATTTGAATCACAAAAATTTTTATAATGACTTGTCTTACCTCTAATCTCCAGGAAACAGGGAATACATTCTTCTTGCTTGACTCTCGAGTTTTCGTCGCTTCTTCTACTCGTATAGTTGCATCCAACAATTATCGAACTTTTTATATAATTTTTGAAACTGCGATATTGATTTTTGTTAGACTCGTTAGTCGGCAGTATTACTATAACTTATTTCAGCTGCATTTTTAACTAAACGTATCTGAATTAGGTATATCAATTTTCTGAAGATTGGATTTTTCAGTGAAAATAATGTTCTCATGAGGATGGAAGGGTAATAATAACGGTATTACGATTGTAACTTTTAATAATAAATAATAACAATAATCACGATATACATTCTGGTGCTACCACTGAATTCTTATGTAATATCTCGCAAACGGTTGCCTTGAAACTCAGTAAACTTTTATCTTGAAGATAGGATGAAAATTGCTGAAAATAAAAAATAGCTTTATCAGTTCTCATGGAAAGCAAATAAAAATTCTCAAACTTAGTTACAATGGTGATACTCATACTCAACACATAGAATATGCATCGCTCCTCTTACTTGCGGTAGCTGGATACACTCTACTTGTTCTAAATTCACCGCATCCGAAAAGATGATTTTTAATAGACGTTTCATTTTTTAAGTGTATTGGTTGTTATTCTGGCAACTCTTAGACAGGTTAGTCCGAGATTCCAGGGCTGTATTGGTATAGCGTTTATATGTACTTTGACCGCATACATACCTACCAAGTTGGGTAGAAGGTGAGAAAGGTTATAAATAAAACCAAACTTGACAAATTTGGATGACTAGTTTTTAGACACTGAAAACCAAATTTGTGTGACGGCTTGAGTTCACTGTGTACGAGAGAGAAGTGAGTATAGGCACATATGCTAGAAAGAGATAGACGAATACTCAGGATGTCTTGATTTTAACACCATCAGTGGAAATAAAAGATAATTCTAAAAGGAATTAAAACATTAAGTTGTATTAAACTTCAAATAAATAAATAATTATAATCAAAATGAAAACAAAATATTAAATTAAATGTTCGAACAGACCTCCTTCTTGGGTTTGACAGTAACCTAACCTACTGTAGAAGCCTGTGCGAACATTTTCTGGTGTAATATATTGACAATGCGGCAGATTGCACGACCTCCTGCGTCACCCTTGCAAGACAATTTGGTGATGACCTTTGCTAACCAGCCGGCTTCTATCTCTTTCTAACATACACACTTATCGAGCCTCTCTCTCGTACGCATTAAACTCAAGTCGTCAGACAAATTTGATTTTCCCTGTATATACTTTGTGAAAAATTGTTACAAAGCAATATCTGGCACTGCCAGACATTTCCCGCCGGTCATAATTTATAACTTCTGTCAGACGCTTCAAACAAGGTGTCTTGCTATAACTACTAACTTTTTTGTATCATTGTTTAGAAAAATTGTTAATACAAAAGTTTAAAAATTATTCATGCAATATTTTTCTGGTACAACTAGAGAATCGGTGGTATAGAATAAGGTATCCCGTTTTAAAAATATAACTTCCTCCGATTGAACTCGTGTGAGGCTTCCTGTATACAAGAAAAAAACTTTATATTAGGCTCTATAATTTTTATATGAAACTTTTTTCTGAATCGTCATACAAACAAGTTAGAGAGGTCAATTCATAGTTGGGACACTCTGTTTAAAGCGTCTGGCAGCAGTTATGGCAGGCGGGAAGTGTATGGCATTACTTTAGGATAATGTTGTCTTTCAGAAAATAAGTAATCTCTGGCAGCCATTGGATTTTACTCTGAAATCTCGAGAGAGTATTTTTTCCATCGATGCCTCGGTTTTCGCCCACAGGGGACAGTTTTTGACTACAGAAGCACGGCCGCACAGGTCCGGAAAAAATGCAGTTGATATTTTTTCAAGAGATAAACTCTTGAGCTATTCCAAATTTGAACGTGTGCAGGCACCCTAATACATACCTTATTGTAGACAATTGTTGGCACAAAAGTTATGCTGTAATTCTTCGTAATTTTCTCCATCTGCAATTGTAACAGATTTGCTTCGTCGGAAAGACTGCATACTAACACATCGTTTATATCGATACCGGCATCTTTAGTACACTGAAATGAATGATGTTACAGAAATACAAATAATATAGTGGCTGTAATGCTACTCATTTCTGTTGGTCTGTGTCGGGTTGTCAGTGACTGAACCGTCTGTTTTTGCTGCTAACCGCGTAATCGTAGAAACGGCTACAACTATTTAATTATGTTGTAAAATAAAGGAATTTAAATCGTTTCAAACATAGTTGACTTGATTTTTTTAACATAGTCAAGTTTTTGGATGATCATCATTTTGGAAAGTTTTCAAAATTAGCTTTTTACCCCCTATTTCAAGTTTCTGATCACTGGTCAGGGAACTGACAAGTAGATTTGGTAAAGTTACTTAAAAATGATATTCAAAGGATCTTCAATTCGTGTTTGTAATTTTGTGCGCAAATTATTTTGGTATATGAGCTATACATACGCTTAAGTATAAGTTACCTTAGTGAAATCGTCCGACTGGTTCATATAGTGCTTGATATAGTAGCTAAACATGAAGCAGTACGTGAATTGTACTTTGGCATTTTGGTCAGCCAATCTATTCAAAGCGCATGATATTATTTTATTGCCAGTGCATTCTCTTGGACCATGTTGGCATTGAAAGTCTATGCTCGTGCCATTGTTGTAGCTCTGAAAACAAAATACGTTGATTGTTTCATATTATTTTACTAATCCTCAAAAGATTTCTAAAAATTGAAGAGCCTCTGTTCTTTTTTGTAAGTGATTGAGAAAAGTATAGGTTGGTTATATACCTACCCGATTATAATCGGGAAATTACGATCAATGTATTTGTGCGATTACGAATATTTCTTGAATGCCGTGCTTATTTCAAAATGCTTACGTTCCTGTTTATGAACTAGAAAATGTGTTGCTTCAGGTTTTGGATTTGGAATATTTCTTACTGATTGACAATTACTTAGTCAAGAAGGTTGTAGATAAAGCGAGATGTCTGCTTGGTTCTCAGCTGTTCTATTTTAAAAAAAACCGGACAACTTCAGTCGTAACTATATTTTTTAATTATCTTAATACATAACAAAATAACCGAGGATGTATAAAAAAACTAAACAAAGCAAAATATTAGTGAAAACGTGTGACGATATTTTAACTTAATGTTATAGTTTTTCTACTCCCCATCTCTTTTCAATCTGACTATGCCAAAATCTATCGTAAACCAATACTTACAGTGCGCTTTAACTGATACAATATATATACAAGGCATTTTAAAATAACACAACTGCCTGTTTTAAAAGATCACCAGAAACCTGGTAATGCAAACTGGTAGAATAGTGCTCTCCAAATGAGTCGTTAGCTTATGGTCTAAGGTATTATGTAAGGCAATTGTAGGGATTTTATTGTTTCTCACTCGTTACAAATCTATTAAGAATTTTACAGTTAAAACATTCTAAATAATCCTTTTTTTGTTTTGCCGACAAAGGTTAATTAATATCGGCGTTTAATGTATCATTGGCATACTTATACTAGCATTGTTAACACATATCATTTGTGCAACTGTATAGTGACTAAGTACCTACACTTCACTAACTGGTTATATCCAGTTCCAACAAAGTGTATACAAATGGTCCTATTCAAACTTACTAAATTGACAATAGCAGATACTCAAGATCCCTAAGTACACTTGAAATCTGAATTCTACGATTTTACAGGAAATGTATACTTTAAATTTGTACGAAAGTCATGAGTAATGAGCGGAAATGTACATACGTTATTGTTATATGGATCCCACTTCATGAAATGTACTAAGTGCCGGATAATAATTAAACTAAATAATTTTGATAAAAACTTATTTTTGCTATCATGGAAGTATATGCTGATAAAATGTTTGTGTTTTTTGTCATGTCAGGATCCGAAAAATATGAACGTGTTTACTTGATATTTAGTTATTTTTCTGTATTGGTTCCATTTGTTTCATTGTTGTTTCATTGCATTATCATGCCTAGAGTTCGCAGACGAGCTAATTTTACTCAACTTTCCGAGTTTGAGAGGCGTCGGATAATCGGGTTGCGTGAAGCCAGATTTTCGGTTAGAGAAATCGCTAATCCAGTGAATCGAAACGAAGCTACTATAATGAGATGTTGTCGAGCGTGGATCCAAGAATGCCGAAATCGACGAGTCAGAGGTACTGGACGTCAAAGACAGACTACAAAGCGAAAAGATCGTTATTTGAGGCAACTAGCATTAAGGCCCGTATCGTCAGTCGTTTCTACAATTTATTGTAGGACGCCTTTATAGCCTTTAATGTCATATTTTTATACTTTTCCGTGTCAGCGCTTTATTTTGAGGTTAATGTCACAAATATCTATTTGCATCAAATTTTGCATGCTTTTGATTTATATCATGTTTTATCAGCCTGAAATTTCCTACAATTTAAAAAGAAAACATATCATCACAATAGGACAGCGCTGACGCTGACACAGAACAGGTGCAATCTAGAAGATTTTGAAGGAGAGAAAGGAGTATGACAATCAAGGAGGACATAAAGGCGTCCTACAATTGTAGGAACGACCCTTAGAGACCGATTTTCCACATCAAGGGCAGTTACGAACCAGTGGTTTGATGTCGGAACGGCAATAACGATGAGGACAGTTTATCTCCGAATAAGGTCTTTTTTACTATTTTCATACCGTCCCCACATGGTACTACCTCTGACCTCACAGCATCGTCGGCAACGATTGGTATGGAGTAGGGAGAGACTTGAGTGGAATATGGAATGGAATTCAGTCGTGTTCAGCGATGAGTTTAGATTCTGTTTGGGCACGCACGATGGCCGTACAAGAGTAAGGAGGACACGTGGTGAAAGAGGAAACGTCCAATATTCCATCGAACTGTATCTTCATTGCTTTGTGGGTGTTGCGGTATGGGGCGGCATTGCTTACGGCAGCAGGTCACGATTAGTATTCATTCGAGGCAGCACGACATCCCAGCGCTATATCCACGAAGTTTTACAACCAGATCTGCTCCCCTTTTTGGAAACATTGCAGAATCCACTCTTTCAGCAGGAAAATGCACGACATCATGTCGAATGTGTTAGTTTAGACTAGTGTCCGTGACCGTAGTAAATCTGCTTCAGTGATCTCCTCAATCTCCAGACCTTGAAGGTTGCAAAATTCACCGCACCCTCCACAAACATTGGAGGCTCTACGAAACCAAATTCACTTAACCAATCTGTAGCGAACAGAGGAGCTTCAACATTAAGGTGGGATAAGGATATCTTAGCTATTTTGAGAAATTTCGAGTTAAAACTTTAATCACTTTCTATGTATCAGTAGACCAAAAGCTTGTAAACGTATGCTCATAATTACAGCACTCCTAGTCAGTGTTACATTTTCTATGTCATTTAGTATATTTCAACAACTACGAACAATAAGTATATTGTTAATATTAAAAAATGAGTGACTTACATTACTTTTCCCGAATGGTATGATACTCAAATCTAAGTATTTTGCCAGTGCTGGAAAGCTTTGCGAAAGGTCTTTCATAAACCTGAAAGTATCGGGACATAAAGACTCGATCATTACTTCCACTCCAAGCTGAAAAGAGAATGTTTTAGTTAGTCCTCACGCGAGCACAGACTTAATAACGTACGCTTACCAAGAAATTTGAAAAACGTAATATGAAAGCAGATACGGTTAACTGTAGTAATTAGAGAACTAGTGAGGTGACAAACTTAAGAATAGTCTGAGGTTTTTTTGCGCCGTATACCATCCTGTGGAGAAAATGTATAGGTGTTTCATGGACCGTTTTCAATATTTTAAAAAGCTTTTATGATTCAGAATCGTACCACTATTTATTAAGAAAAACCTTAAATTTGTGTGCTTAATTTTCAAGTTTGAATAACATAGTACAAGAATGCCATCTATATTACCAGGATCGACCACTGTGAGAGAAAAAACAGGAACATTTGACAGCCGAGTGACCACTGAAACCCCTAGATGCCGCCGATTCTGGTAGTATAGTAGATACCGTCTACTCGCTGTTGAACAACCTAGTAAAATAGCTTTCATTCGTTAGACCACAGATACCCAACCATGGACAGCTGTTTCATGCTATTTGTCAAATAAAACATTTTAAGTTTGAGTTAGCATGACCTAATTTTGGATGCTTGTTGATTACTATTATCGGTATCATTGCCCTGGATTTACTTAGTAACTGCTGTATCGATTTTGATCAAATTTGGAGAGAAATATGTTGTGTATTCTCGCTAAATTAGTATTTTTCTACGTATCTCTGACACTTTTTGAACACCATAACATAAGATTATCCAAATGATTTGAGAGAAAAAAACTCCCGATACACATCAAAATGTGTAGTAAGATCCTGGATGAAGACAATACGGATATACCAAATTGCTTTTTTTACGAGTAAAATATTTGCCATCTAGTGAATTCAGAATTGTTATTTATAATTTTAAAAGAATTCATTGTGTGAATTTTAATTGTTATAATAATGCAATAGTTTATTATTCGTGTTTTGTACATGCACATAAATTAATGTTACAGGATTCTGATGATTATCTTCCACGGTCAACATAATAGTGAGTTTATGAATGCTTCGAAGATGTCACAATTTTGGCTGTCACAACAGTAATTCAGTTTGAGATTTAATCAATCACAGTATCTGGTGAATTATATTACTTAAGCACCAAGCATTCACAACTGTTCTGTACCGAGAATTTGCTATCAGTTGAGCCATCTAACAGAAGGATTGATAGTGTACGTATTTGGACGAGTGTGAGTGACACCTGTCAAATTTGGTTCAATATCGAAAGTATTTCCCAGAATTGTTTTTTGACAGGTCATAAATTAGTGGCGAGAGGATGCAGTCATGCTGAGCTACTTTCCTGTGACCCTGTTCATTGTTTGTGGAGCAGTTCGGGAGCGTATCACTCTCAAACCAAAAACCACTGCAAAGCAGCTCAAGTAAATCTTTATTTGACGTTAGTAGAAAACGTCATATCTTTTGGCTTCGGTAAAGTTAGATGACGGTTAACGTTAAACGCATAGTTTACATACAGAGTGTTTCAAATGCGACCCTCACATTGAGGATATCGGAAACTGTAAGAGATACGCAGTCACTTAGATGGGGCCAAAGTTGAGAATTTAGGTAATCAACCGCTTAGAAAGAAACGAATGTCTGATAATTTCAACGCCTACTAGGAAATTCTGATTTTTTATTTAAATATCTAACGTTTGGCAATGTCAATGTATGACGTATTATATATACTTGGAATCAGAATAAAAAACTCTATTTATCTGTCCGAAAATCCAATATGGCGTACATAAGAAAACATAAAGTTGATGCTGGAGGACAAGACATATTGAAATTCTAACTATGCCATCTTGTATAGGAGAAAAAGTCAGGGCGAATTAAAACGATTTTAGCAAAATTCGTTTTTTTCCGTAATTGAATTTCGAAACTTGATTACCTAAATACGCAACTTTGTCCCCATCTAAGCGGCTTCGTATCCCTTACAGTTTCCGAGATCTCAATGCTGATGGTAGAATTTGAAACACCCTGTATATTGCACCATTATGAGTGCATACCTCAACAGCATTCTTTTATTGCATCTACATTTCAATATAGTAAACTTTTCATCATGAAACTGGTATTACTAAGCCTCATAATAAACGTTTTCATAAAAGCGGACTCAAGTTTTTAATGCGAAATTAATCTTGGTGTCAGTGTCGTTTTGGGAATCGATAAATAACGAATAACTTATAACAGTATTTTTAGCAAAACGTTATTTAAACAACTGACTGTTTTGTATACCCAACTACTGTATACCTAAGTGTAAGGAGTCATAACTATTTTTTTAAACAAAATAAAAAAGTATTATTTTCTTTTGAATATTATATTCACTTACCTTTACATTTTGTGTAGTTCCAGCGTCAATGCAGACGGCCAGTAACAGAACCGAGGCAAGTTTAAACATTGTATTGTGATGTTAGCCGTGTTTGTCGTCTCACTACTAACGGCGACGCCGCTCGCGAATACTAATGAACAGGTAGACGGCAGATGGTGACCTTATATGACTTTCACTTTCTGATATCGCAGCCGTTTGCGATGATCCCACCCATCCCATTTGAGATATCCATATACCACATGAATGGTATAGCGTATAGCAGAATAACACAGAATTAAAAAAAATGGTGTGTGGTTTTGATTGCACTATATTTTTCCCATCTATTTTTTCCTGCGGAACACAAATCTGGAGTCAGAACTGGGCGTCGCTGGACAAATATGGAAGCAATGTTGGCGTTAATATCACAGAGATATCTGAGAGATACATATCCACCACAAATGCCAAAAGTAATTCTGATGTCTGAATCGCTTTCATATTTGCCTATCGATCTCCAATTTTGACTTCAGACTCGTGTTCAGCGAAAAAAAAGTACATGGGTAGAATATAGTGGGAGCCCTAGCTCACACCACTTTTTTATTTTGTGAACCTGTGTAATCTATCTCGCAAAAAATATCACACGGGCAGAGTCGAGTGAATAATTAGATCTTTTGCCAAACATTATTCAGCTTTTTACTACCTAGGTCACTTGGTGAGGAATTATTGTAATCGTGAAAAATTTCGAAAATGAGACATTATATTTTTTGGATTTTACATGGCATGTACATCACAAAAAAATGTGTCACTTATTTCCATTGATCGCTGTTTTTTCGGTCTGTCCGGTAATCCTTGGCCCCTCTATAACTTGGTACTGCTTCGGATTTGAATGCAATTCTTACATAAGGTCACTACTAAGCCAAGGACGAACAAACTTTGTAGTTTTTTAAAATTTGTCCAATGGCGGCGGAGGAAAATGCCAGAAATGAAAAAAGGTTTGATCATTTTTGGAAAAAAATTAGGGGGTGGGCGGTTGTAGGGAGTGGAGGAGGATATATCTCAATTATTTGATAATACTATATTTATGCGCGTGGTATTCATTCCTAAATCGGGCAGAGCTAGATATACTGGTCCGAAAGATTTTCGACCGATTAGTCTTTCATCTTTTGTGATTAAGACACTGGAAAGGATACTTGATAGATACTTAAGGGATGGCCCGCTGGGAAGGTAGGTGTGTCATTCATGCAAATCAGTTTGCATACCAAGCTGGAAAATCGACTGATCTGGCCTTACACAATCTGGTCGGTAGGCTGGAGAAGACTCTAGATCAGCGAGAAGTGGCACTCGTGGCCTTCCTGGACATTGAAGGTGCATTTAATTGCACCACAACCGACTCTATCAGACATGCCTTGGTTAGACACGGGGTGGGATCAATCCTAATAGATTGGGTCCTATCTACTCTGGAGGGTCGGGTAACAACAGCTATGCTGAATGACGTAAGCTGCAGCGTGAGTGTAGCTAGAGGCTGCCCTCAGGGCGGAGTTCTGTCACCCGTACTGTGGTGTATCGTGGTGAACGAACTCCTCGTTAGGCTCAGCAGTATGGGTGTCTACGCGCAAGCCTATGCTGATGACGTAAGCATAGTAGTTAGGGGGCGTTTTTGTAGAACAGTCCAGGAAATTATGCAGGGCGCTCTGCGCTCCGTGGAATCGTGGTGTAGTGAAGTCGATCTTTCTGTTAATGCTGAAAAGACCGAGCTGATCCTATTCACTAGGAGAAGAAGGCTGGTCATGCCGACCTTCTTTGAGACTAGATTAGTTTTGTCCCAGTCAGTGAAATATCTGGGAATTATCCTGGACTGCAAACTGAACTGGAGGGAGCATGTGGAATACAAGGTTAGCAAGGCTCGCAATTCGATGTAGGCTTGTAGACGTGTTGTCGGCGTAAGGTGGGGGCTTAAACCCAAAGTGGTATACTGGCTCTACACGACGATAGTACGTCCATCTCTCTTGTACGGCTGCCTGATCTGGTGGCCTTGCATTAGAACTGAGACAATTAAGGCCAAACTCAATAAAATTCAGCGTTTGGCCTGTATTAGTATCACAAGCGCAGTGCAGACAACGCCATTGAGTGCAATGGAAAGCTCTGTTGGATCTCCCACCATTGGATCTGGTGATCCGCGGTGAAGCGAGAGTAGTCGCTCATCGACTGTGGAGTCAGGGTAGCTGGGATTTCTTGAATCCTGTCAAGGGGCATACTGCCATCTTAGTCGAATTACAAAGGGAGGACCCCGTCCTTCTAAGCAGGGGTGATCGTATTACCCCTAAATATCGCTTCAACCGCAAGTTTATTGTGGAGTATCCAACGAGGGAGGAGTGGGACGCCGGTAGCCGGGGACTCTCCGGAGTGAGCGGGCAGGTCTGGTACACGGACGGCTCAGTCACCGAAGAGGGCTCAGGTGCTGGGGTCTCTGGGCCTAGAACTAGGCTATTTCTGCCTCTCGGTGGATACACCACCATTTTCCAGGCGGAAATCTTTGCGATTCTGGCGTGTGTATCTCACACTCTGGAGGAGGGTGGGCCTAGAAGAAGAATAACAATCTCATCCGACAGCCAGGCTGCAATGAAAGCACTAAGTGCCTGTAAGATTACTTCGAGTCTTGTATTGCAATACAGGGAGGCTCTGGATTGCCTCGCAGCGAGGCACCCGTATCGTTAATATGGGTACCGGGGCACGCTGGGATAAGGGGCAATGAGACGGCGGACACTCTGGCGAAGACAGGATCAGCCAGCAAGCTCGGTGGTCCTGAGCCAGCTCTAGGAGTGACCGCGCATAAAGCTAGGAGGAAAATGGAGACGTGGGTTGCAAGACAACACTCTCAGAAATGGAGAAGTATCTCCAGACATCTCCGCCACGCACGAGAACTCATTGAAGGGCCCAGTGCTAAGAATGGACACTTCTACCTATCTCTGGATAGAGCCAACCTAAGGTTGCTGGTGGGATTGTTGTCTGGCCATAACACGTTAAGGCGTCACCTGCACGTGATGGGGGTGGCTGAGGATCCCTTGTGCGAACGCTGCGGAGTAGAGGAAGAGACCTCGGCGCACGTTTTGTGTCGCTGTGAAGCTCTGAGCTACTATAGGCAGACTATACTGGGGTCCATTACTTTGGACCCTCAGGACGTCAAGGAGCTTGGACTCGAGGCGATTCTCAACTTCGCTAAAAGGGCGAGGCTTGTGATCTAAGGATTGTAGAGGTGCACAAGGGCCCGCTTAAGCGGCCTATGCACTTGCTCCTTATGGTGGCCGGAATGCCTCTAATTTCAAGATTCATTCATTAATTCATTCATATTTATGCGCTCTCAACTTTGGTAGGCACCTATTTGCCGTATTTCAGACATAGGTTTCCCCTTAAATTTGTTCTGCTCATACTGGGGCGGCGCTTTGGTTGGCTCTGCCGCGTCTGACGATATTGGAAGGGACAACGTTACCAGATGAACGGTAACTACCGGTAGGGCATGGACTGATTGTATAGGTCTGTTTGACTGACTTGATCCGTTTAATTTCCTATTCATTTTTTGCATACGGTTTAACTTGTGCTGAACTCAATCATTTATGAACTTATGACGGTGTTGCGTAGGAACTGTAGAATGAACCTACTTGACGCCATTTTTTTCTTGACAAGTAGGTGCTTACAAGAGAAATGTGCTTCATTTATAGGCCTTGAGTTCTCGCCTGCTCATTGAGAATTTGTATACCTACCTTTTAGATCACCTTATGGAGTATGTTTATTTTTGATTTTTTTCACGATTTGAAGGCCTCGGAAAATTCTGATTGTGACCAACTATTTCTATCTGTCTTTACCTATAGACCATCAAATAGAACGCAGGTACTTTTCATATGATTTTAGGTCTTGCACAATGCGAAATTTTCGAGTTTGACATTAATACCCTTTTTTAGATGTTTTATATCTACATTAAAAGTAACCAAGGTCTCTATTTTCCGGCTGTGATTGTAAGTTCATCCGTACCAATGCCATATTTTTTTTGTTACCGCACAATATTACAAATAAACCAGTTTTAGTCAAAATTAGGAAACGATGTTAGACGGTTGATAGATTTTTGAAAATAAGTGTACTGGTATGGGAGTTAAACACTTTTTGAAATTCTATACTTGACTATATGAATGTCCTTTGAATATAGCCACTATACGTATGGGAGATTTTATACAGAGTACTTTTTATACTACCTAGAACCAATTTGATCTTTCATGATTTCCGGAAAACTTCGTTTCTAATATATTGGGCCAACAGAAGTTTCGTAAATGATATTTTTTATCAGCAAACGTCACATTTGATCTTCTCAGCAACCCAAATTAGAAAAACTTTCCAAAATGACTAGCCCTAGATAGAACAGAAAGAATTCCTATCCTGTTCTGCTGAACTGCACTAAATATGCAAGGGTCATTTCTTATAAATTATATCCAGCAGTATACTGTTTCTTCATTTTTTATATTTACCCCTGGACTACAGTAGTAGAGTATAAACTAAAAATTGGCCTCGTGGCGGGGGTCCTTTCGACCCGCACAACCGTCCCCGTATACTTCTTTTGAACTTACGAACAGCTTCGTAGTATTAGTGCTAAAAAACTCATTTGAAAAAGTTCTTTTCATCGTTTATCTGAGTTTTAGTTTTAAGGGAATTATGAACCTCATAATCAAACAGCAGCGTTGCTATTCATTCTTTATTTATGACAATCATGATATGTACAACATCATTTTCAAATTATTAACTAATATCTAGCAAATATCTATTTTGCATTTTGAGTATATCACACATTTAATATTATATTAACAATAAACTATGTACAGCACATTTTTAACATTACAGATCTAGAAAATGAAAACTTACCTCCTAAAACTTATGGAATAACAGGTAGAACCTGTTTTTTTTTTGTTTCTATATCACTTTAAAATATAGACTTTCAACATTGACTAGAAAATGTAGGAAGAATGGAAGATGATTACATTAGAAAGTTGTCTTTTCGTATTAAATCATATTTCATAAAATGGTCCAAAATTTTATTTCACTGAAAATGTTGCTAGAGTAGACTAGGAAACGCTTCTCACATTTGAGCTATACGGTTTGCTACACTTGAAAATTTTGTAGATGGGACTTGAAATCTTCCATATAACGTTCAATTCTATTAGTCGATTTATAAGGTTTGACATGGTTTCTCCTTTTTCTTGCTCCTACATTTGAGTCACAGTGAAATTCATTCAAGATAACTCTCATCAGTTTCGTTTTGAAACTACTAGCCTGCCCTTAAATATGTTTTTTGAATAGCTATTGAACGTCTTTAATCTTGGGTTTTCACCATTTTGTTTTCTGCTAACAAGAAGTAGGTGCATTTTTTATCGCGTCTGAGCTCTCTCTTGATTGTTAAGAGACATGGGTATATGTATCAAAAATTCAAGACAAACATTATTCAAAACTCAATGAGGTATCTCTGCAAGCGGTTGTAACGCTACAATGATAACCATTAATTTTCAGAATTAATAATTATGTCGTAGGCAATTACTGTCTGCGGTTTTTGTTGAAATATCTCTTTACCGTAATGAAGACAACCAAAAGGCTGGCTTTTGTTTATAGCGTGTAATCACTGTTTCTCTTTATAACAAAGTCAGGCTTTCAAAATCGTTGAACTGACAATGGTAATTAGATGCATTAAGAAACACGAAGATCCCAACAGCTTTGAGGCTATTCAGCAAGGAACATGCGATGCTTTTATTTTACTCCTCATCCCAACTTCTGGGGAATTATTGTAATCGCGAAAAAATCCGAAAATGATTTGATCTTATATCACAAAAAAACCGTGTCACTCATTTCCGTCGGTCTGTCTGTCCGCTATAACGTGGAAAGTATAGATTTTGATTGATTATGCTTAGCCTAGAACGAGAAGGGTTTGTAGTTCTTGAATATCGATCCAGTGGCGACAGAGCTACTGGCGAAAAACGAAAGAGTAAAAACCACTCAAACTTCGTTTTATAACATTTGGGAGGCTCCTAATAATTTCCCAGAAAATTTGTAGGCTTCAACAATTGAGGGCTTTAGGGGGGTAGGCGGAAGGTGTACCTCAATTATTTAACGTTAGTAGTATATTAATGCCCTTCCATTTACGGTCATTCTTTACACCTATTAAATATTATTCACGCATCATTCATTTCTACGTTCATTTGCCTAACATTAGAATGATGGAGAATTATTTTCAGTACACGTGGCATGCAACGCAACGAACTGGCTGGATGACTGGTGAGCTTATAATTGTTGCCAGACGGTCGGTGCTGACGGTAGGGCAGTGCAACGTTGTGAAATGGGTGGGCACTGTGGACTAATAACATGAGCCTGTTTGACTTGATCCATTTAACATTTTTGTTATGAATGTTGGAGCTCACTTTTCTCTCAGTCGAGCTGTTTTGCGCCAAAAATAATACTTTACGAACTGATGATACTTGGGAGGGGCAGTCAACCTACTTGATGCCATTTTTCACGTTTGTTCTAAAGAATGCATAAAAATAAATAAAGAAAGTAGTTTATTTTAGTAAAATATTGTCTTAAGGCGAAATCGGACCTGTGAGGTCTATAAATTAAGTACTGAGACTTATTTTTTCTAATTTTCTTATTCAAATATAAATACAATTTTATATTGTTGCCCTCAAAATGACTTCCCTCTGAAGTCACACAGCGCTGGAGATGGTCCTTCCACTCCTCATAGCAGTGCTGGAACACCGGTACTGGAATAGCCATCAGCTGGTCGGTTACAGCCGTTTGAATGTTTTCGACTGTTCCAGAATGAGTTCCCTTGAGGTGATTTTCAACTTCGGAAAGAGAAAAAAGTCACAAGGACTCAAGTCAGGTGAATAAGGAGGCTGTGAAGCCACATGTATGTTTTTAATGGCCAAAAACTCGTTTATTAACTTTGCTGCGTGACAAGGAGCATTATCGGGATGTAACACTTAGCTGTTCTTGATCTGATGAACCTTGGTGTGAGTCAAATTTAACACTTCCCCGATTATTCTGACTGTCAACCGACGATCTGAACCCACAACCCGGATTCTGTCGATATTTTTATCGGTTCTTGAAAATGAAAGTCTTCTGCTCCGTGGTTCATCTTCAACCGACTCTCTCCCTTCTGAAAATACCTTAAACCACCGAAAGCCTGGGCTCTTAACAAAATACTGTCTCCATAGGCTAGTTTAGCAAGAGTCTCATTTGCACTGTACAAAACCTGATAGCACACGGTTTCTTGAAAGTGATGTCACTCATTTTTAGAACACAATAGAAAAAACTGTTTCACAAAAGCAAATCGCTACGGGCAACCAAATGACTCGAGCGAGTTCAAACTTGTACTGAAGGCAGATCACAGGTCCCCCAGTCACCCCTCCAGTATTACCAGATCGAACGGTACGTTGCCAGTCTCATCACCTAATTTACAGACCTCGTACTATTGGTACCACGACACCCCTGTTATCTGTCATCACTTAAGTCATCGCTCTCATGGAATAGCTGTTATTTTTTTGTGTTGGTTTCATCGGTTCTATACTTGACCATAACTTCAAATATCTTGTCACTATAGCATTGATGCCACTGATTGATGATTCTATTTTGGTTTGAGGTAACTGTTTTTATAGGTGATTGCTAAATAAAATAACATTGTAGTGACTCTTCTACCATAATTCTCCAATAATGAATTCATTTTTCTAATTTTGTCAGTAATTACGAGCATTTTCCTCAAAAATAACATGTTGACAGTATTGCCCCGTTTATGCTTATGACAAATGACGAGCATAACTCCAAAAACAATATCGCTGATCATAGATAATTACGTTGATTGAAATTTTAGAGATCGGTACCTATAGGTACTAATCAGATAAAGTGAAAAAAACGTTAAATTCAAAATCCGTTTAAAGGAAAATCATGAAACGAGAAATAGTTTGATATTGCGCAAATATACGAGGGTTGGTCCATAAATAAGGTTCCCAAAGATCTCCAGCCACACTGGAAGGTGCGAGGCGAAATCCGACAACACCGCTGTGCGCGGCTGGTCACTCACTCTCGATTCCTCCGGTCGCGCTTTGAGGTTCTGCTCATTCTTTGCTCAGCAGCTGCCCGATATGGAGGTTCCCATTTTTGATTCCGCCAAGTCCGATCCGGTTCGGCTGACTAATGTATCTGCATTGCAGCGCAAAAAACATATAAACGGATCATGCTCGAAATGACTCGATGCTACGTTGCCAGATGAACAGTAACTACTGGTAAAGCAGGGAAATAATGTGTATGGACTAATTGTATGGGCCTGTTTGACTTAGTTAATCCGTTTAATTGCTCTGTGATATGTGTTCGCAACTGACTTCCCCCAGACGATTTAAATTGCGCTAAATTTAATCCGTCATGAACTAATGACGATGTTGCGCAGGATGTACAGAGTCATTTTACTTGACGTCATTTTTTCACGAATAGCTGATGTGGAGTCACGCAACATCACTGGACGCAAAATATACGATCACGGTTTCTTTAAAATAGGGTGCTTAATTGGATCGTTGTCGAAATCGAATTTATTGACATATCTGATCTGCAGCTCTAAGGAGGGCTAATTTTGATCAAAATCAAAGCAGCGTTTGGCTTGTAAGCTTACACCACTGGCCTAGCCTGATGGTTGGTTTAAAACGGGAAAAACGAGGAGAAGATTAGATAATGTTCACAGAGCTATATGTATACCTACACGCGTATAGCATGGTCTTTTTATGATACCAGTTCTAAGTAATGATGAAAACTAGATACTCTTATCTATGCAATGATGTAGGTGGAACATTCCACAATATCGAGGCGCGTTCGGTAATTTTGCAGCGCATCGTATTACATGACGCAAGTGTAATGCAAAATGCTCGCCACTCGCTAGGACTTGTCAACTCGCGTCGAAACACCTTCTGTGTGAACAACATGTATGCGCGTGTTTCAGCACTTTCACTGGGTGTGACGATGTAACGAGCGCCTGGGTGTACCAGCAGTTATAGTTCTTAACAATTCTTTTGAACACAGCCAGTTGGGAGTAAATGGCCCGTTTCGATACGCACATTCCGGAAAATGTGTACACCTTGACTGGACTATAATTAAGTCGGCTCCTTGAAGCGCCTGCGCACACTACACAGCCCCCATCCACCAGGCAGGCGTTATTTGCCCAGAGAGGTTTTAAAGGTATCAGGAAATGGAATTAATTCGCATACTGCAACGCTAACTGATTGAAACTGGAGAACAATAGTATTGCTGGGCAAAGGTGTCATACCTATTCATCGCTAGGTCAAAATTAAATTATCGGAAATTATTAATTAAGTCCGAATGGTTTTTTACCACCCTCTCGAACACCTCACAAAATATATCAACCTCACACAATAGCTATGTCACAGACTGAGATAGTGCATTTGCCTATACGATAGTGCAGGCATTGCCTTGAAACCGATTCTTCCCGCTAGACCCAAAGCCTGAGCAGCACTGTTGATGTTGGTTTTGTTGGTGGTGGTGATGGTGGCGTTTCAAGTTATGCTGACTGCGACTATTCGAGACATGGTTGGTGTTGGAGGTCTCCGCCTTGATTTTGCCGCAAAGATTGCCGTCGCTCTTCGACGATGTTACCGTATCTGGACTTCCTGCTGACTCCTAGATACATAAAATAGTCAAAGTTAGTTCATGATAAAAGTGGAACGAAGAGCTAAGTTGATAGTAAATAGTAGCAGGCATTTTAACACCCAAGAATTTCTGATGCATAAGCCACGATGGTCCCTAATGCAAGACCTGTCTATGTCGAGTATTGAGTTGAGTATGGGTTTAGGTCCCATCCAGTTACCTCTCTGAGGATCAAAAATATTGGACCCAGGATAGACTATCAACCTCATAGCGATGAGGTGCATCGAGGATTCGTCTT
Organism: Acanthoscelides obtectus; assembly: GCA_963669975.1. Classification (NCBI taxonomy): domain Eukaryota; kingdom Metazoa; phylum Arthropoda; class Insecta; order Coleoptera; family Chrysomelidae; genus Acanthoscelides; species Acanthoscelides obtectus. The sequence continues at coordinate 50,777,878 of CAVLJG010000007.1, read as the reverse complement.
CTATGCCGTAGGATGCAGCAGGAGTCCCACTAGCTTGATTCTGTCAAGAGGTAGTCGGAATATTTTTTTTTTGATATCAAGTCCCACAATCATCTTCTACATCTGGTAGAGATATCCAGGGATATTACTCCACTTGCGCGGACATTCTAGATGGTTCCAAATCAATTCTCACAAATATTTATTATTATTATCCAGATCCTCCATACAATGCTCGATATTAACCTGCAGATACTCGGTGCCCTCATCGTCGCTGGTCAATTGGCAGCAGATGGTTATCTTGTCCTAGCCGCGTCCCAGTGCTGAATACGGCATACACAAGGGAGAATCGTATGGTGTACCAGTCAATATGCAAGGGGTGGAAGCCTTGCTCTGAGACCAGTATAGCAATACTCGCGTCACATACACCGCCTCAACAACCAAATATCAGCTGAAATTGAGGTGTGAATTGGCTGCCCGGAGCTGCGATTTGAATCCGTTTGACCGTTTTACAGAGACAATTCTGGCCTTGGAATACGGAATCGAAGAAGTATTATGGAAATACAAGCAATAACAATCGGAAAAGTAAATAAAATTCTATGGTGGTTCATTCTTGAATGTCAAGGTTCAATATTTCCTCTAAAACCAGAAATTCAAAAAGAATGTCCTTTTGTTTCTTTTTTATAGCCGATTCAAATGACAAATTGTAAATGATCCACCCTATATATTTCAACAGGTTAGCTTGGCTATTGAATGCTGATGACATCGCTATAGAAGTGAGCTTACAGAAAAATTATAATATGTAAAGAACGTTGATTTATCTTTGCTAAATATCACCTTACGGTTGTCCATTTTCTTGGCATACTCATGCATAGATTTGCCGAACTCGTATTGCTGTTTAGAAGGTGATTCTTGATCTGGTGCAGATGGTTTACTTGTCTTTGATTGCAGTTCTAAATCATCCGTTTGGGAAGCATTATTTACCATTGTACAGGATGTTGGTGTTACACTTGAAGGCCGTTCGATCGTCAGTGTTATCTAGAACGTGAAATGATTACAATATTCTTAGGTACCACTATCGTTAAACACTTTTAAATATGCTGAAACGTGACGAGGATCATTACATTTTACTTTCCACGCTAACCGGAGAGATAAAGTATTCTAATCGCAAAAAAATTAGAAAATGAGATATGTCTTTTGGATGATATATAGGTATGGATACACCACAAAAAACATGTTACTAATTTATGTAGGTCCGCCAGCTGATCCTTGGCCCCTTTATAAGTTGCAGGATCGCAGCTTACTTTTTTCTTCTTAGAAACGCTAATCTGTGCCGATCAAAATATTTTATGAACTATTGACGGCGACCTATCTGACACCATCTTTTAAATGTATTAATTTTTAGTAAGAATGGCAAATATTAAGACAATTTGTTTTCCAATCACTGTGGCTCGCCAAACTTGTGGAGATAAACTCTGGTGTGACGTTTATGGTAAGAATATTGGACAATCAATTTCACTCACTGTGCTAGTCCGCATTTAAATGATACCTGTGTTAAAATAATCAGACTTTGGGTAATCAACAGTTAAACAGTTACTCGAAACTATTAAGTTATCATTAAAAAATCAGTTGTACTAGACGAACCTGGAATCCATTTTTAATAGCTCTTACATATATTTTTTGAGCTACCCAGGACAGATTACACAAAAATAGTTAGTAGTGTTCAATACTCGTAGTTTGGAGGACCTCGTATATTCATCTCTCCACGGTCTTTGAAGGAGATAGGTTTTGGTTTAAGAAAATCAATATTTAAAGTAACGCAAAAGGTACTTTTGCAATGAACCTTTCTTATTCAACAACTTAATGGTCAAGGTCAGGTTCATTGGCAAGGATATACTTGAATTTAAAATTGTCCGCAACCTGCATTTCATGAATTAAAAAAAAATGTTTCAAATTGATAGTCTTTTGTTCTTTTTATTTCCGGTATCAAAAATAAGGGTTTCATTCAAGAACACTGTCTTGACATTGAAATTCATTTCAAGGATATACTTGAACATAAAGCTGTTGCTCTTTTCACTTTCGGTATCAAATATAGGAGTTTCATTCAAGAAAATTGTCATGATTTTCAAATGACCTTGTCATAATCAAGGTCACGTTCAAGATCACCAATGGTGGAATCTTTTCAAACCTTACAACTTTGTTCTACAATATTTTTCTCTAGGAATCGTAGTTTTCCAGATATTTTGATCTATCCATACTTTTAAACACTGTATATTTTCTCAGATAAAACCATGCCTATAACCTTCCTCGGGTTTTATTTAGTAGGTGTACAAAATATTACGTCTCTTCGTATTGTGGTTCAGACGTAATGTTGACGGACTGGACGGGCATTCACATTTATATGTATAGATATATTTTTCATTTGCGGATTGCTTTTGGTATAGAATAAACTTACATCACTATCTGGAGAGAGATGACTACATATAGCTCTTGTCGGAACGGTTGTTGATCTGTTCCTGAAGGTTGGTGACCGCGGGGAACTATTCGCGTCATCCTGATCTATGACTACTGAGCCAAATAGATCCCCAGGATCGGCCATCGCGTAAACGGCGCCAGCTGAGTTCGATCTCAATTCTAAAATATAAAAATTGCAAGTGTCTAAATTACCACCCAGATGGATGATTCTCAAAAATTTTCAGGTTCAGTTGAGGAAGTCACAAAAAATTATTTAACATTTAACAGAATAAGAGGACAATATTTATATTACATTAGATTTTCCGAGAAAATTTCTCAATTGAACTGTATACTCGTAGACGTTTAGCAGTATGTACAAAATCCTTTTTCGTTTTTATTCACGTTGAATTTTTTTTTGTTTTTTTGATTGATAGCCCTTTTACCTTTCGCATTTGCTTTGACTGGTGAACTTGCAATACTTCTTCGCGCAACATCTTTGAACGTAATGGGGGAGTAGGCAACAGTTCTTCCTGATTCCAGAGCATTTTCTTTGTTGAGCACGGCATATTCGATTTCGCCTAAAAGCGGTTTGGTATCGTTGTTTCGCAGTATTGGAGCTCGAGATTCTTTGTTTTGTAACCAATAAGTTTTCATAGTGCCTGAAACAAAATAAGCATATCATATCTCTACTAGGGTAAAATGTATATACAGGGTTACAGGAAAAGTCGTGCTAGATCCGTTAAGGGCGTGTAGTACCCATCATTTCTGACTTATTTCATTATGAAAGACCCTACCCTAAACTTAACCCTTTTCGAGATATTCAACTTTTAATGTTTTTATTGAAAATTGCCGATTTTTAGGCTACTAAATGTATTTATTTTTATTTTGTGTGTGTTATTATTACTATTATTGCATTTTAACATGTGTAATAAGATGCTTTAGGACGTCAATCATTAAAATAGTCCATAAGTTAATTGAATAGGTCGTAGTAGATAAGTGAATGTTAAGAAATTGAAAAAAATATCAGAAAGTTTATTTTTCTCGAAGGGATATCTAAAAAAAATATTATGGCAATTGTTCGGCAGATGTGTTTTAAAATATCTATGTTTTATCAGCTATCTAACGAGGTATAACAATCTAGGATTTGTATTACATTTCGTAGAAAAAAAGTAGTTGGGACGCTCCAGTAGCAGTTCCCACGCCTATTCTCCTTCAAGTTTAGACGCACCGTGCGAGCGAGACATGACGATTTAATGTGGGTGCGAATGAAAGAAAACATATTATAATAACCGGTTAGGGCTGGAAATCCAACACGGGATGTTGTTTTGGTTGTCAGTCTGCTTTTGTGCTTCGTACATAGTAGATGTGATATCGTTTTGCTCTTTTCCTCGACTTGGCTACGATTCTGGACTATTTATTCTGATTTGTGAATACTGTGCTTGTTCACTGGACTCTGATTTGTACTTGTGATACGGAATTGTTGAAGATGACGTCCTACACACCTGAGGAATATGCTGATATGCTTATTTGTTACGGATACTGCGATTGTGTATCTGCGCAAGCTCGCAACGAATACAGAACTCGCTTCCCCGGTCGTCGAGTGCCGGATGTGGCCGTTTTTAACAGAGTTTATCTAAGACTTCGAGAAACTGGCTCTGTTTTGAGACGAAATACAGACCTGGGAAGACCACGAATTTATGACAACGAAGAACTGCAGGACAATGAGATAGTGCAACGCTTTCGAGCGGATCCGACCATTTCCACTAATCGTGTTGCCCGTGATCTGGGACTTTCGCAATGGAGAGTGTGGTTTACAGTGCATACTGCTGGGCTATACCCGTACCATTACACGCCGGTACACACTATTGAAGAGGGAGACCCCGCGAGAAGGTTGGACTTCAGCAGATTTATGCTAAATGCTGACGTAGAAGACCCAGATTTTCTAAGAAATACCTTATGGACAGATGAATCCAAATTTGATAACGATGGCATAACTAACTATCACAACGCCCATTACTGGGCCCCAAAAGTACTAAGGAATCCCAATAAGAAAAGAGTGGCGAGGTCCCAACGAAGATTCAGCGTGAATGTGTGGATGGGCATTATCTCCAACCATTTGATTGGACCTTACTTTCTCCCGGACAATCTAAATTGGGAAAATTACGAAAACTTCTTGAGAGGAGACTTCAGAGATTTGCTGGATGATCTGCCACTCAACTTGAGAAGGGACATGTGGTTCCAACATGATGGCTGCCCTGCCCATTTCAGGAGAAGTGTCAGAGACTGGCTGGACACAAATTATCCAAACAAATGGATAGGACGAGGTGGGCCGTTGCCATGGCCAGCAAGAAGTCCGGACCTAACCCCCATGGATTTTCATGTGTGGGGGTGCATGAAAAGTCTTGTCTACAGCGAGCCAAATCCAGTTTCGTCTGTGGAAGAATTAAGAGAAAGGATTGTCGATGCAGCAAATCAACTAAGGACAACGTTGACCACTGCAGTTGTAAAGACTGGTCTCCGTAGAAGGATGCGACAATGTATTAGAAACAGAGGCAGCCATGTTGAACATGAACTGTAGAGTAAGAAAAAGTTGTGTGAAAACCTGATTTAATAAATGATATTTCATGCTTACCCTTTTTTTTTACTTTTTAGGGCTAAGTATCAATTTTCTTCTCCACTGTCGCCTATGAAACTAAGTTTTTTCAATGCATTTAAATAAAATCCTAGATTGTTATACCTCGTTAGATAGCTGATAAAACATAGATATTTTAAAACACATCTGCCGAACAATTGCCATAATATTTTTTTTAGATATCCCTTAGAGAAAAATAAACTTTCTGATATTTTTTTCAATTTCTTAACATTCACTTATCTACTACAGCCTATTCAATTAACTTATGGACTATTTTAATGATTGACGTCCTAAAGCATCTTATTACACATGTTAAAATGCAATAATAGTAATAATAACACACACAAAATAAAAATAAATACATTTAGTAGCCTAAAAATCGGCAATTTTCAATAAAAACATTAAAAGTTGAATATCTCGAAAAGGGTTAAGTTTAGGGTAGGGTGTTTCATAATGAAATAAGTCAGAAATAATGGGTACTACACGCCCTTAACGGATCTAGCACGACTGTTCCTGTAACCCTGTATACAGGGTGGCCAAACACGTGACGTCATAAAAAAAATTAGATTCCCCACATCGAGAGGAACCCAAATCACCCCCATATATATGGTCCGATTTTGTTTAGTTTAGGAGTTATGATTTTTTTTTTCGGATTTTTCGAGAATTTTTGAGTTCTGTGTTTATTGTTACCATAACTTCGTTAATAATTGTGATAAATGCCTGCTTTTTTCACGATTATGTAGCTAAGACCTAAGGCTTAACTATCATATAATCATTCAAGTCATGTAACTAATACTACTTTTTAATTTTTTTCAAAATCTTCGAACATAACAAAAAAGTAAAAAAGTGCAACAACTTTGAACGTTTATAAAAAATTGAAAAAACATGTTCTTACTATTCGTAAGTATCTTAAAAACTTCCTTACGGTATCAGCTATTTACCGTAAAAATTTCATCAACCTAGCTTTACTACATGCTACCGTAATTGTGGCTCAAATAGAACCGAACCCAAAATTGGATAACCCTCTGCTCAATAGAAATTGTTAGTTTCGGAAAAAAAATTTGCAAAAACCACAAAAACACGTTTGATTTTTACTGAACAGCAGATTATTATTCATTTATGTTATTTACAAGAGGTTTTCAAAATGTCTGCCTCTAACAGAAATGCACAGTGTACACCTACGTATGAAATTTTGTTTTAAATCTCTAAATGCTTGTGTGTTGTTTTTCAACACATGTGTCGCTTCTTGAATTTTGTTCCTCAATGAATTTTCATTTGCACATTCTTGGGCGAATGTTATGTCATTAAAATATCCCCAAACAAAAAAATCAATGGGGTTGAGGTCAGGGGAGCGTGGAGGCCATCGTATCGGTCCGTTTCGTCCGATCCATCTGTCTGGGAACCTTTCGTTTAAGTAGTTTCGCACGATCGTTGCGTTGTGGCATGGTGCACCATCATTCTGGAACACCATGTTCCGTCTGGCTTCCAGGCTTGAATCTTCCAGCAATAATGGTAGGCTATTTTCAAGGAAGCTTTTGTAGGCTACCGAATCCAACCTTGACGGCAGTTCAAATGGACCGATAAATTCCATATTGAATATTCCTGACCACATGTTCACACTAAAACGGTGTTGAAATGTCGACGGCCTTGACTGGTGGGGGTTTTCAACAGCCCAAGTATGTAAATTATGGATATTGAATATTCCTGACCACATGTTCACACTAAAACGGTGTTGAAATGTCGACGGCCTTGACTGGTGGGGGTTTTCAACAGCCCAAGTATGTAAATTATGGATATTGAATATCCCTGTTCTTTCAAAACGTGACTCGTCAGTCCATAAAATTTTATCAAAAAAATCGGGATCCTCTCGTTGTCTTCGCAGCATTGTCTCGCAGAAATCCACTCTTAACTGGTAATCTGAAGGCATCAACGCTTGAACTCTTTGAACATGATAGGCATGATAACCTTCTTCATGAAGAATATTTTGTATCGATGTTCGTGGTATTCTAAGGTTTTGTGCCATAGATCTCGTACTCGTTGAGGGATTCCGGCTAATTTCTTCAAGTACTACTTCTCTGCGATCCGGATCAGCTGTAGGATATCCTTCATTGCTTCCTCGTCCTGGAATGCGGCCTGCCATGAAAGTGTTATGTGTGTTAATAAAAATACGGTGGTCTGGGTAATTCTCAGGTTGTGGTCCGCCTCGGCGTATAAGTTGTTCCCGGTACAGCTGAGCTGCTAAAGCGCCGTTGCCTTGAGCAACGCCAGAATAATAATGCATTTCTGCATATTCACGCAACGTATAATGCATCACAAACTTCTTAGCAAACAAAGTCCAAATCAGTATGCAAAGCAGAGAAATTAGCCGGAATCCCTCAACGAGTACGAGATCTATGGCACAAAACCTTAGAATACCACGAACATCGATACAAAATATTCTTCATGAAGAAGGTTATCATGCCTATCATGTTCAAAGAGTTCAAGCGTTGATGCCTTCAGATTACCAGTTAAGAGTGGATTTCTGCGAGACAATGCTGCGAAGACAACGAGAGGATCCCGATTTTTTTGATAAAATTTTATGGACTGACGAGTCACGTTTTGAAAGAACAGGGATATTCAATATCCATAATTTACATACTTGGGCTGTTGAAAACCCCCACCAGTCAAGGCCGTCGACATTTCAACACCGTTTTAGTGTGAACATGTGGTCAGGAATATTCAATATGGAATTTATCGGTCCATTTGAACTGCCGTCAAGGTTGGATTCGGTAGCCTACAAAAGCTTCCTTGAAAATAGCCTACCATTATTGCTGGAAGATTCAAGCCTGGAAGCCAGACGGAACATGGTGTTCCAGAATGATGGTGCACCATGCCACAACGCAACGATCGTGCGAAACTACTTAAACGAAAGGTTCCCAGACAGATGGATCGGACGAAACGGACCGATACGATGGCCTCCACGCTCCCCTGACCTCAACCCCATTGATTTTTTTGTTTGGGGATATTTTAATGACATAACATTCGCCCAAGAATGTGCAAATGAAAATTCATTGAGGAACAAAATTCAAGAAGCGACACATGTGTTGAAAAACAACACACAAGCATTTAGAGATTTAAAACAAAATTTCATACGTAGGTGTACACTGTGCATTTCTGTTAGAGGCAGACATTTTGAAAACCTCTTGTAAATAACATAAATGAATAATAATCTGCTGTTCAGTAAAAATCAAACGTGTTTTTGTGGTTTTTGCAAATTTTTTTTCCGAAACTAACAATTTCTATTGAGCAGAGGGTTATCCAATTTTGGGTTCGGTTCTATTTGAGCCACAATTACGGTAGCATGTAGTAAAGCTAGGTTGATGAAATTTTTACGGTAAATAGCTGATACCGTAAGGAAGTTTTTAAGATAGAACATGTTTTTTCAATTTTTTATAAACGTTCAAAGTTGTTGCACTTTTTTACTTTTTTGTTATGTTCGAAGATTTTGAAAAAAAATAAAAAGTAGTATTAGTTACATGACTTGAATGATTATATGATAGTTAAGCCTTAGGTCTTAGCTACATAATCGTGAAAAAAGCAGGCATTTATCACAATTATTAACGAAGTTATGGTAAAAATAAACACAGAACTCAAAAATTCTCGAAAAATCTGAAAAAAAATCATAACTCCTAAACTAAACAAAATCGGACCATATATATGGGGGTGATTTGGGTTCCTCTCGATGTGGGGAATCTAATTTTTTTTTTATGACGTCACGTGTTTGGCCACCCTGTATATAGGTATATCAAATATATATATATATATATATATATATATATATATATATATATATATATATATATATCAAATAGAAAAATAATGGGCAAAATCCGCAAAAAGGAGGAAAGTGGATTCGAGCAGAAAATAGGATAGTTAACACGAGCGATACCTATTTCTGCTTGTTGGCTTCATCAGGCCCGAAATGAATGCATATATGCAACTACAAAAGTAGACATACATGCCCGTACATCCAGATACGGGTGTAACCTGAGGAAACGAAGATGGAGAGGGAAAAAAGATGGCATACAAAGTTTAAAACAAGAGCCAACCTACATATTGTAGCATAAAATGACTACAAGAGCACGATTTTCCAAGGCGACAATAAAGCACAACCGCGCGGCCGGTTATAGCCTCGTGCTGTGGAACTTCAAGCCCAAAGGATCTACAAAGATTCATCATTTTCTCTTTGTAGAAATGGTCCATAAGATTGTTAGAAAGAAAACGTTATCCAAATGCAAATTTGTTGGAAGAGCTAGAAGTACAGCGGAATATAAGAACTACCTCCATGAATGAAGAATGTTTTGAATATACGAGTATATTGAACAAAATTCGCCAAGGAACTGAAAAAGTTAATACGATAATGAGCAAAATTATTCCTGAAACGTGTACTGCTATATACGAGGAATTATCAAAGGAAGGATTTTGCATTTTCTTACAAGTTCTTCATATGTTTGGTTTCTCATGTTTTTGTCTCAATACTCTTTAGCCTTTGTATTCCAAAGACACGTATGTAGATGATAAACGGTTATGAACTCTTTCCAAAATTTTCGATCACTTTCCATCATGGAATTTACACACACAGACAAACAACAAATGGACCTCTAACATGACGCGGAAAATAAATATCGTCTTGGCATCGCTGCAATTCTATACACGCTGAAACTTGCATCAGCATCACCGACTCGGCGTCGCGGCTCGCCGACCAAAATGGAATTCCAGACTCTGCATCCCTGCAAGCCGGAACTGATGCCAAATACAAGATTCAGTACTACACACACTGCTACTGAAACGTCATGACACAAAAAGTCGATGCGACAGAAATAGCAGATTTGGGACACGTAGCACTTGACAACACCAAAAGCACTGGTGCACTGGCTACTGCTTCAGGATTTACACGCTCAACAGTACAAAGAATTTCGAAAGACAATAAATTTCACCCGCACAAGATAAAATTTGTCCATGAGCTTACAGAAGACTATTTTGATAGAAGGTTTGAGTTTTTCGAATTAATGTCCCAACGTTTAATCAACAATGCAAATCCGTTATTTAATATTTGTTTCTCTGACGAGTGTACACATTTTTTTGAGAGGTACATTCGCAATGTCCTGAAAAAATAAATGTGTTGGCCGGCATTTTCGGAAATCATATTGTAGGACCTTACTTTATTTCTAAAAACTTGACGGACGAGACGTACTTGGACCTACTAGAAAATACAATAGACCCACGAATTACCGAAATAATAGAAAATGACGTTAATTATAATGTAAATTACATTCATTTCCAACAAGATGGTGCACCGCCGCACTATGTGGCTTCAGTATGACAGACGCCCATTTCCCGATTGAGTGGATCGGCAGATGAGGCCCGATCGAGTGGCGGCCGAGATCTCAGACTATGTTTTTAAAGGATAATACAAAAAAGAGTTTGAGTTTTTCATTTCATGCATACTTATTCCACACGCTGGCCTATACTGCAATCAACAGATGTTGGATTATAATGGTAGGAAGGCTGGATGAATAAGAAAACAGGATTAGGTTCACAAGTTGCATCAGGTAAATTGCAGGTAAAAAAACTTACCTGGAGAGTGCAACATACTTGCATCAGTAAGAAACAGATTTGCAAATGATTGAGAAAATTGTATATTTATCAAAATAAGGAAATAGTGAATTTAGAAATTATATAGTACTACTAAGTCTAATATCACCGGTCTCTTTCATATTTGACCTATTAAACTGTCTGGCAGCGTTAACTTCATCGATTAATCGATACCATTTCCCTTGAATAGGGAAGTTTGGTATAGACTATAGAGTATTCGCGAAACTTTATAAACGCGCTTATTACCCTCCAAGTTCAGGCAAATGCCTTCCAAGTATCCATTCAATACTCCGTCAATAATTAATGTCTATGAAAGCTCACTGGAGCATTTATGCACGATGGAAGCGATCCGAGAGACCGGTATTTAGCATCTAAGGCGTAGGGATGGTGATGATTTAAATGAAATAGGGCTTGAAGCCTTGCAAGATTATATGCAGTATCTTTTCAAAAATGATGCTTCGGAAACGTTTAAAGGTATAAACTAGTTTTTTCGAACACGTGGTACTCCTTTTTTCTTCAAGCCCCTGACACCTAAAACGTGCACCTCGTTTAACAATAAGATGCCGATTCTAAATCATTCATACACGGGCGTTATATTGTCGCGCTGCAAAATAAACGCGCGGTACAACGGGCGATTATTTGTTGCTTGCGTTGTGTGCGTCGACAAGTCCTGATGAGCATTTTGCAAGACATTAGTATCACCTAAATCAGGGCTGTCCAACTTAATGTGGCCCAAGGGCCACTTCAAAAAAAAATGCAGTTTGGAGCGCCGCATTATAAAATCTTTCTATACAACATTATTACAGAGTTAATGTAAGAATTGTGCATATTCGGTATTTGAGAGTAATTTATACATGTGATGTATACATGACCCGTGAAGCGGGCCGCAAGAAAGGAGTTCGCGGGCCGCATGCGGCCCGCGGGCCGTATGTTGGACAGCCCTGACCTAAATTATCGCGCAGCAAAACGTGCGTCGATTGCGTAAACTGTTCCATATTCTATCTACATCAATCTAATGGTCGCATGCTTCTTTTCTGTAGCGCAATTCAACGCCCTTGTGAACCAACAGTTAAACTTCATGGTCATTTGTAAAAAGTCTGATTTTCAAGATATAGTGTGTCTATGTTGCCAAAATAATGTGTTCCTTAATTGATTCCTGAAAGATTACGTTGAATTTGAGTAGTATTGTTCACTGCAATAACACTAACTAAAAGATAATTAGAGGAAAGGAACCAAATTTGAGACAAGCGCCTAATTTGAGATAGTGGTGTAACTTTGTATCTTTCTAGCGTCATCTTCTAGTAATACGAAAAAATTGTCAACTAAGACGCAGTAGTATTCTAGATGTGTTTACAGTTTAGTTTTGCACACGGTTTGCTGAGACGTCACAACTTGTTACTTGTTCAGAGTTGAAAATATTTTTAATAGTGCGAAAAAAGTTATTAGTTAAATTAAGGTAAGTTACTTAGAACAATTGTCTGATATAAATTTAGTAGCTTACAATTATATTTATTTTCTTTTACAATATTGTGATTTTATTTGGTACCTAACCCAAATATGCTTGTGTAAATTTTTTAATGGAAAATTCCTAATTTGAGATACCCAAGTTTTCCTAAATGACATGATAAAGTCCGCCAAAGCTGTAAAAAATAAGGAGATGGGTTATTTAAAAGCCTCAAAAGGATTTGGATACCTTCCCTCTCCAGTTAAAGTTCAGAATGCAGCGGAGGCCTTAAGTTAGAAATTCAGACGAAAGTGGTGGAAGCGATGCAGTATGTTCATTTTGTACCGGTCGATTTTCCGAAGATAAGAAGGGTGAACAATGGGCAAAATTGTAGTAGATGGGCACATAAAGGTTTTGGACAGATTACAAATAAAATTTTCTTTTGTACTTTCTGCAAAGGAAAGGGATTTTTCGAATAGTATCTCAAATTAAGGGAACCAGCTGTAAATTCATAAAAATATTTACCTTTTTGTCTGTAAAGAAATACCTCAAATATTACTTTTCTTATTTTAGGAGCATCAAATCGCAAGTTTATGTAAAAATATATGCTCGTTTAAAACAAAAAGTACTTTATTTTGTCTTCACAAAAAAGCATCTCAAATTTGGTTCCTTTCCTCTATGAATTCCAGTGAGATCTCGAGGGGCAGTGTCATGAATGGTATTGACAAAAAATGTATACCGCTTTTTTCAAAAACACATACGTTTTCCAGGTTAAGCAGCTAATGATACAACTTTTTGGTCCCTTGATATCTCTTCGTATGTAATTTTGTTTGCGAATACAAAAAAAAAATAACTTCATTAAATGTTGAAAAATTACTGAAACAAGATCAAGTCAACTTTGATCCTTGCCAAGGAATGTTGTTCTGGTATTATAAACATATTTTTGACTTTCTGTGACAGTTTGCTATTATGTTTTCTCAGTCGTATTTTAATCAATTATATATTATCTTCGAAACCAGACAGTTTAGGACACATACCTGTATGTTATGTGAACTTTCTTACTTGAATTTCGTTCAAGAATACTCTGTTCGAATTACCACCTATCTTTAGGTAACATCTTGTACATTATTATTAGCGTAGAGTAGGGTTTTTGTAAAAGGAATTTTACTCGGATATTCATACGACAAAAAATGACAGCTAAGAACACCAAATGCTGCAGATACGACGCCTCGCAACTTTTTATTACAAGCTTTTATTTAAGTTGACCTGCTTGTTACTATGTATGTATGTGTGGGACAAATCTTGGAACTGAATATGTGGATCCAATTAAGCCTAAATTTTGTGCATACTTTTGGTTTGCGTGATAATATAGAATGAATTAACTGCCGTTATTTTGAATCCAATATGACGGATGCTAAGAAATGGTGATTTATCATTTCCATAGTAACTTTTATTATAAGGATATCAAATAAAAGGACTTGATGACGGAAACGCAATAGGCAAAGTAGCGTCATTCTAAATCTAATATGGCGGCCGTCGCAAAACGGCGATTCACATATTTCATAGTCACCCCTACGACATGGGATAAAATGAAAGGGTTTGATGAGAGAAACACAATAAGCATAGTGATGTCATTGTAAATCCAATATCGCGGCCCCTACAGAATGCAATTTACATTTTTCATAGTCACCTGTATCATATGGGTATCAAATAAAATGGCCTGATGAGAGAAACTCAACAAGCACAGTCACCATTCCAAATCCAATATGTGGCCACCGCAAATGGCGATTTATAATTTCCATTGTCACCCCTATACTGTGAGTATCAAATGAAAAGGCTTGATGCAATGAGCAAATTGGCGTCATTCTAAATCCCAATATGGTAACCGCCGCTGGATAGCAATTTATAGTTTCCATGGTCACACAACAGGGCTTAATGAGACAAACACGATAAGCAAATAACGTCGTTCTAAATTCCATGCTAAATATCGATTTATATCTAGCGAAACATTATAATACAAATAAAGTAAGAGTTTTTATTGAGTTATATCAATAATATATATGAAAGATATATAGAAACTACCAAAAAAGTTAATTGACATCATAAATACTAAAAAGTAAAAAATAAAAATGAAAAATACATTTTTTAAACAAGCTTTTATTTAGCTATTCATAAAATGAACTACAAATTTGAAAATATTTTTTTTCTGACTGGAAATATGTAAATTCAAATTCAAAACATTTATTTCGTCATGAATAAACATCAAAAATAAAGGAAATTCTACATATAGAACACGGACCAAAAAGGACAGTCTCTCGATTATAAAACCGATATATTGGACCCTTTAATATAAAGAGTCCATGCGAGAAAGCCCTGAACACGCTAAAAGTCATTAAACAAAATAAGAAAAAAAAAACAATAAAGGGGCAAATGAAAAGGCGGTGAAACACAAAAAGGCAAAAACGAAGAAAGAACCCCCGGGAGCTGACAACGGACGCGAATGTAAAAACGATATTTTTGCTCACACAAACGCTGCTAAAGTAGCTGGTGATTCTGTAGCAACGTTTTTGTCAGTTTTGAGAATGTTTTTGACGATGAGCTTTTAAATGAAGTTCGTAAATTATAATAGCATAAGCATATAAGCAAACATTCGTCGGAAGGAACGCGTTCTATGCCTAGGTACGATAAATAATTATATTATTTCTGCTCTTCTGGCGACGAGGCAAAGCCACAAATATTTCTCTTAAATAGGGCGGTTGACCTGTTTTTATAACCCTATAGATAAAAGAATACATGTGATATTTTCTGCGATTCGTCATGTTGTAGTTATTCAGATAGGGAGTCATATGGTTTCGATATGGAATTCCAAACACAAATCTCATGCAACTATTTTGAACTTTTTGTAGGCATTTTTTGGTTCGCGACGATAGCGAATCACCATAGACGACATCTCCATAGTCAAAAAGTGATAAAATTAAGAATAATATTTTTGTTTGGCTGATGTTTTTTTAATTTGTTTATATTTCTTAGGCCCGTATCGTCAGTCGTCCCTACAATTGTAGGGCGCGTTTATGGCCTCCTTGATTGTGATACTCCTTTCTCTCCTTCAAAAATTTCTAGATTACACTTGCCCCGTGTCAGCGTCAGCGCTCTCCTATTGTGAAGATATGTTTTCTTTTTAAATTGTAGGAAATTTCAGGCTGATAAAACATGATATAACTCAAAAGCAAGCACAATTTGATGCAAATAGATGTTTGTGACATAACCTCAAAATAGAGCGCTGACACGGAGAAGTAGAGAACTATGACAATCAAGGAGGCGATAAAGGCGCCCTACAATTGTAGGAACGACTGACGATACGGGCCTTAGTCGCATGTAAGCTAAATTTGTTCTGTTTTTATATGACTTCCGAAACCAAGCGAGCTATAAAATATAATGCATAGATTTTTTGTCTCCTGAACCATGGGGATTCTGTCATTGTTAATAGAAATTACTAAATTTTGTTCAAAATGTTCTCTTTCATTACTGTTACTTGCGATTTTGAGGGGTTTAGTTTAAGATTGTGATGCCTTGCAAATCTGTCAATACTATGGAGATCTGAATTTAGTTGTTGTTGTGCAATGCGTGTTACACCCGTTTTAAATCCTTCTTTTAAAACGTAAGAGGCTTTTATTTGAAAATGTGAGATGAAGGCGCTTCGTTATCGTTTAAGTATTTCAAATCTGAATTTTTTTAAATTTTTGGTTGATTTTATGAACATCTAAGTAAAAGCTTTTTTATAAAAGTGTATTTTCTTTTTTATTTATTTAACAGTATAAAGAAGGCTAAACAATCACACTTAGCCGTAAAACAAATGATTATATCCTGAAGTTAGTGAATGAGGGGCTGAAGCTTTGCCATCCCAGCCTTTCAAGTAACGTTACCCACCATGATGAAATGTACTATTATAATGGAATAGATTTTGGATTACTGATGGGTTTTATCGAGTTCGCCTGCTTTTCAGAATATTTCATATGAAAAGTGCTGCTAAAGTAACCTGCCGAGTATTGGCAGTGGCCATGCGAGCTTTTCTTACTACCTACTGCACAATTGGTTCACTTTTTTTTATAGCAGAAAAAACTGAAAATAAACTAGTTAAAAATGTGCACGTGACCTTCCTCTGCGATGATATCCCAATGGTCCTGAAACCTTGAAGAAATACTTGTGCGGCAAATTCGTAGTTTGAAAACCAAAGTCAGGAGCTAAGTGTTAGGCTGCTAATTTCGCCGCCCAGCGTATTTACAGACGATTAGTCATTTTCTTTTCATTTTTACCCCAATGACCATTTCCGTAACGAAATCTCACCTTTCCCTTTCACCTGGATCTCTCCTCTCTCCGTCACTTTGTAAATCGACGGCAGGAGTTCCTTGGTGTACTGCGATATGTGGATTTTCATCGCTTCGCTAGTGGACTCCATTCTGGACGCTGTGTTCACGCTGTCGCCGAAAAGGCAATACCTCGGCATTTTCAGACCGACGATCCCTGCCACAACGGCTCCTGAATGGACTCCTACCCTGATGCGCAGATGCTGACCTGTGAAAATTAAATAGTTGAACATACAGAGTAAAACTTATTATCAAAAAGGCAATTATAACTTGAAAATTTGTCTTATTTTAAAATGACCTTGAAGGTAATGGCCAGGTTCATTGGCAAGAATATACCTGCACTTACAATTGTCCGCAATTTGCATTTTGGGAATTGAAAATAGATGTTTCAGGTTAAAAATTTATTTGACCTTCAAATGACTTTGATGGCCACAGTGAATGTAATGACATACTTGGACATAAAGTTTCTTGATATATATATATATATATATATATATATATTTCCGGTCTCAAAAATAGGGATGTCCATTGAAAAAACACTGTCTTGAACTTCAAATGAGCTTGAAGGTCATAGTCAAGGTCACGTTGGAACTCACCATTAGATGAATCATCGCACCATACAAATTTATTACAAATGTATGTATGTGAAACGCATTTTGTGAGATATTTTGTGCTTTCCCTACTTTCTGAATTGCTACCTATATTCAAGGTCATGGGCAAGATATACTTTAACGTAGATTTTCCAGCTCTCTACATTTGCGGAGTCAAAATTAAAACTACCTTAACCTTCAGATGACCTTAAAGGTCATAGTCAAGGACACGTTTAAGATCACCAGTGGATGACTCTTTTGAAACTTTGATCTGCAACATATCTTGTTAGGGGAAGTATTTTTCGCAACATGTTGGTCTACCCATACTTTTTGAACTCCCTGTATTTTTTCGCGGATAAAACAATGCCTATAACCTTCTTCGGGTTTCAGTTAGTGGATGTACAAATTATAACCATTCTCCGTATTGTGGTTCGGACGTGATGCTGACAGACTGGACAGACATTCACATTTATATATGCAATACGTAGATTTAATTGAAAATCCAAATCGGCTTATAAAGCACTTGGCAATTTAGGTGGCTGCCAATATATAACACACTGACTTGGTTCTCCGATATCTTTAAAATGAAATCAGATAGATCCATTTCTTAATCTCAATCTTATATTGAAAGTTGCGAGTTATCACATAAATGTCCTTCTTTGGTGCCCTTGTAAGATTACTAGTAGCGTCTAGAGGGTAAGTCCTTTACAATCACTGGTTGCACCGATAGTCTGGTTGTAATCAAGGCAGTAAGCGCATGTAAAGTCACTTCCAGCCTTGTGTTAGAATGTAGGGTGGCGCTGGACATCGTAGTAGCTAGGCAATGCCTAATAGGCATCTGGTATCGTCAATGTGGGTATCGAAAAACACTGGGGTACGCGGAAATGATCAGACGGCCGGGTCCTGGGCCAACCTTAGGTGTATGGCAAAAAGAGGTAGGAGGAGTGGATATTTAGAATAGTTCTATTTCATTGTATATTTCAACATTTACAGTTTAGCTTCAGACAATTTTTTTTTGAATAATTAATATTTCATCTGATTAACCAATTTATCGTTTTATGCAGAACTATACATCGATTCTGGAATTAGTCATTGTTATTATAGGAGAAATATAAATCTTTATTGGGTCTATTCGAATCGGAATAGTTTTTTCTCTCCTGAGGCGTTTTATTTGGAAACTATATGCCAGTCTTATAGTTGCTCAAAGTATCTTCCACGTCCGCAGGCTATTAACGTTTATGGGTTACCGACCATTAAGAGAGGCACATCCGTGGTATAAGAAAGTTACGTAGATTCTATTTTATTTTTATTTTTATTGTGGACAAGCTATTAACCTGATAAAAGCACAAGAAAATGGTAATAGTAATAAAACCGAAAATATCACTCTAGATTTCTTACCACTTCTTCCACTTATTTGATTTTATTGGTATAGTTAATCTTTGTTCTACTTTGTGTTTATATGTACTTGATTTTTTTGCTATAATTAATTTCCGTGCTTCCTTGTTGTTGAGGGACTATTATCCAGAGAATAACGTAGGACACAGTTACGTAGACTTCTGTTGGCGAGTCCATTATTTCTCTTTTCAGGTCTTAAGCCGCATATACATATGCGAGCCGAGCCGTTCGCGAGCTGCTTGTGGACTGCTCAAAAACTGTTCGTTGAAACTAGTTTTCCAACGAACATCCAGCGATCCATGGAATAAAACCTCAAACCACCAGCGAATACCGGTGTGTGTACTCCAGTTAGAATTATGTCTTCGCGCGAGGAAATTTACTCGATCATGGTAATGAGTGGTGCGGGCTTTAGTAATTGGTAGTTTGTGCAAGAAAAAGAGGAAACAAAGGCGTTGGTGCCATAGTGATCTATATAAGCCGAGCCGTTCGCGAGCTGCTTGTGGACCGCTCAAAAACTGTTCGTTGAAACTAGTTTTCCAACGAACATCCAGCGATCCATGGAATAAAACCTCAAACCACCAGCGAATACCGGTCTGTGTACTTCAGTTAGAATTATGTCTTCGCGCGAGGAAATTTACTCGATCATGGTAATGAGTGGTGCGGGCTTTAGTAATTGGTAGTTTGTGCAAGAAAAAGAGGAAACAAAGGCGTTGGTGCCATAGCGATCAATATAAGAAACGCAGTGGTATGGAATTTATGATGGTCTTGAAATCACAAGAAATGAGCGGCCAATATAAAAACTTTACGCGAATGTCGCCTACTGACTTTGAAAACCTGTGCTGAAAATTGGCCCCCAAATTTCTGAAAAGAAAACATATTTTCGCACCCCCATCTCCGCACAGGACAGGTAAGTAGTCAAACTGCGTGTGTTAGCATATTTCGCCACCTGATGCAAAAACAAGACAAGAAGTTTTCTACTTTTTGAGCTGAGTAAACAGGATTTTCTTGGCAATATTGGTTCACTATATTTATCTTGATTTTTCAGAATTATAAATACAGGTATAAGTGTGAAAATGTTTCTCCTCTGACCACTCTATATTCGAAAACAATGCTTGCGAGCAGCACAACGTCATACAAACACGTCCCAATATAAACTGCGAATTCCTTTGTGTTCGTCAAAAAACCGACAGGACACGGTTCGCAACGACCGGCTCAGGAGTGGTTCCTGAGCGCTCAGTCTGGTGCTATAAATCCCCAATCATACGAACTAGCAGTTCGCAAGCGGCTCGCGAACGGCTCGGCTCGCATGTGTACGAGTATACGCGGCTTTACATCTGCCTATTTTTGTCACGATTATCACAGGAATTAACCTTTATTTCTGGAAATGGCATGAAGCTTTGTAAAATTTCAGGGACCTAATTCAAACGTTGGGGGCTGAGAACTCCCTAAACGTTTGGACATTCGGAAAAAATGAAAATTCAGCGATTTGGCAACTTTTCCATTTTCTCACTACTCCTGTTCCCGAAAATCATTAAGCCTCAAAAGTATGACTATTCTGAAATAAATTTACCCAAATTCTGACTTTGTAATTGGTTCTGGAGGTATTTCAGTCAAAATTGTTCTTTCCGAAGTTGCTTACCGTTTTATTCTGCTGAAAATTCGAATGTCTTCCGAAGCAAGAAATATGCAAGGCAGCTTTTTTCGTAAAGGGTGGTGTTCAGGAATAGGACTTAGGGCCGATATTTTGGGCCAAAATGTATCATTTTCATCATACTGAAGGACGTACGAGGAGATACCCAAAAATAACGTGAATAGCATTGCAGTGGGCGGAGCTTGTGTAGTACACATTTCTGCCCCTAGATGCGTACAGCGCAACTCATTACCAGTTCACTGCTACCTGAGTTGTCGATCTGGCCTGTTTAGTTCCTCTCTAGTCATTGTTTTTGCTAGAGCTGTTTCGTGCTTGTTTCGTTTTTTACGATGGCAACCTTCAGTGAGCAACGTGCAGCTGTGAAATTTTGCTTTCTACTTCGTAAAAATACTGCTAAAATGTTGAAAATAGCTTGCAGAGATGCTGCTATGGGAGAACTCAGGTGTACGAGTGGTTTGTTCGATTTAAAAATGGCGACCTGTCGATTGATGACAAACCTCGCTCTGGACGTCCATCAAATGCCCGAATCGACGAAAATGTTGAAAAAATATTTAGAGCTTGTGCTGTTTGGACGTTTTAAGACGATTGAGAAACAGTGTTCGGCATAAAAGACCCGATTTGTGGCAGTCAGGAGACTGATTCTTCCACCACTGCACACACAGCCATCTCTGTGCGACAGTTTCTGTCTAAAAATGGCATGGTTCTGCTGCCTCACGCACCTTATTCGTCTGACCTGGCTCCGTGCGACTTTTTGTTATTTCCACTGATGAAAAGGGGCATCAAAGGACGCCACTTGTTTCGAGCAGTGGAAGCACTGGTGGGACAAGTGTATTAGCTGCGGTGGACAGTATTTTAAAGGAGATAAGGTTTGTGAAAAAGTTGAAAATAAATAGTTTACTCTCTCCTATATTGATTTTATCGGAGCTTGAGCTAGTCATAGTATGTTTCAAATGTATTAGCATAGTATCAACACAAGGTGATATTCGCGGTACCAAAACGCTGAAATCCACATTTTACTGAACCTTTGCACTTTGAACGCTTCTCCACAAGGAGCTGTTCGATCTAGGAGCCTGAAATTTTATAAAACTTCATGTCTCCATAGGTACATTCCAGAAAAAAGTGACCCCAATCCGAGATATGACCCGCCAAGCCAGGAATTTTAGTTTCAGCCCAAATAGAAACACTGAAGTTTTCTTAACCCGATGATTCTGTGAATTTGTTAGTGTCGTCACTAAATTAGACATAGTGAATACGGGACGCGCTAATATGAGTACTCTGATAAACAAATATGTTTCAATAACAAAACACCACTGCACTCCAGAAGAAACAACGCTGGACTAGCGACGTACCCTTATTTGCTTATGCTGGGTGTATCAACCTTATCGTTGACACCCTTTTACGTGTTAAAAGTATGCTCCACTAGCCCACCAACGCTAGTGATCTGAAATCGTTCCTTTTTGGTCCACTACAGGAACTTTCAAGTCCGACCAGTTTTTTGTGATTGCATGAGAATTGAGGTTTTCAATTTTGAGTACACTTAAATAATACGATATGGAGTAATACCAGGGTCACTTCACCAGGAGACTTACATTAATACCTTTCGGAAATTTCTGAACTGTCATCATAACAATATACAAAAATCTCTAACAAGGTGTGGTTGCAAGTTCCTTATCAAACAAAACTTATGTGCTGAAAGTTTTAAGCTTACGCGATTTCCAATAAATATTGTTGCTGTGTACCGCAATCCGTTTTATAACTAAGAGCCGTTTTACACACAAGAGAATTACTCCGAAAATTATGGTCATAATTATGCTGAAAATTTGCATGGAAAAAATATTGAAGATTTTCTCTACAACCTGTATGACACAAGCAAACAAAATTTCGGAGTAATTCATATGATACGCCTGCGCATTAGAGTTATATTTTCAAATGGACATAACCTTAACGGGTATGACGTCCAATATAATCGGAAAGACAACATACGTCGATAATTTAAATTTATTTTTGAAATCGAGATCTTGGTTAATATTATAAAACTTCTCAATGCTTGGACTATCGCATCCAGCGCCTGACGCTGCAAATTTCTGTTTTTGTAATTGGGTGACTTCACCTTGTACAGGTTTGGCCATTTTTGGTACTCCTCCAACAACATTGTAAATTCTTCCCGATTCCACGACATTATGAATAAACAATAACAATAAACGTACGACTCGTACGACTCGAACAGGACCACTCCCACAAGTGTTAAGTGGGGTTATGTTGTTGTTGTTGTCGTTGACATTTGATATTGACATGCACGGCGCCGATTCTCGCGCATATAATATAGAACGGGTTTTATATTTTTACCATGAAAATTTTCACAAGAATTCTTTTACTTGTAATACGACAGCAAAAATTTTCGGCATAATTATGACCATAATTTTCGGAGTAATTCTCTTGTGTGTAAAACGGCTCTAAGACAGCAATAATTCATTTAAAAAGAAATGGCATTGTTATATTTTGTAATAACGTATATGGTTAGACACATGTACTTAAATAATGGTGTAGATATTTTCAAAGACAAAAAACACATCTATTTGAATATAGTGTAAATTTCCGTAAATAGTTGTCGCTTAGCCTTGGGGGACCAGCTGTTCACCAAACAAGTTTGAGAGATATACGCTAAAATAATGTCCATCCTAGTGCCATATCGTCAGTCGTTTTCATAGGAATTTTAGGACGTTTTTATGGCCTTCTTGATTGTCATAGTCTTTTCTCTCCTTCAGAAAGGCTGGGGAATTTCTAGATTTCAACTATTCCGTGTCAGTGTCAGCGCTCTCCTATCTCTTATTGTCAAGTTATGTTTTCTTTCTGGTAGGAAATTTCAGGCTGATAAAACAGATCAAATCAAAAGCATGAACAATTGATGCAAATAGATATTTGTGACATAACCTCAAAATATTGCGCTGACACGGAACAGTAGAAAACTATGAACATCAAGGACGCCTTATGACGTTCTAGAAGTGTAGGCACGAGTGACGATACGGCAGTTAGGTTCTTCATATAGTGGATACCAAATAAAACCCGATGCACGTCATCGATCTGGAGCTGTGCGCTGTTGCCAGAATTTGCACATTTTCTTTTAAGCAAATAAATTTAATAAAATAAATTGTTTATATATACCTACCATTTACTATAATACCATTATATTAAAAATAAATAAACTTGTTGTAAAATTAAATTCCTTTCTGAATAAAAACACCTGATTTTGGTAGATATTCAATGATATGAGCTCGTTACACCTTCTGTTAAGTTGTTTTGGCATTTTGGATACTTTACACCACTTCACAGTAACTGTTGTTCTGAAAAGAACAATTTTTAATTGGCAAGGCAACGATTCAAAGCTCAAATAGCGCAAACTCACAAACTAAACAATAAAGAACTAATAGTACGACAAAAGGACAATGGCAACTGATGTCAACAAATGAGAAGTGGCAACCTCACATTTCTCTGCACGGCACTACCAACCGATTCGAGACGGGGAAATTTAAACTTCAAGTAGAAATGTCACACTGAATGTAGTCAACTGTTGGTAACCATGATTTTTATGAATGACATCACCTATGACGTGCATCGGATTTTATTTGGTATCCACTATATCGACAAACATTTCATCGCAAAGCTAACCTGACCTTGAGAGAGAGGCAGATGGGCGATTGCGAAACTTCCTCACTCCTCTCCCGAGACTTACTCGCGAGCGACTCTTCTATCAGCGTTTAGGTTTACAGTTCTCTAAAAAGTAATAGAACCACACCCAATTTCTGTCAGTTATTATACTCCCTTATTCCAAGAATTTAGCCACATTTTCATGTGATTTGTTCCAACCGACCATTTCTTACTTCCAAATAGTCAAATAGTCTTTTATATAAATTAGTGATATGATGTTGCGTAGCTCAGACAAAAGTAATCTGTTCCACTGTAAATTAATGCTTGGGCCTATCAATAATCATTGTTGGAAAATAACTTTTGTATTAATTATTTCTCAGTAGTCTGCTCCATTATTTTGGTACTCATCCATCTATCTATTTAGTAATTTGTGCGGAGCTACATGAAATGAATCATGTTCTACTCTTATAAGGGTGAGTGCAGCTCCTTTATTGATACTCTTCTACTTCCGCATTACAATTTACTCCTATGTGTCTGTTTCCATTAGATTTTGACGAAGCTAAGTTATGGTTTGCTGGAGCTTTTGCAACCGCACTGAAGCTGGGTTTTTGATTCAGAATTTCTAACACAACATATGACTGAGAATGTGCGTTCTCATAACTACATCGTATTTTGATAAGTAATCAACAAAAAATGTGTCTAATCTACCTGTACTTAGAAAACATTTTGTGTACCTGTAGATGGATCTTTGAGATCAGTGATCGCCTCCACCATATCTAAAGCCATATCACAAACTCGTTCAGCGTGGTTGCCTTCTTTTTCTGGTGCTCCGCTGACTACCATGTACGCATCCCCAATAGTCTCAACCTTGAACAAAAAAACAAAAACAAATGAAGTCAAGTTGACACATCTTGTTTTTCTACGTATATGCATTTATATAGGTAAAATATCATTATTCGGTATGCGACATCTTCTGAAACTCAGGTCTCTTGTAGTAATGTGTATTTGTAATTTTCTGATAATACTAAATAGGTTTTCAGTGTTGATTTAACATGGGAATTCACATTTGTAAAATAAGATCCTTAGAGGCTTTCAGTTATTTCGATCATTTTACTTGCATAATACTATGTGAAAAAGGTAGCCAGATTGACATTCAACATTTTTGAATCCACTAACATTCTCTTACATCAAAAAAGGATATGATTTTCAGGAACTGGGAGATATAAGAAACCGAGGTTTGGAAATGGTTTGTCATTTGCTCGTCTTTTACTCACAACTCCGCCACCGCTATTCGCTATCTACACATGAGAGAAGTGGGAGGTGGGCAGCGCCAAGTCATGTGTCAGCGATGGCAAATAACTCAAGATTGGATTAAGGATTATGTCCAATAAAGTATCTGAGACAAGCAATGAACATGTATAACACAGAAATTAATAGGATCAAGTCAGCCAAAGAGGCCCATACAGTTAGTCAATCGACTAGTAGTAGGAGTAACGTACCGTCCATCTGGCAAAGTCGTCCCTCCCCCACAGCTACCGGACGACGCGTAAGACTTGGCAGCGCGGCAGCAACGGCAAACACTCATTGAAAGTGTGCCCAGAGAGCAGAAGCAGAGATGCATATTTAAAAGCAAATGTACGGGTTAATCTATGATGAGCGAAATATGTCTAATAGGTGCATGAAATTACCGGGGCACCCTACCACCCCTCCCTAGAGCTCCTATCCCCCAATTTTTACTCCCACATAATAAAAATGATGAGGGAACGCCAAAAGATGGAGATTGAGTAATTTTTTTCATTTTTGGCCTGAAGCTCTGCCGCCACCAGGTTTATTTTCAAAAACTATATACAAAGATTTTTCGTACTTGACACCTATTGTAAAAACCTTATCAAAATCCGAACAGTGCTGTCCAAGTTCTACATAGACAGGCCAAGGGTTAGCGGACAGACCGACGAACAGACAGGCAGATCGACGGAAATGAGTGACACGGTTTTTCGTGATATGCTTATTATGTTTCCGTCTTGACAAATGAACTAATTTCTAATAGAAAATAGACTCAAACTTAGCGTATGGAATCTTTACTGGATATGCGATGTTTTGTACCCCTTTTCAGATACCTGCGACTTACTTGATGACTTCAGAGATAATACTTTTATTTACTTTTGCACCCTCAGTATGGGTGGTTTTGCATTGTATTGATTATGTTTTTTAATTTCAGTACAATTAGCTTCAAGGAAAACTTGCTAAAAACTTAAAGACTCGGAGCGTGCGAAAGAATGTAGAAAAGATGACGAGGGCGAGGTTGATTTGCAATGATTGACCAATTAAATAAAATTAACAGCTTTTCATGTGGGCAACAGTTTAGCCCTTATTTTGGAGAATTTCGGCATGGAAAAAAATAAGTGAGCACGAACACTTTTTTCTGTTGTTTTCGCTTTGTCTTGATACCTTTTTGGTACCCATTATTATCCCTAGATTTGTCTAACAAGATATGATCCTAAACTGCGAAAATAAAATCCCACAAAATAAAAACAATACAACGAAACAATCCCTTTGCCTCCCGCTTAAGTCGTAACTGCTGCGAACATCAACGATTGTAATTCACGAGAGCTCGGAGGGAGTTTGATAGAACAATGCAAATTGTAGTTAAACTTTTTTGTCACGACCCTGTACTCCTGTTGTTTACCAGCTGTAGTCCCAATTAATATTCATTCACGTTGTCACGGCTGTCGTGTGGAGACCAAAGCTCAGTTGGTGGTGATGGGATCAGTGACGTAGCCAGGAGCACGGAGATGGTAAATGGTCTGGGATCAACCATTATAATTTATCACCTCGGATTGTAAACTTACCGATTCTACGGCTTTGTATACAGGGTGAGTTTTAATTGTGGGCTCGGTCGGTAACATCGCCATTACGCATGCGATGCAAGAAATGTGAATACAAAAATTGTAGCCGACAGCATCTTCCAAATTTGGAAAATATTTCTATCCCTACAGGGTGATTTATAACAACGTGGAGACCAATACATTCATTTTTTGAATGAAAAGTCCTATATTTTATTACTGATTTGGATAGGGTCTTTCATACAAAGCAATTTGATATAACACTTGATTTTCAAATTTTTTAGATGATTGGACAATCTATCGGAAAAAGATACTCAACTTTGACAACTCGCACCTCCGTAACTGTTATAGCTGATATTTGCGTCTCCCTGTATAATTCCATTTTTGAAATTTTGGATAGTTCATACAGGGTGGTCAAGAACGCAAAGTCAGCTATTTCTCAGAATTTTCAACCTATACAGGGTGTCCCGAAAAAAGTGTGCAATATTCTACCAGCGGTTTCTAGAGCTTAAAATAGGAAGAAAAGTTTATATAAACATAGGTCGACAAACGTCCCCTAAGGGCGCTACGGTCCTTTAAAGGAGCTCCCCTGAAGATGGTTTTTCCTTAATATTTCCGAAACGTGGTGAGATAAAGACATAAAATTTGGTATTCTATCCTAGTTTTTTATGCTGCATTGAAAAATATTAACAATTTTAGACAGTTTTGTTTAGAAGCGTATGTAACAGGGACGGACTCAGGTTTTTTTAGCCCCAAAATTTTTGTGCTATTCTATTTTTGAAATTCAATCTTAGAACTTGAAAATTTAGGGTTTTCTACATAGAAAAGGTACTCTTGTTGAATATCGATAAATTGTGCCATTTTTGAATAAAATCAAACTAAAAAAATTGTTACATGATAGGAAATATTAAGGAAAAACCATCTTCAGGGGAGCCCCTTTAAAAGACCGTAGCGCCCTTAGGGGACGTTTTTCGACCTATGTTTATAGAAACTTTTCTTCCTATTTTAAGCTCTAGAAACCGCTGGTAGAATATTGCACACTTTTTTCGGGACACCCTGTATAGGTTGAAGACCGTAGCGTCCGTAGAATATTACACACGTTTTTCGGGACACCCTGTATACACATATTTTCATATTCCTTGATTTACGTTGTTACAAGCTTTTCTCTGATATATCGTTTATATGGATTTGTGTGACTGGTTCTTGAGGTACTAGAAATACAAGGACACTTTCTTGACTTTTCGACTTTATTGCATGAGGTTCTATAGATTTAATTCATAACGAAAATAAACCAATTCTAACGATCTGCCATTACCAGCGAAATATCTTTGGATGATTGAGATTCTTTGAACTAATCCATACCTATCATCTTTTGACGATTTTGGAAAAACTGCCCCTCTTCGAATATATAGGGCGAATAAAATCATCTGTAAATAATTTTTTTAGAAAAAATTTGATTTCGTTGTCAAAAACCATAACCACAACAATTTGTTTAAGGTGGCGTTCGTGTTGGTATACGTCCTATGTGCATTCCTAAACAGAAACGAGATTCCTCATTACAAACAATGCTGCACCATTCGACGTCCCAAGGCATGTCAGACACGAGACAGAAGGCTAAATCCGCAATGAAAAAAGTTTTCTCTTGAACGTCACGTGCAATCTATAGTTGAATGCATTATTCTTATCTTTTGCCATATCTCCAAACGCTTGAGAACCCTATTTTCCAAAAGGATAATGTCCGTCCCCACATTGCTCAATAACGGGCTAAGTCAATATCCTTGGCCTCCTAGATCTCCAGAGATTTCGCCTATTGAACGTGTGTGGCACATGATGGAAAGAAGAGTGACATGTTTAAGTCAATACTTCCAAAATCTTTTCGGAACCCAGTACAACTAGCTTGGTATGAGGTACTTCAATCAGACATAAATCAGAATCCAGACGCTACAGTAGACTTTTTTTTGATAATGCCCAGGTATTCGGTGCTTTTCAGAAAGGTTACTCGTTCTTATTTTTAAGTTAGCAAAATCACGGCTGGGCGCCGTTTTGGAACATTTTTTTAAATAAAATAAGGGGTCGTTTGATTCTTCATTGTAAAGCTCCTTATGAGTACTTTATAACCCTAGAACATAAAACTTCAATCTTTCTTTGAGTATGTTTGTGCATTGACAGAAGTCAACAAATAATCAACAAAACGTCATACCTGTAGCTGTAGTACCTATGATAATATACATCTGCCTCGCAAGTATTCATTTATCAATTTCATTACCCCAATTTGCAACTTGCTAACTTAACTCGTTAAAAAGATAAGTAAGGGGGCTTTATGAAAAGCACTATACATAAAATTACAATGAGATATTTTTTAAAAATATTTTACTGGGTGATTTATTTTATATGTGTTCTGAGTATATTTGCATTTAATAACTATGTTTGATTGTTTCATTCATGAATACCTTAAAATTTTGAATCTATCATTGAGATCCCTTATGAAAAGACTTTCCCATATAAATCATTTTATCAGAAACTGTTGCAACAAATCTAAAAGTCTGAATTAAACGTGCAACCAAAGTACGACACCACATACATTCATTTGTTTAACGCTCATTACCTAAGCCACAAATTCCGTTAGAGTATGGAATAACCTCGCATTACCCCAAACCCCTGACGATCTAGCCACATAGTGCGCTGTTATAAATAACTGTCTAGTATTCAGTGCAAATGTAGTCCAGTGTATGCATTACATGCCGTATACAGTCTTCGAGTAGTAGGTTCACGCTGTGGTCGAACCGGCAATAAAATATTCAGCAACTGTCAAGTCATGTCATGTGTTTGATAGTTTTAGGTCAGAACCAGTAGCGGCGACATTATTTATTTAATCGCTGTGATTGTGGCGAAGTAGTGGTATGTGGGAAGTAGTTTGATTTGATTACCTACCAATTTAACTAACTAAATTAGTATACATACAAAACATAGGCTGTCATAACTGAGGACAGTAGCGGAGTTGCAGTCTTGGCCGCCTTAGGCCCGAGACCAGGTAGTCGCCCCTTTCTCAGTACTCATTTTATATAGACTACATAACTTACTTTATTGCCAACTTTGATCGAAGTTAATTCAGAAATATAATCAAGTGATGATGATAATTGCTAGTTTGTGATACCTTCCTAAATAAAACAGTTAAAACGGCTTTAGGGTTTATTTATTCAACTAGTTTAACTATAGGTTCATTCTCATACAATAAAAAATAAGTGTTTCGCAATGTTACAAAACTCGTCTAGACTTAAACGCAGCAAAATCATTAAGTCTTCACAATGCAATTCCCTTAAAAAATCTGTTCACACACACACGAAGAGCAATATCCACGCTCTCCCTGCAGAGATTCGTCAGAAAATTTCTGATAAAAGAGCTGCAATTAAGCGAAGAGGTCTTGTCACTCAGATGACATTCACAGAGCGAATGTTGTTCATGAAGTGAGAAATGCTCTTCATGAATTCCGTAATGAGCAATGGAGCGACTTTATGTCGGGGATGCTTGACTCAAGTATTCCTCTTGGGAAAGTTGCAAAGTCGCTCAGAAACAGAAAGCGAGAACAACTCTCGCACATCCACGGTCCTAGGGGCATAGTCTGTACGACAGAGGAAAAGGTCGAAGTTTTCGCTGATGCAATGGAAAGTCAATTCTCTCCCAACTATGACCTTGATAATGACCTCGATGAGGAGCAACATGTTGTAAGATCCGTCAGGAGATATTTTAGGACCAACGGCATCAGTGGTAGTAGTGCCTCCCTTAGTGATTTTTCCTCAGAGGAATCTACAGAAGATTCCTCAACTAAAGAGCTGCATAGCACATCAGAGGAATCTCCTGAGACTCCGCATTGCACACCAGCAGAGCTCCAAGGTCATATTAAAGACCTCAAGGTGCGTAAAGCTAAGGACCCAGCACTTCCCAACGACGTGGAAGACCGCTGATATCATAATGATTCCAAAGAAGAAGGGTTCGATATTCCCCCAGGATTACCGCCCCATTAGTCTACTGGCAGCTCCTTCTAAGCTCGCTGAAAAGGTGATTCTACGTCACCTTGAAAATTTCTCGGCAGACCACAATGTGATTCCTGACGTGCAATTTAGCTTTCGGTCTGAGCACAGTACGGAGCTACAGACCATAAGGCTTGTTGAACAAGTAACCAGGGGCTTCACCCGTAACGAAAGTACTTTCATCTTGCTTCTGGATGTCTCAAAGGCATTTGACAAGGTGTGGCACAAGGGCCTTCTCTACAAATCGATCCATAAAGGCTTCCCCTTCTGGCTCCTAAAACTTTTGAAATCCTTCCTCGAGGGTAGGAAATTTCAGATCAAAATTAATAACGTTCTGTCGAGAACACGGCCCATCAAAGCCGGTGTCCCTCAGGGTTCGGTTCTTGGCGCAGTCCTTTATTCAATTTTTATTCATGACGTCCCTTGCCCCAGCAACTGTGAAATCTATCTCTATGCTGATGACACTGCCCTGGTGGCCCAGTCGTGCTCTGGGGATCTAGTGCATGACAGGCTGCAAAGTGCAGTGGAAGAGGTATTGGAATGAGCGAATCGGTGGCTGATCAAAATTAATAATTCGAAAACGTAGGCAATCTATTGTACTAAAAAACGTAGCGGCGCCTCGTCTGAAGTTTCAGTAAATGGAGCTCGCGTACTATGGGAAAGCTTTGCGAAGTATCTTGGTGTCACTCTTGATAAGAGAATGACCTGGCAGAAGTACACTGAAGCGTTAAACACTAAATTCCAAATCTCGTTTCGGCAACTCTACCCTATGCTATGTAGAACATCAAAATTAAGTTTGATCAAGAAATTTCGGCTATACAAGATGGTTATCAGACGAGCGATCACTTACGCGGTTTGGTGTTTTCTCGCCAAAACGCATTTGCGTAGCCTGAAGGTTTTGCAGAACAGAACCTTGCGTACAATCACTAACGCCCCATGGTATGTTTCCAAAGAGACCCTCCACAGAGACCTTGATATCCCTTACCTAAGCGATTACATCAAACAACAAGCGCAGCTAGTTATAGTCAAGCGGAATCGCATAACAACCCTTTGTTGCGCGAGTCAGTAGACTACACTATCGAGCAAGTTCGCAAGCACCCATGGCCACTCGCACTGTGAACAAAATTAAATCGTGCAACCAAAATTATAATTTTTCTTCAACAACCAATCACAAAATTAATTTTAAGATCAATTCAAAATTGCCGAATACTAATTAGCAATGCCAAGGCACCCCTCAAATTGACGCATTTCTTTTTTCTTTGCTCACCCTCCTTCCTTCCTTTCTTCTTCCCTTCTTTCTCCCTGACTTTGTTTGGTATCTGGGCAACCAGACCTGACAGACCTACTGACTTACAAGACTTCAACCAAGAGCAAAGGTCCTACGTACTGCTCTGACAGACATTGACGAATAGAAAGCAATATCCACGATTGGGTAAATGGTTTGAAGACCATTGGTTCGTAACCATTTCAACAAATTGATAGCACTTTCTCGATCCTCATTTTTTACACTGCAGTGAGCACGGAAATGGAGACATTCTTCTGAAAAGTTGTCTTCTAAGTCAATCGAATAAACCATTTGCAATGCTTTGGCCTTTTCTTCGACTTCAGACGCGCTTAGGTTCGTCAAGTTAATAATAAAATTAAATTTATTGTAGAGTAGTCTATAAGCATCACGTAATTTTTTTAGCTCTTCTGACAATGTATCAATTATTACCAAAAAAAGTGGTGATTCTGAAATTTTCGCGACCGTTCTTTTGTTGCATCTCTTCACCTGTATTAGTCTCGCTATGAAGTAGCTTACGATTGCGTCGAGCATCTCTTTCATATTACTGTACAAATCATCCAAGTTATCTAGTGTTTCACCAATAAAATGTATTACAACGTCATACAGTTCTACGACAATGGTAATGTCAATTTCCACATTCTGAAGTTTTTTTACTTGTGGCGTTAATACGATCCAGTAAACACCCCCAAAACGCAGTCATGATGGCCGTTTCAAAACACTCCAATTTCACACGAATACCTCTTCCTTCGCATATAACTAACTCTTAACTGCGCTTTATGGATTTCATTCCACGAATCGCCTAAACTTTCGCATGCGTCTGCACGAGCTGACCAACGAATCGTTGATCGACTTTTGACGGTAAAATGGGCTTGGAGGAGCTACCAACGCAAATTTGACGCTGCAAAGAAATTATACGAGTAGAGAAAAGAACGAACAAGCCTCTTGGCTGCTTTCAGCTGTACATTCACCTACTACATTGAGTGAGTGTGCGTTGCGATTATCACTACTAGTGTTTTTAAGATGCCGCGTATAACAATATTCTTCCTAAATCACTTAAATGTACGAAAATACGTTATATTTTATTATACATTACATTATACTGTTGATATACATACCTATATTTTATACATAAAATGTAGAAAGTGATTTAGTAAAATTATTGTTATATGTTTTAGTGCAGTGCGGCCCGCCCTAATGACCGCGAGTCTTTAGAATATTTAGGCACTCAGTTACTTCTTGATATCATCAGTGAATTTTTTGTTACGATTGGCCGCCCCTAATATCTGGCCGCCCTAGGCCCGGGCCTATAGCGTCTATTGGCAAATCCGCCACTGCCTAAGGATATGTATTTTAGTAAATTATAAATTATCAGGTGCTTACAGTTCTTTCATTATAATGTCCTGTTGAAATGCAAGACTAGTTGAGAAATATATTGACTTGCATTTCATAACTAACGCAAAAGATTAAAGAAATGATAACTCTGAAAGTACTATCACGATTTTGATGAAATTTTGACCCTAGGTCACTACCATGAAAATGAAAAAGCTCTGCAGTTTTTGAAAATCGGTTCAGTGGCGGTGAGCTATCGTCGAACAATATACAAAAAACGGTCTATCTTCGTTTTTCAACATTTTTGAGGCTTCGGACCGACTTATGTCTTGATCGCTGAGGACAGATCAGCGCTCGAAAAAATTGTTTCATCGTCTATTTTGTATAATTTTTCCTTCAGTTGTAGGTTTAAGCGCGACACGGACACCGATAATAGACGTTGGCACCACCATTTGTCGAACGTCCGAGTTCATCCCATCGGGTAGGAGACACACTTGCCCATTGTGGGGTGTCGAACGATGTAAACAACGTCGTATACAAGCTTTGTGTGTTGCCTACTTTAATATTGCGGTATTCTTCGAGAGGTGGTGCGCGCTTTGCTGATCCTAATAAACCCGTTACTTCTCCTGAGCCACAGTAGTAGTAGTAATGGTGGTGGAGATGCGAAACCTGGCAACTATGCGGCTGAATAACTCCACAGTCCATCTACTGGTAACTGATTATTAAAT
This sequence comes from Acanthoscelides obtectus, assembly GCA_963669975.1. Classification (NCBI taxonomy): domain Eukaryota; kingdom Metazoa; phylum Arthropoda; class Insecta; order Coleoptera; family Chrysomelidae; genus Acanthoscelides; species Acanthoscelides obtectus. The sequence goes on along the minus strand of CAVLJG010000007.1, from coordinate 50,743,880 downwards.
AAATAGCTCCAGTGATGAGATGTACAGTGTGTCTGACTATTTGACGCTCTCTAACTGTTTTATCTAACTTTCTAGAAGAAAAAGTTGTATGTGAAAGTTATGAATTCTAAGATGAAGTTTTTATTATAATAATTTTTTTGTCCCAGAAAAAACTATCGAATAAAGTTGTATTTATTTGAATGGAACACCTAGCATATTTTCAGGGACAATGATAGGCCCTTTTTCTGCTTCAAAATATTTATGGTTTATCATACTTATTTTCAGTAACTGTGTCATTTACTCATGTGTATCCGAGTTCGAACCAGTTTGCATCTAGTCGCCTATGCAATCTGGTGTAGGGCCGGAATACATAATATTATGATTAAATGACATACAAATTTCAAGTTTTTGACTGAAGTAATAAACAAACATTATACGAGTGTTTGAAATAAAAAAATGGCTATCATTTTAAGTGGAAATATGTAGGGTATTCCATTTCATTTAAAAAAATACAACTTTATTCGATATCACTTTTCTAAGATCCTATAACTTTTATATACAACTTTTTCTTCAAGAAGGTCATATAAAATAGTTAGAGGGGGTCACTTTATATCCAGACACCCCCGTCTTGTATTGATTTGGTGCGTGATATAGACAACACACAACACAATATACATGGCGTTGGGCAATTCCGCCATAGGTGGCGCTCTCAAAAATTTTCACTATTTTCGGCAATTGTTTGGAATACTGGAACTGACTGGAAACCCATAATTTGTCAAATGTCAAACCGGTGGCTGAAGCTTGACTGCACTGCACTTGCATCCTGACAACTGACCATGATTTGTTGGACCATCACAAATCGTTCACTTGCTCCTTCTACCTAGTCCGTATGCGTTAATAAGAACAACAAGATGCGTGAACATAAAAAGTTTTCTGCGAGTGATTCCACTTTTTGTAATCTGTCTACTATGCCTACTGGCACTGCATTTCCCATTTCATCCTCTCTGTTGCATCATAAAAGGCCATAAACGCACATTTATTCCTGTCACTTCTTGGCTTCTCTGACGTTCTTTTTTTGTCGGAAACGGGGTCAGGTGTGTAATCAGAAGGGATGCTCTCTTGAGCTTCTGCTCATACCGTTTCTAAAGAAAGATTGAAGTTGTTTCTATTTCCTGGAGTGTTCGTGTTTGAACTTTGCGATACCGAGTGTGATTCTGTTACAGACACCACTTCAAACGAAGCTTTATTAGATTTTTCTGAACTTGATATTTCTGATTCACTTCGATGAAAATTCAGTATTTCTGTTTTCTACCGCCGAAGTTCTTCGTAGTCTGAATTATTTATAGAAATGCATAGTCCATAACTGATAGATGAAGGCACCCTGCTAACCATACAATAGCCTTTCTTCAGACAATATATTTTTATATCGGTTAACTGAAATTTTTCTGAGTGTTGTATGCCTCACAAGAAATATGCTACAAACTTACATCTGTATGCCGTTCTCTATACCTATTTGTTTGCGTTTTCGAAACGGGCGACGACGTGCTCTGACTTGTGTAGTTACGATTTTACTAAACATGCTGCTTTAATACTTTTCGGCTACCCATTAGCATGGTCTAGGCTTGAAACTGTAAGGATCTCAGTACGCAATTGGAGATACAGTCATAAGTGTCCATCTCATACACAGCTAGAACCGTCGCCGTCTACAAAGTTACGTGGTGACTGGTCCGCCATTTCCGGACTGAGATATTTACAGACTCAACCAGTTCTCTGTTCGCAGTGGTCGATGCGCATGGTAGATGGCGCTTCCCGCTGTCTTATTTAGTTGGTAGTCGTACTTCATTCCAAATAAAAAAAAACAAGAGCATATCAGAATATCTTCAAACTTCGTTTTGGCATTTTTATCTACTTCCCGATCATCCTTGGGAGTAGTAAGAGATTTTATGATGGAGGGTTAAACAGTTTGCAATACTTAATCAATCTCAGACTTAGTTCGTGTGTGTGTATGCAACTTTATCTTCACTTTAGTGCATAGACAAAAAAATAGGAAAACCGAAACATTGAAAAATTGACCTTATGAAGTATTGAATACCAATATGCTGAGTTAGATTATTTGACATAACAATCATCAGCACTTCATAATAATTAAAAATCTGCCTGATTAGTTTATATAATCAATTTAGCTTCGATAACTAGTATAACCTCACTTTCTTGTTGGATTATATAAAGTTAGATGCTAAATGAACACTTATCCGTCTTCTTCCTTGGCTTTTCCGTCTTCTTCCTTGGCTTTTCCGTCTTATTTGAAAATAAGGTGTAATCAGAACGGATGCTCTCTCAGCTTCTGTATAAATAAAGAATGGGGCTGTCTTTGCTATCTGCGTAGCGATAGGGATGTGTTTGAACTTTCCGTAGTATTTGATCTTCTTGCAGGAAATATTAACTCCGTAGGATCGGTTTAACCAGGAAAACTCATTATTATGGATAAACAAACATCACAGAAGGTAATTGGTGCATTGTTGGGTATTTTTATGGATGTTAAACAGGTGAAATCTAAATGAAACCTGGGAATCTTAGCTGAACGCATTGACCTGTTTATCTATACAAAATTAGTATATACTGTGCTTTTCAAAAAGGTGCTCCCTACTTATTCTTTGTACGGGCCAAATTAGCAAGCTGGAGTAATGAAATTGATTCATGGATAGTGTATCTTAGCGTAAAAGTGAGAATGAAGACTACGATGGTGGCTGGACGCCATTTTGGAATATTTTGTTAAATGGAATACTAGTGGTATGATAACTCATTACGAAGCTCCTTATAAGCACTTTATAACCCTAGAATAGTCATTATCTTCCCAAATGGCGGACTGATCGTTTTTGTACATTGAATCGCTTACCCACAAATTTTTTTAAAATGTCACCTAGCTGTCATCTTGAACCTTTAATTGTCACTTTTTCGCTTAAACATAGTGTTCATGCATCAATTTCATTACTTTGAATTTTAACTAGTTAACTTGACCCGTTCAAAAAGTAAGTAGGGGGAGACCTTTTTGAAAAGCACTGTATATAGAAATGGTATCTAGCAAGTCAAGTATGTAGCACCCACGCATTGATATTGGATTATACTTTGTTGAATTGATGCCAAGAGTATAAAAAATGACATTTACACATACTCCCTGCAACCTCCACCACAAATTTTTGATTTTGGCAACTGGATTCTTGAAATCAAGATTTTTTTCCATCACATTGTCAGTTCAAGCAACAAAAGAGCCAGAATAGTACGTTTGAATTTACACAGAAAGCAGTGATACTTATTTTTTATATAGTTTTTGTTTTCTGTGAGGTTTGATAAAATCTACTGTTTAGTTCTGAGCGAATCTATGTTAGATTTACCTGGGTAAACATATGTACTAAAACGTTTTAAAAATTGATTGTACGATACTTGAAAGAAATTAAAACGCTATCTCAAACATTCAGGAAGATCCATCCAGCCCCGTTGTTTTAAATAACTTCTCGTATAATAGATCCGTGGTCTCCCTTTGCGGGTCTATTTTTTGATCGCTTATTCCAGCACTGTTACTTGTCTAAGTTCATTGAGTCAAATGTCGTTTCGATATTCGTCTATGCGATCCTTCAAAGCGGTTCGCGATCGAAAAACAAAAGTTGCAGGGACTTCCTCTACAATTCAACGTTCTATGTAAAACTTTCATTGTTATTTCATGATGTTCTGGTGTTACAGTCTTTCCTCTAGTTAATCGTATGAAGAAATACGTATATGATGTCTGGGCCCCCGCTTTTCTGCTACCCCTACATTTCCAAGTATCAACTGCGGAGCAGTTTGCTGTGAACTCGTACAGAGATTCACAATGAACTGAAAAGTCATTCTGAGAGATAGTCCTAATGTTTCAAGTTGGCAAAAATGTTCAACCAAAGTGTGAAAATGCACTGCTTCAGCCCCAACCCCTTAACGTGCATAGTTTCACCTCACGTCATCAACAACTCCCACATGCTACCTCAAGCGCTGCCTGAAAAAGTACAGGGAATATATTCCTGTTAAGATTTAGGAAACCCACTTAACAAGTGCTTAGCCTTCACCCAACAATTTCACATCTTTGCCATATTGTCCCTAGCTTACACATTAAGCTAAACATTTTGAAGAACGACCTGACTGCGCCTCTGAATAGGGTCATTTTATAAATTCTCTCTTCGCCCGTCCGCATTCTTAAATACACCGCACCACGAAAATTAAAATTTAAAGCTCACTGGCTGACTGCTTTTATTCCAAATTTCATTACTCATGCTCATTCACAAACAGACAGCCTCATAGTAGTTTCAGAAACGTGAGTTGCAAATCCGGGTTGTTCAGTAAATATTAAAGAACATTGAATTAGGGATGTCTGAATGCTGTGAAGAGGTTTATAGTGTTTTGTTAATTCGTTTTTTTTAAGGTCACTAAAACTCAGTGAAATTTTGGTATAATGTAAAATATGTAAAACGAAATTGGCAAAGAGTTTCATTTATTTATATGTCTCAGGTGATGTTCATTTGTTTTTCCGTTGAGTATACAGGGCTGAACGGACCTGGACTCTTGATTTTAGTGTTAGAAATAGTCGAGACGTTAGTAAATTTTTCAATCTACGTCTGTGGTTGGATAACAGGCAGATCAGTCAGCGAGGTAGCCATAGACAAATTTCAGATGTTACATTAAGTCTATACCAAAAGCTAAATTCTACGTCATCACATGTCTCGACCGAGGCAACTCACATTGTCCTTTAAACATGAGGTAGGCGGTTCCACTCAAGGAAGTAGGGTAGACTAATGAGAGCAATTGAAGCCAAAAGACGAAACGTCATATTGAAATTCTAATTATGCTACATTATAGAAGAGAAAATCTGACAAATGTTAATAAGGAATTTATTCTAAAATCTTACCTGTAAGTAAAATTAATAATTTTATGAATCATTGTTTTTTTTTTCGTCACTGGAAGTACCATGATTTGCAAAATAACCATCTGACAAATATCCGCAATAACAAAATTTTCTATTACAAACAAGCAATCGCTGATTAAATTATTATCTGTAAGTGCAGTGGTTGAATATAAAAAATTTGGTTATTTTTATATTTAAAATAAATAATCATCTTCTGCCAGAACATTTAGAACACTACATAGAATTGAATAATCATTACCACAATTATTATACAAGAGGAAATATGGATTTTCATTTACAAAATTGCAGTAGTAATAAAACTAGTAAATCAATATTTCAGAAAGGATTACTTGAATTTAATAAACTAAATAATGATATAAAGTCTACTTGTAATTTAAAGATATTTTTGAAGGAAAATTAAAGGAATATTATTATTTTATATAATAATAATAATAATAATAATAATAATAATAATAATAATAATAAATGACTTTATTGAATAAAACAAATAATCTTTTTACAAAAGTATTTTAGGAAAAAAATATAGAATACATTGCCTAATATTGGCGCAAGTCTAGCTTAAAGCTACTCTACTGAACCAAAATAAGACAAAAAAAATAATAATAGTAATAAGTCCTAAACAACAATACAGAATAATCATAATAATAATCACCTGTTAACACTAAATGGACTGAAAGTATATTAAATTTTCAAAAAGATATTAATTAATACTGGTCACTATAAAATTTGGTCATTGGTTACTATAAAATTTGCTTGACATATTTTTTCTACTCATATACCTATTATAAACTTCAATCTCTATTCTAAAAAAGTTTGTTCAGATTTCTATTTAGCAAATATTTCTTATATTGTACTTTGAAACTTGAAACTTGAAAGAGAAAGATAAAGGAACTGGTTGGGAATTGAATTAAATTGTTTAACAGCATTGTATGAGAATGATCGTTGAAACAATGCACTACTATGAAGCGGCATAGTTATTTTTTTTAAATATCTTACATTTATATCATGAACAGAATGTCGGAAAATTAAGCGTTCTCTTATAGAATCAGGTGAACCTGGAGTGTTTATAATTTTTAATAAAAAACTAGAAAAATGGAGAGTGCGACGCTCATTCATTGTAAGCCATTTAATTTCCTTATACAAATGAGATATATGATCAAACCTACGCAGACTATAGATAGACCTGAGTCACGCATTTTGCACCTTCTGAATCCGATATACAGGGTGGCGCATCGAAAACGAAACAGACGCATTTACTGGCAGCTCAGTTTTTCTTTTGGAAAAACGCTCAGACCCGTCGATTTTGTTTTCGAGGGGGACACAAGTTTGGCAAAAAATCACGTTAGCACGTGCAGCCCCCTAGGCAGGGGTGACACCACCCCCAAAATCTTAAACGGAAAGGGGGGTCGAGTGATACCTTATTATAAAGGTATTTCAATTCCCTTTATAATGATATAAAATTAATGTACCTCAGTTCAGTGGTTTTTAAGATTTATTGATTTAAAGTTTAAATAAAACTAATACATCATCATTAGTGGAGATCAATACATTTGGCAGCAAAGTAATTTAAAAATGAAGAATGGACTGACCCGTTAGTCAAGTAAATGTTGAAAATGGCCACCATGACTCTCCATGCAATAATAAAGATTTTGCTCAAAACGTTGCCGCACATTTTGCAATATTTGAGGAGTAATTTGAAGGCACTCATTCACAATTCTTTGTCGCAGGTCTTCTAATGATGTTGGCTGAGTAGCATAGATTTTGCTTTTTAAATGACCCCACATAAAGAAATCCAAAGGTGATAAATCTGGCGAACTTGGGGGCCATTTAATGGCACCTCTTCAACCAATCCATCAATCTGTAAACGTCTGATCTAAATGTGGTCGAACACGTAATGCGTAATGTGGTGGGGCACCATCCTGTTGGAACATAAACCTATTCGCAATGTACCGCCGATCATTCTGATTTTCAGTTATGGCTGTTAATGCAGGATCTATGGCGTCTTCCAGTAATTCCAAATGCATTTCACCGGTCAAATTTCTAGGTAAGAAAAAAGGACCAACTAAATGACCGCCAAAAATACCAGCCCAAACATTTAATTTTTGTGGCTGCTGTGTATCAACCTCACGATAAATTCTGGGTTTAGAATCGGACAAATATCGGCAGTTATGACGATTTACTACGCCATTTAAGAAAAAGGAACATTCGTCGTGTTGAATAGAAAATGCTCATAGTTTATAATTTGTTCACTCATATCTTCACAAAATTGTAATCGCCGACCAAAATCGTCTTCATTAAGTTCTTGTACCAGGTGAATTTTGTAGGATGAAAACTATGGGCCTTTAGAATCCGTTGGACAGTACGTCGATTAACACCACACACAGTCTCCAATTTACGGGTACGTAGTATCTACATAAACTTGCCCTAAAACCCCCACCTCTATGGCTTCGTTCCTTTTGGGATTTTCAATGTTGCGTTTTTTATTGGCGACTGACCCAGTTTCCCGAAATTTAGCTACACATATACTAAGTGACATATAAATCCGAACACCCAGTTTAAATGGTTTTATTTTAATAAAATTTTGTATAAGTACTTAATGAAGCATAATAAGTAAATGATAAAAATTTCAAAATGATTGCACTGCTTTAAAGCCCTTTGACCTTTAATAATGTGTGGATGCACCCTGATGTGCTACGCATTCTCCAACGCGCCTAGGCATGCTTCTGATCAGGTGGTCAATGTCCTCCTGTGGTATCTCATTCCAGGCAACCACCAACTCCTCTCGAAGTGCTTCTAGAGTCTGAGGAGGACGTTGCAAATTGAGCAATATCCTACCCATCATATCCTACACGTGCTCAATTGGGGATAAGTCGGGAGATCTTGGTGGCCGTGGTAACAATGTGACATCATTATGTTGAAAGAAGTCTATTGTGACTCTTGCAACATGTGATCGGGCATTACTTTAAGCTTTAAATCAATAAATCTTCAAAACTACTGAACTGAAGCTCATATATTTTACATCATTATAAAGGGAATTCAAAGACCTTTAAAATAAGGTATCACTCGACCCCCTTTTCCATTTAAGATTTTAGGGTTGGTGTCACCCCCGCCCAGGGGGCTGCACGTGTTAAAGTGATTTTTTGCCAAGCTTGTGTCCCCCTCGAAAACAAAATCGACGGGTCTGAGCGTTTTTCCAAAAAAAAACTGAGCTGCCAGTAAATGCGTCTGTTTCGTTTTCGATAAGCCACCCTTATATGTTATAAAAATGAATGGAAACATTTGGAGCACAGGTTAAGTAAATCAAAATAATTAAAGTCTGCATCATATCTTTTTTATTAAAATCCTTCGTTAGCATTTTTTATAGAAATATTTTTCAATGCCATCAGAAATAAAGGACAGACATTTCCTTAGGACTAATTTTCTGCTAGAACCTCTCGCCTTTGTTTAGGTTTAGAAAAGGTCTATGTTGGAAAGCATATACATGAAATGTTATTATTTCTTAGAAAGTCGATTCTAGAAGCAGAAACTGGTAAACTGAGATTTTTTTTGCATTTAGTTGTTCAAGTATCCTGTTCCTTGATGACACGTTCATAATTCAGGGTATGGTCATTCATTCTACTACAAAAAGAAAGGCTTAAGTCAACACGTATCTGCAATAGCGTAAACTTTTTTGTACATGACGCTGAACTTACAAAGGGCAGAAAATTTAATCACATTTCTGTGTCAAAACCAGTACCGCTGATAGTGGAAACGCAAGAGTATCGTGTAACAGAGGTATAAAATGTCATTGGGTCATTGTTTCAGGAGAACTAGATTCATTCCTCGAAAGACGATTAGTCAATGCTGTAGTGTAAGATAATAAATAGCACACATACAGGTTCCACCATGAAAGTGATGCGTATTTTCTAATAGATTAATTGATCGTACTTTTACAAATGCTTAAAATCCATAACACTTGCGGGGCCATGTTTGCCATGCCATAAAAATTCCTTGACTGAAATGTCTCCTATGAACGTTGCAACATGCTTAGGGATGGTTTCCACCGACACCCAATGTTGTCCTTTCAACTCTCTCTTGAGTCATGGAAACGAAAAAGTCAAGTCATGGAGTCAAGTGGGGACTCTTAAGGAGGTTGGGAGACCGCCAGGATATTGCTCTGAGCCAGAAAGTTGGTAACGATGAAGGTTGATGTTATAAATCAAAAGCATGAACAATTTGATGCTAATAGATATGTGTGACATAACGTCAAAGTAGAGCGCTGACACGGTATAGTAGAAAACTATGAAAATCAAGGAGGCCATAACGACGTCCTACAAATGGAGGAACGACTAACGATACGGCCCTAAGTGAAAGCCTGACTCAAAGGCTGGATCTGCCTTTGTTCTCAATTAATACCAGCCTTTGTCTGAGGAAGCATAAAACTCTGAAGCCGGCTCTGCCTGAAGTTGAACAGATGTTTATTGAAATTCCAATATGCATCTGTCTGTTTTTTCGACCTCTGTATAGTTATATCAGTAATTGGGAAATATCTATCATTAACTAGTGTGCCTGCTTCTCAGAATGCCTAAAGTTAGTAGTCAATATTTTTAGCAATATGCTGAAAAGTGAAATATCTCTAAATAGTTCCTAGAGATTTCCACAAATTCACTATTCCACTATTCTTTGTCGGTATAACCTAAACGTTGGTGTACGAAACTCTGGTCACTGTTCATGACCTTCGCGCACAATTAGTCCCATGAGCTCCTTGCTGACACTTTTCAGCTTTAGAACAGGGGCATTCCCCTCCAGTAGCGATTACTAAATCAATCAGCGCTGGCCTTCTCGATTCGGCAATTCAAACTTAATCGACCGTAAAACCAACACTGTTTGCTTTCGCGGGTCGATCGGCCGTTCAGCAAACAAATCGGTGGGAGAGAATAAACACCAGCTCCAAATATACAAATATTCAGTCCTGCCACTTCATTCTGAATTGAAAGCACCAAATTGTCCTTGTTTCTACCTTCCATTTAGAGAAACACAATTATTTGCAAAACAAAACCCGTATCGTATTACGTCAATGTGTGCAAACTATCCCTATATAAATGGGTTAGATATTTGTTGTTTATTGGACATCCCATTTGAATTGACAGGTTTTGACAATTTTTTATTCCAGCGCCACAGGCGAGAAAGTATTGAGATATCAAAAAGAAAACTGAAACTGAAAGTGTAGCTGCCTCTAAAACGTTCGGTGAGAAGGCATTTTAAAAAACCGCAAAATTGTACATAAAATCATGTTAAATATACATTCCCCCTGTCTAGCAGGGGAGGAATGTTTAGATCGCAACGTTGTCAAATAGATCGGAACTATGGACTAATTGTACGTACGCCTGTTTGACTGGCTTTCTTGAAAATGGAATGTTCCATATTATAATACTATCACCCCATATTCCGAGAGACACGTCGAAGAGTGATGATTTGATCATTGGTTGTGAAATTGTAAGTGATTCAATGTTTTTCACATTTTGAAAGATAGTGATTATGTATTCTAGAACTACGAAGTGCTCATAATAAACTTTAACATGACTAAAAAAATGTTTCAAGGTGATAGTTTATACTCTTCTCACTCAAAAACGTGATGTATGTATTTCAACAGGAACCCTAAATTTTAGCTTGCTCGTTTGATTCGTTTAAAACAATAGGTGGGAGAGACCTTTTCTTTGAGAAGCACTGTAGATTAAATGTAGTAAAATGGAGTATTGGAATCTGAAACTGAGTTCTTACCTTGTACACCCTGTTTCTCTCCGTGAGCTTGTCGAATATAGAGTACATCCCATTGAGCATAGAAACAACCTCCATAGGGGCTATTCGGCTGCAGATTTCCGTGAAGGTGACTACATCGGAGAACAATATCGAGACAGTGTCGAACATCTAGAAAAAACAATTAAGTTGGATTAAAACGGGAGGCTATACAAGGATGTGTGGCATCGTTACTTGTTAATGCCCAAGTCCCTCAGAAATTCATGATACCAAAAAAGGTGAAAGAGCGTTCATGCTTAAATATTACCTTTCTAGAACATTCACCACAAATAGAAAAGGCGAAAGCGAAAACTGTATTATTAAGGTTTAGTAGTAGTAGTAGACAATTTATTTACTCCATTATACAAGCACAATGGGTAAATATATATTTCAGTCCATAGATGGACAATACTAGTACATGGATCAGTCGTATGTTGGAATGAAAATAAAAGTTAAAAGAAACTTCATATAAAAGAGTTGTATATACATTTGTAGAGGATGATAATTTTAAAGGAATATTTGATAGGAATTCAATAATGTGTTGTCTTCCTATTGCGCGTATCCATTCTGATAATTTCTTTTTGAAATTATGTATATTTCGAAATTGTTTTAAGTATTTGGGTATGTGGTCATATAATTGTGGAGCAAAATAGAGAAAGGATCGCTTCATTATTGTTTTATGAGGCTTAGGGACAGTTTTTGCTCGTGATTTATATCGTGTATCATGGCATTGTGTGATTTTAACACGCTCACTGACAACTTTGTGTTAATGTGTGATAGTATGTAAAAAATAAAGTTGCTTGAGGTCGAATAATTTTGTTTCGTTATATAAATCGTTTGTTGAATATCATTTTGGTTTTCTGTTTAATTGAACACTGTTAGTTTTTGGAGTATTTCCAGAGTACGGTGCCCAAAGTTATTCTGAATTGAATTGTACATTTACATTGCATTGCTTCTCCTTCAAAAAATGACAGAGTTAGTTTTTAGTCTAATGATTAGTCTGTTGCATTTCATCACAAACCTTATTTTTCTCATATAGCCCTGGTCGTACAGCTCAACACAACCTGTCAATGATCGTGTTCGACATCCCGCCACACAAATTCCGTTCATTTTGCTACGCTATACAGTCGTGAGCAAAAATGAAACATCATACACAGGCCCGCATTTCAAGGGGGGTCTTCTATGAAACATTTTTTTCTGGAGGGCTTCATTGAAAAGATACGGGGTGTTGAAGTTTAAAAATAAAAAACAATTTTTTTTAATATTATCAAAACCGTCAACTGGAATGAACTAAAATTTGGTATGTGGATTTTCCTAAGTGCTTTCCACATCCAAATGTCTTTACTTAAAATTATCGTGCACAAGGGGCGGAGGGGATTAGTGACACTATTTTTTCAAATAAAAATAGTATGCTACTGTTTTTTTATTCGAAACGTACAGTTTGTCGAATTATACCTTCAGTTTTCGAAACATTGCACGTTTCCAGAAAATACAGTGACGTACTATTTTGATCTGGAAAAATAATGCTACTAATCAACTGTATCTCCGCCCCTGGTGTACGTTAATTTTAAGTAAAGATTTCTGAATGTGGACAATATTTTGGTACCCAGTTCACGGTTTTGAGGATATTGAAAAAATTGTTTTTTATTTTTAAACTCAAACACCTCGTATCTTTTTAATGAAAGGTTACATAGAAGACCCCCCTTAAAACGTGGTCCTATGTAACCGTCAAGTTACCGATCACTGTACGAACGAACAGTATCGGTTATGTCAATGCAACACTTAAATATTAAAAAATTGCTATTTTTTTAGTTGACCCCAGTGCGCATTTGCTGAGGTCTTCGGATATTAAATGAACTATCATCCAAAAAGGCGATCCCAGGTTGAACTAGTCAAAACAATGATATTGCGCCATATATGCCTAACAAAATGTCGCTCCATAAGGGAAGAAACGGTATTCAAGATCTTTTTTCCTCCATAACTTAAGCAGTTTTCGTGATATCTTTTTTTTTATATATCGAAACAGCCCCGCAGGCAGAAGCCTAAATGCCGGACCACCGCGGCTGCTATGATGATCCCAAAGAAATTTTGTTAATACGATTTTTGAACTGCCTAAGGTTAGTAGAACTGGGAAAAGCTTCCTCCCGTAGATTGTTCCACAATCTAGACACCCTCGGGACAAAGGAGCGGTCGTATCGGCCAGTTCTGGATGTACGAAGTTTGACACGGTTAGGATGGGACGCCGAAGTCAGGCGCGTCTGTCTGGCAGGCACATCGCGCGGCGGCATCATGGAAGAGAGCTCTGAGGAGCAAAGCCCGTTGGTGTATCGATAGAAAAGAGCTAGATCGCCGACGAACCGCCGGTGCGAAAGAGTCCCGAGACTGTCTGTTAGAGAAGAGTCATCGATCAGTCGGACCGCCCTTCTCTGGACAGCATCGAGCATGGACAATGTAGTCGGGGCAGCAGCACCCCAAATGTGTGAGCAATACTCGAGGCTAGGCCTTATCTGGGCCTTGTATAGAGTGAGAAGGTCATGCGGAGAAAAGTACTTCTTAGCCCTAAACAAATAGCCTAGCTTTTTCCCAGCAGCTGCAGCTATTGAAGAGATGTGTTCGTGCCAGATCAGGTCCTCGGTGATGTGGACTCCGACCAGCCGAAATGAATGGCTCTTTGGTAGAACTCGGCCGTCCATCGAAACTGTATGAGCGCTAGGACGCTTTTTGTTCGTCAAAGTACAGTACTGTGTTTTGGAAGCATTGAACTGTACAAGATTGTTGCGTCCCCAAGCAGTGATAGCCTCCAGGTCTCTTGTCAGAGAAGAAGTCGTCGCTAGTCTTCTTTTTTCCAGCTCAGCGGCAGAGATCGGCTTGTCACTCTGAATTCCTGCATGTAGAGTGCTGTCATCAGCGAAGCTGTGGATTGGGTTGATCGTGCAGGAAATCAAAATTTGAAAGGGCAGGGGAAGGGTTATCACGATTAGGAACACGATTATACTGAATTTTTCACTTGCCTTGTTCCAAAAAAATTTCACCCAGAAAAGTCTCAATTCATTCCCGCAATCCGATTGATTGATTGTGCCAAAAAATGGGAAGATTTTGTACAAGCTAATTGTATAATTTTGGTGAGAGTTATTTTTTTATGGTATCGTTGGATTATTGCTTTCTAATGATACGTTCAAATTAGCGTCATAATCTCGTTTGATCGAAAATTTCGAAAACCATCGATCCTTTATAAAAAAGTAATAGGTTCAATTTTTTAGAGGATTAAACTCATTTTACTCCTATAAAAACTTTCCGTTTTTAAAACTAATAATAAACTGAGACTCGAAGGCCCGATTTTGCTAACAGGATCAAAATTCTTGATCCGGATAATAACAGACCAATGAGAAGGCATCTTTTTAGTAATAGTTGATTTTTTCTAAAATAACTTTCTAACTATCGAAAAAACATACGATTTGTGTAAGAAGGGCCTTAAGTCCCCAAATTAAATCAAAAAATTCTTTATAGATCACCTGGCTTAGCTATAAAAACATATTTTTTCAGTTGATCCGGAGATCGAAACCTATGATCGGGATTAACAATGACCAATTAGAAAACGTTTTCGTAAAACTGCATCGAAAATTGGTCAATCGAGAACAAGTATCATGAACCCATCTTGTAGATAATAGAATCAAATTCAAAACAAACATGAATACCTGAGAAAATTGAAAAAGGGATGTATCGGTTGTTAATTATGTGAATATTTCAGCAAACTCTTTAATTGTCTTCCATTATGACATGTTTTTGCTGCTGTACTTAATCCGCATGTCGTCCTTCAAGGCAAATAGAGATGTTTTCGGGTTACAGTAATTATTTTAAATACCTTTGTCTTGTATAGAAGAAGGTATACTGTTGCTAGAAACTAGATAAGAAATGATACAACAAGAATGGTCTGTAACAACATAAAGTCTGCAAATGTAAAAGGGAAATCTTTCTTGTGCTCCTTTGTCGGCTTGTAATGGGTGGGGGGGCAGGGGGGCTGTATTCAAACTCGGATAATAGCGATTCTCAGTCAACCGCATACATTATTTCACATGGAGATGACTTGAGAACCATTATCCATGATCTAGAATGCTGAGTTAATTATCTGTGATATTTTCCTTATGGACATCAAGGCACTCATTCCCAATCAGTCTATTGAGGATTTTGTTACTCAGTAATTTCAGTAACCGTTGCAGCGATCTTAATGTGAGAGGAGATATAGTAGATAATGCTGGTTTATGACATTACTTTCTCTCCATTAAAATCGTTGCAACGATTGCTGAGGCTACGCAGTTACAAAATAGCCAATAGATAAATTGATGGAAGTGAGTGATTTGATCTGATTTTCGTTATTTTCATCTGACAGTAATAAAAATGGATTCACTTGATCATAGATAATGATTTACGGAGTTATCCCCACGTCAATACGTGATATGCTGACAAGCGGACAACGTATGTACGTAGAGTGCCGGGTATGCCGCCATCTTTATACGAGTTTTTAACTTTCGCTTCTTATACTTGAAGAGCCTCCAAGATGTCGAATAAGACTTTTTTGTAGAAATTTTTATTATCCACAAAAGAAAATAGTACTCGTCTTTTTACGGTTAGGATAGGAAAATATCATTACGGGTACCTTTACCATTAAATTTCTCGAACCTGTTGAATATATGACAAATTTTTGTAGTAACAAAATGATAAAGAATTTAGTTTCATGTAAAACTGTTTTTATTACTTTTTTACATAGGTTCGATTGTTTCAGACAGTTTTGATCAAACTTGCAAAAAATAATCTAACGATACCATGATGGTCAAGATCGACGGAAGACGCACTGTCGAGGTGGGAGTCAAGGATGCTTTACAGAAAATTTTAAATCGTGTGATTCTCGCAATGAGGAACATTATCAAATATGGAGTGTGCTAATTACAACTTAGAATCTCGCTAAAGTTATGATAGAGCGCTGATTCTTTAGTAAAAAGACATTTACACTCGATTAAACAACCGTTTTTTCTAATTCTATTTATTACACAGTTAAAAAGATAAACACGTCGGCAAGTCATAGTAAGCAACCTAAGCGTCTACGTTATTGTCAAATATCCATGACTACGTTCATTTTTGATCCACAAAATACTATTTCACACTTGTAGGGTACATGTGTTCAATTAAGAATCATTAATCGATATTTTTTTTAAATAATGGCACTCATTAATGACATACATTTCACTGGAGCATATTTGGCTGAATATGAGTATTTTCACAAGCTCAATCTACTATTGCTTTTTGCTGTATATCCATTAAAGTTATAATGACAAAATAACCCCTTCACTCACTACCATGCGAATTAATATAAATGTTTGTCTAAAACAGACTCGAAACGCGCCTGTGGCCGCGTGTGGTTTCAACTGACATTGCTTTATACGCAGTGCAAATACAGGGTGGGGCAAAAGTCACGAAGGGATTTGAAAAATTAATAACTTTTTTAAATTTATTTTGTTTTCATTTTTTTTTCAGGACCGTGTAAAATAAATCCTGGAGATTAATTATGGAGCGTTACAACCTCAATCAACGAACCAAACTTATAGAATTTTATTTTGAATATCACCATTCAATAATTCAAACTCAACGAGCATATCGTCGTCATTTCAATTTGCGGAATTCGCCCTCTGAATCAATGATTCGACGCTTAGTGGCACGATTTCAGCAACAAGGCACAGTTATGGATCTCCCACGAAGCGGAAGGCCACGTTCCGCAAGAAATGAAGGGAACATTCAACGCGTTCAGGAGAGTGTTCAGGAGAATCCGGAAACCTCAACCCGAAGACGTTCTGCTGAGCTGCAGATGTCTCAAAGGTCTTTACGCAGAATATTAAGAGGAAATTTACATCTGTTTCCATATAAAGTGCAGCTAGTGCAAGAACTAAAACCAGCAGATTTTCAAGAACGACTAACTTATGCAGTTCGCTTGCAAAGAATGGCTCGAGAAGATAATGAATTTATTCATTCTCTGATCATGAGCGATGAAGCCCATTTTCATTTGAATGGCTTCGTAAATAAGCAGAACTGCAGAATATGGGGTACCGAGAACCCAAGGGTGGTTCATCAAAGGCAATTACATCCGCTTAAATGTACAGTATGGTGCGCAGTTACGTCTCAACGAATTATTGGACCATTCTTCTTCGAAGACCACGATGGGAATGCTGTATCTGTAGATGGCGACCGATATCGTGATATGATTCAAAATTTCTTAAGACCAGCTCTTGCTGACAATCAAACGATGACTTTCCAACAAGATGGAGCCACTGCGCATACTGCTCGAGCCACTATGCACCTTCTAAGGCAGATTTTTGGCGAACGTTTAATTTCGAGAAATTCAGGATTCAATTGGCCCGCCCGCTCGCCGGACTTAACAGTCCCTGATTATTTCCTTTGGGGATATCTGAAAGGAAAAGTGTATATTAATAAACCCACAACCCTGCAGCAACTAAAAGATAATATTCGAGCAGAAGTAAGTGCTTTGGGGCCAGATATTCTGACTCGGGTAATGGAAAATGCTCTTGCAAGAGCTGCACTTTGCGAGGCTGAAAATGGCGGTCATTTGCGTGATGTAATCTTTCACACTTAAATTGTAAACAAACTCCAAACATTGCATTTTAGTTTTGTGTTAGGGAAAAAAATTAAAATTAAAATTTAAAAAAGTTATTAATTTTTCAAATCCCTTCGCGACTTTTGCCCCACCCTGTAGTAATAGTGTCGCCTGGTGTGTGAATTGATCAGCATATATCACGGTGGGGCTTAATGAATTTAACTGCAAGATCACAGGTACTCAACATAAAACAAAATCGTGTATTGACCTGTTTTTTTCAACCAAAATTGTTTTTTTGAATATATTCTAGTATATAGACTTTATGATAATTTGACGTATTTTTTTTCAAGGTGTGATAGTGAGCCTAAAATTATAATTATTATATAATTATATTATTATTATAAATATGATTATAGGGGTAAATCAGTTTTCGATATTTTTGTAACTACTTAACAATTACCTCTAATAGGGGATTTCCCACCCTAACAATTAGTAACCATTCCTCACTTTCATGTCTCATAGCCGAACACAATCTAACTTTCTTATCGTTGAACAAGATATTGTAGAACTATGTTGCACGATGATAGATCTCACTGACACTTAGATATGGAGAAAAGGAGCAATCAAATAAGTAGTCTCATAAAAAGGAGTGATCACTTATTGGACGAATATACGAGTATTATGCCTCGAAGGCGAAACGATTCTTGTTACTTAATGAACAGCGAAATTAAATCCTGGAAGCATATACTGAGTCCATACGTTAACACTTATTACTTGAAATTATCAACCTCGGTATTGATGCATATATTATTATTATGAGAGATAACATCTCGGCTACTGGTGAAATAGTAATAAACCTAATGCTAAGCTTTAGCAGAGGGGTATCAATACACAATCATAGTTACGCATTTCATCATTAGCCGAAATAATGATTACGTCTACAAATATAGTCGGAGAACTAAATTATACTATTAGGGCAAGAACTGCTAGACACTGAATAAGTGAATGTAGAAAATGGAAGTTTGTAAAATAAGTCACAACTACCCTCGAGACATCGGTTACACTTCAAGCACAATTACGGAAATCAAACTAGTACGTAGTAAGTTAATCTACTTGACAGAAACGCACTGGTAGAAATTAAAATGGGTCTGGCTTGCAAACCGCCACGTTCCCTTTCTTTAGTACGCGGAATCGTTTGTTGGATAAATTTCGCTGCTGCGACTAAATCTCAGGTCCTCAAAAACTGTAATAACATTTACGTTGATGGTAGTTCCTAAGTAATTAAGAGTGCATTTCTCAAAAAACAATAACTTGTTTAAAAAAAGGTCCATATGCGATTTCGATTGTTATTATAATGACTCCTAGTAACACAAAAAAATATACAGTGCAAAAAAACTAAGTTGCTGTTAACTTGTATATAAATTCATTGTACATGCAGACATGGATCTGTTGTCGCTCACCAGACAGTATAAACATTTATAGTGTAGCTAGCCGGATCGAGCGAGAAAATTAATTTGCTCTTATCTTATTCCCAGCAATCTTAACTTCTCGGATTTAGTGTTTCATTATGCCTGGAATAATAGTTACCAACCCAGACGATATAATTTAGCAACTATAACTGCTTTTGCTGGCCCGAAATACGGTGGAGTTGCTTGTGTTCGCACGGGCGAAAATAATTAAACGTTTTTGACTCAAAGGCGGACCAAAATTAATCAAAATGGAAGTTTTTCCTCTGTGAAAGAGATAATGGCGGCTGTAAATGTTACAAGGTCAAGAGACATTTGTTATTGAATAACAAATGTTGAATCAGTTATTCAGCAATACGTAATGCGTAGTTTTACTCTCACTTTGCAAGAAAACAAACTTATCGGTAGTCTTAAAAACATTTTTTTGATTGGATTTTACGATAGATGGAATTGGAGAATCCCGGGCCAAAAAGATATTTGGACGTGTTATGGATACTATAGTTGGAGAGGTAGCAGCAGTGCAAACAACTGTCTATTTTAGATAGCCACAAAAGCAATCTGCCGACCACCTAAATAATTACTTAAGATTTTCCGAAAAGAATTACAAATCATTATCGAATTGCGTGTTTGACGTTTTCGGAATGATAATCGAGGGTGACGTATCTGGTACATTAACAATTGACAGATAGACCCATGCTCGCTTGTCGATTTCGAGTGCTAGACGTCTTTTTGGGAGCAGGAATGTCTTACTGTTGTAGTAACACACTGGATAAGAATGTGGAAATGAAACGAAAAAAGAAATGAAGTGTCATCTGGAAGACAGATAAATAACATATTGTCAAAAAAATGTCAATTATTCTGAAGAAGCTCATAGTTGGGAACGAAAACGTACACAATATATAAAATTTAATTGGGTCGACAAACATGGGAGATCGTTAAAATTGAGTTTTGAATTGGAACTCCCGATATGACCTTGAAAACTGGATAAGCTGAACTATTTATTGCCACTTGTTGATTTCGACCTTGTAACCTTTGAAGAATTTTACAGAGCTCTCATTAAAGCCATAATATTTCAGCTCAAGCAAATAAGAGCTTATGATCTATGCAATCAAATGCTTTTGAGTAATCTAGTGATATTATTCTTGAAGCTAAGCTTACATCACGTACTCAAACGACTTCATCGATTAGATTTAAAATTACTGTTGTGGTGCCGTAATTGTTGTATAGGTTATAATTTGTCAGTATACTATTTTATTAGTTTTTTTATAATCACAGATAGAAGACTGATAGGATGCAGATCAGATTTACATTTTGGATTTTTTACTTTAGGTACAAATTAATGATGTGTGTTAGATATGAAATTATTACACACATTTGAATCACAGAATGCGTTATGAGAACAACATAAGAAGATTTTAAAAAAGCACAGCTTCTTGACAATCTGACTCAACCTGACAAAAGCTAAAGATACTGTACAAAAAAGTAAGAGCGTACAGT
The DNA here is from genome assembly GCA_963669975.1 of Acanthoscelides obtectus. Lineage (NCBI taxonomy): Eukaryota > Metazoa > Arthropoda > Insecta > Coleoptera > Chrysomelidae > Acanthoscelides > Acanthoscelides obtectus. The sequence continues at coordinate 50,723,614 of CAVLJG010000007.1, read as the reverse complement.
ATTGTTAAAAATGTCAATCTGATGGTAAACTGAAGAAAAGTATTAATGTATTAATTTCATCTGTTCGTTGCCTCCAGGTACAACGACTGTATTGTTCCAATACTAGATACAGCACTTTTTTCTTTAGTACCATAGGAAACACTTATCTATCAATTCTTACGTAAGGAAATTTGAATTTACTCAAAAACTTACGTTTTGCTGCGTGCCCGTATCATAATATTAACGTCGACGGCCGAAGACAACAAAACGAGGGCCCATATTGATAAAATAACAACGCGCATTAATGTGAGTAGAAGATATTTGCCATCGAATGTCAATAACTACGACTTTTTAATAATGGACCTTATAAAGAGCTTGGCGTTCTACGGCCCATCCACCTTAGCTAACCATTCTGGTAATATTTGTTAGAATATTGATCATGATACTGCCAGTGACCTTCCGAGAACGCCTCAAAATGAAATTTCGTTCCAGCACAAAACAGTCACATTAGTGCAAATCGTTTCTGATCGAAGTGAACTAAGTTTTCTACAATAGATTCAAATTACATCCAACGATGGAATCCTAAGTTGTTTGTCCTTCCACATTGCCTTAACTTTATATGTTCGTTGTCTCAATTAATCCACGTGTTCATCTATCCCGGGCAATTATTTAGCTGTATACGAAACTGCACACAAAAGCCTGGCCTTGAAAGATGTAGTGTATTTAGGCAATAGCGAGAAAATATCAGGTTTCATAAGTTTTCATCACTCTTCCGTTTAAACTGAAATCCTTGTAGGGTTGGTAGATCTAATGAAAACACGTGTTCGGAGTTTAGAAAGTAGAAAGTAGGAGAAAAACAAATAGACGACCACTGGAGGTTCTGTTTCAGTATCTGTTGCTCAACTTTGGGAAAGTTTTTTTACTGGTATTTTTGCTTACTCTCCAATAAGAAGTGTTTAATGATTCTTTATACCTTGCCTTGCTCTTAGAAAACTGATATACTTGGTGTACCAATCGATCAATGCAACATAATGATTTTCAGCAGAAATTGGCTGAAACGCTCTTATCTAGTAATTGTTTGTGTACATCCGACGTTTTCATCATAAGGGTTTTCAACATTTTGGAAACATAACATTCTGCCACAAACTGAATAGATAATTTTCTTTCTAATTTGATACATCAAAACAACGGACAAAATTCTTTCTTCCACGTTACCTCACAGGTGTCAATTGGGTTCTCTCCCTTCCTCAGACGATCAGCCACTTGCTTGGGAATCATCTGGTACAACAGCTCGTCCGTCCTCCTCATTTCTTCATCCAGCTTCCTCATAGACTCCTCTAGCTTCTTGCTCTTCTGCTGCTCCTGGTCTAAAGCTAATTTCAGCTCTACCGATTGTTGGGTGCCCGCCAACATGAGGTCTCTAAAATGAGAGTGAGGTAAGAGCAAGCAAAATTGATGTCAATAGAGGAAGAACAGATTCCTCATTCAAAAAAATCCAGCAACAGGGTTCTCTTCAGAGTATATTATTGCACTTCAAAATCGTTCATAATGTTGTGCCACTTTACTTTGAGATTATGCATTGAGAAGTCAGGGAAACAGGGATATACTTGTGTTTAATTGCTGCATTGGTATTTATTTAGGCTGTCACTGTGACAGAAAAGCTGAGCAATCAAGAAAAATGAGAGAAACAATCAAGTGCGTGATACATAAGGTTGCTTTGTTCATATATGCCCAGATTCCATAATACTCCAACCACTCTTATAAACGGAAAGGTTCAATTACCGTATATGTTAAAGTTCGACAGTAAGGAAAAACTTTAATTAAGGTTGATCATCTGCAGCCTGCCGCAAATACGCTCAATTCTACCTCAAGTATAGTGTATATGTCTCTCTGCTATGTGTATAAAGGATGACGAGAATGATGTGTTGACGACATGAAGGCTACTACTTCCTATCTACTTGATCTTGAAACCATTTGACAGCTATGAGCACCAAATATTTCTGAAGAGAAGGAGGAGGCAAATTTTCCCTGGGGCGGCCATGATCCTAATAGAAGTTTTATTAAATAATACTAACTTATTCTTGGCGGTTTCTTGAAGAAGATACCTCTGAAAGGCATAATACTTCTATATACATTAATATACTATTTCAAACTAATTATTGTCAGAATAGTGTCCTATTAACAGTGACGGAAATCCTACCAAACCCAACCTATCCAATTCTTGACATACTTTCGTCTTTAGTAGTTTTCTTATAGTTGTCGTCACCGCAAAAAATGCAAGACCGATGATGTAAATGATGCCGTCAAAACAGAAATTAGGAATACTTTCTACGATATGAGAAGTAAAGGACAACATATCACGACCTCTGCGCTTAAGATCCGCCCATGGTATGAAGACTCGATCTGTTTACTTATTTCATATGGCGTTGATGACGTAACCGCCAAGAACGGTGACTACAACTATACCATGGATATATTTATTAAGAGTCAGCTTTTAATGAGGAGTGTTTTTAACGTATAATAAGGTGCTATCGGCATGGTATGACTGTTTTCAAACTTAGTATTACATACCGACGGATACCGACGCATCAGTGCATAAAATCCGGACTAAGTTCGCTATAAGATTTACTTCCTTATGCCGTCTTCCAGATTCCAGAGATACCGAAGATTTAAATTCCGCTATAAAATATATTTGCTACTAGAGAATAGCTGAAGTGCTTGCAGCAGGAAATATCTATTCTGGGAATCGTTAGGAATTTAAGAGAATTTAAGACTCTATAAAAGATGTTTTCTAGTATTGTATTATTGTAACAGTTTTAATTAATATATAAACACAAAAAGAACGAATTAAGACTATATTCATTTTTTTTCTCTTCACATATGTATAGATGAGATTCTGATCATTATGACACAGCCTGCCATTAAACTTCTAGAGTTTGAATTTTCCTGCTTTACTAGATAGCATAAATTGCTGCTTGCTACGTGTAAAATTATTTGCTTGAGACATACCTATTTTACTTACATCATTTTGGTGGAGACAAGTTTATAAAATAAAATTGGCAAAAACCTTGATATCATACTAAACTTCAATGAGACTAATGAGAAATGAGAGAAATGAGAAAATAATAAACTATATACTCGTATTTCACTCATTCAAATCCTAATTTTATAGTTGTTTTTTGTCCAAAATTAAGATACAATGTTATTTGTCACAAAAGTTTTTTGGAATGTGTTAATGGCTCAACCATCTGTGACAGAGCTTTCTGGACCTGTACACACGTTTAACTCCCAATCTTGTTTTTCGACTAGCCTCTAACGTATTTGACTGTTGATACAGAACCTTAGCTTATCGTCTTGTCTTAATATCAAACCTTGATATAAATCGCATATTTGACCAGATGCGATAGTAGCTGCCGTTCTAAAGAATCGAGGCTTCCTGTATTTACTCCGAAGTAAACTATACCTTTTCCGTCGCATCCACTGGACAATAATTTAGAACGGATAGTAGGTATACATTTTAACATCTATGTTTGGGTGATAATTACCGACTAAAGTCGTGCATTGAAAGGTCATTTATGTACAGTCCGGAATTTATTAGAGAGTTGAGATCTGGCATCACAGGCGTTCCAAGGTACATCATCATTTTCCAGTTGTCCATGTATATCATCTGACCTGGAACAAAAAAGTTTTTAAAATATACAGAAAATGTAATTATGATTTTTTTAGGATTTTTGTCGTTCCAAAGTGACTACACACAAAAATAAAATCTTGAAAAAACTTAGAATTTTAGGAAGCAGGTTAATTTCTTTATCCATAACTCTATCGCTGATGATTAATGCAGAATTAATATAATGTGACAAAATAAAAGCGCACTGAGTAGCCTAAGAAAAATAATAGGAAAGTCTCACTGTTTCAAATAATATGAAATATAGTAAAATCTCCAACGATATACTGTTTGCAGGTTTTTGTTCTTTGAAGACGTATAATAAACATTTTTTTCCGGAAAAAATGTGCAGGACTATACTGAAAAACTTTAAAATTCATTATTCTGGTTGGAGTAACACCTCCAACGAACATCGAAAGATCTATGAAAAACTCATCATCATGAAGTGATGATTTGATTATTTGAAGGCACCATTTGGTTAGTAAATTCATACATAAAGTTTGACTGTCAGTTATCGATAAAAACAAAATTGTTTCTAGAGAATGTGGTATGTTCTTTGATACTGATTGCAGTAACTGATCTATTACAAATTGAAGAATTGTTTTAGTTTTCTCATCGCTCAAATTATGTATGACACTAACAATTATGCCACGGGCTACCACATTGCAAAATCTGTATCACGAGTATTGTGTGGTTGGACAGATATAATGATTCAACGAAGTCGCATAGTTGAATTTGCATCCAGGACTGGTGCGTTTTGGAATCACACATAGCATGTTTGGAATTTCTTGATAACCAATACTTTATATCGCTTAAAAACAAGTGAATTATAAGTAAAATGCAATGAGAGTGGTTCGGAGTAGGGTCGTACAGGTTGCCAAGTTGCGTACTTCGCGGCTTGTTAGACATAGGCGGCTGTAAAAGGGAAAGCTCTCTTCCTATAGTACAAAATACAGAATAGGTATATACCTTTTAGTCTTAGGTTCCTATCTTCAGAGAGTTCCATTTCATCGCTCAGCGCCACATCATGTCTTCGGCATTCCGCTGGTGGATTGTCGTTGAGTATTGGTTCGACAGTCACCAGCTCGAAGATGTTGTTCGTCCGGTTGAGTATCTGAAACAAACTGCGTTTATCTAAACAGTGACGTACTTAAACTCTCTAAGTTGGCGGTGATGGGTTAAATAGTATTTTCAAGAAGCGTGTGAATAATCCTGAAGCCTCTTTTTCATACCCCATCCAGGCCACTTCCAGAACATTTATGTATTTTACCAATTCAGTACTCAAAGTATATATTTATCATAAAATAGATTTATTGAGTAAAGAGTTACTGACAATAAAAGCCACTTGAAAACTCCGCCAACTCCATCATGTTCATCTGCAAGAGAGAAGAACATGTAAACATATATCTCTACCTCATAGCCAGACTATACGTAGTTTTGAGATGATTACGATTGAAATATTTTTCTCGTATTATTTTTTATGTAAATTACACTATATATCTCCTTATGCATACGCAAATGATAAACTCTCACATTTTGGACCTTGGATGGACCATAATGACAGAAGACTTATTTAATCTTTAGGCTTATAAGCGCTTTTGATGAGAGCTAAAAAATCGAGAATGTTTATTTTTTTGAATTGTCTCTCTTTTGTTTGGCAGCTTAATTACCCTACACATATGCTACTCTATTAAGATTAATCCTTCTAGTTTCGAAGCGACAAAACCTATTCCATAATACTTTACTACTTCAAGGGAAAGTACGTGTATGGTGTGAGGCACTGAGTTCACATGCTCATGACCTCCTCTAAACTTGGAAATGAGGTTATACAACAAACGCATATGTCCATCTCGGAAACGAAATGTTCTGATCTACTTTTACTTTAATTTTGATTGTACGTGCCCATGTAATTAAATATGGTTATGGGTAACGTATGGTAATAAATTTCAACCTGAGTTTTTTGTTGCAGGTTAAGTTCTCATCGCAGCGTAAAGGTAGGTGCATAATAGCGGCTCCGCTTTTGATTTTATTCAAAATTAACAAAATTATAGTACGGAAGGAGCGCATAGACATTTTGAGAGGATTGAATCAAGGCACGATATTTTCCCAACCAGATCCTGATACAACATTTTTGGGCTCATTTTATCATATAACACTCATATCCGTTTGCTTATACCCTAATGCGACAGGAGAAAAATGGCGGTTGCATTGGAAAAATATCACCATTAGATTTTTTGCCATAACAAAATCGCCCCACAAAACAAGAACCAACTGATTAACTTGTCGCCTACACAAAAGTTACAAAATTGCTTTTTAAAAAACGGGTTACTGATCCTACTAGATTCTGTTAAACGTCTTTGTCAAATAGGTCCGTGTGAGTTCATCCTTTTCGAGTTAAAAATATAAGATTCCAGAAAATGAGAGATGGTCATTTCCAAGGCGCTAGTACATATTACAACGCAAGATGAATAACCTCAGAAAAAACTTACCAAGCAACGATTTTTTAAGCAAAAAAAACCTGAAATAATAACTAGCATTTTTTCAAATTGATTCTCATGAAGATTTTTTCTTTACTATTTGGCTTTTCACAAGAGTTATTATGAAAAAACGGAAGTATACGTACGATTTGATTGCCAAATTAATTTTCAGTAACCAGTTAACTTACTTTCACACCTTGGCCCTTATACTGAGAACCCTCACCAATTTTATTATTGAAAAAAAATCATATATCACACATTTTTCCAACAGTATCGCCCTTTTCGCTCAGCCCGACTTAACAGTGTGTGTATAAAATTGCAAGACCTCAATCTGGTGAGGAAGTCTCAAATTAAGCCCACCCTTGGAATAGAAGGCCTCGTATTTCTATAGCTTTATTTTGCGTGTGTTTCTAACATACAGGCAAAAGCTGTCCATGCCAACGCAGCATAAAAGGGAGAAAATTACATGAAAGCGGACAAAAATTGCCCTAGAAAATCCACCTTATTCGTCATTATGTAAAAAGGAAGGTCTGACAGAGTGAAAGAGATACTTAGGATGAAACCGTAGGGACGAGAAGCTTAAAAGGCGTTTCCTCATTACAGAAAACCTTTTTTGACTTCACCGCTTATCCCGACCATTTTTTATGTGGTTTGCCTTGTAGCATCCCTGTTTGTACGTTGTAAAAAATTTCGCCGATCGACTCCCAGAATAGAACGATCTAAAGAAAATACATAAAAATACTGGTAAGTATACTAAATACTCTCCACTGACTTATTGGATTATTCTTTCAATATATGGAAAGATGAAACCAAGAATTTACAGAAAATAGTCGTCTTGTGAAAAGCTGGAAACTATTTCAACTAAACGTCTGCCTATACATAAAGCTGTATAGGGTGGTCCATAATGAATGCGCCAAAAAGTAATTATAGATTGAAATGATGAAAACAGTATTGAGCCAAATATGTCTTAAAATCTTACGTAATTTCAAAAGCCATGCAGTCTGGGTACGGAACCCACCTGTGTTGCTGGGAAAAGTCTAAGAAAAGATGAGGAGGGGGTGGTCAATTTTTAGCTTTTAGAAATACCGTTTTAATGTGTATCCACAGGGAAAAGACAATGTATGTCATCTGTTGTTCTTTTATAGTGTAATACGAGCATGAAAACTGAGGACTTTTGACAATACGTCAAACATACAGTCCAGCTTTTAACAAAAATGCATATGGAGGAGAGTATACTAGTACATAGTTCAAACAACTACACTTCTGGGCTTGACCAGCAATAGCTGGATTACCTTTTTCAAGCTTCATATACTCTTATACCCTATAATCATAACCTTCACGTCTGCTACATACTATAGCTTGAATATTAAATTTCATCTCGAATAACTTTTCAGGTCTTAGTTTCAGCCTAAGTTTTAACACGCCCAGTACGTATTTGTACATTTTTATACTCCATGTGAGGAAAATAGAGCAACTTGAAGGTGAGCGTTTTATAGCATACATGCAACTATCCTGGAAACAATGATCCATGTACGATTGAGGCATAGTTAAGAAAATCGACCTATGTGCAGCTGCAGAATTTTCAAGGGATTTTACGACCAACTCAAAACTTCAACTATCAAATTGTTAAACAATCTTCAACGATGTGCCACTAGTTTGAATATATTCTACAAAAAGGACGATAACGAATATATAAATGTATATTTAAGCTTTTCAATGATTTTGATGACATTTTATAAGTATACTCGTATGTTATTATATATTGCCTTTTTTACCATACATTTTAGGGTAAACCCTGCTTGAAGCAGTTTCCTCTAGGTAAAAGGCAACCGCTGCGGATGATCGTAAGATCTAGTAAATTAGAATTTTCAGCAAATTAATTTAATTTTCTCTTGTTTCATGTGAGCACGCAACAGAAACTGGGTTAATTGGTCTATAGTCTCGATTCCTTTTCTGGTAGGGGATTAGATAGTAGTTGTGTATTATGCTGGTGGTGAAAGCGATAAAATAAGAGAAACAGCTATTTATATCACTCAGAATATCATATCCAGACTTACTAAAAATGGTATTAAGAAAGTTGACTGTGTACTTTCCACGCAATTCTGTCTTCAATTGGATTATATGGTTTATTTCCGAACGCCAACTTGGAATAACATGTGGAATGAGTTCGATTTAATATACTAAGTAGTATAGAAAAAAGAACCCCCAGTGATAAATTTATTACAACTATTTGTTGGGCTAGGTAATTGATCAAAATTTATGAAAATTACGGCCGTCAAACAAATTAAGTATTAATAATTTCTTGGGCCTCCACGATGTCGTGCACTTAAAAACACGATCGATTTCTTTTTGAGGTATCTCATCCCATGCTACTTGTATCACGTGGTGAGATGCCGCTAAAGTCTGTTGAGGATGGGGTAAACGGAGCAATATTCTTTCCATAATGTCCCAGACGTGTTCAATGGGTAAAAGATCGGGAGATCTAGGTGCTAAGACAACAAATCAACTGGATCGTCTTCAAAATGCACACACGTAATTCTGTCTATATGTGGTCGCCCATTATTTTGTTGGAAAAGTGGGTTGGTGAGCTGATAAACACCAAAGGTAACCTGTTTCTAAAGACAACAGTGTGATACACATGCACTTCCATAGAAAATTGTAAGCTTCGCCTTTCATCTCGTCGCCTTCTCACCCTTGCCAAGCCATCACGCATCCTCAAACAGAATCTGGATTCATCACTAAAGGCGCTGATGTTCCATTCAAGCTCCAGATCAGTCGCTCTGTGCACGAACCCAGTCGTTCACCTCGGTGCCTAGGAGTGAGAAGTAGGACAAACAGGACGCTACGAAGTAAGTCTTAAGCTCGTGATCAGACGATAAACAATTCGCATTGTAAAAGGCTTTCCATTCTCTCCAAACTCTTGGAACCTATCGACCTTGTGACAAAATGCGGTCCGGTATAGCCAAGAGCCTAAGGCGTTGATTTTGGTGTGGGGTCGATCTCCTGACATGCCTTATACCTTTAACTCGTTGTGACTTCCTGATTCCATGCCTAACAAGAAATCAGCAATGGATTTAGACTTCTGTGCACCCTGATGACTATTCGCCCTCTATCGATATGATAGAAAATCAGATCGTATTTTGTCCTAACTAACCTAACAGGAGGAGGGTAGCCTTGACTGACTAATTAAGACTAATTAAGAAGCACAAGCTTTGTGGCTGCACCCTCGAGATCATGTGCTTAGCTGATTTATAAAATAGTAGGTATTCAAATATCCTCAAACGTAGCACCCAGGTGGGGTAAACTCCGATGAATGTGGAGTCAACTTAAATTGGCTTTCCGCCAAACGATTAGGTCCTCAAGCACCTCCTTAACATAGCCGCTGAGTACTCTTTGAAAGAGCGTGCTGCTTTTTGGTTTTAAACCTCAGATTTAGATAGCTTTTGACAGCTACCGTTAGAAAGTGGAGCTTTATTCGATTTGGTGCATCGGCAATGAAAACTTTTTTGCAGACGTTCACATAAACGTTTAGCAGTTCCACCCATCAGAACTGTGCATCGTCTTCTAGCGTTGCCAGTGTCAAATACTGTACTCTGTTTCTGAAAATTTAATTGGGATGGCTTATCCTTAGTACTTGGTTCTTAAGTCTTAAATTGATGTAGCAACGAAATGAACTACTGATCCCGGAGTATAAAAATAAGATATGACTGTTATGATACATTGCCCTCTGGTGTATCAATTCATATCAAATTCTTCTAAACTTCTCTACTGGTTCCTAAAAAATTAGTGGCATATCTTATAAATAGTCATGTCATGAGTAGGTAATTCAAACCATACCATCCATTTTACGCCATCCTATACATATAAACAGACAGATTCAAATAACGCTCTCTCATGAATCTTCAAAACAGCAGGGCTATTATGTAAAAAACCTAAATAACGTAAAAAAACAAACGAAATGACATCTTATATACTAGGTAGTTTTAAGTGTGCAATTAGTTCATTCCACGTTTGCTCGCTATGATCAATGTTCGCTGACGTTTAAACAATACGTACAGCTACATAACGAGCTTACAGCAAGTGTACAACAGCTTGTGCTAAGTTGATTTCTTGTAAAAAAAAACTACTTTATGTCACAAAAACCTACGAAATGTGAAAAAAAACGAGAAAATGTCACTTTTCAAGATACGTAATAGTCGTGCGGACGTACAGTCAAATTTTTATCGTGTTCCACTTACCTCATTTACCTCCAAATATACTAAGTGACATATAAATCCGAACACCCAGTTTAAATGGTTTTACTTTAATAAAATTTTGTATAAGTACTTAATGAAGCATAATAAGTAAATGATAAAAATTTCAAAATGATTGCACTGCTTTAAAGCCCTTTGACCTTTAATAATGTGTGGATGCACCCTGATGTGCTACGCATTCTCCAACGCGCCTAGGCATGCTTCTGATCAGGTGGTCAATGTCCTCCTGTGGTATCTCATTCCAGGCAACCACCAACTCCTCTCGAAGTGCTTCTAGAGTCTGAGGAGGACGTTGCAAATTGAGCAATCTCCTACCCGTCATATCCCACACGTGCTCAATTGGAGATAAGTCGGGAGATCTTGGTGGCCATGGTAACAATGTGACATCATTATGTTGGAAGAAGTCTATTGTGACTCTTGCAACATGTGGTCGGGCATTATCTTGTTGGAAAGTTGGATCTGCCAGGGTGTCAAGATAGGGTAAAAGATGAGGTTCTAGAACTTCGTGGATATAACGCTGCGCGTTCATGTTACCTCTGATGAAGATTAAAGGTAACCTGGAACCATAAGCTATAGCACCCCAAACCATAACTCCAACAGTGTGATGAACATGTCTTTCAACAAAAAACTGTGGATTCCTCCTTTCACCACGTCGCCTTCTAGCCCTGGCACGACCATCGTGCATACCTAAACAAAATCGAGACTCGTCACTAAAGACAATACTGTTCCATTTCTGATCCCAGAGTGACCGTTGTCTGCACCACTCAAGGCGTTTACGTCGGTGTTCTCGAGTTAAAGGGAGGACCCAGTGTGGCCGGTATGAAAACAAGCCAAAACTTCTCATTCGTCGGTAAACTCTTCGCATGCCAATAGGTCTTCCGTGTTCTGCAAACCATTCATTTGCAATGGAGCTGGTAGTGGAGAAACGGTACCTTAAGGCCAATAATCTTAGGCGGCGATCTTCACGGTCTGTTGTTCTACGGCGGCGTCCAGTGCCCCTTGCTCTTTGCGTACGGCCTTCTCGAAGCCATGCCTGACAACACCTAACCACAGTGTCTACACTTCTTTGCATTCTAACTGCAATTGCCCGAAAAGAAAGTCCAGCTTCCCGAAGTCCCACTATACGGCCCCTATCAAACTCACTAAGTTGACGAAATCGTACAGGTCTGCGTACTCTAGGCATCGTAACCGATCGTAAAGGATGTCAAGAACCAAAATCCGCCAACGTTGATTCTTTACTGCGGCTGAAATATTCATTTTTAGAGCGTTAGTGAATTAAAAAAAGCAGTATAAAAACCGGAATGTCCAACTGATAAGGCTGACAATTTTTTCACTTGTTATTTACAGTAAGATAAATACATTCACCAACTTTTATTAAAACAAAACCATTTAAACTGGGTGTTCGGATTTATATGTCACTTAGTATAGATACTGACAAGGTAACGCCTGTACACGAAGACCAGGTTGGGTTGAGTTTCCGAGTGAAAATTAGTGGGGTAATTATGATCTAATTAGGATTCTAGACAGATGACAATATCCAAGGGGAAATTACACATTTGTGTGTTTCCTCCTTCACAACTGGATTTTAAGGTTTTATTATTTAGATATTTGATTGTCCATTAATTGATTGAACCTTCTCAAATGTTGACTTAAAGTAATTTGTGTTAACTGCGTTGACATGCACATTGTTCACTACTCAAATGCTTAATTATACTATGGACCAAACAGACACTGAATGTGGATGACTGTTTTGAGTCAGAACAAGGGACTTCAGCAAAAAGGCTACAATGACCTTCATACCTAAAGTTTGGAAGTTACTGCTCGGATTATAATACAATTGTGACGGATGGTTCTTGCTGTACCCATGATAGAACACCTTAAAGGCATAGGAACAAGTAAAATTGAAAATTTGAATCCGTTATTCTCTTGAATATTTTCTGAGTTTCTGATTTTTTTTGACCTAGTACAAATGTTTTTTGACGTTTTTCCACTTTCTGGTTATTTCGGGCCATAGTGAAAATCTAGGTTTTTTCGAAAATTCTGAGACCAGGCACGCCTTAGTTGCATATATTGCTAACAACGTTGAGAATTTCTGTGCAGCTAAAGTGACTCTGAGTTGCATTTGATTTATTTGAGTGTAAAAACGTTTGCAAAATTCTATTTTCCTAACAGTAATTGGCAACCTGTTGATTCCACTATTTACTATTCACTTCTCAAATAATTATCAAATTAAAACTAAACATTGGCAAAATTGTATGTAAATAAATTAATTAAGTCATCAAAAAGCATAATTAATTTTCCGTTCCCAAATAAGCTATCAGACTATTGAAATATGAAACGGAGAGTTTTTGTTTATACTCGTATTCAACATTGACACAATTTAGGTTGAATGCCGATAGGATTACATAATGAACACATCCCAAAATCCATTATATAGTCTGGTTGATGTATTGTACCTCACGCATTCTACAAATTACTTTGCCACCGGTAGCGAGTCGATACTTTTATTAAATTATTTCCATTTTCAGACTATCAGATACTATATACAGACATCCATACAAATAAATGTTATGATGTTGGCTTGCTACGAGCTTCTCTGCTATATATGATCGTTCGGGACTATCGGAAATGATTTTTGCTAGCATGGAGAGTCTCATCCTGAAATATCTATAATGATAGTGGTTTTAGCCAGAATAGCAATACTTGAATATTACATAACTTTATCAAAATCCGGCTTAATTTTACTGTACCATTAGTATGAACAAATTTTATTTTAACTTCATAGATAGCTGAAACTACAAAATTTAATGGTGTCATCTTGTTTCCCATTACAGTCATGCGCTCATCAATTGGTAGATGCTTTTGTGACCTTTGCTTCTAAATATCTTATCTCACAACTAATATTTCACCGAAAAATAATGCAAAAAGGTGGCACAGATTTTTCATTTTAACAAAAATGGTTTGTACATGAAAATGTTATTGCGGCAATAGTAGCTTCGTAATGTAAATTTATTTTATAAAATTGTCTTATAGTCCAAGTTTATTAAAAACATCTGTATACACAAGAAACTTTATCTATACTTACCGAACCGAATTTGAAGGATATGAGTGGTCGGACCAAATCGAACCAATTAGTTATCTTCTTTCCGACTAGGTCCGGCAGGATCACCATCAACGAATTTCCAATACTACGGACTAACATATCTGAGCTGGAACAAAGGTGATCATATAAGCATGGTGCATGTAACTTTAAAACTTATCCTGTGCTTGTCTTGCTGATCTATTCCCATGCTCTACTAACCGTCGAATGAAACCACAGATCTAAAAAGAAAACATCTACTAGTTAGTAAGTTCTTTAATTCTACGTTTACCGCTTCATTTTTGGAGTCTCGGTAGCTCGGTGATTGGGCGTCGAGCTAGCAAGCTGGGGCTAGCGGGTTCAAATCTCTGCATCGAAAGTTAATTCCGTGCTATGGATGTCTGGTTAGTGTTGTTTATATCACGCATGTGGGTGCAATATTAAAGTTAGGTACATCTCATCGCTGAATCTAGTTTATTTAATAATCAGCTAACAGAAGATGGCTTGTGTAGTATATATAGAGCATTGGTACTACGGGGTCGGCAAAAAAGGTCAAGGTTAGCTTAGAAGCTAAGGCTTCGGCTCCACGTCACTACTACTACTACAGTTTCATTTGGCGGTCAGAAGCACAGACGGATATTGAATTGGATCTTCAAGTAGCAATGGAATACACAATACCCAAAATTTTGGCCGGTCGTATTCGAATCTCAAAAGCATAGCTTAATAACTGCAATCTGCTCACAGAAGCACTATGGTGCATTTTAAAGCATCAACAGGAGCTATAATGCAGAGATTTTTCATTCTTTCAAATTTAGCAATTGTATTGCTAGCACGACTATTTGCAAAACGTCAACTTTGAAAAATGTAACACCTGAAACGTTTAAATCACAAAGAAAATCAGCTTCTGATTGAAATATTTACTACAATTAAAAAAATATGTCAATACATGTGGTTTTATTGGGCAGACATTGCCAACTTTGAGTTTGACTGGGTGTATATTCGGGGCGATCGTAAATTTTGTTTTGCTCTTGGCGGTTGATACTAAATCATGCCTCGCTGCTTCTCTAATTTGATATTCTATGATGCTAACTTAATTGACTCTATACTTCTCACATAATTCAGGACAAATGAAGGCTATGCATGCATCTATAGTATCTAAGCAAACTTTAAGCCGCAAGGGCAGCGTCAGCAACTACCTTTCTATCTATACATAGGTATGTAAAGATACCGTTAGAAGCATACAAATATGCTATAACAAACAAGAAATTGAGATATACATGCTTTTTCGTCCTTGGCATAGTAGTAGCTCTGCACGAAATTGAAATCAGAGCAGTACTTTCCAAGTTGTAGATCGGCCAAGGATTAGCGAACCGATAGACAGACAGACCGGCAGGCAGACAGACAGACGGAAATAAGTGACAGTTTTCCGCGATGTCCATGTCATAACATATAAGATCCAAAAAACGTAATATCTCACTTTCAAATTTTTCCGGGATTACGATAACTGTTCGACAGTAGCGTGGGAAGCGAAAATGTAGTCCGCAACTGTCGGTGGCTAATGAAGTGAGTGGAACAGTTTGCCATTGCATATTACAAAGGAATCTGAGTATCCATCCAAAGGGACAAGTTTTCGAACCGTCAGACCAAATTATACTGAAATCAAATTCAAGCGAATAACCAAATGAAAATGGTATTTACCATTTTGGATTGGTATTTACCGATTCGTTCAAGCGATTGTGGTTATCAGTTTGGTTATAAATCCGTGCCGTCATGAATTGGTATTTACCGATTCGTTCAAGCGATTGTGGTTATCAGTTTGGTTATAAATCCGTGCCGTCATGAATCAGATGTTATATGTCATAGTTATTACCACAAAAGGGTGGTATTTACCCAACTCAGGAGTAGTTTTATATTCATGGTTATTATTTGAAATGTTAGAATTGTGCCCGGTATTGGATATTTTTGTTGTACTTGGGAAACTTGATACAGGCTGACTTCAGTTGTAGCATAAAGTATAGCACCTTATTAGTCATACTCATTACTGTTGTTGGGGACACTTTAAATCTAGTTCCTATGCTTAAAAAAGTATCCTGTGTAGCCATCTACCAAAAGAATATTAAAATATGGCCTTAGAAACTCACTGGATAATGTCCACCTGTATTCGGTTTTATTAATATCTTTTTTCAACGCTTTTTCCTATCATTTCTGCTAAATCAATAAATGTTTTCTTTGACATGCGGAAAAGTTTAGAGAATTGAAGGTTATCATAGCTACAAAGCCATACTTCCATCATTAAAAATTATTTTCTGCAAAAAATTATATTTTTCCCATTAATATTATGAAAGGTTTCTTTTTTAAGCTTTCCATACACTGTTGTAGACGAAAAATCACCGAGTATTAAGTGATAATACAAATAATCAGAAATTATATACGCGCCTTTCTAAAATAAACAACCTGCAACAAAACCGTGGTTAAAACCAACGCGTTCAAGCGATTATAACTGCGGTACATAACATAGAAGTTTTGGATATTCGCTTGGATTTGATTTAAAAGTGGTAGCATTTTTTAGTGTGCCTCTAATCGGTGCATCACTAGCATTAATAAAGCTTATACGTTAACATCGAGTTATTAGGAAACAGTACGGCGGTTTTGGTTCTTACGTTCAGATTTTTAGATATATGTGTTATGTTCATCGCGAAAATCTATATTAAGCATTTAAGTTCATCTGGCTGACTAATTTTTCTTTTCTGTCGATTTGTTGGTGCGCCTGTCTGCGTTTCGATCTATTCGAAGGTCTGCCTATAGCTCTGTATGTTTCGTTATTCAAGCACATCTATTGATAACAAACCCAATTATCATCTGTTTTCTATAATTATAAGGGGGTAAAGAACATTCCAGACTTGTATAATGTTACATAACCTCAATAGTAACTCGACGCGACGCTACATGGCGTCTTTGTCAAATTATCCCTGTATTATATCCAAGCTGCACAGAAATTATTCAGCATCTTCCATTCAGCAGCTTAATTAGAACGAATTATTCAGATGGACGAGCTGCATAATAAGCCATAACAGTTTTCCACAAATTAGATTTTTAATTAATAGCTTGATGCTAAATACTACAGAATAAGATGATAAAGACCTAAGAAATAAAGCTTGTTTTCTACAAATAAGAGTTGTCTGTTTATTTGATGTCCACTCCATCAAGATTTGACCTGATATTCCGAGATCTTATACACCAAGAGATGTTCATCATTTGCTCATGATGGTCAATTATATAGGGTAAGGATCACTGAGGTGATTATGACTATCCTATGGCTGGCAGGTTTTTGAGTCTCTTGTTTTATCAATTTGTCATTTTATTATGACTTTGCAACCACCCTATGCATTTTCAGAGACTTGGTTTTCTTTATTCTTGAAGAAACTTTTTGTTTCTCATGACTCGTAGAGATAAACTTAAACTGCTGCTGTATGCTGTGGGAGGATTAACGTGAAACAAAACACGTTTTGTTTGCTAACACTGCATGTCGATCTCATATGCCGATATCCTGTCGTTTAACAAATTTTAACTACAAGCTTAACTGGCGTAGTTTCGAATGTTAGCTTGATAACCTAATACGTTCCACCACCTCAAAGTTTGTGCTTTGTTGATTATATAATCTCATTAATCGCTTGGTTAAGAACTAATTTAACCGGCATAGGAAATTTGATCATGTTGTGATGGAAATTTAATACTGTTAAGATGTTACCCTTGCAGACGATACTTACTTACCCAAAAACTATACAAAAAGGGAATATTTCGAATAGAACGCTAGCGCTGATTGGTAGATGCTTCTCCTCCCTGGTCATTGCTAACGATGCTAGAGTGAAGGCCCTATTGTCGAATGTTAACTGGAACGTGACATGTACCATGTCGAAGAGGAGTTCTTCTCTTACTAATTCTATCTTCATTTCTTTGTGGTAGAAATGTCTCGCTACCTGCAACGAAAAAGCTAATGAGTTTTAGAATAACTCAAATGTACCTATTGACTCCCGAATGAGTTCATGAACTAATACTTGAAACCCTTATATATATAAAATCTGCTGGAGATCTATAGCTAAAAAAATTATAATTATTCAGCTCCTAAACAACGTTTTACCACGCCGAAACATGAAGAGCGAAAAAACCGAACTTCGAGATGCCATGAAAAAATTTTTAGTTGTACCAATATTATCTTTTTCAAAAACATCAATCCATTAATATTGGTTCAACATACACTGTGAACACTCGGTGACAAGAAAGCTATGAGCAAACTAAAATATTCTAAAATAATCTTAAATTTTCCTCATCAGTTAAATTGCCATCGAAAAGGTATTTTGTTATACGTTGCAAAAGGTAAACCTAAAAACTATAGTAGTTTCTCTACACACTTTTAAGAATACAGAGTTTTAAGTTGAAATATATATAAGATTGACTACGAAATGTCAGTCATTTAACAAATTACTGGACAGTTTTCGAGCAGTTGTATGACAATAATGTGGTATTGGTAGAACATTATCTAATTGAAAAGAACGGTAGTTACACATTATTTCTTTTTCACGAGAATAATACTTGAAATAATGTTGAATGTGCATCGAAATGAGATTTGTCGTAAGCCTACTCTTTCACCATTATTAGGGAGCGTGCTGCAGTTTCACGCTACTTGCGGTATTCTCAGTCACAGAGCGTCCTCACTAAAAGCAACTGGCGATCGCAATCCTAATCGGAACATGTATTAAAATACAAGCATTCTAATCAAAGCTACGGCAACCCGTTCAGTTGCTCAGTGGTTGCTGGCACAAGATGTCATCTGTGGATGACTTTGAGGCTTCCGCATACATTCCCAACAAAATTATTGAAAACCGGATAACAGCAGTTCTACATCGCATTGTTGTGTTGCACGTGCATACTATAAGTCGATGAGGCCCAAGCCGCTAATTTGACAGTTGTTGACAGTTCGCATTGAATTCATATTCTTCTGCGGAAACATACTACTCGTCATTGTTCGTCAGAGAGGTCCAGTGGACCTTTGCTCTTAGTTAAAAGTCTCGTCGGTCTGTTAGCCTGACAGGTCTGGCTACCCAGATACCAAACTTGTTTAAGGGGGAAAGGGAAAGAAGGAAAGAAAGGAAGGAAGAAATAGAGCTAAGAAAAGAAGTAAATCATTTGGAATAGCTTAAGCATTATCGCTTTGACTACTCGAATAATTTTGTAACTCCAAAAAATAATTTTGATCGGTTTTGTATACTGAAATAGCTTTGGCTGGTCTGAATACACAATTTAATTTTGATCACAGTGCGAGGCGTGGCCTGGAATGTTTGCGAACTTGATCGACTGTGTAGTCTACTGAATCACGGAACAGAGGGTTGCTGTGCGATTCGGCTTGATTATAACGCCGCTGTGCCTGTTGTTTTACATAATCCCTTAGATATGGGATATCAAGATCTCTGTGAATGGTCTCATTTGACACGTACCAAGGGGCGTTAGTGATTGTGCGTAGGATTCTCTTTTGCAGGACTTGCAGTCTCTGTATGTGCGTCTTGGCAAGAAAACACCAAATGCGCATGCGTAGGTGATTGTGGGTCTTATGAACATTTTATACAACCGAATCTTATTGATCAAACTTAATTTTGAATTTCTGCACAACAATAACAGTATGATTCTGCCAGGTCAACCCCTTTTTAATGATGAGTTCAAGGTACCTGACAGATTGTTTCCATGGTATACGAGTTCCATTCACTGATATCTCTGAGGGGGCACCGCGACGTTTTTTCGTACAATAGATTGCCTGCGTTTTCGAGATATTAATTTTGATCAATCACCGATCCGCCCACTCCAATACTTCCTCCACCGCACTCTGCAGCCTGTCGTGAACCAGTTTACCAGAACAAGACTGAGCTAGCAGTGCAGTGTCATCCACATAGAGATAGGATTGATCCTAAGACCGAACCCTGAGGAACACCGGCTCTTACGGGCCGTGACAACACTTTGTTAATTTTGATCCGAAAGTTCCGTCCTTCTAGAAAAGATTTCAACAGTTTTAGAAGCCAAAATGGAAACGCGTTTTGGATGAGCTTATACAAGAGGCCCATGTGCCACACCTTATCAAATGCCTATGATACATCTAAAAGCAAGATACCAGTACTCTTGTTCAGGGTGAACCCCCTGGTTACATGCTCCACCAGTCTAACTGCCTGTAGCTCCGTAGTATGCTGACCGAAAGCCAAATTGCACGTCAGGAATCACATGGTGATCTGAAAAATTCTCAAGTTGACGATAAATCACCTTTTCAGCAAGCTTAGACAGCAGGCTAATGGGACAGTAATCCTGGGGGAATATCGAACCTGCCTTCTTTGGGATCATGATGACTTCAGTGATCTTCCACGCCTTAGAAAAGTAATAAGTTCTGAGCATTGCATTGATTATTGCCACCAGATAAGTCAAAATCTTGAGCGAAAGCAACTTTAGTGCTTTTTTGGTGATTTGATCCTCTCCAGGTGCTTTACGCACCATTAGGTTGGAGCTCTGCTGGTGTACAAACGGAACCTCAGAGGATTCCGATGACGTGCTTTGCTGAGATTCACCTGAAGAGTCGTCCGTAGAAAAATCTTCTGAAAAGGATTCACCGATGTTAGCGCTGACGTTGTTGTCGCCACTCGTTCTGAAATATCTCCTGACAGATCTTACAATTTGTTGTTCCTTGTCAAGGTCATTGTCCAGATCATAATTGGAAGAGAACTGCCTTTCCATGACGTCAGCAAAAACCTCCACTTTATCCTCAGTCCTGGAAACTATGCCGCCAGGATCATGAATATGTGGTAGTTGTTATTACCTTCCGTTTCTGAGCGATTTTGCCACTTTTAAGAGAGGAATACTTGATTCAAGCATCCCCGCCAGAAAGTTGCTCCAGTGCTCATTACGGAATTCATCGAGTGCATTTCTTACTTCATGGACGAGATTCGTCGCTCTACGAATGTCATCAGAATGATGCGGAAACATATAATAGTGCGTGGCTTCCAACAGACAGTGTTCCAACTGCCAAAAAAATGGTGAAAATCTCTGTGAATTTCCAAAAGCTGTCTAAGATTAATTCAAGTAGATAGATCTTTTATTGATATCCGCTAATATATTATTGTCGTCGGCGTTGCGAAAGGGCTTCCACACCAATGTTGGGCTTTCACCTGGATATTGGTGAGGTAACCTTGATTAATTTCAGTCCACTTATGTTTCTTTGAATTTTCATTCCCAATCTAAGGTTTGTTAAAAACATTTTATACCTAACATGACATTGAAAAATATTGGAGAATAATCATTATTTTTGATGGAGTCTGGAAGAGACCACCATAACTTTAAATTTGAATGTTATACATTTTCTCATTTCAATGCTACGAGATACTGTTGAGAAGCCTCAGCGTCTATTGTTTGAACTCAATCAAATCACACACACAATCGTATAGGAGCAAATTAGTGACAATGATATACAATGAACCTCCGGACCATTGGCTACTAGAATACATTTTGAAAAGAAAATAGGATACGTGTACGTGAAGTGTATGACTTTGGTGAGCAACGGAAGGCAACTATACCCAAAATTATGCATTATATCTACGTAATTTTGGCGATAAATACTGCCAAACCATCTAACCTATTCTAATTCGTTGTTACCCTGCGACGTTATGTTGATCAGACGAGATGGTAATAAAACAAATGTATCAAATGAACTTACCGTAATGCCACGCTGTTGATCAATTGAAATGATAGGGCTTATAGGTTTAGTTATTACGTCACGTCATAAGAAATAAGTAGCTAACTATACCATGCGTGGTGCTAAATTTCACGTAGCGCATACCCGTAAGTTGTGTGAAAGAAAAACGTAGTTTTCATTTACTTAATAATCTAATCTAATAAGTTTAACACAGACATCAACAGACATTGCAGACAGTGAGACAAAACTAACAAAAGTATGTCTGTGAACTTACACGAACAAACCTTCGAGCATGAAGGTTAATTGCATCTGTATGTGTGAGGAAAATGGATGTATCGAAGTAATTCCTGTAGTTTTACTGTAATCCCCTAAAAACCATGAAAGAACCTATATGTCTGGAACTGTATTATTATTATTCCCTTATATTTAGTTCTTTCTGCAACTGATTCTAGAATCACCCTGCATATCTACATATTCCTATAATTTTGAAAGCTCCGTGCCCTGCGGCTTTCTTTTCACCATTAAAAAGGGATTTCAGATGGGTAGTAATAACGAAAAAGTGAAACAAACGTACTGTATGAACTCAAGGTAGCGACTCGGTGTCAAGCAAATTGTCTGGGACTGTGAACGAAGGGAAAGAACGATAATAGAAAGATTCCTGCGTAAGCAAATATTTTCAGAAGCTGTCTTTTACAACCTTTGTTATTTGCTTGAGAAGGGTCGACGTTCGTAACTAGGCAAAATAAAATCTAAGTGCTAGCTAGATGTTTCTAGGAACGCTTGTACACATACATTTGGTAGGCCACTACGAGTTACGATCAGCTCGTGGAGAAGAAGTGAATACCAAAAAAATACTATCTTACTAGTATTTTAGTAGATCGATTTGTCAAATATCACGGATATCAGCAACACAATTTTCTTCAAGAGGAATGATTTGACAAAAATATCTCAATGAAGAGTTTATATTAAAATGTCAGTGGCGTAGAATGTTTTATTTTCTCTAGGGCTCCAAATATCCCAATTACCTCGCCACTGGTATATTTTTAGCAGCGAAAATTTTATACCCAGGTTTTTTATTATCATTTTTTTTTTTTTTTTTTTTTTTTTTTTTTTTTATATCGAAACAGCCGCGCAGGCAGAAGCCTAAATGCCGGAACACCGCGGCTGCTATGATGATCCCAAAGAAATTTTGTTAATACGATTTTTGAACTGCCTAAGGTTAGTAGAACTGGGAAAAGCTTCCTCCCGTAGTTTGTTCCACAATCTAGACACCCTCGGGACAAAGGAGCGGTCGTATCGGCCAGTTCTGGATGTACGAAGTTTGACACGGTTAGGATGGGACGCCGAAGTCAGGCGGGTCTGTCTGGCAGGCACATCGCGCGGCGGCATCATGGAAGAGAGCTCTGAGGAGCAAAGCCCGTTGGTGTAGCGATAGAAAAGAGCTAGATCGCCGACGGCCCGCCGGTGCGAAAGAGTCCCGAGACTGTCTGTTAGAGAAGAGTCATCGATCAGTCGGACCGCCCTCCTCTGGACAGCATCGAGCATGGACAATGTAGTCGGGGCGGCAGCACCCCAAATGTGTGAGCAATACTCGAGGCTAGGCCTTATCTGGGCCTTGTATAGAGTGAGAAGGTCATGCGGAGAAAAGTACTTCTTAGCCCTAAACAAATAGCCTAGCTTTTTCCCAGCAGCTGCAGCTATTGAAGAGATGTGTTCGTGCCAGATCAGGTCCTCGGTGATCTGGACTCCGACCAGCCGAAATGAATGGCTCTTTGGTAGGACTCGACCGTCCATCGAAACTGTATGAGCGCTAGGACGCTTTTTGTTCGTCAAAGTACAGTACTGTGTTTTGGAAGCATTGAACTGTACAAGATTGTTGCGTCCCCAAGCAGTGATAGCCTCCAGGTCTCTTGTCAGAGAAGAAGTCGTCGCTAGTCTTCTTTTTTCCAGCTCAGCGGCAGAGATCGGCTTGTCACTCTGAATTCCTGCATGTAGAGTGCTGTCATCAGCGAAGCTGTGGATTGGGTTAATCGTGCAGGAAAGGAGGTCGTTGATATGTAAGAGAAACAGTGTTGGAGCCAAGACCGATCCCTGGGGAACACCCGCGTTGACGTTGTGGGATGAAGAGGAGAATCCGTCAATTACGACGGATATCTTGCGGCCAGAGATAAAGTCAGCCACCCATCTGCAAAGCTTTTCTGGGAGGCCGTAGGATGGAAGTTTGCTCAAGAGGGCAGCGTGCCACAGCTGATCGAACGCTTTCGTGATGTCAAGAGCAACGACATGAGCCTCACCATGAGACTGGATGAGTTTACTCCACAGTTGCGTGACGTAAGCTAGGAGGTCCCCTGTGGATCGTTGGTGCCGGAAACCGTACTGCCTGTCGCTAATCAAGCTGTGACGTTCGAGGTAGTCCAGAAGCTCGCGATTTATGCACCTCTCCATCACTTTACTTATAACAGAAAGCAGAGCTATAGGCCTGTAGTTGTAAGGGTCGGTTTTAGATCCTTTTTTTGGGATGGGCTGTACATGAGCAAATTTCCAGTTTTCTGGGAAGGTGCCGGATTCATAAGATATCTGGAAGAGACGCGAAAGAACTGGAGCAAGCTCAGCTGCACATCTCTTCAGTACAATGGCAGGAATCAAGTCCGGACCAGAAGCTTTGTTGATGTCGAGCGACAAGAGCACTCGTCTTACGGTCTTATGCCTGAATGTTACCTCCCGCATAGTGTGGGGAACCCTTTGAATTGACGGCACTTGGGCGTTGGTGGGGACGTCCATGGTGGAGTTGGCAGCAAAGATCTTGGCTAGCACTTCCGCCTTGGCCTTTGAGTCGAATACAATAGTTCCATCCTGACACGTAAGTGGTGGAAGGCTACTGTGTGAGAAGTTCTTTTCAATCTGCTTGGCCAGCGTCCAGAAAGACCGACTGCCATTGCGCTGTGACATTACCCTGTGCCTAACTTTTATATCATGCTGGGTTTTGGCATTGCGAACCGCTTCGTTATATTTGTTTCTGGACTCGACGTCGGCTTGTCTGTTCTCTACAGTGGGGTTTTGTAAGTAGGTTCTGTGGGCCTTGATCTTCTGCTGGCGAGCAGTGTCACACGATTTGTTGAACCAGCCGTTGGACCCTGGTTTAGGAACTTTCACTGTGTGAGGGATGTATTCCTCCATTCCGACGTGGATAATTTCGGTTATTGAAGAACAGACAGTCGACGCATCCGCGTCAGTGAAACAGACATCTCTCCAAGGAAAGCTAGAGAAGAAGTCTCTGAGCCCCTCCCAGTCGGCATGTCCGTAATGCCAAGTTTTGCGGCCTGTGCGAGTTTCTGCGGCCACAGCGGCTTCTGACCGAAACCTAACCTCCACAACACCGTGATCTGAGTTACCCAGGGGGGACAGGACGGCAGTGCTGTAAGGGGCAGGATGCGTGGTCAGAAAAAGATCCAGCAGGCTACTGGCGTGTGACGAGACGCGGGGGAAAAAAGTAGGGCTCGTCACCAGCTGGGTCAGCCCTTGAGTAAGAGCGAACGCTTCGACTGCACGACCTGCTGCATCGGTCTTATTTGAGCCCAACCAAAGCTCATTATGGGCATTGAAATCACCGAGAAGAACTACCTCTGAAGCGGGGTGATTGATGTTCAGGAAGTCGATCTGGACGGCGAGGTATTCAAATAGGTCATCCCAGTTATGGTTCGAGGGAGAGCGATAAAGGCAGCAAATAAATTTGGGTGATGTTTTGGAGTTGAGGCGAAGCCACAGAATGTCCTTCCGGTCTGATTCCAAAGAAAGATCCCTGGAGCAGGAAAGACTGCTGCGGACAAAAGCCACAACTCCCCCGTTCTTTCTCAGATTGGAGTGCACCTCGTAGTTTGGGAAGTTGAGATGGTTAATCGGTGCAGCCTCTGAGATTTTTGTCTCCGCCAAGAAAAGCACGGCGGGACGATTGGATTGCAGGTAGTGATGAACAGCATCAATGTTGCTGTTGATCCCGCAGATGTTCGAAAAACAAATTTTATCTTCGATGTTGTTCCCTCGAGCCCACCCTCCACCCGGACATTCCGAGAGTGGAGTGAGTTTACGTCCGGAGTTTTTAGTGCTCGAGGGATCCATCATCATTAATTTCTTTGTTTTGGTAGATAACCGACTGCATAGCTTAGGTGTGGAAACATGCGGACATTTATAAGACACCCTGGGAAAAGCTAGCGGGTGGTACTGCCTCGGTCGACTGGTCCTTGTCTACCACCTTCTTTTTACATATTAGTGATGTTAAGTAGACCTAAAGTGGCCCGTTATTTACCTAGCTACTTCTTAATTGGCCAATGGTAATTTCTCTGGTTAGGAATGAAAAAAATATATTTTTGTGAACGAAAAATGGCTGATTAAAATTACAAATAAAGCTCTCTACATGCGTCTCCATATTGTATTTTTCCTCTTAAGTTCATGTTCACATTGGGTCCTGCAATCTCTTAAATGAGTTTGAGAGATTTGCATGAGAATTAAGTTTCTTTATGCCCTTAATTTGCTTACTCAGACCCAATAAACGAGCTGTATAAAGCAAGCGTTAACGTAGACGATGGTTATGTTTATTTTCCAGCTGAACTTTGCTTATAAAACCAGGTTTCTACGCATTACACTACTACTACAACGGTAGTGAAGTTTCAGAGAAAAGCATTCATAAGATTAGTTAGTTTGTCATCCTGGAGGAAAGTTAAAATCGACGTCCTAGATTTTGAACGGAATGTTCTTGCAATTCCAAATATTCTGCATCTTAAAAAACACGCCAAAGTTACATATTTACATATAGAGATAATTGTGTTAATTTCATGCAAGGTTGTCTTTACATCAAGGGCAAAAGAAACTATGTATATTTACAAAATCATTTGCAAAGCCATCTAGAATATACAGTGTCAAGCTGAAGCTCAGATTGAGGCGATACCTAAATTACAAAGATCATCTCCATATACAACCGAACTTTGATAGTTTAAAATTCTGGAGCTTTCGGGTTTATTTCAAATAGCTGGAGTTATGTAACGTGGCTGGTCTACTGATATGAACAGTTGAAAAAATTGACTGATTCCTATCTTTAGGTTAACGCGCAAATCAAAGCATAGCTGTTAATCAGCCACTTGTTTATTGAAGCGTCAGGAATTTCTTTTTCGCTCAAAATATACAAACACAAAGCGTAGGTCGGCAATACTTTAGAAATTCAGTTCTTTGCGCCTCAATGAAACTCGTGCGCATGCATTCCACTGTACACATAAGTATTTAGAGGGGAGGGGGTGGGCAGTGTTGGTTGACTAGTTAAGATACAAGTACAAGGATCTTGAGGTTGTAGCCATAACAGGAAGAAATTTAGAGCAGAAAGAAAAGGACATTATTGCTTTCTGTCCCCTGTAACCATGAGCAACCGCAGACGGAGAGGTTTTGTGCTCATTAGCAACACATCAGTGCAGTATAGGTCTTACTTCTAGTCGTGGAGACAGCCGAATCGGAAGTGCAAGTAAATGGAAATCTGATGATTGCCACTCCAGACCAAGTGGTGCTTTCCGTTTCGCCTGCCTCCATGACTAGACCTAAGACCTATACCGCACTGATGAGTTTCGCCTGCTTCCATGACTAGGCGTAAGACCTATACTGCACCAATGAGTTGCTCATGAACACAAAACAGCGCTGTCTGCGGATGGTTATGGTTACAGGAGACGAAAAATAAACATGTCCGTTTCAGCCGTGTATTTGTGTATATCTACAAGCCATTGCTGGTTTGCTCTATGAATGCAGAATGTTCCGACTACTTCACACCTTTACCCTGACATCTCTGCATACGAGTAGAGCAGTATGCGCTATCGTCTTCATCGTACATGAATGATGATGAAAATCAGCTTTGTGAAACCATTTTTAGGTGACGGTGGTCTGATTTCCATTTACTTGTGCACAAGAAAGTTTGTTCTTCGTTTATATTGCGCTTCAGCAGGCCGCACTAAAATTATATGATCTATATAAATATAATATAAGACATGCATTCCACAAATGGAGAACAACTACTAATTGCCGAGCATCACTAACGTCACACAAGTCGCAAATTAAGATATTGATCAATATGAACCACTTCATGAGCGGAGTAACTGATGATCCAATGACGTCCAAACTGTAATCCGGCATGTCCGAAAACGATGGCAAAATTGAGAAAAAGGGAGGCAGCAAAAATTGTCCATGACAGATTTTACAGCGTAGTCAAGATCTAAAGAAGGAGAACAAACAACCAAAGCCATGTATGGAACACTTAGGATTCAGGAAGAGAGCAAATTTTGAAATTGTGTTTACTGGTAGACAGCTAAGGTATTATTTTACCTCTTTTTGAAAAGGAATGTTTTAATTAGAGAAGCCTGCAAAATAATACTTTTATTTTCCCCTTCCAATTGTTTTTATAAATACATATATATGGGAAATTAAAATACAGCTTATTTGCTCTAATAGAGTATCGTCATTTATTTTTATTAAAAATGGCATATTTCAGAAACTTTCATTAATTTTTATCAGAAAACTATTATTTATCATATTTTCATATCCCGTTAGCGTCTTGCATTTACTTTCTGTGTCCGAGCCAACAAAAATGCCTAAAAAATTATATAAATACTTTTTAATATCTACCAACAGTGTTAAGTCTACCTCAGACGGACCCTTTCCAACTCCCCAGCCTTCTCCATCAACCATGAATATGCTACTTCTTGCGAATAGGTTCTTGATAAGATTTATCGCTTTCAAACTTATATTTGCTTAACAAAACACCATACAAACTTCTTAATAAGTGACCAGTCAATATCAGTCACTCTCATTAGACTCTTAGCCTCCTCCTTAGGGGTTAGAGGGGATTGTTTGATATTTATTCGCATACTAGATTTTGGTTATCAAAGGTGTCACGAATGTCATGTAGTCAATGTCACATTCAAGATAGTTTAAATGTCACACGGAACTTATTAACCTCCTTCTTGAATTTCGCAATGGGCATTTTTCATTCGACAAAATCTTGGGAAGCTAGACCATGCGACAATGACTGACACGTTCGAGCTTTTTTCACCGTTCGGCAAAATGGTAGTAGTAGGAGTATTACTTGCTTGAAAATATTCACTTTCTAAGTTAATGACCACCTTTTTCCAACACCCGCCTCAAAATCAAATAAATTATCAAATGTGACAACACACTGAAAACCCCGGATATCCTCAGTTGCTAATTTCA
The DNA here is from genome assembly GCA_963669975.1 of Acanthoscelides obtectus. NCBI lineage: Eukaryota > Metazoa > Arthropoda > Insecta > Coleoptera > Chrysomelidae > Acanthoscelides > Acanthoscelides obtectus. Next base: position 50,695,200 of record CAVLJG010000007.1, on the reverse strand, counting down.
GTTGGATTGATATCATCTATGGATGCTATAGGAATTAACACTTTTCTTGGCAGCTCACTTTTTTTCGCCGTTTCGATTAGGATTGGAGCTACTTACACGACACACTATCACTACTCTACACACTGTCACAGCGTAACACCAGGGAAAATGCAAACAGTAATTTTCTGAAAGATACACCTGATGACTTTTTAATTATTTTTCTCGTAGCTCAGTACCTAATACCTACCGAAGTTGCTAATTAGTTACTCAAGGGAAAAGCCATCACAGGCCGGTGTAATTATTAATTTCGTAACAAGACGGAAAATTTATTATGTATAAAATCTAATGTAAATAATTATAGGTCGTCTTCTTTAGTGGACGGAGAAAATAGTTTAGAAAAGGAAAAACATAGCTAATAAGACCCGCCATATGGCTGTATAGCTATTGCATAACTTACATCTAGACCGACCGATGATAACGTATACTCACATACAAGGTATTTCCAAAGCATACAGGATACAAATTTAAGAGGCTAAATTCTTTGGTCTACTCGAAGACTATGCTGTCCTTTGACCATCATAGAGATGTAACATCATTTTGAAGCAAGGACTTTGAACATAAGATACAGAATTCTGAATTGACAGAATTTATTCAAAATAACAACCTCCATCTAGAATGTAAGGTTCAGAGCCCTCTTCTCGAACTAACGAACTATATTTGCTGAACTGCATCCAGCCATTATCCAATTTTTCCCATCTTTATCTACAGTAGTATAAAGCAACTTTATACAATTTCCGTATTTTTTTTTTGTCAAGTTCATACTGAAGTTACTCGACCAACTTAGTAAGCGATTATTCTCAACCTCAATAGGTTTTGGTGGTTTATAACGAGTTGGAAGCGAACATTTTGGTTGCCGAAACGGCATTACGATTGTCAAAGACGAAATAGTGCTTCGTTGATCCAGAAAGTCATCTCTTCAATTTTTGTCCCAATATTTGCAAACCCCCGAATACGTACATTAACTGAGTTGACCAAAGGATGTAATAAAATTTACCCAGTTAAAAGGTCTCGGCATGTGACACTTCCCATCGACGAGGCAATGATCTTAGCTCCTGGATCACCACATTTGGTTATTGCTACTTTATTACCGTGGCTCAATAAATCTTTCAATTTCAGTCCTCGGGAAACATCGACTTTTGTGCGACCAATTGTGAGAAGTAAAGCTGCGTGGTTATAAAAGATAATAGCAATCATAGTGGATAAAGAAATAAAAAGGAGTCCCTCCAAGAAATAATATGGCTGCAGCGGGCGACATTGATTTTCTCTTTAATAACTTTCTTTTCCTCAATCCTGCCCTAGTAGAACCTGAGATATTCAAGTGAAATAAGGTCTGAAAAAGCTAAACTAAAAGATAAACATAAACTTGATAATATCAGGTAAAATGGTAATCCAATGCGAAACTTTCTGATTTAAATAATGCAGAAATCTACTCGGCGAGTTTGCACCTGTGATACTTGCAAACTGTTTTCATTCCAAATTAAACTTCAGATGAGTTGGGTTATTTTCATGCATTCCTAAGACCTCAGGTATACTTTTCGGTAATTTATACATTACATGTTGAAGTCAGCACAAAGTTTCATATTCTGCACCATAATGCAGCTTCCTCGAACCCTGTGAGTCTGGTAATATTAGGACGGATACGATATCAAGTATCATGACATACCGCCCAAATTTTTAAAATCAATCGACTATATCGATATCGATCATCAAATATAAAAGATTGCTTGTGTTTTTGAATTGAGATTCGATCGTTACCTATTTGTATCTGAAACATTTACATTCGTTACAAATGCTTCATTTTGAACCAAAGATACTGTGATCCCCACATTCCTGTAGATAAGCCTCAGTTTTGATAGATTTTTGCTCGACATGGAGTGAGTAACGAATTTACCTAAAAACAAGGAAACAAATCAAATGATCGTAAAAGAACACATTCGTATAGCTTTAGAGGTCTTTGTTATAGTCGGATGTAGTATAAGAAACGTTTTTGTCTTTTGCCTTGGTTCCATAAACAGGGTGTAAACATTATGATAGTTATTATTCAAACGGGTCAAGAAGGGGTTAAAAGAAGTAAAAAGTTTCATATAACATGGGGGTCAAAACGGCATTTTTTTTAGAGAAAAGCGATTTTCAAGTAAAATAAAATCTGACAACGCCGCAATGCCAGACGCAAATTACGACGGAACGCAGTGTAAATAAAGATTGAGTTTGCTATATTTGGCTCTTAGGTATTATTTCATTATTTGATAATATACTCGTAAAATGCAAACAATTAAAAAAAACGGACTGGTGTGTGAAAGTTTATTGTACGTATTAAAAAAATCCACTTATAAATAGGGAACACAATTTTGATACATACATTGTTTCTCTTTTTAAAACCCACACTGCACGTTTTTTGTATTTAAACAAGGTGTTCAAAATGTCGTCCTCCAGTTTCCACACAAGCTTCATTACGACCTTCACGAATGGTATGAGGATTTTCTTGTGCCCACGTGTGAGTATTATGGAAATTTAATATCCCGTCTCGCGTAAAAGTACATTCGTCCGTCGCTAGAATGTTTTTAAAAAAATCCGGATTTTCAATGTTTTTGGGCAAAAACCACAGACAGAATGTTAGTCTGCGAGGATGGTCTTCTGGTAACAGGGCCTGCACTCGTTGTACATGGTAAGGATAAAGCAAATTTTCCCGTAGGATTCTATGGACTATGGTATGCGATAGTCCTACGTGGCGGCCTAATTCCCGAGTGCTGATATCTGCATTGATTTCCACGATATTTAAAATTTGTTCCTCCTGCTCTACAGTGTTACTGTCTTTCACAAGTGCGAATATTAGTGGGCTGAACACTTCCTGTATCTCGAAGTCTTTGGTACATTTGCACAAATGTTCTTCTGTCTGGGTGTACCCGTTGGCGAAATCTGTCGCTGCAAGATTTGAATTCTGTAAATCAAGACGACGACGTACGCGAACAAAAACAAAACAACATACTAATCACTGTTACCGTTTGCGATCGATTGCTGGTTCGATAAGAGTGATGATGACCGACGCGCTATTGTCATGTGTGTTGTAAATATTCAATTTAATGAAACTTACTTAGTTACTGATTATAAATTTTGGCTTAACTTAGAAAAACTTAATGCCATTTATTTGTTAATTACCCAATTTAGAAACGTTTTGATTAGATATAAATTAGTAACATTGTGGTGATTGTGGTTGATATAAAGCATTTAAAGTTGTAAACTATAAAGCCATTTAGACAAAAATCTATTGATGACCATGGGTCATATGAACTTTTTGACTTGTTTTGACCCCCCTATTACCCATTTCAATAATGACACCCTGTATTCCCGCATGTTATTAGGAAATGTGACTTTGTTTCTGCCCAAGAAGCACCAAATAAATCAGCTCGACACTATTTTTCCTATGCACAGTAGTTGACAGTTTTTATCGAAGGAGTATTTTCCTATTCTGATTGAAAAATACGTAACTGACCAACAATGAAACTTGGGCATGCATATGAGTTGACAAATACGTGTAGAAATTGGTAAAAAATTGTAATAATTGGTAATCGTGTAATATTCACAGCGTTGTAGTATTGCAATACTTTGCACGATTGATGTCAATACATAGAAAGAATATCTTGCTTTAACTTGCGGCATACACCTTTGAAATTATTAAAGCGACTCCGATACTGGTGTCAGTGGATATGTCGCTGGACTCATTTCTATACATTCACTCAGCTTTGCTCATTCATCAAATTTGCATCGAATTTTATTAGCATAATTTCAAGGTTTTCATCTTTGACGGTTAAGAATGTACCGCTGGATGGACCAACGTCACCTAATTCATATATGCAAAGTAGTGTATAACCTGCCAAATTTGCATCCATTAACCTAACATAGAGATATTTCAAGATTTTCGCCGGAAGCGTAGTGCATTTTGGGGGGAGCCGAATCGATCGCCGCGCACGCGGTGGAAAAAGAAAAGCCACTGGCCTGATATTGGAATAAAATATGTATCGTGAGGGGTCAAGTGAAGCGTAGTAATGACGCCAACATTGCCATGGTGACCACCCTGTAACACCTCACGCACGCCAGCCTCTCATATACGAGCCCCTCCCCACTTCAGTTGGCCCAGTTCAAGATTTGTACCAAAACATGCCTTTATAAAGGAAACATGACGAAACTATTTACTTCTAAAACAATTTATCTTCTCAAAAACATTTTAGATACATTCTAGTCGTAAAAAATACATATTTGAAATCACTTAGACCTATAACTAATAGAACATCTGAACAAATAAACCATGTGCGAATAAATGCGCGAAGTTAACAAAGCAACAATTGAAATACTGCCTTTTGTCTCAATTCGGTGATTGTACGAGCAGGATGAACCTTTTTCATCTCGTGCCACAAAGTTTCAATAGGTGTCAGATCTGGACTGCTAGAAACACATTTCAAAAGTGGTACTGATTTTCTTCCATCCATTTTATAGCCTTTTTTGAGGTATGGCATGCTGCACCATCTTGCTGAAACACAAAATCTTGGCTGGATGTCAAACATTCTTCCATCACTGGTAAAAGCGATTCTTCTAAAATTGCTAAATCTCACTTTTCTCTTCAGACAGTGATCATTTTTTTGCGAATAACTCTACTGCGACTGTCACCAACACAAACTTCGAATCGAGGCTCATCAGTCCATTGTATTGCACCCCATTGTTGAGGTGTCCATTGTCTATGTTCTTTAGCCCATCTAAGCCGATTTTTCTTTTGCAGTGGAGTTTATAGTGGCTTTTCTTTGGCCTATAAACAAGTAGTGCAGGGTTTTTACTTCACTTTTTTTTATAAGAAAACTTACCTTGCAAGTGCTAAATCCCAGTTTGTGGGCCTCTCTATGAGTTGTGGACCTCGAAATTCTCCTTCCAACAGCGTCACTCCACAGAGCACTTAATTGTAAATAATTGGCACGCCTGTTTTTCACGATTATTCTTCTTAATGCTCTTCGGTCGGCGTTTGTGATATTACTTTTTTTCACATATCGTGGCTTAATATTAACTGAACCAGTTAACAAAGTTGCAATTTCTGAGTTCGATTTCCCAGAATTAAAAAATTTTGTAAACCTTAACTACCCAAAACTATTTTAAACGCATTCTGACAGCTGTGATTAATAAAAACAATTGTCATGGCTTTTATTTTTCACAGCCACCTATGCGTTATAGACTTATTTTGAAATGAAAATAGGTTGATATGCTGTAATTGCAACATGTGTTATTTTTATGCCGCAAATTTGATTAGGGAGTGATAAAAATGGTGTTTTCTACTATATATTATCAAAATATTCATTGTTAATATTTCAAACCTATAACACCCTGCTACATTTTTATTATTTGTGTTTGATAAGAAAAAAACTAAGATTTCAATAGTTGGGCCAACTGAAGTGGGAAGGGGCTCGTACTATGTCGGTTGATACCCTAGCTCGATGAGAGGGGTTCTCTATAAAAACTAGATGGGCTGACACGTGGAGGCATTGAAGCCCTGGCGTCTCTCTGGGCGAATGATTGCTGGACCTTCTGGAGCCCAAAAGTAAGTACCAATTTTATTTGGTGTACTTTATTTGCACGGCAATACACTTGTGTGTTATTTGTTGCGTCATTGTTTGAGACTTCGCAGAGCAAACTTACTTCCAGGCCAGAGTCGTGACGCGATCGTGACAATATTTATCTGTCATCCTTTGTAAGATCAAATAATAATTGTCAGTTTTAAATTCAATTTGCTCCTAATTTATTGATATCCGGTTATTTACCAATAAGTACCACGACAAACTTAAGGAGAGTATTTTATAGAAAAAATTAACAAAATATAACCTTATTTGTACATGCAGCTAAAGACCTCAGATGAAAAGGTTTTTTTTTTTTAAATTTAAGAAAACATTCAATATCTCAAAAACGGTGACACTTTCATATAGGTATTTTTTTGTTATTTGGGAGGTCTCCTTAAGTTTGTCGTGGTACTTATTGGATATATGTAATATGTGAAGCCCAAATATTTCAGTCCGATATCCTCTGAGCGGGTATGTTGTCACGTTGTTGTCACGCACCCAGAAAATACCTGTGTTACAGCGCATCGGCACCAACAACCCAAATTTCAGTTGCTTCCTAATGTTTCTACTTCCTCCTTTGAATAACATCCTAGATTACATTTCAACCATATCATGACTGTACCATAAGGCGGCTCGTGAAGAGAATGAAGTGAGCTCAAACTGCAGACTACTAAAAGCAAATATGTAGACGCTGTTCTGGGAAGGCAAGTGCACGTCAAATTAGTGAGGGAAGATAAACCGATCCATTATAAAGCGAAACTGCACGTTCCACACCGGGTCTGAAGGCCATGTTCCTGCTCTAGTTTGCTTGGCACTTTATGCCATTGAAGAGTTGAAGCGAAATCTTATGAAATTATTTCCGCAATAAAATCCTGGAGGTTTCATGATACCGAAGACCTTTCGACATTTAATAAGCAGTGTAAAGTTTGAGTTTCAGCTGATAGACTTTGATAAGTCGATAAATTGCTTATATAATTCATCTTCATTAATTTGTCTAGAATATTACGGTGTGTATTTATTCAATTCTATTATCGTGCCTTAGAAATACGTTAAATAATGCAGGGTAACAGCGAGCTATCAGTACCAGATTCGTACTAAACAAAATTTATTATTAATATTCAAACATATCTTTTCTATAGCAATTGTACTTATGTACCCAATTAACTATAGAAGCTCTTCAAGAATCGCCATATTTATTAAATAACCTGGGTTTTTTCATTGTCATTATAAATAATGGCAATTTCTCAGGTTAAAAGTGAAAAAAGGAATAATGTGTGAATGTCAGAAGGTAAATAAGAATTTTTCAAAAGACATATTGATTTTAAAAATAATAAATAAAAATATTACACAAAACTCGATGAATATATAGGTTGAATATTCGGCTAATATTAGGTTTATGAAACTTGCATTACATTTTTGGACAAAGAAAAACTAAAACTATGATTTTTGTGCCATGCATCAAGTACGTTCAAAAAGAACAGGCAAGGTTGCTGAAGGTTATTACAATGCCCCTTTATCGAGAACATACAACGTAATAGAGATGTATTTATGAATTCCGAGAATATATAATAGCTAGATCGCGATTTGGTGATACTTTACAAAATCTTTGTTTATTCCGCGATGCCTTGTTGACCTGTTATTAGTCCTATGTTTACTCCACTATTTTATACATTATTTTACGGCACAAGCCTCTGAATGGTATCCTTTCCTCAAAAAAGAATTGTGTGTTTAATTTTTTACGTAGGACCTGTTGAGCCATGTCGCAAAGCATTTATTTTGTCTTTGTCCATATTTCTTAATTTCCCTTTACTCTATTTTTCGTTCAAATGTTATTATTGTGATATGTACTTATAAGTGTTGATGGAACATTCTTTAAACCTGCTAAAGTGCGCTCCACGAAGCTGATATAACATATGTTATTACATCATATGGCTACTGGCTAATCCATTGTATTCTATTTTACAAACGATACATTTGTGTACAGAAAATGCAGAAATAGAGAAAAGGTTTACAATGTACGTTATATAATATTTAAAAATCATTTATGGAGTCAAAAATAAAATTAAATAAAATGCATATACAAAAGTCATAAAATCACAATAACAAAGAGTGAAATCACAATCTATAAACATTAGTCACTCTTAAAATTGTTTTTGAGGTAATAAATCTCCCGTCGAGCAAATGAAGTAAAATACACAACACATATTAAAATTAAGAAACAAAATCGTTAAAAGTATTATGGAGCTACTTTTTATGATGGTACAGTGCCTTTTTGTAGATAGAGATGCCAGTTCCCCGTGCATTGATTTCACTGGGCATTATAGTGAAGAAGTGCAAATCGTAACAGTCGAAACTTTATGTAAACTAAGTCATATGCCAAAGTCGCGTATTTTGAAAGAGCAGTCGTACGACATTGCTTATCGCACGATCTCTAAAGTATGTTTAAACCTCATTTAACCCTTGTCAAAACAAACAACTGCAGTCAATCGTTTTTTTTTTCGCTTGTCTCTGCCTGCTCAGGCATTCATGGCGCCAGTATTTGTTTTGTTATTTTGACGGGACTTAGATGATATTTGAATACATTGCAGACCTTACCGTACGTCCTTGGTCAGTAGCGCAGTCATCATAGGTCAGATTAGTAGCCGTATTTGTCCTACGCAGAGAGTTCTTGTCGTTTGTTGGTGGTAGTGCTGACCAAATTCGCAAGGCATGGTCTAGAAATCGAGCAATAAGAAATTTGGAGCGACTGATTGTCTAAAACAGGCTATCTTATCGTAAGACGTTGTCGCGGGACAATCGTGCGCATAAGCGGGCTTTTAAGGTGCCCTTCCAGGCCTCATCAAGGATAGAAAACAGCGACATGAGACCGACATGAGACTAGTGCACATACAAAGAATCTATCACAAATCCAAAATCAAAAATGAATGAAAAAGCAATGAGACGCACATTCTTCGAATTACTTATCATAACTTTTTAAACTTGAGTTTGAATATTTCACAGTCAAAGTGTGACAGTGACAGATTTGCGCAAGAACTAGTCTCATGCTATGTGAGAAAATTAATACTGAATATACGGTCCATGGAATATATCTATCAGCTGTGCCAGACGGGTTATTTGTGTTGTCCTTTCTGAAGAGAGGTTATGTTCAAAGTTATAAATTACGATATAACCCGTGTTTTTGCGCTTTCAAAAACTTTGAGAAGCATTGTGGAAAATCAGCACCGCACCTGCGTTATACGTAATTAAGCCACATCTCAGAAAAATGGAATGACGCATCACATACAAAACATTTTCGCACTGTCTCACATCTAGACGCTGATTTATATTTTCTACTTGACATCTTAAAATGCATTTCTATAAAACTTTAATGACTAGAAATAAAAATTAATGTGGCATGAAATAACTTTTTTGCATTCCATAAATATTCCTGTAAGTTCCATATTTTCTCATCTGTTATTAGTATTTTAGCTACCCTTATCCTATAAAAGCTCACACACATACAACTTGATTCGTAACAGCACTTTGTATGCAGGCATTAAGTACGCAGATCGATCTCTCGGATTGAGATGAAGATAAGGGTACTTGTAGCGATTTCCTATTTCACGAAGTGTCTGGCGCTTGCTACTGTTATGGATGTAGTAATTTGCTGAAGTTTGATGCTTGTAGTGGTATAAGGTGCAGTTGAGCCCGGGAACCTTTAGCAGACCGTGGCAAAGGCGGCATCTTTCGATGTGTGCTTCTGGTTTCGCTTCTAGTCCCGCTGCTGGTCTCACTGATGTTGCCTTCGCAGCGGGATCTGCATCACATAGCGAAGGATACCGCTTTTTCCACGGTCGACAAAATTTTACCAGGCACTCGTCACGTCAACGACAGTATTCTTAAACAAATTCTCAAAGAACACGCCCAATTCTGTGCTGGGTTTGGTTATTCGCACACAACTTCCATCATCACGGCAATGCTGCCAAGAAGGGTTTTGAAAAAATTGCTAATTCTTAAACATTTCGTCAACTTCCAAAGAAAATATGACCCTTCAACCTCACTCGTAAATGTTCCTGCAGCAGCAGTCCCAGAGTTGGCGATACCGACATCCAAAGGAGTTGGTCGACAGGTATTCAGCTGTAAGCTTAAATACACTGCCACGCAAAGTTAACTGGACAAACAAAATTTTGTACAAATTAAATTTGAGACAATTTTTTAACCTTTGCATCAGTTTCGTTAATTTTTCCGTCAAGTTGTAGGTAGTTTGATTGTCATCATTATCGACTGCCGATCTTGCAAAAAAATTTAAATGTTTATCGCCTTAAATAGCTGAACACCCTGTGGAAACATTGGATTACTGAATAATGTGTCTTTGTATGAGAATTTTAAGCCTCAACTTTTTTTAACAGTTTTTTTTTGGATTCATGTCAACATCTCAATTATTGAAGAATATATGCTGTTGTTAAGAAAATCATGCGAATCATAGCCATAAACAATTTAATTAAAAAAATTACAGTGACATCATTGGTAATTAGAAGTTGTTATAAAAAACGAGTATTTCCTCCCCGGGCTTGAAAAGCAGCTCTCGTCCTCTCCGGCATAGACTCGGTTAAACCAGCTATTGTATCTTGGGGTATTTGCTCCCACCCGTTTACCAACGCCTGTTCCTAATGTATCCCATATATATGATTGATGGGGCTGAGATCCGGACTCCTTGACGGCCAGTCTAGTACTTGAATTACAACATCGTTGCCTAGTCCTTTTGGCTATATGCGGCGGAGCATTATCTCGTATTAGGAGAAAATTTTCTCCTATAAAGGACATATGAGGAACCACATGTTCGTCCAAACACTCTCTAATGTACCTGTCGGCAGTAAGGTGTCCTCCTCGTAGCAAACAAGATCTGTGCGGAATTCCGAAGATTACCGCCCCATACCATCACTCCACCACCAAATTGCACTCTATGAGCAAAATAACTTTGAGCATAGTGTTCTCCACGCCTTCTCGACACTGTTTGGCGACCATCATGTGAATATCTCGTAAAACGAGACTCGTCTGTGAAAAGAACGTTTTTCCAGACCGCTGGTGATCTACATCCAATAAAGGAACCTGTAGCAGGTTCACAAGATGATAGGTTTCCTTTTCTCAACCTTCGGCGTAAGGTATCAGGTGAAACTATGGTACCATGAAGATCATCCAATCTTCGAGTCAAAGCTGCAGCAGGAACTGTCCTTTCTTGAAGAGCTTGGAGTCTCAGAAACCGATCTTCAACTGCGTTTGTTGCTTTCCGTCTTCCCTACCCAGGTCTTCTCTAAATCTTTGTATCGCATCGAATACCATACTGCGTGGAACGGCAAGCCTATCTCCGATATACCGAATAGGACAACAATCATCTTGTAAAGCTACAGCTTGCGCTACTTGTTCCGGTGTCATTTTTGTTGAGTATTGAAGTATCTTTTTGACATGCCATAAAAATGCTAACAGACACAGCCTACTTGAGACAATTTCTTACCCGGCAAAGTCTGCTTGAAACAATGAGCCGTATTCATAAAACAAAGGATATCCTTGTACTTACAAATTTTGAAGGAAATCCTCCAGATGGTATTTATAATTATTTCAAGTAAATGCTTTTGCTTTTTGAGTATAAACATATCCTTCAAAGCAGCGACATAAGTAAGGATAACGATAAGGATATTCCTAATCTTCACCTTATACTTGGCATAGGAAGTATATCCTTTAATAATTCTGAGTGTGGTTAGTAGCAAGCTCAACTTCGTAACGAAAGGTGGTCAAACGATGAAGGCGGAAATTGTGGATGTTAGGGATGTTAAAGCGTACAAACCTCGTTTACCTTCACTTGGTCGTGACTTCAAAAAATTATATCGGTTCGACGAAGCAAATGTACAACGGCTTGCGGACAGATTTTTAGTTGAGAATGAGGAAACTCGAGGAGGAGCACTCATGTATTCATAAAATACAAATATGTCTACGCTATCTCGGTGACCCTGGATATCAACAAGGAACTTGGTGTTAGTCAAGCAACGGTATCTCAGACTGTGGATAGAGTTGTGAACAGCATAGTTGCACAGTCGAACGAATGGATCAAGTTTCCAACTACCAACCATGAACTGATGAGGCCAAGCGGATATCGCAAAGCATGTATAAATTTCCGACAGCAATTGGTGTAATTGATTGTACATATATAGGAATCCTGAAACCAAATCGCCATGGAGATGAGTATACCAACCGAAAAGGGAAACCTACTTTAAATGTGCAAGCCAGAGAGATGTTCACAAGTGTTGATGTCAGTTGGCCTGGATCAGTGCATGATTCTAGAATATGGAGAAATTCACAGTCTAAATCACAACTAATAAATGTGGCAAATGCTGTACTACTTGGCGATAACGGTTATGGTATTGAGCCATGCCTTCAGAAATCCTACTCCAGGCGCAGAAATAAATAAGAATGAGCTTCTAAAACAAAAAAGAGTTATAACTGAACGCTGTTTCAGCCTACTGTAACGCCGGTTTCCTATCATACAGTATGTTTGCCGCGTAAAGTTGAGAAATGTGCCGAAAATAATTATTGCTAGTATTGTACTCCATAATTTTGCGAAGAACTTGGGCGATCTTGACTTTGAGTTAGTTGAACAAGACCCAGATGAAGATGAAGGAAATCATGAGAATGACGAACTTCCTCTCCGCCAACCAGGTCAACAAATAAGAAGAAACTTGAGTATTATAATAAATAGTTTTGCTGGTTGAAGTGTATTTATAAGTAATAATAAGTTTTATTTTCCTGAACATCATAAGTTACAGGTGGCTTCTCACGCTGCACCATTTCTAATTTCATTTTATAATACTCTTGTTGTAAAATACTTGTTTGGTACTGCTGTAATAGCACTAGATGTTGCAGTTCTTTTCTAGTTAACCCTTCGCTAATTTTCTTTTTGGTAGCAATGTCTTCTGAATTGCTGGCGCTGTAATACTGCGCTCGGTATATAGTTCACTTCCTTCTTCTTGAACACTACCAACCTGAATAGCACCTCAAAGTTTCCCAATTATAGGATTTCAGTCACCTTCCATAGCTTTCAGCAACTTTCTTTCCCAATCTAACAATTTAATTGCTTTATTACCAGATTTTTTTAGATCTGTGTTTTTCTTCAATCTTGATTTCATGTTGTTGATTTTTTTTAATAAGCCTTTAGTATCTAATGGTTTACCGAATGTTGATTCGTATTTTTTTAACATCTTCTTCAAGGCATCGTCCTTTCATGTTTTTATTTTTGGAACTTGTGACTTTTGCAAAATAATGGGAGCAATGGCAAAAAATACGGAACGGTCTGTGTAAGCTCTGGAGTACGACCGTCAGTGATGCTGAGTGAACGAACTCCCACGTCAGCTACAAGCTGGAACAAGTCAGGACATTTCGCTCAAGATACAAATACCAGTCAACCTTTTACTTCTTCTTGGAGGATTTCCTCGCGAGTATAAGGTAATCATTATGAATATCAAAACAAGGATATGCTTATACTTCTACCTTTTCCTCCGAAGCAAGACCTTATACTTTTACCTTATGCTTCCGAAGATATGCTTCTCTTTTATGAATACGGTTCAATTCCTTGTTTATGGCTATGATTCGCATGATTTTTTTCAAAACAGCATATAGTCTTGAATAATTGAGATATTGACATGAATCAAAAAAGAACTGTTGAGAAAAGTTGAGGGTTAAAATTCTCTTACGAAGACACATTATTCAGTAATCCAATGTTGCAAGAGGCTGTTCAGAAGTTTAGGGTAAAATGCGCCTTCTAGTTACACCCTGTATAACAAGAAACATTTTCAATTTTTTTGCATCGATACTGATGACAATGAAGTTACCTACAACTTGACGAGAAAATTAACGAAATTGATGCAAAGGTTGAAAAGTTACTTAAAATTTAATTTGAACAAAATTTTGTTTGTCCGGTTAACTTTTCGTGGCAGTGTAGTTTGCGGCGATGCGGTGGACTGTGTAAATCAATGGTTTTTCTACCAGCGTGCTCACTTTTCCGCCCGCATTTCAGTTTGGAAAGTGTCACAATTCAGGTAAGTAGCAGGTAAGCTAACAGCATGTTTCCCTAACGACCGCCTGAACAAACACACTTGTCAAAGTCAACCTGACAAGATAACACAATTCAAATCAAAATAGTTATTTCTTTACACGTTTCTGAGACGGATCCATTGGAAAAATATATACTACAGCAGAAAGGGTATGATGACGATGCAGAAGCACGCAACATCGAGTGAATTACCACCCTACCCAGGATTTTGTTGTCATAAATCTTCAAATTGACAGCAACTGCTCTTTTGTTACTAACAGAAACAATAATAAAATTTAATTATGTTTACGTTTTTTTGTTATTAAAGTATGTGATTTCAATTGTTACAGTACATTGATTTTCTTATTACGCGCTGGTAGAAGAAATGTTCATAACTCTTGGGGAAAGTGTCTTTTCCTTATGCAGCTGGCCGAAGGACCCAGAACTAAGTATTTGCACTTGTTAGGACAATAACTCACTAACCGTAAAAAGTTAAAACATTATCCCAACAACATGCTTTCAGCTTCGTTATACCTAGTCGTCACATGTAGGTTCGGCCTTTATAGCTATAAAAAACGTATAATGACGATACAAATGATACCCAGAATTTCGAAGGCCAAATATAAATTGGCTGATCGCATGACCAAATTCAAAACTCATGGCTATTCCGGCCACATGACAACCCTTAGAGCTAAGTGACCTAGTTCAGATTCAATTCGATTAAAACGCGTAAAACAACGTGAAAACACTCGCCCTAAAAGGGGATCGTTCTAATGAAATCCCAAACGATTCATAAATTCAATAGGCCATTTAGACGCAGATAAGACCTTGTTCCCTGGTGTATTTCCAAAGTATAAACTGTGCAAGATAAGAGAACTAAGAAAAGGAGCCATTGTTCGCCTGAATTCAAAGTTTGCTGGATATTTTCACGAACAAGGTATTTCCTAATATTTTTTTACTCATTCACTGTATTCGAAGCACTACAAATAATATCTTAAAGCTGCAATTATTTTACCCGTATATAGGCTCAGAATATTACCAGGCATGGCATTTCTATTTTCTGGGCGTGCGCATTTAGCATTTTCAAGTCATCCTGCCAGCGGCTTGCCCATAATACGAGTATATATCAAACTGAATTTTATTTTGATCAAAATTTGCGGAACTACCCGGATAATGGCTCCTCTGCAAAGATATGAGCTATTTGGATTATTAATCTGTAAAGTGGAGGAATATGCCGCGCTTTCGTGTATCCTCTTAAACTTAACCCGAGGTTGTCCCAATGAATTATCTCCATCTCGACCCAGTCAATCGCGATTTTGGCGACGGGGAGGACGGTCAAAGGAAGCTTCCACCCTCCCACCTGAAATTGGTCGAGATGATAAAAATGGCTAATACAGTGATAATTTGAATACTGATAGAACAAATGTACCGACGTATTTAGAACTACAAATGATTCACCCAGTTTTGAGAAACTAGCAAGTAAAGTTGTTAATCAAAACAGAAAACAATACATATCTGATTACTGAATGGCCTGGAAATGAGAAAAATCAGAAGCTGTGTTTGAAGTAACGTATCTAATGAATATAATCGATTTCTTCTAGAATATCCTTCAAGCCAGATAAAAATTGTCCTAATTGTGTAAGATGGGCCCCTAATTCCTATATTATATTATATGTGTCCAAGTACTCTATTTCTCTATATATGACACCAGCTTCAGAATACGATGTTTGTTTTTTTGTTATGGAGGCAGGTGTTCCCCTGAGCTCTAAGAACGTTTTAAGTATGCGAATGATCTGAATAGCTGTCGAATGCATTTTCTAACTGCAAAATTATATCATATGCCGATGATATTAACATATTACTGGCTACCTCTAGTAACGCTGAACTCTTGCATAATATTGACAGTTGCTGTAAAATGGTCAGTAAATAAAGGTCTACTAAATACAAGTAAGACCCAAGTGATGAAATTCTCACTAAGAGATTTCAGTATTTTACATAGCAACGTTTCAACAATTGAAACACCTCTTTCCGTTAAGTTGCTGGGTATTACCATAGATTGTCATTTAACCTGGGAGCCACAGGGTGAGTCACATGTGTATTAAATTACTTAAAAGTGCTTGCGGTGTAAACCTCTTATCAAATCATTGTGGCAAGCAACTTTTACTTATTCTATACCATTCAAGCTTCAACTGTCACTTGCGCTATGCTATTTTAAGATGGGGATGCAGCGTATCTGTCGTTAGAGTTTTTCTTTTTCAAATTTATGTTATCAGAATCATCGCAAATCGTAATTGGCCTGAACCTTTTGCTTATAAAAATAAGTAAAACCTCTTCAATAATAGAGAGCAACACAATTATCAAGCACCATTAAAAGTTTTGCTGATACCTCCCCCAATATTAGAGATCTTTCAGTTATATGGGCAGTGAAGTTTTCAATAATTTAGAAGAAGATATCCAAAGTGCCCCAACATAAGTAGTTTCGAAAATCAATTGAAATAATTTCCAGCAGATACGTGTTCCTTTGCATGTAAGGCTAGTTTTTGTATTGTACTATTTTGTTTAGTAATCCTGTCATATCAATGTACACACTCTATTAGATTTGATCCATGATTCGAGCAAAGTGCAAGTCCTTCATTTGAATTATCTGAATTTGCTACCTAGCTGCAAATTTTACGCCCGGGATAGAATACAAAATAGAGGTTTTTGTAACGTAGATAAGACATGAAGTAATTCTAGATTTAGTGCGAGAATTAGTTTGAGAGATATTTAAAAGAAATCGTCAATATTCATTCGATCCGTCACTACAAAACGCGTTCTGATTACATCTAGTAGGTCGGTTATACCACTCTCAAAATATGTGATTTTGTGGACTCGTTCAATCTGTACTTCGTTTAATTAGAGTTTTGCATCTGGATGTGGGTCATCGCTGCAGACCAGGAATTTGGCTTTCCTTTCAGTTCATCCGTTACTTCGTGACTACGATCAAGCAGAATTCCGAGTGACTTACTGTTGATATTGTTGATTCTATTTGTCTGTCATTCTAATGCTTTTTGCAGTAAGTATTCTGTGTAAACACTGTATAATTTTGCTGTCAAAATGCTTACCTCATCCGACACTTGCGTACAGATTTCAATTTTTTATGCCAGCGGTTGATTCTAATAAAAATTTTCTGTGACACATATATCATTGAATATATATGCTAGTGATAAATCACTTCTCCAGCGCCCGTTCGTGATTGTACGCCTCTTATTAAGGTATCGCTACTGGAATGCCAATAAGCATACTCACCTCCTTGATCTGCCCCATGGTATAATAAACAAACCCCCGCCGTTTGCTCCTGTAGTGCAACGTTAGCCCTTGTTTAGTTTCATTTTCACAGATGAAGGAAGGTGCTCTCATGCGTGGGTACGAGAACTTCAGGTACTCGTGCAGGTTGTCTAGGCCATTGAGGAAGTCTCGCATGTGCCTGCCCAGTACGCTCAGCACGCGGTCGTATCCGTATTGGCTGATGAACGAGATGAAAAATACTCCCATCTGCTCAAAGAAGTCTTTTTCGCTCACGCGAAGGATCTGGAACAAAATGACTCATCACTAGTCTGATAGTCGCACAGACCGGCAAGATTTTTTACCCAGAAACAAGAAGGTTTTAGATACGCTAAATTTAAGCCCATGGTCCAAATTTCTAAATTTGCTATAGTTTCCGATATATCCTAACCTAAGGTTGCTAAAATATTGATTTTTGACTATACTTGAAGCTATTTAGCATGATGATTTTTTTTTTAAAATCCTGGAAAGCACCTTTCTCTTTCAAATGCCGTTGTGTTTGCTTAAATATCTTCTCCTTTAGACTGAGATATGGCATTGGCATGGATTCATTTGTTGGATTTTCACTATATCTGATTCTATACACGTTATGATTGCGTGTGCATACACCAAAAATTCATTAACAAGGTAATGTATTTTTATGAAGTAAGATCTGCCAACTGAAAAACAGATCAATCATCAACACTAAATCCATAAAATATCTAAAGCTCACCCAGTCCATAAGTCCACAACCAACCCTACCCTATCAAAGCTGGTTTTAACGTTATAACTTTCAATTACACATTGAAAAAAAAAACGAAAAAATAATTTCTTCTGATGGTAGCTAAACCTATCTAGCTTGCAATATCGAAAACTTACCTAAACCACAAGCCCTTTATTCGCGCTGCCCAATTTACACCGAAAAAAAAAAAATATATTTATGTAAACTCAGCGGCATTTGAAAGAGCAAGGCTTTTAGTTTTTGATGATGTCTATGGTTTTTTAAAAAAAGAAATCGCCATTACTGTACGAGTATTGGCGATAACCGCTGTTTTGCACCTTTAGGTTGGGATATCTCGGAAACTAGATCCAATGGAGAGATTTGGACCACGTATTAAGATTGGACGCACCAAAAACGTTCTGGAAAGTATACTCTCGTTTGTAGATAAGAGGGTCGGTTGTGTTATCGTTGCGTGACACGGTATGTTTACCCAAAAGCTAATTGCTATTATGGTTTTCTCTTAGTTGCAGAACGTAGGCAGTGGATATCTTTTGTTTTTAAAATGACTTGTTTTTGAGCTATTCACTGATGTTTTTTTCAATCGATCCTCTTATGTCCATTTTAGTGGAAATTGGTTCGATTAACGCATTGATTCCCAAAGTGGTCTATATCGACCCAGGGGTCTATGACAACCTGCAAGGGGTCTACGTCAGCGAAAAAAAATTTGGGGGTCCATGAAATGAATATGGGGGTCCACGATAGTGGATCTCAACACATACACTGATAGTACCTATTTACTTACATCATACTATCTTATAATATCAAAACAAATACATTATTTATAAAAGTACCTATGAAGTAAAAAATTTATTATATATGTTTATAAAATTGTGTAAGTTGTAGGATGTTGGTATTCGCTTTGTGGTCGCAATACATTTTGAACTTGTAAAAACCTGAGAGTCGCAGTTTCAGAGCTTCGCTACCTTGCACTGACTTGTTCAATTCGTCACTCTACAAATACGAATGTGGGACAAATACGTTTATTCGTTTCCTGAATCTTGAAAAGGAAAGTGCTAAGAAAATATTTTAAAAAATATAAACAGATAGTATATCACACAAATTATAGTGAGTCAGTGTTATTTTGTTTGAGAGTGCTGCAGAAAAGTAAGTACATTATTTTTTATTAAATTTTAGTTTTGTACTCGTAGTTAGCAAAGATAGATAAATTACGCCAATCATGATTTTAGTTATTAGTAGTTAAATATTCAATCAAAATTACACGAGTACTCCTCAATAGTTTCTTGTTGAAAGTTTTAGCAATCGGTAATATAATTACAGTGCAATCTCCGTAATTCGAGCTAATTGTTGCAAGAAGATGTTCGAATTATGGAATGTTTTCGGAAAAATCAAAAAATATTTTTAATATACAGCTGCTGGATTTTCTGTCTTATTTAAATAATTTAATTTTGCCCACAGATGACTGATGCCATGTCCGAATCTAAAAAGAAATGTAGACAGTATAGTCTTGATTATTTGAAATTTGGCTTCATTCCATCATTGCCGGACAAACAATCGCCTATGTGCCTTTTATGCTACAAAGTTTTGGGCAATGACGGTATGAAACCATCTAAACTGCAAGATCATCTGAGAAGATGCCACCCTGATAAAACAGAGAAACATTTGAAATACTTTCAAACACTCAAAGATAAATTTCAGAAGAGACCTACACTGGACAGGATGTTCGCTTCGACGTCACAAAGAAATGATAATGGTTTGCGGGCATCTTACAATATCTCGTTACTTATAACAAAATCCGGAAAACCGCATACTATCGGAGATAAGTTAATTTTGCCAGCCGTTGAAGAGGTTTTAAAAACTGTTTTACACAAACCTGCATCTGATATCATTAAAAGAATTCCCTTAAGCAACAATACTGTTGAAAGATGTATTGATGAAATGAGTTCTGATATTGAAAGCTTCTTATGTAATTATTTGCAAACGACCCATTTCTCTATACAACTGGACGAGTCAACTTTACCTGATAATGCAGCATTATTATTGGCATATGTTGATTTTATTATGAATCAAGAAATCTACGAAGAACTGCTGTTCGCAAGAACTTTGATAAGCGACACTAAAGCTGAATCAATATTTCAGGTTTTGAAGGAATACTTCATTGAAAAAGCAATTCCTTTATGAAATATAATAACAGTAGCTACACATGGAGCACCTGCCATGGTTAGACGTTATCGTGGATTTATAAGCTATTTAAAACAAAATGTGTCAGGGGTGTTAGCAATACATTGCGTCATCCATCGACAACACTTAGTTGCTAAAAATTTGAGTGTTAGATTGCATGAATCACTTCATTTAGTCATTGATGCAGTAAACCGAAGCAACGCAGTTGTGTGAAGAAAATGACGAACACTTTCATCAATTACTCCTTCACACTGAAGTACGCTGGCTGTCGAAGGGCTTATGTTTGACAAGATTTTTTGCACTTTTTGAGACTATTTTGGAATATCTGGATACTGAAGATAAAATTTTAAAAGAAAATTTACGACTTTTCAACTTACGTTCAACATTTAAATGCCCTATATTCTGATTTTGAATCTAGGTTCGAGGATATTTTGACTATGGTAATACCACCGTGGATAATTAATCCATATGGTGACATAGAAGAAACGAATGTCATAATACAAGAGGAACTGACTGAACTAAGTACAAACGAAGAACTTAAGGTTCAGTTTAAAAACGGATAAAAGCAATTCTGGCTGCAAAACAACATACCCGTTACTTATCCCGTATTATGGAATATAGCGAGGAAATTTTTAGTTTCCTTTCCATCGTAATACCTAGTGGAAAGGGGGTTCAGCGCTGTTACCAATCTCCTAACGAAAAAAAACAGACTGGACATCATTAGCCGAGGAGATTTAAAATTAACCCTTACAAAATTGACGCCAAATGTTGATAATTTATTATTAAAGCATCAGGTTCATCCTTCTCACTAAAAATATTGACTTATTGCTTATGTTATTTTATTTATAGTTTATTTTATGTTGATTGGTGTCTGATCAATAAATGCCCGTATTGGGAATAAGTGCCCGCATTGATTTTTTTAAAGAACCCCCCTTTATAGAAAATATTTTTTATTAATTATTCTGAAAATTCAAGGATACGTACACACTAAAATTCGTTAATTTTTTGCCTATTTTTAGATAACTTAAACGTATAAGAAGCGGAATTCAATCAAACTAACAGTGAAATTATTGTAGAACATACGTTTATGTTATAATTAATAAACGAACTCGCTTATTGTACTATTTTAAGTAAAACAATTTTTTTTATTATTTTTCACTTTTTTTTTATTTTATCCCTCTTATTTTTTTTCAATTCGGGCACTTATTCCCAATGCGGGCACTTATTGGTCAGACACCTGTTTATTTAATGTTACGTATATTTTACATAAAAGATACAAAATATTATTTTGAGTAGTTTTAATTTAAATTCAATTAATAAATCTATAAATTAACATGTGTTTTTACTTTAAGTTTTTAACACTAAACTTCACTACAGTTAGAATTTTACAGGAAATCAATATCAGGTAAGTAGGGGGTCTACCCAACACGGAAAAACATGGCAAGGGGTCTACGACACAAAAAAGTTTGGGGAACTCTGGTTTAACGATAAAGTCTGTATGATTGACTGTTTGTGGTATAATCTTATGATTTTAAAGATGAATTATTAAGGTAATAATGAGTAAATGGAAGGTCTGTACTGACCTCAATTACAGATTGGCCAAAACTAACGGACTTTACCTGTTGGAAGTCAAATGTAGAATATTGGTCTTTTATTGATCACGAAGATGTTATTGTACCTCCCTTAGATATAAAATTCCGTTTGTTAAATAATTTTGTGAAGATAATTGATAAAAATGGCGAAGAGCTATCATATTTAAAGTCTGCTTCTACAAAACTGAGTCAGTGAAATTGAACGAAAGAATGTTTTCTATTCATAAGTTCGCCTATTACTAAATAACCGAACCTTCGGTCAAAAATTAATTGTCAAAGAACTGTGAGCATGGAAATCGTTAAAAGCTGAGAGAGATTTTTTGGGTAGTCACAGAGCTAAACACTTGGAACTCTTGGTAAACGATATATTAACTGCGTATAAAAGGGTGGGTGCCGGATGTCACTTAAAAATCAAATCTTGGAATATTTATTATTATTTTTGTAGAAATAGTCAGTACAATTATTATTAGAAAAAAGCTACTCATAAATTATTAAATTATAAATAAATATTCTTCAAACACAACCATGTACGTGGACTATCATTTATGTAAATTTAGTTCTGGTACCATCCATTCAAAAGCATGGTGAAGGAGTACATAATCAATCATTCAAAATCATTGTGAAAGAGTACACATAATGTACTTACATAAATTATGCACATTCACCATGTTTGATACAATGAGACGGCGCGCTTTTAAGAAATGGCGAATGAGGGTGTACTTAGGCGTCATAGATTATTGAAACTTCGGGCGACTTTGAGCGATCACTGCAATGTTACATTGCTGAGCTGTTGCCTCGAGTGCTCTCTATAGACCATTTCCAGACGTATGTTATAGGAGTATCGCAAAAGCTGCGTACTATTTATTGTCAAAATGACAAGAGGCCAAGGTTATTTAAAGCAAATAGAAGTTTGCCAGTTTGTCTTCAACCATTCACAAAATAAGTTTTTATCGTAATGCCAAGAAGTTATAAATGTCCTTGTGATTCCATGACTGCGTATTTAACTCTCACTGTACAAGGATTTTCGTGTAACCTTTGATCAGGATTGGTAGGTTAATTTGACATGTACATCTTAGGGAGACTAAAGTAACGCATCCATTCTCATTTTTTCATCTTCCCTGCTATTTAGCCTAGCTTTGAAAATTCAGCCATGTGCCTTTGGTGGACTATATGCTTGACAAAGAAGCCACAAGGGACCATTTCTGTAAAAAAATATTGATACATGCATCTAATAACATTGTGACTGACATATTTGACGTTTATCAGTTCTTGGGAGGTTTGGATGGTTTGTATTTGGTATTCCCAGTGCATGGTAAAAAACTAGCATTTGGTTAGTAAAGATATGATAAAAATATGGTTTAAAAATCGTTGTAACTATGTGCACTGGAAAAGTGACGATAATTTCATGATAAAGATTCTTAGTGCTTTATTGAAGTTCATTGCAGATATTGTAATGCGTTCACATATTACGCCAACGTAAGCCAACACCAATATGTAAACGCTAAACCAATACGCATTGGCCTGGTTAGCCAACGTTGGCGCGGAATCATAGCATACGCCGGCACCACACGTTGGCCCCAACGTTGGCCCCAACGCCACCTGCCCAACGTGTGTATCTAGAAAATAGCGTTGGCCCCAACGTTGGAGCGACCGTTGTTAGTTGGCTGTCGATTGTCGGTTTTATCAAACGTTGGCAATCCGTCCACATATTGGCTCACTGGCTCAGTCTTGTTGTAACACGCGTCGAGTGCGTATGTGGAGATATGTCACCAACTACATCGCTACCCGCGTGGACAAACGAAAAAGTTGTAGAATTTTTAGAGTTATACCAGCCGCATCCAATAATATGGAACGCCTCTCGCAAGGACCATAAAAATAGAAATTTAGTAGCCAATGCATGGCGCAATATTCAACAGAATATGAAAATGATTTATTCTATTGAGGAATTAAAAAAGAAACCGAAATTGCTCTAAGCGCTTTTACAGTACTGATGAGTGCGTATAATTTATATTTGTTATTGAAAAAAAGAAAAAGCCACGTCAAAGGAGATGGTGGATGACAACGCATCATAAAACTCGGTACCAGTAAGTACAGACCATACACTCCATTCTAGCAGCTTTTTACAAGGCAATTTAATATTAAATTATCTAATAATGTGTATACAGTGTGTCCAAGATAAGGATGTCTATCATGAGGATGTTGAAAAACAAAACTGATACGAAGATGGTTAAATTTCAAGCCTAACAATATGCCGTTTAGAAAGCTTTAAAATTCCGAGTTGTTCTGGAGGTATGCCTAAAAAATGCTATTTAATACAGGGCATACTTTTTTACGCGCTATTTCAAAAATAAAGTTGATGATGGTTTCTCCAAAACGAAACGTCGTGCGGAAAATCTCTCAACGCTGTTTTGTAGAGCTTAAAAAGTAGCCATAAGAAAGTGTCTTTTGTTTTTCCATATCTCTTTAAATAACGTCAGAAAAAAATAAAAACGAAATCGGCAAATTTCGGTTTTTTAGGCATACCTCCGGAACAACTCAGAATTTTAACTTTCTAAACGGCATATTGTTAGGCTTGAAATTAAACTATCTTCGTATCACTTTTGTTTTCCAAGATCCTCATGATAGACATTCTTATCTTGGACACACTGTATACACATTATTAGATAATTTAATATTAAATTGCCTTGTAAAAAGCTGCTAGAATGGAGTGTATGGTCTGTACTTACTGGTACCGAGTTTTATGATGCGTTGTCATCCACCATCTCCTTTGACATGGCTTTTTCTTTTTTTCAATAACAAATATAAATTATACGCACTAATCAGTACTGTAAAAGCGCTTAGAGCAATTTCGGTTTCGGTGTCGGACATCTTCACATTGGCTCTGACAGAAAGGAACTAGTATAATAACCAACGTGTGGACGCTTCACCAACTTAACCGACCAACGTTGGGGCCAACGTGTGGAGCCGGCGATACCATACCATGTTGGCTCCAATGTGTAAATGCGACATACAAATATATCGCGTATTAAAAACTATGTATTATGTTACTCCTAACACAGTGTAAGGTACATTACAATAATGTTGCTCGTAAAATATCGGGCGAATACAGTTGCAGTGCAAGAAGCACGGAAAATTCAGTATTTGTTGCGTCAGTTACAATTCTAGCCTGAAGGTCAAAATATCACGCGGTCGTCCACCTTTTATGCATATTTTGTGGTGAAATAGATTCTACAATAATCCCAAGGTAAACGGTAAAAGGGTATGCTTAGTTTTCCTTTTTTATAAGCTTCATCACTTTCACGATAGTATCTTTATATTCCAATGCTGGAAAGCTCTGGTAAGCAGCTTTACAGTGCTCTTTCAGGTAGATTATGTCGTTAATAGTAAGTGTATTTGCTTTTTACAAGAAAACATTGCCATATTTTGTCATGATTATACAGTAAAAAGAAAGGGTGGCCGATAAGTAACTGACTTTTTGTATCTTGAACATTTGTGAAATAAAATGAAAGACGTCTATTTCTTTCGTATTAATCTTTTATTGAAACTCAGAAATTATGTATGAAAAATAATATCAGACAAACTTCCGCCTCTAGAAGCAAACCTGAGCCATCTTGGTTCCTTTTTGGTAGGTTTCGGGAGGAACATTTTCAATCCCTGTCATAATATTGTTCTCCATCTGATATGGTTTGATTTGTTGGCATAAGCCCTATTTTTCAAAAATTCCCATGAAAAAAGTTAGGAGCCATTGAATCCGGTGACCTTGGTGGCCAGTTGACATCACCAAATCGAGAAATTTAACGTCCCGGAAATATTGTACGCAAAAGATTCACTGTTTCCGTAGCTGTGTGACAGGTTGCTCCGTTCTGCTGGAACCACATGTTTTGCAGGTTAAATTGTTGTATTTGAGGAACCAGAAAGTTTTGCACCATAACACGGTAGCGCTCGCTAGTGACAGTAAGAGAATTACCTGCAGCGTCTTCAAAGAAGTAAGGTCCAATGACACCTCCATACCAAACATCGCTCCAAATTGTGACTCGATGAGGACGTAGTGGTCGTTGATGGATGATACGAGGGTTCTCTAATGCCCAGATACGACAATTCTTCTTATTAACAAGTCCGCTCATATCGGAGTGGGCTTCATCGCTCATTATAAGTTGACGGTAAAAATCGTTATTTCGGGTGTCAAGCTGCAATATTGCATGACTGTACGAGTATTGCTGGCGACATTCATGGTCACTAGGCTGTAGTTCTTGGGTTAACTGAATTTTGTATGGCCGCAAATACAAGTCTTTTTTTAAAATAGTGCATAATGACGTTTGAAGAATACCCAGTTCTTGAGAACAGTTCGAACACGGAACGACCTTGGCAAATCTTTACCTTCACCTGTTTGTTCAAATTTCCGTACCAACTGATGAATGGTGTTGACACTGGGCACAATATTTCGACCGAAATCTAGTAGTAGCTTCCGAATCGTTGCAATAATCGACTCATTTTTAAGTAAAATGTTTTAACAATACGGACGCGTTGTGGGATCATGTAGCATGCCATAATGAATTGAATACATGCAATAACTACTACGGCGCCACCTACTGAAATGCGTGTATAGTGGATACCAAATAAAACCCGATGCACGTCATCGATCTGGAGATGTGCGCTGTTGCCAGAATTTGCACATTTTCTTTTAAGCAAATAAATTTAATATAACAAATTGTTTATATATACCTACCATTTACTATAATACCATTATATTAAAAATAAATAAACTTGTAAAATTAAATTCCTTTCTGAATAAAAACACCTGATTTGGTAGATATTCAAAAACACAAAATATTTAAAGAACATAAATTGTTTTCTCGTATTTTAATTAATTTGATTATTTATTTATGATATGGGAACTACAACACTTTTTCAATTCACATAAAGAGAAGAAAGAACTCGGGTGATGCGATGTTACACAATACCGGCAACTAGCGGCAAGGAGTACTCTTTATCGAGCCTGATATTAACCGCATGGTATGGTTCAGTTGTATATCAATTCCGGAGTTTGATTACATTATACAGAATATATTTTGATGTTTTAACTATTTAGAATCACTGGAATCAGTAGAGTCATCGTTAACATGGATAATAAGGGGAAGAATTTCCTGTCTATCCATTACTTGTTCCCTTCTATACCATTTCATAATTATCTCCTCTGTATGTCTAATGGAGTTCTTCCACATATCAGGGGTAATAGTTTGGAGTGCCTCTTGCCACATTTTTGGGCAGTCATTTTCAGTGTGGCCATCTCTTCCAATATGCCGATTATAGTAATTTCCCCCCAACTAGCTCAATTGGGTCAAAAATACAGTGGTATGGAGGTAACCGTAAAACTTTATGTCCATATTGTTCTGCCAAGTTATCGACCACATACATTTTGGTTGGTTTATTCCTAAAAAAAAAATAAATAGGAACAAAATGCATAAAGATTGGGTATTCTGCTCACTGTTAGAAGTTCAGATTTGAATGCTTCATGTGGATACTGTATTTTTTGTTCAGTTAACCAATTCTGAATTTCAGCCTTTCTCCATTAGCTATTGGGAGTTTTTACTAATAACATGCTATGGTATGATGCATTATCCATAACAATCACAGAGGGTTGGGTCAAGCTTATTAGTAATTGATTTTCAAACCAATATAAAAAGTTTTGGTGGTTCATTTCACCATGGTAATCATTAAGCTGGGTTTTCGATGAAAATATGAGCGACGCACCTTCAACAAATCCATTTTCATTGCCAGCGTGAACTATGATATACCTACAAATGCATTTCATTTTTATATAGAGCTTATTTTTCTATACATTTGAAAGCCCACCTTTTTCCATCAACTTTGGTACTTCTAACACTTCGCTTGTCATTATATTGCCATGAACGGTGAACGGTGCCATTTTGGAAAATCCAAGTCTCATCTAAGAAGACAAACTGATAAATAGCCTCTTGTTTATTTTGTACGTATGATCTCAAAAAACTAACACGTTTAGATGCAATAGTTCCATAAGCCCTCGTTTGGGGTTATCTTTCTCCCATTTGAAGCCTATTTCTTCTAATAGTCTGCTTAACAACATACGACTGCCCTCAAATAATTGCTTAGCTTTTAATTGCTCCCACAAGCCAGACAGTGTTACATGTTGTTCTACAAAAAAACAATTATACATTCTCTAATTCAAAATATGTTTGTTGGGCAACTTACTGTTTTCATACATGTTGTAAATAGTATTACGAATACCACTTGTATTGAGCCTTGAAATATTAGTGACTCTCTTTGGAGTACATCGTTTTTTAGGAGGCGATTGTAAAACTTCTTTATTTTTGACTGCCTGTGAAATACCACTTATAGTAGACACATTTAATTTCAATGCTGCTGCTACACGCTAAAAATAAGAAAAAGAAGATTAACCTTAATGTTCCTATTACTTATGCTATCAACAAGCGTAAACTCACCTCCCTTACAGAAGTTAAAGGCAAAAGTGGGCCATTATTATCCCTTTCCCGTTCGAAGTATTCTAATAAGCATGATATGAGCTCTTTACACCGACTGTTAAGTTGTTTTGGCATTTTGGATACTTTACACCACTTCACAGTAACTGTTGTTCTGAAAAGAACAATTTTTAATTGGCAATGCAACGATTCAAAGCTCAAATAGCGCAAAACTCACAAACTAAACAATAAAGAACTAATAGTACGACAAAAGGACAATGGCAACTGATGAGAACTGGCAACCTCGCATTTCTCTGCACGGCACTACCAACCGAATCGAGACGGGGAAATTTAAACTTCAAGTAGAAATGTCACATTGAATGTAGTCAACTGTTGGTAACCATGATTTTTATGAATGACATCACCTATGACGTGCATCGGATTTTATTTGGTATCCACTATATTAAAAATGGACCGTCATCATGTAGACGACGTAATAATACTAAACTCTTAAGAAATTGATTTTTAAGGATGATTTATTTATTTATTTACCAACACCTGACAGCCAAAGCCAATTAAACCATGGATAAACATGAAGATAACAAGAAAAAAATGCATGTAAGTGGAGGATGTGTTGAAGACAAAGCTGCAACGCTAAAAAAAGCAGAACTCAGAGGAAAAAAGCACCTACCCTCCACACAACAGTCAACCCGGGCATTACGAAGATTATATACATTGGTGAAAATGTAAATGTGTCAGTCATAGGCCTGACTGAGTAGAAGGTAGCATTATTTCGTCACGCTAATCTAGGAACGAAGAACTTGAGTTGTTTTAAGAAGACACTGAAATCTATTATGCCATGGATAAGTTTGTCAAGAAACAAAACTGATTATTTTTTGCGTCTGCTCTCTAAACTACAGATATTATATCTCACCATCAGGAAAGTCAGTCGCAGGATATAACCTATCCTATATATGAAAGATATTTGAGAAACTTTCTCTGAATGCGGTAAATATTCATTTGGTGAGGATACCTGACCAGGGATGCATACTCAAACTCAGCTCTTACATAGGCATAGTACCTTTAGTATAATACAGTTATGGAAATCACCAGTCTTTCTGACAACAAAGCCCTTGATGCAGTCACAACATTTTCAATGTGAGAAGAAAGTTTCTTGTCAAATGTGACTCCCAAGTCATTAATTGTATTAGGCCCATCAAGTTTCTTGTCACCAATACTATATGCATACATCATTACCTCGAATGATTTTAATGTGAACGACAAGACATGCAGCATTCAAAATTAGTTTGCCTTCACGGCACCAGTTGTCAATCCTTACAATGTTTCATTGTAAGCGATGACAATCTTCAACGCTAGAGATTCTACAGAAAAGCTTAATATCGTCAGCATATATACGATAATCAGCATTAATAACCTCCGCAATAACATTTAAAAACTAATTAAATAACATAGGCTCCAAATTAGATCCTCGAGGGATACCAGACGGTACAGGATATTGCTCTTAACGTAGTGTTTTCTATCAGACAAATACGAATTGAAAAACAGTACTAGTGAATCTGAAAGACTAAATCTAGATAACTTATTGAGAAAAATTGAAATGATCTAAGCTATCAAACGCTTTAGATAAATCGGAAACCTGATATCTGAGATAAGGGACACAGAGAGTGCGGAAAAGATAAGAGGTTGTCAAATGTCAAAGTTGTTTGCCGAAAGGACTGCTTACCAACGTGAAAAAGAACGAATTGTATTCAACTTTCATAATCTTTAAACTAAACTAATCTGGTCGTAGTGAGCTGCGAGGGTTCGAATTTACTTCTAAAGGCATTTTCTTTTGACTGTGGATGGTGTGATTGTCTTTAGGCGGCAGACTATCTTCTCAGTACATCAATCGTGGAGGTACCACCGCATAAAATGACAAGTTGTTGACTAGATAGCTGGTAGTGTGCAAATAGTTCATTCAAGTACGCAAGAAATGAACGACAACTAGTTCCTAGTTGACATCTTGTAGAAAAACCTACATAATGACAAAGAAAAACCGACATAACTTTTCAAGTTACGCAAAACTCCCGCCGGTAGGTCTTTAACGTGGAGCCAGAATGTATACATATCACAGGCACACGTGTTCCCCGCTAGAGTCCGCGTGACGTCCCCTTTTTCTTGAGCTTCCTTATAACCTCACGGCACCTACGTGTATTTATGCCTTAAAAATATCAAATAATTCTGCTGAAAATTCAATTATCACATTTTATCTTGCACGTCAACGTGACAAAAAAAGCTTAAACATAATCACGTATACGAATAAAAGTCGTCCATGTAAAAAAAGTTGAAAATGTTTGATTTCTTTTGCTTTGTCACATGTGCGTAGGCAGTCACTTCGGAGTATCGAAATTGCTTTATCTCCCTACTTGTTTCAGCACGTTGCCGTTGCAGAGCTGCTGTTACGTGACTGGTTGGCTTTTTTCTTTTTTTATCATGGCATACGGGCGGCGGCAGAATACATTTTGAACTTCATTATGTGAATATATGAGTGATGGTTGTCAACGGGATGGGACGGAAACCGTATTACGTAACTTAAAAAGTTACATATTGATTTCATATATGTAAGTCTTTTTTCGACATTATGTAGACTTTCCTATAAGATGTCACCGTTGCGCTAGCTGACATTCACTTCATGTTCACTAACTTGTAGCAGGCGTAAAATGAAGTAGCGGCTATCTAGTGCACAAGTTCGAATGTTTTGACATTAATTAGGTTTTTACGTAATACCCTTGCTATGAGCAATACAAAAAATGCATCAGACTGATTCTCTAATCTCTACACAATGCAGTTGGTTTAGAAATAAAGGTACATGTTGGACAAATACGTACTACTAAAACGTAAAAGACCTTTTTTGTAGCAAATTTAATTCTCTATTTAGTAGTGTTTTATACTCTTAGATTCTTAGTTTAGCCATTATGAGCACTAATATGATTACATGTACTTTTATAGCAGCAAAATGATGCCGAGTTTAATTCCATTAATAACTGTTTCTATAACTTGTACTTAACACGCTTCCTGGCGAGAAGATTCTGTAGTCTCGAAAAATGTCGAAAATGGAAATGAATGAAAAAAGGTTTTTTGGTTGTTATAGGACATGTGCATACATCACGAAAAACCATGTCGCTAATTTCCATCGTCCCTAATCCTTGGTCAACTATAACTTGGAAAGTACCGTTCGGATTTTTATGAAATTTTCACACGAGAAACTACCATGCGAAGGGCGAAAAAGCTTTGTAATTTTTAAAAGACGCCCAGTGGCATCGGTGAGTAGGGCAAAAAAGAAAAATAACAAAGCTTCGTTTTTTTGGTGTTTCAGAGGCTCTTGACGATTTTCAGCAGAAGATTTTGTGTAGGGCTTAAGAATTTAAAGTTGGGATAGTAGGGATTGACAGAGGGTTTATCTCACTTTTTGGTGGCAGCATATTTAAGTGGTTCCAGCCCCGGTAATTTTGCGCATTTATTAGTACTAATTTCAAAGTCATAGATTTCCCCGTATATTTTCCCTTAAGACTTATTCTTAGAGAAATGTTCTCGAGTTAATGAGCCGTATTCATAAAACAGAAGCATATCCTCGGAAGGATAAGGTAAAAGTATAAGGTCTTGCTTCGGAGAAAAAGGTAGAAGTATAAGCATATCCTTGTTTTCATATTCATAATGATTACCTTATACTCGCGAGGATATCCTCCAAGAAGAAGTAAACTGTTGACTGGTATTTGTATCTTGAGTGACATGTCCTGACTTGTTCCAGCTTGTAGTTGACGTGGGAGTTCGTTCACTCAGCATCACTGACAGTTGTACTCCAGAGCTTACACAGACCGTTCCGTATTTTTACTGGATACCGTTTTTTATCAAATTAATAAGCATGTCATCCTCAAGTGATGAGGAAACTATAGAAAATAATGGCAATGACCTGCAGTTCATTGCAGATGAAATTGCCATTGCTCCCATCATTTTGCAAAAGTCACAAGTTCCAAAAATAAAAATGAGAAAGGACAATGCCTTGAAGAAGATAAAGAGAAAAAATACGAATCAGCATTCGGTAAACCATTAGATACTAAAGGCTTATTAAAAAAATCAACAAAAAGAAATCAAGATTGAAGAAAAAACAGATCTAAACAGAACTAGTAATAAAGCAATTAAATTGTTAGATTGGGAAAGAAAGTTGCTGAAAGCTATGGAACGTGACTGTAATCCTACAATTTGGAAAATTAGAGTTGCCATTCATGTTGGTAGTGTGAACTATATACCGAGCGCAGTGAGCAAACAGTTAGTATTACAGCGCCAACAATTCAGAAAACATTTCCACCATAAAGAAAATTAGCAACAGAGAAATATGAAACTGAGGAAACCAAAAGAAACAAAAGAACTGCAACATCTAGTGCTATTGACATGAAAGGACGATGCCTTTAAGAAGATGTTAAAAAAATACGAATCAACATTCGGTAAACCATTAGATATTAAAGGCTTATTAAAAAAAATCAACAACATGAAATCAAGATTGAAGAAAAACACAGATCTAAAAAAATCTGGTAATAAAGCAATTAAATTGTTAGATTGGGAAAGAAAGTTGCTGAAAGCTATGGAAGGTGACTGAAATCCTACAATTGGGAAACTTTGAGGTGCTATTCAGGTTGGTAGTGTTCAAGAAGAAGGAAGTGAACTATATACCGAGCGCAGTATTACAGCGCCAGCAATTCAGAAGACATTGCTACCAAAAAGAAAATTAGCGAAGGGTTAACTACAAAAGAACTGCAACATCTAGTGCTATTACAGCGGTACCAAACAAGTATTTTACAAGAGTATTATAAAACGAAATTAGAAATGATGCAGCGTCAGAAGCCACCTGTAACTTATGATGTTCACGAAAATAAAACTTATTATACTCAAGTTTCTTTTTATTTGTTGACCTAGTTGGCGGAGAGGAGTTCGTCATTCTCATGATTTCCTTCTTCTTCATCTGGGTATTGTTCAACTAACTCAAAGTCAGGATCGAACAAGCTCTTCGCAACATTATGGAGTACAATACAAGCAATAATCATTTTCGGCAAATTTTCCAAATTTACGCGGCAAACATTTCTGTAGGATAGGAGACCGGCGTTTCAGTTGGCCGAAACAGCGTTCAATTATAACTCTTTCTTGTTGTAAAAGCTTATTATAATTTATTTATGGACCTGGAGTAGGATTTCTGAAGGGAGTCATAAGGTATGGGTCAATACCATAATCGTCATCGCCAAGTAGTATATTTGCTTTATTGATTGATTGTGATCTAGTCTGTGAATTTCTCCATATTCTGGAATCATGCACTGATCCAGGCCAACTGACATCAACACTTGTGAACATCTATCTGGCATCACAAGTAGCTTGCACATTTAAAGTAGGTTTCCCTTTTCGGTTGATATACTCATCTCCATGGCGATTTGGTTTCAGGATTTCTCTATGTGTACAATCAATTACACCAATTGCTGTCGGAAATATATACGTAGTCATGCCATAAGTTCTGTCCCTCGTTTTCAAACAAGTGTAGACCTGTTAATACTTGTCCGATTGTTTACATTGTGGTGTCAGTTGATTAAGCGCTTTTTGGGTAATTACATATACCTCAGTTTGTATTGATCTCTCGAAGCATAACGATGGAGTGGGGCAAGGCAGAGAACCGTATTGCAGTGATAGCTTTACATAAGTGTAATCACAGTGCTAGTCAGATTTTTGAACTCTTACGCGGCCTTCAAATATCGCGTAAATTTGTGTCTAGGACCATTCAGCGGTACAATGAGACGTCCTCTGTTGATGACAGGCCAAGAAGCGGAAGACCTCGTCAATTAAGGACTCCAGCAGCCATCAAAGCCGTAAAAGCCAGGATTCAAAGGAATCCACTCCGGAAGCAGAAGATCCTATCCAGGGAAATGAAGATTCCTGTCCGGACGATGTCGCGCATCATTAAACAAGACCTAGGGCTAGGGGCTTACCGGAGACGTACGGGCCAGCGACTTACGGCCACCTTGCGACACATCAGGGCGACAAGATCCAAGAAGCTCTTGGAGAGGTACGCAGCTGGGGGATTCCGAAAGATTTTGTTCACGGATGAGAAAATCTTCACCATAGAAGAAAAATTCAACCGACAAAATGACAAAGTGTATGCAAGGAGTTCACAGGAAGCTTCGGAGATCATTCCGAGAGTTGAGAGAGGCCACCACCCTGCGTCAGTCATGGTTTGGTGGGGGGTGTCCTACGAAGGGGTCACTCAGCTCCATTTCTGTAAACAGGGCGTGAAAACAAAAGCGGCAAACTATCAGAGCGACATACTGGATCCTATCGTCAAGCCTTTAAGTGGTACATTGTTTGCCAACCAACACTGGGTCTACCAGCAGGATTCCGCCCCCGCTCACAAGGCTAAGAGTACGCAGCGCTGGCTGGAAAGCAATGTGCCAGAGTTCATTGCTGCGGAAGATTGGCCCTCAGGGAGTCCGGACCTCAATCCTTTAGACTACAAGTTGTGGGACCTGCTAGAGCAGTTGGCCTGCTCCAAAGCCCACCGTAATATCGAGTCCCTGAAAGCGGATTTGATCCGATCAGCGGCAGCTATTCCTTTGGAAGCTGTGCGTGCAGTGATAGATGAGTGGCCCGCGAGATTGAAGCAGTGTGTGAAGGCCAAGGGGGGACATTTTGAATAAAACTGTTTGATTATGAATTCTAAAAATGTTGTCGAATAAATGATATCTTTCATATAAATATATCATATCTTGTTTCATTTTTATCATGAGATTATCATGGGACAGAACTTATGGCACGACTACGTACATGCTTTGCCATATCTGCTTGACCTGCATCAGTTCATGGTTGGTAGTTGATAAATGCGTTCGACTGTGCAACTATGCTGTTCACAACTCTATCCACAGTCCGAGATACCGTTGCTTGACTAACACCAAGTTCCTTGTTGATATCAAGGGTCACCGGGATAGCGTAGACATATCTTCATTTTATGAATACATGAAATTGCTCCTCCTCGAGTTGCCTCATTCTCAACTATAAATCTGTACGCAAGCCATTGTACATTTGCTTCGTCGAACCGATATAATTTTTGAAGTCACCAAGTGAAAGTAAACGAGGATTGTACGTTTTAACATCCCTAACAACCACAATTTCCGCCATCATCGTTTGATCACCTTTCGTTACGAAGTTGACTCTGCCTCTGACCACACCCAGAATTTTTGAAGGATATGCTTCCTATGCCAAGTATAAGGTGAAGATTATGAATATCCTTTTTCTTATGTCACTGCGTTGCAGGATATGCTTATACTCAAAAAGCAAAAGCATTTACTTCAAATTATTATAAATACCATCTGGAGGATTTCCTTCAAAATTTGCAAGTACAAGGATATCCTTTGTTTTATAAATACGGCTCACTGTATCGTGGCTGGTGCTTATGACATGGTTGATTGGCATGGTTCTGCGACGTTGCCAGATGGTCGATACTTAGGGTAGGCAAGAGACTAGCGTCAGCGTTATCAAACGCTGGGGACTACGGGGTATGGACTAATTGTATGTGCCTATTTGACAAGATCAACATACTCAACGTCAATCTTTTTTGTTCCAAGTGGAAACTAGTACGTCTAAATGGAAGGCGTCATGGGATTTTCAAATCATACAACCGAAAAAATTGTAAGTGTGACCTTTCACTGTCGCGCTATCTGTCCTCCAACATCTGAATCCAGACGTGACAAGGAAAGTAAAAGGTCTGTCGTCGTAAATGGGGATCGAGCTCCAGATCCGATTTCAGAAATAGATATTTATAACTCATATTTTACGAAAAAAGTATTCGGTTGTATGACTGAAAAAAATTGTGGAAGCTCAAAGATATACTTTTTTATTGTTCGATGCTGAAGTTGGAAACTTTTATTATCGAGAAAATGTGTTTTTATTGTAGGTTCAATACTCTTCGTCAGAACTGTAGTATTACCAATACAGATTGGACATTCAGCGGTTATCACCAGGATTAACGTTATATGAATGTACCCATACAGGATCTCACGTTGATATGGAAGTCAAAATTATGAGAGTGTAGCTTGTATTATGAAATATTCACGCAATATTTGTGTCACGCAAGGATATTCACTATCTAATATTTACGAGAATAATGTTTTTGCACTGAAAAGTAAATAAGTCGCCAGCTATTCATACGATGAACAACAGAAATTACAACATAATTTTCTGTTTTTAACCTCCTTCCCCTACTTATTTTTTGAATGGATCAAGTTGGCAAACTGGACTTCGGGGTGGTGAAACTGTATATTTTCAGTAAAAATGATGGCCCCTTTTTTCTGACTCCAAATTTGTTAAATTTATTTTCATTGCCTCATTCAAAAGCTTGAAGTTTATGTATCATTTAACCGTATGTATTCCAACCCTATACCAAATTGCAGAAGCGGCCAGACGCAAACTATAATACACATCAGCAAATGACTAATAAACTTCAAGTTTTTGGCCAAATCAGTGTAAATAGGTATGATATTTTGAATCAGAAAAGGAGGGGACTCCTATTTTTCCTGAAAATAAATTCGGTGTTGCATTTAAAAAGATACAGCTTTATTCGATAACACTTTTCTGGGACACCATGTCTACAATAAAATATTACATGAAAAACTTCATACTAACTCTTAAAAATACAACTTTTCCTGGAGGATCATACAAGAAAGTTAGAGGGGGTCCATAGTCGGACACCCCATACGCATATTGTTAGTTTTCACGCGGCTTTTACAAGACACAGCGCATGTTTACGTTCGTAACTACACAGTTATTTTCATTTTATAAAATATCATGGCTTTGTTTATCCTTAGATCATGAACAATTTATTATTTAGGAATCCAAATTCGTGGAGATGACGACAAGTGAAAAGCAATGGAAACGAACCAAATAAATCAAATAAGCTGTAACTTTCGACTTGAACTTTGGTGGTATGCACGTCTTTAAAAGTTTTGCTTGTTATCTTGCTCAGAAATATAGCAACTTTGGTTGACGGTCGGCATGGGTATTACGTATCTTGAAAAGTGACTTTTTTGTCTGTTTTTTTCGTAGGTTTTTTGTCATAATGTAGGTTTTATTACAAGATGTTAACTTAGATCAAGCTGTTGTACTCTTGTTGAGAACTCGTTTTGTAGCTGTACGTGTTGCTTAAAC
Organism: Acanthoscelides obtectus; assembly: GCA_963669975.1. Lineage (NCBI taxonomy): Eukaryota > Metazoa > Arthropoda > Insecta > Coleoptera > Chrysomelidae > Acanthoscelides > Acanthoscelides obtectus. Next base: position 50,658,004 of record CAVLJG010000007.1, on the reverse strand, counting down.
GTCAGGGATCAGCGATCATAGCGAGCAAACGTGGAATGAACTATTTTCACCTATTCTGCAAGATGACATTTCATCGGCTTCTGTACGACGTGTATTACATAATACCTCTGCGGGATTAAAAATAAATGCCAACGTTCCTATTGAAAATAAACTGTTTTGTATGTAGAAAATATAGGATCCAGGTCATCGAAGGCCTTACTGCAAGTACACGCTCATCTAGAAACTAAAAAGATTATGAGGCGTAAGAAAAATCCAGAGCATCCAAGAAATACAAGCAATATGGAGCATACCGGAATTCAGCGAAAAATATGGAGTTGTATCTTGCATGCAAAATAAAGATACAGAGTTTTAAATTGGCCATTATTTATGCCTACGCTTTATTAAAAGTTGTGCTTTCAACCTTACAGAGAGATTGACCTTTAGTGCATGATTAGTTTTACAGAATAACAATTTTTAATTTTCAAAAATTTTAGAAGCCACATAAATAAATATGTTCTACTCATAGACTGATACCTGGAAATTTCTGGGAATCATGTGACTTATAGAAAACATTTATTGCTTGTTGCTAGATAAATATATCTATCATCTTACTTGTCATAAATTAACCTTTGAAAATTCTTCGTTTTCCAAATCGTCGGTTTGGAAGAAGTCTGTGACAACTCAAAATTCATGAATATTCAGCAGATGGTTTCGAAATAACACGTTTTCGAATAGAAAGCCACTTCGCGCTATCTTACGGTTACTAAATAAGCTTAAATTGTGTTATTGTTCCTGATATTAGTTAGTGTGGATTATTTAGAGTTGGTTGGTTAGATATGTTTGAAAATATCAGCTTTTGAGTTGCCACAGTCTTTTCCCAAACAGACGAATTATTGAATTAGCAGACATGCATATGGCCTACGGGGCAGCTTACGGTAATGTTAATAATGCAAGGCGAATTTATTTGCAACAGCATCATCAGCGTTACATTCAATGCCATAGGTACATCATTTTCACTGCTGTATCAGCGTAGTTGAGGTACTGGTTGAAGAGATTCAAGAGCCAATCGTACTGTCCGAAATGTTGCCTTTGAGGACAAAGTTCAGCAACACTTTGAAAATAACCCGAAAGCAATCACTCGTTTTAAGGTTTGACGTATCATTATTTTATATATTTTTAACTGAAACTTAGTACGTATTTATTTCTCAAGTGTTTTGATTTTTAAGATAGTCAATCTACCGTAACAAAGAGAAATTTCCGGATTTTAGTTTATTGATAAAACACATTTATTTAAGTCCCTTCTATCATTTCTGAAAATAAGGAATAGTTGTTTAGTTACACCTCTTTTTACTACAGTTACTATAACTACATAAGCAATATGCGCCTATAAAATGTCTATCCGTAATGTAACATCAGAGGTTTATGTACTTAAAATTGTATCTTGAACTACTTATAACAGTTTTGCCAATCACAAATACCTTATACGTAAACGTTAATTTTAATCCTGATTCACGCTTAAATCGTTTGACTCACATGTGATATATATTGAAATATGTAACGTGACGCTAACGTTTACATGCGTTTTTGTGATTCCCAACGCTCTTTATTATTTTTATGAATCAGTAGATAAACACTTGCTGCACTGAAAATTTTAATTTGAATTGTACTATATAACGTTCATCTTAGAATGTCAAGTTAGACATTTTGACTGACTGTTAGTATACTGTTTTTGCTTCAAAGCAAAACAATATCGCATACTTCTAGCGACTTTCTTTGTCCTAAATACTTAATATACTTGCAAGAGTGTACGTTGAATGTTTGAGAAAAGATGCTGTCATCTGCAGTATAATTAAAATACGACTGAAAAGGACGACAGCAATATAGTAACAAGAATCTGGCAGTGGCATAAATTTTAGTATATTTCCTCTTATAATATAAGACTGTGTTTCAGGAGCAGTAACAACATCTTTCTGCCTGTATAGTGTTTACCATTTGGTGGAAAATAAGTTAGTCTTTATATTTAAAATGTTGTTGCAATAATTGGCAGATCCTAAACGAGTTGTATATGAATGGCTTTGAGTGAATACAAAAAGCTTGTCTGGGTACATGAAGGGTAGTGGTTGCAGTCATAGCGCCATTTTAGCAACAGTGACGACTAGTTTCTTCTTTCATAAACATCACGTACCTAATATCGTTATTTTTTTCTTTCCTATGTACATTCCAACCTTTTTTCTAAAGCACTATATTCTGAGTTGGCCAGATGAGTGAAGTATGAAGCAAATTTTATTTTTGAAAGCATAGGCTTCTTTTTAAAAGTGAAATTCTTACAGTCCAGAACGGTGATTGAGGGTATACATTTTTGCAAAAGAAACATAAGCACTAGCATTGGATGATATGAAGTTTCACGTATTGTCCATGGGCGCCCTAAAAGTTTACGTGCGACTGTCAGTCCCTTTAAGCTGGGGCTTTGCACCATTGATACGGCTGATACTGCGGTGCTACGCCCTTGCTCCAGTCCTTAGATTGATAGTGTTTGGATGACTGTATATGACAGCCCACGATAACCAGAAACGCCTGGTTAGAACTCATTTATACCTTAAATCATCACTTTTTGCTTGCATGTCAAGTAGCGTGTAAAAAATACATAGTTGAATGAAAACACTGGTAGCGCTATTGGTAAGAGAACAAAAGCTTCTCTAATTCTTCTTTCACCACTTGCGAGCTAAGCGTTTTCACTCAGTTTTCCAACTGTTTTGCTCCTGCGATGTGCATATACAGTGTGAAAAGTTAGTAGTAGATCAACAGAAGTCGGGTGATAGAGGACCTCAAAACCTATCGAATGAGCCCCTAGATGTGTGGTCAGAAATTTTATAGTTCAGGAGTTATTTGCAATTGTGTGAAATTTCGATAAAAGGGGATAATGAACTTTCAATCGCAGTTACAACTAAACCATTAAGTTTTAGGGCTGTGATTTTTTTCTGGGATGAGCTAACTGGTTAGTTTTAACAATGGTTATGCCGCTTTTTAACAGAGCTCATTAGAAATCAACGCAAAAAATCTTAAATTCATTTTTTTGTGAAAAATCTTTTCCATCCCTCAACTTTGGAGGACGGCAAAAAAATGAGATTGTATTGCATTATCCATTTTATTGTAGTGTATCAAGCTACATTCGTTGTTGCGATGCGATAAACGTAAGAAACGCAATAGAATCGTTACCACCTGCAATTACAGAACCTATTGTGTTTAGCTTTATGGCGATTTACCGACAAATGCGGAAGATAATTTAATTTAACTAACTTTTAAAGAACATGTTATGTTTCCATACACAAGCAACACCTAATAAAATTGTCCTTTAGTCTTTGAAATGAATTTGCGTTTTCCATAATTTTTATTTTTGCATCATTAATTTTCTGGTGCAGTTGGTTGGCATTTGTATATTCAGATGTATAGATTATTCTCTTGTAAAACCCTCCATATAAAAAAGCGCCAAGATATAAGACCTTTAGTACAATATTTCAACTTCTAAGGCATATTTAAAAGCTAAACATGCTTCATTCCTAACACATACTACAAATGTATGCTTCAAACAAAATGGTTGTATCCAAATGGTTCAACAGAACCTGCTTGGCTTCCATACATTGACTTACTAGTCACTACTACAACTTTCAACTTACAACATGGCAGCGACTTAATTATTTTGTCATTTTCCCTAATTATCTTCAGTAAGCTAGTTATTACCTATATAAATGCCTAAAATTATTGAACGACATAGATATTGTACTGTCATATGTTTCTGCAAAGTATGAATAAGATTGGTCACTTTGCTCCTGTAGTTAAGAGAAGAAAGGTGACCATATAAATCATAAATCATATAAATCCAAAGATTGTATGGGTTTTTTCAAATTTCAATTTTTAATGGCAGGCCTGCAGATAGTAATTTTTAAATTCAGTCACGGTGAAACCGCATATTGGAATAAATTGATAACACCACATACGAAATTATTTTTAAGCAAAAAATGTATTCGTTAAAGCAAATCGCCGAGAGTGTGAAGCGTAGAGAAATGTTTCTTCATCGAGGCAAATAATGATTTGACTATTTATAAGCCCATTAAGTCAGCAATCTGAATTACTGTAGGCAGCGTGTTAGCGTAGTGGTAGACGCTGTGGGAATACTAATCAGACACCGTGAGTTGCTCGGGTTCGAATCCCGTCTCAAGATAATGTTTCTCTTTGCTATGGCCGTTGTGCTTGTCTGAGCTTAGATGTACCATCCGGCAGATCTCTAAGGCGGGACCAGAATGTCTTCCCTCGCTAGAGTCTGTGTGACGTCCCTTTCCCTGGGTGTGGTGTAAGTATAAAAAAAGGACGTTGTCCTTCAAGCGTGTCTGCCTGTCGCCTTTGAAGTTAAAGATACCAGCTCACGCCTCACGTTTTCACAAGCTCATATTTTATGACCTCGTAACCAACTGCTGGTAGCCCTTTATCGATAAAGTTGTCATGCTTATGTACGAGTAGCAACGTCGACATTGTTCGTATGCTCGAAGTTCTCCACCATGTCGTTAATTAATCACCCTCTGGATAGGTCGCTTCAAAGTTTTTTAATAAAAGACAAAGACGCTTAAGCCGGTTGCCTGTTGGACTTGATAGACTATTTGCTCTCAAATGAAAATTTGCCTGGCAACGCTGACCCAGCAAGGACGGCTGTGTAGACGGTGAATGTCCTTTGCTGAGATTGATAAGTTTTTTTTGTTAGACTAAATTTCATGAAACTCATTTGATGGTTCGTATAAAGTTCGGTACAGGCCGAAATAAAAACTTTAGCAACTACAATAACAATACAGACGGATGAACAAAACGTTTGGAGAATTTAGAATTAGCGAAAACTGAATTTAGTTTGTAACAGTGTAAAGTGATGGACTATAACTCGACACAGCTTCATTTTATTTCGTAAGTATGAGTGAACATCAAATAAGTGGATGATAAGTATTACATCTGAAACTTCATGTGGTTTTCATGCTGATAAATCTCCATGTTTTTTCTGCAAGTTAACTGAAATCACTGTTATTACAAAGTGTCTGAGTAAATTAAGGTCAACAGTATGCGTTTTACTTGGAAAGTATTTCCATCTCTACAGGGCGAGTCATTACTACGTGAAAAATATATTTCAAGGAAAAAACCTACATTCCATTGAAGTGGAAAAATGCTGGAATGGGTCTCAACTTGTCGATACGGGAATAAATCCCTAACCAGATGGCGGGAGCAGATAGTCACAATTGAGTCTAAACGCACAATCGAACAAATGGATAGCGAACCCGGAATTAAGGTGGAATAAAAGCTATCGACGTGGTTATTAATTTTTCTATAAATTAGTGTAGCAGTGATAACCAGACTTTGAATTATTATTATTATTATTTTTATTATTATTATTATTATTATTATTATTATTATTATTATTACTATTTAGAAAACATAATGAAGATGGCTCAGGTGTGTGTGGCTTCCAGTGAACTTTTTCCAAGCATAATTCTTCACGTTTCATGAAAAGGAAACGATAAGCGAATGGAATTATTGTCTATTTTTCTCTGTGGTATGATATGTACCTAAGAATAACAGATTTTGTAACGTAATTTATATCTGCACATTTCCTTGGTTAAACAATCCTATTTTCACTTTCAATACTTTAGTGATACTTCATAACATTTTAGTGAACATATGTTTCAACATCCTGCGATGTCTTTTCCTTTTTGTGGGATGACAGTGTATTATGATTCCCCAATCAAGTTCATCCCAAGGAAATTTGATCAGATTGAGATTGGAGACTTATAAGAGGGAGCTCCAGGTTTCATAACTGTAATCTAATTGTTTTTTAAGCAAAAAATTTTGCATAATCTAGCTGAACGGTTCTGATGGTTGGCTTAGTTGCATAGCGAATTCCAGCCCCATAAACCTGCCCCCCGTGGAAAGCACTATGTTAATAGAAACCTTGTGATATCTTATTCCATTAGGATTCGATCAATTATGTGCAATAGAGTTAGACCATTTAATGAACTTTGAAGATTATTTCGGAAGCATCTCCATGCTCTCTGCAGATGGAATGTTGTAGGTGGAGACCGTTGTTTCATGCTCATGATTTTCATCATTAACTGGAATTGTCAAGTTTGGATTTCTCCCTCCAAAACACGTTTTCGGTCCACCAAAAGCTTTTCTGATTTTGAGCCAGTAAAGTCAACTAGATAAACATTATTTGTTGGCAGTGTTGACGGAAATATTGATCTCATGTGTAAAACCAAAAATTAATGGTAAAAAACATATATAATATGTGCGGTCGCGAACCGGCGATGACCCGTTGCACAATCTTAACAAAAACATGGATCATAATGACCCTTAAATCGCTTTCATTCAAGATCACCTATCCATTGCGTCGAATTGGCGGAATTCTTATTGGAAAAAAGATCACAACATTCTTCTTCAAAAAGTCGCCGCGGAAAGAAGAGCTAGGGGACCAGGATTTATACAATCAACACAATTACATTACGTATCTTGAAGTCCCGATTTTAGTTCACTGATCTTATTCCGTCCGAGTGCCTTTGAGACGAACTTGATTGACGTGTAATACAACAATGTACCTCTAATAAAAGACACACTGAAATGCCTTCAAAAATATATAGAAGCAGCTTAAAGCATTGATCGTCGAAAAGTTCGTTACTACAAGAGAGCTGTCGAAAATGTTGAAAGTGAAAAAGAATGTGTACCTGTATGTATAGTGTGTTGTTATTGCACTTCCTGTAATTATTTACATATGAGGACTAATATAAACAGAAATCGTATTACATTTAAATATTGTTCTTCTGTAGATTCCTCCTTTTATTTCTTTTTTCTGTTATGAGTATCAATCGTCAAGAGTCTAGAATCTTTTGAACGGCAGTGTTTTTCATTACATTCTTAAGATATTAGAGAATATCATTTATAATATTTGGAACATTTGGCTGAAAAAGTTGATAAATCTGCTGTTTCTGTTGTAGTCGACCGCTCGGTAAGAAAAGAACAGTCGAACTCTGTTGCTAATAGGCTACCAGGTTGCTTACCTGTACAGATTTTTTAGACAGCCTTGGTAACAAGCTTTCAGGATAAACCTGGTGGGTACTGAAACTGGGTTGATCTACGGCGGCGGCTCTCCGTATCTCTTCCCATTTGTCTTCTCCGTATGTCTGCTTTATGTACTCCACCATGTTTTCTATGATGAGCCCGTACATGATGCATTTGCCTAGAACAAATAGACGAGTAAATAAAAAAGCGATGTTTGAGATATCTTTTTTTTAATCTATGCATCCAAGCAAAGTTAGATTTTCGACGGCACGGAATACATTATCTTAAAATTTCCGACTCTTCTATCGACACATTTCGCCCCCTCTTTTTTAAACTGCATTAGATAACCCGAGATGACAAATAGGTTATCTAATACAGTCAGTTTAACAGAAATTGATCTCTCTCTCTCGGAGACTGAAAAGTCATGTCATTATCGGCTTTTAGTGAAATTAGCTCTGATCAGAATAACATAATCACATTCACCATATTCATAACTTGCTGCCACGCTATATCAGAACCGTAGCACTATTAATACTTCTAACCTATATTATTATTATTATATAGTATATAAATGGTATCTAAGATTATTGAAGTTATGCTACTCTGACTAGTTTCTACGAAAATAGCTTTTTTCGCGGAGCTAATCTAAAGCATATTCCGAACACAAATAAAGTACCTCCGATATGTTTGAAATGCGCAAGCGCGTGATGTAATTAATTCGGAATTTTTAATGTCGGCGAACAGCAAAACCTACCAAATTCTTTCTGCACAAAAGTAAAGTTAGAGTTTTTGTTTTGATTTTTATTATTTGAATTTAAGTATTTTTTTATCAAGTCCAGCAAGTGTGTTGCCCATTTTTTTAAAAATGTCTGATAAAGGAGGTAAGTTTTTTTTAACTCATCAATAAATAAATAATTAAAAAATTACTATTTTGTTAGATCTGTCAGAGTTTCTGCTATTTTCTTCATGTTCTCAACACCAGGATGAAGTGGAATCCTTTAAATAGAATTACACCAAGACTCTTATTTTTTTGGACCTATATAAAAAATATAGAGACTTGGTTGGGTCTGTAAAAATTAAAAATTAAAAAAAAATGTATGAAGAAATTGCTAAGGAGTTAAGACAAAAAACCAATCAAAATATAACAGGATCAAATTGTAAAAACAGATGGAAACATCTGGAGAGAATGTTCAAGAAATATGTGGACAACAACATTAAAACTGGAAGAGGAAGAAGAGAGTTTGAGTATGCAGAAGCAATGGAAGATATTTTGGGTAAAAAACGAAACATTTATCCTGTTGTATTATTGTCATCCGACACAGTTATTCATCCAACAACACAGGTGGTTACAGGAGATAATCCTGAAAAGGAAAATCTGGTAGAATTTCCTAAAACCAAGGAGCTACTCAGCACCAGCAGTAAGGCAACTGATGTAACAGCTCCTCAAATGATTACAAATATGAATAAAAATAAAAGGCTTAAAGTTACAATTTTATCTGAAATTCGGAAAGATAGAAAAGAATTTTACAACAAACTTTTGGAAATTGAGGAGAGAAAATTAACAAAAAAAAAAGAAAAAATGACATTCTACAGGAAATAATTAATTAATAAAACAATATTTAGAAAGATCTAATCCACACCTTGATATCCTTTAAAAGGTTTAATTTTTTTGTTCAAAGAATTTAGATGTTAAGTTTTGAATTACATATTTTAAGAGAATATCGTTATGTTTTTCTTTATTTATTTAGATCAAATTTAAATTAGTATAATTTAAGTTTTAAATTGTACAGTGTTTTTATTTTAGTTAGAGAATTTCATTGTGTTTTTTGTTTATTTATTTTTTCATTATTTAGTTAATTAATAAACACTACTTGTTTTAAATTTATTTCAAAAAGCTTTTACTAAAAATACATACACATTACATACTAAATTACGAAATTTAAGCTATTCATTACTTCATTTCTTTTTGTTATCCCAATTTGTTCATCCTGATTTTCATTTCCTGCATCTCGCGCTGCTTGTCCAACAATTACTTCATGCTGTGCTTCTGGTGCTGGTGGAACTAAAAATCATGTAAATTGTCTTCTATTGAAAGGTTGTGCAATACAGCACAGGCCCTTATGAAGTGAACACATAATTCGACATTTCTTAATTTCAAATGGTAAAGTTGTCTGAATTTTTGTTTGAGTATGCCGAAGCAGTGCTCAATTACATATCTATTTTTCGAAAAAAGATAATTGTAATTTCTTTGGCGACGAGTCAAATTACCTCTATCTTGAAATGGAGTTAGGCAATATTGTAAACAAGGGTAACCACTGTCTCCAATAATAAAGTGGTTTCCACATTTTCCTTGAAGTGTTCCAAATAATGGTGATGTCCGAAACACTCGACTGTCATGTACGGATCTTGGGTATCCGACAAATATATCCCCTATTTTCCTTTTATGATCGCAAACAACTCTTGCCTGTAAAAAATAAAATATATTATATAAACATTTAAGATATTATCATACTTGAATAACATTTAAATTGAAATTTAAAATTTTGCTTTCTTACCTGGATCGAAAAAAGTGCTTCCTGTTAAGGTATGAATCTGGATCATCCTGTGGCTTGTCAATTTCAATGCGTCAATGTGTCAATGACGTCAATGACGCCAATAATGCCAGGAAATTCGTCTTGCCTAAAGTGGCTTTCAATTTCAATTTTCTCCTCGTTAGTTGGCCGTTTTATAAAATCCGCAGATAAATTGGATAAAAAATACGTAAATCTCTTTACAATTTTATGAAGAGAGCTAATCGTAATCCCAAACCGGTCAGATACATCCCTTAAGCTTGCAGCTTCATTGCTTGCATACCATAAAAGGGCCACAACTGTTTTAAAAGGGCTGATTTTTTCAGAGTCACCTTTTTGGTGGTGATAATATTGCGAAGCTTCATATCTGTTTGATAATTGGGTTGCTACTTCCCTGCTTATCCTAAAATGCCCCAAAAAATGTTGATCGTTGAATTGGGACACATCTTCCTCACAAAAGTTCTCATTTTTTGGAACTTCAAACAATTCGTTCAATTCTTCCAAATCTTCGTCACTTGAACTTAAATGCATCATTGGCATCATCTTGAAAGTAGATTTAAGATAAATAATTGTTTATATCACAAAGACACAGAATTATAGGTTAGGATTTGTTCTGAATTTTAAATCCCTCCGTCTATCATCGGATCTGTCGAACACATTACGAGCACGTTCAGAACTTAACACAGTTGTACCACGAACAACGAATTTTTAATCCCGAGTAATAAGTTTTGTGACCGCGAACGGTCTTTTTTTTAGTGCGCATGCAATGATAAGATGAAGGCGTCCGGGATTCGCCCCGCGAAAAAAGCTAATGTGACTAAGACTCATGTGACCGGAACGTGTGCTTTAAAGTAGACGCACATTCACCTTTTTTGCGACTGCCGGTAGGTGTGCAGCTTCATAGACCGAGATAAAAGAATAATGAACCAGGTACTGAGAGCACTAATGAAGGGTTACAACCACCTCTAGAGACCCTATCTTCCAATGTAAATGTAAACCCACTGTGGACAAGATGATCGCGCCCTGTGGGTCAACAGTTAGCTGAAGAAAATTTGGAATGTGTGTTTTGGGGGCTCACAACAGGTTAATAAAGCGATGTAGATCTTTTTCCAATACATATTTTTATACTTTAGCATATTTCAAACCACAATTAAAAAACAACTCATAAGGCATTATTTTATTCCCTCATTCTCTCACGTTTCCCTTTGCATATGGTTTTTAAAGCAAGCCTCAAGAAATCAAATCCCAACAGGCTTTTCTTACTTATACTTTAACTCAATTATCTGTGCGTGTTAGAACTGGCCTAATTGAACTTGGCAATTTTTGGTTACTTCAGGTTGAGTAAATGAGTATGATTGCTCCATTCCAGACAGTATTTTACTTTCATTTTCACTTACAATACTCAAGGCTAGCAAATAAGAAGACAATGTAGTATACCGCGAATCATATCAAGTCATCATCTCATTACCAATACACAGATGTGACCTAGTTAAAAACTCTGGAAAAAACCTAGTAGTTCAGTCAACCATGCCGAATCTTTTATCTGCGTTGTTTAGCAAGACGTGATGGCCGGCAATGAGTTTCGTGTAATGCTAAATTATGTCACACTTGTGGCAGTAACGCCTCGTGGGAAATTCAACGTGTGAACGTAAGAAGAGTAAACTTCGAAGTAAACCTAAACCAAGGACCACGAGAAAGAGCGAATGACACGTGAATCTAGGACAGATAAAATGGACCCGTTACAGTCTACCAGTTCTATTTTGTGAATATTATCACAAAACCATAAGGCTGTCCTACTTTATATGTAAATTCGCGGGAAAGTATTATTGCAAACAATAGAAGAGTGAATTATGTTTTCTGGCTGTTACATGACATATATCACGGAATACACTGTCACTCATTTCCGTCGGTCGGTCCGTCGGTATGTCCGCTAATCTAATATCCGCCTATAATTTGAGAAAAATGGCTAGGATTTGTATGAAACGTTTACACAATGTTACTACTGTGCCAGGGACTGCAAAAGCTTTATTGTTTTTGAAAATCGTTCCAGTAGCGACAGAGAAGAAGGACAAAAACGAAAAAATAATATAAAAATCGTCGTCTTCTTTTTTTGACAAACCGGCGTTGCGTGGAAAGTGCAGAGTCAACCTACTCGACCCCTTGTTGTTTTATATGCTCATTTTTATAAAAATTTGTGCAGGGAAGTAAAATTCTAAGTTGGGGATTTTAGGGGTTGGGAACGGTATATCTCAATTATTTGGTCGTAGTATGCAGGGTGATTCAAATTCGACCCTTACCATTGGGATCTCAAAAACCGCAAGAGATACGAAGCTCTTAATTGTGGGAAAAATTGCGTATTTAGATAATCAACAAAATGCCGCTGAGAAAGTTTCGAAATTCAACGTACTTCCGGAGAGAGACGGAAAAAGCGAATTTTCCCAAAAAGTTTTTTCTGACTTTATTTGTAGTGGGATTTCAAAGTAAATTATACGTTAACATTGCCACTTCTTTTCCTCTAAAATCACGCATAATCATAATTTCAATATGACGTTTGATCTTTTATCCTCCGGCGTCAGGTTTATTTTTTCTAATGGACGCCATATTGGATTTTCGACTTGATGAATAGAGTTTTAAGTTCTGATTACAAAAGTGTATACATAATTTGTTGTACATGGACATTGCCAAGCCTCAGTTATTCCAGAAAAACAGGAGTTCCTAGATAGGCCTTGAAATTATCAGATTTCATTTGTTCTGTATACCAGACCAGACCTCAAATTAAACATAGCAACATAGTTTGGCAGACTGAGAAGAAGAGAAATAAATCGAACAGCAAATCCAACAACAAATTCATAGCCAACTAAGGAAATACAGTACTGAATTTAGGACTGAAAAGTCCATTTAAATGCACAAAATTCCAATATAGCGTTCATATGAAAAACCAAAGTTGGTGACGGAGGTCGAAAAAAGAAATGTCTCCGCCATCTTGTAGAGGAGAATAAGTAACAATGACAAGATGGAATGTTTTTTGGAATCCTATCTCGAATAAGTTCAGAAAAAAATAAAGGTGAATAAATAACTATCTGGTAATTTCAAGACCTCCTAGGTTATTCTGTTTTTTTTATATAACTAAGGTTTGGAAATGTTATTTTATGAGGTATTATACATTTTTCAAATCAGAATTAAAAACTCTATGCATCTGTGTAAAGATCCAATATGGTGTCGATAAGAAATAATAAGGTTGATGCTGGAGGACAAGAGACGAAACGTCAATCCTAATTATGCCTTCTTGTAGAGAAGAAAAAGTGGCAATGTTAATGTGCAATTTATTTTGAAATTTCACTACAAATTAAGTCAGGAAAAAATTCAAACGATTTTAGGAAAATCCGTTTTTTCCGTCCCTCTCCGAAAGTACTCAGAATTTCGAAGCTTCCTACGCGGCATTTTGTTGATCACCTAAATACACAACTTTGTACTCATTTAAGCTACTCCGTATCTCTTACAATTTCCGCGATCCCAATGGTGAGGGTCGAATTTGAAGCACCCTGTGTATATACGCTTCCAACCTAGATAATTCCACGCATCTAATGGACCCATCGCATACACCATACATTTCCCCGTACATTTGACCATAAAACAGAATGACCCGTATATTTTGACAGAATTCAACTGCTGGCTGGCAACATTATCAAATGTGTAGGGACTATGAACCTATTGTACAGGCATGCTTGGCTGACTTCCATTTAGTTGTTTTGTTATACATTTTCTTAGTTAACCTTTTCCTCGGAGGTGCTAAATTGTGCCAAACATAATCCTATATGGACTTGACGCCATTTTCGTATAATCTTGGTCTAATAACATCAGTGCTTTGAAAGTTCTTCTTGACTACTTTACGAGACACAAATGTGATGTTTCAAAATATTTTATATAAAATTGTCACGGTTGTCCTGCTTAACGAACCAAGTATTATCTTCAACAGACGTCACTCTGCTAGGACTGATTTCCAACCAGTTACATCAAGATTAGCAACATTAAAATGTTGCACAAGAGGCGCTGCCCCTCGAGTGTCAAGTCAATCGTTCTGACCTTTGAAGATTCATACCATTTTCACCGTACTGTCAGGACTTGTCGGGCATAATAATGCCCGGGAATGGGACATACCTACTCTTGGTATATATCGCTTTTTTACAGGAAGATATTTTAAGTAGGTCGGACGTCATTCCATTTTATGCTCTCAGAACTTGCCTTTGACAATTACATGAACCGTCAGCTATAAAAATGAATTCCAGCTGCGAAGCTCTGGATATGATTTATAAGGCGCAAATATATTGCTTGCATTTCACCGGAAAAGTGAATTTATGGGGTATAGGTAGACAAACAACCATCTATTTATTCTGCACTTCTAAATTCTCCGAGAACTTTTTTAAAAGGTGCTTTGTTTCTCGTATCAAGCGTACAGAGATATGATATTATTTGATGATGGGTTAATATTTCGCCATTTGATAATTCAGCTCATATGGGAAGCCGTCTTGATTTTTTTTTTGTCAGAGTCCTATACTTTATGGAAATCGATCCATGATCGATGATACTGCCAACTAGATATTTAATTATGACTTGTTTCTGTCTTCCTTAGCAGCTTGTACTACATTACGGGAGGTACTTTTAATCATCCACCCTACTGACTATAAGGGCAGGAAGCAGTAATCTAACTATACCACCAACAAAATATTTACTGCCACCAAAATTGTAGGAAATAGTTACATATGCCCTGGCTTAATGTAAATATATTTCGAATATTCTTGTAGTAGAGTATCCCGGTTATCTAATCGCGTACTTTCAACGAATCCGCGCATCTTTTTCAGATGTGTGCTTCCAACTTTACCATATTCGTTCTCCTCTACACGATTATTTTGCGTTGTGGTAGGTAATAACCCGCTGAATTTCTCATGCCGCTCATCCAAGAATGTGCTTCCAGAACTCCAGGGTATGACGTACTAGCGTAAAGGGATTTTGAGTTTGAAACGGAAACTTGAGCTTGAATGTCTTGGTTCTAGTGGCAGACAACATTGAGTCTTGCATCAGAAATCAACTGTTTTCGTCCATGACAATGAACAGTTGATACCGTGAATGCTGTCCCGTCGACTGATCGAGAATTCGTATAATGTCATGGGAAAAGTTTCCAGTACCATATGAAGTATCGTACTTCTATCGATTTTATATGTCTGATAGAGGTTATTTTTGCTCTGCTTTCGTCTGTTGCCCACCTAAACCATACCGGCGATTGCCAACAAGCATGACACAGCTGTCAGGGTTGCTTAGGCGGACGGAAGACAACAGTTAGTTATACAACATGTATCATTACCAGAATTGGCAGCACGAAGCGGTCATACTGATGATTCATCTGTTAAAGCGAATTGAGATACCTTCCTGAATAGGATATATTTGTTTCCCGACTATGACCCTAAACAACCGTATAAAATGTTGTTTCATGGTTTTCAATAAACATCAGTATGGTATAGGTGTAGTCATTGGAGATAGACAACGGAAAACAAAAGAGCGAACATAAGTCTGCTTAAAAACCCCGTTTGGACAAATATCCTTACAGGAAATATCTAATTGATATTTTCCAATCCTACAAGTGAACCTCAAGTTCAAGGCGTTTTCTTATGGTTTTTTCTTGTATTTCAAATGCCAATAAATCAATCATTGACTGACTGTTGCGTCTTATATTATTTCCTTACAAGACAAACATGATTGTCTTTAATATTGGAGTACCATTTCTCGCATTTCAGATTCATAAACAATGCACATGCAGCATCTGTAGTCAAAGATTGCATAGCAATTAACCGGTGTGTCTGTTTCACGTGTATCCATTACATTTTGACTTCTACTAAGGTGAACAGCTGACCAGCAAATGACATATTTGTATCAAAACTCAGGACTGTACGAGGGATGTCTTTTAAGTTTTGTATATGGAAATAAAACAACACGGTAGGTAGTTTTAAATGACTTTATTGTTTTTCGAAGTATTCTCCACGAAGATTAATATACATCTGCATGCGCTCTAACCAATTTTCGAAGCACTTATTCCACTCGTTTGCTGGCAGATCCAAAACGGCATTTTTGAATGCGTCAACTGCTTCTTGTGGTGACCGGAACCTTTGACCACGCAGTCTGTTTTTAATTTTCGGGAAAGTAAAGAAATCGTTAGGACTTAGATCGGATAGATAGATATGGAGGATAGTCCAATAATTCCACGTTTTCTTTCGTTAAATACTGCCTTGTTTTTTAGGCTGTGTGCGGCTTGCCTTGTCTTGGTGGAGGATGATTCTTCTTTCGGGGTTGATTTTTCGAAGCTCGGTGATGACTTTTGGAAAACAAATGGTGGTATACCAATACGCAGTAACAATTCTTTGCTCATTAAGAGAAATTGTTGCAATATGACCCGCTTTTGACACAAATGTCGTGACCATCTTTTCCGAAACACTTCGAGAACGGATGACTTTTGTTGGCTTTTCTTCACCTTGGAACACCCAAACAGCCGACTGTCGTTTATTTTCTGGTTCATAACAGTAAATCCACGATTCATCATCACTAACAATGCTGTACATATTTTTTGAGCTTCCGGAATTGAAACGGTCAAGCGTTTTTTGACACCAATTAACCCTGGCTACTTTCTGCTCTTCAGTCAACAGGTGGGGTATCCAACGAGAAACTAATTTTCTTACTCCTAATTCTTCATGTAACATTTTTTGAATTGAGGTCTTTGAGACCTTCAAGGACGCCTCAATCTCGCGATATGTCACATGTCTAACTTCAATGATGAGTTTGCGCACAGCATCGACATTTTCCAGGGTGACTGCCGTTTTTGGTGCACCCACTCTGGGATCGTCGCTAAGACTCACCCGTCCACGTTTGAATTCTCCATACCAATGGAAAATTGTCGACTGATGTGGCGCTTCGTTGCCGAAAACAGACAGTAACTCAGCAAGGCATTCTTGTTGCGGTAATTGTCTCTGAAAGTTGTAATAAATTATTGCGCGAAAATGTTCTCGGTTGAGTTCCATTTTTCTAATGACTTGGTGACACTTAAAAATTCACTGAAGTGAGAACACTGCACATATTGTTGTGAAATTTTGAATTTAAATTTACTAAAGAGTTAGGTTAAGATTCAGTACTGACGTTCGATCCGCGCGGCCTACTATGTTTCTATATGCAAAACTTAAAAGACATCCCTCGTATTGAGAACTGTTTATATGTCATCCTTGGCAAAACGAGATTTTAAAAGCGCATATTTAGACACTATCTAGATGGTACGTACAACAATATGCCTCTGCAAAATATCTGAGGGACACCGAAAATCATCGCTAATGAGAAAGTAGTCGCCTAGAGGAGCCTACTCATTTCCGTTTGAGTGAAGACCGGAGAATGCGAAAGTCAAAGATAGCTGTAATTGCCATTTATTAGAGGAAATCGCACAAACAGATGATATCCATTAATTAAAGCGTTCGTCGTTCGGTTCAGCAGAATTCATTTCGTAGAAAGCTTCATTTATTCACAAACCCGTAATGCGGTTTTGTTTATTTAGTGCTCAACGACACACACTTGAACGCCATAGTTCGGCTAGTCAACAATTAATGAAATTGTAGTATAGGTCTTTTTACGGTTTTGGTGGATCACAATAAGAGTACAAGAATTACTTTTAAACATCCATCTCCCTCACACATACATATGCAACCGGCCTCCGTGCGTGGTAATTTGTTTATGTAAGCTCTCAGACACGGTTTTTAGGTATACTATTACCGCCTTGAAAATTTTCTTGTCAACTTGTTAGTCACCACATATCGGTGCTTAAGTTCTAAGACCGCGTAACTCAAAAAAATTAGATATGCACGTGCTTGAAAGGAACCATCGTGGACATCAGTAAAGCATGCATTTCAAGCACATGTGATTTAATTTATTTAGAGGTTAGGCAAAGATGCAGGTTTATAAAATGTGCATATTTTATAGAAAATCCAAAAACTCACCGTTCTTTTTGCTCTCGTACAGAGTTGTCAGTTTTGAGTTTCGCGGTGATAGAACTTAAGCGAGGATACTATGCTTGTCACTATCAGTATAACAACTTGCTTGATATGAGCTGGTGCAGGGTTGGTCATGTGGGTTGCTAATACCTTTTAAATAAAATCTCGTCATTGCACCACTCAGGACTAAAAAAATATGGTGCGACCTTGTACTGCTGCCATTGACCTGCCTGTGGCTGATACGCATGTCTACAGCTTTCGTTTTTCTAGTTCTCGGTCTCCTGAAAATGTACTGGCATGCGCGGCTAACAAACTTTAGCAAGAGTAATGTTGCTGCCTTGTTGGTATATATACCGACTTGCAAAAAAATTCAGAAACCCAAAAGGAGTCGTCTAATTGTAACGAAATTTACAATGCCTGCGTGTTTTAGTTTTATTAACATTATAAACCTAAACAGTCAAACAGGCGTACACCTAAATCAAATATTGTGTTGTTTGTTATACGAAATGTACATGCCGAAAAACCGTCGGTCTGCCTGTCAATACTTGGCCCGACTAGAACCTGAGAAGTACTGCTGGGATTTTGATGACATTTCCACACAAGGTTACTATGCCAAGGTCAAAAAAGCTTTGTATTTCTTGAAAAACAATCCAGTAGTGCCGGAGAAAAAAGCTAAACACAAAAACAAAGTCGCCCATACTTTTTGATGTTTCAGAGGGTCAGATCATTTTCAGAAAAACATTTGTTGGGGCTGGAATTCGAGATTTAGGGATTGTAGGTAACGGGGGAGGGTATATGGAATTATTTTTGATCTTATTCTCTCTTGCTGATAGAGACATGTTTTCCGGCTGACTAATCTATCTGTACTGCACAAAACATATACTCGCCATGAACGATAACTCGCTGCAGAGGTGCGGCGCAGATGTGGAAACGGTCAACGTTGCCAGATGCACAGTAACTATCGGTAGGGCAGGGAAAGCATATCTATGGACCAATTATATAGGTCTGTTTGACTGACTTAATCCGTTTAATTCCTTTGTTGTACATGCTCGTAATTAACTTTTTTCTTAGCGGATTTAAATTGTGCTAAACCTAATCCTTTACGAACTGATGGCGACGTAGGAAGTGCAGAGTGAACTTACTTGACGCCATTTTTCAATCTTGCTAGCAAATAAGGTACCTATAACACTCGTTTCGTTCAGTTTGAGACAAGATTGTATACCTATTGTCATTCATTTTCATTATTCGTTTGCAGGAAGGTGGTTTTTCAATTAAACAAATTTCTGATCGCCAAGTACGCAGTGGATCGCCAGTGTTACATTGTTGGCTTCCGTGGTCTTGAATTTGGATAGCTATAGTTCCACAACAGGGACGATTTAAAACGGTTGGTTGGGAGTTTTACAACAAAAAGTCTCTTTGGCAAGGATATATCGCAGAATATGCTTTTCTTGGGCTTCGTTCGTATTTTTTTGTCTGCCACATACCCCTGGACGTCTTGAGTGGTCAAATTGGGATAGTAAATGGTATCGTGTGGTTAATTTGCTACGACAACATATGGTAATAGATCACCTTTTGTTTTTATCGACAGAAATTTGGATGTAGACCATTACATACGCAAGATATTGCAGCCTGTTGCTCTGCCATACGAGAATTAATTCAATCAGTTTCCAAGCAAGACAACGTACATCCTCACACAAGATTTACTACAAGGCTCCTATAAAATAACGTGCACCTGCTATTATGATCTGCTCGCTTCCCAGACTTATCATTAGTTAAATGTATGTGGGATGTGATCGGCACTTGGAGGAGTAATTTACCCCAATCACCAAATAACCTACTATCCCAGAATTCAAGAACCCTGAAATAACATGACGCACGAGATCATGAGTCTTTTTATTTATAGCGTGCCTCGGATAGGGAATGCACAACACAGCACGGTGGATCTACTTTTTACTAAATAATTTTGTTCTTCTTCAATATACCACGTCGAAAATACAATCCTTTTTCGGGTTCACTTGAAGATACGTCATGTGAAAATTTCATAATTGATCAACTCTTGCTGGGTGTTTCGGTTTTTGCAGATAACTGTATATAATATGCTAACACAAAAACGCAAAACATTTTTAGTTTACAGTAAGTGACAAATCCTAGACGTTTAATTACAATTCATTTTTAAAGTATACATGCGTATAGACCGGCTCTTGACTGCTTTTATATTATACCAAAACTCGTAAAGACAACGGTATAACCATATAACTGGGATATAGATACTTCTAACAAGAAGTACAATTTTATGGAGACTCCGCTGGACAATTTTGCTAAGTAACATGCTTTATTACGCAGCTTGGTGAGCTTTACACTCTGCTTGGAGCAGAATTACACGAAATTAGAGAATCAACAACCTACAGAGTTATGAAATGTGTACGCCTAACCTAATTTATCTTAACGAAGGGGAAGGTTTTTATAACCTTTATTAGGGGCAAAAGGCCTCATTAACCTTCTTCGTATCTCAGCCTTGATTTGTATAAGGTAGTAACGATAATCTGAAGAGGAATTTTAAACTTTGAAAAAAATATACAGTGTTTTTCACTCCTTACCCCTAATTTTTTGAATGGGTTAAGTTAGTCACGAATTTGATGCGTGAATACTATATTCTATGGTAAATGTGGCATGTGATATGTTGTACAGCTCTGCACGTAGAACAAAAGTGTTTATGGACGCAAAGCTTTTCCACGAGTAGATTCCGAGATACCGGGCCTCCAAGTTGAACAGTTCGTACCAATATTAGAGTATATTGAATGACCACCAGACGATATGTTATAGCTTTTTCATATTTATTTACACCCTTATCGTCATACCCACCAGCCAGCTGAGTAACATATACAGTGTGACCCAAACTTACATGGATGGGGTATTGCTCCGAGATATAAACTTTTTTAAAGCTGTTCAAAATTATCCTGCACCGTCCTTATGGGATACAGGACTAACCTAGCTGTACTTTGTTCCGAATAATTGCTCGTGTTCAGCCTCCTGCCTCCTTTCTGGGCCCCCATTGAACAAGTGTGGGGTATGATAGAAGGAATCATCATCCTCCATCAAGACTAGCAGCACTTTGTTCCCAGGTACAGCTATCTTGGAATAAGATACCTCAAAAAGATATAAACCTCCACATGACTTCCTAACCTTTTCCAAGACCCACCTATCCTAGAGCAACTGCTCACATGTTTGGCTGATCGATGAGCCTTCCGTCGGCGATCTAGCTCTCTTCTACGGATACGCCGACGAGCTTTGCTCCTCAGATCTCTCCTCCACGATGCTCCCGCACGATGTGCATGCCAGACACAGCCGCCTGACTTCCATCCTAACCGTGTCGAACTTCGTACATCTAGAACTGGCCGATACGACCACTCCATTGTCCCTAGGGTATCTAGTTTCGAGCTCTCCATAACTGCCTCGGTGCATGATCCGACGACTGGGTGAATGTATTGCGTATCGGGGTGACCTAACACATACTTATCGAAATTCAAAGAAACAGCAGCGACTTCAAAATTTATTCACCATTTCCTTTCACTTATGCCTGGCTGTATATAAAATGTCATTCAAACCAAATAATTTTATTTGGGTGTTCTATTTTCTTTGTTACTATCCACTCATTATGTTACTGATATAAGATCACTGTTTATCCTATTCCATCTCCCGGAAAATCCGTTTTAATTACTACAATTACAAGCTGTTAGCAAATAAACGTCTCTGAATCGGAAAACTACCGAGATTTTCTTAATGAAAAAACAAAGCCATAAAATCGAAATGACGAGTCCGCACAATCTGCAGATTTACGTCAATGGTGGCACGTCTCGGTAGTTACGTCCTTCTACGTATAATTGATTGAAGCTAGAACGACAAGGATCCGGTTGTACTCGTGGATGTAGTTATTTTAAGTACGATATTAGTTTATAAATATACTATTCGACTATTTTGCAAAGTGCATAACTACTTCCGCATTGACACCCAAGAAGTTACTTCTTCTTACATAAGTTACATAACTACGTTTTGCATTCATTCATAGAGAGAGCTCTACACAACTACATATAGTGGGATTTCAGCTTTTGCTTTAATGTGAGTGCAGTGGAGCAACGTCTTTATTTCTACATATGTTTTGTGTCTTGTCTTTTATTATATATTTGAAGTAGTGTTGCGACCATGCACTCAAAAAAATACATATAACAAATTAAATCCTCGAAAATTGATGAATTTGCAAAATTGCGTACATTGGGCTGTTAAAAAAAACTAAGTAATGAAATCTTAGTTATTTCCAGACCGATAACTCCGCCGGTGGTTTTTTATAAGTATTTAAGCGGTTCTCAAAAAATAACCTTTGACAGACCATAATTACATTAAGAGTTAATAAATACGCGAATATACACCGATTGGTAAATGTCGATGAAGTTGAAAGTACTGCTGTAAATACACTATAATTCATTAGTAATGTTTACTTTTTTTTAAATGTTATATGACATGTACATCACAAAAAAACACCTCACTAATCTTCGTCAGTCTCTCTGTCTGTCAGTCTTTCTGTTTGTCCGCTATGTTAGAAAACTACTGCTCGGGTTTGGATAACATTTCCACTCAAGGGTACTACTACGTCACGATGAAAAAGCTCTGTAGTTTAAAATCGCTCAAACTTTGTTTTTGACATTTCAGAGGCTCCCGATTTGGGGGCCGTGGGGGTTGGGGATGATATATCTTATTTTGTTGGCGGCAGCATATTTACATGCTTCCAGCCCCAATAATTTAACGCACCTATCAGTACATATTTCACACATCAAAGATTTCCTGGTATATGAGCCCTTATAACTATAATACTTATAGGTCAGACACGCGGTCGATCGGGACGATGCGATGTATATGGCAAGGAAGAAACTAGCGTTAGGGTTATCAAATTGATGGAGTATATACTAATTGACTGACTTGAACCATTTACTTTTTTGTTATGCATGTTTGTGACTAGCTCAAAGGGACTAACTTGGGCAGAACATAATCCTTTATGAACTGATGACAGCGTTGCGTGGAAAGTGCAAAGTCAACCTACTTGGCATCATTTTTTAATTGCTGCATATACATATAATTATTAACTCTGACGCCATACTGTAGACACACTTGTTACATCTTGAACAATTTGACCATACCTTATGTTGAATAATTATAAAAACAATCAGTGGCATTTTTTTCAAGTAGCAATGACCCCCAAACACCTAAAAGGTTATTTTTGTAAATGATATCTCAAAATCATCTCAATTTGTTGAGAATAGCTACGGCATAAGGTTAGTATATTGCCAAGCTCAAATTCATTGTTTTGTATTTTTTCAGTACAAATCTAAAAATTATTTTAAAAACATTTTGAATCAAAATGAAATAATTATGTTCTGTATTCTGAGTCTACAGTAATGGTTTGATAGAATAAGTACTCAACTGAGAGCTGTACGACCAATCTGACCTATAGAACCGATTTTAAGAAATGATGGTATTTTTCCAAAACAGAATCCAGAATTGAAAATATTTTTCTATAAAATTCATTGTGACAACGTTTCAAAGTCCATATTTTTCTTAGAAGTCATTGTCGCGCGAATGAAAATGAGAAGGAATCATCATTTTATGGATTTTTGTGCAAAGTGTTCAAAAATTTAGGGAGGAGGAGGCCGAGTTGCATTCCATTAGCAATAAAAAACACATGAAAACACATATATTATAGCAAAACGATAGCAAATAATTATTCTCATTTTTCGCTAATAAAAAATATGTGAAATATTTGACTAGCACGACCTTATTCTTGTAGAGAATAACTGTTGACGCATATCCACCAAATGCTTTGACCCCATACAATTTCCTCCAAACGATTTTGTCATATTTATAAGATAAATAGTAGTATACCTACAGTAATATGTTGGTTTACTGCGCTGACTATGTCTTGGACATTATCAAATATGTTTATACAGGTATATGGCATGATATGCACTTCACTATGTGCTTCCGCATTAGTTTCTCAGTCATCGAATTAAATGTATCGATCGGTGATTGAAACTAGTAATCCTGTCATGTTAGCAAGCACGTATTAACTGTTACCATATTAAGGAGAGACTGATCGTTCTATTCTGCGGTAGACACACGTTTAGCTATTAGCGACAGGAAATGCATACACTTGATGAATGAGTACTACATAGTGGATAGACACTCGAGGCTTATCATAATCGAGATGGCAAAGTCGTAGATGACACTTTTTGATTAGGTTCTATGGTTCTATATGGTTCTATTCTATTCTAGCTCAATAAATGATGACAGCCTGGCAAATCGCCAAAAATTTGTATTACAGTTTTTTGATGTTTACAAATTTCATAGAACGTCAGCAAAACGTATTATTGGCGACTTAGAGATAACAACAAAACATCTCTGAGAGATGCACACCCACCAAAAATACAAACATTTTTAGTTTTGATGTCCAAATTACTTACATGTTTGTCCAATTTTGACTTCAGATTTGCGTTCAGCGGGTAAAGGTACATGGGAAATATATAGTGGGACCTCCGGCACACACTAATTTTTTTATTTTGTGGACCTCTGATAATTTATCGAGCAGCATCGCGAACTTTTCACGTCAGTGCAGCATTGTTACCACACAAAAGCTTTTCAAAAAAAAAATAATAGACTATTATACACCGTATACGAAGGCATATTCTGAAAATATTCAACTTTACACAGGGTGGTTATATTGTTAAGCTGGTTACAAATGAAATATTTTTCAAATGGAACGCCCTACATTTTGTGGTTCGTGTGGGTAGATCCCTTCAGAACAAGAAGCTTCGTGTAGCATAGTGTAGGATACAGATGATCAGTTGTTGAACAATTGACCATTTCCCAAAAGATGGGCTAAAGAACATAGACAATGGACACCTCAACAATGGTGCGCAATACAATGGAGTGATGAGGCCCGATTCGAAGTTTGTGTTGGTGACAGTCGCAGTAGAGCTATTCGCAAAAAAATGAAGCATTTCATGTTGACTGTCTGAAGAGAAAAGTGAAATTTCCAGCATCCATTATGTCTGTGGCAGTATGCCATCAAAAAGAGTAGGAAAACTTCATTTTATTGATGGAAATGTGGATACAAAACAAATATTTGTCAATTTTAGAAGAATTGCTTTTACCAGTGATGGAAGAATGTTTGACATCCGGCCAAGATTTTGTGTTTCAGCAAGATGGTGCAGCGTGCCATACCTCAAAAAAGGCTATAAATTGGATGGAAAAAAATAATGTACCACTTTTGAAATGGGTTTCTAGCAGTCCAGATCTGTCACCTAATGAAACTTTGTGGCATGAGATGAAAAAGGTTCTACGACAACATCCTGCTCGTACAATCACCGAACTGAGACAAAAGCTTCAAGAAATATGGGATTGTTTTACACCAAATTTTTGGCAAAACTTGGTTAACACTATGCCCCAAAGAATTTCAGAGGTAATAAAAAATAAAGGAGATGTTATCCAATGGTAATCTTTCAATTGTTGCTTTGTTAACTTCGCGCATTTATTCGCACATTGTTTATTTGTTCAGATGTTCTATTAGTTATAGGTCTAAGTGATTTCAAATATGTATTTTTTACGACTAGAGTGTATCTAAAACGTTTTTGAGAAAATAAATTGTTTAAGAAGTAAATAGTTTCGTCACGTTTAGTTTATAAAGGCATATTTTGGTACAAATCTTGAAGTGGGCCAACTGAAGTGGGAAGGAGCTCGTAGAATAATATATGAATATTACTCGTATATTACGAGATAATAATGTTTTCGTAGCCCTCGAAGATCAAATTCCCTATATAATATTAAATACTTTTGATGCATTTCTTGGGACGGTGGCAGCGTTATCGCTGACTTCATTAGTGCTTCGGAGAGCTAATGCCCCTTGTGACAATTGAAGAGCGGAGGAGCACTTTCCCTGATCTTGATAACAAACCTTGAATGTTACCTGCTTCTACTGAAATTCGATGCAATAAACGTTGGCATACAACATGGTATTCCAATAATTAAACTAAATATTTTCTTTCTGTTATTGAGCCGTATTCATAAAAGAGAAGCATATCCTCGAAAGCAAAAGGTCAAAGTCTTGCTTCGGATAAAAAGGTAGAAGTATAAACATATCCTTGTTTTCATATTCATAATGATTATCTTATACTCGCGAGGATATCCTCCAAGAAGAAGTAAAAGGTTGACTGGTATTTGTATCTTGAGTGACATGTCCTGACTTGTTCCAGCTTGTAGTTGACGTGGGAGTTCGTTCACTCAGCATCACTGACAGTTGTACTCCAGAGCTAACACAGACCGTTGCCTAATTTTACTGGATACAGTTTTTTACTAAATTAATAAGCATTTAATCCTCAAGTGATGACAAAACTATAGAAAATAATGGCAACGACCTGCAGTTCATCGCAGATGAAATTGCCATTGCTCCCATTATTTTGCAAAGGTCACAAGTTCCAAAAATAAAAATGAGAAAGGACGATGCCTTGAAGAAGATATGGAAAAAATACGTATCCACATTCGGTAAACCATTAGATACTAAAGGCTTATTAAAAAAATCAACAACATGAAACCAAGGTTGAAGAAAAAAACAGATCTAAAAAAACTAGTAATAAAGCAATTGAATTGTTAGATTGGGAAAGAGAGTTGCTAAAAGCTATCGAAGGTGGCTGTACTACTACACTTAGGAAAATTAGAGGTGCCATTCAGGTTGGTAGTGTTCAAGAAGAAGGAAGTGAACTATATACCGAACGCAGTGAGCAAACATTATTACAGCGCCAGCAATTGAGAAGACATTGCCACCAAGAAGAAAATTAGCAACAAAGAAATTCGAAACTGATGAAACCAAAGGGTTAACTACAAACTAACTGCAACGTCTAGTGCTATTACAGCAGTACCAAACAAGTATTTTACAACAAAGGTATTATAAAACGAAGTTAGAAATGATGCAGCGTCAGAAGCCACCTGTAACTTATGATATTTACGAAAATAAAACTTATTATAACTTATAAATAGACTTTAATCAGTAAAACTATTTATTGTAATACTCAAGTTTCTTCTTATTTGTTGACCTAGTTGGCGGAGAGGAAGTTCGTCATTCTCATGATTTCCTTCATTTTCATCTGGGTCTTGCTCAACTAACTCAAAGTCAGGATCGCCCAAGCCCTTCGCAACATTATGGAGTACAATACAAGCAATAATTATTTTCGGCACATTTTCCAATTTAAGCGGCAAACATACTGTAGCATAGGAAACCGGTGTGTCAGTTGGCCGAAGCAGCGTTCAATTATAACTCTTTCTTGTTTTGAAAGCTTATTATAATTTATTTCTGCACCTGGATTAGGATTTCTGAAGAGAGTCATAAGGCATACCATAACCGTCATCGCCAAGTAGTACAACATTTGCTTTATTTATTAGTTGTGATCTAGTCTGTGAATTTCTCCATATTCTTAAAACATGCATTGATCCAGGCTAACTGACATCAACACTTGTGAACATCTCTCTGGCATCACAAGTGGCTTGCACACGCTTTGCCTTATCCGCTTGGCCTCCATCAGTTCATGGTTGGTAGTTGGAAACTTGATCCATTCGTTCGACTGTGCAACTATGCTGTTCACAACTCTATCCACAGTCCGAGATACCGTTGCTTGACTAACACCAAGTTCCCTAAGTACCTTGTTGATATCCGGGGTCACCGAGATAGCGTAGACATATCTTCATTTTATGAATACATGAAAGTGCTGCTCCTCGAGTCTCCTCATTCTCAACTAGAAAGCTGTCCTCAAGCCATTGTACATTTGCTTCGTCGAACCGATATAGTTTTTTGAAGTCACGACCAAGTGAAGGTAAACGAGGTTTGTACGTTTTAACATCCCTAACATCCACAAATTCCTCCATCATTGTTTGACCACCGTTGAGTCTGCTACTGACCACAGTCAAAATTTTTGAAGGATATGCTTCCTATTCCAAGTATAAGGTGAAGATTATAAATATCCTTTTAAATATGTCACTGCTTTGAAGGATATGCTTATCTCAAAAAGCAAAAGCATTTACTTCAAATTATTATAAATACCATCTGGCGGATTTCCTGCAAAATTTGCAAGGATATCCTTTGTTTTATGAATTCGGGCCACTTTAGGTATATTTAACATCACTAATACGTAAAAAGAAGGTGGTAGACAAGGACCAGTCGACCGAGGCAGTACCACCCGCTAGCTTTCCCCAGGGTGTCTTATAAATGTCCGCATGTTTCCACACCTAAGCTATGCAGTCGGTTATCTACCAAAACAAAGAAATTAATGATGATGGATCCCTCGAGCACTAAAAACTCCGGACGTAAACTCACTCCACTCTCGGAATGTCCAGGTGGAGGGTGGGCTCGAGGGAACAACATCGAAGATAAAATTTGTTTTTCGAACATCTGCGTGATCAACAGCAACATTGATGCTGTTCATCACTACCTGCAATCCAATCGTCCCGCCGTGCTTTTCTTGGCGGAGACAAAAATCTCAGAGGCTGCACCGATTAACCATCTCAACTTCCCAAACTACGAGGTGCACTCCAATCTGAGAAAGAACGGGGGAGTTGTGGCTTTTGTCCGCAGCAGTCTTTCCTGCTCCAGGGATCTTTCTTTGGAATCAGACCGGAAGGACATTCTGTGGCTTCGCCTCAACTCCAAAACATCACCCAAATTTATTTGCTGCCTTTATCGCTCTCCCTCGAACCATAACTGGGATAACCTACTCGAATACCTCGCCGTCCAGATCGATTTCCTGAACATCAATCACCCCGCTTCAGAGGTAGTTCTTCTCGGTGATTTCAATGCCCATAATGAACTTTGGTTGGGCTCAAATAAGACCGATGCAGCAGGTCGTGCAGTCGAAGCGTTCGCTCTTACTCAAGGGCTGACCCAGCTGGTGACGAGCCCTACTTTTTTCCCCCGCGTCTCGTCACACGCCAGTAGCCTGCTGGATCTCTTTCTGACCACGCATCCTGCCCCTTACAGCACTGCCGTCCTGTCCCCCCTGGGTAACTCAGATCACGGTGTTGTGGAGGTTAGGTTTCGGTCAGAAGCCGCTGTGGCTGCAGAAACTCGCACAGGCCGCAAAACTTGGCATTACGGACATGCCGACTGGGAGGGGCTCAGAGACTTCTTCTCTAGCTTTCCTTGGAGAGATGTCTGTTTCACTGACGCGGATGCGTCGACTGTCTGTTCTTCAATAACCGAAATTATCCACGTCGGAATGGAGGAATACATCCCTCACACAGTGAAAGTTCCTAAACCAGGGTCCAACGGCTGGTTCAACAAATCGTGTGACACTGCTCGCCAGCAGAAGATCAAGGCCCACAGAACCTACTTTACAAAACCCCACTGTAGAGAACAGACAAGCCGACGTCGAGTCCAGAAACAAATATAACGAAGCGGTTCGCAATGCCAAAACCCAGCATGATATAAAAGTTAGGCACAGGGTAATGTCGCAGCGCAATGGCAGCCGGTCTTTCTGGACGCTGGCCAAGCAGATTGAAAAGAACTTCTCACACAGTACCCTTCCACCACTTACGTGTCAGGATGGAACTATTGTATTCGACTCAAAGGCCAAGGCGGAAGTGCTAGCCAAGATCTTTGCTGCCAACTCCACCATGGACGTCCCCACCAACGCCCAAGTGCCGTCAATTCAAAGGGTTCCCCACACTATGCGGGAGGTAACATTCAGGCATAAGACCGTAAAACGAGTGCTCTTGTCGCTCGACATCAACAAAGCTTCTGGTCCGGACTTGATTCCTGCCATTGTACTGAAGAGATGTGCAGCTGAGCTTGCTCCAGTTCTTTCGCGTCTCTTCCAGATATCTTATGAATCCGGCACCTTCCCAGAAAACTGGAAATTTGCTCATGTACAGCCCATCCCAAAAAAAGGATCTAAAACCGACCCTTACAACTACAGGCCTATAGCTCTGCTTTCTGTTATAAGTAAAGTGATGGAGAGGTGCATAAATCGCGAGCTTCTGGACTACCTCGAACGTCACAGCTTGATTAGCGACAGGCAGTATGGTTTCCGGCACCAACGATCCACAGGGGACCTCCTAGCTTACGTCACGCAACTGTGGAGTAAACTCATCCAGTCTCATGGTGAGGCTCATGTCGTTGCTCTTGACATCACGAAAGCGTTCGATCAGCTGTGGCACGCTGCCCTCTTGAGCAAACTTCCATCCTACGGCCTCCCAGAAAAGCTTTGCAGATGGGTGGCTGACTTTATCTCTGGCCGCAAGATATCCGTCGTAATTGACGGATTCTCCTCTTCATCCCACAACGTCAACGCGGGTGTTTCCCCAGTGATCGGTCTTGGCTCCAACACTGTTTCTCTTACATATCAACGACCTCCTTTCCTGCACGATCAACCCAATCCACAGCTTCGCTGATGACAGCACTCTACATGCAGGAATTCAGAGTGACAAGCCGATCTCTGCCGCTGAGCTGGAAAAAAGAAGACTAGCGACGACTTCTTCTCTGACAAGAGACCTGGAGGCTATCACTGCTTGGGGACGCAACAATCTTGTACAGTTCAATGCTTCCAAAACACAGTACTGTACTTTGACGAACAAAAAGCGTCCTAGCGCTCATACAGTTTCGATGGACGGTCGAGTCCTACCAAAGAGCCATTCATTTCGGCTGGTCGGAGTCCAGATCACCGAGGACCTGATCTGGCACGAACACATCTCTTCAATAGCTGCAGCTGCTGGGAAAAAGCTAGGCTATTTGTTTAGGGCTAAGAAGTACTTTTCTCCGCATGACCTTCTCACTCTATACAAGGCCCAGATAAGGCCTAGCCTCGAGTATTGCTCACACATTTGGGGTGCTGCCGCCCCGACTACATTGTCCATGCTCGATGCTGTCCAGAGGAGGGCGGTCCGACTGATCGATGACTCTTCTCTAACAGACAGTCTCGGGACTCTTTCGCACCGGCGGGCCGTCGGCGATCTAGCTCTTTTCTATCGCTACACCAACGGGCTTTGCTCCTCAGAGCTCTCTTCCATGATGCCGCCGCGCGATGTGCCTGCCAGACAGACCCGCCTGACTTCGGCGTCCCATCCTAACCGTGTCAAACTTCGTACATCCAGAACTGGCCGATACGACCGCTCCTTTGTCCCGAGGGTGTCTAGATTGTGGAACAAACTACGGGAGGAACCTTTTCCCAGTTCTACTAACCTTAAGCAGTTCAAAAATCGTATTAACAAAATTTCTTTGGGATCATCATAGCAGCCGCGGTGTTCCGGCATTTAGGCTTCTGCCTGCGCGGCTGTTTCGATATATAAAAAAAAAAAAAAATTAAATCCAAAAGTTTTTTCCCTTATTCATCCTCCTCAAGACTTTTGCGTTTGTCGTGAGACTCACGACATTCTGGGCAGTTCCAATGTGTTCACTTTTAACCATCGTTTTTGTTTTCTTTATCATCAATTTCTTTCCAAAATTTTTTTGCTGGTTGACGTTACTCGACTCATCAGATGAAAATGCTGTATCCTAAAGTAATCCTATCATTCACGTATCGTAAGTTGTTAACACATTGATTTGATTTTCATTAGATTCTCAAATATTTGTCGTCGATATTCCCCATAATCGACCAAATTCATTATAGGGTGATTCAAATCGATTTCCATCTTTTCAAGTAAAATTTAAAAATGCCTTGATACCCAAAATCATAACAATGTTCTGCGGTCATTGTCCCCAATGTTACCCATGGAGTTAATTAATTGAATACCTAATAAATGGACGTTTAGTAGCCTCACACACATACGTGTTTCCAACGTATTATCCAATATTATTTGCCGCGACATGGGACCCTCAATTTGAATATATCGATCGCTGATTGAAACTATTAACACTATCGTAGGTATAAGCAAGCACATACCTAACAGTTTAACACTATCGTAGGTATAAGCAAGCACGTACGTAACAGTTTGCACACTAAGGAGAACGGATGGTTATCTTCTACGTTAAACACATGCTAAGCTATTATTATTAGTAAATTCATATATAATGGATGAGTTTTCGATGCTAAATAGCTGCTCTAGGTAGACTGTTGTCTCGAATTTGGCAAAAGACCAGAATCAGTCTTCGTGAATAGGAGTTCTTTTTAGGAGACTCGGTGGTACGATAATTTCAGACGTATATCTGCTAATCTATTTGATCGCGCAGTGCAGGCTCGTATTGTGGTACCAAAATGTTTCCTTGCTATATATGTCGGGGTACCATACAAATGATCTCGATGGTGGTTTCTCTAAAACGAAGAGACTCCTTAAGAGAGTTGTTTCATTAAAACACTTCAAATACTTACTACTTATAAAACACTAAACAAGTGGCATCGGTACGGAACAAACCGAAATCACTATAAGCGACTCATTACCCTCATACTGATATGAAAAATAGAGCATATCAAATTCTGGAAAGTAATAAAGCTTTTTCGAAATCACTGGTCTCACTTGTTTTAAAAGGTGGCTATCTAGATAACTGACTAACAACAACAAATACATCGACGATACTCAATAGGAGGTTGGGAAAAATTTCAAGCATACGTTTCTCTTTTGTTTTTAATTTAAATCGTGTAATATTCCACGTAGGGCCCTAATACTTAAATAGCTACTGGATGACATACAGTTTTTGAGAATAACTTGTTTCCATAGAGTGAAAAGTATTTTATAATTTTATTAAAGCAGAAGCTTTTCTCCAACCCTGTATGTCATTCCATAGCTATGTAACTTTTAGGGGTTGCATGAATCATTTTGTACTGCCTATCTATTTAATAGACTCACAGGTTACTAATCAGCATTATCCAAAAACCAACCGTTAGGTCATTTTGTCAAAGAATATTCATGTCCAATAAGGTAATAAAATATCTGTTCTGACGCATAAATATTTGCTTGCAAGGTGCTTTTCTAGTGTCTCACTTAAGCAAAACACTTATCAAATTAAATATATCGAGCGGTGAAACTATTAATCCTGCCATATTAGCCAGTACGTATTAACGTTTACTTATTAAAGAGAGAATGATAGTCCCATTTTGCCACAGATACATGCCTAACTGTAATATCGACAGCAAATTCAGACCCGATGAATGAGTAGTAGACAGACGCTTCAAACATATTAAACCGAATCATGATTTTGTCAAAAGTCTTATATGAATCTTATGCTGTAAAGACATTTTTAATAGAACAAATGTTAAGGGTTTCTGAAAGTAAACGGAATCTGTTGAAATCTTTATCTTTGTGCATAATGAAATCTTGAATAGAATATAGCGGTTACCGAACTTCGCATGATGTTTCTGAAACTCATAATCCTGATTCTGTGGAGTAAACATTTTCTTTTGAAGCACTGCTCCGATAAACCATTGAGATAATTGCTGGAATGATCTGATAAGTGCTATGAGGTATTAAGTCTGCGGGAGAGTATAAATTTCATCCGATTGGCTTTGTCGTCCTGGATCGTAAAAACAAAATGGAGATCAATAAAGGGAGAAACTAGGTAGTCAGTTCTTGAGTTTGATCTCAAATTTTTGTAAATTGTCTATAATTTGTACTGGTCACAAGGTATTCTAATGACTCACCATGTTTATGAGAAGTTTGAATAACATCGACCATTGTATTCCTGAGATAATCCCTATACGTATATCATTTATGCAGGTCTTTTTGATACCTTGATACTCTCCCTCAATATTTGAGTCCCTATATGAGGAATGTCAATAAAACTTGAATGTCATTAAAATGTTATTGGACAATTTCAGTCTTTGAACTTGAATAATTGAATTTCATTACAGCTAAGCGTGTTTAAATCTATACCATATTTCCAATAAACATCTTGTATACAGAGTGTTTCACAACTTATCCGACAAATTTTAACCACTTATGCACTGTTACGAATGAAGTTGATTTCTCAAAAAAAGTCTAATGAAAGTCCTACAGAGATTAAGGTATAAACCTGAGTTGTACCAAACAACTGACGAAAACAAATTCCAGGAATTTTTTGTTTTTTTCATACTGATAAGAACGTGTAAAGTAAGTTTAATCTGTATCGTGGGTGATCTGAATGAAGAATGATCGATTTCCGTGAAGTAAAATAAAAAAAGTATTTTGCGAGCTTATGTTTTTAGTTATTTATTAATAAAAATGGCACATATGTACACTAATGAGGAGATGGTGGACATTGTTTCATCGCACGGAGAAGCAGGGCAAAGTTCGCGAACGGCTTCTCGTTTGTATGCCGATTTCCGAATAGGCACATACCACATCACGCCCAAACTTGCATTGCAGTTAATGGACACAATTTTGAACAGCTTTTACAAGTAAGTGAACTCTTAAACTGTATTTTTTATTATCTCGATTTCTGTAGGACTTTTATTACATTTTTTTTTTGAGTAATCAGCTTCTTTCGTAGCAGTGCATAATGTGGTTAAAATTTGGCGGATAAGTTGTGAAACACCCTGTATATTCAAAGTCTTCTACATACTTTGGAATTAGACTTAAATAAAACGTGCCAAACTTTACATTCCCCCTTTTAAGTAAATTATTATGCACGCATGCATCTTGTCATTACCTCTTTATCAAACTTAAGGTAAGGTGAAATTATATAACTGGGCTCATTAATATTCTTAGGCAGTGTAACCCTCTGTGTGGCCGTGAATAATATATGTATAAAAACGACTAATGTGGCTTATGGTGCCATCAGTTTACGTTCTGCAGATCTTCTGTTATCGTACCATTAACAAACAAAAACTACAACCATGTTCAAACTTGTAAGTATTATTTTGTTATTGTCGTTGTATTTATTTTCGACACGCGGCGTAGATTAATAAATAAAAAAATAAGTCAAGTAAATTAACCCGTTAGTTCCTACGCATTTTTAATTGTACATTCAACAGGTTCTGACAACGTTTTTTGTCACTGTCGAATCAAATAGGCTTTCGACCTAGGGGTACACTTTGTACTCACAATTATATAAAAATATAAAATTAAAAATACAAAAAACAGATGGTATCATAAAAACAATTACCCAATCTAGTGAAAAATTGTTCATTGTTTGGCCAATTTAATTTTGATATTATAACATTTCTACAATACCGAAAGACATATTTATGCAAAAATATTGTTTATAATAATAATAATAATAATGGTTTATTGGTGCTATTTCACAGAAAGTGCTTACACAAGTCAATATAATAGAAGTGCTCAGTTACAAGAAAAAAATAACTGACAAACAATACATATAATAACAAACAGTACAGATTACACACACATAAATATGGTTAAGAGGATGATAATAAAAGTATAAAAGATAAAATTATTACAAACTACGTTAAAATCAATAAATAAATGGCATAGGAGATAGAACTGAAATAAATATTTTATACATGGTTCGAATAAGTAGCAAAGAAAAAACGAAATGTAGCTTGAAATATAACTATTGAGTATCGGTGGAGAAGTTGTGGTTGAGGAACTCGTCAATGGTGGAAAAAGCAGCCGACAAGAGCAATTTTTTCACAGCATTACTGAATTCATTGTATGCTAGTGATCTTAGTTCCTTAGGTAAAATATTATAAAATTTTATGCCATGGTAGTTAACTCCATTCCTTGTTATAGCAAGTCTATGTTGTTTTGGGTACAAGTGGTCTCGGTGCCGGGTATTATATGAATGAGTTTCATGGTGGCTTGTATAAAGGTCAGGATTTGACTTGACATGCAAGAGGCAGCTCAATATATATGCGCCAGGCAAAGTCATGATCTTTAGTTTGATAAACTCAGATCTGCAGGGATCTCTATATCTTAAATTTGCTATATATCGGATACATCTTCTCTGTAGGGCAAATACTCTGTACATGTGGGGAGAGTGGCCCCACGCCAGAAGGGCGTATGTCATTTTGCTATGGAAGTACCCATGGCAACTGGTCAACAGGACGTTTAGTGAAACTGACTGTTTTGAATTGCGAATTAAGTAAATTATGCTTGTTAGAGATTTGGTAACATGACTGATATGTTCATACCAGTTCAAGGAGCATTCGATATAGACACCAAGAAACTTCACAACCTTTGCATGGTCACCATTCTGATTATTATTTCGAAGTGTGATTGTCAAGGATTGAGATTTGTTTGAATTTAATGTTAATTTGTTAGCTATAAACTAATTCTGAATGCTAGATATACTGGACGTCGTTTCGCTGTTGATGTTTGTAAACGAATCGTGGGCTGAGATCAGAGTGGTGTCATCAGCATAAAGAATGAGCTTACTGTTCATACTATTAAGAAGACAATTTGGTAGGTCGTTTATATACACTATCGGTCACTATAAAATAAAAACTCAAACTACTTAGTCTCGTATTATGATCGCAAGGATTTTCAACTATTTTTACTTCCCACGCCAAACTGGTGAGGAAGAATGGTAATCGCGAAAAATTTCTAAAATGAGATAGTGTTTTTGAATGTTATGTGACATGTACACCACGATAAAATATGTCGGTCTGTCTGACGGTCTATAACTTGGAAAGTACTGCTCGGATTAGGATGAAATTTTGTCACAAGGTTACTACTATGCCATGAACAAAAAAGCTTTATAGTTTTTGAAAATCGATCCGCTTGCGTCAGAAAAAATCTAAAAACGAAAAAAAAATCACTCAAACTCCACTTTTTGCGTTTCACAGGATCCTGGTCATTTTGGAAAAAAACGTTTAGGGATAAAACATTTGGGACTTGGTGGTTGTAGGGAGGTGGATAGGCTATATTTCATTTTTTTGATGTTAGTATATTTGTACGCTCCCAACCTTGGTAATTCTACGTACGTATTAGACATATTTCACACATCATAGATTTACCCATGTATTTGCCCTTGAAGATTTAGAAAATATTCTCAGCAGACAAATCGCACACCCATGGGCTGCGTCTGCTTCTCCTCCTGACGGCATGCCAGTCTTCGTAAGTGTTTTGGCATTACTGCCGCGTATGACTGGTGACTTGGTGACCGAGTTAGGTAACGGGTAGATGCGACGTTGCCAGATAGACTGCCGGTAGGGACTGGGACTGGGAAAACAGTTCTAACGAATAAGTTTACGGATCTCTTTGACTGAATTTTTTCCCAGAGGGTCTAGCTTGTGCTGAAGATAATCCTTCATGAACTGGTGATGGCGTTGAGTAGGGAGTGTAGAGTCAACCTACTTGAAACCCTTTTGTGGTGTCATCTATCTGTCTGGAGTCCTCCTCTGAACAGCAGCATTGTGTACTAAGAATTGTTGCAAGTATATTTTGATTGTAACCATTGAAGATTCTTTGGTCCTTAGACATTACTAGCAGATTCCATAATTCTTAAAAGGCCCAACATACCAAAAACAATAGCCCAGGAAAGAAGCAAAAATAAAATATGAAGTGCAACACAACCCACTCTCGGTTCAAAACCTTATTTTATTAAAGTCGCGATCTTTTGTAGAATGATTTAATTGCGAGAATATAGAATTATCACTTTGTACGAAGCGGGTTTCGAATTAGGTTCTTAATACGTGTTTTGAATATCCAATCTTTAACGAATGATGGTTTTCCATTCTAGGTGTTCGTCGCCGCTCTGTTTGCTTTGGCCGCTGCTGCCCCTGAACCACTACCCAAAGCGAATGCTGAGCCCGAAGCTAAGCCTGTGGCGAAGCCTCAATTCCTCGCTGCTGCCTACACTGCCCCTGTTGTGGCTGCCCCACTCGCATACACCGCCGACTACGTTGCTCCAGTTGCCTACTCTGCTTATTACCCATCTGTTTACACCGCTGGATATACTGCATATTCACCCTACACTGCTGCTGTTGTGGTTTAAATTGTTGAATAAATATCTTATTTATTGACTGCAAAATATGTTTTTCTGTGACTGCCTTTACAAATATTGCTCTTGAAAATACAATTATTGAAATAAGTATAATAATGGGATATCAGAGCTATTAAATAATCTCGGTGATATTCGTGGAATATCTTCCGAAATTACCACGGATCAAAATATGTATATGTACTCGTATATCTAAAACTTACCTCATAATAACCGATTATTACTGTTAACTCTTTAACTGGATCCAAAACGCAGAATCAGCCTGTCTGACATTATTTTTGAAGAACATTGAATCGTGCATAACCGGAATTCCAATATGCGAGGATTGGTAAGAAATATGGTTAAATTATAGAGACAGTATTTGGTGGTTTCTCCCTCGTTTCATTCAGAAATATTGGATCCTAACAAAGAAATGAACGTTTACCCTGTATTGAAGAGAAGTATATAACCAAAACATTTTATGGTGTTTCATTAAATTGACGTTGTCGTTGTAACTGAAAAATTATTTTCTTCCATTTACGGTTTCTCGGTATCCTGTTAGTTTGCTATATCAAAATTAACCCTATCAATAACCTGCTATTAGCGTTGATTATGTGTAGTGGTCCCACCGTGCATAGATGCAATTTTTAAAATATTCACAATTATTATATATGTATAATAATACATGTATAATAATACATATATAATAATTGTTCAATAGAACCTCGTATCAAAAATGCATATTTTCGAAAAGGTTGTCCTGTTGTTTGTCTTATGTTTGGATCAACCTTGAAAAATGAGCTTAACATAAAATACATATGAGATCTGATGATTAATTGCTCAGCTGTCAGGAATGTTCTAAGAAATGCCATTCTTGTTTATTACTTCTTCATGCGTGTCATAGTACCTAGTATCTAAACCTCATCAAAATCTTACTGATATTTTCGAATGTATATGTAGGACAATGCTTAGCGGTCTGATTACCTAAGATTTCTGAGGTCAGAAACTTGAGTGTTACTGTCACTAAAATATACAATCTTTTCTACCCTCAGTCCAAGTGTTTATCTTCCCCACATTGTTCCCGAAAATAAATTGTAGCCTCGGAAGCGATGAACGCCAAGTTTGGGGGTAATTATAACGTCTAATCAAGATCTGGGCAGCTATTTGTAAAAACTGCAGAGCATTTTTGTATTTGCTATGGTATTATTCTATAATATTTTGTAATCGCAAAGTTTTAATAGAAAGCTATTTGCACTATGAAACAACTAAGTTTAACACGGCATTGTAATGCACTCTAGTAATATATGGTCCCACAAAAACCTGAATGCCCTAAAATTTTTGTGGCTCAAACAATGCAGTAAGTGTTGATCCGATCTATGTAAATTTCTACATGAGTTATCAAAAATTCAAACAAGCTAAAGCGGTGTGTGTACCTGAAAAACAAAAAAAAAACACATTGCATGTTTGGCATAATTGAATAAAGCCCGCTGCATGTAGACTGATACGTGAGCATGAAAATAATTATAAGTGGACTTCGACTGTTGGCTCAGCTCCAAAATCGTCGGTTGCAGAAGTCCTACTCATTCACTTTTCATACGTAGGCAGACAAAACATTTTAAGATTCGTTGTCGTATCTTTGTTAAATATCCCTTGATTGATATTCATTATACAGGTTGAGGGCGACAAATTTAATAAGGTATACGTACATACATCTTTGTAAGTATGTAGGTCTAGACGTAATCCTGTATTTTTTCTACTGATGCTGGTTCCTCTTAAGGAAATTAGGCATGCAACAATTTCCTTGACTGAATATAAAGCATTGGGTGGATACCTTGATTCACGAAAAATCAAAGATTGCTAATTTAAAGATGAAAGAAAGTAGTATTGTTTTAAGGGATGGACATGCATTTTAGTTTTATTTTCACATGCTTTTCTTCGGAAATTTGGAGTGGATGGTCACAAAGAGTATTGATCATTTTGCCACCGAATGTTTTTAGTTTTATGTTTTTTCGGAACCTGTCAGAAAATAAACATTCATGTATATGTCTCCATATCATAAAGCTACAAAAACAGGCTTTAAATGTTTGAGTCCACCATCTACGAGTAGTAAAAGTGCTTTAGGGTCCGTAGCTGACATGGCATGTTATAGACTATAATCCCACACTTGAAGCCGCAACAAATGCTTTATCACCATTAAAATATTATAAACGAAGGTTGGTACCTTTAAGTCCCAGAGCATCCCAATTCACAAAGTCGAAACAAGGGAATCAACTCCAAATTTTGGGATGAGTAAATAGCCTACAAATCAGGCGCTTTCACAATATTTTTGGTCACTCCCGTTACGAAAGCTACAGCTGCATGTCATAACGAAGTACCAGTTCACCCAAAAATTTGCAATGCTCTAAACTTCTTGTTTTGTTTCGATACTGTTCCTACCGATTTACTCTACAGCCACCCCTCAAAAGTCTAAATCTAAAAAATATTCAGGTGGTCTGAAAATATAAGCTTGGGGTTTTCCGGATCTCTGATTAGGAACCTCTTCTCAGAACTACTATATTTACAAAATGATGTAATCCGTCTACTGGAACCAGTGCCAAATTTAATGAAACTGACTTTCCAAAAGTGTTATCATTAGCCCACTATGATCCGGGGTGTACAAACTTGTAGCAATAATTTGTTGGAGTTAGTCCATGCCTGACGATCCAAATTTTTCCATGTAGGGCTCCGACTAGTTAAGTTGTCAATATTCCAACCATCAGTATTCACAGATTCATCATTCAGTGAAAGCATATTTCTATGTAATCTTACATATCAATAATTCTGAAGCCTAACAACACGTTCAATAAATATCACATTCCATGAAAACTACTGATGATAACAGTAAATGCTGATCACGTTTCATTGGCATTAGTTGTTTTTAAACACTCCAACTACCATGAAGGCCTAATGCCTAAACACCCATGGGGTACTGTGGTGCTATACGGGAAATACAGGGGAAAGGGGGGACGCCACACGGACTCTGGCGAGGGAACACGTGTGCATCCAACATGCACACATTTTGGCCCCGTCTACGGACAATCACAACATCCATAGCCAAGAGAAAAATCTCTTTTGGGACGGGATTCGAACACGCGCAGCGCACGGCGACTGATCAGGAGACCTAAGAGTCTACTACTGCGGCCACCGCTGCTGCCTTTAGTAAATATATGAAACTTTTCATTTGGTCGAAGCATTAAGCGTTGACAGACATCTTGAAGGTTACAAAGAGATTCCCTTTATAATTGACGAAAAGTGCTTTAGTACGATATTCCTATAAGATAATTATCCACAAACCGTGTTCTATTCGAAGAATGTTTAGTTGGTTAAGAACGTGGATGATTTACTGTTGCAATGGTTTGAGAACATGCTAATTACTATTCGTTTAAGATCTCTAAAAACCACACATATCGGGGGCAAATTGCCCAATTACAAAGAAACTTGTACTATCATTTCCTTAACAAATAATTATTCTTTTAGAAAATGCCTCCAAGTAAGATAAGCGATTTCGTTGACAATTACAGGCCCAAGTGTATTTATTTTCTGTTTCCTACATTGTTGTATTAGGCTCAGAGACGTCCAACGTTTGGACTGCTTTTTGTTTACCGAATGGCTGGAAACGGTTATTTCTTATTCACAGGCTTCGTAACTATTTTCTGTAAGTAAATAACGTATGTCCTAAAAGTTTTGGCACAAACTATTTATCGGATTTTTTTTATTAACATTTATTTAAGCATTAACTAGTTATCATAAATTAAATCTCAATACTTATAAAACCATACTATCGAATTATGTGGAGCGGCTCATTCTGCTCCACCAGACGCAACTTTCTTCGAATGTCTCTCATGAGGTCCTGGGCGGCATTCAGATCAATCTCTCTCAGTTTTTCGTAAATTCGCTTAATTGTACATCTTGGGCTTCCCAGCCTCCATGATAAGCTTTCCTTGATAGTAAAGCCCAAAAATCCTCTATTCTATCATCTAAAATAATGATTTTTCCATTGGCAAGATGTACCCGCCTCTTGGTACATATTTAAGAACATTCCTCTTCATTTAAAATGATATCGTACTCTTAGAAGATATGTATTGACGAGTCAGTCTCCTAGTTGACACTCCAACCTGATTTTTTGCTCCACTCAATAATCCAGTTCCATCTTTTTGGAGATTCAGACAAAGTATACCCTGCTCGCACTCTGCTATTGTTCGATAAATGGTTCTGCGTGAAATGTTTTCATTCCGGAATATTCGACAGATCTCAGCTGTGGGTAGGTACTCGCCCAACCATCTTGTGGATACTTTTTCTTATTTCTAATTTATACCGCATCTTAAAGCGAAAACTTCAAAATAAATAAATGTCAACTGGCCGTGAAGTAAGTAAACAAACTTTTGTTTCCAAAGGCAACTTATTATTTTGTGTTTGTTGAAATTAAATCCAATGAATTTTGTGCCAAAACCTTTAGGACATACGTTATAGTTGAATGTCACAAAAGCATTGTTTCAACACTTTAATTAAGCAGATACCACAAATTAAAAGTAAGAAAACTTATATCAGATTGCAATGCCAAATGGCCGTATGTACAGCATTAAAGTAATTGTGTGGTGTCTGCATGCTTACGTCTAACTTGTCTTTGAGGTCGAATCTGATCGACCAACGTACTAAAACAAAAAAGTGGCTACTGGTACTAAGATACAAAAATTGTATGTGCCCAGTTGTGAAGCTACATCAAGCAAAAAACCTTACCAGTGAGTAGAGAAAATAACATTGATTTACTAGATGTCAGTAAAAAAATATGTCACAAATGGTCCCAAACACTACAAAGAATGAGCATTCCAGATAAACAATTACATCAGTTATTTATTTTGGCATTTCACGGGGTCTATCTATCTATCACTTTATTTAGTCCTGAGACAAAAAACATAAAAATAGCATCAACGAAGACGGCAAAACATTTTGCTTTAATCAAAACGAAACGGCTGAGGAATCATAATCCAACCTTCGTGAAATACAGTTAAATAAGTTAAGCCGGAAAAGAAGATTATCCAAGATGTAATCTTTTAAAGGTTTGTAGCGACATTAACATCGTTGGGTTACATCCGAAACACTAGTGAAGTATTTGGACAATATACTTGGTTTCACCGGTCAGAATCAGGTCAGAGGGCAACCACA
Organism: Acanthoscelides obtectus; assembly: GCA_963669975.1. NCBI lineage: Eukaryota > Metazoa > Arthropoda > Insecta > Coleoptera > Chrysomelidae > Acanthoscelides > Acanthoscelides obtectus. Next base: position 50,615,270 of record CAVLJG010000007.1, on the reverse strand, counting down.
GCATAAGTTTCAAAAGTGCTATGTTTTCATTTTTCTTTCCATGTTGTAACTTAAAAACGTAAAAAGTGTGAAGTGGGTATTTCGGTGATTAAAATAGGCGTATCTTGTGTTTGTCATCTAGACACCCAAAGATGTATTTATGAATAGTTTTACTTTGGATGAACGCATCAAATTCATACAAACGTATTAAGTATTAATTCCCACGCCTATTGGTGAGGAAGTATCATATCGCGACAATATTCGAAAATGATATATCATGTTTTTTCGATGTTATATGATATGCACAAAAAAACATGTCACTCATTTCCGTCTGACTATCTCACCGCTAACCCTATAACGGCCTATAACTTGGGAAGTACCGATCGGATTTTGATGAAACGTTTACACAATATTACTACTATGCCAAGGACAAAAAAGCTTTGTGGTCTTTGAAAACCACTCCAGTGTCAACGAAGAAGAATGCCAAAAACGAAAAAACAAATAAATAAAAACCGCTTACCTTTTTGATCTTTCAGAGGATCCCGACCATTTTTGAAAACATTTTTACAGGTTAAACATTTTGGGATGTTCAGGGGGACAGTAAGGGTATATCTCAATTTTTTTATGTTTTATATTTATACTCGCCCTATCTTAGTAATCCTACGCACTTATTAGACATATCTCGTACATCGTGGATTTTCCTGTAAGAACCTTAAAACTATGCTCACCAAATGGACCGCGTACCACCGACCATGTCTGCGTCTGTTCTTAGCGGCGTGACAGTAGTAGTAATTGTTCTAGTCTGCCTGTCGCGCCATAGCATAGTGTAGATATTGTGCGCGTCTTTTTTCTATAGTGTTTCGTATGCTATGGCCTCGGTATCACCCACGTCTGACTGGGTCAGGTATCGGGAGAGGCGATGTTCCCAGATAGACTACCGGTAAGGCAGGGAAAAGTGTCTATAGACTAATTATACGGACCTGTTTGATTGACTTGTTTCTCAGAGTGTCAAGTTTGTGCTGAAGATCGTTCACAAACCAATAAAGGCGTCACGTGGGAGCTGCAGAGACAACCTACTTGACGCCATTTTCTTCCTAAAAGTCGGAGAAACGGTAAATGTTCACGGCGAGCATAAGACCAAAAATGGACTTTTCATGACCTCATTCGGATAATGTGCACCTTAACAAAAACGTTATCTCAGCAAGATATGGCCACGTGTCATACGGCGAGGGATGTTTTGGAATTGCCACAAGACACGTATTCCTAATGTTCTCGTCATTTTTAAAATAATAATGTTTATCGACTTACGAGATTATGCAACCTAACCCCTCTTGAGATTTTTTATGTGGATTTACAAGTATAATGTCTATTCAAGCAATCCGCAGATTATTAATGACCCGAAGAAAAAAATCCTAAAGCTATTATGGAACTGAGGAGCAATTGCTTATGAAAAATTTAGTTGAAAGAACAGCCGAGCGAGATGCTTCCATATTCTGCTAGAATAAACTTGAGGTTTGTTCAAAGCTTTTGGTTTTATTTAAGAACAAAATCCCACCAATACCTTGCGACACCCTCGAGTTATGCCAAAACAAGGTGACATGAAACTGTACCTAGTATTATGATATCGCAAAATGAAAGTGGTTGTCTCAGTGATAGTTAATAGTAATAATCATTACAAAATTTAGCAAATGGCGGCGATTACATTTAACCCCGAACAGCAGCTGTATGTATTATAGTTCCTACTTTTTCGATACGCGATGATAACGCCACCTTGCGGATGCACGTCAGAAATACAAATATACGTGTTTGATACGTGCAATTTAGAAATAAAAAGATACTGTTCAAAATGACAGATATTCAGTCGATTTGAGGTTAAGAAAATCTAACAAATGATAACAACGAAATAATTTGCGACTTTTCCAGGCCTCAGCTAACCAAACATGGTTCCATCATGGAGACCACGCTTTTATTCCACCATGTCTGATGATGTGTTCCTATTTGTCCACCGCGTGCGCGATTCACTATCCACTTCGCTCCTGGTGAATAGGGCGAAAAGGTTTGCGATAATATTGTCCATGTCAGCTTCCATATAAAATATGACGGAATATCTCTTTGTTCTGCGTTACAAGTGAAAAAAGACAATTTATTAATCGTTTTTTTATCTATCCGGGGATATTTGTTTCGCAACAGATATTTATGTTTTTCCCTTCTTGTGATGACTGATATAATAAATCACCAGTATGTAACTTCTAAAGTATAATGGATGGTGTTTTTCATGTGGAACAGTGGTTAAACACTGTGGTGTAAAGTAAACGCTACCTCATGAATCAAAATATTGAATCCTGTGTGAAGTGAAGGTTGAAGGTAATGCTTATTTTTCATGAGCTAATATCATGATATGGGTATACACAAAAATAGAGCCATATAGATTGATTTAGTGATCACAACGCAATGTTGAATATTTTAGATATCCGAAATTTATTAACACTACGGTGATAGCAGTGATAAGTATCAAAAAACAATATTTGGAGATGCTTCGGAATTTTTAGCGTTTTGCCCATACCTTCGACATATTTGGACCGAAACTTTTATAAGATAGTTCGTGAAAACATGAAGTGTCGAATTAGTTGGCATAACATGAAGGGCGAATTTTTATTGTGGGTTTAACAAAGACCCTGTATAAATGACGAGCAAGATTCAAAAAACATTTAAATGTCAAGGGACTATAAGATATGGAATATTCTAATGAAAAATTTTCCCTCCATCTGCAAATGCGATTCATACCCTGCAGTATGCATAACAACCTTTAAAGAATATAATTCATGTTTGTGATGCCACTGAGTTATGAATTGCCATACAGAAAGCATATTTTCCAAGTAGGGAGATGACTCTGAAGGTAGCAAAGCTATCGACCGACTAGACACTAAAAACTCAACTTTCAAAGTTGGTTACAACGAAAAAAGATAAATAATCATATCAGGTTAATAATAACGAGTACAGTCAATAGTTTGTACAAATATTAGGGAACCAATCGAATTGTGTCATTTTCCTCAGTTTCAAAGTATTTAATATTTTCGGCAAAATGCTATCAAATGCCTTGCGTTAGTACCATTTACCTGGCTAAGATATGACTTTTTATCTCATCTACTTGATAATTACAAACTAGAATATATACTACATAACAACAGTGTTCTTAGTAATAACATTATCTCAAATAAAAATAATGTTTAGCTCACAAATTGAAAGTCATATCTTCTATGCTACTGCGTGGGATGCAACATAAAATTTATGCATTTCACCATTGCATCGATTGTAAAAAATAATTCTGAACAATGGTAAAATAAATTATAGTGAGAAAACTGAATAAAAGTATATTTACCAGATGTCACAGCCTTTTAGATCCAACATACTACAATGCTGTAGACCTTCAGACATAATAAACCTCCAAAGCTTCAGTTTATTGAGAAGAAAATTAAAAATATCGGTGAAAACGTTAGCTATAGGAAAGATGAAAGCATGCATTCGCCTAGTCAAAAATCACATCTTTAAACAGATATTAATTGTCTGCTGTTTAGATTTATATTGAAAAAATGCATAAACTTGTGTTACTTTTGAGTTATTTCCTATTACGTTTGTAGTGTATATCACAAGAGTAGATACTTATTTTGCCTTGTTCAAGGCGTTGTCTTTTGTGTATATACATTTTTTATTCTTCAAATCTTATGTATTTTTATACATAATAATGAATTAATATTTGAATTTCAAAGTTATGAGAAGATAAGCTTTTAGATAACTCTTTGAACTGTTTTAAATGCAGTTCTTTATCTTTCCTGGCAACATCTTATAAGTAATTTTAAGAATCACCCTCAAACACGGCACGTGTTGATTTTAATCAAGGCAACATCGTAAAGTGAAGTAGAGCGGAACCTCCTCACCTGATAAAAGCCTCCTGCACTTTCTTGCAAATTGTAATTCCGTAAGTGAGTGAGAAACGTTTCTTGAACTATTGTCCTCCACGAGTATTGTTAGAAAATGGACAGCAGTCAGTTTATCAGCAAAAAATAAAAAACTGCATTTTTTTGCACTGTAACATGAAATGTAAAGTATCTCTGGGTCAGCGAATACAACTTGTAATAATAAGAAAAATCTTCTTTTTATTGCACCGTGATCTTTCAGGTCAAGAAATAGGGAGATTTTGTTTGAGGAAATCATACAATTTTGTCAATCGTTATTTTTTTTTCTGTGGTATCGTTAGATACGCTTCTGATCGAAAATCTCGGAAACCTATGTAAAAAACTAATGGACACAACTTTGAGGTGAATTAAATTCTCTATCATTTTGCTTCTACATACTCCACACGCTAAGTACGTTGTCCACGTTATCCGCTTATAACGTTATTCCACATGGAGACTTTTTTACTACCACGTGCAAGTATGGAAAATGTAACAAATATTTTTTGATAATGTGTTATGTTTTTATCCTTGGCTATGGTTGTTGTACTTGTTGGTAGGTGATAGACGGTCTCAAACTTACGAATGTGCAGCGAATCTTTTAGGCGGAGCCAGAATGTGTGTATGTAAGATGCACACGTGGTCTCTCTCTAGAGTTCATGAGACGTCCCCCCTTTCCCCTGTAACCTGTATACAGCAGTTAAGCTCTTCATTGCTTGTCGCTTTTTAAGCTGAAATGCCTACCCTAGGCGGCACTGGGTTTTGCTGGTTTCAAGGGGTGCCAATTGTAATGAAGGCTTCGCAAACTATCAACTGGGTACAGGACCCTACAGACTGTTGCCGCATCACGCTGTAAGCTAGCGAAGAAAAGAAAGGACATAAAAATGGAATATATTGTCATTATAACTTGTACTTTGAAGAAACCCACCGAGGTGGCCCAAGTGCCAGTAAAAAAGTAATCCACACATGGGTGGTTCTATTTTACTAGACAACCCCGGAGTCATAAGGCTGTATTTATCAAGGCACCTGAACAAATTTCATATGCCCAGACTACGAGCAGTGGGCAGAGCAGAGAATTCACTGCACAAGTTGAAATGAAACTACAAAAGCTACTTTTAAAGAAAACCCTCCTAACTACCTTACCCTTCTAAGTCAGATTCATTAGGAGAGTAATTTACATCTTTATCTCAATTTTATGGCTTTCGGCGAGCTATCGAACTCTACCCTTCCATCAATTAGCCAAAAGTTCAATTTATTTCTCTCCGATAATACCCAATAAATGTCAAGTGTGTCTCTGTTCTAGGGATCCTCACCTACGAAGCGGGTAATAAAACAGTTTTTCTGTATGTACTTTATCAAATGTTTTTTCGTACCTATGAGTCGTACCGTGTATTAGTCATTCAAATAAATGAATGTTTTTGAATGGCAAAACTATGGTAAATCGTATAGAACAATGAGGCCTGATAATTGATAGGTAGAGGACTGCTGATGCGTTTAAGAAGTCTTCTAGCTTAACCTGACTCAACCAAACTCTACCTAAACAAACAAGGGTGTACTTCTGGACCAATCGGAAGTCCATCATTTTCAAAACATGTTGGCTGAATTGCCTAACGTCAAATTTTCGAGTATTTGATATCTGTAGTTCTACTAAGTGTCTAATAATGTAGTGCTTGTATACGAATGAGAGGGGCAAGATTGGTAAGGATACTGGTGGTATGAAATCCCATATACAGCCGGTTAGTATGAAGTGAGAAATGTTGGGAAAGAGATTAATTAGTTCTCTTATCCTGTACGTTATACAGGGTGCCCCGAAAAAAATGCGCAATATTCTCCCAGCGGTTTCTAGAGCTTAGAATAGGAAGAAAATTTTATATAAACATAGGTCGACAAACGTCCCCTAAGAGCGCTACGGTCTTTTAAAGGGGCTCCCCTGAAGATGGTTTTTCCTTAATATTTCCGAAAGGTGTTGAGATAAAGACATAATATTTGGTATTCTAGCCTAGTTTTTATGCTGGATTTAAAAATATTAACAATTTTAGACAGTTTTGTTTGGAAGCGTATGTAACAGGGACGGACACAGGTTCTTTTAACCCCAAAATTTTTCTGTGATTCTATTTTTGAAATTCAATTTTAGAATTTGAAAATTTAGGGTTTTCTACATAAAAAAGGTACTCTTATTGAATATCGATAAATTGTGCCATTTTTGAATAAAATCAAACTAAAAAATTTGTTACAGGATAGGAAATGTACTGCAAATTTAAATATATTGTTTAATAATTAGCCATGACAACGAAAAAACTAATTTAATAGTTGGTGAATATTACATAAATACACATTTCTATTGCAACAGCTAACATTTAGGCAAAAACAAAAGAAATAATTTTTTTCTACGAACGAAATTGAAATTTGTTTAAAAAAGAAGACATACAGTTGGATATACGGGTACTTATTTTACGGACACGCTCGTACTTAAAACTAGCTTTACAATAAGTGTGCAAATGAATTCCCATTTTGTTGGATACAGAGTCTCGCTCGACGAACTAATGATTGCGTCGCCCGAAATGTGGAAAACCTTTTTCTTCTTATTGCATTTGCAGCCTGATGGATTCTTTAGAGTGAATCGTCTTGAGAATTTACTTCAGTCGAGTAAACTAGGTCTTTTAATGACCTCAAAAATAGAAATCCAATGGATTTAGGTCATGTGAACGTGGCGTCCACGCTATAGGACCTCCTCGGCCTAAACACCTATCTAGAAAATTGACATTCAACCAATTTCGAACATTGCGTTCAAATGTGCAGGAGTGCCATCACGTTGAAAAAACATATTTTCTTGAAACTGCTGGCGCACATCCAATGGTATTATATCCATGAGCTCATTCTGAAGAAAATTCAGATACACCTCTGATTTAAGACGATTGGGAAGTACAATAGGCCCAATTACTTGATCCCCAATTACTCCTGCCCATAAGTTCAATGAAAATCTATGTTGGAAATTTGTACGGCGAACAACTTTTGGATTTTCATCTGACCAGTGATGCATGTTATGGATAATTAAAAGCACCGTTCCTAGTAAATATTGACTCATCCGACCATAATATTCTAGGAATAGTGTTTTCATTTGCTAATATCCACTGGCAAAACTCGATTCGTGGTAAAAAATCTGCCTCCGTTACATGCTGCACCCGTTTAAAATGATAAGGATGTAATCCTTGCATTCTTGTCATTATTCCTATCTAAAATTATTATTTTTGGGATAACTATCAAATAGGTATTCATAAATTTTTCTTACTATTGATCGAGATATGTATATCAATAATTTCTGAAACATTTCGTATGCCTATTTGCGGATTATTTTCAAACATATTTAAAGCAATATCCATACGATTATTTCCCAGTGGCCTTCCTGAGCCCTGGATGCGCTGAAAACTTCCATGGTTTGACAAGTTTCGGTGAATATCAGTAAAAATTCGACGTCCAGGTACTATGCGATTGGGAAATCTTCTTTGATATTCTCTTACGGCTGCCAATGAACTGCCATTGCAAAACCCGTATACAAAATGCATGTCAGTCAGTTCTCTGTCTGTGAATATTGGCATTTTAAATCGATTTAATAAAAATTTTGATTGTAATCTAGTAATTTTACACTGCTAACAATGTCAGCTTAACGCCAAAATAAGTCATAACAAATCAAAACAACTTTTGTTTGCAGTCATGGCTAACTATGTATAATCAACAATTCATTTAAATTAGCAGTACATTTCCTATCATGTGACAAATTTTTTAGTTTGATTTTATTCAAAAATGGTACAATTTATCGATATTCAATAAGAATACCTTTCTTACGTAGAAAACCCTAGATTTTCAAATTCTAAAATTGAATTTCAAAAATAGAATCACACAAAATTTTTGGAGCTAAAATAACCAGAGTCCATCCCTGTTATATATGCTTCCAAACAAAACTGTCTATAATTGTTAATATTTTTAAATCCAGCATAAAAAACTAGGCTAGAATACCAAATTTTATGTCTTTATCTCAACACGTTTCGGAAATAAGTATTAAGGAAAAACCATCTTCAAGGGAGCGCCTTTAAAAGACCGTAGCGCCCTTAGGTGACGTTTGTCGACCTATGTTTATATAAACTTTTCTTCCTATTTTAAGCTCTAGAAACCGCTGGTAGAATATTGCACACTTTTTTCGGTATAGTAATCGAGTGCCATTCGCCTCAGTACAGCTGGTTGACACAAGCTATGAAATAGCGGAGAGCTATTTATATATACGAGTATCTGTAGAACCATCATCGTCTTTTTGGGTCTGAAAGAACCAAGAAAGAACCGATCGATTGATGTATTTCGCACATCGCTACTAACGAATTTGGCCCAATGCGAGGAGCGAGCGTGATTGACATTGCCGTTAACAATGGCTTTAGCTAATTGGCGATTTTTTCAGTAACGAGTAGAGGGTTTGAGAAGAAAGGCAGCGCAAAGTAAAAGCAAAAACATTTAGCTTCGATCTATTGAAGCACGTGGCAGAACTCGTGATTGTTCGCATTTTTTTCTGACAGCGGGCATTACAGCGCCGTATATTGTATGGTTATTATCCCGGTTCTGAACGCGTTTTAGATTTAAAGGTTGTAAGCCATTAATCTCTTTTTATTTAAAAATTACATAATAGTCCATAAACTCATCGCATCCATTGAGTTCACTTCGCTCCTGTAGTAACGCCATTTCTCCATCATTGAACGTGTATACGTAGGCAAAGAATCGATTTAGTGACCGAGCCAAGTACGTCGTTCTGGTAAAGGCGATCATTCTCATCCTGGACACCATAGATCAATTGACTGTGGCCAAATCTCTGAGCTACTACAGCACTGGACGAGTAGTACTCTTGATGCCACTGTCTATTAACTTCAAACACCCACTGAAATAAGCGCCACAGCGTCCTCGTTCCACGAATGCATTCATTGTGCTATTGCAGTTTTTGTATCCATAAAAGAAAATATCATTTGAAGCTTTAGAAAGACTTTCTTAAAATGGCGTGAACTAGGTTGACTCTGCACTTTTCACTCAAAGCCGTCCTCAGTTAATAAAGGATTATGTTCAGCAGAAGTTAGACCGTCTGAGAAAAAAGTAGGTTATGAACATGTATAACAGAGAAATTAAGTCAGTCAAACAGATCCATACAATGAGTCCATAGGCAATCCCTTTCTGCCGTACCGGTAGTCCATCTGGCAACCTAGCCTCTCCTAGATACCTCACCCGATTATTTATGGAAAAATGTACAGGGAAATCTATGTGTAAAATATGTCTAATAGCTGCATGGAATTATCGAGATTGGAAGCACACAACATCAAAACATTGAGATATATCCTTCTCTACCCCCTTCAACTCTCAACCTTTAATTTTTTATCCTTACTTTTATTTCAAAAATGATCCCCTGTAATGTTAAAAAACGAAATCGGGTTACCACTGTGGCCGCTAGATGCCGCCGGCTCTAGTGGTATTGGGCAAACTGTTAATATAGGTTTCATCCGTCCATCTACAGATGACCAACCATGAACAGCTTGGTCTAGGCTTAGTCTCAGGTAGGATAACGAACTGAGCAACTATCCTCTATCCAGGATATACAGCTTATCGAGATAAGACAGAACAAAGTGCGATCTACCCCAGAACCGGCCACTTTCTCCTGTTTTATTTCAATAGACCGTATAACCTGGATAGAGGATAGTTGTTCAGCTTCCATTCCTTGTCCTACCTAAAGCCATGCCTGGATCATGCTGATGAGTTGCCAAAACGCACCAAACGGTTATCCATCGTTGACCGTATGTGGTCGCAAGGACCCTTTATATGCATACCTATAAAAATCTCCCGGACTGAACGGATACAATAGAAAGATCATTTATATTATAGTGTTTTTTAATCGTGCGAGTCAGTCATTATCTTCTGATAACGCGTTAAGCACACATACCATTCAAGTAACTTCGAATGCATGTTTTATTTATGATACGAATTATACGCGTAAATAATTCGTAGCGCAATTTTGATAGGATAAACGTTCGGTTACTTATATTGTTGCATCAATACAGGTGGGGTATAAAGTGGTTTCCTTTAATGCACATTGTTCCCTGCCCACATGTAGAACAAATATTTCAGGAAATAATTCACAGTCATGGCTGGTTATATTATATATTCAAAGTAATCTATCCAAAATTTTAGGTCTTATCCCATCTTGGGTTTTATTCGTTGTTATAAAATAGTTTCATATATTTATATACTAAGTGACATATAAATCCGAATACCCAGTTTAAATGGTTTTATTTTAATAAAAGTTGGTGAATGTATTTATCTTACTGTAAATAACAAGTGAAAATATTTTCAGCCTTATCAGTTGGACATTCCGGTTTTTATACTGCTTTTTTTTAATTCACTAACGCTCTAAAAATGAATATTTCAGCCGCAGTAAAGAATCAACGTTGGCGGATTTTGCTTCTTGACATCCTTTACGATCGGTTACGATGCCTAGAGTACGGAGACCTGTACGATTTCGTCAACTTAGTGAGTTTGATAGGGGCCGTATACTGGGACTTCGGGAAGCTGGACTTTCTTTTCGGGCAATTGCAGTTAGAGTGCAAAGAAGTGTAGACACTGTGGCTAGGTGTTGTCAGGCATGGCTTCGAGAAGGCCGTACGCAAAGAGCAAGGGGCACTGGACGCCGCCGTAGATACAACAGACCGTGAAGATCGCCGCCTAAGATTATTGGCCTTAAGGGACCGTTTCTCCACTACCAGGTCCATTGCAAATGAATGGTTTGCAGAACACGGAAGACCTATTGGCATGCGAAGTGTTTACCGACGAATGAGAAGTTTTGGCTTGTTTTCATACCGGCCACACTCGAGAACATCGACGTAATCGCCTTGAGTGGTGCAGACAACGGTCACTCTGGGATCAGGTCACCTTTAATCTTCATCAGAGGTAACATGAACGCGCAGCGTTATATCCACGAAGTTCTAGAACCCCATCTTTTACCCTATCTTGACACCCTGGCAGATCCAATTTTCCAACAAGATAATGACCGACCACATGTTGCAAGAGTCACAATAGACTTCTTTCAACATAATGATGTCACATTGTTACCATGGCCACCAAGATCTCCCGACTTATCCCCAATTGAGCACGTGTGGGATATGATGGGTAGGAGATTGCTCAATTTGAAACGTCCTCCTCAGACTCTAGAAGCACTTCGAGAGGCGTTGGTGGTTGCCTGGAATGAGATACCACAGGAGGACATTGACCACCTGATCAGAAGCATGCCTAGGCGCGTTGGAGAATGCGTAGCACATCAGGGTGCATCCACACATTATTAAAGGTCAAAGGGCTTTAAAGCAGTGCAATCATTTTGAAATTTTTATCATTTACTTATTATGCTTCATTAAGTACTTGTACAAAATTTTATTAAAATAAAACCATTTAAACTGGGTGTTCGGATTTATATGTCACTTAGTATATATAATATATATTATACATTCACACCGTGTACTCTGTATTATATTTTCATCCAAGTTTACCAATTTTTCCAGAATTCCTAGTTACTCCAGCCCCACGAAATGATTCAGTTCTTATTACCTTTCCAAAATAATTCTACGTTAAGACGGCTCACAGCATTCCAACTAGAGAAGATTGTACCCTTTTCTAACAACAACAAAAACTGTTTCGTATAGCAGCCATGTTTCTAACAACAAAATAGACTAATTTTTAGGGGGATTATTAGCCAAAAACTTCCCAAACTGCTTAATGACAAGAAAGAGAGTTTCCTACTTATTTCACTTATTTTATATTTTGGAGGATGATCGTGAGCAAACGGTTGCTACGTTTCTCTTTCTGTCTCATCGCCAAAGGTATATCACTGTCGATACACTTGGGAAACTACCCTCTCATGAATCTTCTTAATGCAACATTCCGCTTGTAGGATAGCTTATACCAGAGGGAACCATGCACCGGAGAAGCTTTACTATCGGAACTGATAATCGGCGTGAGACTTTACGCTGCTCGATTCGCTTTGATTATATATTCTCCTTTTCTTTCTGAAAGTATTTGTGCTTAACATCCTGAAAATGGTGTGTATGAAAGCTATGACACGGAACTTTCACTTTGACGTGTAGACTCTGAAATAAGCAATTAGAGTATTGAAAATATCTTGGACGGACCAAATTACAAATATTGAAGAACCTACTACGGAGAATGCAGAAAGATATAGAAGATTTAGTCGACATTAAATAAAAAAACTCGAATATCTAGGGTCACGTAGCAAGATATGGCAAAAATGCCAACTACTCCAGTTAGATACAGCAATGATCATTACCAAACTCCGTAACAGGGAAGGCACTTGAAGAAGAAGAAGAATGTGGCGGTCTGAGATTTGAAGTCGGAGGAAATTTCGTACCCATTCATTACGCAAGGTGAGGTACCGCGAACCAATAGTGCAATTTTCGAATTCAGTTTATTGTACTTTATGACTAAGATATATTCCATGACCATTCTACAACCTACAAGGTTGGTACTGTGGCAATGGCAAAACGGTCTTGTCGTTATCTCTAAATAACCAAAAGAAGCGTTTTTTGGATACTATGGTAAGGACGAAAAAGTTTTGTAGTTTCAGAAAACTCATCCAGTGACCGCAGAGTTGGTCAAATAATGAAATGATAAAAGTTTTAAAATTGTCTTATACGTGGCATAGCTTATCTCTGTTTCAATTTCAGCTTCAAATTCATATATATTTTCTCTGACCTTTTATTCCACAGTCGGAATTTGAGCTTCAAAAAGCCGGTACTTTTCGCATAATTATTGTCTAAGATTATGCCGTTTATTTTCTTTAATTTAATTTTTTACTCCTTTTTACTGTCCTGTTATATTTTAAACATTGTTGTTAGTAATTTTGACCCTTCACGATGTCTCCAGAATCGTCTGGCAAGTTTACTTCGCAGAAGAAATGGACCGTTTCTGAGTTCAGGATCCATGTCTCCGCACAATAACTGGCACAATATCCGATTCTTGAGTTGGCGGACCTGACAAACTTACAAACTGATAACCAATGATTTTACTTGACCATCTGGTGATAATCAAAAAAACCCTAAATCCTCACCACCCCATACAATGCAGTTGCTATATTTATATAAGCAATTTTTTATCGCTATAAATCACTGAAGCCTGGTGACATTACCACCGGAAAACCGCAATGCGGTCTGGGTAACAACATCGTCATTCTATGCATCGCAGCGTTTTGACAGGCACATGCTGTCCAGTGATAACTGGGTGCAAAAGCGACAAGCGGCAGTTCAGCTCGACGGCCGCGAATCGTTCAAAATTGCATCACTTCATCATGCATCCATTTCGGTAATTTAACACCTAGCGTGTTCCTAGGTGATATATTTGATAAATGTAGATAACGGTAAAAACGGCAGAGGAAATAAACTGCTCAACATAATTAGATGAACCGTTTCTGTATAAATTTATTTTAGGACTGCCACTTATCTATTTTGAAGCAAATGTAGTCTTCAGTCTTTATCTACACGACTCTTTAAGGCGCGTCATAATTGAACAAAGAGTGTTTAGGGCACTAAGGCCCGATTTTACTACTGACTAACTGGAATCAAAATTTGCGACTTTCAAATAAATAGGTCCAATAAGAACGCGTCTTTAAAGTAATAGATCTAATTAATTTGGTCGATTTCGTATGAAATGTCTCCCAAACTAGAGAAAAACTGTAGGATTTGTGTAAGATGGGCACCTAATACTGATAATAAATCAAGGAATACTTATATCATATGATTCAGCTACAAAAACCTACTTTTAATTTGTGTGACACAAAAGTTGCGACAAATTTTACCAATAAAAAAAAGATTTGTGGCCTACTCGAAAGATGGATCAATCCTGATACGATAGATTGACACGACGCTTAATAATTTCTTTGAAGATATAAATAAAATTACAGAATGCTTATTCTTTAACAAATGTCGAGTAAACAATAAATGATTGTGTGACGTCCGTGCGAAAAAATCCTGTTCCTCAAGCCAGCCCTGTTACTGTCAACAGCGAGATATTGCGCACATTGTTATTATCAATAAATGCCCATTTAATTGCCGTCATATCAATCTAGATATTATATCAGATTTGTGTCCATGCTTCGAGTATGGCGCATAGGTTTTTTTTTAATTCGTGCATTTTAAGACCATGGCCTCTAATTTAGTGTTCGGAGACAAATGAAAAAACACTCTCTTGTAGCTAAACCTAGGGATTTTTTCTAGATTAAATATGGCAATTAGGGGCCCATGCCACACAAACTGTATAGTTATACTCTAGTTTTCTTATTTTACAAGAAATCGAGCATACTCATTAGATCCATTACTTCAAAGACGCCTTCTCGTTGATTGAGTTTTCGATCCCCGTGATATTTGTATACATCTTCACGTGAATTTACCACTACCACTCAACGTGCTAAGTAAAAGCCTTACCGTCAAATGCTTTATTGTTTCCTCTAACCAACGTTGTACCCGTTTTCTCCTATAAAAGGTATGAATCTTACTTCACTATTGTATTATGCTGTCATAAAGTTTGACCTTATGTTGATGTCTATTTGTTAGTATGGTTTGAAATGATTTTGAGTAGAGCCACAATAGATGTGTTGAAAAAAATGGCGCATGTCAAAAATTGCTAACAATTAACAGTGCTATACGGGATAAGAGCTGCAAGACGTAAGTTTCGGCTAGACATGCACTCGATCGTATGAAGAAAATGCAAAAAGAAAAATGTGCTGGTTCCAGTGTTACAGTTTCTTTGACAAGAAATAGGTGAATTGACCTGTAAGCTGCTTCGAGTTTTTCGTTAAGAGTTTTTTCTGTCACTTCTGATGATAAACTTCCAAGATAATCTAATTACGTCAGAGTCGACTCCCGAATCATATCAAGCTGTTAATTTGCGGGTTGTTTGGCCCGTTTCTCTTGTCCGAGAACTCAAGTTTATAAACTGGCTGAGGAGTTTTACTACGTTTAGTCACAACTGGTCGTCGTTTGGAAAAGCCCTCCAGATGAATTTGAGGTTGACGTTGTTGATCAAATCAAAATTTGAGCCTGGATACAATACGTAATCGTAATTTGATGGTGATCAAGATATAGAAGATGCATTTTATTGCAATGAAGCATATCAGAATAACTTAATTATGACACATATCCTTTTCCCACAATCAAAGGATAACGGCGTTATTCTGACCGTGTTCAGTTCTCCTACAGAATGTACGAAATTTCAAGGAGGAAATACATATTTCCAGAACAAAGACCCCGTTTTTGGAATTGAGAGCTACAGTATTTTAGTCCGTTAAGTCGTATACTCAGATCGATGAGAAAAGAAACGGATAGGAAGATTCGGAAGCTTTTCAAGTTGGGCAACTTTCTTTCTTGACAAAGGAACTGTATGTAATGCCCTCGTTACTGGGACTTTCAGTGGCGAAAAAATTCACTCGCTTTTTAGGCAACCCGCTTCACACCATCATGTATCGCAGTTTGCGAAGTTTCGAGAGAAATTGCGTAAACGTAAGTTAACGCTTGTGGGACAACCTAGCTAAGCGAGGATTCAAGAATCAAGAGCCGTCGGGAAGCACCTATCGTCATCTGCCAGCTTCGAGTTCTGCTAGAAAATGCTGGTATACAGCGGGAGCCGTCGATTCACCACATGAATATCCGACCAGGAATCGGAAGCAGTTACACACAGTCGAGACTGTCAACGGCGTGAAATTAAGATGGAATAATAGTGTCGACGTAGTTATAAATCCGTTATAAATTAGTTGCAAATATTAAAAATTTGGCTAGAGTAATAAATTAGACTTTGAACGGTACGTTCGAGACTTGTAGAAGCAAATATTGGAAGAAAATAGTTGGCAGTAGTTGCTTCTTTCTAACAATCATAGTGTCCTAAGGCGGCACCGACGCAGTGAGAGTCAAGCCATTTTCAAGAGTTCAGCTGCTTCGAAACTGACACTCTATTTTTCAATATTTTTGAATGAAATTCATACAGTACGTCCAGAAAATAGTTGGCCAGGGTGCTATCGAAGCACGTTTTGAAATGTTTTTTTTGAGCAAGATGGTGGGTTGAAATGCTTACTTTTTAGTTGAACTTCGTGATTTTTTAAATAGAGCCTAGTGAAAAAAATGACAAAGTGGCTCGATAGCACGCACAGACCTCTACAAATCGGATTTTGAATGAATTTTGTCTACTGTTTCGTGCTGCCAGCCCAAGCGACGCAGCGGAATGTACGGACGTATTCAGATAATTTCGTTGCCCTATTTCATATGATATCTTGTATATAACACGTTCTACAAATAGCTAGTTACGTAAATGTAACTCTTGAGCTTATCCTCCGGTCTCTGATCTATCTATCTTACACTGGGTAATAAACGAACGAACGAAAAAATTTCGAAAATGTTGTTTCACTAATTTCCGTCTGTCTGTTAATCTTTTGCCCGTCTATAACCTGAAAATTACCTCTCGGATTTTTATGAAATTTCCACACAAGGTTACTGCTATGCCAAAGCTTTGTACTTTCAGTCCAGTGGTAGCGCCGCTATAGGAAAAAAGTAAAAAAATAGCTGTAGCTGAAACTCCGTTTTTGACATTTCAGGGGTTCCTAATCATTGTCACAAAAAATTGTAGCTGTTAAAAAGTGGGGGTTAGGGAAAGGTGATTATTAATATTGTAACTTTGATATCAGTGAAACACGTTCTATAATCAAGAAGCTTCTGATCCCAGTGATTATAGAAAATTTAAATGACGAAAATCTGAGGAGTAATGCGCTCACGATTTGAAAAAATCGGTTAACAGGTTTGACACCCAGAGCCAACAGATTTGCAACTGCCAACAGTAGGGAAGAATAAATTCAGATATTTATAATGGGGATTACTAGGGCCTTGGGAATAGGTATCACTTCAGCGAAGTATAGGGGAATTTAGCGATGAACTTAAAATCATTGATATGTCTAGAAATTGTGTTTTTGAGAATAGGCACTCAAGAACAATCACATCAACAAGAGGTCAGCATGCATGGTTATACAACAACACAATATCGAGAAACAGTACCAAGGGTAGCACAATACTAAATGATCACTTGATAAGTACCAAAATAGGGAACGATTTACAGACTAGATCGCCAATCGAACTCCGACTCTGTTATTATGGAAATTTACCCCGGTACGCGCCTGCAGTCATCCCTTCCTTTTTGTAAAGTGTCTCCGAGGCCGTCTAAGACTAGCCCACTCACGTTTCCTTTTCATCCCCCCCGTTACCTCAGAAGCCGCGTTAAGTGATAATTTTTCATCAAATACAACAAACATATAACGCTTTAATTAGATCTCAAAACACTGTTATTAGCTCTTTAGGAAAGGGACAATTATAACTGTTACTCATTATCTGTGACGAAATTGTATGATGGAGCGGCGAGACGGAAGCGGGAAGCATGCTTTCAATGCCTAGTCGATTGTCGTATATACTTATAGTTGCAGACAATAACAAGGGATATTTTTCACCGGGTGCATATTTATATGGAGGCTATATCTATATATCACATATGTATAGCCAAACTGTATCACGACTTGTAACCTCCAAAATTATTCATATGGGAATTCATATCTACTAATACCCTTGCATTTCCAAGGATGAACAACAGAGTAGAGTTGATGTAAACATGTACAGATATTAACGAAATTAACTAAAAAAATATCCTGGGGGTAACCTTGAACATTTGAAGTGGTAAGAAAATTATCGTCATTGCCGAAGTGTGAAAATCCACTGCGTCATTCCCCAACCTCTAACGGTTTCTCAATCTTCAATTTAGCGATAGACTTAATAAAATGTTCTGGCTAACATAAATGTAACATCGAATACGTTTAAATAATTTATATTGCCATGGACAAAAAACCCGGACTATTGATGTTTCCCACCCTGTACAATAATGGTTCAACGGTTTTTGAAAACCCAGACATTCAAGCTAAAGAAGTACTTTTTTGATATCAATAAAATGTCAGTTTTCGTGAAAAACACTCTGCAGTTCTACTCGTTTCGATAAAATATAGTCTGATAATAGGCTCGCAAGCAGTCACCCGAAAAATCCTAGCATATTAATTTTCTGATCATTTCAGACTTTTGCTGAACTTATTGTTGAGTAAATGGGTTCTAACAGTGTTGAAGCATACGCGTTTTTCTCAAAAACGGTCCATCTTATTCTAGGACGCCTTGTGTAGCATCGCGTTTAGAAATCATTTGACAAAAACATGTCCATTATTATCCTAGAAGGGTACCTTAGAATCATTGACATCTGTCCATTTTTGTAAGGGTGCCACTTATAAGATTTTCTATAGGAATTTGTTACACCTATTCTTTATTTGCATACTCCAGAAATCCGGAAGGTACCTTACGCCTATTCTAAACAAAAAAGCACAATTAATTTGAGGTTATTTGACATCACGATTACTAGTATCATGCTTGTGCATGCCTCGGTTCACTCCAACGATTCTAATATAGATGCTCTATAATATCCGTAAATTGACGTGTACATATCAATGTGATACATATATCTCTGGATATATGACTATCCATCAGGCGAAATTGTGCATTTAGTATATACAGCAACGGTTATAGATGTTGGAAGTAGCATGAATCGATACAGTTTTGCGATTTATTTTATATTTCACTTCGACAAAACTGTATGCTTATAGCTGGGATACATTATTCAATCCATTTTGATTATATTAAGCTGAAGGTGTTTAAATTTGAAAATGTATAAACTACAACTAGGATGTAATGCCACCTCACCACAAAGTTACCCCGAGAACAGTCATGATATTCTATCCCCAGGCCAGCGGCGAAAAAAATTACAACCCTCTGTATTTCAGCAAAGAGACACAGGAATATTTATGTTTGTGTGACCCTTTTATTAATTTAGCCCACCTATCTATCAAGCCGTCGTCTAGTCCAGAAACAAATATAACGAAGCGGTCCGCAAAGCCAAAGACCAGCACGATATAAAAATTAGGCACCGGATAAAGTCGCAGCGCAGTCCGGCTTTCTGGACGCTAGCCAATCATATTGAAAGGAACTTTTCACAGAGTAGTCTTCCATCACTTACGTGCCTGGATGGGACGTTTGTAACCGACTCAAAGGCTAAGGCAGAAGTGCTTGTCAAGATCTTTGCTGTCATCTCCACCATGGACGTTTTCCCTAACGCCCGAGTACCGTCGATTCAAGGGGTTCCCTACTCTAAGCGGGACGTAACATTCAGGTATAAAACAGTAAGACCGATGCTCTTGTCGCTCGACATCAACAAAACTTCTGGTCTGGAAATTTGCTCATGTTCAACTTATACCAAAAAAGGAGGGATCCAAGGCAGACCCTTACAATTACAGGCCTATAGCTCTGCTTTTTGTTATAAGTAAGGTGATGGAGAGGTACATAAATCGCGAGTTGCTGGACTACCTCTAGGACTAGCATCGATCCACAGGGGACCTCCTAGAGGTTGTTACTGCTTAGGGACGCAACAATCTTATACAGTTCAGTGCTTCCAAAACACAGTTCTGTACCTTGACGAACAAAAAGCGTCCTAGCGCTCATCCGGTTTCGATGGATGGCCGAGTTCTGCTAAGGAGCCATTCATCTCGGCTGGTCGGAGTCCAGATCATCGATGACTTGATCTTGCACGAACATATCTGGTCAATAGCGGCATTTACTGGGACAAAGCTAGGCTATTTGTTTAGGGCTACAAAGTACTTTTCTTCATGACCTCCTCTCTCTATTTAGAGCCCAGATAAGTCCTAGCATCAAGTATTGCTCACATGATTAGGGTGCTGCCGCCCCGACTACATTATCCATGCTCGGTGCTGTCCAAAGAAAGGCTGTCCTACTGATCGATGACTCTAACAGACAGTTTCGGGGCCCTAGCTCGCTTCTACCGCTACACCAACGGGCTTTGCTCTTCAGAGATCTCCTCCATGATGCCGCCGCGCGATGTGCCTACCCGCCTGACTTCGGTATCCCATCCTAACCATGTCGAACATCATACATCCGGAAATGGCCGATACGACCGCTTTGTCTCAACGGTGTCGAGATTGTGGAACAATCTACAAGATGAAGCTTTTCCCAGTTCAAAAATCAGACTAACAAAATTTCCTTGGGACCCTCATTGCAGCCGCGGTACACTGGCTTTTAGGCTTCTGCCTGCGCGGCTGCTTCGGTGTAAAAAAAAATCTAAAAATGTTAGCGCTTTAATTTAAATCACTCTGTAGAGGCATTATTGACCTAAAATGATAGCTGTGAGTCTTAGCGCTTTCCTCATCCATCCCACCAACAGAATAAATTTTCTATTTATAATTTCAACCCAACGAGGTACTTTTGCAGATTAGCCCGGATCTTTCCTTCATTCTAAATTATTCATCGCAGGTTGAGTTTGTGTATTGAACTTCCCAAAGTGGGATTCAGTTTGAAATTTTAATCTACCCCAGTCTTGGAAAACCATCTTTCCCCCAGGCCTTATTTCGTTCTTCTTTCACCTCCTTAATTACGGCACTTTGTGGAATTGGGACAGTAGACAGCACATTATTAATAGGGTTTGCCTTAGGAAAGGTCGGTGAATATCCGCTTGGGGTAATTGTGCACCGTGTTGGTGGCATCTGTACCCACCTGTCTTGAACAGCAGGGTCGAAACTATTCCGGAGATACTAAACAAATTAAATTCAGTATACAGGGTACTTTATTGGAAAGGGCGATATTTTAACCGTGGATAGAGGCCACAGCTGTTGTCATAAATATTCGTACTTCATTTCACTGCCTTTTGATCGAATAATAGAACTGGTAATTGTGAAAATTTTTGGAAATGAGAGTTTTTTGGACGTCCCTCATTTCCGTCGGTCGGTCTGTCTGTATGTCGGTCTGTCCGGTAATCCTCGGCCCTTCTATAACTCAGAAGATACGGCTCGGATATGAATGAAGTTTTTACACAAGGTTAGTAATGCGCTAAAAGCGAAAAAACTTTGTAGTATTTGAAAGTCACTCCAGTGGCGGCGGAGAAAAAGGCCAAAAAGGAAAAAAATAAATATCGGTGAAACGCTATTTAGTTTCATTCAGAAAACAAATTTATGGGTGAAAAATTAGAAGGTGAGGGATTGTAAGAAGATCTTAACTTTTTGATGTTAACATTTTCATACGCTCCCAATCCCAGTTATTCAATGCACCCATTAACCATATTTCACACATCATATGTCTCCCCATACACTTACTTGTCTTTAAAGCTCACAATGACAGAGAAATGTTTTCGGTTAGCCTCTCTATCTGGGCTCTATACTTGATTGTTCTGTTTGTAATTCGGCGGTTCTTCGGAGGGCGCTGCCGCGTCTGACAATATGTGAGGGGACAACGTTGCCAGATTGATGGTAATAACTAATTTTTTTCTCAAAGGTTGCGACTTGAGAAGAACTTAATCCTTTATGAACTGATGACGGTGTTCCGTAGAAAGTACAGATTCAACCTACTTGACACCATTTTTTAAATTTTGAGGCCTGTACAACTGTAAAGAAATCTATTGGCGTCAAAATTTTAAAAAGGCAGTAAATGAAGTACCTATAAAGCATAGACATTTCATTTTAACGATCTGCTTTTGTTATTGGAGCATGCGGTTTTGTATAAGATGGAGATAATGACTTTGTTCATTTTTGAGTACAAGGCTGGAGGCTGTATCGTCTGTTGATTTTATAGCTGCTTATTTCAGACTATATTCGCTACAATAATGTTAGTGTTAGTTTTAGAAGATAAGTTACCGCAAAAAAAGCATCCTTTAAGGTTAAACAAATTCTGTTCACATACCAAGTAATGAGAAGCCGAGTACAAGCTTGTCATGTGCACAGGGTTGACAGGATAGCCCTCCTCTGAAATGGTATCAAAGGTATCAAATTGAACTAAACTTGCTTCCCAGATGATAAACCGGTTTAAGAGTCTTTTTCTGTAACTACAGAGTCCGGTGCGGCACTCTTAATGTCTGCGAATAGTACTGTCATCCGCAAAACTGTGGATCGTATTTAACATGCATAAATATGGAGCCGAATGAATCTCTGGAGAACAGTAACGTTGACTCTGCAACGAGAAGAGGAACACCAAAGAATTATGACGGATACCTTGGGCCAATGTTAGACAACCAATATTTGTACTGTCAGTAGTTATGATGGAATGCGATTTTCATTGACTATGTAGCCATTAAGTCAGTAACTGTTGATGTAAAAGGTTGCGTAGTAATCCTCTGAGACTGGCGGAATGATCAGTAAACACTAATGGTATGGACCACAGTAAATAGAATAGAACAAGTTTTATTTCCATTTAACTACAAAGTCGTATCGGAATATAGTCTTAATAAGCAGAGTATAAGACAAACCTAAACAATGTTTATTGTACAATATGATGAATAACAAATATCAAAAATGATGGTTGAAATATTCCCCTAAGGAGGAAAAAGGGTTTTGTACAAACATTTTTCATACAACTCTCACAGTCACATTTTACATCGCGTTTACATACACAGGCAGCGTATTATACAATTTTACAGGCATAACGTTGCTGATATGATACTGATCGTATGAAATTGGCCAAAACCCACTGAGAGTTCAAATGTAAGTTATTAAAGCAGAGCAGCATACTATAGTTACTATATTTCTGTCTTTGTAATATGAAGAGCAATAACATCTCATAAAGACGAAAATTGTTTGATATTCGCTAGAAAATCTCAAGTTAACTGCTGTTAAGGCAGTTCTCTATCAGTTTCTGCTCTTATTCGAGGTCCAAAATAACCCTTTTTTTAGACCGGTACATTTTGGGTCCCGCTTACAAATGCCCGAGTCATTCATAACTGAAAGAGAATTGTAGAGCGCCGGATAAATTTCTAACTCTAATTTAAATACTTCATAATACATGAAAATACTCCTCCTCCTTCATAATATTATCAATGAACAAAAAGTATCGGTCAATCTGCATAACTCTACCTACTAACTTCTCATGAATTGACAACACCAAATCTTCAAGTAAAAAAGATGAACAGATCGATGGGAAAATTAATGAGATTTTTTCGTATTACACACGGTATAATAGGTTGTCAGCAATGGTTGGCAGTAACGGAATCCAGCAATTTAATTAAAACTTTCGTTCCGGAAAAGAGCTTCGCCACCTTCCTTTTTACAAATTGACTGTTACCTTTCGCCGGGTTAAAATCTGTTCCACAAAATGAAGCGAAGATAGGTTAGCATTCTGTTAGGGATTTCTATGCGGGCTTCCAAACAACTTTATGAGCCTCAGAGTCTGTGTAGCAATATAATCCGTGGAGAACGTTCCACTATACTTTAAGGTGCTGCACTCCTTCAACAAATCCATACAGATTATAAAGCTACCCTGTAACAAGCTATAAAATATAAATCAGCACCTGGCAACCACGAGAAGTGGAATATGATACTACCTGTAATTTCGGAGGTAAAATATTTTTTTAAAAGCGACTAAGTATTCATGAAATATCAGTTACACAACTACGGAAAAGTTAAAGCCCATTTAGTTTAACCTTCATAAAAGCAACGTTCTTCAGGATAGTCTACAATACAAACATGTTAAAAAAACCTGCTTAACCTTTAGACAATAATAAAGCTCTTTCGTCTCAGGTTTTCAAATAAAAGCGTTATTGAATCACATTTCCCTTCTTGCTGTTAAGATATAACACATTTTTATTTGGAAACTTGAGAAAAAGAGCTTTATCCTTGTTCAAAGGTCTGTAAGACGGCATACTTTCACTCAGAAAACATGTTTTTAAATTTTGGGTTCTTTTCATTAAAGGACAAACGGCAGCCTGAATCTAAAATGTTTTTTTTCTTTTATTTATTTTATATTTTTCAGTATTTATGTTGCTAAATATTTAGCTTACTATTTTTTATCTGATTTACATATAATTAATTAATTAGGCTTCATTAAACTACCTACTTTATTTTTATCAGGTTCAGTAAATTCGGGAGACTTACATACATATATATATATATATATATATAAGTATACTTGTTCAGTTGAGCAAAGAAATAAAACGTACCTATATTTAAGCCAACCATCTGATGTTAAAAAGTTGATTAATATGGTTATTACAAACGAGTATTCATTTTTAAAATCATTTGACCCTGCGACCAGAGTACTTATCAAGAAGAATCAAAGTTATTGGGTTTGTTTAAACTTATTAACCCATGGCCACCTTCCGGCTCCATCATCAGATCAGTTCCATGTCATAATAGATTATATTTCGTTGTCGTATCAGCCGAACGCCTAATTGAAGTATGGATGTCGTCCCTTTACTTATTGTGCTTCGCTTTTCAAGGAGTTTCATTAGATATAAACATGTATATTATAGGGGTTACTGTGGAAACGATTAATTGCCCTTTCATTTGATACCCATATCATGGAGGTGCGTATGGTAATTATAAGTCGCCATTTTGTGGTGGTCGCTAAGTTGAATTGAGAATGACGTTACTCTACTTATTTTGTTTATCGCACCAAGCCCTTTCATTTGAGATCTATATCATAAGGATTCGCCATGTTGGGTTCAAAATTTGTCTCAAATTAACATAAGATTTCTGACAGAAAGGCAATGAGACTGATTTTTCATTTTTTTTTCAAACATCAGTATTATCTTCTTCAAAGTAGTTCCCTGCTACATACCGATGGAGACGATGTTCCCAGCCCTGGTAGCGGGGCTGGCAGTCTGGTATGGCCTTCAGCACGTCCGTCACGCTTCTGATGTCTTCTAAACTCATCAAATGACGTCCTTTCAGGAAAAAGGAAAAAGTAACAGTGACTAAGGTCAGGTGAATAGGGAAACAGGGGAACCACAAGAATGCCATTTCAAATAAAAACCATGATGGGGCATCCACTTGTCTGCAATGTCTGGTCTCAAGTGAATGAACGTTTGACTGCACCTTTCAGGGAGGCCGTTATAAAAAACTTGGTTGACAGTTTGTCATGGAGAAACAAATTTCTTGAAAACGACACCTTTTGTCAAAAAAACAAATCAACATTCACTGAATCTTGGATTTGATCAATCGACCTTCCTTTGGTCGAGGAGACATCGCTGTGTGTCACTCCTGACTTTGCTTCTTGGTCTCGGTATCGTCCTGAAAAATCTAGGGTTCATCACCTGTGATCGCACGGCTGAATAAATTCTGGTCATTGGTGATTCTGTCAAGAAGACACTTATTTTTTCGATTGTCCTTCTGATCAATTTTGAGTTTTTTCCGAAGTACTTTCGCACAGCTCGTTCGCATGTGCCAATATTCAATCAAAATTTGAGGAACGTTAAATCTGTTCAAAGTACCAGGCACAGAACATGAGGAAACGGACCACTGGCCAATTTTAATGAAAATTCGTATTGTGATGAACAAATGTTTCAATGGGTGCAGAGCCCAGAAATGCTATCTATTCGAGGTACAGTGCACCAAAGATCGGTTCTTTAGCTCCTGTGGGAACGCTTGCTTGAACCATTTCAGGATAATTAATCACATCTTTAATGTACCCAAGCGACAACTCAAAACACAAATAACAAGACGCACTGAACAACTATTGACTTTTAAAAATTACAAAGCTCAGGAACAATGTATCAGATCTGCTTTTTTCAGCATTCATTTGAGTTTGTCAGTCTGGCAATCAAAATGTTCTGATTAAGAACTGCTGCAACATCATACTACTAAATAATACTCCAGCACATCGTACTCGGTCATTGCCACCAAGATCGTTGAAAATAAACCCACTATTTTTTATTAGGGTTGCTTTAGAGTTCCAAAATTTGAGCGGTTATTTTCTGTATGTTAGAAAATGGTTTATGACAAAATGTAACTCATGAGTAGTGGTGCTTATTACATTGATATCTTAAATGTTAATGATCATTTAACGTCAATCCTGTCCATTTTTTGTATCCAAGCTATAAATTTATCCAGTATAACTGCAATAAAACAGAAAAAAACTGCAGAGAGCGAATAACAATAATACCATTCATACACTGTTAATAGTTGGCCAACGTTTATGGAAAATTGACACAGTGATCGTTCTTGATCCTCTCACACTACATGATGTCAAAGTCAGACGTGAGAAGGGGCTTTAATAAAAATTAAGACTTTGGCATGACTTTTATGTGGGTTTTTCCCCACCTGAAGGAGAAATAATATTAGACAAAATAAAATGCTTGATTATGAGTGTTTTAGAATAAACCTGGTTCAAAAAAGTTCTTATTTGTAGAAATGGCACGGGATTAACTGAATATAAACCAGTTTGAAAAAAAATAGAATGCTGAAAATCTCGAATACTATAAAACTTTTAATAAAATGAAATTTTACCAACGTGACCTATCTACAGTTGCAGGATTGTCCTACATATTCGGAACACCCTGTATACGTATATACATATGCACCTATCTACCTATATGAATAATTCATATCGCAAAGTTATAAGTACTTGCTGGCAATAAATAAAAATTGGGGTCTCTTAGAAAGACAGTCGTCGTCGATTATTTATATCCGAAGATTGACAGTGCCTTTATATCCTTTACATGGTTACAGGTATGATACCCTTCTACCGATTTCAAACTGCCATCAATATGTGATTCACGGACGATAAAAGACTCCAGCAAAACGTATAAATAACTTAATGGCACCTTACCGTTAAAATCGGCCCTCTTCGGCATCTTATAACCACCTAGAAGACACTCCTTTAACGTTGTTAGGAATATGGTAATACCTAAATGACATTCTAGATCTGCTTGCCGGGTGAGGTCGTTTGGGTACAAAACTTTTATCCTGGGTTGGCCAGGCTTTAAAGATATAAAGGCGGGACTAAACGGTAGTAAAACGTAAAGTGTGACCACAAGTAAAAGATATAAGGATACTGTTGATTCTTAGCTATACATAGCCTGAACATTTTCTGATAGAAATTCATAGTCCTTGATGCAGCAAGTGCTTTTTGCGATATTAATTATGTATGATCGCGACTCTCCTCATGTCGTCTATCCCTATTTTGGGACTTCGAGGTTGTTTTTACCCCGAAAATGGCGTTAGGAGATAGGTATATATTATGTATACGTTATATAATGCGTTCACGTGATCTTTATTATATTGTCCCTTGGGTACATTAAAGACGAGTTAAATTTATACCCACAGGTCATAAAGCATCAATCTTTGACACCCTCTCTCCAATAGAAAATATTTCTGAGCTTTGTGTTCGTTGGAACTTGGAACATTGGTTCACTACACGAATTGTAATCAAAGTTGACCGCTTGTCAATTTTCATATGCTTTGTACTGATACTTATATACTGATCACTCAACATTCTGGATGTTAAACGGCGGTCTGATTTCACAAGAGTGCTTATTCTATGTTTTCATTGGTTTTAGAAATTGAAAGCCTCCCGAGGAGTGGAGCTGATCTTCAAAGTATTCCAAAAATCCTTCCAAAAATGATTTGTACCAATGAAAAACCTGAGCTCGGGATAAGGATTGTTCCCCGGAGGCCTGTTTCAACAAGGTCACAACGGCCGATTCTCGAAGCTTAACACAAGATTTAATGGCACAACGTTGCACAAAATTCCACTGTTAATTTTGCATGAGGCATAACCAAAGCACAACTTCACTAATAGAAGTCCCAAAAATCATATAGTTACTGACTAGTTTTGAGTGAAGGATCGAGAACGAGATAGGTCACGAGACACCACCGTAAGCAACCAAGTAAGCAAAAGGTTGCCTGGATACGCGAATGGAATCGTGGTTTAGTTCATTGGTATCGAACTGTAGAAAATAATATTTGATATATACTACCATTGATTAACGTATTTTACCAAAAATGTCTGTGATAAAATGAGATACCGTAGCGTCATCTATGATAGTTTGTTACAGCTGTTTATCTATTTACTATACTTTGAAAAGGTAGGTGTCTCATAGATGACGCTGTATCCAAGTATATGCTTGTATATACTCATATAGACAGCACCATCTATGAGACAATGGCCGTACCAATGTATACTTAGCAAAGAGAGAAACCGCTGTGAAAAATTCTTATAAATATAATAATATAAGGTGTAATACGTTAATCAACGACAGAGCGGAAGTATGGATGAATAATAAACAATATGCGAAGTCATGTTACTTCTAAGACGTCTAGTAAAGCAAAAATATATTATTAAAAATATATATACAAAAAAAGACAATACAAACAAAAGGTTATTAAAAAACGATAATACCAAATGCTGTTTAACTACAAATGACGAAAGAAAAGGCCGCTCAGATGGCAAACATGTCGCTATAAGACCCAAAAGTTTTTTAACCATGTCAAATAATCTGGGATAATGGTTTTGCTTCAGAGGTAAAAGCGGTTCATCAAAATATTTATCCAGTTCGATGATCCCTGTTGCGACTGGACTTTGAACTCCGTAAAGACGTGTTTCATCAAGGACAAAATCGTCCCAAAGGTGTGTTTTCTTCTCCTTTCGTTCATTTTCCGCTTGGCTTTCGTCTGCGATACTAAAAAAGAGAACCGCTCTCCCGAAAGGAGGATATCTGACAACCTTAATCAAAGGTATGTATTATTTATTAAGAACCTTCTGGGCTATTTAAAACAAATAACAAAAGTTATCCCACATGATTTGAGAGTTAGAAAACGTGTATATCTAATCCATACTATTTGAGCGACACTTTACGTCGACTACATAAAATTTGAAACATCCATCTTATAAAAAATTAATATGAGGTGAACCGAAGCGGTTATTTATCCAAACACTGAACGCGCTCTACGCGGCTTCGCTCAGGTGATCGGATAAAACGCGACGTTCACTGGCACGATAACGCGTTTTATGTGGTATATTTGAGTAGAATAGTTCGTTCGTGAACTAGTTCCTCGAACTAGTTTGTTTTAGTGATCGTGACTTATTGAACTACTTAGTTCGTCGAAATTAACTAGTCTCATTAGTTTTCTACCACAACTCGTACATATTGACATACTAACAGATCATGTTAAGTAAAATCTTGTGAAATATCTACTAATGATGTGATCTTGTCAAGTGCCCTCGATCTTTTTACTCCACACGCATACGTGGAAGAATGAAGGGCAGAGAGCATCACTTTACCGCTCACGAAGATAGTAATTTTATAGATTGCCATTGGATAAAAGTTGGCGTTTTCACTGGCACATAAACAGCGTTATGTGGTATATTTGCGTAAAATAGTTCGTTCGTGAACTACATAGTCGTGCCATAAGTTCTGTCCCATGATAATCTCATGATAAAAATGAAACAAGATAAGATATATTTATATGAAAGATATTATTTATTCGACAACATTTTTAGAATTCATAATCAAACAGTTTTATTCAAAATGTCCCCCCTTGGCCTTCACACACTGCTTCAATCTCGCGGGCCACTCATCTATCACTGCACGCACAGCTTCCGAAGGAATAGCTGCCGCTGATCGGATCAAATCCGCTTTCAGGGACTCGATATTACGGTGGGCTTTGGAGCAGGCCAACTGCTCTAGCAGGTCCCACAACTTGTAGTCTAAAGGATTGAGGTCCGGACTCCCTGAGGGCCAATCTTCCGCAGCAATGAACTCTGGCACATTGCTTTCCAGCCAGCGCTGCGTACTCTTAGCCTTGTGAGCGGGGGCGGAATCCTGCTGGTAGACCCAGTGTTGGTTGGCAAACAATGTACCACTTAAAGGCTTGACGATAGGATCCAGTATGTCGCTCTGATAGTTTGCCGCTTTTGTTTTCACGCCCTGTTTACAGAAATGGAGCTGAGTGACCCCTTCGTAGGACACCCCCCACCAAACCATGACTGACGCAGGGTGGTGGCCTCTCTCAACTCTCGGAATGATCTCCGAAGCTTCCTGTGAACTCCTTGCATACACTTTGTCATTTTGTCGGTTGAATTTTTCTTCTATGGTGAAGATTTTCTCATCCGTGAACAAAATCTTTCGGAATCCCCCAGCTGCGTACCTCTCCAAGAGCTTCTTGGATCTTGTCGCCCTGATGTGTCGCAAGGTGGCCGTAAGTCGCTGGCCCGTACGTCTCCGGTAAGCCCCTAGCCCTAGGTCTTGTTTAATGATGCGTGACATCGTCCGGACAGGAATCTTCATTTCCCTGGATAGGATCTTCTGCTTCCGGAGTGGATTCCTTTGAATCCTGGCTTTTACGGCTTTGATGGCTGCTGGAGTCCTTACTTGACGAGGTCTTCCGCTTCTTGGCCTGTCATCAACAGAGGACGTCTCATTGTACCGCTGAATGGTCCTAGACACAAATTTACGCGATATTTGAAGGCCGCGTAAGAGTTCAAAAATCTGACTAGCACTGTGATTACACTTATGTAAAGCTATCACTGCAATACGGTTCTCTGCCTTGCCCCACTCCATCGTTATGCTTCGAGAGATCAATACAAACTGAGGTATATGTAATTACCCGAAAAGCGCTTAATCAACTGACACCACAATGTAAACAATCGGACAAGTATTAACAGGTCTACACTTGTTTGAAAACGAGGGACAGAACTTATGGCATGACTACGTAGTTCCTAAAATTAATTCGTTTTAGTCATCGTGACATCACTATCGCCCTGTGAAGAATAACAGCGGAGCATAGCCAGATCGCTGTTGCCAGTACCATTACTTTTCTGCCACACCACGTACGTATTAACATACTAACTGGTCATGTTAAATAAAATCTTGTAAACTATCTACTAATGATGTGATCTGATCAAGTGCCATCGATCTTTTTATTCCACACGTAAAAGTGGGAGTAGCTCTTCGTATGACGGGCAGAAAGCATCACTTTGGCTCTCGCGAATATAGTAATATTATAGAGTGCACCTTCCAGAATACCATTATTTTTTGTTTTCGCTCTCTTGTCACTCAGAATTACTTTGTAAATTTGTCAAGACAACCAGAAGCCACACGGTGTTAAGGAAGGAGAATCAGAAAGAAAGGAATGGCGAGAGGAAGAGGACTCATGGTTCTGTTGCCAAATTACGTCAATTTTGCTCAGGAGTTCCTCAACGAAGTATACTAGGGCTCATTTTAAACCTAATTTTCACTGCGGATCTACTCACATTACCAGATACTCTAACTGCAACATTTGCCGACAAAACTGCAGTGGCAGCAAATCATAAAAATCATCAAGTAGCTACCCGATTTCGACAAGAAAGTTTGAACAAGATTGGCTGAAATAATTGCGCACTCAAGGAAGGGTCTGACCAAAGCTTCGGCGTTTATCACGTTCGACAAAAAAATACAGCTTCGGCTACACATTCAGCCGTCAACCAATAATGACTAAGAATTTGGCCTGCTTAAGGAGTAAAATGTGCATTAATAATTGAATTACTTTTCAAATGTGCTGATGAATGACACCATACACAAATACAGGCTCTTCTCCTATATTGAAACCGATTAACAGCTCTAAAGTTTCTTCTTGCTACCAGTTAGTACTATTTGTCAGACATTCAACCCTGCAGGACAAACATATGGAGATAAATTTCCAGTCTACTATGTGGTTTTGGTATGCTACTAAGTACTTTTTGACTTCGAACACCAATTAGCTTTCATTAAAAACTCACTTGTAATTATCGTCGAAATAGACCTTAAATGAGTCAAATGGTCAGTTTATTTTAAAAATTGAAGTTATTGCAAGGTATAATTTTGACCTAAAGACACCTACTGTTAAAAATATAATTCGAATGTGTTGCAACAACTATTGAAACAGACAAGCCATTCACAGTAAGCGGCCAATTTAAATGAAGAAAGAGAGAACAATACGCAGACAAGAGGAAGATGCTGCAGGAACAGTGCAGCTAAAAACTACTATAGACTAGTTGACGATTCATTTGACATTAAGTTTTGCACACAACACTAATGAAGTTAATTTTATAAGGATGTATCAGTGGATACATTCCTCCCATGTCCTCAGAAATTAACATCATATGTGTTACCTATTGTCCATACTACTCTCAAGACAGATTGTAATAAAGCTGGAGCTTCATCTAGATCATGTTAATTAAAAGACGTTTAGATTATGTCAAACGTGTGTTATCTCGGTCGATGATTAGATGTATTTTTTCGTTTTCGGATTACCAAAGACAACGAAAAGATAATGACATGGCAACATGAAGTTAAGAAAAAGGTAAGTTTGTTTGTAACTTTAGAGCGACAAGGCTGTCAATTTAAAGGAGTCCTTTGTGAAGGTGAGCGAGATGAAGGAATTCATAGACTTACGGGTGCCACCATTCATGACATGCCTACTAAGATGCAATAAAGAAGTGGGGAGCATCGTTGCTCAATTAGCAGGAGACTGTCGAATAAACCGATTTACGATACCCTAGGGAATAGCGGGAGCAACGGGCTTGAGAAAACTGAAGGCCTGCCCTACCAGGGATCTCAGATACTTTACAACTTCCACAAACTTTCATGTGAAAGCCTAGGTGTGCAAATTGTGAATCAATTGTAGGGAAGACGACAAAAACCCAGATAGCTGTTTCATTTCTGTCGCAACATTAGGGTGTAAAGCACTCACTCGGAGGGTTTACCGATGAAATAACTATACGTTCTTCGCTTTACGAAGGTTTATAACAGAAAATGTAGGGTACAATACTTTGTATATACGTGAACAACAATGTCTGTCTCTCATGGCACCATCATCCCCTCTTCTTCTTGCGTCACCGGTTGGTAACAAGAAAACCTGTAGATTTCCCGCCCGGTCGGTAACGTAGGGTAACCGCCTGGCCAGTAGCAAACGGTTGATGCGTTGAAGCGCCGCTCACTAGATGGCGCGAGAAGTACGGTGGGTGAGCTTAACATACCGGCGGCCTTGAAAGATCCTGATGAGCAGGGCTTTCAACACTGTTCTTAGGAAAATCTTCAACTGGTAGAAGGGCTACTCTCTGCACAGCTCTCGTGGTTTCTCCATTGACAGTGCGCACGGTTACAGTGCGGGCAACTCCATCTTGTCCATGGTGTAGTTTGGTGATGCGTCCCAGTTTCCATAGCATGGGAGGCAGGTTGTCGTCGAGAAGTAAAACTAGCTTTCCCTCATGAATTTCTTGCGTATCCGCCTTGAGCCATTTGGTCCGAACTTGCAATAGTTGAAGGTACTCCTTGGACCATCTATGCCAAAACAGTTGGTAAGCTTGCTGTAGGCATTGGTATTGAGTCAGCCGATTCATCGGTGTAGTCGTCAAGTCTGTGTATGGGATGGTAGTTAAGGGTTCGTGGATTATGAAATGGCCGGGTGTAAGGGTAGACAAATCGGAAGGGTCAGCAGAAAGGGGTGTCAGAGGACGCGAATTCAATATAGCTTCCACTTGCGCAAATATTGTGGTTAGCTGTTCAAAAGTATAGATTTTCTTTCCAAGTACGCGAGATAGGTGGAACTTGGCACGCTTTACGGCAGCCTCCCACAAGCCTCCACGGTGGGGACATCGCGGCGGAATAAATTTCCATTCAGTATTGTTGGTTAGGAAAAATTTGACTACACTGGGGTCTTGAATATTTAAAACAAGTGCGTCATAAATTTCTTTCAATTTATTATGAGCACCAACAAAATTAGTTGCATTATCGGTGTATAAAATCCGAGGTAAACCTCGACGGGACGTGAACCTAGTTAAGCAGCCAAGAAATGAGTCGGCACTAAGATCACTCACTGTTTCCAAATGTACTGCTTTAGTGGTAAAGCATACAAAGATACACAAATAGGCTTTAATTATAGCACGGTTCCGTAGGCGGCCATCTTTTATTTGAAAGGGTCCAGCGTAGTCTATTCCCGTTATCAAAAAGGCCCGATTGACGGTGACTCGATCCTTCGGCAGATCCGCCATTTTGCGTACAATCGTGGTAGGATTCACTCGAAAACAGGTCAAACACTTATTCAAGACATTTCTGACAGTACTTTTTCCACCAATTGGCCAAAAACGCTGTCTTAATGAACTTAAAATAGCTTGCGCTCCCGCGTGTAGCTGCCGGTGATGCTCGTGCTTAATCAATAACACAGTAAGGCGATGCTTTGAGCCTAATATAAGAGGATGTCGGGTTTCAAATGGTAAGTCAGACTTGGTCAAACGGCCTCCAACCCGCAAATAACCTTGTTGGTCGAGGAATGGACTTAAATTTTGGATCCGCGAGATCTTAGGCAAGTTCTTATTCCGAGATAAACATTCCATTTCCGTGGTGAAGTCTTGGGCTTGAGCTTGCCTGACTAAGATAAGTAGTGCTTCATTAAATTCTTCGTTAGTTATGGGACCTGATTTGCGGTGGGCAGGTGGCGATGTTGCGTTGTGTGTAAATCGCTTACAGAAGGCTATGATTTTTTGCAGTCTATATAAGGTCGCACCTCTTTCGAAAATAGTATGGTCAACGGTACGCGCAACTAGCGAGATCTGACACTTTCGTGCCTCCAAAACACTATTTTCAATATTGGATGCAGTTTTAAAACTAGGTCTTGGCCAGGACTGCTCGTCCTCAGCTAACCATGATGGCCCATGCCACCAGAGCTCACATGTAGCGAGTTCGGGGGCCCTGAGACCTCGCGACACGATGTCTGCAGGATTATCCTGAGACGAGATATGATTCCACTGGGTTATATTACTTACATTCTGTATTTCTGTGACACGGTTCGCTACGAACTGTTTCCACTTGATAGGTGGAGCCGAGATCCAGGACAGGACTATTGTGCTGTCTGTCCAGTAGAAAATCTGATTAAGGTGCGTATCAATAGTTTGCATGACTCTACTAACCAACCGTACCATTAGGAATGCTCCACATAACTCGAGCCGTGGCAGACTTATAGCCTTTAACGGTGCAACCCGAGATCTTGAACACAGCAAATTTACGGTACTTTTTACATAAAGATTCGCGCCGTATGCCCGCTGTGATGAGTCGCAAAATGCGTGAATCTCGATTCGAGTTGCGTTTGTCATAATAATTTGTCCTGGTGTTTCGATTTCTTGTATAGACGATAACTCACTTATGAACTTAGTCCAACCTTTTGAAACCTTAGGAGTGACTATGTCATCCCATCCCGCTTTTAACTGCCAAAGCTCTTGTATCATCAACTTCACGGTTACGGTCACTGGGCTGAGTATCCCTAACGGGTCGAATATCTTCGAGATGGCGGATAACATACCTCGTTTCGTGATACGCTTTAGTACGAACTGATCTATTTCGACTGTATATTTGAATACATCAGATTGGGCATTCCAAAATACACCCAATGTTTTGCGCGTCTCATCGTTATTCAGCTGAAACGTATTAGATTCGTTGTTAACTGTTTGCTCTAACGCCTCGACGCGGTTTGACAACCATTTCCTCAACGGGAACCCATACGAGTCAAGTATAGCGGCTAATTCATTTTTTAACTGCTTTGCGTCATCTACCGAGTCTGATCCACTGATCAGGTCATCGACGTAAAAGTCATTTAGGATAACTTTACTAGTCTTAGGATACTTTTCGAGATTATCTTGACCAACTTGTTGTAAACAGCGAACTGCGAGAAAAGATGCCGATGCCGTGCCGTACGTGATTGTATTTAACTTATAATGAGCTATGTCTTCACTTGTGTTTTCACGCCATACAATTCGCTGCAAGTCACGCTGACCTTCTTCAACACCTACTTGCCGATACATTTTGGCAATGTCAGCAACCAACACTACGCTATATTTTCGAA
This sequence comes from Acanthoscelides obtectus, assembly GCA_963669975.1. Classification (NCBI taxonomy): domain Eukaryota; kingdom Metazoa; phylum Arthropoda; class Insecta; order Coleoptera; family Chrysomelidae; genus Acanthoscelides; species Acanthoscelides obtectus. The sequence continues at coordinate 50,579,570 of CAVLJG010000007.1, read as the reverse complement.
ATCGCACTAGGATGTCAAACAGGTCTTGTTGGATCTTAGGCCCGATAATCAATGTGTCGTTTAACGATAATCCGCTATTTGATTTGCTTGAACCGTCGAATACAACGCGCAATTTTGTCGTTGTACTCGCTGGGTTCGATACTCCGTGATGAGGTAAATAAAAGGTATTCCCGATACTAGGGGAAATATCCGTTTCAGCTATTCGCGACATGTGGCCCAACGACACGTATTCTTTCATGAACGCGACATATTCTTCTCGAAATGATGGATTTTTGCTGAATTTTCGCTCCATTGCATGTAATCGAGTTATCGCGTTATGTAAGTTGCAATCCAGTTGTGTTACATTGTTTTTTATTGGTAAGGTGACAACAAAATGTCCGCGTTCGTCGCGTCGCGTTGTTTTTCTGAATAAAGTCTCGCATTCATCGTGCTCGGGTATTTCTGTTTTGTGTCTAGAGACTTCTTCTACGAGCCAAAATTTTTCGATCTGGCTTTCAAGTCTCGTGCTAACGGCGAGATTGCACACTACCGTACTATCGGATTGTTCCTGCTCAAGTTTCCCCGATATAATCCAGCCTAATACCGTGTTATGCAAAACGGGTAGTCCTGGCCCTAATTGGATCTGACCAGAACACAATAGTTCTAAGTACAATCCTGCTCCCAAGAGAACATTGATTTCTGACGATTTATGGTAACGTGGGTCCGCCAACTGTACGCTGGACGGTATACGCAAGTTTTCTGGGGCGAAAGATACGCTCGGCTGATTCTCGGTTATTTTTTCCAACACTAACAACGTTTGCTTTGTAGAAAACGTCGTGCAGGTAGACCTTATCTCTGTAGATACCACTTGACATGCCTTTGGAACAGAACTGCCTACACCTAATACCGGTATTCTACTATTCATAGGCTTTAATTTCAACAATTCCACCGTGCGTTTCGTGATGAAGTTCGGTTGCGATCCGCTATCAAGTAAAGCGCGACATTCGTGCCATCGCCCTTCCGCATCTTTGAGTAAAATTATCGCCGTGGATAATAAAACTCTGTTTTTGAGGTCCACACAGCTACCCGCAAGCAACCCTGTCGACTGATCATCATTTTTTTGTACTGCGCTACTCGAACCCTTAGCGATTGCTACGCCACTGGTAGCCGCTGATTCAGAACTCGCGAGCAGTGCCGACCCTGTAGCAGACGACGTCGATGCAGGGACCGCATTGTGATGAGATGATTCATGCAACAGCGTGTTGTGTCTGGCGCCACATCGCTTACACCCCCGTGAACGGCATTCACCCTTCTGGTGGCCTTGTCGGAGGCAGTTCCAACATAATTTTAATTTTTGAATTTCTTGGCGCAAAGATGCGGCTGGTAATGCTTTGAATTTATCGCACAAGTAAATCGCGTGCTGACCGTTACAATACACACATGATGCTTCGATTGCTGCGCCCGAAAATGTTCTATTCAAGCTTACAGGTTTCTTGTGGTTAACCGATGTATTCTGTGCTCTGCCTGTGGATTTATCAGATTTTTCACGCGATATGGCCTCAAGCAATTGACACCGAGCATTTAAAAATTTGATTAAATCATCTATACCAGGCGATTCAATTTGACGTGAGATTACGTGCTCCTCCCACGACTTTTCCGATGAAGGATCGAGTTTTTTTGTGATCAAATAAATTAGCAAAGTACTCCACTGTGTCACAGGCTCGCCTAAGGAAGTTAATGACCTCAAATGCTTTTGAAGGTCATCTGTTAATTTTCTAAGGGAGTGAGGATCTCTAGTTACCGATGGCATTTCAACTAATTCTCGAACATGATTCTTTATGATAACTGTACTATTTTCATATCGAGATTTTAATAACTGCCATGCATGATCATAATTCTCTCCTGTGACTTCCATGTTTTCGATTACTCTTGCGGCTTCTCCTTTTAAACAGCTCATCAGATAATAGAATTTTTTGACATTATCTAATGTAGGATCTCTGTCAACTAAGGCCAAAAACATATCCCTGAACTGACCCCATTTTTCATATTCACCATGAAACTTTGGCAACTCAATATTTGGAAATCTTGTATTTGAGACAGAATGCAACTGGTGATGTGAGAGGCCCACGTTTGATGAAGGTTCTGTGTTTATTTGCTTGCTCGCTTTTGTGTATATGTGTGCATTCTCTATTGCGCTGTAATACCTGTCTTCAAAGGTGGCTCTCTCACTTGAACTTAACTCAGTTTCACTGAGAATCTCTATTTCATCTTGTACTGTATTGAAATTGTCTAACAATCCCGTGGCTTGCTCTAAACGCGCCTCTAATTGAATTATTTCGCTTTTATCAAAGTTTTCTAGATACGTTATAAAACGCGTTAGTGAACCCTTTATTTGTCTTCGCTTGATGAGCAGCTGCCGTAACTGCTGTGCAGTTTCACTTGTGGAATCGGAATCCATAGCTGGATCGATCATTTTTTCAACTAGACGATATGACTGATTGATTGCACTACTGATTGACCTGATTTTGAATCAACGAGACAAGGAAGTGATAAGGAACAGACTTACAGCAGATATTTCTGACTCAATCATCTGGTTTCAATACTTTTAGCTTTCGTGGTCGTGGCGTGGCTTCGTGGTCGTGTCGTGGCGTGGCTTCGTGGTCGTGGTGTGGCGTGGCTTCTTTACTTCGTCGTTTTCTTACGTTACTGATCGTGGCTCGAAGGACCAACGTGTAAAGCACTCACTCGGAGGGTTTACCGATGAAATAACTATACGTTCTTCGCTTTACGAAGGTTTATAACAGAAAATGTAGGGTACAATACTTTGTATATACGTGAACAACAATGTCTGTCTCTCATGGCACCATCATCCCCTCTTCTTCTTGCGTCACCGGTTGGTAACAAGAAAACCTGTAGATTTCCCGCCCGGTCGGTAACGTAGGGTAACCGCCTGGCCAGTAGCAAACGGTTGATGCGTTGAAGCGCCGCTCACTAGATGGCGCGAGAAGTACGGTGGGTGAGCTTAACAAGGGAGTTATCACTACTTGGTGTGTAGGAATATGATGCACAATATTTAAGTTATAATAGCTTAGAATCTGCAGGGCTTCCTAGGACTGTTGCTTTGAAAGGTGTTCTACGATGAGGCTTTTCGGTTGCACTTGCTGCCGAGAATTTGCCTGATATGAATATGCTGACGACCTGGTGATGATAGTGACTAATAGGAAGGGAGGTTCAGTAGAAAGGCTTTTGGCATATAGAATATATGGATGCAGCTATCTCCTTACTAAAAAAAGAAATGCTACTGAGGTATACTATACCCAGAAAAATTTGTGGTATGATGGTTGCCCAATTTTTAAAGTCGCAAACTGATATTACCAAGACATTATTTGGTATACTGATAAATAGACCAGGTTAGCTGCTGCAAATGCTAGAGGAGAGCTATCTATCTGAAGCTAGAAAGATCACTCAAACTTCACACTGTATACAAAGCTCAGATAAGGCCCTGCATAAATGCTACTCCCGTATCTGAGGAGCTATTACCTTAAAAGTACCGTCAATATGGTATATGATATATATTCATTCATTCCTCTGAGATCTCTTTCATGATGCCCCCACTTTCTAGGTCTACCGTCATCTGTTTTACACTTAATCCCATTTGTGCTTTATGCTACCGGAACTTACTGGTAAGACTTATTTTACTTTTCTAGAAAATCGAGAATGTCGACTGATTTACTGTCATTCCAATAGTCTGACAACGCGTCACTCCATTGTTCAGCACTGTCGAACTAAATATTTTGTCCAAATCCTCTTCTGAATTTCTGTAGTGTATAAATGATGAAAAGCTATTGTCCACATCCCTTAACTGGAATTCTACCCAAGTTCTTTCATTTTTAATGACTACAGAGGCGATATTGAAAATACTACCCCGTGGCAGGAAAATAAAAAAGTCTAACAATCGAACCCTAACAAAGAGGAATCCCCGGGATACTATTGACTCGCACATTTTAGAGACGATTTTAGTTCTGCTACACGGATAGAGTGTAAATAAATTCGAATCTAAGTCGGTGATATCATGAATTTGACAAACATATGGATTTCCGCCTGTTTGGAAAGCTCTAATTGAGAAAATGCAATATTTTTTCTTTCATTCTATTAGATTCCGAATACTAGGTATTAAGCGGGAATGAGGTTCCCAAATAGCTCCAATCACACTGGAATGTGCGAGGCGGAGTCAGGCAACACCGCTGCGCGCAGCTGTTCCCCCACTTTTGGCTCAGCAGGAGTCCAAAATGGAGCTTCCATTTTTTGACCCCGCCAAGTGCAAAATTGGTATGCATAGCTCACTTTTTGCACTTTGACATAGGTATATGGCGACAAATGTATGTCTCTTCAATACGTCCGAAAGAGGTGCAGGGAGCGTACTGCCGAACTGAAAGAAGTCCACGATGCAGCGGTGGACCATGGTCATTTGTGTCACGCAGCGCCGACTATCAAAAAAAAACTATATTTTTTGTTTGTAAACAACACAGGTCTTTTTGAGCGAATCTGTTCCTGGAAAAGTAGTAACTTCTTTATTTAATTCTGTAGAATAAGCATACTGGTCGCTCTTCAAGCTTCTTTGCACCCACCCGGGAAACTCCTTTTCCATATTCTTGTTTATAAAGTTGCAAATATTTTTCTGATTTTTCCCTGAACTTGAAGCTTCATTACCTGACATTTTAATTCAATATGTAATTAAAAACAGACAATCTTTGCTTTTCTTGTCCAGTGATGCAGTAATAATGGAGATTTACCAATCTGTACCAGTTGTACGTACAGTGAAAGCATGTGCATACAAATTTATAGGCAACCCATATATATGTCCTTCGTGTGCCCGAATGCCTAAGCGTATGTATATGTATGATTCGTATAAAATTATATAAGCTGCATAGATTTCGGCTTTATCTTTGGCTCTAGTTTTTTTTTTCGTAAAAATATCTGGAAATATCTGAGTTGCTATAAAAATCGTGAAAAATGAGGACGTTTTTGGAATTTCTGTTAATAAGATCCCATTTCTTGTAGAAATACGGAAATATCGGTAGGTTTGGCAGCACTGGTTGCAGCAAAGCGCGGCCGGAGGGAAACGAGAGTAGGGGAACAGCTGCGCGCAGCGATGTTGTCGAATATCTTCTTGCACCTTCCAGGCTGGAGCTCTTTGGAAACCATTTTTCTGGACCCACCCTCGTAGCCCTAGTCCACATTATATGAAAATATTTGAATAATACGATTTATGTGGAATTTTTCCACCAGATCTACAGTTACGATGACGTCACTCCTGTTATCTGTCATTGACATCAAACAGATGTTAGAGCAAGCAGGATGGCGCAGGTGGCATGGCGTGTCACACAGACAAATTAGGGGTGGATTTAGAAATTTTGTGAGTTGGGTGGCATAATTAAAATATTATTACATTATTCAATCTTGAGGCAGTGGAACTGTCAGTGGACTGAAGTACGTTTATCCTGGCACTCTTCCATTCTGATCTACCCTTCAGTTAGCCACTCACAACATCCAAAATCCATCCCTAATTGGTTCGTGCTATTAAGATTCCTCACTTCACCTGAGCCACGCTGCGTAACAACCTTCGTTTAGCTGAAGGCACCTGTGGCAGTTGCTATAATGCAATGCTCAAAAGCACACACTTCCATCCATATTAGGATAGAACCTTTCGAGCAGGAGCGTATTTCACCTAATCTGTCACAACTGCATTGATATCATAGCCTCAAGCCATCAATGCAGTTGTGACAGATTAGGTGAAATACGCTCATACTCGAAAGGTTCTATCCTAATATGGATGAAAGCTTGACATAAACAGGAATGACGTCACTAATATTCATTCGTGTTTTGGAAGCACGTTCCGAATGGAGTTATTCTCAGCTCCTACATATACTGAGTGACAGAAAAAGGTAAACACCTACGCATGTTTATTAGAATCCAAGAATTTTTTACATATCGATTTATCTTGCCATGAACAACAAGTGACAAAATGGTGAGGTTTTTCTGTTAAGTTTTTGTGGTGGCTGCGTGTATTGAGCCGTATTCATAAAACAAAGGATATCCTTGTACTTGCAAATTTTGAAGGAAATCCTCCAGATGGTATTCATAATAATTTGAAGTAAATGCTTTTGCTTTTTGAGTATAAGCATATCCTTCAAAGCAGTGACATAAGTAAAAGGATATTCACAATCTTCACCTTATACTTGGCATAGGAAGCATATCCTTCAAAAATTCTGGGTGTGGTCCGTAGCAGAGTCAACTTCGTAACGAAAAGCGGTCAAACGGTGATGGCGGAAATTGTGGATGTTAGGGATGTTAAAACGTACAAACCTCATTTACCTTCACTTGGTCGTGACTTCAAAACATTATATCGGTTCGACGAAGCAAATATACAATGTCTTGCGGACAGATTTTAGTTGAGAATGAGGAAACTCGAAGAGGAGCACTTTCATGTATTCATATAATGAAGATATGTCTACGCTATCTCGGTGACCCTGGATATCAACAAGGTATTGGTCAGGAACTTGGTATTAGTCAAGCAACGGTATCTGGGACTGTGGATATAGTTGTGAACAGCATAGTTGCACAGTTGAACGAATGGATCAAGTATCCTACTACCAACCAGGAACTGATGGAGGCCAAGCGGATATGGCAAAGCATGTATAAATTTCCGACAGCAATTGGTGTAATTGATTGTACACATATAGGAATCCTGAAACCAAATCGCCTTGGAGATGAGTATATCAACCGAAAAGGGAAACCTACTTTAAATGTGCAAGCCACTTGTGATGCCAGAGAGATGTTCACAAGTGTCGATGTCAATTGGCCTGGATCAGTGCATGATTCCAGAATATGGAAAAATTCACAGACTAGATCACAACTAATAAATAAAGCAAATGTTGTACTACTTGGCGATTATCGTTATGGTATTGAGCCATGCCCTATGACTCCCTTCAGAAAGCCTACTCAAGGTGCAGAAATAAATTATAATAAGCTTTTAAAACAAGAAAGAGTTATAATTGAACGCTGTTACGGCCAACTGAAACGCCGGTTTCCTATCCTACAGTATGTTTGCCGCGTAAAGTTGGAAAATGTGTCGAAAATAATTATTGCTTGTATTGTACTCCATAATGTTGCGAAGAGCTTGGGTGTTCCTGACTTTGGGTTAGTTGAACAAGACCCAGATGAAGATGAAGGAAATCATGAGAATGACGAACTTCCTCTCCGCCAACTAGGTCAACAAATAAGAAGAAACTTTAGTATTATAATAAATAGTTTTACTAATTAAAGATAAGTTTTATTTTCGTGAACATCATAAGAAACAGATAAATATGTACCATCCAAAACCCGATTTTTCTGCAAGACAATGCCAGACCGCATGATGCCATAGCATCGTTGGCCTTCAAGGATCGACATCGCATCAACCGTTTACCTTGGCCATCACGATCGCCTGAACATGCCTGGGACATGATAGGTCGCAGACTCTTGACTTTGCAACACCCTCCACAGACTCTAGCAGGTCTTACTCACGAAGTTGCAGTAGCCTGGAATCAGATACCCCAACAAGAAATCGACCACCTTATCAGCACGATGCCCAGGCGTGTCAATGATGTATAAGAAATCATGGATCCCCAACACATTATTGAACTAGCTTCTGCAGTCAGTTGACGAATCAAGCTGAAAATTTTACTGTTAAGGGACACTGAACATATATGGCAAAAATTATTGAAATCGGATAAACATATATAGGTGTTTACCTTTTTATGTCACTCAGTAGTATATTAATCAATATTGTTAGTTAAAACTAAAGACATAACAGTGGCACTTCTTTGATGTGTTTTTCAGTATTCTATTCATACATTTTCCACAAATAATCCTTTTGCGTCGTCCTTATTTTGCAAAAATATCGATTGACACGTGTTTGGTTTGCTCTAATTGGTGCGTGCTTCCATGTACCTCCTCAGGATTTAGTTCTTTAGGTTATTGCATCTGTCCGACCGGAGTTCTTGCGTGTTTCTAATCCATCAGCGTGATAGTTTCCCATTTCAACGCACTAAAAGAGTCGTCTAACACAACAAAAGTACTTAGCGCGACAGGGAGCTACGTGGAACGTTTAACACAGGGTAGACATACAGAGTGTCACCACGAAACGGAAACAGACACTGATATCGAAAGATTGCTATCATGGCTATGCATGAATTCAGCCTACCTGAACATGAACAAGGGTTTGCACCACTAGACACAATAAGATTAGCACATATATTTGCTATAATAATTTGAGAAGCTGAAGAAGGAACGGATGTATGTTTTCTCAAGACACCCGTGCACCTCTTGCAAACGTGAGTATGAATTTGCTTCTCGTCCAACATACATCTTCTGTTTAGACCCAAATACGGTGGCAACTCAAATTTTAGATTCTCATAAAATGGATGTATCTCTAGGCATGATCTGATTCGTCTAATGTCTAGAATACAAGAGTACATAACATTGGTTCACACTTAACGGTGATATCCAGATCAGAGATTATTGAATTTGAATCCAAACCGTGTGTGTCTATTACAAGGTAAAGACTCGGCAGCTTATCATTCTGTCACACTTCGAGTTTGGAAGTGCTTTCTCCGCTTCTTTCTATGATGTGATATAGTAAGCAATATCATCCTGAGTCTGTAAAAATATAAAATTGAAGAAACAATCGTAAGAGCAAAGATATATTTCTAATAGTTGGTCATTAAATACTGGATGCAACCTAAATGTTAAAGCTTCAAAACGATTATTGTATCGTGTGTATCGGATGAAAATTATTACTCAACGATGTAAGCAGTTCCTCCAAGTGACCATATACAAGCCATAAGAATTATATAGTCTATAGAAACTGTCCAACAGTAAGTTATGGACGAGATTTATCCTCATATAAAAGAAAAGTGATATATATGACAAGACTTTTGTTACGTTATTACTAGTATCATTGTTGTCCCATTCAAGACCTAGCTGAGAGAACGTTGCAAATGTATCAGTGCGTTTTGGATCTTTCGGTATCTACATCTACATCAACAACTGATACACGTGTACATTGCGAGAACGAGAAAATTCGTGATCTTACAACAAGAATTTATAATAATAATAATAACAATAAATGGTCTTTATTCATCATTCAAGGTAACTTAAGAAAAAAATGCAATGATAAAATGATGAAAGGAGTAGTTCAGCTGGTTCCTCACTTAAATTAGATCTTCTGTAAAATCACACGAAAACTGAGGTGTGACCCTTCTAGGGATGAGCGATGGTAGGTATATTTCCGGAGTGGAGATTTTATCATTATGCATCTAAGAAAATTGAGTGCATGATAAAGAAGCTAGTAAGTATCGCCTATGCACAAAAATCAGTAGTTTTTGAGATTTTTGTTTTTATGAATTTCCCACTACATCCACACAAAAATCGGAAGTCTGCAAGATGGAAGAAAGTCTATGTATTAAATAGGTGGAATTTTAATTTATTGTCTAGCAAAAACCAACTTTCATTTTCTGTTTCCCATGGAAAGAAATTGTGTTAATCTTTTATATTTATTATTCTCATACAATTGGTGATGCTCTTATGCATATTCTAAACGTTATGTCGTCATTTATATATAGGCCTGGTAATACTTAGTTCTCAAAGTTGTGGGTCAGCCTTTATACCTATATCATTAATTAAAATCGTAATAACCCTCTAACCGATATTGGTAAAATGTAAATTTGTCAAGATCAAACAATCACAGATGTACAGCCCAAAAATTAACCAAAATACTTCGAGGAAAAAGGCTTTATCAAAAATATTCATGGCCATATCGGCCGCATATTCTAATTTTTAGTATCAGATCTATATATGTACATGCAAAAATACAACTAATTTTAACAGAGACGGATGAATAATTTACTGAGATTTTCACTTCTATTGATACTATCAAAAAAATATTTGACATCCTGTGTGCTGAAACGAACCAATAACGGACCTGTGTTTATATGGACTTTTTGCCTTCGATTGCCAGAAATCGAAGGAATCGTTCTCTGTAGATTGGAATTCATTAACACCCTATTATTTGGTTAAGAATTGACACTGCATCAACAGGTTAGCACTAAACATATCACCACCAAGATACTCACCAATTATCACAATGAATATAAGCGAAAGTCCAACGCCTCAAAGCATCATCAACCTCAGCACAGCCACAAGAAAACAGAGGTGTTAGAGAGGTACACGTGAATCAACTCGTCATAGTCCGGAAGCGCGTCAACTACGGTCCTGAAGGATATTGTTGACGCGTCCGCGGCGCGTCCACAACTGAAAACTCGCCGCCGTGGAAACATGTTGAGCTGGGAAAGCTTCGATCGTGCGCAACTCACAGCGGTTTTCATTTTCGGCATCTTACCGGACCCTGTCTGTCCCTTAGGAGATTTCATATATCAAGTTGTTTTATAAATTGCAAAGGTGTTGTTATGGCTTACGATTCTTATCAAAGCAGTTCATTAAACGGAATATAACAACTTTTATTCTATGCCACTGTTAGGTGCCATGTCCGTTTTGGTATTCTCAATAGGGGTAGTACTTTACTAACTGAAGCAGATCATCTCCTGTAAAATATTCTGTTATCGATAACATGTTGAGAATTTTTGAGAACACTGAAAACAATAAGTACTTAAATTAATGAGTTGGCTATGTTTGTTTTAAAGAATCGGCGAGACTTGTACGTCATCAAAGATCATCATGCACATTGAATTAGATCTAAAATGCTCTTAGCTAACCCAGACATGGAATTACGGCATATTCCATTTCATCGCCCCGAATTTCGGCTTGCTAAGTAGACCTATTCAAAAAATTGGTAAGCGGATCTTTTTGAGGACTAAATATAAATCTATACTTTTGTTTTATTATTATCTCTACAGCTTAGGTAAAAATAACAAACGTATACGTTGCACAACATTGCCTTTGCAAAGTTCACTTAACAACTGCCTCTGACATTTGGCATTTTGAAGGTTGTTAATTACGTTCCGACCTCGTAAATAGAACTGGTGTAGTACAATAGTACCCCGTTTCTCGGACATACCTACGAGTTCAAAGCGCGCACGCAGAGAAGAAAAGCAGCTCGCCGCGCCCTCCCACCTTCTTCCTCTCCGGCCCTTGGCCTACAAATTATCATTCCTTGTTGCCTCACGGTAAACATCGAGTTACTCGTTCGCGCACCGATTTTTACGTTTCCAGCAGTGTCGATGTGCCCAAACATAAGAAACGACAAAGAAATAGCTCCTCATATGAGCAATCGCTGAACACAAATATTAGACAACTGGGGTGAAGGTGGGCCGATAATCATGATCTGCGTTATCGGCGGGACACCGACTGAGGGATACCTTCAGGGTTCCACCACCAACCGCCACAGATGCAGAGCCAGAAAGTGGCGTGCCGGCCTCTTTTTCTGAAGGGGCGTCACCATCAGGTAATTGTCGACTAATTGATCTGTTTGAGGTGCAAGTTATTGAAGTAGGTATGTTAGTATGGATGCGTCACTGGCGTTGCAGACTGTGCCTGACACGACGCTTGGATAACGTTCCGATACTAGACTTAGTTGCTTGGGATAGCAACCTGGACCTAGCTTGTGATAGCCAACTCGATACCCAGGACGAACAAAGACGTTCGGGATAACGTTGAAACATTGGACTCGGTTGCTTGGGATAGCAACGTGGGCCTGGCTTGTGATAGTCACCTCCACACCAAGGACGAACGAAGCCGTTTGGGATAACGACTCAATACTGACCTCCGTTGCTTGTGATGGTAGCTTGTACTTAACTTGTGGTGGCTAAGATCCCTCGACAAATCACAACCCTGAAAGCATTTGGGACAACGTACCGACAGAGTATGGTCAACAATTTCTTCTGATTTGCTTGTGATAGCAAATTCCACCTGGCTTGTGATAACCATGGAAAAGGACTGTAAGTATGAATATGACAGGTTACGAAACCGCCAAGGTCTATTTTTCCTTATTACCAGATAGAGATTAGGTACCTTATGTGAGGTTAGGGTTACATTTTTCTTGTGATAGCAAATTCCATCTGGTTTGTGATAACTATGGAACAGGATTGGAAGGATGCACATGACAGGTTAGGAAACCGCAGAAGTACCTGTTTTCATTAATAACAGTCAGAAATTAGGTACATCTATGGTAGAGTAGCGTTACATTTTGCTTGTGATAGCAAATTCGATCTGGTTGGTGATATCTATGGAAACAGGACTGGACGTATGTATGAACATATCAGGTTAGGAAAACACCAAACTGCTAATTTAAATAACGGAGATTCGGTACCATTATGCCCGATTGGCATTACATTTTGCATAGGTGGCACTCGAACATCAGGTCGCTCTAGATCAGCAGTTTCCAAGCAGGGGGGCGCGTCTTCCAAGGGGGGCGGAAAGCGTTTGCATTTTAGAAAGAAAAACAAAAAAAAATAAACAAACAACATTAACAAATAACATTACACGCATAAAATTAGAAATTAAATATAATATTCACTTATTCTGTCAACCGCTGTTTCAAAACCCGGCGTCGTCAATCGCAGTTTATACAAGTATTGACAAGTCACAACATGAAATTCGCGCGCACCCCCGCCGCGCTCCGCTTAACATTCATCACTTAGAAAACAATTGTGTACCTACCAGACGCGGATGAGCATTTGTGACATTCATTCCCACAAACTTGCGAAACATTTGACGTTTCGATGTACATGTTTTGTTGAGAAATCTGTTTGAGTGTGTCAAATTATTGTGTCTCACTTTTAAAAGGTAAGTTTGTGTATTTACAAACAGTTACCGTTTTTATTTAATTTATTAAATTGTTGATTGAGTGGAGACGCGTTCATAGATTGGCCATTGGGACTTTTTTACCACATCACAATCAAACCAACGTAACGAAATAATTTTGAAACGACGAACTTTAAGTACCTAATATTGATTCCAAATATATTTAAAATTACTATTATAACGTCAACGTGCCTACAAAGATATAAATCTCCCGGTGGCCAATATACTGTTGAATACATTACGTTATTAAGATAAAATAATGGGCATATAATTAGTAATTACATGTAGGTATTTTGTTTATTTATTTATTACTTATTTGTTTTATTGTTATAGGTGCAAAATGGCAGCGAAAAAAAGAAAGTTTCCCGACGATTACGTTAAGTTTGGATCTCTACCTTCATAGAAAAAGACGAGTTACAATTGCCCCAGTGTGTGATATGTATGAAAGTTTTAAGTAATGATAGCATGAGACCCAGTCGCCTTGAAAGGCATTTGAAGCAACAACATCCTATTCTGGTTTTGAAAACGAAAGAGTTTTTTTCTTCTAAAGCAGAATCACTCAAGCGGATGAGACTGGATAAATCGGGAAGTTATCACACAGGTGTATAGCAGCATCTCAAAGCTTCATTTGAAATAGCTTTTATGATAGCAAAGCAAAAGAAACCTCATACTATCGGTGAAGAATTAATAAAACCGTGTGCCCTAAAAGCCCCGCTGATAATTTTAGGAGAAGATGCAGAGCAAAAAATGAGGTCTATTTCTCTTTCGAATAACACAGTCAAGCGTAGACTCGATGACATTGCAGCAGACATAAACTCACAAATAATTAACAAAGTAAAATTATCCAAATTTTTTGCCATTAGTTGCGATGAGTCCAATGACATTGTTAATTGTGCACAGTTAATAGTTTATGTTCGTTACATCGGCGGAGATATCATCGAAGAAGAGATTTTGTACTCCCAGTCTTTGACAGCAGGTACTACATCTGAAGATATATTTAATGCAATATCAAATTTTGTTGAAAAAATTATTTGGACTTTGCACAGATGGCGCACCTGCAATGATAGGTGTACGATCAGGCTTAGCTAAAAAGCTCAAGGAAAAAAATCCATGGACGGAGGTGACAAAACGACAAATAATCTCATGCTCGCTGGTCGCTTTGGAGGGCTGTACATGCTTTTGGGTACGCAAATGCCTACCCCAGGCGGTCCTACGCTTTGCTGGTTTTACGCAGTGCCATCTCAAAATTGGAATGACGCCTTCGCACAATCTCAGCATGTTACATGATGTTACTATTATAGTAACATACTGTTCAGGAATGTGAAAATGAAAGGAAAAACACTTGACCTGCTTTGCAGTGGTTCTTCGCTTGAGAGTGATACGTTCCCGAACTGCTCCAGGAAATAATGCATTAGAATACAACGTACAGTGGAACGGTATTAGTGCTGAGCACTACTGAGTTACTCCGAGTTACTCATAGTAACTCAACAGCAATTGATAGATAAAATATATTGTCAAAAAATTGTACTCGCAGGTCACCGTTGGAGGCTGTGGTTGGGAGCAAAACTTCGCGTCGTGCAATAAAGAGGAATTTTGAACATATGTGACTGATTCGGTCGGAGAAACATGACGGATTATCAACATGAAAACAGGATCTGTTCCAGATGTTACATTAATTAAAAAGTTAGTTTCTGACGGATTAGCATCTCAAATAATATGGTATTTTTTAAATGTAGTAAAGGTCCAGGCAAGGAGGAAAAATATTGAAGCAAATACATGTTGAACCGACAAAAAGATTCATAATAGTAGATGAAGCAGGAAGGTCGCGGCAACTATTATTATACGAACTATAAATGTATGTACAGGGCTAGGGCGGATTTAGGGGGCGAGAGAGCGCGCCTTCCCTAGTCGCCCAAATCTGCCATTTCCTAATAAAATGCTGTATCTTGGTGTAAACATTACCTTTCCAGAACTAAAACGTGAGACGTGCTCCCATCCTCCTCAAGCGTATCCCACTCCCCGCCCTTCAATTGTCACAAGGACATTTGCTCTTTGCTGTCGTCTATCCGCACTGCTCCCCTGTAAATACAAGTCTTAATATTGGGGATCAGCCTTCCAGTCTATGCCATGGTCAGTTGCATCTCATCTCTCCTGACATCTAACAAAAAGTGCCCCCCTTTCGTCGCTTTCAGCTACGGCGCCCTTTTTATAGAGTGCGCATCTCTCCTCGGCCAGCAAATCAATTGGCGAAATACCAGCTACCACAAGCAGTGTGTCGGTCGACATAGTTCTCTAAGCGCAGACAACAGGCAGCACTACTTTTTGCTGGTTTCTGAGCATTAGTTGCCTATGTCTCTTCTCCATTATCCAGAATATTCATTTTAATTTTTACTTTACTTTGCTTAACGGAATTACAAAAATACAGTCATAAAATAGCCGATTTATTCGCTTTGATAGACAAATGAGAGATAAGTTTCTCCTATTTTCCAAGAATTTTATTCCATTAAAAAAAGCAACTTTATCTCAAGTATATCCAACGTCGAACCGAGGCTTATAATATTTATTTATTTATACATAATTGTCCAAGAGACTAATCAAATTACAGGGCAATATCTGATGTCTCTGTGGCCACTAATCTATTATGCTTAGTAAAAACTGTGATTTTGGCTACGGTTAACGAGACAAATGTTTTTTTTTTTTCGTTTTTATGCTGAACTCCCTGAAATGCCGCATATATATCGTATTAACTTTTTGGTTTGTCGACATAACACAAATTAACCTGGTTCGGTTTTGATATAAATTTCAAATCAACTTGCATAAGTTGTATTCCTAGGCCTACCTGTTTATTGCTTAGCAATTGCTATCTTTATTATTCTCATAAGTGGAGGCAGTCACTTCCAAAATAGTTCGTAACTGATTCAAATTAAATTTAAGCAGTTAAGGCAAGTTAATTGCCTTTACCAACTGTTTTCTCATATTCTCACCCCATAAAAAATTATTTCTACGACGTGAAGTATTGTTGGAAAGGTTATAAGACAGAAACATTTTGTCAATAAAGCTAAGTTCACAAAAAGGTATAGTTTTTTGCAGTCAAATTTTGAGCTTCAAACTTTTTTATCTACTTCGCACAATTTTATACCTTTGGAAGGTCATAAGTCATTTTTTAAGCACGTTTGTATAATTTGCCTTGATTACGCATGCATTACAGAGCCCAGTCGCCTTTATTTTGTGTTATTATCTCGACAAACAAAAAAGTCGATATTTATGCACAACTTCAGGGAGTTCGTCATAAAAAAACTGTATGTCAAAAAATGTTGCCGGTTTATGTATCAAACACCCTGTACAGGTTCTGCTACCGATCCAAGCATTTTTTGCATAATTTCTATCAAGTAACGAAACATTCGGAACGACTTCAAAAGAAAACAATTCATAGAGTGTCAATATTCCTTCCCATGAGGGATACGAGTTTCTGAAATTAAAGGCAGTCCGTCGTCAAGGAGACCCAGATCAATGCGAAACTTTAATCTCGAGAGTTGAAGAAGCTCCATATTGAAAGCTTTTGATACCTGGTGACTCATGTAATATATGCGGAAGTAGAAGCTTGTAAAGTACATGTGTTTCTTTCAGAGGCCGATGTGAAAAGTGAGCTGCATGATTTGCTGGAGTGCTGTACTTTGCCCAAAACTAAGAGGTTTTTTGCTTGGAAAACAGATTTCGTCAATTTATATCAGTAGGAGTTTTTTAGATAATCCACTACTCGCCTAAAAAAATGGCAACATGGCTTTGTACTTTTCACGCAATTATTCAATTAGATTCTC
Organism: Acanthoscelides obtectus; assembly: GCA_963669975.1. Classification (NCBI taxonomy): domain Eukaryota; kingdom Metazoa; phylum Arthropoda; class Insecta; order Coleoptera; family Chrysomelidae; genus Acanthoscelides; species Acanthoscelides obtectus. Next base: position 50,562,912 of record CAVLJG010000007.1, on the reverse strand, counting down.
TTCGGTAGGGTTATTACGTAAAAAACCTATGTAATATCTAAAAAACGGTGAAATGTCAGCTCATGCAATAGGTAGCTAGTTCATTCCATGCCAACTGCAAATGAGCATGAAGTGAATGTGAGCTAGTTCAAAAGTAAAATTTTATAGGAAAACTTGCATTTCAACAACCTAAATAACATACATCGTAAAAAAAATCGCGATACAATGTCACTTTTTAAGTTAAGTTATACGGGTTCAGTTCCAAACACATTGCCATATGATTAAAAAAATCGTCAAATCGAATTCATGTAAGATTATAGCGTTAATTTATTTCGAGGAAATTTCTAATAAACTGAGTTCAAATGCGTTTTTTATTTGTGTTTATTTATAAGATGTAGAGTAATTTGTGGTAGTAGTAGCTGCTAAAAATAAAGTCAGATAAATTAGATCCTATACTGTTCGTCATTGTTCGTCAGAGCGGTCTGGTGGATCTTTGATCTTAACAAAAGTCTCGTCGGTCTGTTAGTCTGTCAGGTCTGGCTACACAGACACCAACAAGGTTCAAGGTGAAAAGGGAAGGAAGGAAAACAAGAAAGGAACCGATAGAGCAAAGAAAAGAAATAAATCATTTGAATTAGAAGACGCTTAAGCATTATTGGGTTGAGTACTCGAATAATTTTGTAATTACAAGAAATAATTTTCATCGGTTTTGTATACTGAAATAATTTTGGTTGATCTGAAATTCACAACTCAATCTTGATCACAGTGCAAGGCATGGTCTAGAGTGTTTGCGAACTTGCTCGACGGTGTAGTCTACTGAATCACGCCACAGAGTGTTGTTGTACGATTCCACTTGATTATTACGCCGATTTGTCTGTTATCTAACGTAATCCATTAAATATGGGATGTCAAGATCTCTGAGAATGGTCTCATATGACACGTACCACGTAATTGTGCGAGGCTTCTGTTTTGTAGGACTTGCAGTCTCTGCATATGCGTCTTGGCGAGAAAATACCAAGCCGCGCAAGCGTACGTGATTGCGGGTCTAATGACCATTATATACGACCGAATCTTGTTCAAACTTTAGTTTACATTTCTGCACCACAAAGGATAAAACTGCTGACTGCCTATTAGTGCAGCGTCGTCAGTATAGAGATAGGCTTCACTGTCTCCGAGGCAAGAGACGTGATGTACTATATATAAAGTGAATAAGGTATTGGTCCTGAGATCAAGCCCTGAGGAACGCAGGCTCCTAGCGTTACAGACAAAACATTATTAATTCTCATCCGAAATTTCCTTCTTTCTAGAAAAGATTCCAACAGTTTTAGAAACTAAAATGGAAAGCCCTTTTGGGTGAGCTTATACATGAGACCCATATACCACACCTTCTCAAGTGCCTTTGATACAGTCTTTCCGCAGTGGTCGATTCTGGAACTTTGCGCCGTTTTATTTCGAAAGACCGTACCTTTGGTATAGAGGATAGTTTCGATGTTTTCGTTCGTTCGTCCAGAGACAAAAGACAAAGCCTAGACCATGCTGATAAATAGCTAAGGAGCAAGAAACAGCTGTCTTTGGTTTGCTGTCTGTTTGGTCAGACTGACGAAAGCATCATGTTTGGTTTGTCTTTGATACAACGAAAAGCAAGATAGCAGTACTTTTGTTGAAGGTGAACTCCCGGGTTACATGCCCCACCAGTCTAACTGCCTGTAGCTCCATACTATGATAAATTAGATCTTCGTAAAAAAAATTAACTACGCACGTGTCTATCCAAAAGAATCAAATGGAATCGAAACTTGGTTACGTATGTTCACTTATGTAAGAATTCTTTCCGGAAAAATATCTGCTTGCACCTCCACCATATTTGTGATTATGACACGTCTAACAGAGATGTCTAAATTAGATGAGAATCTTCTTAATAATAGAACATCTTACATAAACTTTAGCGGCTCCAAAAAATGTCCAAAAATGAGCAGAAGTCTCTGAAGCAAACAAAAAACCTTTCCGAAAATATAAACATTTCTCGTCCTTGGAATCTTTTTGTCAAAATTTCATAGACACAAACATAATATATCGCTTACCAAATTTTTAAAATAGCTCCTTGTTAATTCACGTAGGAAGTAAAACGGGGGTCCAGCAGATTATCTAAGTACTATGGATCCATCAATATAAATATATTTTCGAATTATACACACATACAAATTAAGAGTGTTTTTGGAACCGCAACAAAATACTGATGGATTCGAGAAGCAAAACAAATATTAGATTTTTTTTTAAATTTCAGATTCACAAAATTTCCACAGCTCATTGGTGGTATTTGCAAGTTGAAAGATTGGCCTATTTCAAAATGTTTTTTCTACAAAGGTTTTTATTGACTACTCCTCTAAATGACGTTTTACGGTCAGAGACGAAGGCTGTAGTTTTTCTAATACTTAGATTCCCAAAAAAAAATCGTTAAACTCCATTTTAAATATCAACATTACTCAAAATTATTATTATAAGAAATTGTTGATGTGGTCGTAAATTGCGATTACCCGGACCTCCGAGATTAAAAGCAGGTTTCCCTCAATATGAAGTCTCATTCTAGGAATTCGACAAAGTTTTCCATTTAAAAGTTTCTGACGGTAAACTGGCAAGCAATGTATAAAACACCGCGTCGTAAAATGAATCTCAAAATTAACAAAAATACGGCACAGCTGTAAAGCTACGTTAAGAGCATATTATGAACTCCCAATAAATTTTGTACTTCATACGAGGAACATGTAGATGTTAAATCAACAATTTGGTCATAAACTATGCTTTCACGCTTGTTTTCTATTTATGTCTCCAACGACTATACCTAAACAGTACTGATGATTGTTAATAAGCATGAGGCAACAATGTATGTGGTTGGTCAATGTTGCACAGACAGAAAACAAACAGATCCAGTTCAGCCTGTGTTTATTTATGATTTTTTGCTTAGAACACCTTCACTGGTAGCTTTGAGAATGTCTCGTATTCCGACTGATTGACGGATCGTCCTTTTAATGTAGGTTGGCGATATCAATCTGTACATAAAAGAGTAGCTGTTTGTCAGTATGAGCTAGAGACGTAAGAGCCTTTCTATCATTTTCAGTGTATAGGCTGAAGATGTATCAAGCTGTGGTGAACCCTTTGTAGGTGGCGCTTGTCAGGGTTTAATTCAATTCTTCAATACCTTATTGAGCAACAGATAGAAATCCAATTATTGTCGCACCTATTTGCACACGTCATGACGAGTATGTTGGACATTGTGAGCGGACTTTTTTTTATTTTACGAGTTATAAGCTCTATTTAAAGGCCTCGCAGGAACTTTATAGTACCCATGAGCACCTTTGTTCCATGTGTTGAGATTTTAAACACACTGAACTTGAACTAAATAGCCGATAGTCATTTCCCATGAGATTTCTGCTGGGTCTTTTACTTTTAAGTTTCTTTAGTTTGCACACTCACCTTGTATACAGAAGTATTGGTAAGTACCACCAAAGCATGATAATTGAAGTTCAAGTGACATGATAAGTGTTGGTGCTTATAAACTTTTGGGTAACAAAGCAAGCCATACGTCAAAGGTGGGGTGTTTTTCCGGGGATTTAGAAAGATATTGTGTAACAAAGAGAACAATGGGAGATACATCAAATCTGATATACCTTCCGAAGGAGAAAAGCCAGTAAATGTGACGCGGGTATAAAAAATATTTCGTCTATCATGATTCGGCAAAGGTGCTCTAGATACGGTGGAACATATTCTGAATAAGGGATAATGAGGAAGGGAGAAAAAGTGGCGGGAAAACGGACATTGATAGCTTACATTTCCACAACAAATATGATAACAATAAACGTTCAACGTCGTACACTATAGAAATTACCCCGCAGTTTAGAAACTGGAAAGTGGTGATTCCTAAAAATTGTCAAAAAGAAGTTATTCAATGCGAGACCAGGCATTGGATGGAATTGAGTGTGCAAAATGTGTGGACCGCAGTTAATGAACATATATCAACTAAGAAGAGGTCAAAGAACAATAAGCCGGATTATATAATAATAAATGGTGTATCAATAAGAACGTACTATTTGAATTTAGCGCCGTTTTTGCAGTCATAATGTCATAATGAATGTGGCATGACAGATCGACAGTAGACAGGCGAGAGTTTATGAAAATGAATCATTACACAATAGAACAGGGTATCCTAATTGTTAGAAAATATTACCAAAGTGGTGAAAATTCAACTACCATGATTCGAAAAAAGCAGCTAATATTCGGCCGGAATAATGTTCCTACCCCATCGACTGTAAAAAGATTAATCAAAAAATTTGAAAGTATCAGTTCTGTTAATGATGTGAAACATACGAACTCGCAGCAGTCATTAAGAAGAAAATCTCAGAGCAGTTCGCGAAAATGTAGCCGAAAGTCCAGGGACGTCGATTTGTCATCGCGCTCAAGAATTGGACATTAAAACAGCTACTCTCCAGCGTATTCTAACGAAAGATTTACACCTGCATGCCTACAAAGTCCAATTAACTCAACAGCTTATGCCAACAGACCATGCACAGCGAAGACAATTTAGCAATTGGATCCTTGGTTAACTGTATGTGGATGGTGATTATGTAGACAAAATCATTTTTATCCCATTTTCATCTCGATGGCTTCGTCAATAGACAAAACTGCCGCATTTGGGGCAATCCAAGAGTAATTCATGAGAAAGCTATATATCCAAAACGTGTCACTGTTTGGAGTGCACTATGGTCTGGAGGAATTATTGGACCGTTTTTCTTTGAGACAGGTAATCCACTAACAGTGAATGGCGAACGTTATCGTGCAATGATTACTCAGTTTTTTGTGCCACAATTAGAAGTCATGGCTCGTAATGACATATGGTTTCAGCAGGATGGTGCCACATGCCATACTGCTTATGAAACATTGGCAGTTTTGCACGAATTTGATCCTGGTCGAGTCATCTCCAGGTTTGGTAACCAGAATTGGCCGCCACGCTTTTGCGATTTAACACCTTTGGACCTTTGGCTTTGGGGTTATCTGAAGTCACAAGTCTATGCCAACAAGTCTGCAACCACCGATGCATTGAAATCTGAAATCAGTGCAACGAGATACCACGACAAGTGTTCAAAAATGTTAACACAAATTTTATTACGTGCCAGCGGAGCTGTGGCAGCCATTTACCTGATGTGTTGTTTCATACCATACTCTAATAAATATTTCAGCTATTTGTAACAAAATACCATGTTTAATAGAATCTTGAAATATTGCGTCCTTATTGAAACACTTTTATATATATATATATATGTATATAATACCACCCGTAAAGAAATTGGGAGCAAAGGCACATTCCGTACTAAGAGTTAAAGACAGAAAAAGGAGAAGATGATTTACTCTGGAAACGCGCGGAAGAAAAGTTTGGGACCTACTCCGCCTACTCTGCCGCAGATGATAATTAAGAAAACAGGCAGGAATCAGAAGGCTTTAAAAACGAATGGAAATGAGAAAATGGATTTATTCAATGGGAAACCGCTGAGACTTCTAATGCAAATATCTTCATCCGTTCTGCAAATACTTTCTATAACTTTCGGAAATACAACCTCTCGGTATTTCTTTGAGATCGCATTTTAGGGCCTATGTTCATATAGTTCATATGTACTTTCAACGCCTGCGCACCCGCTAAGTAAGGTAAGGCGCCGATTTACTGGTACCACGTGAGAAAGGTTGAGTAAAGATAAGACTAACTTAACTCAAATTGCGATGAATTTTTTCATACAAGGAGTTCATTTGAAAACTTCCCACCATGGATTTATCGAAAAACCATTGATTAAAAGAAAAAACGCGGAGACACGGGAAAAGATTTGTCAAGGGGGACAACTTTTTAACCGAAAACTACTTCACCCCATTTCACCCTCGGCCCCCTGGGTTAAACCTTTAAAAATTTTTTTAAATGACAGGGGTAACGAATAATAGCTTCTTTGAACGGTCTTTCGAAGCCCTTCATTTTGATGTTTGAATTTTTGAAATCAGTCGGTTTGTTTTCGAGAAAATTAGAAAAATCTTTATTTATCTTAATTTGTTCAGATAGAAAACAAAAGTACGAAAATATCACTTTTATTTCAATAAGTGTTCAAAATGTTGCCCGTTAGGGTTTGCCAAATCTACAATTCGTTTATAATTTAAAACGGAAGCTACCAACATAAACAGCAATTCGGAACATCAGACTTTGCAACAACCTGTTAACAACTTGAATTTATTCCGCATTCTTTTGATCAACACAGATATTCTGGGCGAACTGTATTATTGTTATACCTGTTTAGTTATTTATTGTTAAGAGAAAGGAAGAATTTAATTTGCTGTCAGTTACCTTTGTGACAATCTTGGTATAGTGAAAATTAATCTATTGATTCAGATTTTTCTTCCAAAATGGTTTACACACTAGCCGAAAGACTGTAAATGATTTTAATTTATGGTTCCCAAAATTACAGTACTCGGTAGACTACCGTCACGTTTAACGCCAGACATCCAGGGAAGATGACTTCTCATAGGTACATATCTAATCCCGCATACAAAAAACTTATAGTGATGTTAATTTACATTTATGGCCAGCGGGATGTTTCTGGCAGTGCTAAATATTACTTTGTAATAATGTTTTACAGAGTATATCTAAGATTCAGCTATCAGAATCCCTTTTTCGCCTCATACTAGTAAATCAGCATTGTCCCCAACCTATCAGGTACGCAGGCGCGGAAAGCACTTATAAACGCCCCAAGCTTCATCTTTCTGAAAATGAGTAATATCTCGCAGCCCTCGAATGTTGGACTAATAGGATCTTCTCGTATTATTTTTCGGTCGTAATTTCTGCCCTAAAAATACTGCCAGCACTTTTTCAATCGCCCTGTATTAGCTTATTAAAATATACCGTACACGTTTCGACCACTTCCATCGCATATTGCTTGTACCATTACGATTAAAGCACGCGATGCCTTTGTCATTTCCCAAAATGAATTGGTCTAGATTTAGTGGTCGCTGTTGGACAATGAATTTCGACGTTTCGAATGTCGAATTTGCATGACCATCCAATTTCGCCTACGTGGAAGGAGCTGTTCGTTTATGACTCAAAGCAATTAAACTGTTTACTTTACAGTTTGGGGATAATTGCTGGTTGACCTTATATACGTGATCTATACGGTTCAACGATTTGCGTGTACATGGGTGCACCTACAAGACTGACGGATGTATATCAAGAATGGATTGAGGCATCATCTGGACATGGATTGGTCACGTAGGCTGATTAAGAGCCGTGGCCGAGCTCGTGATGGATTTGAGCTCCGCATATACATACATAACCTGAAAGGCCACGCTATCAAATGAACAATTATTATTTCTCTATTTACTGGATAAATAAAACAAATAAATTATTGAGTAACGCTTTGTTTTATTATTCAACTTATACAATACTATTATTCATTGCAGAGTTAGTCATTATTTATTTAATTGAAGTTCCACCTAACTCTTCCAAGCGGCTTTGCAAGGAACAAGGATTCATACAAGGCCAATTTCCTTGTTAATCATTTAACTTAAAACAAACGGTGAAGTCAAAATATCTGCTCATACTTCTTAAACTACGTATAAAGGTCTTTCATTATAATGACACACTAAATACTTATGACAACATATTCTCACAAAAATACTCAACTCAACTCCAAAACTTTCCACGCCAGTAGGAAGTCTTTTTTTAAGGCTCGTATCGTCATTCGTCCCTACAATTGTAGGGCGCGTTTATGGCCTCCTTGATTGTCATATTCCTTTCTCTCCTTCAAAAATTTCTAGATTACACTTGTCCCGTTTCAGCGTCAGCGCTCTCCTATTTTGAAGATAAGTTTTCTTTTTAAATTGTAGGAAATTTCAGGCTGATAAAACATGATATAACTCAAAAGCAAGCACAGTTGGATGCAAATAGATGTTTGTGACATAACCTCAAAATAGAGTTCTGATACGGAGAAGTAGAAAACTATGACAATCAAGGAGGCCATAAAGGCGCCCTACAATTGTAGGGACGACTGACAATACGGGCCTTAGTCAAGGCACTCACTTCCCTCAGTCTTATTCGGTCTGTCTGTCACCATCTATGGAGAAACATGGCGTCAAATATGTTGACTATGTAGCAACGCTGTCATCAACTTATAAAGGATTATGTTCGGCACCTGTTGGCCCTTCCGAGAAAAAAGTTAGCTACGAACATGTATAATGAAAAATTAAATGGCCATTCTCCCTTAGAGAAATTCCTGCGGGCGCTCATGATCGTTGCTATGACTAATCCCGCGTGAATCATGATGTTGACTTTTACCTCACACGGCCCATAATAGCACGGAAGTGACAGACAGGTCGACAGGACTGAAGGTCATGTGTTTTCGTTATTGACATGTCATATAACGTTCATTTGAAATCTTTCGCAATTACAATACTTCCACGCTAGGAGGCGTGGGAAGTATCAGCTTGGCAGATTTTGGACATTAGTCCATGGCGGTGGAGTAAGCTTTAAAATAACTAATAAGTGACTCTGACTAAATTTTGATACAAATTGCGATAAGAGTCCGCGAAGTGGCAGGGGGTACCGTGACCCCCCCCCTAGATTCGGCTATCATCCACTCTTCAAAAAATTTTAGGGACTGATACACTTTCACAATATTAAATTCAATTCAATCGACTTTATTGTACAAATGTACAGTTACAAATGACGAAGTCTCGCCACTGTCCATTGATACTTAACCATCCAACCATACTAATATACAAAAAGTTTCCTCTTGACGATGTCTAATCGGTCCCCCTGAGAACATTTCCTCCGGCCGCCCATGCAAACTTTTAGTACGAAATGGCTTCTGGTTTTTGAAAATCCGTCCTTGTGGTGGCGAAGTTATTCAAATTTTTGTCCGTCCTTTGTTTGGCTCGTGGACATTTTAAGGAATTTATAGTAAACAAGCGGTTGTCAATGTCATGGTACTTTGGAAATGCCACCAACATGGCCGAAATACCAGGGAATCTTTCAATTCTACATCTTCTGCATTTTCATTTGAAACATGGAGATTTATCTGGATTTCCGTATGAAAATACAGTGTTCACTGGTATCTCAACGATCTGATTGAGCGAACTTTTATTTAATATCTTTTATAAGAAATAAATAGTTTTGGAGACATGCATCTCTGTAAATTGTATTTTTATGAATCTATTTTTACGAACTCTTTATAAGAGCAGACAGATGGAAGTCCTGAAACTGAGCGAGGTGTTGTGAATTTTAAATTTTTAATATAGTGCCTATACATAGTTCTCAATATATTTATAATCTCCGAATAACTGTGTCAATAATCCTGCTGGACTTCATTTTATTTTCGGCACAATACCAAATAAATTTTCAGATTGCCGACACCTTAACGAATGTTTTCATAAATAATAATGGCGGACATCAAAAGAGCTAGAGGCGTTTTTCTGTCAACCTAATGCATAGCGACGAACAAGGCAATATTTATTCAATAAACATTCGCCAGGTCTCTGATAAACTTTTTGCCTTTGAACCGACCGTCGAATATAAGTCGGCAAAATCAACATGGCGCACTTTCCTTAACGAAAACAGGGGACACGTGCCGATTTTCATGGAGACACTTCTCGTTTTAGATACATCGCCACAAAAAAATAGAACTGCAGTTTATAAAATAAGAATATAGAAAAGTAAATACAAGGTGGTTATCGATAAAAATCCTAATGAACACTCAGTTTAACAGTTTACATAACGAAAATCTATTTGCGGAATAATCGTCTGGAAAAACAAGAACCATGACGGTGGAAAACAAAATACTGGAATTATGCATTCGAATCTCAACAACAACGCGAGTTTTTCTTTCATCCGAATGGCGGATTACTCGGGTAGATTTGTGATTATGGTTATCGGAGCCTTGAATTAATTTTACTTTGGGCTACCAAATATCTACTGTATTGTGAAAACTCTTGGAAATCATTGTAAATGACTTTGTGATTTTCCGCGCTTCATCGGTGGTTTCCAGTGTTGCAGATTGCAGCAATTCCAGATTTGCTGAATAATTATATAAAGTATTTCAAATGAAAAATCTGCCAAGAATGCTACATTAATCAATAATTGATACCTGTTGCCATGTTGACCAAAATTGTAAAAAAGAATATGATGTAATAGTTGAAGCACTCCTAACCTTTATATTATATAGTCATAATCAGCCGTAACTTTTTGCAGTTTGGAATTTTTGCAGCTGCCTCTGCTATATTATCTATTAAATATTTGACAGTACTCGTAGATGGCAAACTCGTTAGTAACTTTAATGGATCATGCTAGATACAGAAAGATAATTCCATAATAGGGTTAATTATAAGTTTCGGATACATGAGTTCGCCCTCTGCCTAAATCTAATAACCATTTAAGTTTTTCGGATCTTCGTCCTATAAACATTTTATTAAGCCTCTCTCTTTTGAAAATGGGCCTACATGACCAGCTGCACACATTTGTTTGTGAAAATAATCTACTAGCCACCGCCTAATCTGGCTTCAGACCATTACATATCACCACCACTGCTCTCCTCGATATCGGATAATTTTTATATATAGTGCGGCTGATCAAGGAAAAATGTTTTCCTTTTTTATTGATTTTAGCAAGGCTTTCAATACGGTTACCCAAATATTCTGTGTAAAAAGCTTAGATACTTGGCCTGTCCTCATCAGCTTGCACGCTGATTAGAAGCTACTTAACTGATCGCTCATAGTCTGTCATGTCTGAAAATATCAACTGCTTTATTCAGAGATTTTGGTGTCCTTCAAGGATCTATTTTGAGTCCCCTTTATTTGCTCTTTATATATGTGATTTTCATGAAACCGCCAAATACTCAGTCGTTCATCATTACGCAGATGATACACAACTTTAAAATAGCTTCGATCCTGATGATTAGATTTTTGCCATATCTTGTGCTCATAATCTAAAACTGAATACTGGCAAATCATGCATTTCCTTTGGGCCCAAAAGGAATCGTGAAATAAATCAAGATCGCATTAATATTATGATGAACAATAAAGACAATCATTTGTAAACGAGTGCAAAAACCTTGGTATCTGGTTTGACAGCAAGCTGCGCTTCACTAAACATGTTAACCCACTAAGCAATGCGTCCTATTATGTCCTTCGTCAGTTATACCCGAGTCGAAGTGTCCTGTCAACACAGCTCAATCTTAAACTCTGCGAATCCCTAATCCTGTCAAAATTGTCTTACGGCGACTGTTTATAGACCTGCTCTCCTACAACATGATGCCGAGCGGGTTCAGATGATGCAAAACTCATGCATAAGATTTTTTTATGGAATCCGTAAATTTAATAATGTTAGTGGCGCTTTTGGCAATCGGGATGGCTTAAGATGTACAAATTGAGGAAACTGCATCGCCTATCTCTGGTACACAAGACCCTTCTCCTTAAAGCGCCATATTATCTCTATACAAAGCTATCTCTCCTCTGCCAGTACGATCGAAGATCCTCTAGGAATAAATGCATCTTACTCATCCCGCGGCATTCGACAGTACTGTTCACACGAAGTCTCTCGTACTGGACACCCAAGCTATAGGTATAACTAAGTGGCGAAGCGTGCATGTAACCACTGATACCATTAGTAACAGTTAAAAATCTTAAAAATTAATATTTGATGTCAAGTACTGTGAAATAATTTCATTTATTTGTTTACCAACAGCGATATGTAATAGTAATTCAGTAAATAGCAAATTAGCCCCACGAAAATAATGCGCCCTATAGTATCTAGGTTTTGCGAACACGATGGAGCTGACTCGCCTCGACTTGGTTGTCGGTTGTTACCATTTTCATTTATACATATATTTATACATTTGGTAGTCCGTCGGGGACCGTCGGTACTGGTTCGTGTCTGATCGCGGTCGCACGTGTGCGTGGGGCGCTGCGACATTATGTGGGCTTGTTACCATTTTTTGATTTGGTTACGCACTTCTCACTCGTTAGTAGCCGTTTTGGTTACCGGCTGTAGTGTTTTAACTTTAATTAAACATGGATGAGTGTCGCTGCGTAATTGATCCTCTACTTGAAAAGTCATTCTCCTTGTATAATTTTTAAGAAAAAAAGGAGATCATTGAAAATGGAAGACCAACACCTATTTAAGATAATTTTAAAAAGGAATAAAATAACGTGGTTTGATATTTTAAATTACGTTGGTATATAGAAACTCTTGTTTATGTGGTTGCAAAAAAACAGATTGTATTGTTGGCGATGTCTTCCATTTTATTCAGAAAAAAATGGGTGGACCAGCAGCGGAGTCAACGATTTAAATAGTTTTAGGGCTCTAAAGTGGAGACATGAAATTTCTCCGTTACATGTGAGATATGTAGCCAATTTAAATCAGTTTTTCAAAACAAGAATCGAAAGTTGTCTTAACCAAGCTTTTAGGCAGCACACTTCTAGATACCGTATGTTTTTTGGCAAAACAGGAATTACCGTTCATTTTGAAAGGGATGACTCTGACAATAGAGGAAATTACAGAGAATTGTTAACATTCATTGCCAAAAAAGATCAAAAATTTTCCGAACATCTAGAAACGTAGACTGTTTTTTCGGACGGCGTGGATTAGTCAAAGCATAAGACGATGAGGTATATCAAGTGCCCCAGACGCTCAGTCCAAGAATGTTTACCTTAATTTGAAAAATAAAAATACCTAAAATAAACAAAAACTCATATTTGGGAGGTTCAAAATAAACTTTTTTTAATAAGATTGTTCACATCTGGTTTTCGTAACAGTGTAGGAAAAGTCACGCGTCGCCACTGGTATAACTGCTTGTCAACTGAGTATAAAAAATCTAAGCAACTTTAAGAAAGGATAAAGATGACCTTAAAGCAAACGGATGGCTATAATTTAGCTTTACGCATCTACAGGTAATTGATTGTTTCTTTTTTGTAATATTCAAGCTATTTTTTTTTGTAATCAATGTTTTGAATTGTGCCATTTACATTTAGGTACCTTTTTTTCTTTATAGTAGCTTATCATTTGTGTCTGTTTTTAGGTCGGAGTAAAAAGCAGCATAAGCTGACCTTATCGTCAACTATTATGTTTTCTTCCTATTAAGTCTATTATTTTGTAATGCTGTGACGAATACAGGCCATTTATTATTATTATTATTATGAGTCTCTTTCAGTCGACAGTTTTCGAAGAAAATTCAAACAAAATCTCAATGGACGAGTAAATGTGGAGCATATCAGGCAGAAATCATGCACGTATTTTTTTGGTATATGTAGTAGAAATAGACTTTTATCCTCTATGATCCCTGCAAAAATACAGTAAACTCTCTTAGAAAACGCTCATATTCGGAGCTTGAGCATCTAAAATCTGTTTAATTTGTTGGCAATACTGCTGTGCCACACAGATTCTCAGCAGGTATGAAGCTTATGAATGTCCGTTATGAGCCCAAAGCAATTTGTGTAGTAAGAAAGATATTTAAAAAATGAAATACTTCTAAGCCATTCTCATAGCGAGAATCCTTCCCGAACTGGAATAAAACATTATTAAGTTTTGCCGTTCATTTTTAATGTTCGTAATTTCTCTTCCTTTTGCTTGTATGACAACGCAAAACGAAATCGATGAAAAATCTGAAAAGCCCTTTTGAAAAAATCATTGTGATGACGTGTATTAATATTGTTTTGAATGCCAAGGTTGAGTATTAATTTTGTTCGTATGGACAACCAAATGTTTTGTCATTTAATTGTCCTGCAAATATCTATCTATCTAATATTATCTTAGCTCTATATTATCAGTGTTCCTTTGATTATCAGTTATTTTAGCCAAAATTCACGAAAATAAAAAATGAGCCAAGAACACCATCAACAACCAGTGGCCTCAATTCAAGTGATATAGGTCACGTTTACAACTAGGATAAAACCTGTAGAGGTTTTCCGTATCTTGTAAGATACATACATCAGCGTGAATATTTTATAGAGATCCAAGCACGGTCCCGATCCTTTGCGTGAAAATGTAACCTTTGGGACGTGATACATTTCGAGAATATTGTAAATATATGTTTAAATTTAAACGTGTGCCTTTAGGCTAGACATATACTACGATGCCTTCGTCTCTAGAGGTGGAAGAAACAACCGTTGAAGTATATGTGATTATTCAAACGTGCAAAAAAACAGATTTAATTCGCTGCAAATCCGCCGGGCAATCTGGATGTTTACCTGGGAGCGTTTGCAATTGACGCTCAACCCTAGAACCTTAGCCATAATAGAGTTAAATTAACAGTATAGACAAAGAGTTCTATATCTAACAGCTGTGCCCCAATGAGTCCAACTCAGGTATCCGCTCGTTTCCCCGGCTCCCGTAAATACACCGCAAAAGAAACGGTCTTAAAGAAAAAACTTACTAACAATTTTTCAGAAAAACTAGAGTATCGTTCCTTGACCGCGCCTTGTCAAGCATTTCTACTACTTTCGTATTTTTCCTATGGATACCGGGAAAACGTGCCAAGGGACTTGGTTTAATGGGGGCCCCAAATCCCTAAACATGACACAAAGTTTCAAAAACATTGGCGTCAAGTAGGTTGAATATGCACTTCCCACGCAAGGGCACTACCAGACCCTATCTAAATAAGACGGCGCCACAGACCTTATATCTTGGATAAATGGCGTTGCTACGCTTTGTTCAATTGCCCCAATGACAAGCCTAAACCATGCTGATGAGTTGCCAAAAAGCGCGAAACAGCTGTCGATGGTCGGTTGTCTTTGGTCGAACGGACGAGAACAGCATGTTCAAGTTAGAACCGCAGAGAAAAAAGTTAGTTATGAACATGTATAACAGAGAAATTAAACGTACCACTTCCGTCAAACGGGTCTATAAAATTAGTCCTTAGACATAATTTCCCTGCTCTACCCATAGTACCGTCTTTCCGGCAACGTCGCCTCTTGCCAATAGCTGAGATCGCACGAAGTGTCAGACGTGGCAATGCGCCAGTCAAGCAAGGACACTTATAGAAATAGGTATGCCGGCCGGTGAAGCCAGACAGCAAACGCGGGAAAGCGAGGTTTTAAGAAAATCGGATATCTATGATGTGTGAAATATGTCTAACAGATGCGTAGAACTACCGTGGTTGCAAGTGCATATCACCCACCCGCTACAACCCCCAACCCCAATTTTTTACCTCTAAGATTGTTTTCAATAATGTAGGTAGATTATTTCGTGAAGGACTCAGAGCAATTTAAATCCTTTGAGAAAAGTCAGTTAAGAACATGTACAACAGATAAACTAGACGGAATAACCAGACGAACAGGCCCATACAATTAGTGAATAGACATTATTTCCCTGCGCTACCGATAGTTATGATACACCTGGCAACATTGTCCCTTTCCACATCTACGCGGATAGATTAGCGAGCTGGACCGGTTTGCCTAGCAGTAAGCCGGATAGCCGGAGTTCGCGGATCGAAAGCAGTTCTCTATCAGTTTTTAAGGGCAAATGAACGGGTAAAATCGATTATGTGTGACATATGGCTAATAGGTGCATATAATTACCCTCCCCTCCTACAACCCTCAAACTTTAAACACTACAACACTTTTTTCTGAAAATGATCAGGGCCCCCTGAAAACGAAGTTTGGATATTTTTTTTGTTTTTGGCTATTTTCTCCACCGCCACTGGACCTATTTCCAAAAACTATAAAGTTTTTTCGTCCTTAGCATAGTAGCAACCTTGTGTGAAAATTCTATCAAAATCTGAACCGCACTCCTCATAGACGGGCCAAGGGCGGGCAGACAGACCAACAGGCAGACACCGACAGAAATGAGTGACATGGTTTTTCGTGATGTCATGATGTTTGTGTTATGTCATATAACAGTAAAAGTCTAAGCAACTCCCCTCACCTGCCCCAACGGCAAAATAGTCGGACTTCGCTCTGCATTCAGGGCCCTTCAGCCACAGCATCCAAGCTCTTTTGTGCTCAAAGGCACCTACCTGGCTAGACAGATTCTCCAATTACCAGGGTATCAGGTAATTAAAAAAATTATAATTACATCATCTAAGAGCAAAGCGTCTATATACTATTTCTGATCGAAAAGAGGCCAAGATATTTCATTAAAAGCATGTTTAATGTCCCCTAGAAGCTAATCAACGTGAAAAGAATAATCACTCCCATAAAGAGGAGAAAAGGCTCGAATTACTTGTATTCAGGGAACAAGCCTTATTGGTATGCTAAAGAAATTCATTTCCATTAAGGCTTTAAAATAGAGTTGATTCCCTTATTCTTGCTGTTGGTCTATATATCTGACGAGACGTGATCGAGTTTTAAGTACAGCACGCTAGTAAAATGTTAAATTGGACTGCTGACGACTGTAAGTATTTGTAAGTTTCTACATGAGTATAGTGATACCAATTATACTAATTTTTCGAATAGGCAAGGGACATTGCATCTCCGCTAGAATACCAAGCCTGCCATCTTTTTTCAATAAAATGGTACTTACATATTGCTGTATCTTGATGCGAAAATTACCTTGCTAGGCCTGGATCGTGGAGACGCCCCCCTAGATGTATCCCACCCACCGCTAGAGGTATCCCACCTCCGCTATTAACTTCTCCTCAAATATGTTATTCTACGCTCAAAAGCTAGCAAAAAATAAATATGAAAATTTACAATGTGTTAAGTCTCACTTTTCAGGTAGAGCGAAAATGTAATTTGTTGCTAGACAACTAGGTACGTAACCACCGACCATATAATATCACTAAAGGCTGCTCTAATGTTTTACATTAGCCAGAGTTCCCCAAACTTTTTTGTGTCGTAGACCCCTTGCCATGTTTTTCCGAGTTGGGTAGACCCCCTACTTACCTGATATTGATTTCCTGTACACTTCTAACTGTAGTGAAGTTTAGTGTTAAAAACTTAAAGTAAAAACACATGTTAATTTATACATTTATTAATTGAATTTAAATTAAAACTACTCAAAATAAAATTTTGTATCTGTTATGTAACATATACGTAACATTAAATAAACAGGTGTCTGACCAATAAGTGCCCGCATTGGGAATAAGTGCCCGTATTGAAAAAAATAAGAGGGATAAAATAAAAAAAAATGAAGAATAATAAAAAAAAGTTTTTTACTTAAAATAGTACAATAAGAGTTCGTTTATTAATTATAACATAAACGTATGTTCTACAATAATTTCACTGTTAGTTTGATTAAATTCCGCTTCTTATACGTTTAAGTTATCTAAAAATAGGCAAAAAATTAAAGAATTTTAGTGTGTCCTATCCTTGGATTTTCAGAATAATATAATTTAAAAAAAAATATTTTCTATAAAGGGGGGTTCTTTAAAAAAATCAATGCGGGCACTTATTTCCAATGCGGGCATTTATTGGTCAGACACCAATAAACATAAAATAAACTATAAATAAAATAACATAAGCAATAAGTCAATATTTTTAGTGAGAAGGATGAACCTGATGCTTTAATAATAAATTATCAACATTTGGCGTCAATTTTGTAAGGGTTAATCTTAAATCTCCTCGGCTAATGATGTCCAGTTCTTTTTTTCGTTAGGAGATTGGTAACAGCGCTGAACCCCCTTTCCACTAGGTATGACGATGGGAAGGAAATTAAAAATTTCCTCGCTATATTCCATAATACGGGATAAGTAACAAGTATGTTGTTTTGCAGCCAGAATTGCTGATATCCGTTTTTAAACTGAACCTTAAGTTCTTCGTTTGTACTTAGTTCAGTCAGTTCCTCTTGTATTATGACATTCGTTTCTTCTATGTCACCATATGGATTAATTATCCACGGTGGTATTACCATAGTCAAAATATCCTCAAACCTAGATTCAAAATCTGAATAGAGGGCATTTAAATGTTGGACGTAAGTTGAAACGTCATCTTCCTGGCAGCTTATCTGTGACAAATTGGGGAACTCAGAAAATTCGCCCCTTCCAATATTTTGCTTCATTAGTTTAACTCTGGCAAGAAACGCTGATAAGATGGACTTTGTTTTAATCAAATTTAAACTGTCGCCTTGTAATTGCAAATTGACCATATTAAATTTTGTAAACAAATCTGTTAAATAGGCGATGTCTGTTTTCCTCTTCATTAAATTCTCTTTTAAAATTTTATCTTTAGTATCCAGAAATTCTAAAATAGTCTCAAAAAGTGCAAAAAATCTTGTCAAACATAAGCCTTTCGACAGCCAGCGTACTTCAGTGTGAAGGAGTAACTGATGAAAGTGTTCGTCATTTTCTTCACACAACTGCGCAAATAACCGCGTATTCAACGCGTTGCTTCGGATTCGGTTTACTGCATCAATGACTAAATGAAGTGATTCATGCAAACTAACACTCAAATTTTTAGCAACTATATGTTGTCGATGGATGACGCAATATTGCTAACACCCCTGACACATTTTGTTTAAAATAGCTTATACATCCACGATAACGTCCAACCATGGCAGGTGCTCCATATGTAGCTACTGATATTATATTTGATAAAGGAATTGCTTTTTCAATCCTTCAAAACATGAAATATTGATCCACCTTTAGTGTCGGTTCTCAAAGTTCTTGCGAAGAGCAGTTCTTCGTAGATTTCTTGATTCATAATAAAACGAACATATGCCAATAATAATGCTGCATTATCAGGTAAAGTTAACTCGTCCAGTTGTATAGAGAAATGGGTCGTTTGCAAATAATTACATAAGAAGCTTTCAATATCAGAACTCATTTCATCAATACGTCTTTCAACAGTATTGTTGCTTAAGGGAATTCTTTTAATGATATCAGATGCAGGTTTGTGTATAACAGTTTTTAAAACCTCTTCAAAGGCTGGCGAAATTAACTTCTCTCCGATAGTATGCGGTTTTCCAGATTTTGCTATAAGTAACGAGATATTGTAAGGCGCCCGCAAACCATCATCATTTCTTTGTGATGTCGAAGCGAACATTCTGTCCAGTGTAGGTCTCTTCTGAAATTTATCTTTGAGTGTTTGAAAGTATTTCAAATCTTTCTCTGTATTATCAGGGTGGCATCTTCTCAGATGATCTTGCAGTTTAGATGGTTTCATAGCGTCATTGCCCAAAACTTTGTTGCATAAAAGGCACATAGGCGATTGTTTGTCCGGCAATGATGGAATGAAGCCATATTTCAAATAATCAACACTGTACTGTCTACATTTCTTTTTTAGATTCAGACATGGCATCAGTCATCTGTGGGCAAAATTAAATTATTTAAATAAGACAGAAAATCCAGCAGCTGTATATTAAAAATATTTTTTGATTTTTCCGAAAACATTCCATAATTCGAACATCTTCTTGCAACAATTAGCTCGAATTACGGAGATTCCAATGTAATTATATTACCGATTGCTAAAACTTTCAAAAAGAAACTATTGAGGAGTACTCGAGTAATTTTGCATGATTGAATATTTAACTACTAATAACTAAAGTCATGATTGGCGTAATTTATCTATCTTTGCTAACTACGAGTACAAAACTAAAATTTAATAAAAAATAATGTACTTACTTTTCTCCAGCACTCTCAAACAAAATTACACTGACTCTATAATTTGTGTGATTACTATCTGTTTATATTTTTTTAAATATTTTCTTAGCACTTTCCTTTTCAAGATTCAGGAAACGAATAAACGTATTTGTCCCACATTCGTATTTATAGAGTGACGAATTGAACAAGTCAGTACAAGGTAGCGAAGCTCTGAGACTGCGACTCTCAGATTTTTACAAGTTCAAAATGTATTGCGACCACAAAACGTATACCAAAATCCTACAACTTACACAATTTTATAAACATATATAATAAATGTTTTACTTCATAGGTACTTTTATAAATAATGTATATGTTTTGATATTATAAGATAGTATGATGTAAGTAAATAGGTACTATCAGTGTATGTGTTGAGATCCACTATCGTGGACCCCCAAATTCATTTCATGGACCCCCAATTTTTTTTTCGCTGATGTAGACCCCTTGCAGGTTGTCATAGACCCCTAGGGGTCGATATAGACCACTTTAGGAATCAATGCATTAGACGATCGTAGATAAATATTTTAAATATTTCAGGCTAATAAGCCTGTATGCCGTTCGCACCTCTAGGGCTAATTTCACGATGCGGACCATAAACATTCTCTTTACGCCTTTGAAACATGAATAAATATTTTGTTTTGTTATTTTCACTGCTATCGTTCTCCAATTTTCATCAACATCGACGTGTTTAATAATGCTAACATCCAGATCGATGAAACTACATGATCCATTGTTGTGACATCCAAAAAACATATCTAAAGTTGGAATTTTTATGATCAGATTATCAACCTCGATTATGTGGTTGTAAATCCACTCTGAGTAACTTTTAAAATTGGTAAACAAGCTGAGAAAATATAAATCGGAAATTTTGTAGGAAATAAAATGGTGTGCAAGTTTTATTCCGGATATATTTACAGTATGTGTACATATCACAGTAACATATAAAACTCAAAAGAGTATAAAAATAATATGACAAAATCACCTAGAAAGGAAACTCAATTATCATTCAATTTCATAGCAATTTGACAAATCATTTTTCAGATGAAAAAATATAAATATATGTATACAGCGACGCTGTTGATACAAACTATGCTTTGCATATGGCTCATATTATACAAAAGTACAGTAATATATACAATGTAAAAGAAAAAATGGTTATAACTAAATAATACATTTTCTAAATAAGATGTGGATCAAAAAAAGGAAATTGAATAACTTTAACGAGGGATAAAATATATATATCATCAGATGCATTTCTTAATTCACTGGAGGTTCGTTGACGCTTTTATATAAATCAAACTATTTTACCAATCACTTTACATCTTATATTAATAGTCAATATACATATTTTGCCTAAATTATATATATGCCCCTGTTTATACGTTAACGAGTTAAGCCAGAAACTATCAGGGCAATCTTTTCTATACCATTTAATATTATCGAGTCACATATTTGAATTTTATTCATTATGTTCTGTGAATAGATGCACCTTTCAAACACTACTATGATTTGGCAAGAATTCTGTATCATGGTTGAATTTTATATTTTTGGTGCTCCATGTTGGAGAGTATAAGTGTCGATTTTAAAGAATATTGCACCATATTTTATTATAATTTGGACAGCCTGATACTCATATTGTTATAATAGGAAGCTCAGTACTGGTGTTATCATTCAAAAATCTAATGGTACCAATAATTTTTTCACACCTGCCTATTTTAGGCAGGACCATAAACACAGCTGCTGTACTGGTGATCAACGGAAGTTTCGTCTCCGATCACAAAAGAGGCTTCGGTGAAAGTTTTTGTTTCGGCAATAAATCAGCCGAATCTTTCGGCCTGGCTGAAACGTACGTTCGTGAACTCTCAGATTACGTCCAGCATATTCGGCCATTTTTATTAAGATAATAAATTAAGATAATGAATTGTCGGATAATTTCAACAAAATATTTCTAGCGTAATAAGGTAAAATAAATTTTTTCACTACTAACAAGAAAAATAACCATTTTGACCGCAATGCGTCATTGAGAAGTAGCGTCCTTAGGTAAATAATAATACCAAAAGATACCTAGGTAAATAATGAATGTCAGTTAAAAGCATATTCTATTCATTTTCATAATGTCAATTTGTCAACTAAATTTTATACGATGAAATATTTGAATACGAGTGAGAAACGGTTGATGTTGAGCTGAATTCGTTATGCTGAATACCTCTACAAACGACATAATACTGGAAAACTGCTTTTAATGTCAGCAAAGTCTGTCATGCACGAATATTTCTAAATATCGATTTTTTTACCATTCTGATCTACCAGCCGCCTGTATAAAGGACTTACGTCTGGTGGTGGCATTAAACAGGTTGCAAGATATCCCCCTTATCTCAATCTGCAGCGCTGGTGTTAAAATCTCAGATTGGGCTACTATATCACATTATAATAATTATCCTTTGTCATAACGTGCCTCAGGTGGTGTAAAAAGAACTCGACCAATAATAGCCCACTTCTCAACCTAGGTATGTACTATTTATTTCACAAATTAACTATAGCATTTCATTTCATGTACAGGCGACAAGTTGTCAGGCTGCAAAAAAACGTAGGTTTAGCATTACATTGATGTAGGCCAGTGGTTCCCAAACCTTTTCTCATAGACCACTTAAACATTTTTGCTGGTTTCGGTGTTACATTCCTACCATATTCCAAAAGTTCGCCAAGAAGTGAGATTAGAGCTAACGATGCATATTTTCACAGTGGTAAAAGTAAAAAGACAAATATTTTCATCATTAAAATAATATGATTTCAAATTTAATAGGAGTAAAATTAAACATTAATAACGTAAAAGTAGCTTCTTCCGCAATACAAATCAACAGTACAAAAAATATTATAATAAATCAGAATTAATATTTAGCTTCAGTTTTGTAAGGAATAAGCGCAAATCTTCCCGGCCTTAATATGTTCAATGTTCAATCAGCTCCTTTTTTCTGGTAATAGATTTGTAACAGCTCTTAAATCTTTTTCGAATGGGTACGAGGAGGGGTAACGCTATCAAAAATTTTCTCGCAATTTCCCACAGCCCAGAATATTTTTCGGATATTTCTGCCTGTTGCCAAAACGGCTGATAGCTTTTTTAAATTTCACCTTCATTTCCGCATTAGTACTAAGCTTTAATATCTCGTAATACCACATTTGAGACTTCCATTTCATCAGACGAGCTTATGATTCATAATGGTATTCCCATCACCAAAATATCGTCAAATCTGTTCTTAACATTAAGTTTGTCCTCATCAAGACATTCTGACTGTAACGCGTTTGGAAATTTGTACCGAATATCAAATATAGTACAAGCGTTTACGAGGCCTTCTTAAAATATTATCTGACAACATTGTTGTGCCTTACTATCGAAACTACTTAAATTTTCGTGAGCCCCCACATACATACGTATAGAGCCTAATCCAGAATCCAAGTGATTTTATTTTTCTCTGATTGACTCGTTCTTTAGTCATAGATATTGTAGTGTACCGTTTTCAGTGTATATCTTTGGCATACGAATTTTGAGAAAAGAGTTGTTTGTTTCCCTTTTATTTTTGAATATTGACAGAACTAGTTTGCTGAAGGAAAAAAGATAACCTTGAGTTAGATTTTGAGAATATTTTAGAACAAACCGTTTATGAATGGGTTTACCAGCCTTAGCGCAATTTACATTTGAGATTTAGTGAATTGTTTTGAATTCAAGTTGAGGATAAGAATTTAAAACTGGAATGGCGTAAATGAGATGTTTCTTATTAAATCTTGATATCTACGTTTGAACTTGGTCTAAGGGTACGTGGGCCCTAGTGGACTTCTCTGGTGGCAAATAAGAGCTGACCGGTGAAACAAATCTAACCAAATACCGACAGAATGCCAAACCGTACCGTCCCGTTTGGTCTATAGCTCTCACTTTGGGCACTTTGAGAGTTGACTTGTGTCAAGTAGGAGGATTCTGTGCGCCAGTGTTGCGGTACTCTGGGACTTCCATTATATACAAAAGCGCTTTTATTGAAGATTATTTGCACATATTTATACTCGTACATCCGACTAGCGATTCGACATACCCGACCGCATCTACCAGGTAGTATTATCAATTTCTCCGAGTACGACCCCCTCCATCGCAAGTTAGACACCGAGTTCTCGGAAGTGACTCAGGATATCCCCGATTGAACTAGGTATTCCCGACTCCCACATAAGTTAGACACCGAGTTCTCGGAAGTGACTAGTGGAACCTCGGTACACCTGGCGACTGTCTGGAATATGTACTGACTTAACCCTAATGTCAATCACGCAGTGAAGTTCTATTTCAGGAAACTGAAAGCCGAAACAAAAGGTGATTTTCTTTTTGGTTGGCCTTGCAAATTATATATAATATATTTTTACGTCTCTGAGGGTCCCAGAACTATAGAAAGATAGGTACAAATATGAAGGGTTTCCAGCAAAAACCGCATTTGTCAAATTTGTCCACTTTTGAGATATTGGCAACATTGTATCAAGAATAATCCTAGTGTGTTATCTAAAAAATATTTCCAGCAAAAACAGCAATTGTCAGCCTTATTCATACAGATAAAGCATGGATCGTTCGGCAAAAACCGCACTTGTCTTGACCTGTGTTGTTTTCGCAGGAAATTAAAGATTCGTTACAGTGTTTAAAACATGGACGCGTCGCAAAGTGTTGTACCGACAATTAGAGCAAAACAACTGAAGAAAAGAGAGTTAATACGTCTAAAAAAAGTTAAAGGTGCTGCTCACTTAAACCATAAAGGCGTTTTTGTTCCGGAAAAGCAAATTGGTGAGGATTGCAAGTAAGTTTTTCACGCTGTTTCTCTTGTTTATTCCTTCTAACCTCTACATCGCTCGTAGGTGTGTTCGTCACAAATGCTTCAATGCGGTGCTGCCAGAGCAAAGACAAGAAATTTTCGAAAGTTTTTATAATATTCCTACAAAAGACTTACAAGATTCACATCTGTCTGGCCTTATTACATTACAAGCAGTAAAGCAACGACGGTCGCGAAAACCTGCAAGAAATAACGATCTCGTTGATTATTCCGACTCAGACGAAGACATCACTTTACCAAATTATGAACATTCAAGTTCTTATGCTTTTAAAGTTCGAACAAAGCAATCTGGGGATTGTTATAAAGAAGTGCCCGTATGTAGGAAGGCTTTTCTTAGTCTCCACGGAATCAGTTGTGCGCGTCTTAGACGCATACAGGAACATCTAAGTAAAACAGCAAAATCACCCTGTGACAGGCGCGGTAAACATGATAATAGACCCAATGCCTTACCTTGTGAATTGCAAAATTTAGTTGAAGATCACATTAAATCATACAGACCTCGACAATCTCATTATTCATTAAGGCAAAATCCAAATCGTTACTATCTCCCTGAGACCCTAAGTGTTCGGGCATTGTACAGATCATTTTTAAAAGATTATCATATTAATGTCAGCTATAAAGCTTATTGGACAGTTTTTCATAAGAAATTTAATATAAAATTTGGAATGCCGAGAACTGATACATGCTCAACTTGCGACTCTCTGATTCAAAAAATTGCTGCAGCAGAAAATGACGAATCAAGAGCTCCCCTACTAGCGGAAAAGGAGCTTCATTTGAGAAAAGCAAAAGCATTCTATGATTTGAAGAAAAAGTGGCAAGAAAAGGCTAGAAATGGAGAGGCAATGGTTGTTTGTTTCGACTTTATGCAAAATTTACCTTTACCGCATATTAGGGACAACTTAGCGTTCAGATGCCGTCAGCTTTGGTATTACGTTTTTGGCGTCCATAATCTTAAAGATGATAGTGCAACAATGTACACCTACGATGAAACAATAGCAAAAAAAGGTCAAAATGAAGTTACTTCATTACTTTTTCATTATTTTACACAGGTTCCTGACATCACTTCTCGAAACTTGGTATTAATAAGTGATGGTTGCCCGGGACAAAATAAAAATTATGTTATGATGCATTTTATGTATTTATTAGTCCACTGTTTGAAGTTGTTTGACAATATTACCTATATTTTTCCGATACGTGGCCATTCATTTCTGCCCAACAATCAAGACTTTTCAATTATCTCAAAACGAAAAGCGGTTGAAGTAGCAGAGATTCCCGAGCATTGGGATACTATCATACAGACTTGCAGGAGCAATCCGTCTCCATTTAATCTGATTAAGGTACAACAAAAACACTTTTTTAACGTAAAATTATCCACAGATAAATATTTTCTTAAGAACCCTCGACCTCCAATTAAGCTGAAATCGTTAAGAATGTATCGCATTCAGGCGAAAAACAAGTTTTTGGAAATAAGGGACAGTTATAGTGGACCATGGAGACAATCCATACTTCGAAATAAAATACCTCTATCCAATGAACTTCAACTTGTTCAGTTATATCGAGAACCTTTAGCCATTAATCCATTAAAACTAAAAGACCTACAGACTCTCAGCAAGGTACTGAGTAAAAGAGAACATACCGGCTTCTATAATGCCCTACAACCAACAGAATCAAACATTGCTGAATTAAGCGACATCGATCCCGAAGATAACAGCAGTGGGTGTGACGAGTAGAAAAAATGATGTTCCCGTATTTAGAATATGTTTAAGTTTATATTTAACATCGAATGATTATTATTTAAGCGAACTTTGTCATCATATTTCAATAAAGTATGTTTTCTTTGTAAGTTCATTTTCATTTTCTTGCAAAAACAGCACTTGTCAAACAAAAAAATCTAATTTATGATGTTAAAACGTTTTTAAATTTATTTCATCATGCATTGTTTTATTATGCATTTTAATCTACAACCCATCCAGGAACCGCCTTTTGAAATAATTAACATCTAAGAAGATAACAGGTTTTTTTAGTTTTCTGTAAAATGCTAATTTTTGACAAATGCGGTTTTTGCTGGAAACCCTTCATATCTAATTGTGCTCATTATATCCCAGAAAAGTCCCAAATATACAAAAGTGTTTTATAGGTTGAGACATTGTGTCACAAAATGTTGCGTCTTCGATATTAGTTTTTTTAAGGTTTGGTAAACACATTCATCTGGGAACTATTAGTTTAGTTTAAAGGTCCATTAGCGATAGTACGCGTCTTGATTTTAGGAGTTTTATAATTGCTTTGGGGTTCAAGAAGCAAGTCAGGGAGGCACATCTTTGTCTGCAGTGTGCTTACTTTCCTGGGGTGAAATCCAAGCGAGAACGAGACAAACAGAGCTTGAAGTAGACGCGGGTTAACTAAATGCCTGGTCTTATTCTTCACCCAAACATATCCATATTGCTGAAAACCGTTCATCGCTTTGGGCTTATCGCATCGCACCATTACCGCTTGCTAGCTTGACCGCATACTGCTTCCGCTTTAACCGTTGCTTTTGATTCCGTTCGATCCCGAGTTAACCGATTGTCTTCCTTCTCCGCTCTATCGCTAGGTTAGCTAGATTCAGATAGGGATTTCTCTCATTTGTACATATAACTTGAGATATTTGCTGTTAATATACCAGGTTGTGTTATAAGTCTTGCTTTAATCACAAATACCGTCCTAGCTGAAGTAAGAGATACAAAAAGAGAAGTAGTAGAAGTAGAAAGAGTAAGTATCTCGAGTCTGACCATTTGAGCATGAGGCATCAAATCCCTCAATTATTTTCTTCACTGAAGCTGCCCAGGTGACTGTTTCAGTCTATAGTGTTGTTTCCACACTCTAAACAGGAGGCTTGCGCCCGAGGAGTTGCTGAACTAGAAAGGCAGGTAGTTCGCCAGTCAGTGACCCCGAGGAAATAGCGTTACACGTGTTTGACTCCAATTCGGATGTCTTTTCTGCGTGATTGTTTATTTTTACATGTGCGACACATACAATCTGAGCAGGCTCAATATTTTCACAAACTATTATTAAGTATATTCACAAATGAAAACAGTTTTACGGTTTTTAAAAAAATATTCGCATTTTTTGTACTTGACCACGAAATATAAATACCATTTAAATGAAATAACGTGTAAGAAAAACTGTTTAGTACCTTCAATGAAGTATAATTTCAGCTCCTTATGCTGTTATTATGAGTTTTTATATTCACTTCTCTTCAAGATATGGTCGAATAATTTCAAGAAGGTTTGTTTGAAACTAATGACTAAAAAAAGACGAACTTTCTAGAAAGTAGTCATTTTTGCTCTCCAGTACAACAAATGCCAAATAAAAATCTACAAGAGTTTTTCACTATGATGATTTTTATAATTCCGCCTTTTCTTTACATCTTTAGTAATTTTCATTCACAATAGATCTTGGTAAATGGCTCAAAAAACTAGAGAGCTACAGCATTGTTTTAACGTTTTTCTACATATATTTTCAGGGCCGTAACGCAAAAAAACAAGTCAGTTTTGCAAAAAAATGCCAGTTCCTACCTATGGAAGGAATCAAATTTTCATCCATTATAGAACACCATTTACTAGGGTATCTGTGAATCTTAAAAATCCTGGGTGTTGTGTTTTCGTGTCTAAAAAATGTTCGGCTTTGGATTCAGACGGAACTAAGACAGAAACCGGTGATTTGGTTTCGGCTGGAAATTCAGTGTCGGTCGGAAAGTCATGCGTTTAATAATATCTGCTGCACATTAGTCAAAATGACCTTTACATGTCAGATACGTTTAAATTGAACAAATCATATTTCATAACAACAATTACAACTGTAGAAACTAAAATATCGCACGAAAGCAATATCAGTTATTTTGAAATCGAGGAAAGTCCTTTTTACCTAATGGCAACTTTATATCAGCATGCCATGCAATGTCATTTGGGACATTCCATGTAGTGCATATACATATTTTGACAATGTAAACAAGCGTTATGAATCCTGTGTGATAAGTACGTAATATTCTTATTGATAAAAAGATGGTTTCGTTTTGGAAAACAATGACTCCAAATTATAATACTCCTTACGGTTTACGTTGCATTTGGATCGAAGAACAGCGCCGAAACGGCAAATATCAGAAACACTATACCTCCGATGATTGTCACTGCAAATAAAATCACACGTTAATATGAAAGTATACTGAATTCAAGCAACTGCACTAAATAAGCAACAGCAATTCCCAAAAATATGTAGGTTCAAAGTAGAGGCACAGAACTGAATTTACGATGGTCACTTTTAAGTAAGAACCGTTTTGAAATGTAGTCAGTCAAACTTTTAAATATCTAAATTGTGTCACAAACTAAAAGGTTTTAGTCAACATAAACATTTAAACATTTGTCAAGTCGTGGCTCCAGCTTTTGTATCCCGTCAAAGAACCCTGCCGTCGGACCGTTAAGCCAGTTAGTAACTGTTTCTTTTAACATGTCATTTTCCAACCACTTCTGAAAAATTCATTAGGTTTTGGAAAAATATGGGAGACTGATGGTGCTAAATCAGGGCAGTATGGAGGATGATCCAGTAATTCCTAAAGAAACTTGCCCAGTTGCGTCAATGTTCTTGTCACAGCGTGAGGCCGAGCATTGTAGTGAACTGGTGAATTTTAGCAGGAGGAACTTTTTGCGTTTAAAAACTGAAAGGCTGAGCGTACTTCACAATCAGCACGTTTCCTGTTTGATATGGCGACAAACAAAGCAATATAATCACACAACCTACAGCCACAGAGAAGTGAAACGTAATGGCGGCACCTCTCACTGGAGAATGACCAACAGTGTCTGAGGTTAAATGGACGTCACGTGCCACAATGCGCAATCTGTTCTTCTAACTTTAAAAATGGCCATCGTATATGTAGTTTAAATGAATTTTAAGTAGTTTAAAAAGTATGTTTCTATACGCTCTCAATATTTTGGGAACTCAAAATTGATCGAAGTATGAAAATTAAGGTTGGACCCGATTATTTTCTGGCCGCGAAACCACATATGCATGAATTGTTTTTAGCTGACGACGTTTCGGCCACCGGGGTGGCCTTTTTCAAGTCCAATTGGCAATAAAAATAAATTGTGTTGTATGTCTTTCAAGTGACAGTTGATTCAAGCTGTGTCGCAACACATTTTATGGGGGCGAAGAAAAGAAAAACCAAATAAACAAAGACGATTATTATTATTATTATTATTATTACTCTTATTAACTGTCATCTGGACGACAGATACAATAAAATATATTATTATCAGTTGTACTTAAAAAAGACACTGTGCGACCAAAACAGCATCAGTTAAAGGTAATTCAAACATATGGGGTGTCGTTTATCGACGAGACAATCATGGAGTCCTATCAGCATGATAAGATATCAGTGTTACCTTAAAATTGGAGTTGTCGAAACTCACCTGTTCTTACGGATATTTTTTGAGCTATCATTCTGCCGCCTAACACAGCCACACCCGTACATGCAGAATGGCCCAAAATACCACCTAATATGACACCATACACGTTCTGAAATAGATATCAAACATTATTTTTTAATAAAACAATGAAGAAAGGTAAGGCTGATAAAAGTATTTTTTGTTTTTTAAGCAATCATATGATGGATAATTTGTTGAATCATCTTACCTCTCTAGCTCCTAAAATAATAGTTGTAAGCTGCGACCGATCTCCCCACTCCGCTAAAAACGTTAACGTGAACGCTTGCAGTATTACCCTAGAAACTTCATACCATACTGATTTTTTCGGTTTTCTTGTACTGCCTGTTTCTACATCAGGTGCACCTTCTCTTTCTCGCTGAAAATTAAATTAGAAAATTATCTACAGTTTCGCCTATGACATCTGATTCACGAACCTCCTCTTCTCTTTGTCTAATTTCAGTTTGCACTTGCTCCAACTCTTCTTGTCCCTCTGTGCTTGACATCTGGCAGCCCTCCTTCAACATTTTCAAGCCAAATAATGCAAAGAGCGCCGTACTTATGTAATATGTGTAGGCCCGAGGAATCACATTTACTAACCATCCAAATACGGCTGCAAAAAATATCGTTATCAACGGGAAAGCATTTATCGTCGATTTCAAAGAAGAGCAAAAGAGCAAGTGCTTATTTGCGCAAAGCTGAAATTTTTATGTTCATCATTTGGACCAAGCTGACTAACCAAATATCAACCCTGTTTACCAAGGGAATTGTCTTCTTGAGGGTATATGACAAGACTTCCTCATCGAGAATTACAAAAACATTGCTAGCTAACTTTTTTTTATCAAACGCCAGATTTGACAAATCACTTTCTGCATTTATTCACATAGTTATGAATTATTGGACAAAAAAATGGTAGTGGATGAAATTGAGGCCTTATACGACTGATTTGCCGTAACTGTTAATTTGTGTAAGCTTTCGAAATATCTCAATCACATTTTTTGCATGCGAGTCCAACCCTGTAGCACACAAAACCTTTCCAGTAGGTTCACAAGGCTGCTTAGTGTCACTCAGCGCTATGGCCCTTACGCCTGTTTATATTATATATTCCATTCCTTCTCTGGGTACTTGTTCCCAGGATAAACTTTCTTAAATATACTAGCGTGGCTGGCGATACGCAGTTCAATTATTGCTTGCAGGAGATCACATTTCAGACCAAGTAGTGCCCTTTGTGGACTTGATTACAGTGTTGAAGTGCTATTGGATGTAGGGTTTTGGTTACCTGAAAGGTGAGCAATCACTGAGTATTTCCTTTATTCCGCTGTACTGCATGGATTGATAACTATAACACTTTTATATTTATGATCATGAATGTCGTAAGCCATATTTATATAGAAGCTTTGATCGTATAGCCCTAGTTATAAACATACTTTGAGCATATTCATATTTACAAAGATGCTTTGATTATATATCCATAATTATAACGAGGCTCTGATCATATATCTATATCTATAGAGCTGCTTGGATCATATATACATATTTCTATCATTGGCTTACGAAAATAATTGCGGATAAGGATAGGGAAATTAGGTGGCTCATACAGGGGTGACGCCTCCAGTCTCTGGGGGTTGTTGTGGGACTTTCGGTACCGGACCCCTGGGTTTAGGTGGTTATGTTAATTACTGCTCGGTTTCCTCTATCATCGGAAACGTCGGAGCGCTTGGGATGTTGACACGGTGGCCATTAGCCAAAGTGGTCTGACTGACCGCTTAACCATCTTCTTTTGGAAATTGCTGGCATCTGACTGTATGTACTTTGATGATGGTCATCTTGCTCGGTTATCTCTGATTCAGGGGTAACATCGGAGCTTTAAGGTATTGACACGTTGGCTAACGTGATATCCCGGTGCCTGGACTATATTTTTAGTAACAATCGTTAAACTCAGCATATCTGTCTATACGCCTGGATATCACATAGGGTGCTATGTGCTTAAAACTATATTGATCACATAGGCTGCTGTGTGCTTAAAATTGCCTAAGTGGAGGACTGTGTGTCCCAGGACTGTATGTCCCAGGGGGGTGCCCCCGTTCTTAGAGTCTGCGGACCAGTATATGATAAAACAAAAGTAAATAATGATGAATTGGTACCACTGCGGAGTCGGTTGAATATGGTCGGTACTCAAGTCATTTTTCTATAAGTAGATATTGGCCAAGACGATCCGATCGTATCGCCCTTATCGCTTGCCAAAGGAGGATAAATCGTTGCCGTTCCGTCACCAAGTAAGTGGCTTTAATATTCTCCTGACATTGTTGCCCATATCGAATTATTCACGTACTGCCCTTTTAGTAAAAATGAAATGGTACAGGGTGGTACTTCAATGGATTTGTGGTTTTCACGTTTATCGTTATATTGCTATTATCATATCTCGTTCGTAACCTACATTTCGTATTAAAAAAAAAACGCCAGAGATCGTCTATTTCTACAATTATTTTATACTGGAAAATGCATATGCATAAAGGTAAATCTGAAATAATAGCTTAAGGTCGGAGCCTTTGTGATGCTCAACATCCATAAAAAATCTCATTCACGAATGCTTAACCGTTTCGGTATTTTTCTTTCAGAAAAATGGCCTTTTTTGACGAACCAACCTGCGGCTTTGGATTGATCATCATCATCATCATATTGGGCTCATTCTCTTGCTAGAGGCTTAGTTTAATATCGCAAGGAAATAGATACCAGATTTTCTTATACAAACTATGTAAAAAAACGTCGCCAATGATACATCAATTTTTGCCTTATAAACAATTTTATCAAGTCCGTTGTTTTTTAGCCTTCCTATACCCGCGCATTGGTCTCTAAGATCGACGAAACACTCAAGTATTATTATTTTCCTAGAAACGTTAGCGAATCGATATTTCTGCTAACTACCTGATTTGTTGCTGACTCTTCGCTTTAGTGTACTTTTGTGCAAGACGCTTGTGTTGCTGTTATTTATACAGGTTTTGATGTATGAAAATACCAGTATAAAACATTCGGTCTGTGACAACGTGCTCATAGGTGTTACAAAAATGTGCGCGGGTATAGGAAGGTTAACAGCCATAATTAAGGTTCCCACTTCTGAAAATACGATGAAAAATTCAAACTTTATCTCTTTATCTCTCTCTAGGCAGACTCTACTGCACAGGTCAACCGATGTTTCGAACTTGTGTTCATTCACATGCACGAGCTATCAGTCGTTAAGTCTATCGTGCCTCTTTGCCCAAGTCTATTTATACAACAATATACGGAAGATAGAATTTCTTTAATTTTTTTTTTGTAAATAAAATAGAATTACTTTTATAGCACTGTAATTGTAGGTGATGAATTCAGATTTCATGAAATACTTATATTACAAAATAAATTTGAATAGAAAATTCTGAAAAAAGTATTTTGCATAATAAAATCAAACATAACCAACGACTCCGAAAAACAAAGACCTCATTTGAAACTGTTGTGGAATACATCACATTTGTAAGGTGTATGTAGTCGTAATATGGAACTACATAGTTTTAAACAGGCAGTTTAATTAACTACAAATATTTTTGTATACGTAGGTTTAATTGCGACCCTTAATGCTGATGACTAACCTTACGGTGGCTTCTTTGAAAAAAAGGCTTTAAAAGTCCTTTTTTCGTCAAAGTGTGAATTTTCCATCAGCTTTGCAGAGGTGTGCATCCTAATTATCAATGTAAAAAACAAAGGGCTTATTATAATTGATCATAAGGCAAAAATTGATGTACTCCAGGCGACGCTTTTTTAAATGGTCAGTATAACAAAAAAACTAGTATCTCGTTTAATAAAATAAAAGAAATCTTTAGCAAAAGTATAAACCCAATGTGAGGCGATTTGATTAATCCAAAATCGCTGGACAGCATGTCAAAAAGGCCATTTTCTGAAAAAAAATTGTAACAGAAAATTGCAGAATCGGTTGAGACTTTTTTAATTGTTTTTTTTTCTCGATGTAGAGCACCAACTTTTGGTTATTGCTTTACCTGTAATAATTGACGATTTCTGTGATAAAAATGTTAACTTTACCCCAAATTAGATGTGTAAGGTCTTCTTTTAAAAGTAATTTCATCCCCAACTATTTTTTTTTGCCAATTACACCAATAGTTCATTAATTTGAATATATATAAAAGGGTTTTTCCAACTTTGTCATTTGAAAAAAACGTTAGCCAGCAAAATATTTTATACCTCTTGGCGAGGGGCCTTTCCGTATACTCTCACGAATATAATTTCGTTGTACTTGTAAAACAGCATATTACATTTTTCTCTCAAATTCTAGATATTCTGATCTAATTAGGCTTTTGAATTATATTGTAAATATTCGAATTCTCTGATTTCGAATTGTTGTCACTTGCAAAATTTTTATGAAATTTGAAGAAGGATATGCTGAGGAGTCATATTATACAATGCTGGTAAATTTTTTAAACATTAATTCAGTGGCAACAGAGTAATTACTAAACAAACATCAAATCGTTCTCATACTGTAGATACAATTTCTTCAAGGTCGTACAAATTTTAAGTAATTCACGTGTTAGTTTTTCATTAAGACCCGTCTTTAGATATACTTACATCAACAGGGATTCTTAATGAATATTCGTGTATCTAGAATTTTCAAGATGTAATATTTTCCTTATGGTGCAGCTTCAGAAGACATTTTCAGCTTAGAAATTGTACGTATGAGGGAAAGAAATCTATATGAATGTACTTGACGCCATTTTTTGTACATTACGATATTCGACGGGAATATAAAGATAATATATTTTTGACAAATCTGTTATCAGTTGCCTGTTTCAGTTGCAGTTTTGTGGGACCTACAGTACGGCATAGATAAAAAATAACTAGTTGAGAATGGAAACGCTATATAATAGTAATAGCATATGGCATCAACATACGACTTCTTTTTACATATGTTATCGATCAAGCATGAAATTACAACCCTATACAGGCTTCTTTAAACTGCACTTTGCTCAAAACCTTCATTTTGATATGTAAGTCAAAGTATATTCCTGATTCTTATTTGAAGTAAATGTATTTTTGACAAGATACTTTATGTCATTCAGCTATGACAAGAAAAATAAGAATAGGAAGCAAATAATTGACCATATCCTATCACACAACCTCCAATTCAATTGTTTATCCTATGCATAATTTCAATATCGTGATTAATATTAATTCTTGCCACAATATCATTATGAAATATGAAATAAATATTTGTTTAATTAACTGTATATAGTCATAAAATGTTTTTATACCGCCTCAGGCATATAAAGGTTATAAAACTGGAATCCTACTATTTTCATTAAATGTCCGTTGAATTGGCCGAGATCTTGCGAAACTCAAAACGAAATGGTTGCTGATTTGGGATTTGGGAAACTAAATTTTAAAACTTAAATTTCAAAACACATTCAAGACTCATGCCTTTTTGGGGTCGAAAAAATTAAAATAGATAGGTATCAAATGGAATATCACTGAATGTGTTGCCTGTCTGCACACATGGTATATGTTTTATTATTCTAAAGTAATCATTTAGTGGTCACTTGAAAACACAACCTTCTCTGTTATTTTTTCTTTTGATGAAGTTTTTCATAAGCATAAGCAAATGAAAATCCGAGTCCCTGTAGCCCAAAACCGTAAGAAAAGTGATGTTTGCCTGTTAAAACTACGCCAAAATTATGGAAAGTTTCTATCCTTTTTCGAGTGTCTGCATGTCTACTATTTTGCTTTCAGCGCCTGCTAGCATCCTAAAAGTCACGCGGGCACTGAATAATTAATAACAAATGCT
The DNA here is from genome assembly GCA_963669975.1 of Acanthoscelides obtectus. Lineage (NCBI taxonomy): Eukaryota > Metazoa > Arthropoda > Insecta > Coleoptera > Chrysomelidae > Acanthoscelides > Acanthoscelides obtectus. The sequence continues at coordinate 50,527,217 of CAVLJG010000007.1, read as the reverse complement.
GGACAGGCAGACACTCCAATTCATGCTGTGCTAAACGTCGAGCTAAAAGCTATATTCCCCAAGATGATTCCTTTACCGAATCCATTTATGTTAATAACATAAGCTACTCATCTCTCAGCACACACGATCGTACACAAATCGTGATAGATATGAGATAAATTGGGTCTATTCAGTAAATTATGTATTCTTTACTCTTTACTCTACTGATAACATATATCGCACAATATAATAATTTCAGAGATAACATAGTAAATATAATTGGAACTCAACTGGTTTGCTTAATAATTACATTATTTCAATCTCTAGGAAATACAAAAAGTCTATTTGTGTCATTGTTAATTCATCTTTCAAGTCCACGCCACATGATTATGAATTCTAAGAAATTGGAAGTATCTATCAGTATACTATATCAAGTGAATGCACCAAACGTTTTACTTAAACCCACATTTAAAAAAAATATTATGTAGATTATATGGACTCCAGATATAACACTATGGTGTGAGCATTAAAATAATGTGGGAAAAGCTTACCTAAGCATTTTACCTATATTTTCATAATCAATAAATACAGCAAAATGTTCCTGGTAGTAAACATTTCTGAACCATACTGTAATTTGTGTATACAGGGTATCCGGATATTGAAAGATAATCCTACAACTACCGATAGGTCACGCCGTAACCTACTATATGGCAAAATTTTTTTGTCAAAAGTCATATATAGTTTTCGAGATTTTTATCCAAGTTTTTTGTTAAAAAATGGCTTACATTCAGTTAATCCCGTGTCATTTTTACAAATAACAGGTTCGTTTTAGAACAGTCAGAATTCCATCCTAGTATCATAATTTCTTAATAAAAAAATTAGCATTTCTGTTTCTGTTTTATGGGCAATTAATTGTATATGGAAATCTAGGATGCGTGAAATATGTCCTACAGGATCATTTATAAATACACTAAAGTCAAAATTCCTTCCTTTTATAATTGTTATCCTCCTGTTGTGTCTTATATTATTTCCTCACAAGATAAACAGCATGGTTCCCTTTACATGTGGAAGTACTATTTCTCGAATTTCAGGTCCATAACAAATGCACATACAGTATTTTAGTAAACATTGCACAACAATTAAGTGTGTTACAGCAGTTCTGGGTGGGTTTTCGGGTTTTCCGAGGACTTTAGATGTTTTCTGGTCGATGGACGGGGTACCGTTACTGGTACATTAAAAAATAATAAGACGTCCTTTTGGAAGTGGGAATTCCCACCCCAGGTGTTTCAAGTCATTTCTGGTTTTGCACGGTGCCATCTTAAAATTGGAATGATGGCTTCGAGAAATATCAGCACATTACAGGACCTTTCAAACTATATATAAAAAGAAAACACAAATGAAGTGTCACCTAGATGATTGACAAATAAAATATATTGTAAATTGTACTTGAAGAAGGTCACCCTTGGGACTGAAATGTGGTACAATAAAGCGGCATTTTAAATATATGGTTTGATTAGTTGGACAAAAATGGCGGATTATTAACATGAAAACCACAGGATGAGTTTCAGATGTTGCACAGTAAAAGGTGCTCATTACACTAATAAATTTATTCCTTATTTTTTGATCTGCACTGCAATAAAAAAAAATAAGAGGGTACGAATAACAATACAATTGTTGAAACAAACAAACTTTTTCGCCTAATTCATGCAGTGATTTTGTACTTGATTCTCTCAAACTACAGGGTGTCAAAGTCACACGTGAGAAAGGGTTTTTAAAATTTAGAATTCGCTATAATTTTTATACAGGTTTCTTGTTATCTTGAGAAAAAATCACCCTGGGTGGATGGACTGTTCAATTCTGGGTGTAAGAAAACAAACCTGGTATGGTAAAGTTGTTATTTGTAGAAATGGCACAGGATTAACTGAAGTCAGTTTTACAACAGAAAAAAAAAAAGTAAATGCTGAAAGTCTAGAAAACTGTAAAACATAATAAAATATAAAACAAAAATAAATAAATATAAGATAGAATAAATATAATATAGATAAAACAAAATTTTGCCATGTAGTAAGTCATGAAGTAACATATATTTACATCCACAAGATTATCCTTTAATTTTTGGATACCCTGTATGGGGAATATTAAGATGATAGAAATAAATTTGGCAGGTGGCTATACATAACAAAAGTTGCACTGGTTATTGGGATATTGAAATATCATTCATGCTTATCCATCAATTTAACAGAAAATTGAAGTTCACGTTTCAATACTTACAAATAGCTGTTATTCTACTGGAATTAATAATCAGACTCCTGATGATTCTACACAACAATCTTTTAAAGCTACTGACTGCACATGAAATCATATTTGGTTATCCAACTAATAGTTTCATGTGATTCAGTGTCAAAAGAATAAATTACTGCTTTCATCCAATATTCTTAATGATGAGTATAAATACTAACAAAGGCTTTTATTAAGTGCAAACCTCTGTTAAGCTCTTGTTAATTGTAAACAATAACCATGTACCCAACCATTTCTCAACTTCAGGAAATGCCATTAAGAAACTTGAATTTAAAACATCTCAGAAACAACTTAAACATGAGCTTGAGTGGAGTATCATAATCTTTCAAGTTGTGACAGCAAACAGTAACTCAAACATAATGTGGTTTTATTTAGCAGACCGACAAACTTAGAGAATTATCAGCAAAAAAACAACAGGATAACTTTCAGGTGTTACATTAACGAGAAGTATATCATACAGCATGCTGAGCACAACACTTTATTTATTTCCTGAGTACCTTACGGTGAACAAATAATGTTTATGAGGCTAGTCAAAGAAACTTGTGTGTGATTGTGGATAAAATTTCATTAATTTTTTTTACACAGGCACAAGTCATTTGTTTATATGTAGTCCTACAATAACAAATTCTTGGATTTCAGAATGGACATTTACACAGATTGTATTATTGAATCCTGAATTTAAGAGAAACAACATACCTGATAGAACAGTCATCACTATTAAAGCTGTTATGGCTCCAGCAAAAACAGTCAATCTTGGATGTCTCATAGCCATTATAGCAGCAATAAAGAATGTCTTGTCACCAATCTCAGAAACCAATATAACACTGAGACTAGCCACAAATGCATGTAAAAAGCTAACATTTTCTACAATTTTAGTTGCTGGTGTGGAAGCAAGGCTGATCTAAAAATTAGTAATATAATTGATATCTTCATAAATCATGTTTGTTATATAGTTTTACCTCGGAAGGTTTGGCCTCTTCTTCTTTTGGTTCTACTTCGCCGGTTGTGAAGGTAGAAAATATTAAAATCACAAGAGCACATTTTAATAAACTCGCTGCGATACGCTTCATTGTATTGAATACCCTACTACCTTAAATTGGTAGCAAACTTGCTGACGATAAGCAAATATTATTCCTCTTCACTATACTTGAAAGCCGATCATTTTCCTTTTGATAACCTTGGACGTACTTTAAAAATGTATTGTTTTTTTATTCCTTGGATAGAACTCAAAATTATATGCCTGATTGCCTAGTTGTATTTATAAAAATTTGTATTTTATCTCCAATCCGTGACAGTCGTTGACACGTTGACAGCTGTATCCAAAGAACACATAAATCAAATTCAAGCGGATAACCAAATGGAAATGGTATTTACCATTTTGGGTTGGTATTTACCAATCCGTTCAAGCGAGTGTAGTTATCAGTTTGGTTATAAGATCCGTGACGTCACGAATCAGCTGTTATATGTCATAGTTATCACCGCAAAATTGTGGTATTTACCCAACTCAAGAGTAGTTTTATATTTCTGGTTATTATTTGAAATGTGACAAGTTAGAATTTTGCCGGGTATTGGATATTGTTATTGTACTTCAGCTTCATTTTTGAGAAAAATGATACAGGCTGACTTCAGTTTTACCATAAAGTGGAGCACATTATTAGTTATACTCATTACGGTTGTTGGGGACACTTTAAATGTAGTTCCTATGCTTAGCAAAGTATCCTGTGTAGCCATATACCACAAGAATATTAAAATATGGCCATATAAACTCACTAGATGATATCCACCGGTATACGGTTTTGCTAATTTCTTTTTTCATCATTTCTGCTGAATCAATAAATGTTTTCTTTGACATGCGGAAAACTTTAGAGAATTGAAAGTTATCATAGCTACAAAGCCATGGTTCCATCATTAAAAAAAAATCTGATAAAAACATTTCTCCCATGAATATTATGAAAGGTTTCTTATTTAAACTTTCCATATACAGTTGTAGACGAAAAAGCACCGATTATTAAGTGATAATAAAAATAATCAGGGATTATATACGCGCTTTTCTAAAATAAACAACTTGCAACAAAACCGCGGTTAAAACCAACGCGTTCAAGCGATTCGTGTAACTTACGTCATCAACCCGTGTGTCATCGTGAACCATATTATAACCGCGGCACATAACACAGAAATTTTGGTTATTCGCTTGGATTTGATTATAATTATCTGATAACACAACACAATAAACTCACGGAAACTGCTCCTGACAATAGTGACAGACGTTTCTTGTCTAAGGCCAATCACAGACGTCAGACGTGATCCTTTCTTCCATTTAAATCTTCCTTCACGTAGTAACCAAGAAATCGCAGGTATAGCTGTATAGAATAGTCTGCAGCCCAGATATTGCCAAAGTTTCTGGAAAATGTTTATTTAGCTTCAACCACTCAAAGAGAAAGACATTTGTTATTATGGAATTGAAACACCATGTGCCTTGTGCAGGAGAAAATATGACACGACTGCTTGTCCCTGCAAGAATGGGCGTAACTTCTGTTGATCAATCTCAAGGTTTTCGAAATTTTTAAACCGTTCCATTGAGCTGAAATCTAGCAGACTAGGCAACTCGCCTAGACCATACTTCACGCGGCGGTAGCTCGTAACAGGTTGGTGCCATTCCTGTAGATTCATTGTGACTCGTCAAAAAATGATGAAAAGACATATATGTATATTCATAGAAATGCAATAATGAAACGACAAATTTGATTCTTGCAGTTCACGGTGAATCTTGGAATGCAAATCATCGCGTTCGTGGGACAAGACTGACAGAGAGGGAATACGTCTGTAACACGCTTTACATACCATATGAGGATGAGACAAACTCTTGACGTCCTAACCTTACTTTTGTTTTATTATTTTTTTAGTGTATATATGTTTAGTGTCTGAACAAGGAGGTTGAGACGGTCACATTCGAATAAAATAGTTATCAAAGACGTTTTATTTTAATCAAGGAATTCCACTTGCGTTGTGCATCAAAAAGCTTGTTCTACCTGTTGCAGGAATTTTATACAAGCTGAAATATGAGTCAGTTAACCTCTTCCGTGCCCAGTAGAGAATTTTTATGGGATATATTCCAGAAGTAAGTTGAAAAAAAGAAAATTTGAATTAAATTGGACACTAAATACAACTTTTCAGAGTTGATAAGGATAGGAGTGGATGGATTAATGCAGAAGAACTAGGGTTGGCTTTGTCCAATGGAACATGGACCCCCTTCAATCCTGAGACTGTGAGATTAATGATTGGTTAGTATATCAAATTAAAAGTTTATTGCATACTTGATTGCTGATATTTAACTACTTGTTCTTTGCCATAATAGATAAGTAGTTTCAACTCCAAGATGTCAGTGTGATCAACCACAGAGGGTTATCAGTGGTGAATAATTAACTAGATTATAGTGCAATATAGCACAATTTTGCAAGTGATAATAAATATTTGATTGCTTTAAGGAATTGAATGGTGTTATTGAGGTTTGTTCTTAGTGCACTATAAGGTTAGTGACAGTACATCATAAAGGAGTTTTTGCACTAAGAACTTGCGACACTTCACTAGAATGTGTTTCACATGTAGGGGTGTGTTGCAGGTGACATACAGTAGTTGGTCTAATTTTGTGAAGAGGTAGTTATGTCATGATGGTGTATCTGATTCTCAGGTGAGAGACGACCACCTACACCCTTCTGTTGACTGGGGGTGAAAGTATGGTCTTGACATTTGGTTTTATACTTTATTACTTGCCATCAGTTTTCTCGTTCCATCTATTTTGCCAAGGTTCCCAAATTGTATTTTTGATGGCAGTGTAAGGAATGCTGCTGCTCCCTCTGCCTCTTCATTTCCAGCAATTCCGACATGCAAGGGAAACCAAAAAAATCCACTATGATGAGTTTTTGACTGAGATTATATAGTTTCTCCTTTATGTCTCTATCAGATTGTTGGGGTATATCTTCTTCAAACTTTTTATTACACTCAACAAATTGGTGATGATCAGTACTCATTCATTACCTAGACAGCTTGAAAACATCAAATGCTTCATTAATGGCTTGTAACTCAGCAGTATAGATACTATTAAAACCAGTCATTGTGTAGTTCCAGTAATCATTGCATACCCAATCACAAAATCTGACTGCATCAGTAAAGATTTCTTGGAAATTGGGATATGATGAAATTTCTCTATGGGTTTTTTATGCAAGAATGTCTTGTTTGTGTCACATTTTGAGAAGCATTTCATAGTTGTATTTGCAAATGGTGTTGGCACCATCCATGAAGGTCAGTGGTGGGTGAAAGATATCACTTGACCAAACATTTCCTTATTGCAGCCAGTTCTTTGTATTCTTTCTGAAATGGGGGTAAATTTGCTGTTTTGCTGAAAGTGGTATGGAGATGTGTATGGTGTGAACTGGGCTATCCCTGAGTGTGAAACCTTTGTAGCATAACTGACTATCAGACTTATTTGGAAGGCCCAGCAAGGGTATTACATTTCTTAAAAAGTGACATTTTGTCGCTTTTTTTTACATTTCGTAGGTTTTCTATGAGATGTTAACTTAGCACAAGCTGTTGTGCACTTGTTGTGAACTCCCTTTGTAGCTGAACATGTTGCTTAAATGTCAATGAACAGCAGTCCGAGGAAGCAAACCTAGTATGAACTATTTTCAGACTAAAAACTACCTAGTCTGCAAGATGACTTTTCATCAATTTTTTTTTTAAGTTTTTTAAATAATAGCTGTGCCAGTTCCTATCCTGACATCTGAGGCTTCTATTGAATACGTATAAGATTTCCATTGGTGCTTTTTGTTGTAGGTATGTTTGACCGTAGCAACAAGGGTCAAGTAAGCTTTGAAGATTTTGGGGCCCTCTGGAAATATGTCACAGATTGGCAGAACTGCTTCAGATCATTTGATAGAGATAACTCTGGAAATATAAATAGGGAGGAGCTAAAAACTGCTTTGACATCATTTGGGTACAGATTGTCTGACAATGTTATTAACATTATATTAAGGAAGTTTGACCGACATGGAAATGGTACAATATTATTTGATGATTTTATACAGCTATGTGTTGTGCTGCATGTAAGTATAAATTCCACAAATCTCAAATCACTTGCCAAGTAAAAAATTATATCATTGTGGGTCTGTAACATGCAATTTTGATTTTTCGACCTTGTTGCCAAGTGTCTGGCATGGCTGACAAAAAGATTGATCAGTATTATAGTGTCAGTACTTCTGACTGCATTTCCCTGAAATGCTATGCATTTATTTGCAGACATTAACTGCAGCTTTCAGAGAACGTGATAAGGACCAAGATGGAGTTATAACAATACAATATGAAGAGTTTCTTGGGATGGTTTTTACCCTAAAGATCTAGAGTGTGCCAAGGAGAATGCCAAGTATATACAACAGCATTATAAGAAGGTCCACATTATTTTTGATTAATATCACTCAATATTACTAAATTATATTCCACAACAACAAAATTGTACATTTACAGTTTCATTGTTCAAACTATTCTTAAGTGATTACTTCATAACATTGCCAGGATATAAACTAGGATTAGGTGTTTTAAGTATCAATCACTGACAATCACTTCCATTTTTATTTGTGGAACTCTTTCTGGTGTATGATATGCTTTGAAAATTAATTCATTGTTGAGTAGTTTTCTAATGGTTACATGGTATATATATATATAGCGTCGTACAGCAGATACCGATTCTCGCACTTCAATCTCTTCTGTTTTCCCAATCTTCTAATATCCTCATGACATGGCCGTACCATACTAGTTGTCTTCTTTCCACTCTATCCACAATGGTATCTTGTACACACGTCCTTTCTCTGATCATATCCTTACTGATATGGTCCTACCTAGATACTCTACACGACTGGCGTAGGAAGTCCATTTCAACGGCTTTTTGCTGGTTTTCTATTTTTGATGTAAGCTGTCAGCACGCAGCCCCATAAGTAGTTATTGGCTCCATGATACTGTGATACAAGGTACTACATTAAAATGGGGTGCAACAGTTTTTGCGCCACATGTGAGCCATTGTCCCTAGATGCATACTCTGTTTAGTAGAATTGTTCAGACTAAGGTTGTGAAGCACGTGGTGCTTTGCTTTAAGCCACTTTGTTTTAAAATTACATTCCAGAGATTGCTAAATTTTGCATTTATTGTATCATACTTTCACATCAGTAATTACTTCAAGCAGTATAATTTTACATTGGAAACAAATATTGCTAGAAATATGTAACTTTGGATAACTGCTTCAAATGTTTACATTTAATTTGGATAGAATATATATTCTTATGTAAGATATTTCTATTTACCTAATGTGAAAATAAATTTTCTGGTAACAGCTCTAATGATTATTACAACATAAAATTATATGAACATAACCGTAAATTGTATGAATGGTATCACAGTTGATAAGTTTATATTAGTGACAGTTATACAAATTTTAAGAGTTGCACTTTTATCTCTGATAAACTCTCCGCGCGGATCACGGCGTGAAATCGCTTTGCGAATCCCGAGATTTGTTCCTAAGTTCCACACTCGCAGATGTTCGCGCCTGCTTCACAGTATAGTTCGCGCTCTTGACGAGTATGAAAAGAAGTGGAAGAAACACAACCAGTCCCGGCATTTAGGCTTCTGCCTGCGCGGCTGCTTCGATAAAAGAAAAACTCGCTATGAGTCAACTGAAACACCAGCGAATGAGGAGCCTAGTCATGTTCGCGCCTTGTGAACCCTTTGTCGTGGGACAACAAACGGAACAACGCGCGAACGCGACGTTAAGGCCCGTATCGTCAGTCATCCCTACAATCCCTACAATTGTAGGGCGCGTTTATGGCCTCCTTGATTTCGGTAATATTACGTCTTCCTCGTTAACGTACATGTATGTCCTGTCACTTCGAAGCAAAAATCGTTGCGAAATGATTTGTTGTTCAATCTGGTGCACGGTTTTTATAAATATGATCATAACAATATTGTTAACATGACAATATCACCATGCAGAGAATTTTTTGGATGGAAATAGTGGGTCGGACATGAAAAATTCAATTCTTTTAGTTTGACGCACGGTTTTCACCTGAAAAATACAATCTATTTCGCGGCATAGTGACATTGTCATACGAACGATATTAAGATCATACAAAGAAACGTTATTTTATTTTTGTAAGCGAATACCGTGCATCGGAGTGAACAAAAATTAAGCAATCAAATTTGCCTAGAAATGACGGGATTTCAATTAAAAGTTTTTATTTTAAGAGAAACCAGTTGAGTACTAACATTGTCTGTCAAAATAAGCAAGTGAAATCGTTACGAACGTCGCTGGTGGAAATCAGAAGAAAATTCGTACATTAAAAATACCTCTTGATAGTACATATATGCAGAATTTTAATAAAGTATTTAAAGTGATATTACAGATCATAACAAAAAAACAAGCTATGTAAACAATGATATTTTTTAGAGTTATAGTCTAAAATTTTTAGGTTAAGGTTCCCACTAGTATAAAAAAATATCAGATAGGGCAGGGCATGTTTAAACTCAATTTCAGAGCATTTACACATTATACATACTTGTAGCCTAACACTAGGCAATCCAAAGTCTGACAGTGATTTGTGAACAGCCATCTCCGACATCAACAATGCAGTTGCACTTATGATACAATGTTTCTTATCCAACATCTCATAAAGTCTGTGAGAACAACCACATCTGAAAAAAATGCGATAAGTGTATAAATATGAATATGCAATGTTTAAAAATTGTGTAACTTACCAGCTGTATCAAGGAACAACTCTACAACTCTAAGCTGTTAGGCAAATATATATAAATGCACATCCATTTGCAGTAAATTGTTGATTTTAGATCATTAATACCAGATATGGGACTTGAAGATACCACAGCCTGACGAATTTGTTCAATGTAGGAAATTATTATTGAATGATCAACACTATTTGCAAGAAAATATCCTTCGGCATTTGATTGTTTGATTCATCTGTCTGAAATTTTTAAACGTCAAAAAAGAAACAACCTAACGTCACAATTGACTTCTGATTGACAGCAGACTAGAAAGGTAAAGCAAGACATACATGTACATCACCGAAGAAAACGTAATATTATCGAAATCAAGGAGGCCATAAACGCACGAACGCGCCCTACATTTGTAGATTGTAGGGACGAAAACAAAAACTATCTGGAATATTATAGTGCTTCATATAAAAATCACAGTGATACAATGCATATTTCTAAGCTTATAAATGAAACTCTTAATAGTTACCATGTTAATGTAACACCTGAAAATTATCTTGTGGCTTTTGTGTTGCCATGCTGATAATCCTTCATGTTTGTCTCGCCGGTAAATAAAGCCACAAAAATGCTTGAAATACTGTACGGTGGCCAAAACAATGTTAGTAAACAGTATTTCAAGCATATGTGGTTTCATTTAACAGACACAAATATGATGGGTTTGTTACAACGTATTGAAATTTTGTAAATCCAATAAACGAAACCATAACTTGATTTTAATTGCAAAGCGTTACATATTATCAATTCTGGTCATGTTCTCATGTTTATCACTATTAAAAAAATTCACTATCCTAAATTTTGAGATACTCGAACTCTCAAATTAGGATCTGAGATACTGGAAATCAATATCATTCAACACGCGTTAAGCTTTATCAAAAATGCACAGAGAGCTAGCGCCAGCGTACTACTTTTGAAGCTAGCTAGCGAAAGGAAACTAGGATTAGATTTTTGCAATCATAGATCAGTGATCACTAAACAGATAGGCGACAGTTCATAGTTCAACATTTGTATTTTCTAATACACTGATTGGTACTGAACGGAATAGTGATTAGAAATTACAATTAGATGTTTACTCAGCTTGCTAATGTTTTTACGATATTCAATTCGAATTTATGTTTGGATTATTATAACACCGGGACAGCGCGTACGCAGTCCCGACTACCAAAAATTACGCGCCCGAGTTATCCGCATTAGGGATAATCGCAGGGGTCAGCCCAATCGTAGTGCAATGAAAGGGCCTCAACCTGGGCGAACCGCCTTTTTGATCACGGTAACCCCTACGCCAGGTAAGTATGCTTACCGATGCGACGACAAACATAGTTGAAGAATTTTGTCAGGCGTGTTACGGTTACAGCGACACTGGCGTCGTCTGGTATTATGAACAGTAACTGGTAAAGCGCCATGACAAGTCAGCGTCAACCTGCTTCGGGGCTCGGAGGCATAGTTACCTACAGCGAACTGTGGCGCCACACCGTACTGTGCACGAAATGTAATAATATGAGCATTTTCAACCGCAGAATTAGTCTCTATTCAGTTTTGTAGCAACCTTAAAACTACAATAATGTCCCAAATACTATAAATTCCATGGTGATACAATTTTCGATTTAACTGATGAAAAACTAGAAAAATCAAAAATAACTTAAATATACATAATACTATTCGTCATTTGTATGTCTGGGCGGTCCTTAGGACCTTTGCTCATTAGTCACCGTCAAATGTACGTTAGTCGAATCTGTCGGTACTGGTTGCCCAGAAACCAGACAGAAACCAGACAATGTCAAAGAAAAAGAGAAAGGGAAAGAGAAGAAAAATGGAGAAGAGCAAAGAAAAACAGAAGTGTTTAGTTTAAGATGAGACACCTAGGCTTTTTGACTTGGTACGCGGATTAATTTTGAGGTGAACTAAAAAAATTTTTGATTCAATTTTGTTAGAGTGTAATTTTAAGTGTACTAAAAGATCGCGCTAATTTTTGATTAAAGTGCGAGACGTGGCCTTGAATGTTTACGAACTTGCTCCACTGTGTAATCCACTGAGTCGCGCAACAGAGGGTTGCTGTGCGATTCCGCTTGACTATAACGTCGCTGCGCCTGAAGTTTGACATAATCCCTCAAGTAAGGTCTCTGTGTAGTGCCTCCACCAAGCCGCATATGCATAAGTAATGGCTGGTCTAATAATTATTTTATATAGGCCAACTTTGTTTATCAAACTCAATTTAGAGGATCTACATAACCAAGGATATAGTTGCCGAAACGCAATTTGGAATTTTGTTTTCAAGGCTGCTGTATGTTTCTGCCAGGTCATGCCTAATTTGTCCATGGTTCACGATTGCCGATTGCTCTGCTGGGGGGCCGCGACGTTTTTTGGTACAATAAATAGCCTGCGTTTTCGAATGATTAATTTTGATCAGCCACCGTTCCGCCCACTCTAGTACTTCTTCCACCGCACTCTGCAACCCATCGTGAACCAGATCGCCAGTACACGACTGGGCGACGAGTGCAGTGTCGTCAGCATAGAGGTAGACTCACAGTTGTTGGGGCAAGGGACATCATGGATAAAAAGCGAATAAAGGATTGGTCCTAGGACCGAACCCTGAGGAATACCGGCCTGTACTGGCCGTGTTGTTGACAAAACATTGTTAATTTTGATCCGCCGAAACTTCCTTCCTTCAAGGAAGGATTTCAGTAATTTTAGAAGCCAAAAAGGAAAACCCTTTTGGATTAGTTTATAAAGGAGGCCCGCGTGCCACACCTTGTCAAAAGCTTTTGAGACACCCAAAAGCAAGATGCCAGTACTCATGCTGAGGGTGAACCCTCTGGTTACATGTTCCACCAGCCTGACTGCCTGTAGCTCGGTGCTATGCTCGGACCAAAAACTGAATTGAACGTCAGGAATCACATGGTGATTTGACGAAAAATACTCAAGGTGACGATAAATCACCTTTTCGGCGAGCTTAGAAGCAGCTGCCAGCAGACTTAGGGGACGGTAATCCTGAGGAAATATCTAACCCACCTTCTTTGGAATCATGATGACCTCAGCAGTCTTCCACCCAGCAGGGTATTACTGGATTCTGAGCGTCGCATTGATTACTGTCACCAAATATGTCAGGGCTTTCAGCGAGAAGCTTCAACGCCTTGTTGGTGTTAAATATACATTTCTAAAGGCATTAACAAATAAAATAATAGTCGGAGATTAATGTAACATCTGAAACGTCTACTGTGGTTCTCTCACTAATATCAATTTTATCATAGCTGTCGATAAAAACACAGTTCTAGACTGAAGAATTTCTAACGGTTCAGCCATCTTGATTGCATTTTAAATTATACTTTGAAAAACGTACGCCAATGTAGGATTTTAGTAATAGCCCAGGAGAGCAACCAGTGATAACGAGTGTCTTTGGTAACGCTAGTGAATACTGATGAGCAGCCAAAGTTACATGACAAAAGTTTTTAAAGCCAAATTCGGATGTGGGGCAGTGTTACCAGGTATAGTCGATCTGTTTTCGGTGGATTTCTGCAAAATTTTTCGGTTGATGATATACCATAAAGCAAAAGATTGTCGGTAATTGAAAATGGGGGGCACCTTACTTGAGCTGCACTCAGTTTTGAAAATTGAAGAGTGGGTAGTATCAAATGCTATGATTTGAAATAATTGAAGAGCCTGGGGTTGCAGCAAATTCCACTAATCGAAAATTCAAGAGTGCGGGGGTCAAATGTCTATACTTGTGTTTCGTTGCATTAAAATCTGAAATATACATTCAAGAATGTGAAATTTTTGGTAGATTTAGCATTAATCGTTATACAAGTTTGGTAAAACAGGACTTAAAATTGGCAGACGTCGTAACGTGTGAACAGTAACACTGACGTAGGATAGGAAACAGGGCCGTATGCTCCGATGTTCGATTTTCGTCCGCCGGCGCGCATGACGTCACGCGGAGAGTGATTATCATTTGGGTTGATATGGATAACGTGCATATTTTCACCTACAGGCCAAACGGCTGGACGCATTTTCACATATGAGGTGTCGTTGGATTCGTCTTAGCGGTGCGAGTGACACAAGCTGCATTGAAATTTTATAAAAAACAAAATGGTGGATTTTAATAAAAGATTTCAACCCTGTAATTCCTATTTCACAGGCTATAGCTTAACCGGGTTCTAGCTCTACAATAGAGCGTATCGTCTCTTCACTGTAAAAACAAGATAACTCCATTTTTCTAGATTACCTATATTTTGGTATGTTCTGTGGAGCAGGATTAACAAGTTCATGTCATAATACAGTACATTTATCCTTATTCCAGAGAACATCCTAAGTACATGTAAGTGTGAAAATGTACGCAACTCGAAAAGCAGAAAAATGTAGTTATCTTCTTTTTGCAGTAAGGTGGTGGTATAACAATACATGGAAATGACATAGTCTAAGCAACAATTTTTTTCCATTTCCTTTTACGATTTTTCTGGTCTTTCAAACTTTTATTCAGTTCTTTGATCCGGAAGAACATCCTTGACCTGAAAAACAGTTTTTTAGCTTTTTCAGGGCAGTCAATGTTGCTGCTCTTCAACAGAACTTCACCTATAAAATTTTCTTGTCACTATTCCGTCCCCATTGAATGTAGGTAGTGAATACCTTGTTCAGCTTCTCAATTTGATTCATGAAAGTTGCGGAAGGTTTTGATAATCCACCCTCACTAAGATGGTCTATCCACGAATAAGCTTCATTTGAGAAACTTTTCAACCTCTCATCCAGCAATTTATTGCAAACAAAGCGGTATAGTCAGCTGCATTCAGTGTATTCTCGATAATGATGCGGTTAGTGGAATGTCTGGAGTATCCTCTGACTCTACGCTGCAATAGGTACTCTGAGTATGCGCCTTCGTTTCGCCCCAACATATATGACCTTATTCTATACTTAAACTCTAGAGGACTTGCATGGTCATGAAGACCATCTTTTGCCCTAATTACTCCGAAAAAGTTTTCTATCACATCTTGATTAAGACGTCTTGTTAACAGGTATTGGACGCTGAAGCGTCGTTTCAGATCCTCTAGAGCATTTTCTAGCAAACCATAGCGCTTTTTACTTGACTTTGTCTTATCTTTTTGTGAGATGTAGCCATTTTTTTTGCTAAAGTTTGGGTCTTGAGGAAAACTGTGGAACTTGATGTCTTTGCAAAGATTCCGTTTAGATTGATTGTCGGAATTACATCCCACAACAGCACACCGAATTTTTATCAATTTATCAACCACACAGGGTATGTAAAGTATGTATAACTAATACAACAAGTCACAAAACTACCAAAAAACACCAACAAATCGCACTATATAGTATTAACCACGATACACGTGAACTGCAGTAACGTTACGACAATCCTGCCTCTGGTAACCACTAGCCGATAACTCTCCGGGTGACGTCACGAAGCTCCGCCCACATGCGCATTATCCTATCTTCAGTGTATGTGTATCGTGGATAGGAAACGACATTTTATTTGCATTATATAAAACGCCCAATCCGGAGATTGAGCAACGAAAAATTAATTATAAGTTAGTTATAAAGTCATATATTTACATTACAAGATTTATTCGCTTTGAAGAGAAAGAAGAGTAGAGTTATGATCACTGGTATAATAAGCTTTTTGATATATTTTATCTGATTAATGCAAGCTGATCGCACCGCGCTGCCATCTATCGAGAGTGAAAAGTAAGCAACCGACATGGGAAAGGAAGGCTCTGACCGTGAAGCTAAGGTGGCTTCATACCTGGTTGCCTGTAAAAACTTTGATATAGTTTAGATGTTGATGATATAATTCCTTGTTTCCGCATGATCCGTTAATTAATATGACGATCATTACGTTAACAAATAAATTTAAGAGGGTTGTGTATAATATATGTATATATATATAGCTTGAGACGGGGTCAAGTTGTGTCTCGCTTTGAATTTTATCAGAAATATAGTATTTATTGCCCTCGCCAGACTCACGCGCGAAGCCGCGAACTCCCGCGACCCATGAGTGTGGATCCCATTCACGTATTCTTCGCGGCTTCACGTCGCGTTCGCGAATTGTTCCCGTTTGTTGTCGGTTGTTTTACCCTCTCCAGACTCACACTCAGATCACGGCGTGAAATCGCAGCGCGCTCTTGACGACTATGGATGGTGAAATTGCTACTGCTGCTCCAGGGCTATTATGCACTTTGGCAATTTGTAGTTACGCATATGTAAGTAAAACTGGAGCAACTGAAAAGAAGTGTAAAAAATACAACCATTCCCGGCACTCGTTATGAGGCGTGAAACACCAGCGAATGAGGAGCCTAGTCATGTTCGCGCCTTGCGGACCCTTTGTAGCGGGACAAAAAACCGACAACAAAGGGGAACAACGTGCGAATGCGACGTGAAGGAGCGAAGAGTACGCGAATGGAATCCACACTCATGGGTCGCGGGTAGTTCGCGCGCCTGAGTCGGGAGAGGGCAGGAGAACAGGACATTTTTCATGTTTTGCGCGCTGTTGGCAACGCACTGTTAGTAGGCTTGCAATCGACAATTTGTATGACGAATACGGTGATGCTATGCTTTCCATTCACTACCACCATCGTAATGCCAAATTTTTCGAGACCAGTGCCAAATCTATCCATGAGCGTATAAGTCACTCCAAAATAATATAAATACACAATGATTGCACAAGTCAAAAAAAGGGACAATAAAAACAAAAATATGGAACAATTGTTGTAGAAGACAATGCATATTAAAATGTAAATAAAAGTAGATGACGTATACAAGCGCATATCAGTACAGGAAAATACAATCAAACCAAACACAATTGTATTTGACAGTTAAAACCTTAAAATCATTTTTTTAAGTACCTAAAATTATAAATCGCTTTCTTAGACAAATATGGCCCTATAAGGTTTCTGAACATTGGTGCCTCATTTTTTTACATATTCTGGTAGAGCGTTGAAGAAAATAATACCAAATAATTGGACCTATTTCATGTTTTCTGCATACGATTATACGCCAGCACCAGACCGTGTGGATACTATTATGTGTTATGTGCTGGCTCTAGTTACATTTTACATAAACACTCAATTATACCCTATTTCACGAGTATCCATCACGCCTTGACGTCTTCTGAGGTGAACAGCTGATCAGCAAGTGACATTTTTGTGTTAGTCTGCAACGTTGGCAATAATAGATTGGGTATAAATCTAGTAAAACTTGTTTGTGGCGCTTTGTTTTTTGTACGCAAATCAACTTTTCTAAATAAAAGAGCTGTTAGCAAGTACAACATGAATCTGTAGCGTACAAAAAACCAAAACAGGCTCTGTCTACTTTTGGCGTTGACGGATCCGTCAGAATTATGTGTTCTCTGCCGATTTGGGGAATTTTGTAAAATTGGGAATATCAAATATTTTATTATTACTAATATGTCGAGTCGCAGATTAGTGCAAAATTTTTAGTAGAGGTAGGTATATTATTTCTGCTTGTAAACTGTCAAAACAAATGTGATATATGAACTATAAAATGTCCCTATCGATCAACGACCAAGGCCTGATTAAAATGCCGGTGTGCGTGAGGATATACAGCTGATGATATGTTGTACGACTATATTTTGATAAAGTACTTTGAACGTCAGACAACATCGTGTTTGTAGTTGAATATTAGAGGAAGTGTATATGTACATGTTATTTATCGAACATAGCAGCCGTACTGAATGATCTAAATATGATAAATACTTTTCAAATGTTAATTTCTCTTACATCTGATCGGAAACTATTAACAACGAAAATACTAACGATGATACGAAGGATATTACAATAATTGCAACCAATGCGACATTTGTACTAGGAGATCTGTAACGTGACCGCATGCCAGTATCCGGTACACAAAATGTAAATTCAACCATTGACATTAGCTCCAGCATGATATCAACAAGTTAGACAAATTAACGTTAATTATATAATGATCATTGACACTAAATTCCTTTACACACGGAATATGCCTATAACACCAGAGTCACCAGATTAATGATCTATAGATTTATTTGTCCATTTTTCTACCTACATTCCTCTTTAACCCATAGCAGGAATTTCCTTTAGTAATGAAACAATTCTGGAGTGATATTTTTAGCTGATGTCTATTCTGAAGGAAGGCTCGTCTGTTACTATATCGCTTCGTAATAAGAAATCAACGTGCTTGCATTGAAATCACGCGGTGGTCCTTACTGTTAATTCGCGGGTCAGAATGTGCCATATTACGAGTACTTTTCCTTGGTTTGAATTTTGTAACTATAGTTGTTAAACACGGTCCGCGTTGATCAAGAAGTATCTACTACCCCGTGAATCTCAAGCGTGCATTTCTCTTCCCTTATATGTATACCCATGTAACATCCATTGATACTTATGTATCTTAAAGATAGATATTGATTTACTGGAAGAGTAGCAAAAGCTGGCGAACCGGTTGATCCAATTTCACTAGAGACACTTATTATTTGTATTGCGTGCGAGAGGCTCCACTCACAGGAATGTGACAGTAACTTTTAATTACATACCACTGTGAGGTTTGTGAACGCAATTTATGTTTCACAATGTATGTCTCTAATAAACGAAAATTCACAGTTGTAGAGTTTGTATTTCAGCCCATTACGGTTTTCTGCCGCATGCTGTAGTCGCCTTAAAATCTCTCAAAGTACATGCATTAACATTCGATAGTTCACAGAGGTATATTATACACGCATTTCGATTTTTCCTGCAGCTAATTTAAGCCTGATGCATGCACTTCGAGAATTTTCAAACAGCGCAACATTTTTTCTAATGGAATGGGTCTCATGATACCACATTTTGAAGCACCTTATGTGTGGTTTACAACACTAGAATCACAGACCTAGAATATAAATTTAGTATATTTTAAAATGGCGGATTGACAGGCTTGTGTAAAGACAAAAGTTAACCTTTTTTTACATTGCATCGATTATAAACTCGACAATTAATCATCAAAACGGCACAGTACGTTATATCCATCCTCTCTTAGAAGGGTCCATCTAAATATGTTATATGAAATATCTAATTCATACTAAATTGTCAGAAACTGATAGTTTTCCATTTTGAAAAGCGCTGAATATTCGCTGGGTGCACGTTGATAGCGCCATGTAGCGGAAGTTGAATAGAAATATTTGTGTTCGATAGGTGAAATATAAGAATAGAGGGATACTATTCAAAATGACAGACATTTATATAAGCGCGATTTGCGGCTGGGAGCAATTTGGATTTCAAACTGACACAATCTTCTTTCGATCTGACAAATGATGGCAGCGGATTGTTTGCACACTTGCCAGGCCTCAGTTAAGCTCATGTGACAAATTTCACCATATGTAACAATTTGTCTGATAATGTTTCCCTTTTTGTCCACCGCACGCGGCAATCAGTTCAGTTACTCCTAGTATACATTTGCTGCTGCCGACCTTATTGATATAGTTGTAGTCAGCATTCTTGGCGGATCAAAGTAAGACTACCAGTATCCCTTTATATACCTCCATCTCCCTCATACATACACATTCAATCTACCCCTGTGTCCTGTGTGTGAACGTTTGTTCGGTAGGCTCAAAGACACAAGTTTTTTTGTTGTGTGTTTCCGTCTCGAAAACTTTGGCTTCACGTATGAATGCCCTTCAATCATACTTGTCAGAGTGACAACTTACTTGACATCGGCTTGAAATTTAAGTTGTCCTGCAATCAATCTTGAATACAAAATTGTACAATGCCCGGAAATACAATCAATGGAGAAGGCCGACCTCTTCATGCGTACTGGAGATAGGCTGAAGATTAGCCTGCCCAGTGTTCAGCGAATAAAATCAAAAAATGCAAGACCGATGATGTATGTGATGCCGTCAAAACAGAAATTATGAATACTTTCTACGATATGAGAAGTAAAGGACAACATATCACGACCTCAAAATCCGTCCATGGTACGGAGACTCGATTTGTTTACTTATTTCATATGGCGTTGATGATGACGTAACCTCCAAGAACGGTAACTACAACTTTATACGAATACACATACCCTCTGGGAAAAAACACACGGCAGAAAATTGCTTCATAAATACTGATCGACTCGAAATAATGTTTGCGTACGAGGGATGTCTTTTAAGTTTTGCATATAGAAACATTGTAGCGCCGGCTCCACACTTTGGCCCCAAAGTTGGTACCAACGTTGGTCGGTTAAGTTGGTGAAGCGTCCACACGTTGGTTATTATACTAGTTCCTTTCTGTCAGAGCCAATGTGAAGATGTCCGACACCGAAACCGAAATTGCTCTAAGCGCTTGGATGCGCCTGGCATAACTCTAAAAATTCTACAACTTTTTCGTTTGTCCACGCGGGTAGCGATGTTGATGACATATCTACACATACGCACTCGACGCGTGTTACAACAAGACTGAGCCAGTGAGCCAATATGTGGACGGATTGCCAACGTTGGCGCAGATTCCTTTGATAAAACCGACAATCGACAGCCAACTACCAACGGTCGCTCCAACGTTGGGGCCAACACTATTTTCTAGATACACACGTTGGGCGAGTGGCGTTGGGGCCAACGTGTGGAGCCGGCGTAGGCTGCGCGCATCGAACGTCAGTACTGAATCTTAACCTCACTCTTTAGTAAACTTAAATTCAAAGTTTCACAACAATACGTGCAGTGTTCTCACTACAGTGAATTTTTAAGTGTCGTCAAAAGTCATTAGAAAAATGGAACTCAAGCGAGAACATTTTCGCGCCATAATTTATTACAACTTGCAGAGACAATTATCGCAACAAGAATGCCTTGCTGAGTTACTGTCTGTTTTCGGCAACGAAGCGCCACATCAGTCGACAATTTCCCGTTGATATGGAGAATTCAAACGTGGACGGGTGAGTCTTAGCGACGATCCCAGGGTGGCTGCACCAAAAACGGCAGTCACCCAGGAAAACGTCGATGCTGTGCGCATACTCATCATTGAAGATAGACATGTGACATATCGCGAGATTGAGGCGTCCTTGAAGATCTCGAAGGCCTCAATTCAAAAAAATTTACATGAAGAATTACGAGTAAGAAAATTAGTTTCTCGTTGAATACCCCACCTGTTGACTGAAGAGCAGAAACCAGCCAGGGTTAATTGGTGTCAAAAAACGCTTGACCGTTTCAATTCCGGAAACTCAAAAAATGTGTACAGCATTGTTAGTGGTGATGAATCGTGGATTTACTGTTATGAACCAAAAAATAAACGACAGTCGGCTGTTTAGGTGTTCCAAGGTGAAGAAAAGCCAACAAAAGTCATCCGTTCTCGAAGTGTTTCGAAAAAGGTGGACGCAACATTTGTGTCAAAAGCGGGTCATATTGCAACAATTCCTCTTAATGAGCAAAGAACTGTTACTGCGGATTAGTATACCACCATTTGTTTGGCAAAAGTCATCACCGAGCTTCGAAAAATCAACCGCGAAAGAAGAATCATCCTCCACCAAGACAATGCAAGCTCGCACACAGCCCAAAAAACAAGGCAGTATTTAACGAAAGAAAACGTGGAATTATTGGACCATGCTCCATATAGTCCCGATCTAAGTCCTAACGATTTCTTTACTTTCCCGAAAATTAAAAACAGACTGCGTGGTCAAAGGTTCCAGTCACCAGAAGAAGCAGTTGACGCATTCAAAAATGCCGTTTTGGATCTGCCAGCAAACGAGTGGAATAAGTGCTTCGAAAATTGGTTCGAGCGCATGCAGATGCGTATTAATCTTCGTGGACAATACTTTGAAAAACAAAGTCATTTAAAACTACCTACCGAGTTGTTTTATTTCCATATGCAAAACTTAAAAGACATATCCCTCGTATACAAATTTCAATCCGCCGTTTTTGAACCCACAGAGATCTGGCCAGCGCAGGTGTAAATGTATATGTTGAGTGGGCGTAACTTATTCTCCAGAGAACACACTGTCGCTGCATATGCCAGTAGTTTTACACATGATTAACAGCTATAATAATCTAAAAGAGAGTAGAAGGTGAAATAAAATACATATGCAAATCTGAATAATATATAAGATAGAAAATATTATTTGTTCAGTTATCTACCAGTCGTTTGATCCGATAGAGCTTCATTTGCAGCTGCAAAACATTAGACTTCGTAGTGCATCAAAGATCATTAATCAAGTTATCCTATTATCCCTGCACTATCAACATGGAATAGCGCCCGGCAGAAATGTAACTTAATGACCGTACTGTTTACTGCTGACTGCCGGCATCCTTCGGTTTATCGGTTTTGTCATTTGTCAACAAAACGCACGGCACGGATTGACGGTCCCGTTCCGTTTCCGTTTTTTATTTATCAGAAAAGTGTGGTTAGGTAAGATAAAAGTACACACAAATCTCTCAAAATTTTCATACAGCAACACTCATTACTCACTGCAATTTGAAAACACGTATCGCCCTACTTGTATTCGTTCACTGTCTCATTTGCACACACATTTTCCGTTGATTTTCGCAGATAGATTAAAGTATAATTACAGCTCACAACCACCTTGACCTGTATGAAATTTGAATGGCTTGATTACTTGAAATATTCGCATCTTGAATGTTGCCAGCCAATTTTAAAAGTACTCAATTCATGTTTCTTAAAAAATTTATTTACTCTTCTAGTTGCAAGATAACTCGTACCTTGCATGTTAACAGCTCCTCTATATTTTTAAATTTTTTCATGGGCAAACATCAATGTTCCAATAACCTTTGGTACTTTAATATAACACATAATCATCTTAAACATAAATATATGGAATATGCAGATGAATTGTTGCTTTTTATGTATAATCTGCAAGATGCATTTTCACTAGTTCTGTTTATATTAGCAATAGATAAAAATACTGATGATCTAAACTGAACTGAGGATAGACCATATATTGAATTAAATATTGCAAAACTGCAGTATACACATTGGTTATTTGTGTGCATGTTTAGTGACTGTGAAAGAAATAGATATGTGTTAAATTTGCTATACAAGAAGGCACCAGAATGTATATTTTTGGAAAAGTAAGTTGTTTTTGATTTATATTTAAATTTGTATATCAGTGTGCATGCTTATTTTTAATAATATAAAAGTCTCTCACTGAAAGCTATACTTATTATAATAATCCAGCAAATTTAGAAATTTTCTCCACTACCAGTTTCAAATAATATAGAAAAAGCAACATTTTGCTTGCTCCTATTAAAAATATATTCTGCTCAAAAGCTAATAATATTGTGTGAAACATGGTCATTGTTTTTCATTATCTACACACCTCACTTACACAGGCTTCATACTAGTCTATCATCTTCAGGTTCTGAAAAGCATGTTATGCTAATCTGCCATATAATTTTAGTTACTTGAAAATCGACTTCATATAAGTTATGTTGATTCTATCAACTATATGTTTGATTTAGAAACCATCACATTATAGGTATACTTAATGTTTTGTTTTTTCATTATAATATAATCATGTTTGGTTGGAATGTGGATCTAAAGTTTTGAAGATTATTGTTGCTATTTATTACAAAATAATTGTACATAAATAATAATAATAGTGCATGGGTGTATTTATGGGTAGGAATCAGCTATTTCTAACAATTTTTCTATCCTGTATCAAATGAGATCATACCCAGGATTTCATGTAAATAGCTGCAGATTGCATTTCTATGACTAGAATTAGAAATATTTGTACAGCTAATGTTTTGTGCTCCTTACCTCTGAGACAGGTCCATGTAATATTTGAAAAGTAAAAAAAGGAAGGGTATACACACCATGGCTTTACCTGAGTATATGCTTGTTAACAAGATATCAGGTAAAAACATATACTGCTGATTGTAATTATCTATTTGTCAAAACCAATGATCCTATTAGATTTTAAATAACAATAAAGTTCAATTTAGATGGTTAGTGGTATATACTGATTTTCAGATGAAGCCACATAATGGACGAGGAAGATGACTTCTTGGACACCATATCTGTAACATCAAATGGAAGTAGAGCAAAACGCTACAACAACAATAAAGAATACCTTAGTCTGTCTCGAAACACAATATATCGCTCAGTGATAGATCTGGATGACAACATGGAGCTAACACCACTAGACAGAGGGGACAGGGATGGCAACTATACACAAAACAAGGTGTCTAATCATAGAAATAGACAGGTTAAGACATATGATCAGTGGAGAAATAGGGTACATACAAAATATATTGATTGGCCACTAATCAGTTAATACTCTAAAATGCTACTAATGCATGGGGCTATTATCTATGCTATCTAACTAAGATATTATAAGAGAGGAGTGATTAATTCACTGGGTATCCAGGGTTCTAACAAAACTTGTTAGGATTATTAATTTTAAACAAGGAATAATAAAACCCTGATTTTGTTATAATTGAAGAAATAGAGCAGATACAGTCACAGCTGAATAAATAAATATAATCATAAAATAACAATTATTTATACAGCTACACATTATATAGTTATATAGATTGCCTGGTTTACATCTGGCGTGGGTTTTATTAACGTGTATTATTCGACTTTACCATTTTTCCTCTTTGAAAAATATGAGGAATTACCCTTGAACTGTAACCAGCTACAATAACTCCTTATATGTAAAGAAATATGTTTTTGATTTTGCAAAGGCACTGCTCATTTATTCAATATAGTAGTGTTTTAATCAATGCAACTTTATTATATATTCTTGCACTACAGGTCCTCAAACATTTTTATGACTTATAGTTTTTAACAATGAGCTTATTACTTTTAACAAATATTTACTGCTTGGTAGCAAATTAAACTTTCTATGGCTCTGAAATAAACAATAGACTCATAAATTTGTCAAAGCATGACAAAAATTGTATTGTGCTCTGTGATAATGTGTGTAAAGAGGGTGATTGTAAAAACGTTAGAGATTTAGAATAAAATAAAATAGGTGAGGATCTTTAGACAGATTTCAGACTTATTGAAGACTAGAGTCAAAGATAAACGACACATATGCTAAACACATTTTTTAGCTGTAAAAATGTGGATGCCAAAGTATAGAATGATCATTGATCTGGTCCGATGCAATTTCATGACTGCTGAATCTGAAGCTGACGTCAGCGTCGTCATTTCTAGTCCTCTCTTCATCCAAATTGGAATCTGCAAATCTCAATTACAGTGTTTAAAATATCGGACCTAAGCATTATTGTTCGGCAAACGTTTATTTTTCCAATAAACTAAATCTAGAAGAGAGATTAGAGTATGTTAGACCATAATTGCCAAACTATATATTTGTTCAATAAAGTGGTTACTACCAGGGTTGGACTAGTAAACATGTCCTAGGCGGTTTATCCATCTATGTTATGATGAAACTATCAAAAGTAATAGTAGTGCGATATGGTATAGTTGGCAAATAGCTTTATGCTTAACATTACTATTACCCAACAAAGATGTATGTCGTGCGTGCACTGTATTTAAGAAGGAAGATGTCACATATGACTTTTATTTTTTCCTATGAAGCATCAATGCAGTCCCAGTACTTTACTAAAACTTTTTATTTGTAAGATATCCCCAAAGATCAGTAGACATTTTTTCGCACAAGCAAGATAATTTAAAAAAAAGCACTTGCAAAGCACTGCTGTATCTTGTCATATGGGTTACACGTATTGACTAGATATACATGACCAACATCCATGTGATCAATGTCACGTTTCGATAGATAGAAAAATTGCGTCTCATCTGTTTTATTTTTTGCATGTAACTGCTTTTGAGGTTTTGGTTGTTTAAGTGGATGAGTCGCCTTATTTAGGCATTCGAAAAAAGCGATTATATAAAAATAAGGACACTGCTGGTTTTCGCACCATAGGAAGCACTGTTGCTCTAATGGAATCTTCAACATAAATAT
Organism: Acanthoscelides obtectus; assembly: GCA_963669975.1. NCBI lineage: Eukaryota > Metazoa > Arthropoda > Insecta > Coleoptera > Chrysomelidae > Acanthoscelides > Acanthoscelides obtectus. The sequence continues at coordinate 50,501,225 of CAVLJG010000007.1, read as the reverse complement.
AGCCAAAATCACGAAAGATGACTATTACCTCATACCATAAAATGTACCGAAATAATCAATGGACGTAAGTCGATGATAAAACCACGATGTCAGGAACATAATGACAACAAATTTATATTATGATTTTCCGAAGTTAGGTTATTTCACTGATTATTTTTATTTCATGGTTTTGAGTGATACCTTAATAATAATTTTAGTGGGGACTTTTTGTTTTGAGTTATGAGTAGAATACCTGAAAACAGGAACACCAAAGACCGAAGCATTATTCGAAAACAACCTAACCTGCTTTAACATAACCTAACTATTCATCTTTCAAATATGATCGATGATGCAACATGAAAACATCCTCTATCTTTGTCGGATACATGCAAATTAGCAATACAGTTTGTTTAGACAATAAAATTCTTTTTGTCTCTGTCTAACATATCTGAAACTTCATTAAAAATATTCACAAATCGCTGTCGTTTGTCTTTACTACAGACTAAAATGATGACGTAATCGTCATCTTTCGTGATTTCAACTATATTTGCAAAGGTGGATATTACTCGTTTTATTGTTACCCTTACGATCCACTGCCTGATTAACTTATCTCTGAGATAATTTCAACTTTAAATACCAGAAAAAAAAGAGACCACATTCATGAGAACAGATAGTTAATAATAGTCTCTTAGGACAAATGGAATAATCACCACCTAAGGACCTACAGTATTTTGTAATGAATTTTTGGATAGGGTTTTAAAAGAACTTTCTCTATAAATAGGGTGATAACGAAAAAATTGCAAATTTCAAAGGCATAAAGTAGATACAAAAATAACTTGAAAGGTTCAGATAATCATGGGCTGTAAAATGTCCCCTTATTAAGATGCAGACTGATAAATCATAATATCAAAATTTAATTAAAATGTGTCTTCAGAGTGGATTAAGATATTGACATAAAGGAACCGACACGAATATTTGGCAGCGACTGCCTTTAATTCGCGACGACATTGTCGCCCGGGGACTCTTCTCGTAGAAGCAAATGAACAAGAACAGACCTATGCGTCAATTTCGCTCGCAGCGCTGCGACAGTGCAGCGTCTAAATTTTAATTCGCTGCTTGCACGATTTTTATCGCTGTCGCAATGGCAAACACTGAAAAATTTCTGGAAATAATAATTAAACAATATCCAATTCTCTTTGACTTGAACAACGAGGACTACAAAAATGTTCGAAAAAAATACAAAATCTGGGATGAGATAGGAGTGGAATTGAATGACACCAGTAAGTTACTCTTTACTGAGAAATTATTATAATACGTTTATTATTTATGAATGGCTTAGCTAAGCTGATCTTGACCAACAATATTAGGAGTTGAAGTAGTCAACAAATTGTTCTCGTGTAGAAAATGCAAGATTCGTTGCACGTCTTGGATCATTTTCGATGTTGGTAAAGGCTTGTGATGGATCTGGATCTTCATCTAGAAGGTGTATATACTGTTCGTCACATTGCTTACTGCGTAAAAATTATGCAGAACGTTTTTACTATTAAAATTGTAGTATCTGTTTTCGTTTCCATGGGCCTATAAAAAATTCTCCACCTTTGAATCCCAAAAGCATTTTCCACTACTCTCCGCGCCCAGTATTGTATTTTTCTTTTCTAGCGTCTGCTTTCGCCTGTCTATATGGAAACGGTCTCATTAGGTGGGGTTTAAGGGCAAATCCTTCATCTCCAATCAAAACATGAGGGCACACCGTTTACTGCCAATCCACTGCGATCTTTTCGCTTCGATATTAATCGCGTTGGTTTGGGGGATCCTTTACATTTTGTACGTGTAGTACCGACATCATAGCCAATACAAAAATGTTGGTGCCCGAGTCTATACCAGCGATGTAGAAATTGGGAAATTTTGACCACTATAGGAAAAAAAGACAACTATTTTATGCGCAGCTGGCTTTTTTAAACATCATTGCGTTTCTGAATCATAATAATTTTACATGAATCATCTCTCTTGAGAAATCTTTGTCAGGCTACTACTTTTACAGAAATTTTTTTTTGAATATTTGAAGTGAAATCCTGACAAAGACCATCAACTCGTTCTGTTTGGAAAGTACGCTGACGTTAGTGAGGTCTGACATTGAAAATTGGTGTAGTGTATTAGGAGAGTAGTTCAAATTCGCCATAGCATTATTTGAACAATGTTCATGTTTGATTCTCATTTCACTCTAATCAGTGGCATAGAAATTGACAACACTATGTATCTTGGTAATGGCACATTTTCCTGTGCATGTTTATAAGATGTTTTAATGTTATTTTTAATTGTGCTTTTTATCCGAGAAATAGAGTTACCTCAAGTCATCCTGTATACAATAGATAGTGGGTTGATAACCTATAATAAGGTAGTCTGTTTCTGTCAGTACTCAGATAGACAACAGCTTAAACTACTATAATATAGTGACTGTAATTCCAGGTTGAAATCGCCTATTTACAAATGATTACGCATGTCATCAAACAAATACTCGTAGCTGGTCGAGACATAATTATGCATTAAATGTATCTTTGTAACAATTTAAAAATAAGCCATTAACCATATTTATGATTCTCCTGTCTTATCACTAGAATATCCTTTTAAGATTTATGACCTTCCTAACATTCAGGCGGTAATCTGTTAGACATTATGCCCTTGTACAAGTACTTGTATGATGAGTGATGCTTTATGAAAATATGTATTTGCACTACCTGAATTGTGAAAATGACTAGTCAGTTCTATCAGCAGATGTTTTTGCCTAGGATTGTTGTAAGTAAATAATTGTAAAGCGCATACCAAATCTATTTATATACCCTAGATTTAAACTGGAAACCCGGTTTTACTGGTTGGATTTTTGCAATTTTTGATGGAATGAGTTAAAAATACTGTATAATATAAAGTTTACCCGTTAATTTTGTGTGCTTGATTTTCATTTTTTCTACATTTGTTTATTAGGTATCCGGTTGTTCAGGCATTTATAATAATCTCCCAATTTTTAGCTACTTCTCTTTAATGAAGGTTTTTGTATCTTCATACAACCCGAAGATATATTTTTTCGATTTGGGAATTATAACTTCCACACCCTATTTATTGGTAAGGACGCGTTTCGGGCAAGTTTTTTATATGATAATTTTTTACCTAATTTATGCCCTGGAAATGTTGCCACTGTTATCTCAATCACTCTTAATATTTTTTTATTATTTTATTTTACACTCAAATATAGTATTCATGCATCAATGTCATCGTCCCAAATTTCAGCTTGCTAGCTTGACCTTTTGAAAATAATCAGTAGCAAGGGGGACCTTTTTGATAAGCATTGTATATTGATGATATAGAAATCTCATATATCCAGGTATTTCAAGCCGCTACTTTATAAGATGCTTGTAGCTGTTCAGAGTTCATAGTATGTATGCACACGAAAACAGTAAAATATGCATACAACAGAAATGATGCAGAGCATAATCATGGCCAAAGACATGTAATGTTTCATGATATCCAAAACTGTTAATGTAGCTTATGATTTTAAATGGCAATGTAATGCCATTATTACAAAAAGACAATCGATCAAATTTATGTTATAATATTTTAACTGTATGATGTTCTGTGGCACAGTTTGCTGAGTGTCTACTGGTTTTTTGGTTTCAGCATTGTACGTTGTTTGATTTAGCATCTTGCGCATTTATGTGCATTGTTTAAAATTTAAATTGTCACTCAGGTTCTTGGATAGGAAAGGTAACAGTTTATACGATTATTTAAAGTGAAAGTATTTGTTTCTCTTACAGCAGTGGCGGAGTTTTACTAATGCTGAGCTGAGTGTCGATTTCGTGTTAGCTTATGATGAGCAAGGAAAACAAGAAAATATACGGAAACGGAAGGTGTTCGAAACCAATTTAGAAAATGTTGGATTATTGCTGGAACGAGAGGAGAACCAAAGGATACATTTTGTGAAAATTCATGTGCCTAAAGATGTGTTGTGCCAGTATGCTGAGCTGTTGAAGTTGAGGTTACCGATAAAAGATGTGAGTTTAGTAAACTGTCATTTACTATAACATTTAGCTTGAGCTGATCCTGAAATGCCATTCGAAAAATACTTACAGGTCAAACTCATTATAAATTGTTACAACTTAACATTATAGGAAAAATTACTTTCTTAAGGGTAGTTTGAGGTTAGAAAAAAATTGAGTTACAAGCATACGTTTCTCTTTCTGTTACTAAACTAAATCGTGTAAAATTGCGCGTAGGGGCCTAAAAGAAATAGCTATGGTATGACATGCAGGTTTTTGAGAAATAACTGCAGTTTTCATAAAGCTATTTGCGGGTGCCTCGGCGGATAGCTAATATACCGACGATTGGTGAAATAATCAATTTGAGGTTCTAAAAATCCGAATTTCAAACAGATGTTTCTGGTTTGTTGCTAAACTTATATTCCGCATAGGGCTCTGAAAATTGAATACCTATGGGATGATCAAGATAAGACAGCATAAAGTGCCATCTGTTATCAGAATCGATCACTGCTAGAGTGAAAACATTTCCAGACTTTACACTACTATGACCGCTAGATACTACCGATTCTTGTGCTATAGTAGATACGGTCTATTACACAGACAACCAACCATGGACAGCGCCGCGGGTATTACGTATCTTGAAAAGTGACATCATGTAGATTTTTTTGGAGATTGTATTGGTTTTTTATGACATTATGTAGGTTTTTCTACAAGATGTTAACTTAGCACTAGCTGATGGTCACGTTGTGAACTCGTTGTATAGTTGTACGTGTTGCCTAAATGTTATGAGGCTTCAGTTATCAACGTTTGGCTATGATGTGATGTAAAATCTGCTTCAGAGATGGCATTACTGGAGGTCCACGCTGTAAATTGTATTCTATAGCTAGAAGGAATTGGCAATGCATAAGTGCATAGTGAGGATTTGTGTGCTAATAATATTATGTTGATGATAATTCCGTTGGATTCTTGTCTCAAATACACTTACTTAAGATTCAAAGCTAATCTATCACGAAACAACAGTCCATGGTTACCAGTCCGCGATCGCAGGAACGAAATCTATATTTCTACTACTTTTGAGAATAACCCCTGTTTGATGTTTCAAAATCTATAAAGTGATTTTGGATGGTATTTTTTTTATCGTGAAGTCTTAATCTATCTTCTGCTATTTCAGGATAACCCTGACTTACCTAAGGACAATATACTAGTGACAACAGCCAATAAGCTTTTGCAATGTTGTAAAGTGACGCTTGACCCAAAATTATTTCCTGAAAAAAAGTATGAGTTAACTGCGGAGTTTAGTAGAGATAAAGATTATTTGTGAGTATTGATGTCCAGAAATTAATTGTGAACGACGAACAAAGTGTGAAAACTTGAATTTACATTTTTTATAATTTATTTTTTTTGCAGATTTGATATGGATGGCCCAGATTTTTTTGATACATCAGTCAGAACAACGGTTGTATCATATATCTTAGAAAGAGAGCGATTTGGTAATGAAGACCAAGACAAAGGTATAAAAAGGCTTGTCGCAGAAGATGTCTATAAGGCAGCATATCCTTTGCATGATGTAAGGTGATACTTGATTTGATATTCGAACGTTAGAAAGATTATTTTGGAAAGTTCCACTGTTTTTGTGAAATGTTGATGTTAGTCCATGATTTATTTCTTACCAGTTTATTGTATATCTACAGGGAGATCTTCATACTCCTGGTACAAGAAGAAAACTCCTACTGGATGAGTGGGCATCAGTCTCGAAGTGTATAAAGTTCCAACCTATAGACGCCATAAAAGACTATTTTGGAGTGAAATTCGCCCTGTACTTCACCTGGCTAGGGTTTTACACTCACATGCTCATACCCGCAGCTCTCGTAGGCCTGTTATGTTTTCTATATGGAGCAGTAACTTTAAATTCGGATTCGCTCAGCCGGGACATTTGTACCAAAGATATCACGATGTGCCCTAGATGTGATAAATACTGTGATTATTGGAAGTTGAATGAGAGCTGTACCTATTCCAGGATACAACATTTTATCGATAACCCTGCAACGATATTTTTTGCCATGTTTATGTCGTTTTGGGGGACTTTGTATCTTGAACTGTGGAAAAGGTGAGATGTAACAGTACGAGAACGAACATTGTTAGATTTTTATGCATGCAGATATTTAACAAATCCGATGAAACATAAGTGGTTGAATTATGAGAAATACCTTATGGTTGAAATATGTTTAAAGACGTTCAGCATGAAGCCATTTCCATTATTCCGATGTACCTGATCATTAAGTCAGTGTCCGGCAATTAAGTTGCAATCGACTTAGTAGGGCCACATATATAAATGGTTAAATCCAGTAAAGAGCACAAAGTGCTATCCAGTCGCTCGAGAAGTCCGTTTGATTCCTGCGACACAAAGTGGGGCATGGCAATATACTGAAAGCAGTACAGAACGTTTGCGCTCGCATTGTACATACAAGGTCTGTCGCAAAGTAAACAGGACAAAGAAAAAATGAACAAACATTTTTTGTTTCGAAAAATCGAATTTATTTTATTCAAAATAGTCTCCTTCAGAGTTAATGCAGCGATTTGCATGCACCAAAAGATTTTCGAATGATGATTTAGCTCATTGACCGGGATGTCCTTCAAAATCGCCGTCGACGCCTTTTGGATGCCCCGCACGTCGGCATACCGCTGTCCTTTCATGGCCAGATGTGGTTTACCGAACAGAAAATAGTCACACGGTGCCGTATCAGGAGAATATGGGAAGTGGTTGATGGTTAAAATGCCATTTTTTGTCAAAAAAATCGGACACAAGCGTCGATCGATGATATGATGCATTATCGTGCATTCGCGATATTCTGGCCGAACAGGATGAATACGCGACAGCAAACGCCTCATACCACCAAAATAAAACAGCATTAACCGTTTAGCCCGGTGGAACGAATTCTTTGTGAATAATTCCCTTCGAATCGTAGAAACAAATCAACATTGTCTTCACTTTGAAATTTTTTCAAACTCCACGTTCAGTCACAATGTTGTCCGGAAAGTTTTTGTATTTATTGGCCTCTTTAATGATGTCTCTCGAATTTTAAATTCGAAGCAATTTTTGCTCATCCGTGAGCTTGTGCGGAACAAACCGTGAATCTTTATAGAGATATTTAATTCCATTTCGATGTATCTCAAGGAAGATTTAGGATTTCATTTTATAAATTAACGCACTTTTCCGACGGTTTCTGGCGTAATCACAAATTTTGGCTTTTCCAGCGACTTATGACCCTCTTTGAACCGTGCAAACCACCCGTGGACTCGGCTACGAGATAAACAATCATCACCGTACACTTGCATCAATATCTGATGAGTTTCCGGAAACGTTTTATCAGAACTTAATATTGGGTCTTTGTTCGATGTTTATTTCTCGACCGATGCTAAAAAGGTACTGTCACTTTGAGCGCGATAACTCCGCGTGATGGGGTTCGATTGTCATGAAATTTTGACAGGGCATGAATGAAGGATGTAACCATACAGCGCTAGTCCGATAATAGATGGCGCTACTTGTATTGGATATCTTTCAGAATTACTGTTTACATTGCGACAGACCTTGTATTTTTCTAAAATCTTACCTTGTTGTATTAAACTTGTAATGATGATTGTAATTTATAACAATCCGTGCAAATACATGAATTATGCTGAATATTATGACATTCTTGCAACATTTAAGCGTTTCATCTTTAGACCAACTGTAATTAGTAACAAGCGCTTTGCTACTTTATAGTTCTAAAGCGACAAAGTTGTCATTTGCGATTGATGCTTCTAAAAGATTAACATCGCGGATATGACTGCTTGCATTAACTGGTACTTTTTCGGTCGGTTGAAGGAAACGGTAGTTTGAAAAGCTGATTCACGTACCGTATAAACAGGTAGAGCATTTTAATACCAACTACCGGGGTAACCACTGGTTTCATATGCCTGCGTGTGACGGGAACGCGCCGTTGACATATAAGAATCATTGCTTTTCTTTTAGGTATAGCGCCGAGATAACACATCGATGGGGCTTGACAGGTTTTGACCTCCAAGCGGAACCCCCGCGCCCTGAGTACTTGATGCGTCTGTCAAAAGCAAAAAAGCAAAAACTCAATGTTGTTACTCAACTGCAAGAGCCCGTCGTGCCTTTTTGGAGGGTCAAATTGCCCTCCATAATAATAAGTTTCACGGTTGCACTGTTGTGGACGATGGTGGCGCTAGCTGTCGTCTTGGGAATTGTTATTTATAGAATGAGCTATATGACGTCTGATACTTTGTATAGGTGAGTTTATTTTGTACTGTAGGTGGAATGTCTCTTTCGGACTTTCTTTCTCAAATATTCATCCAAGCTGGATGATGACATGACACTCTTTAACAGTTCATCAAGAATGTTCGTTCCACAGGTCTGTAGTATACAGGGTGGCCAGCCATGTGTGGGCGGAATATTACTCATAAATAAATATATTTTGGGAAAATCTATTTAAGGGATATTATACATGACATTTGAGAGCACATTTCTAAAATATTGGCCATTAGACAGGGTGTCCCAATTTCGACCAACACATCAAAGTTGTGATTTTTCAAATGGAATGCCTCAAATTTTATTGCATATTTGCATAAACCAATTCAAAAGAAGAAAATTGATATAACATACTATGGGGTTTTGGTAATTAGCTACTGAGATATAAGGTGTTTTGTCTAGAAAAACCCCCCACTTCGGCTACCCTTCAGTCCGCCAGTTTGGAATTTGAAGTGCTGAATTTTGTATCAAAAAAAACTTACACACCTCAGCTTTCAAATGCTTCACCCTGTATATTTGTGCAAGTTTAGATCCACTTTTTTATAATCTTGTTTTTGATACTAGACACGTAAGGGTGTTTACGGCTATTTTTTCGGTTATTAGCACGTTTTTTATGGAACGGCTTAATTCCCTAAAATATCGCATCATCCTTGGAGACCAATAAATTGTTGATTAGTTACAAACTGTCAAAATTAGCTTTGTGAGCATTATAATAAAAACATGTTTGAAAATGAATTTTTATAAAGAAGAAATGGTTTCCTAGCATCTCGGATTTATAAGCAACGGTACCCTAATATGCGACATTCAAGACCGGAAACATTTTCCACACTAAGAGAACGTTTTTGAATCAAGAGGAGCAGTGGAATATAGTAAAAAATGTATAAATAATCCAAGTGTCACCAATGAGGCGAATCAGTTGGAGGTTCTATTAAAGTTGCAGGAAAACCTCCATTTAAGTGCACGGCAAATTGGAGCAGAAACTGATATATGCAGAACTTGTATCCAAAGCATTATTCACAAGCATAGGTTTCATCCATATCACCTATTCTTGCATCAAGGCCTTCGTCCTCAGGATTTCGCAGCTCGAATGGAGTTTAGTAGAATAATGCTAAATAAAGTGAGTGAAGACACTACTTTCCTGGATAAGGTTTTTTTTAGCGATGAGGCAACTTTTAACAAGCATAGGTTTTTGTCAAAAGGTATAACATGCACTATTATGCGACGGAAAACCCTTACTGGGTTAGGCAAATAGATTTCCAAAATAAATGGAGCTTGAATGTTTGGGGAGGAGTTAATGGCAGACAAGTTATCGGGCCTTAATTTTTCGACAACATATTATCAGGCACAGAATACTTGAATTTTTTGATCGAGCATTTGCCTTTGCTTTTTGAGGATGTCAACCTGCAAAGTTGGATGCATATATACTTCCAACATGACGGCACACCTGCGCTTTATCATAATCGTGTGCGTAACTAAAGCGTGTTTTTTTAAAGATATAGAACTTTAAATTGCAATAAAACAACGATGGATTATTCGATTGACATGATTTTTTTTCATTCGTAAGATAATCTTGTGTCATTACATTTTAAATATGATTTCTGGCATATGACTGCCGCGGCTGCCACGGATTGAGGGGTTGCCAAAGTGGACGGTTTTTGAGGACAAAACACCTTACATCTCAGTAGCTAATTACCAAAACCCCATAGTATGTTATATCAATCTTGCTCTTTTGAATTGATTTATCAAAAAGTACAATAAAATTTGAGGCATTCCATTTAAAAAATCACAACTTTGATATGTAGGTCAAAATTGGGATACTCTTTATAATTGCCAATATTTTAGAAATATGCCCTCAAATTAGAGATAACATGCCACAAATAGATTTTCCCAAAATGTATTTGTTTATGAGTAATATTCCGTCCACACATGGATGGGCCACCCTGTATATATATATATTCCATAGTCGCTCTCTCTCTCTCTTTGGTTACATGGTAAATAACGTTCTGCATGATATGGCTTTCGGTAGTTGTGATAACTAATACCATACATTTATTCCAGGGATAAAGCAAGTTACAGAATTTACATAGTACCTGTAACAGCTGCCTTAATAAATTTGGTTTGCATCGTAATCCTGAATCTCATCTACGATAGGCTGGCAGAATGGTTGACAGAAATGGAACTGCAGAGGACTCAGACTGAATTTGATGATAGCTTAGCATTGAAAATATATATGTTCCAATTCGTCAACTACTATTCGTCTATTTTTTATATTGCGTTTTTCAAAGGTAAATTCGTAGGATACCCTGCAAAGTATAATAGGATATTAGGATATAGACAAGAAGAGGTAAGTCAATTTGAAGAATGCGACTAAGGAGGCCTGAGTATCATTTTCCGATGTTCAGACCTTACACTGCTTTGCCTTTCATATCTAACTCATAATAGCGCTAGTTACAGTTTCGTTGTACATTAATTAAACAGTATGTCAATGGTAAACAGGTCTGGTGCTCTTAACTAATTCAAACCTAGTCAAAAATATTTTTCCAACATAGGTTATTAATAGAAAATTAGAAATTCACTTTTGTGTTACCTCAAAAGTTTTTTCTTTTAGTGTAATCCTGGCGGTTGTTTGATGGAGCTGACAATACAACTAGCCATTATCATGATAGGCAATCAAGCTATAAATGCAATAGTCGAAATGGTGATTCCGCTTTTGATAAAAATGTACAATACTTTCAAAATAACAACTGGTATAGAGAAAGCCGAGAAAACGGAAGATATTATGCTGATCAGTTGCAATCAATGGACTGAGGATTATAAATTGAGTGAATTTCAGTCAAGAAGTTTATTTGCTGAATATTTGGAAATGGGTGAGTAGTTACACTATCACTTTTAATTATCTCCCTCGTCATAGTAATATGGAGTTGGAGATTTTGAATGAATAACGTTCCTAATTGATGAAAATTTTGTTCAAGATTTGGGTACTCATTAGATTTTCACTACCTGAGAAATGTGCAGAACTTGTATTTGCAGAAGTCTGTGTGTCTACGTAATGTTACTTCTTTTGTTGGCTTTTATATTTTATGCTAGTATGAAAAGTGAAAAATGTGATGTTTGCGCGTCAAGCGTTCTATATCAGTATAGAGATTTTTTCGCGAGATCCCGTTGTGAACAGGAGCGGAAACAGATGGAATTTCCCCTTCCTCTCGAAGTTTTAACAGTTTCCAGTTACACCGGGAGTAGTTAGATGGCGCATCTTACGCAACATGTTAGCTTTAAGATCCTGGGCAAACTTAGCTGTCTTGTTAGAATCTAAATTGGTCCGAGTAAAGATAACATGGCCAGGCAAGATAAGTATTGAAATATACTCTACTAGACTCTAGAAGACTATCCGTAGCGAAATTTTTCTCCAAATCGTTGCACACCCCTTAAAAATGCAAATGAAGATTGGAAAATTGCCGCTTTGACGTACTATATGATTCCGTCGTTACCCCGGGATAGACATACGTTTTAGCAGTCGACCTTGTCATTCTTGTCATCTAAATTGCTGCGTTGCCAGCTCATCGGACAATTTTGCTACCTCTGCTATTTTGTTAGAATGCTATATAAAAAGAAGCTTTGAATAAAACATTGAGGGATACCAATGGAGATACATAAAATTTGAGGCGTACCAATGTTTGCCAAAAAACTAAAAAAAGCGGTTATTTACATTTTGCGTCTATGCGGCGGTACGTTAATGACTCTGAACACTTTTCTAAATGCCTAGTTTTATAGGGTAAAATACTATTTGAATACACTTCTTCGAACAATTGGCAAAAGTAAAACATTTTTTTATAAATATATTTATCAAGTATTTGATCTAAAATGGTCATTAATAGGAGAAGTACGATTTTCATTTTCTCTACTATATAGTAGGAGAATATGGTTTTTAGTGACTGCATTCACACTTGGGCGAGGAAAACCTCAACCGTCACTGCTAAGATTGTATCAGCTGAAGAAAAATCAAGTCGGTCCCCAATTCTGGCTTCATAAAAAAATAGCAATGAAGTAACGTTTTATACGAGGGTCATTTTTTAAGTAAGAACCGTTTTGTAATCCAGTCAGAGAAATGTTATTTATGAATGTTAATAGTATCACAAACTAAAATATGAACATTTTTTCATTTTTCAAGATAGCCAGCATAAATATTCAAACACAAGTCAAGCCGTGGCACCAGTTTTTGTGTTAATGCAGCTTCTAAAACTTATCCAGCGGTTTTCATGACGACTATTTCCCTCGTCTTAATTTCTACCAATCACAAACGTCGAATTTCAAATAACAAATGGTTTATAGATGGAAAAATTGTATGACAGTACAGGATTTTTTTATTAATACCTTTGATAACAAGTAATATGGACTCCTAGGACAGCAGAAAAAAAACGCCGCTTAGCTGAATTTTGTAATATTGTTTTTAAACAGTGCTAGTCAGCTTATGTAGTGGAAATGAGTCGCTTTGGAAGTGATTCTTTGACTAATATTGATCTGGCGATTGAGATATACCTCAGTATATGACTAATCTCTCAGTGTATGCAATGTGCGCAATCTATTTTAAAAAAACATAGGATGTCAACCCTAACACACAACTAGATGAGTATGCAAGGCTCACCAAGTTTGCTGTGCAGATATCCTGTTTCCCAGAAGAGTTTTAGGTAGACATAATTTACACTTTAGAGACACTTGACACCCACGTCACAACACTACAACACCAAAGCAATATTGAGAGACAATCGAGAACCCTACTGAAAAAAAAAGTAGCTGAACCGGATAGAGCTCTGCATGGAGCCGAGTACGCCTAGACATTCCGCTGCGCCGACGGTTGCCGAGAGACTGAAGCGTGTGAGTGCTACCGGTCAACGTAAAGATCGAGTCGCTTCGGGAGCAGACGCGCGGAGTGGGAACTGGAAAGGGGCGAGGCTGTACTACTCGGCCGTACCGTATCGCCGCAGCGAGGTACAACACTTGCACGCTTCAGTCTTTCGGCAACCGTCGGCGCAGCGGAACGTCTACGCGTTCACAGCTCCGTACACAGTTCTATTCGGTTTAGCTACTTTTTTCACTAGTGGTGTTCACTATACACACAGTTGTGCCTTGGTGTCAAGTGTCTCCAAAGTGGAAATTAGGTCTACTTCCAGCTCTTCTGAGGTAAACAGGATATTTGTGCAGGAAACTAGGTGAGCCTTGCATATTCATCTACTTGTGTGCAAGGGTTGACATCCTATGTCTTTTTAAATAAATTGCGCACATTACATGCACTAAGAAATTAGTCATATACTGAGGTATTTGGGAAAAACTGAAATTTTGCCAAATCGTTTTTATTTTCTGACTTTATTTTAAGAAATTTCAAAAAACTAATGGAACAATTCAGGCACTACATGATGGTGTTTTTAAAAATATGCTACACTGTATCTAATAGCAGCTTTTTCTATGTCTTCAACGATGTATCACGTTACACTTGTTTTTTAGTTATAACCAAACGTGTTTTTTCCGGGGTAACGGCGGAGTCGTTTAGAACGTCAATGCGGCAGATTTCCAATTTTCATTTGCATACTTTTAAGTATTGTGCAACGATTTCGAGTAAAATTGAGCAACTGATAGTCTAGTAGAGTATATTTCAATATGTAGTTGCCTTGCGTGGTCATGTTATCTTTACTCGTCTTTTGTACAATGTACATATATATATATATATATAGAGAGAGAGAGAGAGAGAGAGAAAATGATCATGCGGAGAAAGGTATATAACAAAAAGTGGAAAAAGGAGTAAAGTGGATTCGAGCAGAAAATAGGATAGATAACGCCCTAATCATTTTATACTACAATGTGTAGGTTGGCTCCTGTTGTGGACTTCATGTGTCGATTTGTTTCCCCTCTCCGTCTTCGTTTCATCAAGTTACACCCGTATCCGGATGTGTGGGCATGTGTTTCTAGTTTTGTAGTTGCAGAACCGAGATAAAGGGCTCTGCAACATCAAAAATATCTGAATACCGTCCTGTAGCCGCGACCCGCCGCGATATCCCCGACTCTTACAAGGTCTCAACCCGACGGCAGAACTGGGTCGGGGTCAGTGTGTCAGGTTAGTATGCAACCTTCAACCGACGGATTGCGTTTAAAAAAACAACAAGCACTAGAGACGTGGCTAGAGAGGTGCAAGTATCAAAAATTAAAGTGTGGCAAACGCTGCGTGAAGAGGGGCTGTATCCGTTTCACGTCCAACGTGTACAAGCCCTTCAACCTGACGATTTTCCAGCAAGAGTGCGCTTTTGTGAGTGGTTGTTGCATCAACATGACAATAATCCGGACTTTTTGATGTGCATATTGGTGACAGACGAATCTACGTTCACGCGTAATGCGGTGAATAACTCTCGTAACACTCATGTTTGGTCATTTTCAACAAACATTTTCGGTGAATGTTTGGGCTGGCATGGTGAACGGTATGCTCATTGGACCATTTATTCTCCCAAATCGATTGGACGGGATGCAATACCTAGACTTTTAACGCAACATTTTGCCTTCCTTGTTAGAAGATGTGCCATTAAGTGTAAGACAATCAATGTGGTTTCTGCGTCTGCTCGGTAGTGCTTCAGCTGATTTCATTTTCTGTTGGATTTCATTTTCTGTTGGAGTGGTATGATTTCGGGCAGAGACGTATTTAGCCCTTCTCGTCAACTGGAGAGTGAGTACTTTTTCCTTTATTTTTTTTTTACTTGGTCGCCCTCGTTTCACTACACATTACCTTTGTTATTTCAAGGGTAGTTGTTTCTGAAAAGGAAAACCCCAACTTATATATATATATCAATAAAAATCAAGCATTTGATATGACAAATGCGCTTCCTATATCTTCGATAACCTTCTCCCTCGTAATTTAAAATCAGGTGGGCGTGTTTCTCCATTTATGATTTAATGTTTTAACTCAATTTTCGGCACTGCGAAGAAAAATTTTCAATTGACATGTCTGTTTTTCAAATGACATTGACATAAGACCTGTCACCCGCTAGTACCTGACAGACGTTAGGCGGGTACCCGTACCACTTGATTTTTTGTCATTCGGACGACGTCACACCCGTCTTCCCCTATTCCCGTTCTACGCAAAACTTTGAGTATCGGTTCCCGGTAGTGCACTGTGCTACGCCGTGGACTCGCGAAAAAATCCTTAATGATAGCCATGTTAACGTTCATCTCAACAGTCAAAAAGCATTTTTTCACGAATCCACGGTGTAGCACAGTGCACTACCGGAAACCGATACTCAAATTTTGCGGCATCTCAATTGAAAATTTGTCTTCGCAGTGCTGAAAATTGAGTTAAATTATTAAATCATGGATGGAGGAACACGTCCACCTGATTTTAAATGACGACGGAGAAGGTCATAGAAGAGATATGAACCGGTCTTGTCATATCAAATCATTGATTTTATGAATCTATTTGTACATTGCACAAGAAACGATCGGTCTTTTTATTTCAGATTCAAACAAGGCAGCTAAGTTTATCAAGGAGTTTAAAGCAAACATTTTGCACAACATGCGCCATCTAATCACTCCCGGTGTAACTTTAAACTGTCACAACTTCGAGATGACGGGGAAATTCCATCTGTTCCCGCTCCGGTTCACTACGGGATCTCGCGAAAAAATCTCTATTGAGATCGCTTTTATGCTGGCAATTAGTTAAAAGAATGCTAGTTGCTATCATATTTTGAATGGAAATGGACCTATTTATCTTCCAAAAAATGGCTTCAACTACGAACATGCATAACAACGAAATTAAATGGCAAAAGCAGTCAAATAGGTCCATATTATTAGTCCTCAGTCCCATACCCATTTGACAAGTTGCGGTCTAGAAATTTCTACTTTGTTCTATTGCTCCGGACCAATGTGCGTTGCGATCTCAGTTGCGTCAGCGGCCAGCTCACTATGGGTTTCTTCTATCTTCGATGCATTTGCAAAATATTCCGTCTCACGGCCATATATACGGATGAATTCTTTGTGCGAAATAAAAGATAGATATACTTTTTCCCACTCCCTTCAACCCCCCACTGTAAAATTTTAACCCCCAAAAAAATCTCGCGAGGTCAAGTCATCGTTGGTTGTCAGAGCGGTCCGTGGGACCTTAGCTCTTGAGTCACAGTGTCAGTTCTGGTAACTCAGAAACCAGACAATTTTAAGGAAAAAAGGGAAGGAAAGCCAAAAGCGAGGTTTGATTGATTTTTATACAATTATCCGTTATATCGCTTTCCGTCACCTCTGGATCGGTACTCAAAACCTTTAAAGGTTTTTCTTCCTTGGAGTAGTAATAACCTTGTGTCAAAGTTTCGTCAGAAGCCGAGTGGTACTTCCCAAGTGATAGAGGGGGGAAGGATAAGCGGACAAACAGACAGACTGACTGACAGGAATAAGTGACATTGTTTTTTATGTAGATGTGATGTCAGATGTGACTTCCAAAAAACATATTTAATTTTTGAAAATTTTTGCGATCATGATACTTCCTTGTTAGTTGGCGTTGGAAATAAAACTGGCCATTCATTAATTCATTTCAATTTCCTTGATCTGTATGTGGGATGTCTAGCATAGTATGGTATAATGGGCAAATAGGATTCAAGGAATAGGCCGCTTTTCAGTGTCGTGAACTCTGAGACTGTCTGGTTGTTGTAGTTCTAATCAATGGCGTTTGCCTTTACCATTAAAAATCGCAGATTGAAAAAGCCATTTTCTAACGTTGCGAATGTCATGGTATTCTTTTCAAAGTATAAAATAACAGAATCCTACTTAATTCCATTAACAATCAAAGAACCGATGTTAATATCTTTTTCAGTACTTCAGTATGGATTCGTTACCATCTTCGTGACGGCCTTCCCTCTGGCGCCTCTTTTCGCTCTGATCAACAACATCTTCGAGATGCGGTTGGACGCCAAGAAATTCATCAAATACTATCGACGGCCGGTACCTCAAAGAGTAAAGAACATTGGCGTGTGGTACTCGATCCTGGCGATCGTGGGCAGGATAGCGGTGGTTTCGAACGCGTTCATAATCGCGTTCTCGTCGCATTTCATTCCACGGATGGTGTATATGATGAAACAGTCGAAGAATCACACGGACGAAGGGCTCCTAGAGTTCAGTCTTGCCAAGTTTAATACTTCGGATTTCCCAGAAGTTTCGGCGCCATTGTTTCCTTCAGAGAATGTAACTGTTTGCAGGTAAGGTAGCTTAGAAATACTGCTTTATATCTATATATTTCACGAGATGAGGGGCTTAGGCTGATTTAGTATTCGGAACAATGTACTCTGAATTTCCCACGCTACAGTCTCATCAGTTCGTAAAGGATCATGTTTGGCACAAGTTAGCGCTTCTTTGAAAAATATTGGCCCAAAACAAAAAGTTATGTGACCTTCCTCCTAACCCTGAGAGGAATTGCTGCAGGTGCACACGGTCATTGCTATGACCAATCCCGCGTAAATGACGATATTGGGCTTTACCATGCACACTACACGCAGTCCACAGTAGTGTGGAAGCGATTCCCAACTGTGACGTTCAACCACCAACGACAACATTTGTCCATCGGGGACGACGTCGCGCGTATCGACTTCCGACTGTATGATATTTTCTAAGTTTTAAGGGTAAATGTACAGGGTAATCTATGATAAGTGAAGTATGTCTAATATGTGCGTAGCATTACTGGAGTTGGAGGCATATAATTATACGAATGTTAAAATTTAGATATACGCTCCCTCACCACCTAATACCTAATACCCGATTTTTAACCGCTTCAAATTTTTTTCCGAACGTGATCAGGATCGACCGAAACGTCAAAAAACGAAGGTTGAGCGATTTTTATTTTCTTTTTTTTTTGGCCTTATCCTCCGACGACACTGGACCAATTTTCAAAAAGCTTTTGCGTCCTTGGTATAGTACCTACAATGTGTAAAAATTTCTTCGAAATCAGAGCGGTAATTCTCAAGTTATAGGAGCTTGTAAGATTAGCGGACAGACCTACAGACACACAGACCGACGGAAATGAGTGACATGCTTTTTCGTGATTCATGTCATATAACATCCAAAAAACATAATATCTGATTTTCGAAAATGTTCACGCTTACAATAAATAATATAATAAATAAATTTGTTTTAGCCCTTACTAAAACTCTAGAACACACATGTTGCAAAAACAAATAAACGTGTACGAAACTGTCTAGTAAAGAACTGGCCTGGAATAGGATGGGCGTGTTATACTTGGTTCGGTTTTGTCACAAAGTAGTAATATACCTTCTGTTTATCCGTGTGGGACTAGTTTTTTCAATGGCGAGTAGACCATATCTACTATAGGACCAGAATCGGCGGCAACTAGCGGCCACAGTGGTGATCAGGCTGACAATGCTAACTGGGATACAGTTCCAACAGTCAAGTTTCTGTTTTCGCATACGCAGTGGTCGAATCTGGTAATGATGGAACTTTGTGCTGTCTTATTTCGATAAGCCTTATATTCTGAATAGACTTGCTCAGCTTTCGTTCGTTGTCCACCCTTGGCTAAACCTCATACTAATGAGTTGCCAAATATCACTGTGCTTTAGTCAAACCTCATCTTAACTTTTCCCTATATCACAAAAAATCGACTGAAGAAGATCCCTGGCTAATCTTTTCATCTATATTTTATCCTTTCCAGGTATGCAGAATACAGAAATCCTTTTGACTACCCAGAACCTGCTCTGAAGTACAAACGGCCTTTAATATACTGGCACATCCTAGCTGCTAGGTTAGCCTTCGTGGTGGTTTATCAGAATTTAGTGAGCTTTGTGATGACTGTGGTAGAGTGGACCATTCCTGACATCAGCAGAAAGCTTAGCGATAGGATCAAACGAGAAGCTTATAGAACAAATGAAATTATTATCAAGCATGAGATGGAGAGAGCGAGACGGAATAAGTCATGTAAGTATAGAAATATGTTTAACATTTATCTGTTGTTATTTTGGAAGTTTACAAGATATTACAAGATAATGTAATGTTTTTCAATGCAAAGGACGTGGGGCCGAGTGCATAGTCGTTACTTCACATAAGTCTCCTAAAGTGACTATGCCTCATTTGCTTTGACAGACTTAACACTTCAGCATGACAGAAGAGTTGTCAAATATCATGTCCAAGAAAGAAGGACACTTTCAAGAATTCCATATTTTATCAATATATCAAGTAGGTTCTGAATTATTCTTTTAGTCAATATACAGAACTGTACGCTGTCACTGTCTAGTGACAATGTAAACAAGGTGTGCATCTAACGACATTACAGCGCTAATGGTTTTTGGCAAATGAGACACCTCCACTTACAAAAAGCGCTTCAGGAAGTCGCTCGAAGCGTATTCCGCTAAAACATGCACCCTTCTATGTAAAATAATTGATCTGATAGCGATCTCATCAACATCTTGTCACTTGTGCACTAGCTAGCTAAGGGCGGATCCGGTGAAGGGTCATGGGCGAATCGACGACCAGACATCCCCCCCACAGTCACCTCTCATAGCGCAAGTATCTTGACGTAGTTAACACAGAACTGCCCGCTACTACACACTACTACAAGCTACTATACCCTACTATAAGTGAATATAAAGTGAATAACAGCTGGTGATAAGATCGCTATCCTTATAATTTTGCTGTTAGAAAAATAAGCGTGCCGGTTAGATACATTGTGTTCTCAGTATAAGGAAGACTCAAATAATGACTATGCATTTGGTTCTTAGGCAAGCTTGTGCATTTAAGTTGTTAATATTCTTCTCTATGCTTTCTAGTAAGGAAACGAGAATCTGTTGTGTCAGGAGTATCAGTGTACCATGACGCCAATGGTGATATCACGCCTGAAGAGAACAGCAGGAACACAATATATTATGACACTTAACACATGAGACTGGTAGCACTAGTTTTTTTGTCTAATTCGGTGCAGATAGTTTTCCATAAAAAATAGAAGCTGTGCGTATGTATTTATGTATATCCCAACATGTCAACTAGCTGACTGCATATGAAATTTTCATATGATGATCATAATTTATCCACTCAGTAAAAATTTCCATCCCGTCCAAAGGTTGTACATGAGTCTTGAGGGTAGTATTTCATTTTCAATTAAACTATACAGTACTGCCTTTAAGAGAAGATTTAAAAGAATATGGTTGATATTGTGCTTTAAGGCGAATGTCATATGAACAGTAGTTGCTGTGATCCGTCAGCATTTATCGTGGAATGTGATATTTATTGACTTTGCAGCCTGGACGTAGTATTTATTGGTGTATAAGATTACGTAGAAATCCACTGACCCTGATCGAATCAACAGTGCATCTTTTACATAGACCTCAGTAAATAGTTATCATGTGACATTCGGCTAAGCAAGGTGCTGTGATATAGTTGGTTCACATTACTGGCTTATTTACTGTACTTGCTTTTGATTATACAGCTTTATCTGCAGCCTTCCGTACAGGAACAAATAATTACCGATGTTGGAAATTACATTGCTTCTATTTTTTTCTGAAGGCAAATATATTTTTATTGTATTTGCACTGGATTGCAAAAAACATGTACATTGTAGATATTTGAAGATTCATATTGTGGCCTTGGTATCTTGCCTTAATTGGTTGCTAGTCAAAAACAAATGGGATATTTATAATATTAGGGGAATCTTTTTTGTTGCCAAGTTGAGTGATACGTATACAATTTCGAATTCACCGAATATCTTATTAGATATAAGATATTGAGGGAACATTATTTCAACTAAAACAATGTCTTTAGTGCGTTTTCAATATACAGGGTGTTGCCCAGCAAGCCAAACAAAGCTGGCTTCATTACTGTAGAATGCTATTTTATACATTTTTGTCGCTTGCCGTTTTTTATTTTGTCAGGCTTCTCCATATTGGATCCAAAATCTTCAACTTTGAATCGCCCTATTAGTAGTAATTGAACGCAAAGTACAAATTTAGTTGCATTCGTATTTTTTGCGTACTAAAGTCGTACATAATAATGTATAGTTTGTTATTGGATATTAGGTAACAGTTAAGAGACTTTTTGCACCACAACACATTTCAGCTGGGCTGTGTGAAATTATTATTTATGTGTGTCATAAATAAGCAGTTCAAAAAGTAGCGATCTGAAAATTCTTACTTCTTTTCATATGAAACTTTGTGTCTGCATGAAAAACTTATTTGCTACTTGAAATTTTATGATACAATCGTTGTTCTGCCTCGTCTTTATATATTTGGTCGGAGCAAAGGAGAAAAATGAACCGCATTGCGTTACAAAATGCAGATTAAAACATTGTTAACCTCATCACGTGTTAATTTGGTGTTTTATTGGAAATAAAAAATTGAAAAATAAATTTATACCTACGGTAATTAAGTATATTCATAAAATGTACTCACCTCACTACTACAATACCTCACATTTTTATAATTCCTTTTTTAACAATTTTTGGTGTGTAGAAAGGATATAGTTGGGAATATAGTTTTATTGCCATTTTTACACTGACTATTTAGAAATGTAAGTAGATATTTTCATAAATCCATACTCACATCACACTGATGTTACTGTTATTGTAGCGTTTGACTTAAAAGTCATCACAGATTCAACGTTTGAGTTTCTAAAACAATCTGCTACAGAGCAAAATGTAACGGTTAATACGAATTATTTTTGTTTACATTTTTCACTTTTTATATAATTTATTGAAAAAATAATATTTTAATAAACCGTTTTTATGATGTTTCTCTTTGTTATCTTTATGCGCAATTTTCCCTAATGTTTCCTTATCCACTTTTATATTTCTCATTTTATCGAATCTGATCTAAAAGCCAAGAAAATTGAGTATTTTTGAGAAAGGTTACAACTCCCCAACATACTGTTGAATTTCTCAGGATATACCAAATAGATGACTTATTCTGAACATACAAAGAGGGGGAAGGGAAAATCATCCAGTTTAGTCGGCACGCGATTCGTGAAATGGGTCAGGCAAGGTTGATGTCCCGTACCATAACAGCTGACTTCCTAAAGCCACGGAATCACGAATTTTTTACGGTTTGCATGTCGAGCTGTTTATGAAACTGAATTATGGGATAATCGATATAGCCCAGTAGTCAAAGAAGAAATAAATACCTAGAAACGTGTGTATTAAAAGGAAAATAGACACATATCTGCAGATAGAATTGCATTGTAAATTTGTTTTTCGAAATTTTATAGTTATTGGTGATCACATTATTGCTTACGTTTACATTACCATATCACGTGTCATGGCTTAAACGTCAAAATAGTGTGTGTTACAGTAAACATGTAGCCATAACCCACAAATCTATAACCGGAATTTAGAAATATCCATTTTTATTCATAAATACTCCAAAACCTTAATAAATATTGAAGTACATAGAGAACTCGCACATTATTGCTTCCGTTACGATGACATATACCCATACGTGATGGCTTAAACGTCAAAGCAATGTGTGATACAGTAAAAATGGAAAGTGCAGCACGACTTTTGATGAAATCGTGATATGCCAAAAATAAAAAAGCTTGATAGACTTTAGAAATCCGTCCCGTAATGGTGGAGCTATAAGTGAAAAACAATACATTAGTATTTCGTTGGGTGTAATCAGTTTTCGCGAATAGGACCACATTTTCAAAAAACTACAAACTTTGTTTTTTAAACTTTCTCATCCTTTTAGTCACATTAGAGCGCAGTTGAACATTTTTAAAGTGCTTCAAAATTCAATATCGGGCATATATTACACTTACCAAATATGAAATAGATGATTGATATCAATACATGGGAATTACAGAGTCATCCTACTTATTATTTAGTATTTAGTCCATCGTCTGTTGCCATCATCTTAAATCCGTTTCCATAAAACCCTAAGAATATAACTTAGAGTAAGTTTTTTATATTGTTATCTAAAAAATCGCGTAAAGTAGGTTGACTATGCACTTCCCACGCAACGCTGGTGTTCATTCATAAAGGGTTATGTTCTGCACAAGGTTGACCCTATGAGAAAAAAGTCAGTCAAAAAGGCCCATACAATCAGTTCGTAGATATTCTTTTCCTGGCCAACCGGTAGTCCATCTGAAAACGTCGCTTCTCCCCGATATGTTACACGGTCAGACGAGACACCGCGGCCACAGCTTAGGAAACACTATGCTATTGCGCGGCAGTAATACCAGTACACTTACCAGGACCAGAAGGCTGTCTGGAGCAGAAGCAGACACGACCGTTAGGTACGCGTCCGTCTGCTGAGAATATTTTTCTTATCTAAGGAATAATGTACGGCGAAATGTATGATATGTGAAATATGTCTAATAGGTGCATAGATTTACCAAGGTTGCGGAGTATAAATGTACTAACATCAAAAAATTGATTTAAAACATCCCCACCCCCTCCTACAACCCCCACCACTAATTTTGTTTACCTCATTTTTTTTTTCAAAAATGATCAGGATCGTCAAAAACGAAGTTTTAATGATTTTTTTCTTTGTTTTTGGTCTTTTTCTCTGCAGTTACTTGACTGATTTTCAAAAACTATAAAGCTTTTGTGTTCTTGGCATAGTAGTAACATTGTTTAAAAATTCATCGAAATCTTAGCGGTACTTCTCAAATTTATAGGCGGTTATAAGATTAGCGGACAGACCGACAGGCAGACGGACGTCACGAGTGACATGGTTTTTCGTGATGTACATATCATATCCAAAAACACGGTATCTGGTTTTCGAAATTTGTCTCGATTACAGGGGTAGAAAATCACTCAACCTTTTGGTGCAGGCTCTCTCCGGCCACTGCAGACTAAACAGACACTTATCCCTTTTAAGGGTGTATTGCAGTCTGAGGGCTGAGATATTCTGCGCGATGGAGTTTATTAGGAGATCAGGAATGTTCGACAAATTAGTGAAATAACAAAAGGGCCAAAGGTAGCCTACCTGTCTCCCCACCATTACTACTACTACAGTTGTTTCTAAGAATTTTCACAATGAAAATGCTGAAGACGAATTATAACATTTTATTTAATTCAAGCATCCTATTAACAAAGTGAAACACATCATCATAATTCATCGTTTAGTTTTCATTGTGAACTTCGTTAACTCAATTGTGCTATTCAACCATATGCTGGAAGAGTTCCACCAGTCAAAATCAGCTAGAGTCAGCAATAACCAAAATATGTATTTACTGTTAAAATCCCTAAATGCTGGACTATTTAACGAAACTAAATTACAGGATAATCGATAGGAAAAATGACATGCGACGACAGTAAACAAGCATGGCTTCGATCGAGGAGAAGTTGTATGTGCTGCAGGAGAAACTTAAGGTATATTTTACCAGAATCATCATGAAAGTTTTCAGTGTTATCGGCTATTTCTATTTCTAGGAGACTGATAACAATTTATCTGTTTGTATTGTCCTGTTACAACAGTACTTGAGGCAAGAGGGGATCAAGAAAGAGGTAGGTGAACGTTTTAGCTTGTTGATCATTTAAACTCAGCAGATGTTTGAACGCTATACTGGTGATTCAAAATCCTTTACTCAAAAAAATGTTGAAGTTAAGTCATAATATGACTGAAAAGTTGTAGCGCATTCTTTATTTTTGCTCATCAAAGTGGTAGCGGATTCTTCGTATGAGATGAAAATATACCTATACCTATTTTAGAATAAGAATATTTTGAATTAATTTTCCAATGAACTTTAACGTACAGACATTTTTGTTAATAAAGCATTTAATAGTCAGTTTAACTGGCAAAGGGCCTCAAAAACCGACTTGTGGAATGATGCGCAACTTTCTACAACTTGTGGATGAGTCCAAAATTGGTTTCTCTATCAGCGACTGAATAGAGTGAAATATATTTTCATTATTTATTTATTTAGCAACACCCAACAGTTAAAGTCAAGGGTGGATATAGATAAAGGTAAAAAATAATATGTGGGATGCTGATGTAAAGGTAAGTAGCAGATACTTTTCATACTCGTACGTGTGGATCAATCAAAATATTGAAACTTCTAGAATGAGAAAACGAAGCCCCAGAAGCTTTGCGTATTTAATAATAATAATAATGATAATAAACGTCTTTATTAAATAATATATACAATACATAATATATATATATATATATATATATAACGTGTAACTATAGTGGCGAAGTTTAGTAATATGCTACTCTAACACTTAACCACTAAAGTTAAATATTACGTTGTTAACAGCTAACAGAAAAAAAATGCAAAATATATATAATAAATCACTTATAACCCATATGTGGAAAATGGAAATGGAAAATGAGATATTTTGTGTGCACATACTGCTACTCTGAAAAGGTCTATGAAATATTGAGGGAAAAGTTAATCGTTCAAATAACTCAACTTAACATTGTAAGGGAAACATGGTAAACTCATGGTCTTAAATTTACTGTCCAAATAATTATACAGGGTGGCCCATAAGTCCTTTGAGCTGGAAAAATAGGAATAAAACCAAACTAGTTACATTATGAAGAATTATTATATTTTGTTATCATCTTTATTGAATGGGAATTATGTTCTAAAAATCACATCGTCTAAATGCAACCCATTACGATCACGGCACTCATATAAACGACGTCTAAGATTGTCGATGATTGCGCGGCAAGTCAACACTGTAATGCTTGCCTTTTTTCTTCGGATATTTTCTTTCAGGACATCAACTGATCGCGGAGTGGTGTCGTACACTTTTAATTTTATTCAAATTTGAAATTTCAAAGGAGTTATGGACCACCCTGTATATTGCTGCAACGTTATATGAGAAACTTCGTTGGAACAGAGATGTTGTATGCTTCGGAATTCTGATAACGTGCCTGTCTCTAATAGCTCTTTTGTGAATGGTGTTATTAAAAATAATTTTTTCACGTAGGTATTCTGGCTTAAAATTAATTAAAATTTTATGGATAAATGTGGAAAAATGTAACTTGACCAACTGGTCAAACTTTAGCCATCTCAACTCTGCATATTTGTGAGAGACATGGTCGTACTCTTTCTATATAAAGCGAACACAGCTATTTTGAATCAATTGGATTCTGTGTTTAGTGATCTGATCCAAACAGGGAAAATATAGAATACTGCAGTAGTTCAAGACAGACACAACGAAGGCTTCGCAAAGTTTTTTCCTCATTTTGAGGTTTAGCAGATATCTGTTTGAATAAAGACTGCGTAAACGTGCATAGGTTTTTTGTGTCAGATTTTTTACATGCTCGGTAAATCTTAATTTTGTATCAATTTCTACACCCAATATTTTTGCGCTATTGTGAGCTCGAGCTGCTTATTGTCTATGTTCACATTTAAGAGCAAAACAACGTCGTTCCTTCTGCTGTCTGAACAAAACCATAAAATCTTAGATTTTTCCGGGTTTATGCTGAGGTTGTGATCTGCTGAATATTTGCATAGACTATCAATATCTGCTTGTAATACTTGGACAGTGCTCTGTATATCTTCTATACCGAACAGTTCGAGAGCTGGGTGTCATCAGCGAACGATTGAATATCAGAGTTGTAAACTGATCTAGATAAGTCAAATGTGTATATTAAAAACAAAAGAGGTCTCAAAATGGAACCCTGAGGCACTCCTGAAGGTATGCGAGTGACATAAGATGTAATACCCTTCACTGAAACACATTGGGTCCTGTTTTTAAGATTGCTTTAAAAAAATTTGATTACAACCTCATCACAACCAACAGAACGTAGCTTAGCACATAAAAGTTTATGATCTATCTTATCGAAGGCTTTAGAGTAGTCGACTGATATTAAAGCTAAACCCATTTTTTTGTCCAGAACACGAAAGATGTTGTCGCATATGTTTATTAAAGCCGATGTTGTATTATAATGTTTTCTAAATCCCGACTGATTAGGTGGGATTATCTGATGTACTTCAATGTGTGATGTAAGTTGAAGTTGTACAATCTTTTCAAGGATTTTTGACAAAATAGGTAGTAAACTGATTGGTCGAAGATCTGATAGGAGACCGGGTTTCAAAGTTTTTCCTATAGGTATTATCAGTGCTTGCTTCCAAGTTTTAGGGAAGTAACCGGTTTCAAGACATAGATTGATAATGTGAACTAAGTGGAAAAATATAACGGGTAGGCTTACCTTTACCATAGTTAGCGTAAGACCATCTATTCCTTTGGCATCTGATTTAAGAGATTTAATTGTTTGTAGAATTTCTGAAGGATCAATGATTCTGAATGAAAAAGAATCAGGTGGAAAGAAGTGACGATTTTTGTATAGGTGAAATAATTCTTCCGAGGCATTATTTGTACTGTAAACTGACATAAAATAGTCATTGATTTCATTTGGATCAGATAGATTATCTGGAAGAGGGGTTTTTGTCCGAGAATGTATATTAAGCTGCTTTAAGCCAATCCATACCTTTTTTTCGTCATTCTGTTCAGATAAAAATTGTAGATATGCTCTTTTCTCTTTCCTCACCTGAGTAAGCGCGTGATTTCTGTTTTGCTTATAAATATTTAGGTTTTCTACAGTTTTATTTGTTTTATATCTAGTATGGGCAATATCTCTTTCTTTAAGAACGTCACGTAGGCGGGGAGATAGCCATGGAGCAGGTGGTTTGTTTACTCTAAAAAGTTACAGGAGCATGTTTATCATAAACTCTCATCAGTGTATTTGTTAGGAACTCAACTTTAGCATCTATATGGTTCATAAAAAATAAGTCATCTAAATTTGCAGAAGCTAAGTCACTTAGAAAATATTCTTCGTTGAAGCACTTGAAGTTCCTTACAGTTACAAACCGTTGTTTATTTTTCAAATCAGGAATGGAGAGAGTGCACGATACCATTTTGTGGTCAGATATGCCGTTAGAATCAAGAAAAAAAACTGGATCTAATAAGGATGCTGTGTTACTTATCACTCTTGTAGGATCACTGACAATTTGAGAAAAACCCACCATTTGAAAGCATGGAGAAAGGACGTTGTTGCCGCTCAAAATATCAACATTCAGATCTCCTACAATAACAATGTTATCAAAATTGTTTGACATTAACGGTAACATAAGATCTAGAGCGTTGATGCAATCATTGAGGTTTTGTGAGGGTGGTCTATACAACACGCCCAAAAGCAAGAGGTATCTGTTTATTTTTATGCTGACCCACAGTTGTTCCAAGCAATTTCCAAAGCTGTTGTCAAAGTTAATAATTTCGACCTGAAGGTCAGTGGATATGTAGATTCATACTCCACCACCGCGGGATCCCCTCTCACTACGGAACAGATTGTAATTATTGATACTCACCGCATCATTGGTAATGTCTTGGCTCAAGCATGTTTCACTTACAGCGAAAATACCGAACCGCTCAGTCTGAATCAGGTCAATAATTGCAGCAAAGTCGGACATGAGAGATCGCACGTTCAGATGATCAAGCTTCATTGATCCTAACTTATCCATAATCTATTCTAGCTTTAATACTGAGAACATGGTTCTCAAGAAGCATATATGTTTTATCCGATGCAGCATGCTCAACATTTATTTTTGTACGATATTTACGGTTATACTGTACACACTCAACTACGTTATTTCATACCACCTATCTTTTATTTATTTTGGGTAGTATTAATATCCAGAATTATTTATCCTTCCCACGCTAACTGGCACGGAAATATTGTAATCTTAAAGAATGTCGAAATCGATATTACGAACATCACGAAAAACCATCTCTCATTTTCATCGGCCTGCTTTTCCGGTAGTCCTTGGTACCTCTAGCTAAGTCTCAAAGTATTGCTCGGATTTTGATGAAATTTCATACAAGGGCAACAAAAATCAGTGGCAGCAGAGATATGAGAGATAAATGGGAAATTCGCTATTGTTTTCCAGTCTCTGATTACTTTTTTGGAAGTAAAAAATATATTGGAGAGGTAAAAAATAACTACAGGCTTTCGTTTGTCAACTTTTTGATCATTCAAGTACAATTTTTTGGTGGTACTAAGACATTCCTTGTTTTTCAGTATCCGCCTAAATTTTAAATAAATTTTGCATTATTGCGTGGAAAGTACCAAATCTGTCTATCGGATTCCGTTGTTATCTCCTACGCCATTGTGCGAGCAAGTATTGTAATTCCGAAAAAAAATTCGAAAATGTGATATTATGTTTTTTGGATGGTATGTGACATGTACATCACGAAAAACCATGTGGCTCATTTCCGTCAGCGTGTCGGTCTGTCTGTCTGTCGCTCGGTCCGTCTGTCCGACAATCCTTTGCCCGTCTATGACTGAGAAAGTACTGCTAGAATTTGGATGGAATTATTGCACAAGTTTCGCCGGAGAAAGGCCAAAAACGAAAAAAAAATTCGCTCAGACATCATTTTTTGACGTTTCAGAGGATCCTGAATTTTTGAAAAAAATTTTAGTGGTGAAAAGTTAGGGATTGGTGAGGGAGGATATACCTCATTTTTATATTAGTATATTTATACTGTCCTAGTCCCGAAACACATGTGTCGTTTAACTGAATGATAGAGAAATATTTTCGATGCGTGTCTCTCTCTGCTAGCCTGATGGCTTAGCGCCTGGCGTAACGATTTGCTTGATTGTTCTCCTCGTACTGCGGCGTTGCTTCGTTTGGCGCTGTCGCGTCTGACGATTATGGGAAGGGGCCACGTTGCCAAATGGACGTCAACTACCGGCAGGGCAATTGTATACGCCTGTTTGACTGAATTGATTTTTTTTCTATTGTAAATGTTCGTAACATTGTTTTTTCTTAGAGGGTTTAACTTGTGCTGAATTCCTTTTAGGAATTGATGACGGCGTTAAGTAGGAAGTGCGGTGTCAACCTACTTGGAGCCAGTTTTTCATCTCACATTTAATATTAAAGATAATTTACATTCCATAATAATTATTGTAAGCAATGTTTTTGATATTTTTCGTTCCATTGAGCTTATATCCTAATCAATAATTTAGATTAGTGTTTCATGAAAGATGGAATTTAACAACCTTTTGGGTTGATGTGACAGCTATTCAATACAGTATCATGAAAAAATTATAAATTGGTCGTGGTATACAGGGTTTCCCGAAAAATGTGTGCAATATTCTACCAGCGGTTTCTAGAGCTTAAAATAGGAAGAAAAGGTCATATAAACATAGGTCTACAAACGTCCCCTAAGGGCGCTACGGTCTTTTAAAGTGGCTCCCCTGAAGATGTTTTTTCCTTACTATTTTCGAAACCTGTTGAGATAAAGACATAAAATTTGGTATTCTAGCCTAGTTTTTTATGCTGGATTTAAAAATATTAACAATTTCATACAGTTTTGTTTGGAAGTGTATGTAACAGGGACGGACTCAGGTTATTTTAGCCCCAAAATTTTTTTGTGATTCTATTTTTCAAATTCAATTTGAATTTGAAAAAGGTACTCTTATTAAATATCGATAAATTGTGCCATTTTTGAATAAAATCAAACCAAAAAATTTGTCACATGATAGGAAATGTACTGCGAATTTAAATGAATTGTTGAATAATTAGCCATGGCAACGAAAAAACTAATTTAATTGGTAAATATTACATAAATACATATTTCTATTGCAACATAGCTAACATTTAGGCAAAAACAAAAGAAATACATTTTTTCTACGAACGAAATTGAAATTTGTTTAAAAAAGAAGACATACAGTTGAGGGGTTTCTGGGAAAAACAACATTTGTCAGAAAATGTTGCTTATACTGCTGTGAAACGCATTTTTTTAGTGTTAAGGCCGTGTAAGAAGGCATCTTATATATTTTAAGGTGTATTTCAAGAAAAAAAAAAACGGATTTGTGAATAAAAAAAAAATACAAAAACGTGGTGACAAATGTTGTTTTTTAGGAATTTTTTAGAATGAGGCTTGTTAACCAAGAATATTTTTTATATATATTTATTGAAACGAAACTTAAGCATTTCAGAAAAAAACAACATATTCTAAAAGCATTTCAGGAAAAAAACATATTCTTCAAAAGTATTCTAACTGTATAACAATATTTCTATTCTATGAGACTATTTCCACTACTGCTGTCGTCATTGTCTATTTCTGCATTATTGCCTTCAGTATCTTGTTTATGAGTATTTAATAATCTTTTATAAAACATTGTATGTTCAGGCTTTTAATATACTTTGATAAACCTATGTTGACTAATGTCGTTCTTATGGAACCGACGATTCTTTAAACGCATTTCAGACGGAGATAAGTGCTTTTGACGGAAAACTTAAACATCAGAAAGCAGCATTGAAACATGTAGAACACAACAGCGTTGCCAACTCAATTTCAACAAAAAGTGACTAATGTTGTTTTTCCCGGAAACCCCTCAGTTGGATATACTTAAAACTAGCTTTACAATAAGTGTTCAAATTCCCATTTTGTTGGATACAGAGTCTCGCTCGACGAACTAATGATTGCGTAGCCCGAAAAGTGGAAAACCTTTTTCTTCTTATTTCATTTGCAGCCTGATGGATTCTTTGAAGTAAATCTTCTTGAGTATTTACTTCAGTCGAGTAAACTAGGTCTTTTAATGACTCCCAAAAATAGAAAGCCAATGGATTTAGGTCAGGTGAAGGTGATGGCCACGCTATAGGACCTCCTCGGCCTAATCACCTGTCTGGA
Source organism: Acanthoscelides obtectus (assembly GCA_963669975.1). NCBI lineage: Eukaryota > Metazoa > Arthropoda > Insecta > Coleoptera > Chrysomelidae > Acanthoscelides > Acanthoscelides obtectus. The sequence goes on along the minus strand of CAVLJG010000007.1, from coordinate 50,469,304 downwards.
AAATTGACATTCATCCAATTTCGAACATTGCGTCCAAAATGTGCAGGGGCGCCATCATGTTGAAAAAACATATTTTCTTGAAACTGCTGGTGCACATCCAATGGTATTATATCCATGAACTCATTCTGAAGAAAGTTCAGATACACCTCTGAATTAAGACGATTGGGAAGTACAATAGGCCCAATTACTTGATCCCCAATTACTCCTGCCCATAAGTTCCATGAAAATCTATGTTGTAAATTTGTATGGCGAACAACTTTTGGATTTTCATCTGACCAGTGATGCAGGTTATGAAAATTAAAAGCACCATTCCTAATAAATATTAACTCATCCGACCATAATATTCTAGGACTAGTGTTTTCATTTGCTAATATCCACTGGCAAAACTCGATTCGTGGTAAAAAATCTTCCTCCGTTACATGCTGCACCCGTTTAAAATGATAAGGATGTAATCCTTGCATTCTTGCCATTCTTCCTATCTAAAATTATTATTTTTAGGATAACTATCAAATAGGTATTCATAAATTTTTCTTACTATTGATCGAGGTATATCCATAATTTCTGAAACATTTCGTATGCTTATTTGCGGATTATTTTCAAACATATTTAAAGCAATATCCATACGATGATTTCCCAGTGGCCTTCCTGAGCCCTGGATGCGCTAAAAACTTCCATGGTTTAACAAATTCCGGTGAATATCAGTAAAAATTCGATGTCCAGGTACTATGCGATTGGGAAATCTTCTTTGATATTCTCTTACGGCTGCCAATGAACTGCTATTGCAAAACCCGTACACAAAATGTCAGTCAGTTCTTTGTCTGTAAATCTTGGCATTTCAAATCGATTTAATAAAAATTTTGATTTTAATCTAGTAATTTCACACTGCTAACAATGTCAGCTTAACTTAAAAATAAGTCATAACAAATCAAAACAACTTTTGTTTGCAGGCATGGCTAACTATGTATAATCAACAATTCATTTAAATTCGCAGTACATTTCCTATGATGTGACACATTTTCTAGTTTGATTTTATTCAAAAATGGCACAATTTATCGATATTCAATAAGAGTACATTTTTATGTAGAAAACCCTATATTTTCAAATTCGAAAATTGAATTTCAAAAATAGAATCTCACAAAAATGTTGGGGCTAAAATAACCTGAGTCCGTCCCTGTTACACACGCTTCCAAACAAAACTGTCTAAAATTGTTAATATTTTTGAATATAGCATAAAAAACTAGGCTAGAATACCAAATTTTATGTCTTTATACCAACACGTTTCGGAAATATTAAGGAAAAACCATCTTCAGGGGAGCCCCTTCAAAAGACCGTTAGCGCCCTTAGGGGACGTTTGTCGACCTATGTTTATATAAACCTTTCTTCCTATTTTAAGCTCTAGAAACCGCTGGTAGAATATTGCACACTTTTTTCGGGACACCCTGTATAGAGTATAAGACGTGAATCAGAGTTACTTTACCCAATGAAGCGTTAGAGATAAAATTATTTTATTTAAGATATATTATGTAACATCAATAGGGACGATTATAATATACATATTTGCAGAAATAGAATGTGATAGTCATTATTTAAAGCAACGATATCATGGATGATGAAAATGACCATGTTCTAAACCAACTCCATCGTGGTGAAATTCATGAGGAAATCCCGTATATTCATGGTGATGGAAGGTCTCATGTTCAAACCCATGGCTAAAGTGCGGTCCAAATTCATGGCCTATATGGTGTCCTATAGGACCCTCCTTAATGACTTCTTTGTTATGAACGATGGTCTTGTGATGTACTGGTATGGGTGGGGGAATGGGTGGTGGTGGAGGTGGAACCGGTGGAGGTGGAGGTGGAACCGGTGGAGGTGGACGGATCAATGGTCCAAATGGGCCCCCGAAGGGGCCTCCATATGGGCCAAAAGGCCCTAGGTGTCCGAGGAAAAGATGTAGCAACGGGAAACCGAAGTACACTTTCTTTATTTTTCTGATGGTAGCTTCTGAAGGTTCTGAACACAGCAGGAGACCCAAAATCTGAAACAAAATATAATTGGGTTAAGATGTTCATTTCGATTACTTTGGTGAAGCATTATTTATCAGATTTCTTACCAACAATGCGTCTAAGAATGTTGACATCGGAATATTCAACCGTTTATATTTTATTCTTAACAAATCCGTAATCATGATTTTTCTTTTTTCGTTTGTGAATATGACTGGCGGCTTATTTGTCATCAGAAAGTTTTGGGAATCAAAAATACCGCCTATGTATCGCAGCATTAAAAATCATAATTGCAATGTTTCAGACATAAATCACTGACTTAACTGACAAATAAGATTAAGATTGCTTGCGCCTATCACCAAGAAAGCGCAATAAATGGCTGATAATATTTTGACACTACAGGCGTTAGACGATACTCCTATTTCCCTTTACAAGTGAACCACGTCAAATTCAGTCCAACTACTTTATGATTTTTGTTGTTTCCGCCATTAAAGGTGAAGTATGGTGCTTGCACATGCATGTCTCGAGCTGTCAAGTTTGAATGGCTGCACCCATTTGTTTGTTTCAATTTGAAGAACACAGGAAACGCCAGAATCTGATATGATTGATGTTTCGATGTAAATATGTCAATACACTGTCAAAAGCTTCAGCCGTCTAAGGCTACCATTAACAATTTATCACTTTCACTTTTACAACCCTCATCGTTGCTTGTTATGGTATTAGACACCAGGAATAGCTGCATTCTTTGGAACTGCTCAACTGATTGAACTACTACTACTACTACTAAAAAAGACTGACGACGAACTGATGCCAGCGCTGAGAGAATCATATTCTGTAAGTTACCGATTTCGCATGAGAGTCTGTCATTTTAAGCTGGATTAACCTATCAAGGAAAATTGTGTCAAAAGTACGTGACTACCCGTGACCAACCATCAAACCTTCCTTGATTTGGTAGTCCAGCTTAAAATGACCTTCCTTCGATTGAACTAGGAAGAATCGGATTCACAGGTTGCAACCCTTTGTATTATGGATTATTTCTATCACATTGATCGGTCCAAAAGAAGACGGCTATTAATGATTACATACGCGGTATTTGTGATGAGCAATTTTCGCTTAAATTTCGGATTGATTTAATTGTGGTTGCGATAACTGGTCAACTATAATGAAAAACAGATCTTCCATAGATTTACTCGTAGTTTCATGGAATATACGTATTTTCCCAAACCTTCTATTGATTCAGGTGACTTAAGCTTAAAAATACAGTGCAACCCGCTAACTCGGCAGGACTGTGACAAATAGTCTATTATAGGCGAATGACCATCTTAAAAGAAACACTTTTTTTGTACGAAAAAAAGAAGCAGAAATAACATATATAACAAAGCTTAAAATGTGTTTGTTTGACATGTATTACATAAATAAAGATACATACAAAAATGTTATACGTAATTTTGAAATTTGCATTCTTTCAGAATCTGATACGCATATTACAGGCATACGTACTGTGTAGGTATGTGTAAAAACCGTAAATTATTTGGTAAAAAAACTAATAATTCTCACTTGAACAGGTTGTTTTTTTGTATAATTATTTAGAACAGAAAGTTGAATTTTATTTAATTTGGTAAGTGTGGCTGTACTGTCTTCTTCTTGCTGAAAATAACGTTGTAACTTTTTGACGCAATCTAATGCCTCCTTAGTTGTCACTGAAAGCTCTTCTTCATCTTTGTTTTCTAGTTCGTCTTCCTGTTTGTTATCAACGGATCCTCGATTTACAAAATTGGGGTTTGACAATTCCTGTCTTGTTATTAAATTATTGCCAACATTTACATACTCATTAAATTTGTCTATATTCAGTAAACTATTAATTTTCAGTAAATCACTTAATGGAATTTCATCTTCTGGATCAAAATCGTTGACTATTTCAGTTATGTTTTTCACTTAACCAGCATGGCAAAAACAATTACGAATCGTTTATGGAGTAACCAATTCCCATGCAATAGTAAGCAAATTTATAGCATCTAAAAAGGTAACAGCTTTGGTAATGTCATCTTCTTGAAGCTCCATAATTTTCATCACCATGTTTCCGATACATTTGTTTAAGACTCCAAATGACACCCTGCTCCTTTGCTTGCAGAATTGATGTTACATTGGGTGGAAAAAATTGAAGGTTGATGTTATTAAGTGAAATATTTGAATGAGCAGGGCAGTTATCGACCAAGAGCAAAATGTTACGATTTTTCTTAACAAGTTCAGCGTTGCACTTTTTTCAATATTCTTCAAAAATTGATGAAGTCATCCAAGCTTTGTTATTTCCAACATAATCGATGGGAATTGTTTTAACATTTTTGAATCACCTGGGATACTTAAATTTCCCTGAAATGAAAAAAAGTCATAAATTCTTTACAGCACTGCCTTTAAATATCAAAAAAATTAGAACATGAATTTCTATTTATTCAGTTACCTATTATCAACATCAGTTTCCGTTTTTCCGTACCAGAAGCATTAGCATAAATCATAACAGTTATTCGCTCTTTTGATAGTTTCCCTCCATTGCAAGTTTCACCTTTTAATTTATGAGTTTTATCTGGTACTATTCTATAAAATATCACAGTTTCATCTGCATTGAATATGTTATCATCTGAATAATCACTAGATATTACGGGCCAAACTTGTAAATCCAGTCAACTGAAGCTGACTTATCACACATTTTTCCAAAAACAATGTTAGGTATGTCTTTTCTTAAACCTTTCTAGCCAGCTGGAACTACATTTAAAGTAGTCTCCAATCAATTTCTCAAATTCTTCAGCCTTTATTTGTAAGTCCACTTATTGGAAAATTATTAGCAATTATTTGTTGAAGTCATTTAAACAGCATATCATCGACTTGGGGATGCACCGATAGCCGCATTTTTTCTTTTGACTATTTGATTTCTAGTCATTTTAAATATTGTCACGGTTTTTCCAAATATTTGACACAGTGGATTCGTTTAGAGCCATACGAGTACATATATTTGCTTGAGATCAACCTAGCTCACTAATTATTGTGAACTTTTCGTGTAAAGTGATTGCACGTAATAAATACAGTATAACACTGGTGGCCAAGTTCGAATGCAAACTGCGAAGTCAAACCGCCGTAAACGATTGCATCAGCTAAATCTGCTTCGGGGAGCTACCAAAATAGCTCGCATATAATGGATTAAAATAGTCCGCCATAAGCGAGGTCGATTTTAAGCGAGTCAATAATATAGGAGGATTTTACATGCAATTATTTATAGGATCTTATAATTAAAAATTAATATTAATTAAAATTTTTATAATTAACCTATTTGATTCAGACTCATAAATTTTACTTACCAGTGTGAATATCATACTTAGTCCATGGGTCTTGAAAATGTAATGCACACATTGATCGACACAAACAAATATTGCCAACTAACTAAAATCATATTGTATAACAAGACTATTTTATACTGAAATTGAAGTACACACGGTTTTTGATGGCACATTCTTGCAATAATATGGTTGCATCGCAAAATTGCTGCGCCTACTTAAAGGAAATTACTTCCCTGTATAACATAACACAGTCACTTACGCACTATGTCAATTACAACAATCATTGCAAATTATAATTCATTGAGTGAAATGGTTGTTATTTTTTTACTATTGTCTTTAAACTTGGATCAGTTTTATATGGGCTAATTGCTCTATGTAAATGTTTTGGTAAGTTGTCGAAATGAATTATGAAATCAGCAGTTAAATATGCAGAGTTTGTACTATATAAATGCATTATATTTTCTGACACGGATAATTATAAATGCAAAGTTGTGACAGAAATTGAGCAAAAACTCTGCATGTCATACGCCAAGTTGTCCTCAGTAACAGCTTGATATTGTTGCGGATATCGCTTGAACAACTATTTTGCCCTAAATTTGACGACTCGGATAGCGTAATTTCAAAACTGGACAGCTGTCAATTAATAATTTACAGAAAGCTATTTTTTAGATAATAAGTTCAACAATGTTCTGACATGTCTAACAATTGAGACCTATATTCTCCATTAGTATGCGCATACCATTTCCCTCACGATCAAGCCAACAAATATTAAAGCAATTTTTGCCCTTTTTTTAGAGTTACAGTTAAGTTTGCACCAAATGATTCTAAGGTTGAAGTAAGTCAAATAGAATTAAATCGCTCAAGTCAATTTTTTGCAAACATACTTTTTTTTTACTGAAAACGCTTCATTAAAGATAGTGGATATACACCTTGTCAGCCAATATATTCTTTCGTAAGTCCGAGACTTACCTGGTTTTTGTGCGCACTACTCTACTTGAACGAGTCATTTCAAAAGGAGTACCTGTAAGTCTGTATTGTTTTATCCTCTTATTTATATGCTATATGCCCCAAAATATCAATTTTAAATTCACTAACTACAAAAATAAGATTACAGACTTTATCCGCTTTGCTCGAAATCACTTGTTTTAAGAATTTCCTTGTTTCCTACCATTGTCTTAATCCTTCTCCTTTTATGACTGAGAAGGTATTTAAATATAAGCCAAATATTTGAAATAATTGTTTGTATGGATAGTATAAATATGGCATAACACGCACAATATCTATCTATATTGCAATAAAAATTTTTTGTTAAGATACATTTGGATACCTGGTATTTAAATAATCACGTGGATTCTTCTATAACCAATTGTCTATTTCTGTAAGTACCTGTAAGTCTGTATTATTTTATTCTCTTATTTATGTGCTATATGCACCAAAATATCAATTTTAAATTCACAAACTACAAAAATAAGATTACAGACCTTATCCGCTTTGCCCAAAATCACTTGTATTAAGAATTTCCATGTTTCCTACCAAAATAATTGTCTCAATCCTTCTCCTTTTATGACTTAGAAGGTATTTAAATATACGCCAAATATTTCAAATGGTTGCTCATATGGATAGTATAAATATGGCATAACACGCACAATACTATCTATATTGCAATGTATTTTTTTTTTGTTAAAAAGATACATTTGGATGCCTGGTAATTTAAATAATCACGTGGATTCTTCTATAACCAATTGCCTATTGTTGAAGACAGTTGCATGAATATTTTTTTTTAAGATGTAAAATGGGAAATTTGACATTCCTAGGTTTTCGCTTCGCTCGGGCTTCCCCTATGTATAGTACCTCAAAAAAATTAAAACATGCATAATTAAAACATGTGGCATATTAGTAAGTCAATATTTAACAGCAATTTTCAATAATAAGTAATTGAAGAATAAACTAATATGTATTATCATTTTGTTTAATTTATATACCCGTAATTCTGTTTACTGCTAAAACAACGTCCATAATAATATTTCCATTTCTTCCATTATTATTATACAGTGAAATTTATTCAAAATTTTAGTCTTATAGAGCTCAAATACTACACTAAGCCTAAAAAAGTACTTTTAAACTGGTTTATTTGTCAGTGATACAGTTTTTATTGTTTCTTGAAAAATGCACACTGACCGATTCAATTATATTTTATACAGGGTGTTAGGGAAATAATATTCATAACTTTTAGATGTGATTCCTTGCATTATTCTAAGCAAAAAAGTTCATTATAACTTATGTCCGAAAACCAATCGTTTGAGAGGAAAGTGAGTCGTAAGTAATTAAATTTTTTTCAAACATTTGGCAACGCTGCAACGCAACCGCGATACGAGCGCACGACGACCGCAACTGATTCAACGAATTGTTTACGTTTGTATTATATTTTTGTTGAAAATATGCCTTGAGTTTTTGAATACTTTTGCGCATTTTTTTGTGGCTAATATTTTTTATTTAATAACGCTTTCAGTACTTTTACTTCAAAAAAATGACAGAACTTACCGGTACGTGGCAAAATACACCACCAATTCCCACGATTATCAGTCACTTATTTGAAACGATGCGATGCACGAAAAAAAATAACATCCGTAAATCACATAAAGTTACAGTTAGATGTATTAGTAATCACAACAACATCGATGATACATGCAGTGCAGGCAAAGTACGACGTTGCCAGTTGTGTGAGGGATTTTGTTTTTCTTTAGAAAATTGTAATATGTAATAAGCAAGAAAATTATTTTGTTATAGACAGTTAATTAATAAATAGATTTATTGATACATTTTACGCTTTTAGGCATATGAATTTAAATTATTAAGGTGCAAAATTAATTTATTTCATGTCTAAAAAGAAATAAGTTCAGCATTTTTTGCTCCAAAACGGTTGATTTTCGGACATAGGTTATAATGATCTTTTTTTTGCTTAGAATAATGCAAGGAATCACCACTTAAAGCTACGAATATTATTTCCCTAGCACCCTGTATATTTGTAACAACAACGAGTCGTTCTTCTTAATTGCTAATACTAGTTTTGGAGTAAGTAGGCCAGGAGCAAATTTTAATTTAGCAGCCTATTCATATGAATATAATATCCAATTCTTCACTAGCAAAACCGTATTTTAAATTAAACGGTACCCACTAGCTGGTAGCTAACCTCTTGTAATTTGCAATGAAACACGAATAATGAAATATTTCGCGAGATTGTATATGGTGTGTTAGCGTTATTGCATTCAGATAAAAACCAAGAATAATTTGCAAAGAGTTATTTTTAAGCATCCAAAGCACACAAACCATCACTAACTTCGTTTTTGTGCAACACAGGGACAGTGGTTGTCAGCTCAAGATTTGTGGTTTTTACAGATGGATGTGGAATGCTACCAATTTTATAGGATCGATTCGGTCGAAATCACTTGTTGCGAGGTATAGGTCAGTGGAGACAATCGATGGTTTTATATAATAACAATAATTTGTAAAAGGCTTATAATTTTTGTCAAAGGCATTTTGTAAATGGGACGAATGAATTTTGTTTTGAAACTGAAACTAAAAGACTTCTTACATCGTTTTTACCTTAAAACGACATCAAAAATTAAATTTGTCACATATCCATTCATGCCTAAGTTTTGAATTATTACTCAAGAAAGAATATCCTTATGTAAATATAATCAGTGACAAAGAACATGGAACGCCCAATAAAATGATTTGTCGTGATTACATTTTGCCTTATGCATTCGTCCAGTCGGCACGGGTATTACGTATCATGAGAACGTCGACGAATGTCGATTATTCTGACATTGTATTGGTTGTTTATTACATTATGTCGGTTTTTATACAAGATGTTCCCTTAGCACTAGCTGATGAGCACTTGTTGTGAACTCGTTGTACGTGTTGCCTAAATGCCATGATGCTTTAGTTATTAATGTTGGACTCTGATGTGATGTAAAATCTGCTTCAGAGATGGCATTACTGGAGGTCTAAGCTAGGCCCGTATCGTCAGTCGTCCCTACAATTGTAGGGCGCGTTTATGCTCTCCTTGATTGTCATACTCCTTTCTCTCCTTCAAAGAGATTACACTTGTCCCGTGTCAGTGTCAGCGTTCTCCTATTGTGAAGATATGTTTTCTTTTTAAATTGTAGGAAATCTCAGGCTGATAGAACATGATATAACTCAAAAGCAAGCACAATTTGATGCAAATAGATGTTTGTGACATAACCTCAAAATAGAGCGCTGACACGGAGAAGTAGAAAACTATGACAATCAAGGAGGCCATAAAGGCGCCCTACAATTGTAGGGACGACTGACGATACGGGCCTAAGTTGAACACTATAGCTAGAAGGAAACGGCAATGCATAGGTGCATCGTGAGGATTCGTGTTCTAATAATATGTTTCGATGATAATTCCATTGGATTCTTGTATCAGATACACTTATTGGCGATTCAAAGCTAGAAATTAGTTGCGCATCCACTTTTTCTTATTCGTTCTGGAAATTACATATGCAAATTTTCTGAATTTCAAAAATGAGAGATATAAGAAAAGAAAATCCCTGGCTGGTGAAGGAACAGGTGAAAATATGCTACAAACAGGAATATTTATGAAAGTGAAAAGGTTATTACATTACTTTTTACTTCGTCATTTAAATTTTATAGAAATTTATTTTGCGATATTAAAAGAAAATACAAATCAGCGCCTAGATAAGAGGCCTTGCGAAAATGATGTGTGATGCGTCAGTACTAATTTTTCTGAGATGTGGCTTAATTGCACACAACGCGGTGGCGATTTCTGGTAGTGCTCCTCAAAGTGTTTGAAAACATAAAAAACGGAAAACATCGTAATTTATGACTCTGAACATAACATATCTTCAGAAAGGACAACATATAAATAACCCATCGAATACAGCCAATAGATATACTTCACTGGCAACATATTCGGTATTAATTTGAACTTTCTTTGTTTCACATCTTTTCAGAGATGAAAATTACAGACTACTCGGCTTCACAAAACATATGCAACCAACAGTGTGTGCAGTTGATTCATTCCTCCATAGATGGACGCTCACAACGATCCTAGGGAGCAAACGTGGAATGACTGTTTGCACCCTAGAAACTACCTAGTCTGCAAGATGATATTTTATAGTTTTTTTGACGTTTCATAGGTTTTTTACATAATACCCGTGCGGGACAAGCTTGTGATGAGGTGATTTCAATCTTCTTGAGACATCTTCCAAGCTAACTGTACTTGATTTCGAAGAGCTGCTAATGTCGGTGGGGGATGAGGTAAAGAGATTCTCTTCTTACCATCATATCCAACGCAGTTTCAATTGGCGAATTGTCTGGAGATCTAGGAGGCCACGGGATAAGGTTGATTTGACCGTTATTATAAATAGGGTTCTCAAGCGTTTGGGGAGATTGTAAAAGATGAAGTTCTAGTATTTCAATGATGTACCGTTGCGCTGTGATGCCGCCTCTAATGAAACTAAGAGATGACTCTCCATAATATGAAGTGGCACTTCAAACCATGTCTCCCATATTATAGTGCACGTGGCGTTCAACTGAAAGCTTTACAAAATGTCTTTCTCCAGCTCCTATTTGTCCATCATGCGTTTGTAAAACAGAAATGGGACCGAGCAAATTGAAGTTGAAGTTATACATGGAGGACTGTTATCAGCCAACTCCAAGTAGTTCACGTAATACAGAAATCCTTCTTGAATGGTTGGAACTCAAAACATTTACATAACTGGCTACAATATTCACGGCCAACTGAACGAATACTTGTACGGGTTATAAATTATTCTTCCTACGGTCTAAAAGTTTTGATTCTGAATGCCACAATTTTTTCCTGGCATAAAATTCGAATTAGTCAACTTAGCTCATTAATATGTATGATAGTCTAACGTCTCATGCACACAGAAATGTTTAAAATTTTTTACATAAAGTGTGTAAATTGAGAAGATATAAATACAGCTTTGGGCAACGTACAAGCGTCAAGTTAGTTAACCTATGATTGGTACTTTTTTCTACTGTTAACCGTATTATGGCATAAAGGCATTCAACAACTTGCCAGATTAAATGTGGTATTTTTTTAACGTATTGGCAATTGCCAATGTAGGTCCATTCAGGATGACATCCGCACGGTAAATTAAGTTCGGCAGGGTTTTAAGAGAGGTTATGTTCAAAGTTATATACATATTACGATTTTCCCCGTTTTTGCGTTTTCAAAAACTTTGAGAAGCATTACGGAAAACCAACACCGCATTCGCGAAGTGTGTGATTAAGCCACATTACAGAAAAATTAGGAATGGCGTATCCATTTTCGCACTGTCTCATACTTACTTGACATCGTAAAATAATAACATTTAAATGACTGGAAATTCAATGTGAAATGTAACAACTTTTTTACGTTTCTTAAATATTCCTGTTTGTACCATATTTTCTCATCTGTTAGTTTTAATATACTTCACCATCCAGCAATTTTCTTTTCTTAACGCTCTCTTGTTTGAAATTCAGCAGATTTGCTTATGTGTAAGCAAGAAAGTGTAATTGAGACAAGAAACCAATGGAATTATGAACACAGTTTATTATTAGCACACAAATCCTCACTATGCATCTATGGACTTCCGTTTCCTTCCAGTATATATCGTATAGCTTAAACCTCCAATAATGCCATCGCTGAAGCAGATGCTACATCATATCAGAGCTGAAGCATCATGAAGTTTAGACAACAATGTCACCAAAAAACCAAATTGGGTAATAATCGGATCCAGTTTGGATAGTATAAATATGGTATATCATAGATTTTTGTATGCTCTAGCTTATGCTAGATTAGCCTTCAGCCCCGCGGTTTTACCCCCAAAAGTGTAGGTGGCGCCACCAATAAAATAAACAAATTTCCCAAGCATGCACGTCGACTTTCAATTTACTAATGCCATTAAAGGTACAAAACGTGATCGGAAGCTCATACTATTGCTTAAAATTAATGTGTAATGTTAGTAATAGTTTCAAGCGTAAGAAGCCGCGGGTAACATCGTGTGAAAATTAAGACACATGTATCGCTTGACCGTCACAGGTTGAGTGGAGTAATGGGTGACCGCACTCTTGCCGGCTTGACGCTGACGGTAGAGGTTTTGGAACTTGCAAAGACAGTTGATTGCAAAATGGACCAAGACTTCGTGGATAGAAGGATAGCCTTCCCCGGGTATCAGCTAGTAAGTGCAAAAATTTGTAGCTCACACATGATGCTGACAGACTGGATAGACAATCACATTTGTACATAGAGAATATTCCGGACTTCACTGTATTAGAGTTTGCTAGATAACAGATAAATGTACCTTGACAAATAACCCAATAACTATTTATTTACAGTAATATCTTGAAGTAAAATAAATCACTAAAAAAAATCCAAATCATAACGATCATATTAAGAAAATTAATGTCGAAATGCAGTAAATGCACGATGCAAATGTCGTGTCTATATACCCTTACTCATTTCGGTGGACCAGCGACTGAGCGTTTCCATGCCAGACACCTCATGACAAATTCCATTAAGCCGTTTGAGCTGAAGCTCGAGAAATATATAACTATTTCAAAGTTACTTCCCGGGATAAAAAGTACATAATTAATAAAGGCGCCAGAAGAGATCACATGATAGACATTTTGTGGCAAAAGGAATCCTGAACTATAAACGGATGTATCAAATCACTTACATAGCAGCATCCTAAAAAATGCACACCTGTGAACTGGTCATTAGTGACATTTCAGATTCTTTCGTTTGAAATCATTTGCATTGAGAACGGATTTAATTTTGCTAGACCTTGCTATCATCCGTACTGAACTAATTAGGACACACTAGATGGATTACGTATTGCTATGTTGATTTATGGCAAACGAGGAGACATGGAAAGGACATTTGATGTATTGTCTGTAGATGCTCAAGAAAACCTGTATCATAATATTTGAAAGATGTATCGGATTGATACACTATTTTTTTCAATGAAAATAATAGATAGGTACTTACCTGAATGTTTAATAAAGATTAAGAGTCATGCGAGTCTAAAAAAATATTCATTCAATAGAAAGAGTGGATGTAGATCCAGAAGTTATACTTCCGATTGGATAATCGGAAAATTAATAGCACTCTTTCTCACTCTATTCCCAGAATGTATTTGGACGCGCTATATTTCCAGAAAGAAACCTTTTTTGAAACGATTATAAACTTTTTTGGAATTGAGAAAGCACAAGTTGCCATCTATTACTAGTTTCGTTACCTTTTCCTTGAAATCTAATAAGAAATAGCTTTAAAAAAATTCTGTTTTGGCCTGGACACACTTTTTTGGCTGATGGAGCGTAAGAAATAATTTAGGGTGCTACTCAATGATAGGCCGTAGTTACAAGGGCGCATTCCTGAACCAAAGTAAAAAAGTTCATATAAACGTGTTGTGTACTTAAAGATCTGATTTCCAAGATACTGGGTCTCAAAGTTTAAACAAAAAAAAGATTTTTAACAATATCTTAACATATCTCAATGATTCTCGTGCCGGTTTTGTTGAGTTTTAGCAGTGCTGCTCATTGCAATAAGACGCGAAATTACCACTAACTAGTAGGTAATTATGAATTCTCGTGGCGCCTCCTGGAAAATTCTCATTAAATGATATTGACAAAAAATGTACGCCACTGACGTTTACATTTTTTTAAGCAGACAATGACACATTTTTTTCTATTGGTATCTCTTCTGTATTCTACTGCGTTCTCAAAACAAACAAAAACAAATTCATTACAAATCGAAAAATTATTAAAGGAAAATCACATTAACCTTGGTCGTTGTTGTTCTGTTGTTATGAACATACTTGTGACTGCCTTTTGACATGTATTTATACATTTTTTGTTAAATTTGTACCCTACATCTATTTGATAGTCTTTTATGACACATTATATGAACTTTTTTACTTTTATCTGAATTTATCAATCCTAGATTAATCCAGTACGAAACATAGGTATGTAATTATCTAAAACAATAATTACACATGTTTCGTACTGAATCTCTCCCGGCACCTGTTCTAAGTATCCAATATTGGACTAAAGTCGTTCTAAACCACATAATTCAAAATAAACAAGAAATTCTTTTCCCCATAATGAATCATTTTCCATCTGAAGAAAGCTACCCAGCGTGTTATCAGTTATTGGTATTGGTCAGCATCAAACTGCTGATTATCCACGAAATAAACATACTTCGAAGCTATACAAATACTCCACCTCCAAAAAGTACATTTTAAGTGTTTTCACTTTTCCATGAGCAAAGAAGAGCTAAACTTGTTCTCCAATGTGCAATTACAAAATGACATACCAAAATTGAACGTAACAATTTCTAAGCTTAACGTAATAAGTTTCTTATAAGAGGTTAAGAAGACGCAAATATCACATACGTAAACGTTAACGTTGCCAATTAAGTCGTAAGAAGTCAATTGATTATGTTATAGTTAACGTTTACGTATTGTATATTTCTGATCGCATAAACTCTCAATTGGCAACATTTTGACGGTATTAGTCCTCCCACAATGTACCAATTTTAAAAGTGGGTTTTGACGATTTAAATGTAGTTTTCTTTAGGTGTTTACCCCACTGCAACATCTTAAGGCTTAAGATATGCATGCAAAAATTAAATTAAATTTTCTGAAAAGATGAAAACAAGATATCTACAGATTGTTATTGGTGTAATATAATATTAGGTAATCACTACGTTCTCTTAGAAGGTTCTGCTAACCTTTGTATTTATCGAGCTGAACATCAAAGCCATGCTTTTGCTATCTCGCTTCAAATCCTAAGCTTTTTGATGAGAACGGCAAATGAACATTAATAAGGCTGTAACCATGAAAATTATCAAGACAGTATATCATCTCGAATCTAGAACACTTTTGCAAAATCCAGATCGCTCCTTGTGCAATTTGGTTACATTTTTTTAGCGGCATTGACACTGCTTTAAAAACGTGATAATAACACCGAGTGATGGTGTGTTGAAAAATAGATGCGTATGTCGCAAGCACGCCTTGGTCTCGAGTTATGTTATTATAACGTTAGGTGTGCAAAGCATGTTGAATGAAGAAACTGCGTGTGCTGTACGCCTTCGAGATTATCGCATGTGATTTTTCAAAGGTGTCTCGTGACTTGAACAGAGCTTACCGAACGTATACCTGATGGATCGTCGATAACTTGTTCTTTCTAATTTTGTTTGAGTTTATGAAAAAATGTTCGTAAGTCGGAAAAAGTATTCAGTAAAATGATCGTCAGTCGCATACGCGTATCGTTAAACTTCAAGTCAAAAGATTCTAAGTAGATCAAAAAATACCATTTACGGACCATTACCCATTACGCTTCTCGGAAACAATGTTTTGATGAGATTTGAAGAACTGTCCTTTAGGTTAAAGCAGAGGTTCTTAAACATATTTCGTTCAGAATCAATTATTTTCTAGCGAGCGCTCCTGAAAATTGTTCAAGCTGTCAGTCTCGATGGGTTCCCGGGGTTGAAAATTGTAGAGCGGATGGTAGTCTCGACAACTGTCCGTCTGACACTGGAAGATCGGGGGATAAAAATTGTCCACTGCGTCGCCCCGTAAATCAATTCAACACCCCCAAATTTCCTTTAGGAGAAACACTGGGTTAAAGAATCATTGATATAGGCTGAAATAAACTCATGGCGTTCACACCAAGTTGATGACATCCGCTTGTGGTTTCTAAGGACATGACATGTGCAAATTATGACAATTCTTACAGTCAAGTTGGCTAGCATTATGCTGTCCTCTGTATCTTTCTGATCACAAGTCTTTATGGTCGTAGGGTCCGGTATCAACCGAATCCGAGTACCAGATTGCGTAAGCCATTGCAGTTCAAAGTTGTCCCCTATCAAAATGACTGGAAAATTTGACTTTGTTGCCTGTTGCCTTCCATTACTACTTTGAGCAAAAATGCTTCTGACCACAAGGTTTCACTGATAACGGTTTCGGAATTCGAGAGCTGCTAAAACGTAATGAATGCAAAGGAATACAATGGTGTAACGTCTTTGCAGATGCTGATTTGTCAAATATTGTTGACAGCAAAACAAGTGATCTTAGTAGTCTGCGTTAACAAAATATTAAGATCTTATGTCAGACTTTTTTGAAGTTATTCGCTTTTACTTCCTACGCCACTAGCTAGGAAGTATTATAATCGCGAATATTTTCGAAATTGAGATATTATGTTTTTTGGATGCCATACAGGTATGACATGCACATCACGAAAAACGATGACACTCATTTCCGTCGGTCTGTCTTTCTGCCGAACTTGGCCTCTAGTGATTTTGTCAAAATTAATAGAATATTTACGAGATAACAGATTTTCAACTAATCAACAGGTGATAACGGGTTGTTTTCAGCAGTCGCACCAACATTTTTATATCTCTAATCTTTATGTATCTTTAGTTCTGATTAGGTGAACTAATGTCAGTAGGGGTCTTGCAGAATAACAAAAAAATACAAATCAAATTTAGTTTTATTGTGAGGAGTCAGGTGTGGCCTAGGGAGTAGAATAATTTCCTTTAATAACCCGGCTAAGAGACCAGTGGATTGGTATCTACTTCCTCTCAATAAATTTTGTACTTTTATCTGCGCTACTGATCTCAGGTGTGCTCGCGGTATCGATGACATAATTTCATGCAGAAATTGTAATTGCTTAGTCAACCGATGAATGTTCAAAAATAAGAAATGAGGTAGTGATGAATTGTGTTTATATCAGAATTTGATATATACATGTATGTCTGCTATTCTGAAATATATTTTACTAAGTAGCAGTTCCTTCAAAACAGGAATTGCACATTCGAAGATAAAGATGAAATATTGGGTGACATTAGCTAGCTGTACCTAACGGTAGGCAAGGGATCATAAATTATTTTTACATAATAGACGAAATGGCTATGGTTTTATAAATTCCTTAACTATGCCAGAATCAACAATAACAGTTATATAGCTTGCATTTAGCTTAAACCTTGTCTCTCCTAGGTAAATATAAACCTAGGCATACAATTAACACTCAAGGTCTTTCGAACCAAAAACTAAGTTAATCTAGATCAGAATTAGATAACAGATGATGGAAAGTTGATGCATGATTTTCATTTTCAGCAAGATAAATGTTTCGTTCAAGGAACAAAAATCAGTTAAGTGTTTATGATAGCTAGATAGTTTAGGTCTATACAAAAGGAGGGTATTCTATTTAGTAGTAGTATTTTATTTCTTGTTTATCGTCGTATTAGGTACTTCGTCATATATACATCAAGATCTCACAATATAACAGGCCTAAGAGTGATCGACTTATAGATATGGCTGTCGGAAATTTGCGGATTTCTGCAAAATGCGCGTTTCTGATTTGGCTTAGTTTCAAAAGCCAAAACTCTGAATGTCAAAGTGATTTTTTTTTAAAAATGTCATCGCAGCCATGAACGAAACCTAGGATATCAGGACAGACCCTAGCAATCCCATAAATACAATCATTCAAATCATATAAGGAGCGGATTCTTGAAGGTCATGTTTGTTGTACTAAAAAATCGTAGTTATTGTCATGCGTTAAAAAATTTGTTCTACTGACTCTTTCCATCGATTGAACTCAAGTACATAGTTTCTGCGGCTTGTTCCCTTTGTTGACATCGGCCGTCGATGTTAAAATTATAATCCTAGCTCACAGCAAAATGTAGGTTTTCAAGTAAATACACTATTATTTTGTCTAATTGTTTTTATTTTAGATTTCTAACATCATTTGGAACATTTTGGTGTTACACAAAAAGGCCACAATGGTCGGTTTACATTATTTTTAAATCAAAATGGTAAATGATATTGTGAAAGGAACAAAACAGGGTTGTATACTGCCGCCACTTATCTTTAATGTCGAATCAGAAAAACAATTGAAGAGGATACAAACGGCTAACGGAATTTGTATAAATAACTCCGGTATGCAAATTATACTTATATCATTATAGTCGACACCCTTGAATGATTATAAGAGCTCTTCAATAAAGGGGTAGAAGTTTCTGAAGGATATTGTCTGAAACTCGACACTAAGAAAACCAAATACATGATAATAAGCAAGACTTCACCAATTGACAGGTGTATTCATATAAATAGAGTACCACTAGCAACAACAAATAGAATAAATTATTTGGGAACTGTTGATGATAGTTAGGATCACTGAATTGAAGCGAAATGCCGCATTGAAAAGGCGATGGTAGCATTTGTTCGCCTTCAGACACCTTAAGAATATCCTTAGTGGTCATGATCTCAACATGGAGCTCCCTGAAAGAATTATCTGTTTTGTAGTGTATAGTCTGGACACTCACAGATGCCACGATGAGAAGATTAGAAGCATTTGAAATGTGGGCATATCGACGAATGCTTTGTGTAAGATGGATTCATGGAGTACGAAATGAAACAGTCCTCGAACGCATGAAAAAAGAGAGAGATTATTAAGATGGTCAAAATTCGCAAACTAACATGCTTCACATGATGAGACATTCCTAAAACTACAACATTCTGTAACTCGGCATGCAAGGCAAAGTTTATGGTAAGAGAAGACACCGAACGTCCTGGCTGAAGAACCTGCGGCAGTGGTTCGGTCAAACAACCACTTTTTTGAGCTGCCGTAAATTTTTTAGCCAACATGATCGCTAACGTCCGATTAACGGATACTGCATACGAAGTGGAAGAAAAAATCCTTATAGTAGTCATAATCATTAAATCCTTTATCTTTTGTTTGACTCAATATATTTAGATTCATTCACTAATAAAGAAGCATAACCTATGTACGATAAAGTCGTTTGAAGATGAAGTTGTTGCAAACTGGATGCCGATTTATGTTCATGGCAGATTTTATTGATATAATTATCCTGCTACCACGTTCCTTAAAAGGAAACATTGCAAAAAATAATAGTATCTTAACTACGTGAATGCCGTATGAAGAAACTCTGGGCTCAGCAAAATCCTTTATTTTTACTGTATTGTTCAGCTGATACGGCTATATTACAACATATGTACATGGTTTCGAGTAAACTTTTGTTAACTACACTCGAGCTATAAGTTATGGAGATATGATTTTAATAAATAAAGGAGATGGTCAAACATCGGAATCTTTCGTCCATCATATTCGTGGATGTTAAAAGTCTCAAGTTAGGCCATTTTATTATACTTAGGTGTATATCAATTTCAACTACCTGTTCTTACATCCACAATAAATTGATAGAAAATGCCATTTCAATCGTATCTTGGATCTTTTGACAGCTTTCCTCAGGAATTTCTCACAAATAGGGGTACCCGAACTCAAAATGAATATAACAAATTGATTAAAACCGTAACTTTCACATTTCATCAATATGATGGACAAAATGAAGATCTTTACCCACATATTTTACTTACAACAAAATTCGTTGTCACTTATCTCTCAATATTACTTTCTAAATCGTTACTGTGGTACTCATGAGATAAGATCAATATTCGGACAAAAGACAAGACAGACTTTTGAACATGGTTCATTTCCTTGTAGCCATTTTTTGGAGCCCAAGTATATTTGAGTTGCTCCTCTCCTACAAACCAGTACATGAAATTAACTTTAAAAACATCCTCCGTCTTTGTCCCTTGGATCCATCATCTGTCACTTCTAATAAACAATACATGCCCACATATTTTCCATGTATTTTTTTCCGCTAACACGAATCTGAAGTCGAAGGACAAATAAGATAGTAATTTAGACATTATCACATATTTTGGTTTATGTCAATCTCTTCCAGCGACCTCCAATTTTGACTTCATACTTATGGGAAAAATACATGGAAAAAATTTAGTGGGGCTTACAATGCACGTCATCTTTTTCTTGTGGACCCGTGTTGTGGGTTTTTTCGTTTTTATGCGTTTTATTCAAAATCTGTCCAGCGACCTCCAACTCCCAGCACTCCACGTTTTTATTTTGTAGGACTGTATAATTAAAATCACACGTGTTTGGTTACAAACTTTTTTAATTCCTTGAGTGCTTTACTGCAATTTATTCAAGCTTTTATTTTCACTGATTCTAAAGCATAACATTTGCTCCAAAATATTGGTTTAAATGCATGTCAATGCTGCCATGTGTAAAAAAGCGTCCTGAGAGGTTGGCATGCTTTGAAACACGACCAAGAATAGATTGTAGAGATTGTAGTTGATACCAGAGTATATCATGAATAAAAAATATATCTGGTAAACGGTATCGCTGCGTGTATCTCAAATAAGTTTTCTCATACCCATTTAAAGGACGCTCTACATGCAACTAATCGTTCCATATTTTTCAGAACTGCAATTAGACATTGTGCAACGGAAATGAATCATTCATAAGACACACCACGCTATAGCGACAATCTACGAAACTCCTCTAGCTTTTATTTTTCTTTGAAGGTAGCCACAAACTGGGATTTTGTAATTAAAGATTGTGACTAGTTATAACTATTGATAAGCTATTTTTGAATGCTGGATCCTCTTCTACAGTTTCAGTATTCTGACGATCCTACCACGTCGATCATTTTTTAAGTAAGAACTTTATTTATGAACGTAAATTACACAAACTAAAATATATATGAACATTTCTTGATTTTTCAACATAGGCACCGTAAACATTTGTCAAGTTATCGTACCAGCTTTTGGATCCCATCATTAAAGAACGCTGCCGCCTGACCGTTAAACGAGTTAATAACTGTTTCATGTCATCATTTTTCAAGCGCTTTCGACCAGAAATTTTCCAAGTTTTTTAAAAAGTTGAAAGTCAGATGGTACTAAGTCAGCGCCATATGGAGGATGATCCAGTAAGTCCCAAAGCTTATCAAGTCGCGTCCGTATCGTGAAACAGAAGGAGACCGCTTCGGCGGTTTTGAATACCCTAATTTAACAATTGAATTTCAGCAAGAGGAACCTTTTTGCGTTTAAAAACCGAATTATTCAGCGCACTTTGCAATCGGCGGGCTTACTGACTGACATGGCAACAAACAATCTCGCATAAGCACACAACCAACACCGGCAAAGACGTGAACCGTATTGGCGGCATAGTGAGAGACTGGCCAAGAGTGTCTGAGGTTGAACGGACATCACGTGACATGATGCGTGAGCACGACGCGTAATCTGTTCGTACTTTGAATATAACCCTCGCAAAATCACGGAGAATTGGAAAACGTTTACGATTTTAGGGGTAATGTAGCGCTTCCGGGAAATCATTTTCCTTCCCTGCAACAAAATTATTTCTGAGTATAATACGTTAAACAGTGATATAATAACAGACCAACAAGTTTGCTAGTGTACATATTAAAATTTTGAATTCGATGGCTTTTTATGGTGATAATAAAACTGTGAAATGTTTATGTCTATTTCATATAAATAATTATTGTGGCACATTTACGCTGTACAACTAAGTTAACCTTTATTATGCATACTTTGCCACTGAGAAAGGTTGACCTTACTTCTTAGAATGGAATTTAGACCGTGAATGAGAGAGAGATCGATAACTAATAGTACCTAAGAAACAGAAGTTAATGAGCTTACCCCCTAACTGCCTTGTCATGCGTCACAGTTGTTGTCCGTTCAAATAGAAGCGTTTATTTGAATTAGCTCTACTTTCGGAGATATCTAGGTTAAATATGTGTCAAATTATTTAATAGCTCATTTAAATGTAATAGTGAATTAGCTGCTGTACTTATTTTAACGTATCAAATTTAGTATAATGATAGGGTCACTTTTTCCTTGAAAGAAATTTCCTAATTTGAAGCATTTACATGCTTATTTTTATAATAGGTATCTAGGACACTATAATAATACACTTCATCATTCAAAGAACACTAGCGATATTTCTAGGGAAGGAAAGTACTCTTAGGTAGAGTACTTTGTGTTCGCTGAATTCCAAGAATCGCATATCCATGCATCGAGTTATGCGGAAAGGTAACCGAATCGTACAATCATTCATATAAAGTGATATATTTAAAATAAACAGTGTTACCACAACAAAGGTGTGGCGCCGATGTTACACAATTTCATATAGGTAGCGAAAGTGAAGCATTCGTAGAAAATCACAGCAAGTGCGTTTACCACAGATACGGCATAAGGCATAAGCAAGTAAGCTTTACTGAATGAATCTCAAAAATGAAACACCTAACATGAGTTTTTTCATTTCCCAAAACAATTTGTTACAATCAGGTATTGATTTCATCCACATGTAGCCATTCCGTGATTACTGCTGTTGAAATATATTGATATTGTAATTATCCAGCTTTAGTGTGCAAACTTTTTTGGTCATGTAGTTTCATCACTATGGTTTATTTGGCATTGTTCTGGACTCTCTGCAAGGTTCTTCGACTTTTCTTCCACAATAATATCTTGGTGAAAATGTCCTGAATAGTTAATGCTGTTTTACTTCCTACGTTACTGGAGAGAAAGTATAGTAGTCGCGAAAAATCATAGATTTCCCCGTATATTACACTCTCCCATGAGTGTAGTTCCATCACTGCCGCGCCACCAAGTCTGACGAAGGGATTCATCTAGGGATGTGGTGCGGGGGAGGGGTGACGTTGCCAGATGGACGGTACTATCGGTAGGGTGCGGAAATGATCTCTAAGGACTTATTGTAAGGGTCTGTTGACTGATTTGATCCATCAAATTTCTATGTTTTACATGTGCGGAGATAACTTTTTTTCTCAGAGGGTGTAACTTGTTCTGGACATGATCCTTCCTGAACCGATGACAGCCTTGCGTGGCAAGCGCATAGTCAATCTACTTAACCTCCTTTTTTTCTGATTCTATTTGAATGACATTTCATACTCAGATTGAATTTTGAAGTGAAAACATTTGTTGTATTGCTGGATCTGCCTAATAATGTGCTGCGCCACACCAATGTCGTATACCAGTTACACAGTTGGCGGGGCATAGTTCTGATGATGTGATTTATGTTTCCTTGAGTAGTTGGTTCTGACAAGCTGTTTGTGGAGGATGAGGTGAAGATTCCACTTTTCTTCCCATCATATCCCACACACGTTCATTGAGCGAAAGGTTGAGACTGATTGAGGTAGTCTATTGTAGATCTATCAATAGTGATAATATTCTAGAGTTCATTTTCATGCTTCTAGATGTTGCCAACTGATCGATGGAGCTACCGTCTTATCTTAATTCCATATCTTTTCATAACTTTTTGATGAATTCGCCCATTTATTCTTAAAAAAATGGATCTTTTACTTCTAACATCTAAAAATTCAAATTACATAAGGAAAAATATCCAATAATTACATTCCTAGTGTTTATGTTAATGTAAGTGACGCTACGTTACTGTCATTCTGAGAGGACCAAACCTGTCACTCGTTATCACTTGTTTCTTTACTTTTACGGCGCTGGAAAACAGTTGCTATTTGACATAATATTTCGATAAGGATGTAATAAAATATGATAGTAAAGTCATCTTCGAACTTAATTCATCGGTGTGTCGAAACCACTAAAGAAATGCAGAAATAATCGTCCTACAAGTTGTCTCGTTGGCGATGTCATGACAAAAACGCATAATAATCACGCAAAAACTAATCTGACATCGACCTTTCACATTGCACATTCTGCAAGTGGTATGTTTCTTCGGTTGATCGGTTGATGAACCAATCGAGATTCACTCACTTCCTCTCGAAGGCTAATCGATTGCGGATAGAACGTATGCAAAACTAATAGCACAGGCACTCGATAATGTCAGCGTCAACATTTGTTGTGTTGCGGATATACCTAGGTATGTATTCATAACAAACTGAAATCTAAAAAAAAAATACAATTTCGCAACGTATCTGCCGCTCTTAGAGCCGATTCACGGATGAGAATTACCTAAAAAATTACGTTAGTAATTATTCCAGCAATTTCCATGGCACATAATGTAAAATCAGTAAGTAGTAAATGTACAAAAACAGAAATCTAAGATGCCATATAAAATAGCCCTATCAGTAAGGGCTACTAAAGTTTTTTTTTGTTAGCTGCAGATAACTGGTAAATGAGATTGACTCAAATCCCATTTTCACTACTCACAGAGATCCTCATTAAAAAATCTGAAATTTAACGCCTTGAATGACATTTGAAAGCAATGGCAATTATCAAGGTTACGTGTATTCAAAATATTGCATATATGTTATATATAGGTGTAGGTTGTAGAAAAGATGTTTCACATTTTTATGGCGAAAATAGTCACTGGGATTCTGTCACGTGTCAAAGCGATAGCTAAAACTTCCAGTATAATCACGACAGCAAATTTTGCAGTAATTATAGTCCGTGTAAAATGGATCTTACACAAAAGTGTGGTTCAGAAATCAAGTAGCAGATTACATAAATAAGAATACAGCCTTCATGTATAAGTGTAAGAGCCAATTCGCTTCACGTGTTATATCCAAATTGATATAATCCATATTGATATAACACATGATATTAAATGAAAATGTATATGAACATCTGCGTCGAAGTCTTCATCGGAGCTAGAAATAATTCTAACGCTCCGCAAGAGATTTATTCGTAGCTCCAATGAGCCTTAAGGCACCTATTTTTGAATCGAACGGATAGTAATGAAATCAGATACATATAAGAATAATGTCATACAAAAACTAGGATAGGTTATCCAGGCTTTAGGTCCCACTTTGCGGTCTTTTTTACGCCCTGGGCAGTAAATCACCTTTAACTCCCACTAAGTTCAATTGTTATATGGTTTATGACAACTGTCCAATATTTATATTTTAAGTTAATCAGCAACTACCGATACCGAGGGACCGGCGATATAGTACAGTCAATTTATTCATCCTTATATCCACTTAAAGCCTACTCCAGAATTTTTTGCCGTTCATCCGGCCGCAGATAAAATGTATATTATATGTATCCAGGCTATCAATAATAAACTATTAGTCAGCATGCGTTGTGAATTTTGTTGGCAGGCACCTTTGACTTTCCAGAAGACGTGCTGTGAACATTAAGCAAAAGTCAATCGCAAAAACACCCTTAAAATCAGAAACTTCTCTTCTGATGGGAATGAATGTCTTTACTTAAGCCCCACCTCCGAGAAATCTGTCCACGCATTCGTAACACCTATTAATATGATTTTTTACCCAAGTCTATAATCCCTGTCCTATAAAGTCATCAAGGCGCATTACAAATGGCAACGGATTTACACGATTGCGACACGGTCCGCGAATAAGTTTGGGTGCAGTTGTACTGATTTTTTCTAATTTTGCTAAAATGGGCACAATACCACTATGTTAGTGATCTACACGTATGCTCACGGCAGGTTATTACTTACAAATGTCACATTTATGAGTTATGCGTCCGACGTTATCCTCATAAAATCGTTACCCGTTAAACTAGGCTACAAGCAATAACCATACAACAGCACATTAGCTTAAATATACATACAATTATTTTTCATAATTAACTTAATACAATGCTTTTTTTATTAACTCAAAGCGGATTAATTAATCATAATTTTTATAAGAATAGTGATTATGTTAGTACGATATTACATGCCAGCAGAAACCTCGACATTTGAATCTGGATTTTGAAGTAATGACAGTGAACTTATATACGAATAAGTAAGCCATTGGAGTAAAACTTATTATACGGAGTATCAGTGTGCGAATTTTGCGTTCAGAAACACATACACGATATCGTTTTTTGACTTTGTTCGGAGTTTTTTCATTTTATCACTATTTCAGTTAGTACAAAAATTGTGTGATTAAACATATTGGAAGTTTTGTGTTTTGAGTATTGTTATGAAGTTAAGCGAGTTTTCTCCCTCTGCAAAAAGTTTACTTAACACATGGCATGTTTTGTTGCATACTTAATATTTGAACTAGCTTTACATACAGCCTTGGGCATTCGAATAAGGCAAAACATTGGTCTAAAAAGTTCTTCTGTGGTGAATGATGAATTGTTCCCAGTAGCATGAAACCTGACATCACCGGAAGTCAGTAATTGCTTATTTTTTAAAAATCTAGATATTCCAGCTTCAAATATAAACATTGTCATGAGTTATATGGCAACAACAAAGAATTTTGGAACAAGATACTCATCACCTTATTTGTCTAAAGCTGTATATGTAGCTTGTCGAATCTGTATCCCTAACATGTGATGGGATCTCAGAGTATTCGTTTATGTAGTAGAATAGTTTATTCCAATTTTTCACCAATGCAACTGATCTGCCTGACACCAAATTAGTACACAAATTCCAATAAATCTCCGACCCAAGGCGTACGCCATTACGTAACACAATACAACACGCGGCCAACATCGCGTCGGTCTGGCAAAGAATAACCCGGCGTGTGGTGCCCATACTCGACATATACAACATACACGGTAAAAGTAAACCTATGACAAAATCATACCCGGCATCCGAACGTGTGCTGATGTTTGATCTAGTTTAGCGATATCACACCGCAGATTTAAAAAATACCTGCTCTTACCCTTCCACGGTTGGTTCGTATAAAAGCAATGCCCAACCAACCGAATCCACCACACATCATTTGTTTATTCAAACGTGCAACATCCACTTGCAAATATGAAATTCTTGGTGAGTACCTTCTGCCCTATTTTGCGTCCGGTTTCTGAAAAATCTTGTGTTCATGGTGAAAAAATTGGATATGAAAATTTGGAAAACAACTGAAAAACTCGGAAATAATTTGAAGACTTAGACATTTTGAAAAAAATGTATTGATTTTAGTATTTTCGAAATTTGAAAAAATGGAAGTAAATTTAGATTAATTGTCAAATTTATAGTATACCAAAAATTGAAGCTCTTCATTATAAGTATTTTTGTTGTCCTTTTGAGACTAAGAATTGAGAAAATGAATTATAGTTTTAAAAAACTAGAAATAAACATGCTTTAATAGCAATCGAAGGTCCAACAATCAAGTATAACTATTTCTATTGAAATAAGATCAGTATAAGTTAACAAAAAGGTTCAATTATAATAAAAAAAGCTTGGGGTGCAAGTAACTATATTTTCAAATTAACTCCGACTTTGTGAATAGCACCTAAAAAAATAATTTTAATATTTAATATCATGCACCTCACGCTTCTTACTAGAATTGCATTTTTTTAAATATCTCAATTTTTATATATTGTTCTTATTCCAAATTCCATACTTGATTGTTGGAATTTCTATTGAAATAACGGAAACTCTCCTGTACTTGAAAATTATGTTATACTTATTAGTTCGATCTACCAATAAAGCGTGTTTTTTTTTAGTTTTTTTAAACTGTAATTTATCTAGCGTCTCTATCACCTCGTGACTAGGTAACCACAAAATAGGAGTGACTAATTTGCGTTCTGCGTTTGAAAAACTCCGTATTAATGGTGTTGTTATTAACAAGATGTAAAGAATATCTCTTAACTTGGCATATTTTTTGAAATTCATGTCCTACTATACTTCGGTGGAAGAGACAACTTTGAAAATCTCGAACTCCGTCTCCTCATCGACTTACTCCTATGAATGTTAAAGAACAATACCTGTTTCTTAAATAATAGACATTGCTATGCTATTGATAAATAACATTGTTAAGTGACATAGACAATGCTTAGGATTCCAGTATTCCATTCCTGCAATTGGGTATAGTTTCTAGAATCTAACTAAATTAGAGTATATTATTTAACGTAATGAAAGTGTCCCATATTCAATCTGTCACTAAAAGTATTTTTATGGGGGGGGGGTATTGTTCAAAAACAGAGAAAAAAACTTTAAAATTCGATCATGATGATCGGTTTGTATATGTTAATCTGTCAAAAATCAATCTCACAAAAATGTTTCTAGCTAAATTGTATTAAATCTTATAAACGACCTCCGATACGTATATGACAAAACAGCAATAAATTTTGAACGTATAAACATACTATGCTTTTCTAAAATTTTCTAGAAAAGGCAACAAAAGCTAGAATGCCCTTAGCTTTGTCAGTACATGTGATCAACCGACATTTGTACTTTAGAAACAAATTGCTCCATACATTTATTCGGACAAAAAAGTGTTTCCTAATTGTTTTGGTATCTACTTGTGGCTCATTTGTATGAGGTAACCAAAAAGAATGCGACAGTTTTCTTGAGAAATATGTAGAAATTCTGTAAAAAATATTTGGTGTCTATCTGAATTCCTTTATACTGATGTCGAAATGAATAAGAACAAATGAAACGGCAACAATTATTAGGTGAAATATAGATTTCATAACATTACCTCGATTAAGATGTGATCGTATGTCGGAAAATCTTTTTTCTTTGAATCTAGTGAGTTTCCCAATAGCCCCAATAACCCATACGCAATCATTAGTAGAAAGTATAAAATGTTTAGTTATATTTACTTCCAATATAATGTAAATGCGATAAAAAACCTAAAAGAACTTGCGTGACTAGAAAACAAAAGGTCCTCGACTCTTTAGTACTAAAGGTATCATATATGGTATATCTGAAACTCAAAAAAATTAGAGGTCCAAAAGTAACTTAAACGATAGATGACTGAAATACAATATGCAACTTGATCTAAGTTTTTTAGAAATAGCATGTTTTATTGTACTGCCACAGAACAACAAGCATTCTATTTCACGGGCTACAGGCCAAAAGGCTTGATAGATTCTGATATCTGAAGTATTGTAGGATTCGACTTAGCAGAACGAGTAACACTAGCTATACTAAAATATTATAAGAACAAAATGGCGGATATTAATTAAGAAAATGAAACATTCAATTCTATATCACAGCCTACAGCTTAAACGGTTTGATGGATTTTGACATATGACATGTAAATTCATTTTAGCATAACGAGTAGTTAGAGCTTAAATAAATCGATAGATTTTGACAGGGTCTTATGTCACTGGGTATACAAAAAAATTCGTACAATCAAAATAGCGGAATTTCAAGTTTAACCTCCAAATTTATATTTTACGGGCTACAGCCCAAACGGCCAACGGCCTGTTGAACTTTGATGTATCCTTAGATTCGTCTTAATCGGTTTCAGAAGTCATTATTTTCAGTTAAGGCAATTCGGGCTTGTATTTTTTAGAAAGCAATATTGACATATTTGAACTTTCATTATCTTCAAAAATTTAAATAGACTTTTTCAAATATTTTACAATATTTTCTTATCGAATTAAATCTAACAACTTCAGTATGGTTGTTTCTTACAAAAATCGTGGGATATGTCACTGAGGGCTTTCTGTCAGACTTAAATCTGATAGGTTATTTCGTATGGAACGGTCTAGAGTAACTGATGTAACTCAACAAGAAACAACCTCAGTGTATTTGCAATGGTTGATCGATCTATGAGGACGCAGTTATTTTGGACAGTTTTTCTAGGAAGTTTCACATGTGTTCTTTGCTGATGAAATTTGTTATCTTGAGACTTGTCAGCTCTTTGAAAATATCGAGAGATTAAACCATTGAATTTTTAATTTGAGTTATTATGCGAACTCTGAAGTGAACATTGAATAAATCTCTATCAGTTATCGGATAAAAGCAACAAGACGCATAGTTTTGCAACCATCAGATAATTGACTGTCTCGAAAAATTATCAGAAAGATGTTAAATACACAAAATTCAAGTTTGGGAGCAATATAAAAGCTTCTCGCTCATAACACATCACACCATACTCTTTCTCGGATTTTATCAAAATCGGTGCAGCCGTTTCGGAGATACCGAAGGGTGGATTAGAAGTACAGAAATGAATGACACATTTTTGTGATTTGGACTTGTCTTCTTAAATTCGGTTTTCTTGTTATCATACTTATCTCGCTTATGCGCGGGAGGTAAGAGTCAATTATTTTAATTGGAATATACAATTTTAGATATTCCTTGCCACCTCCATGGCCATAGCTGCAGCTGCCAAAGAACCATCCAAGGAGAAAAAACAAGAAAAACGTGGCATCTACGGCCTAGGTGACCTTGGTCATGCACCTCTAGCCCTAGAAGCACCGGTACTGCCATCTCCAGTCTACAAATCATACGCGGCACCTGCTTTGGCCCTTCCAGCACCCGTCTACAAGTCGTACGCGGCACCTGCTTTGGCTCTTCCAGCACCCGCCTACAAGTCGTACTCATTACCAGCACCAGTGATCAAGAGCTATGCTGCCCCAGCTTATTCTCTACCCGCCCCAGTGTACAAGTCCTATGCTGCGCCCGCCATTTCGTATTCGGCTCCTATTTTGAAGTCATATGCCGCCCCGTACCATCTGCCAGCTGAACCCCTACATCTTCCTGCTGCGCCCCTGATCCACTCTGCCCCCTTGGTGCACGCTGCACCAGCTGTTTTGCCTGCATCTTTCTACAAGAGCTACGCTGCTCCTGCATTCCACGCGCCACTGGATTATTCTCTAGACTACGGAAAATACTACCACTAGTGATATGTGTTTATTTGAATGAGTGATATTTACGTTATAAATAAATAATTGTTTGTACCAGGTTTTACAGTAAATTTTGAGTTTTTGAAATGTTGCTTCAACTGTATATGTCACTTTGCTAATTACCTATACGGCGTAATCGATGTTCATTGCATACACAACATACATAGGTCGTTCTTATAAGTACTACTCGATGACTGATACTAGAATGAGTCAGCAGATCTGTGAAATATTCAAGTACTATAAGTTGTGTTTAGACTTGCGGAATTGATGTTGGTACCAGCATACCAAAACTTTAGATAACCACGCTACTGGTGAGGAACAAGTACAAAGGGTACAATAAAAGTTTTGCAATATTACTTAACAAACGGATGCAGGAGGCTGCATGTTGAGAGATGTCCATGAGTGCATAGTAGCTGCCAGCAGCACGTCTGTCGAGTTGTTCATTCGTATTAAAACGTAGTGAGATAAGGGCAGTTTTACGGTATAACTTTACGCGTGGTTTAAGCATAGACCAGTGCTTAGAAGCAATGAGGCTTGCATTAAAGAATGATTGTCCTCATCGTACGGCTTTACGGGGTGTTTCAGAGCTGAGGGATCAAACTTCTAGGGGTTATTCAATGTAACAGTAGAAAACATTTGAGTATAGGGATCCATATCCGGAAAAGTACTACGGTACTACGGACCTAAGACGCGTTAAAATTTAGAAAGACGTTGAACTGCCTAAATAGGATTTAATACATTTAATTTTTGCCTTTTGTACATGATATCATCATAACCATTGTTCAAAACGTCTTCCTCCAACCTGAATACATCGATTTAAACGTCGCACATGACTAAAAATGTGATACTCGTTTTGAATGATTTTAAATGTTGCTGTAATTCGTCGTTAAGTCTTGCTCTGTTTCTACTGGAGTTTCGTAAACCAAAGATT
This sequence comes from Acanthoscelides obtectus, assembly GCA_963669975.1. Lineage (NCBI taxonomy): Eukaryota > Metazoa > Arthropoda > Insecta > Coleoptera > Chrysomelidae > Acanthoscelides > Acanthoscelides obtectus. The sequence goes on along the minus strand of CAVLJG010000007.1, from coordinate 50,437,617 downwards.
TTACAGGCCAAGAAACTGCTCCACCTCTGGCAATCCAACGGTGCCCAAACGGCTGAGCCAAATACTCACGTACTTGTACAGCAAAGTGAGCCGGCGCTCCATCATGCTGAACTCACATTTGCTGTCGAACGTTCAATGGAACGTTTTCAAGAAGTTCTGGAAGAACTTCCTCCAAGAAACACCGGTAAATAGGTCCTGTTAACCGTTCCGGTAGGAGGTATGGCCCAATCAAATAATCATCAACAATGCCTGCCCATACGTTGACAGACCAACGTTGCTGATGTTTTCTAGAAAAAATTGCATGGGGATTTCTTTGTCCCAAACGTGGCTACTCCTACTATTAAAAATACCGTTCCTTGTGAAAGAGGCTTCATCGGTCCATAAAACATAGCGTGAAAAATTTGGTTGTGCAGCGATTTGATGAAGAAGCCACTGACAAAATTGAACTCTATGATAATAGGCTGCAGTCAATCCTTGAACTTTCTGGAAGTGGTAAGAATAAAGTTGTTGCTCATGTAGCACCCACCAGACGGAAGCGTTACTCGTAGTCATATCCTCAGCAACGTGACGTGTGTTACTTGATGGTTCGTCAACAACTCGCTGAAGGACCTCTTCTTCAAATTCGACCGTTCTTACGGTTGGAGCAACACCAGTATCATGCATATTGGTTTTAAACATGCCTGCCTCGGAGAGCCGCCGATGAATAGCAATAAACTTTTTGTATCCCGGATGCTGTCGTTTGGGATAACGTTCTTGGTACAAGCGCGCTGCTGCTCGTGCACTGCAGCTTGTTGCTCCGTATGCCAAATGCATATCCGCCAATTGTTGATTGGTAAAGTCTTCCATTAGCAACAATTTGGGACCTCGGTTGGCCGTTTGGGACCTCGGTTGGCCGCGTTGGTCAGAGTGTCGTGCTACTGATCAGCCGGCCGGCCGGGCCGCGAGTTCGAATCTCGCCTTCGAAATGGATGTTGTGTGTTTGTTTTAGGCAGCAGCGGTGGCCGCAGTAGTAGACTCTTCGGTCTCCTGATCAGCCGCCGTGCGCTGTGCGGGTTCGAGTCCCGTCCCAGGAGAAATGTTTCTCTTGGCCATGGATGTTGTGATTGTCCGTAGGTGGTAGATGGTCTCTGACTGTCGAACGCGGAGGTACCACCCGGCGGTTCTCGTAGGCGGAGCCAGAATGTGTGCATGTTGCATGCACACGTGTTCCCTCGCCAGAGTCCGTGTGGCGTCCCCCCTTTCCCATGTATCCCCCATAGCCCCACGGTACCCAATGGGTGCTTAGGCCTTAGGCCTTCGTGGTAGTTGGAGTATAAAAAAAAAAAAAAAAAAAAAAAAAAAAAAAAAAAAAAAAACAATTAATTTTTGTTAAATGCTTGCAAACTTCACAAATACGATAGCACGGCTAAGACGATATGGAATGCAGCTACAAAAAACAATCTCTGAATCTCTGAAAGAAACTGAGGCTAAAAGGAAAACGGTTTTCTAGCGATAAGGACCTTCTGAGGACTTGGGACCACGAGTGTGCCGCACTTCCGCGTGAAACTTGGTAGAGCTGGTTCAAGAACTGGTTTTGGCGGATGGAGAAGTGTATTGAATGTGGTGGAAATTACTTCGAACGAAGTCAATAAATAAAGCTGTATTGCAAAACTTTTATAGCACAATTTTACTTCACAAAAGACTATGTCACTTATTTCCGTCGGTCTGTCGACCTAAGATTTGTGTGTCTGTGAGCTGTTAAGGTTACGTCTTTGCCAACGACGAAAAGTCTTTGTAGCTTTCAGTGGCAGAGGAAAAGACGAAGGGATTACAAATCACTGAACTTTACATTCTAGAGGATTCTGACCATTTTTAGAAAAAAGTTGTAATGGTTGGAAATTGGGAGGTTGTAGGTGGTGGGGAAGGGTGAATCTTATTTTTTGGCATTGAATTACTAACACGCTTCCAGCCAAAGTTTTTATTGTATTATATATTCCCCTATTAAACAGATTCCACACATCACACTGGCGCTTTTGAGTTGTAGTATCATATTGGTATGATATGATGTGGTGAATTAGATAGTTTCTTCCCACGGGCTCTTGAATATACCTGCGTCGGGGTCTGACCGATATCTGATAGATGGGTAGCTGGTGAGTGGCGACGTTAATCATAGCAATGTTACCAGATCGTCGGTAGTATCGGTCGGACAAGAGAGACATTTCTAGATCGCAAGGTTGTCAAATCTTCGAGGACTATGGACTAATTGTATAGGCCCGTTTGACTGATTCGAACCATTTATTTTTTTTGTTATACATGTTCATAGCTAACTTTTTTGCTTGTGCCGAATATAATGCTTTATGAACAGATCCATGAATACTACTTGTATATTCTAACGTGAAGGTGGCAAAAATTTGAAGATGGCAGTCCGGCGCCTTCTTAAAACTTGTTTTTGAATGGGTTAGGGGAACATGCTTACCTCATTTACATGCTCCTTATGAGAACTATATAGCCCTAGGATATAAAATCACTATCACTATCCTTCAAAATGGCGGACTGGAAGCCTGTTAGTGTTGGGCGTCTTATAGATTGAGCAGTGATCTTCTTCTCTTGGACGCATCTGTTCGAATATGTAATACAGTACTTAATAGAACGACAGTCTGTAGCAATTTTTTTAAACTGTATATTTTATTGCAGATTCAGTTAGATACTTTCATAAAAAAAGATTGAGATAACAAACTATAACGTTCTGATAATTAGCTGTTGAGTTATAAGCTACTTAATGTACAAGAATGCTCAATCTACCATTTTGAAGGATAGGCATAGCATCAAAATCAGGCGTCACGTGTTTCTCATTCTGCTTTAAGGTACACACTTGGAATTTTCAACTGTTAGATACTTTTCTGTTAAAATATAGTATTTATGCATCAATTCCATCATCTTGGATTTCAGCTTGCTAACTTGACTTGTTAAAAAAATAAGTAGGGGGGGGGCTTTCTGAAAAGCACTGGTCATTTTTATAGTTTCCTCCATATGCACACTGTGGTCATGTTAAAGGCTTTTTCGGAAGCTGCATCACATTAAACTTATTTGAAACATAAGGATCAGTATCATCAATGATATGTGCGGCTCAAGAATAAAGCCCGATTTACAAACTCGACGTTCGTCGTTGGTCGTTCGCGTTTCATTTGGCGTTCAAGTAAAGATTTAGGCAATCTATATAACCATGTATAAACTTTTGTCCTTCGTCGACGCCGTTGGCGTTGGTCGTTCGACTTGGCCAAGTTTCAACTTTTGCATTTCAGTTAGTCAGACTTTTTCGAAAAATCTCGCACAAATACTAGTTGTGACAATCACAAATTCATGGCAAATGACAGTTACAGTTGGGAGTTAGTAAATTGCTACTGAACTGCAACTACTAACTGTAACATCCAACTACAACGGCGCGTTTATAAATGGGCCTAAGGCTTTCCTTTGACATTTTTGAACTTAACCTTTTCTTCTTTCAATGAAAAATAAATATGGTATTTTTCTTAAACAGTGACCCCTCGATTAAGGCTGTTTACTACGCCTATACTAGTCAGGAAAGAGCATGTAAAATATAATTTTGAACATTTTCATCTTTGAATAGTTGACTGTGCACCAATTTATCGGAAAACTGGAGAAGATAAAAAATGATGGCATGTTTGGATGCGACCAAAAGTTGTTAATGTTTCGCCCACATTTCTGCTGATAATACCCGATATGTAAAATCATAATTCATAGATGCTATTTTAGATAGTTAATGTTTGTATTTGAACCGGATTCCGCCACCTATCGTTCGTCCACTGTGTTAACTAATCTCTGAAATCACATTTGTAAGTATCTAGAAGTCTAGAGGAATTCTGATTGCGCTCTTGCCTTACATTTGTATAAAATGTATGCGGATATGTTGTTGTCAATAAAAAAATGACACAGATTAATCGTATCGTAAAAAACTACCCACAAAACGTCCTTTTAAGGATTTGCTAAAGGATTAATTGCCAAACACCGTGTTGAAACGGTTTCAGTAAAAGAAATTTGTTACTTATTACGGTTTGCTAGACAATCATTACTATTACGCTTGCTTCAACATTTTGCCGTAAAATTCGCAATCACTCATTTAATTATTCCAAGTATGCATTTGCAAAAAAATAGGATAGAAAAAATTAGTAGTATGTCCAAAGTTTTTGCAATTTTGTAATCACGAGTCATGTTCACTGAGTTATTATGTATTTCATGTAGTTGAATCAGAAAAATTCATTCAACGATTCAGTTTCTATATTCTATATTGGATATGTGCAAGTATTCGGTGTAGGAGAATTTATAAAATGGCATCAAGCATGTTCACTCTGAGCTACTCACGCAACGCCGTCATCAGTTAATGAAGGATCGTGTTCAGCACAAGCTAGACCCCCTGAGAAAAAAGTCAGTCAAAGTGGGCCATAGACTTCTTTACATGCCCTTCTAGGAACACTAGCACAGTTACCAAAACCGACACGCCGCCGGGAACAGACGCAGACGCGGCCGATAGGTACGCGATCCATCTGCTGAGAATATTTTTTGAGTTTCAAGGGCAAATGTATGGAAAAATCTATGATTTGTGAAATATGTCTATATATACGTAGATTTACCATGGTTGGCGGCGTACAAATATACTAACATCAAAAAATTGAGATGTAGTAGTATGGCGTGGGAGGTAAAAGCACAAATGGCTTTTTCAGTGTAACTAATAACATTGGCCTTCTTTTCAATCTCAAATTATTGGAGGTTTTAGGGATGACTCGGACAGGTGTTGAATACACAAAATATTTTCATTTAAGACCATGAAAATGCTTGTTGTCTGAATAAATATTAATTTTTTTAGTTATTTCAGAATTCATAGGGTTGTGTTCATAAATTGTATATGCAAGTGACTCACATTGCTTTCAGCGTGTTATCCTGCGTAATGTGGCAGTAGTTAATTAAACCTCAGGTTGTAGTTCTTTGTACTTTGAATTTTGAATGCAAATGGTTGTGGTTTGGGCGCCACCTAGCTCCAAGCACTAGGAAAAGAAATAACAAGTAATTAATGTTGGGTCTCTGGCGCTAATTGAGATACAAACTAACAAGGTACACAAACATTTACTGAACAAAATAAATGAAAAAAAGAAAGTTATTTTGAACTACTTGGCCTCCCAGCTAAGTGGTTTCCAGTAAAGACTGAAATAAAAAACCACCTAGGTAGGTGATTGGCTTGGCTATCACGAGAAGAAGGCTCCGAAGACAAAAATCACCAAGGGAGGCCGATTTCTGTCAAAATGTCCACAACCCGATAAAATCGAAGCACTACGTGTGAAATTATAAAAAATGACCTTTAACGAGATAGAGAGTAGAGTACGATTTTCTACCAGAGAATTATTACACCAAGAGAAGTGTTTTGTTATAAAAATAAAATTCGATATTTTAAAGAACTGTTATAAAATTATTATTCTAAATAACATTGTAGCAATTTACTTTATCAAGATATACTTAATTTTTGGTCGACCACAAAAAGAAGTAGCTTCAAGTGCATCCAAATTTTCTGTTTTCAAAACGCAAATTTTTTGAACGTCAACAAATGAACGTGTTACTCATGAAATCAATTTGACATACATATACTGAAAAATGGTGTTGCGGTAGCTGAAACATTAGTAAAGTGAATTTTATAACTTCTGTAGTTTTGTTTATCGGCTTGACAGGACGAGAATAGATGGGTCGCTATTATTGTCTGTCATCAAAATACTAGTCATGTTATAAAAGCAAATGACTAAATTTTAACATTTAGTTTTGTTTGATTAAACTATGGAAATCAGTAATTTAACTTTCCAATATTCCTCGATCTTCTGCATTTTTTCTTGAATTCCTCAAATCAAAGGACACCTTCATCTTCACTGAGTTCCGGTACTTTTCCAGAATATGCATACAATGTTCCTTTTTGGAAGTCCTAAGCTGCTTCTTTTCAATCGTGTTTGCATGTTCTGATAATATGATCTTTATCGATCTCAGTCAAAGTAAACTAAGATCGTTAAAATATATTTGCATGTCTGGCGTATGTGTATACTTTCTTTTTGTAAGTTTTGTTAATGCAGGAAACAACTGACCAAAAATAATGCTATCTTTATACCGGATTCTATGTGTTTATAAAGACTTTCTATTTTGTTGTTTGTACCATTTTACGTTTCCAGAAATACAATAAGCTACCTTTGATTCTATGACCACCAGTTTCCTGACTGTGTACGTAGGGGAGACCGGGGCTGGTTGTCACATGGGTTGGTTGTCACAATTGTTAAATCTCAGCAGCTCCGCAAGATGTAGTTGCCTGGCGCGCTACACACCGTTTCCGCGTCCGCGCAGAACACTTGTATTCAGTACGAACGTTGTCGTTGGTTCATGAAGGTCGCACGCACAAATATAAACAAATCGCAAACCTGAGTAAATTTTTCGTTTGCCACATAATTTGTGTTTTCAAGACTACATTTGATAATAAAAAGAAGTGTTGAATTTATTTTGCTCTTCAATAATCCGAATACGACTTAACGTAAGTATTGACTTTGAGTTTGTTAATTTAGTGATGCTATCTAACCTTAAAAATTAATTATCTAGTGGGGCAGGTTGTCTCAAATTAGCGGGGGCCTCTTGTCACATGTGACAACCAGCCCCCACGCTAGACGATTAGCTTTGTACATCATTCTACGTAGGTATATGTATACAATGTATTTTTTTAATATTTTCAGGTTACATAAGCATGGTTCGAAATTTCAGAAGGAAGACTGAGAAGGGCAAAGCGCCACCTGACGTACTTTTAAGAGCTGCTAGGTTAGAGAGATTAGGATCCTCAATAAGAATAATGGCAGCTGACTTCAATGTAAATTACCGTACTTTAGCAAGATACTGTAAGAAAATTCCAGAGTCTGAATTAGTCGATATTTGTATTTTTATTTGAGCTTGAACTTAAAAATCATCTAGTAGAATATGTACTCAAAGCATCTGATATTTATTTTGGATTATCACCCAAGCAAGTACGTGGACTGGCATATGAATTTGCTAATGCGATTTCCTTGAAAATGCCGGAAAATTATAAGCTCCAGAAAATAGCTGGTCCTGACTGATTTAGTGCGTTTCTGAAACGTCACCCTGTACTGTCTATTAGCAAACCGGAAGCAACTGGTTTAGCAAGAGCCAATAGTTTCAATAAAACGGACGTCAACGCATTTTTTGATAATTTACCTTCAGTTATGGAAAAATATAAATTTGAGCCTCACAAAATCTGGAACAAGACGAACCTGGGATGACAACTGTCCAAAGACCCGACCGCGTTGTTGCCAGAAGAGGATTCAAACAGCTTGGTTCGATAGTTTCATCAGAAAGAGGAACTCTTGTTACTTTAGCAAGTGCAGCATCAGTTATTGGAAATTCCATACCTCCTTTTTTCATTTTTCCACGGGTACATTTCAAACCAATTTTTAAATTCGGCTTCTCGTGGCTCACAAGGTTCGAGCAAACCTATCAGGTTGGATGAAAGAGTCACATTTCTTGGAGTTTCTTAGATTTTTTGACCTTCATGTGAAAAGTACTGTGGAAAGACCACACACAGATCACAGATCACATCTGAGTATAGGACTGAATTTTGCCAAAGCAAATGGCATTGTCATGCTCTTTTTTTACCCTCACTGTTCACATAAACTTCAACCTCTTGACCGCGCCGTTTTCGGTCCTTTTAAGAAATATGTAAATACTTCCTGCGATGCTTGGGTTTTAAATAATCCCGGTAAGACCATGACTATATACGACATACCTTCAGTGGTTTCTATTGCATACCCTCTCGCATTTACTCCCGGGTGTCGGGTGTGTTTCCTTACAACAGAGATATTTTCACGGATGATGACTTTCTTGCGAGCTCTGTCACTGATATGTCAGATCCGGGTACCTTGAAGGAAGCAATAACTGGACCAAACCCGGAAAACTTAAACGAAAAGGAAGTTGCACGAAATCCAACCATCTTGAACGAAGATGAAACTGTAAGTCTGATAAATATTAACACGCAGGAAGCAATAGATAATATACGAGAGGGCAAAACAGCTAATCAAACTAGTTTTGATGATCCCTGCTGTAGTAGTTTAGTAAGGCTGCATGCGGGAAATATAGTATTTCCAGAAAGTTTAAGACCTTATCCAAAGGCATCGGCAAGAAAAATGAATCGAGTTTCCTGTCGTAAACGAGGGACTGCAATACTCACTGACACTCCAGTAAAAGACGAATTAGAGAAAGAGAAAAATAAATGCTCGAACAAGAAAAAGAGGAACAGGGAAACAGTGAACAGTGACGTTTTGATCCAGAAAAAGTCCTGTTCAGATAATGAAACTGACGGAGAAGAATGTTTTTGCTTGATTTGTCTTGAATCATTGACTGTTTTCCCGATCCACGGGACATGATCTTGTTTTGGTAGATTTTTCAATTTTCTTACCTTAAAAAACCATAGATTGCCATAACGCCATCTATACCTACTACTTAGACCCAACAACTTGGATTCATTGGATAACAAAGTGATATGAAATCGTATCAAACACACGTTATAAACACCTTTGGTCTTGGAGTACATTGATATTGACATTGGTTTCGATCGCATAGTGCATATTATTTAGTAATTTACACAACTTGTTTCGCTATCAATATTGCCTTAATATAGATCCAATGTTGCGGTAAATGTGCATACAGTTATGCGTTTTTCGGTTAATGTGAATTATAGCAGAATCATAAATCCAGTTACACGATTTTTATTGTCAGTTTGTAAAAACTATTGTGCAAGTGTAACGTTAGCAAAATGCATTGGTTACGACCTGTTGGTTAATGCTAGATGAAGTGGGTTTGATATTATTGCAAATCTTTGTCACTGCATGTTTCATAATAATTTGAACCTTATTTTGTGAAAAACGTGTTTGAAAATATACTTTCATTGAACTTCGTTTATCTGAATGCTACAGAATAGTAAAGGTTATTTATTGTTTTATTCGCAGATAATAATAAAAATATCTGTCATCAAATGAATGCAATTTCGAAAACTGATATAGAAGTGTGCCAAACCCAAACTCAAGGACAGGTCTTTCAAGCGATTTTTGTTCAAATCCAGCAATAAAAATGGCGGCAAGTAGCTTGGCTCTGCACTTCCCTCGGACTCCGTGATCAGTTCATAAAGATTTTCAGGAACGGTAAAACCGTTACAATGTTCGGCACGTACTAGCCCCTCTGAGAAAAAAGTTAGATATGAACATATATACAAAAACTAAATAGATCAAGCCCTGTAAAACAGGCCCAACATGTTCATATTTAGCATATTTTGTCTAAAATCTTAGGGATTTTCAGGAGTAGTAGGTACTGCAGCCACTACCGACTGAGAAGCACTTACATCGGCCATTTCGCGGTTCACGTATATCCAGAGATGCGTCTTTAAGGAGAAATGTACGGAAAAATCTATGATTTATGAGAAATATCTCTAATACATGCAAATATAAATATTCTAACGTCGAGCAATTCAGATATACCCTTCTCTCACCTACTAAAACTACCAATTTTTAACGCCTACACAAATTTTCATCAGTGAAATGGAACTCATTTTCGGGAAAATATTCCATGGATCCAAAAGTACCTTAAACCTTGTAGCTTTTTCTTGGACAAATTTATATGAAAAATTAATGTTAGTTTGCTGTATAAAGGATGGTCCAAAAATGTTTCCTTACAAAAACTCGGGGTGTTGAAGTTTTAGGAAAAAAAAATGGAAATTAATCAATATTTTCAGAACCGCTTCAGATATTTCACTGATATTTGATACGTAGTGAAAGTTAATAAAGTTGCATATTTTTCGAAGCAAAAATAATTTTTAGCTTTAACAGTGGCGTGCGTACGCGTATTGACTTCGATATTTTTTAAGAAAAAAATGGTAGGCCAATGTTTTTTGCCAAATAAAAATTACTTTTAAATTCTCCGTTCAATTTAAAATAAATGATTTATCTTGAATTGTTTTCCTTCGATGCGAAATTTTGGAGTAAAAAAATAAAAACCATTCTACTGTCCGAGAAAATTAATGTAATAATTGAAGAATGCAATTTAGCAATAAATATCTAGTTGCTCTGGAATATGTCACTGGATTTCGACATCTGTCAAGTCTCTGTTATTCAAATCTGTTCGCTTTTTCATTATTTAGTTTTCACAATCTTGTTAATAATGGTGAATTATTCAAATGCAGAAATGGCGGCAATGCATTACGTACCTATATGGCTTTGCCGACGGTAATGGTGAGTAAGCCAGACGGATTTATCACCAGAGATATCCCGATCGTGCTTTGCAGAGAGTCGAACCTTTTCTGATATTCATCGTCGTCTTGTTGAAACTGGTTCTGTCCGAAAAGGAACATCTGAAGGTAGACCTCTAAGTGTGAGAACACCTGAAATTGAGGAAGCAGTGCTGCACGAAGTCGAAGAACATCCTGAAACGAGTACGAGGAAGATCGCTAGACACTTAAATATTTGCCATCAAATTGTTTGGAGAATTTTACTGGATTTTTTTTATATCCTTATCATATTTTAGGAGTACTTCCCATTGATTTTCTAAGGCGTGTGACCTTTTGTCAGTGGTACCTTCAAAAAATTACATAAAATCCGTAATTTGATTCAATGATTCTATTCACGGACGAAGCTAATTTTTATCGAAATTCCATTCGGAATTTCCCCAATAATCATTTGTGGGTAGAAAAAAATCCGAAACCCGTAACCGAAACCCACTTCCAACACCAATTTTCGGGAAAAGTATGGGCAGGAATTATTGGCAACCACTTTACTGGCCCATTCTTCTTGCCGGGACGACATCACGGATAGACCTACCTCAATTTTCTTCAACAACAGTTGCCTTTGCTTTTTGATGTTCCGTTAGTAATAAGAAACAATATGTGCATGCATGATGGTGCACCAGCGCATTTCAGTGTAGCGATTCATAATTATTTACCTACTGTTTATCCAAATCGTTGGATTGGCCGCGGTGGGCCCCAAGAATGGCCACCAAGGTCCCCGGACCTCAACAGTTTAGATTTCTTTTTTGTGGGGCTATCTTAAGACACTAATGATCACAAGTCTCGTTAACACTGCAGAGGAATTAAGAGAAAGAATAGTTGCAGCTTGAGATAGAATAAAAAACACTCCAGGGATATTTCAACGAGTGCCCAATTCCATGAGAAGGAGGGCGGAAGCATGCATACTAAGTGAAGTGGGCAATTTGATGTTTAATTTTTCCAATTAAATTAATAATAATTTTACAAGTTAGACAATAGAACGGTTTTTATTTTTTTACCCAAAAATAGAACATCGAGGGAAAACAATTCAGGAAATATCATTTGTTTTAAATTGGGAATTCAAAAATAATTTTTATTTGGGAAAAAACTATTGGCGTACCATTTCTTTCTTAAAAAATACCGAAGTCAATACTCGTGCGCACGCCACTGTTAAGGCTAAAAATGATTTTTGCATTGAAAAATATGCAACTTTATTGGCTTTCACTACGTACTAAATATCAGTGAAATATCTGAAGCGGTTCTGAAAATATTAACTAATTTCCATTTTTTTCCTAAAACTTCAACACCCCGAGTTTTTATAAGGAAATATTTTTGGACCATAAGGCAAACTAACATTAATTTTTCATGTAGATTCACACCCTTAAATAAATCATTAGGAACTGTATAAAAACATATTTTAATGGAGACTCCAGCGAGCGATTGGACAAGAAACTTTTAAATAACTGCATTTGGTTCTCAGCTAATACGGTAATCATATTTTAATGTGATGAGTACTCTCAGCAGTACAACTAACCCAAAAACAAACCTCGTTGACTTTAGATTGTGACGCAATTTACAGAATTTAAAATTATTTTTTTTAAGCTGAATAGCTTGGATTGTTCTTTGCCTGCTTACTCTGGAAGATAGAAATCCTATGGATCAATGAAGCTCATTTTCCAACACCAAGATAATGTATCAATCTTTGACGACAATATGTCAGATAAGCAACAAGCAACCATAAGTGATTTTCAAAAATGTTTAAGATTCTAGTCCAATAGGAGGCCAAGTGTCAAGTGGTAGATGTCATCCAATGCAATACGGCAGCCTCTACCGGTTGCGAATCACAGATACCTGTTGGCGAGATCTTTGAGTATATATATACTAACGTCAAAAAATTGAGATATACCATTTCTGACCACTGCAACCCTCAAACTTTAACCACTAGCAAATAATTTGTTGTAAAATATTCTACGGATTCAAAAGTACTTTGAACTTTGTAGCCTGTTTTTGGCCAAATGAAATTTTACAAGGACCAATAACATTTTTCAATGGAGATTCCAACGTGCGATTAGACAAGAAACCTTTAATATTGAATTTGATTCTCAGCTAATATTCATTCTCCATTAACTTAATGCGAGGCCCATATTTTAATATGATGGCTACTGTTCGTAAAAAATTAGTTTAAAAACAAATCCCATTGACTATGGATTGTGACGGTATTTTCATAGTAGGTGCAGGATCCAAAATTATCTTTTTTTTTAAACAGATTAGCTTAAATTATTCTTTGCCATTTTGCTCTGAAAGACAAAACGTTCGCGAATCAGTAAGGCCCATTTTTCAACACCAAGATGAGAGGTCAGTTATTAGTCACAAGGAATTTTCATAAATGTTGTAGATTTGGGGTTCAATGGGAAGTAAATGGAAGTGTCCAGAGTTACTTGTCATTCTTAACAGTACGATACCCACTACAGACTGAGAAACACATACACCAGTCGGCCGGACCGCGAAGTATAAAACATACTAACATCAAAAAAATGAGGTAGTACGAGGGATGTCTTTTAAGTTTTGCATCTGGAAATAAAACAACACGGTAGGTATTTTTAAATGACTTTATTGTTTTTCGAAGTATTCTCCACGAAGATTAATACACATCTGCATGCGCTCGAACCAATTTTCAAAGCACTTATTTCACTCGTTTGCTGGCAGATCCAAAACGGCATTTTTGAATGCGTCAACTGCTTCTTCAGGTGACTGGAACCTTTAACCACGCAGTCTGTTTTTAATTTGCGGGAAAGTAAAGAAATCGTTAGGACTTAGATCGGGCCTATATGGAGGATGGTCCAATAATTCCACGTTTTCTTCCGTTAAATACTGCCTTGTTTTTTGGGATGTGTGCGAGCTTGCATTATCTTGGTGGAGGATGATTCTTCTTTCGGGATTGATTTTTCAAAGCTCGGTGATGACTTTTGGCAAACAAATGTTGGTATACCAATCCGCAGTAACAGTTATTTGCTCATTAAGAGGAATTGTTTCAATATGACCCGCTTTTGACACAAATGTCACGACCCTCTTTTTCGAAACACTTCGAGAACGGATGACTTTTGTTGGCTTTTCTTCACCTTGGAACACGCAAACAGCCGACTGTCGTTTATCTTCTGGTTCATAACAGTAAATCCACGATTCGTCACCACTAACAATGCTATACACATTGTTTTTTGATACCAATTAACCCTGGCCGCTTTCTGCTCTTGAGTCAACAGGTGGGGTATCCAACGAGAAACTAATTTTCTTACTCCTAATTCTTCATGTAAAATTTTTTGAATTGAGGTCTTTGAGATCTTCAACGACGCTTCAATGTCGCGATATGTCACATGTCTATCTTCAATTATGAGTTTGCGCACAGCATCGACGTTTTTCTGGGTGACTGCCGTTTTTGGTCCACCCACCCTGGGATCGTCGCTAGGACTCACCCGTCCACGTTTGAATTCTTCATACCAACGGGAAATTGTCGACCGATGTGGCGCTTCGTTGCCGAAAACAGACAGTAACTCAGCAAGGCATTCTTGTTGCGATAATTGTCTCAGAAAGTTGTAATAAATTATGGCGCGGAAATGTTCTCGGTTGAGTTCCATTTTTCTAATGACTTGGTGACACTTAAAAATTTACTGTACTGAGAACACTGCACGTATTGTTGTGAAACTTTGAATTTAAATTTACTAAAGAGTGAGGTTAAGATTCAGTACTGACGTTGGATCCGCGCCCTACTATGTTTCTATATGCAAAACTTAAAAGACATCCGTCGTATACGATTCTCCACCCCCTACAACGCCCAGTTTTTGACCACAGTAAAACGGTACTCATTTTTACGTAAAATACTACATGGATTCAAAAGTACTTAAAATCTCGTAACCAGTTTTTGAGAAAATGAAAATACGAACACCAATATTTCAATGGAGATTCCAATGTGTGATTAGACAAGAAACCTTTAAATAGCTTTGCAGTAGGTTTTCAGATAATATCCATTCCCCATTGTCTTAATACGGTACCATATTCTAATATGATGATTACTGTAACTAGCAAAACTAAAACAAACCTCATTGACTATAGATTGTAACAGCGTTTGAATTGTACTTTGCCATTTTACTTTGGAAGACCAAACCTGTACGAATCAACAAAACTCATTTTTCAACGCTAAGATGAGGAGTCAATTATTGGTCACAATCGGTCAAAGAAGCAACCACGAGTAATTTTAAAAAGTGTCGACGTTTCGGGGTCCAATGGGAAGTTAATGAAAGAGTGATTATATCAAAATGTTTTATTACAAAAATACAACATATTTACACAACAACAATAAGTTAATCTTATCTAAGAGATTATAAAAATATTTATAACACATTTGAGTCTAACTTTTTTTATCAAAGACTGTGCCTTAATTCTCGAAGATTGAAGAAGAATCGGTCAATAGGTCAATAAGAGTTTTTCTTTATTTATTGGTGAATACATAGACATTAAGACCCATCAATATGACGATGCCTTATTCACCTAAATTCAACAGCAATACGTGGAATCATAAATAGCAAAAATGAAGCATAGCATTCGTCAATCTTCTATACAGATTTTGCTAATTACTTTTTCTTGAATGGAGGTTCCAGTTGTATCGATGGCTTGAAACCACTATCGTTATTAACCTGCAAATCCCTATTGGTCCCTTCGAACCCTGGATGGTGAGGTAAATGTAAAGGTAGTTGCAGATCAGTTTGTCCTGGTTGTATCAAACCTCCTGGTTGAGGATACTGATACCCCTGTTCTTCTGTGTTCTGCTGACCTTGATATTCAGGAGGTAGGTTAAAATAGATTTGTTGAGTACTCACTTGGTCTGCTGGTGAGTAATGTAACTGGTTTCGCTCGGGTTGTTGTTGGTTATGTTGGAAAGCATTTTGCTCAGATTCTTGCTGGAAATGACTAGTGTCAGATGTGGGGACATTCTGTTGGTAGATATTATGCCCAGCCTCTTGGAAATCAATTTGACCATTTGGCAGATGTTGGTGTGGGTGTACCGCTTCCTGGAAATGAGGTTGACCGACTTGATGCACATGTGGATTGTAGTAATTTGGCTCTGGGTATTCCACAGGAGCCTGCGCATGCTGTGGTATCTGAGGATATTGCAGATGGAAGTGATTAGGGAGGATAGGATGAGCAGCGTTCACAGGAACTTGAGGTTGTACTGGCACTTGGTTGTTTAGAAGGTTCACGAAGTTGGTGCCTCCGTGGTACTCGACTGTGGTACCAGGAGGGTAAGAATGGGACGGCACTGCAAAACTAGGTGGTCCAGGAAGAGGTTGTGGTGCTGGTACGACTGAGACTGCTGGTGCTGGCTGTGGTAGAGGGAATGCTGGAGCTGTAACATTGAAATGTTAGATGTCTAATGAAACGTCTATTAATTTCCAATAAATGTAGTTTAATGCTAATTGTCAATTTTCATTCTTATCTTAAAATATTAGGTAAACATTCGATGGATGATTTCTAGAGATAATTTGAAGCTAAATTAGTACGTTGCTTAAATTATATTAAATTCGTGACGGACCTGGTTCTGTATTCGAATGTTGAAAGCTTTGTAGCCTCTGTATTAAACATATCGGCACGTGATTCGTAAACAGTACTCTTGAAGCCATATGTCCTCAGCAACGTAGTATGTTATGCTCTAATTATTTCCGAAATATACCATCGTTTCCGAAAGAAAGGCTACTGTAAGACAGTTTTTTAAATAAACTGCATAATTCAACGAAACTTTGACAGAACAGTAACCAGTTGACACCCAACATGATTGTTTCCATCGAAAATGAATACTTATTTTACAGTTGAAGAATTAGACCTTCAAAGAATACAATTTTTGATGATCTTAATAATAAACAGGGTGTGAAAAAATTGGCAATATTGTGTTAGGGCTGGCGATCTAAATGAGTAAATTGTTTTCCACCGATAGAAGCATATGAGTTATTATGCCGACAAAGGTTCGTCCATTTATATTATTATATATATTTTTCATTATTATATAACAGCACCTCATTTTCAGTGGCGTCCTGTGTCTCCGAAATGAAGCACTATTTATTCAGAAAGTCGCCAGAAAACAAAATAGTACAGGAAAACATCTTTTAAATTCTGTCAATTTTTTGAGATTGTATACAAAATAAGAGTTTAATTTAAATAAGTTTTGCAATATCAATCTTTGACTTTTTATAAATTGTTGAAATGTTGAGGGTTCACAACGGCCTTGAAAGTGACTAAGATTTTAAGTTGATCGCAACATTGAAACTTTTGCATTTAAATATATGATATGATATATTTTAAACCAGAAAAATAAAAAACAATATATATTAATGCAAAAATCTCATAGACGTAATCAACTTCAAATTTAAGTTATTTTTAGAGCCGAGAAACCCCTCTTCTGATTCTCGGAATTAAAGACGCTACTTATGCAAAATGTACTGAAATACTAATTATATAACTTTGTATAAGCGAAAGATGGCAATATGAAAGAGAAGTGTCATCTAAAATAGTCACTTTGGGGAAGGCTACTTTTCTACAAATCTGCGAAAATACGTTTTAGACACTTTTCAGGTGCATTTTTCTTAAGTGCGCAACTTTACCCCTATTTAACCCTCCCCATATCTCTTATCATTTTTGAAATCCCACTATTGAAGATCTAATTTGGAATACGCAATACGCCTGTTTGGGAAAGAACTCTTTCATAAATGTTTGGCTCAATACTCATAAATAACAACGATAGGTTAACGCGCACAAAGTACTCAAAAAGGCGTTTACCGGGTACTGGAGCTACTGGCGCTGCAGGAGCTACTGGTACCGCCGGAGGTAAAGGCACAGCTGGAGCTGCTGGTGTGAAGGCTGGCAACACTGGTCTGAGCTGTGGAGCTGGTAACTCCCTCAGAACATGGGTATTGAACACTGCTCCGAAGGGCAGCACACCCAAGTTAGGCTTCGTAACCTCGAAGAACGGAGTTGGAGGCACTAGATGAGCAGGGTGATGCAGCACTGGTGGAGGAGCAGGAACATGCTGAGGTACAAGTGGGACTGGTAGAGGCTGCGGAATTGTTGGACTTACTGCAACTGGTTGTGGAGCTAGGGCTAATTGCTGGACGGGTACCTAGTTTAATCGAAATCAAGCAGCTGAATAGTATTTGACGTTTATCTACTGATTGTATAAATGGCGACCAAAAAATAGTAAAGATATTTCTAAGGCCATAAGTAGATTAGAAAGTAGCACAAAAAAATCTTAAAAAACCAGGTTCTAAAGTGTTTCTTGTCCACGTCATCGATCTTACTGATCAAGGGTACAAACATGAATGCCATTCAAACAGCACTCCGACCAGTTTTTTTAAGTGATACATCTGAAAAAGCATAATCAAAAAACATTACCTTATTAAAAAATGCGATAGATAAATAAAATATATCAGTGACATGATTTTTTTTTATTCTGTACCGGTTTAAATTGTACCAGCAAATATTTTGTGTGTATTGCTTAAATTTTTGATGATTTAGCAATTTAGAAGCTTTTAAGATACCCCTTGGACGTACTTTTTGACCCAGAAAAATTACTTCAGTTATTTGATCACCCTATATAAATTTTTGCATTTTTCGTTAAAAATACCTGGTGGATATGCTCGAAGTGGATATGTTGCGGCCTAGTATGGATGTGGTCCAAGTGAATGTGTTCTGGCCTGGTATGGATATGATCTATATGCTGTACTGGTCTATTGTGGATAACATCCAAATGGCCAGCCCCAGTAGTATGGAAATGATCGAAGTGAATTGGGTTCGAAATCGGTGGTGGTACATTAACTGGCAAACCAGCTGGCCTTACTGGTTTCCATCCTCCTGGTTTTTTCAAGTGGAATTGGATCTTAGGCTTTTCGTATCGGTATCCAGGGTGCCTAACCACTGGTTTCAAAACAGCTGTGAACCTGTAGCGAGAAGCTTTATCAATAAAGTAAGAGCATGAAGACAAACATAACGCATGGGCTGAAGTCGAATCATGACTAGCTTTCAAGAACAAGAAATTGAAGGCTTTTGTGAGCCGTGCCATGTTTCTATAAAATTAATTTTGGAAAGTACCGATCTTCGAAAAAATTTTTGATGTGAGGCAGTGGTTATTATTATGACACCCAAATCGGTTGACAGATTGGGTCTTTAAGTAGGCTTGGAAGCAGATGATGTCTCTCTATTATTAAACAAACTTGATTTTTAATGTAAATCCACTGACGCCTGGAATCAATCAAGGCCTGCTTGTGGTCATTTTTAGTGCATTCAAAACCTAGTTGACTTAGAACTTTCATTTAGGCTGCTCATTTTTCTAATTTTGAAACCTCACAATCCACGTGACTTGTGAATCTCCAAAACTAATTATATGATAAGTTTCGGTCTGTGAAACATTTGAGTACGCGACTAACACTCTTACATCTTTGGACAAATCCAACAAAACTTTATTATATTATCAGTTTTTTCATTAAGAATGCAAATGAAAGATCAACCTGTAGTCCACGGGACTGTAACCAATGAGGTGCCTTGCACCATTTGGTTTAACTGCGACGTGCTTAGCCCAGGCAGCGTTATGTGACGGAGCAAATATTGTTCGCTTTGAGTGGTCTTTGACAGTCCCTGTATCTTCTTCATTATTAGTTGGGTCCAGATGGGCTTGTTTGGTTTGCTGCAAGTCACCTGCTACATTTAGCGACGATGATAGGACTGTTATAATCACGACAATGATCTGAAATAGAAGAATGGTTTGGTAAACAGTGACAGTAGATTAGTAGATGATGTACAAATATGCCAAAACTAAACTACAAAGGTTGTGACGCTTATTGTTAAGATAATATAAGATACCGGTTAAGGCTCAAGAGCAGGATGAGAGATCCATATTTTATTTGTGAAGTCTGAAGGTGAAAAGATCTCCAGCTGATTTTAAAAATTTATCTAAAACTAACACAAGATGCAAATCAATCTTCCAACTTGCAAGGATGTATTGTAAGCATAATAGTAGTTGTTGCTGAAGGTTGTCTCTATTATAAAAATTAAGTCAAGTATTTTCATTGCCACTACCCAACTAACAATTATCACTCCTATTAGAGTTGCAAGAATGATTATACAGTATTCCTTAAACAGCATTGTATACTGTAAGAACATTGGCAAAACCCTCTTAGAACTGCTATACAAGCGGAATGGGCACACCTTATAGGACACTTCAGTCATTCAAGAGGTTGTATAAGGGCTGCAGGTAACAGTTATACAACAAAAGTGTAAGCTTCTTGCAGCCGCTATAGGACATTTGCGTCAGTGCAAGATTCAGTTTTTGTCAACTATACAACTATTCTGTTACGTGATTCTACTTTATTGCAACCAAACTATTTCTTATGTATTGTATAGACGAAGTGAAGAATATATAACTAACACATTACAGTCATCTTGTTTACTTACATATCGGCCATTGTGAATTTCATACACAGGTATATAATAACTTCTACACTGTGATATAGAGCTATTGAATTACTTGCGCATCAAATTTCATTGTGATTATCGTGCAAATTAGTTACGCAATTTCTACGGGCTTCGTATTTGATTCATATTTTGATGATGATCAAAAGTATGTCTAGATTTTTAAGATGGAAAACTGAACTTATCTGCGTTAAATCTTCCACAAATCCTATATTTAGACACAATTACACTAATGGTTATCACTTTATATCTGTAGTTTCGAACTGAAACATAATTATTTAATATTAAATAGAGGAATAAATGTTTGCCCAATATGGCGGGTGGTTGTGTATAATCATGGCATCGTCCATGTTGTCTTTAGGTTATTAGAATATTTTGGTGTTGCCTGCAGGTGTTATACAACAATTTGACAAATGTCTGAAATGAAATAGGTACCGATAGAGACGAATGATTTACCCAGAATTTGTACCAGATCTATATCTTCTGTTTGAACAGTTGATAAAACATTTTGAACCAATATGCATGCGTTGTTTGTCTTAAAACATTGGTTATGGCATTTTAACAAAAATATGACAGCAGAAAGTTAGGTTATGGTGAAGTTGTATACCAACATATTTAGCATATGTACAGCCTTTAACAGTTACTAAACAACAGTTGTATAAGTGCTTCCGTTGGGAGCAATTTGTTGACTAAAGTAGTAAATTGAACAGCAAAACAACAAGGCTCGGGCTTGTTTTATAAACGTTACCATGGATGCCACAACACTACCATTTTGACTAACGTGCAAATATGCCGTATAAAATAGTTGTATAGACGTTTATGCAACAGTTAAAAATTTGTCCTATAAGGATAACTACGCTATAAGGATATCTTAAACACCTCATTTTAGAGCAAATATGTTGCAGAAAGCAAATTTGCATTCCACACAACATTAAGCCAGCATTTTGGTGTTCAGGCAACAACAATAGAGAGCTTTTATGGCTGAACGGATCTTTTACCAAAAGCTTATACCACTACTTTGCTAGTTGTGTACCTTTACTTGCATTCAAAAGAAATCATTCATCAAGTTCAGTTATATTCCAAACTAAGTTGTAATTTGAAAAAAGTGGGTTTGGTGCAATTAAATTGGAACTCCTTAAAATTTGCTATCGGTGCAGTGGTAGACTCTTCGGTCTCCTGATCAGTCGCTGTGCGCTGCGCGGGTTCCGATCCCGTCCCAAGAACATTTTTTCTCTTGGCTATGGATGTTGTGATTGTGTTAGACGGTCTTTGACTGTCGAACGCGGAGGTACCACTCGACGGATCTCGTAAGCGGGGCGAAAATGTGTGTATGTTGCATGCACACGTGTTCCTTCGCCTCCGTGGTAGTTGGATTATAAAAAAATGTTTTAGTTTTTGACTGATTATAAGTAATCCACCTCCACAATTTTTTATAGTAAAAAATGGCGTCATGTAGATTGACTCAGCACTTCCTATAACAATACAAGTTAAGCGCTCTGAGAAATAAGTTAGTTAACAGAGAAATCAAACGGGTCAAGTCAGTCAAACAGATCCATACAATTAGTATATAGGCATTCTTACCATGCTGGTAGTCCACCTCTCATCGTTGCCTCTCCCCGATACCTAACCCGATCAGACACGTCAGCGTGGCAGTAATACCAGAACACTTACCGCCGGGAGCAAAAGCAGAGGCGCATCGGAAACATTTCTCTTACATTTCAAGCTTTAATCTTTGTTGAAATCTATTAGGTATGAAATATATCTAATAGGTGCGTAGAAATATAGAGGCTGGGAGCAAATAATTATCTTAACACCAAAAATGAGATATACCCTCCCCCACGCCCGTACAATCTCTACCACCTAATTTTTACACTTAACATTTTTTGAGAAATGATCAGGATTATCTGAAACGTTAAAAAAGGGGGTTTGAGCGATTTTTATTTATTCGTTTTTTGGCTGTTTTCTCCAGTGCTACGACCTTCAAAATATGGCATAGTAGGGACCTTGTGAGTGAAAAAATGTCTTCCAAATCCGAGCAGCACTTTCCAAGTTATAGACGGGCCAAGGATTAGCGGACAGATATACATACCGGTTTTTCCTGATGTACGCGTCATTTAATATTCAATAAACCTAATATCTCATTTTAGAAATTTTAAGTGAAATAAAAATGGTAGTAGAGGCATGGTTAAACACAAAACCAATAGTTGCATCTTTAGACTACCTAAAATAAACAGGGCGAACAAATATTTACGAAATATTTTTTAATAATGTCAATAAATATATTTCCTTTGTAGAGAAAAAACATATAAAGATCGTTGGATATACTGAACGGGGCCTAACTTATATCCTGCTCGTTCTAAGGACTTAAGCCCCTCTAAGTTACTCCCTGAGTTATGAGTTCATACAACCCCTTTGAAAAACCGAATCTGGGTGTAGTGCAACAAGAAACAACTCTGGGGTATTTGAAAGAGTGCTCTTATAGCAGCATATTCAAGTCTTGCGAAGATTCGCTTTTGGTTTTTGTTAATAAAATTCTTGAAATTGGCACAACACAAAATAGTCCTCTATCTATAGAAATCACCCCTTACATGTTTGCCTCATGTCTTAAAAACAACTGTATTGGAAACATCTCGAAATTGTATGCTATCAGCTTATAAATTGGACGTATTACAGTATCATAGTAGTACGCCATAATTAATACTACACCACAACATGAATGAAGAGTGTAAGACTGACCACCGTTCTTGTAGCAAAACTTTTACTATGTGTACCGGGCTTGTGCTCAGAATTTTAATGACTTGATTTATGGAGGGAAATTATACAAAATACCTGTGAACATTTTAATGAAGAGAGGAGACAGCTACTTTTATTTTAGTGACGCGATTTTTAAACATATCCTATCTTCCGTACATATAAATTAGCTGAAGTGTCCTTGCAAACACACTTTTTTAGCGAAAGCTTGATTTGTTTAAATCACAAAAATTCGATGATGTGCATTTCTTGGCTTAGAATTCAATAAAGTTATTAATCAATTAATACAATTAATAAGAATATCGTGCTCAGATTATGAAGTTTAGTCTCGTCGCACAGTCTAAGGGTCGTATCGTCAGTCGCTCCTACAATTGTAGGACGCCTTAATGGCTTCCTCGATTTTAAGAAGGGCTGGGAATTTCTAGATTTCTACTGTCCCGTGTCAGCGTCAGCGCTCTTCTGTTGTGAAGATGTTTTTTTGAATTGTAGAAAATTTCAGGCTAATATAACACATGATATAAATCAAACGCATGAACAATTTTATGCAAATAGTTATTTGAAACATAACCTCAAAATAGAACGCTGACACGGAACAGTAGAAAACTCGAAATATTACAGCCGTTCTGAAAGATAAAAAAGACTATGAAAATCAAGGAGGCCATAACGTCCTACAACTGACGATATGGCCCTAAGTTCCATCAACTTAACAAAATTTAATGTTCTTTGTAGTTGAAATACAAGATTTGCAGCATAAGGATCTTCTATTCTCGACATATAACCGAAAGATGTGTTTTGAATGCGAACATTTTCGACTTGCATTTATTGTCTTGAACATCGAAATAGCAACAGAAGAGTTGTGAACAAAAAACAGAGGAGTCTCAGATCATTTAAAATGCTTTTTACAATTCCTAACAATTTTTTACCATAGTCAAAAAAATAATTAAGGGGCCAAAAATTTTGAAAAGGTTGCTATCTTCAAATTTGTGATTACTTTGGGGCGTAACAAAAATTTTTTTGTATAAACACTTATCTGACCTCTAACATACGTACATTTGAAGTTACTGGTCTCATAGAAAAGAATATTGATTTACACATCCATGATAATAACTGTTATACTTACGATATAGCTAGTATCCATTGTAAACACAATAATCCTGAATAGTGTGAAGTAAAAACTAAACAACCACCATCACTGCCGGACTGTGCACTGACATAAACGATTCAGTCACTTTCTTTTTGTTTTTATACCGGATATTTTGTGAGACGCCCTATGTATATTAATTAGATTCGGAACCACATTAATATTTATCGGTAGCACTGGGATTCATCGATGAAAGTACTTACCAATTCTGGATGCACCAAATTTGCCTAATTGCTAGACATAAGCTATTTATGCATAGGAAATTTATGAACAAAAGCATCTTTATCGCGATTTCTCGCTCTACGTTATGAAGGTTAGGATTCAATTTAAACCAGTTCGTAAAGTTGAATCTGTGTTTGTTTTCTTTTTCACGTTGGTGCTGTATCAGAGAATATATGGACTCCACAATTTTGCAATTGGCGGAACAATTTTCGAATGCTGTATGATGTCGAAAACATGACAAACATAATGTGATTAAGTGTTTGCCTATATCGGTCTATCGATTTTTGTGGTACTTTTGTATTTCTGTTAAGAGGGACACAGGCATCTTTGTCACTTCGCAGTCTCAGTTAGTAGAACCACAATTTTCGGAAACGAGAATGCACATTTATCGTATTTAGGTATAAAAACATTTCGTTTCTAATTTTTGAAGCATTGCGTACCAAAAAGGTATACTTAATCTTATAATAGATCAAAAACCGACCAGAAAAAATATACGTGGTGCTCAAGGTAAGGATGGTACATCCTTTTAGAGGTTACGTATGTTGTTTGAGGAGATACAATTCTAGTTACTTTAGCATTTCTGTCGAGTTTTCCTGGACTATTTGGAATTTTTCAAAAAATAGATTAAAATGCATTTAAACCATTTCTGTGTTATATCATCTGAGTAAGAAGTTAAAGTTGCTTTCGACAAGGTCTTATTTAAGAAATTTGAGTGGATGGTGGGTTCTCGTGTCAAAAATATACTAAGTGAGATATAAATCCGAACACCCAGTTTAAATGGTTTTATTTTAATAAAAGTTGGTGAAAGTATTTATCTTACTGTAAATAACAAGTGAAAAAATTTTCAGCCTTATCAGTTGGAGATTCCGGTTTTTATACTGCTTTTTTTTAATTCACTAACTAATGAATATTTCAGCCGCAGTAAAGAATCAACGTTGGCGGATTTTGGTTCTTGACATCCTTTACCATCGGTTACGATGCCTAGAGTATGGAGACCTGTACGATTTCGTCAACTTATGAGTTTGATAGGGGCAGTATAGTGGGACTTCGAGAAGCTGGACTTTCTTTCTGCAATTGCAGTTAGAGTGCAAAGAAGTTTAGACACTGTGGTTAGGTGTTGTCAGGCATGGCTTCGAGAAGGCCGTACGCAAACAGCAAGGGGCACTGGACGCCGCCGTAGAACAACAGACCGTGCAGATCGCCGCCTAAGATTATTGGCCTTAAGGGACCGTTTCTCCACTACCAGGTCCATTGCAAATGAATGGTTTGCAGAACACGGAAGACCTATTGGCATGCGAAGTGTTTACCGACGAATGAGAAGTTTTGGCTTGTTTTCATACCGGTCACACTGGGTCCTCCCTATAACTCGAGAACACCGACGTAATCGCCTTGAGTGGTGCAGACAACCGTCACTCTGGGATCAGGAATGGAACAGTATTGTCTTTAGTGACGAGTCTCGATTTTGTTTAGGCATGCACGATGGTCGTGCCAGGGTTAGAAGCCGACGTGGTGAAAGGAGGAATCCACAGTTTTTTGTTGAAAGACATGTTCATCACACTGTTGGAGTTATGGTTTGGGGTGCCTTATGGTTCCAGGTCACCTTTAATCTTCATCAGAGGTAACATGAACGCGCAGCGTTATATCCATGAAGTTCTAGAACCCCATCTTTTACCCTATCTTGACACCCTGGCAGATCCAACTTTCCAACAAGATAATGCCCGACCACATGTTGCAAGAGTCACAATAGACTTCTTTCAACATAATGATGTCACATTGTTACCATGGCCACCAAGATCTCCCGACTTATCCCCAATTGAGCACGTGTGGGATATGATGGGTAGGAGGTTGCTCAATTTGCAACGTCCTCGTCAGACTCTAGAAGCACTTCGAGAGGAGTTGGTGGTTGCCTGGAATGAGATACCACAGGAGGACATTGACCACCTGATCAGAAGCATGCCTAGACGCGTTGGAGAATGCGTAGCACATCAGGGTGCATCCACACATTATTAAAGGTCAAAGGGCTTTAAAGCAGTGCAATCATTTTGAAATTTTTATCATTTACTTATTATGCTTCATTAAGTACTTATACAAAATTTTATTAAAATAAAACCATTTAAACTGGGTGTTCGGATTTATATGTCACTTAGTATATGTTACCACTAAATTAGGAGACTTAAAAGGTAACAATGGAAAATAAATAAAATATGAATTCAACATATTTGTCCTTTTCCATGTTACTGCAAATAAAATGCATTCAAAGTTTTTCTTCAATTGATTACTTGACCTTAAATGTAATTCTGTTCCTGACATCACTGTCCTTATCACGGACCGCATGTATTTTTTCTGATCAGCTCCTGAACATTGTTGTTGTTGTCTAACATTAATAATTTTTTCTTTGTGAGAATATTGTATTTTGATTTCTAGATAACTTTTGAATGCTCACAAACATCTATTAGAAGTAAAAAAAAGTCGAAAAACCTATTACACCGAACAATGAGCACACCACATGTTTCAGATGTTACATTCGTACGCGCTCCAATTCCAGGAAATTACATAAGTTTTGGCCGGTGCGATAATAATTTCTGTTGTCCTGCAAGCCAGGCCACGGGTCTGCTACTTGACCGTAAACAGAAATGCGCTCTTTTTTATCCCAGAAATTCCGTCAGCGTTTAATTTCCTCGAGCTAGACGCTCATATATAATGATTGCGGCCTAGATAAGCTCACCTAGATTTAATGCTATATAAAAACGATTGTATCTGCTCACATCTCCGCATAAGTATCTTTTATGGAGTTGCTTGACTAAACTATCACCGCAAAATGGCAATAAACAATCTTGAATTATGTATGAACAGTTGGAAAATTACTTGTTTCCAATTGATGAATATAGTACATAATTTAACGCAGTTGCTGATACTGCATAATTTGAGTGCATCTATTAACTTTGTGGCATATTAGCTTGACTCTAAAAGTTATATGAAGCAATGGCAAATAAAATTATAAATAAAATAATACGTTCGGATTTGGAAATAGTAGACAGTAGATCTGTGACGCTATTTTCTGACTATTTTCTGTACTCAATCTTTTTCAGCTACTGACTAGGTTGCTGAAAACATTTTCATCACGAAAAACCATTTCTGTCGATCTGCTTGTTGATCTGTCCGCACATCCTGTGACATTTCAGATGATCCTGATCATTTCTCAAGCATTGGTATCGCAATTTTAGTTAGTATTTATATATTTATTTCCGATTACATACAAGAAAACATTACGTTTATGTCACATATTACAATAACTTATATAAATCATTCTACTAACTAAACTACAACTAAAGTTTCATGTGATATCCAATCTACGTATGTTTAAAGCCTAACAAAACAAAGTTAAATAGACATATTTTTCATGAGCTTTTAGATGTGCCTAATATTGCTGCTGAGAACATCTATGTTGTAGCTTACAGCGGCGTTAACAGATATAAGAATTCTTGTAGCTGGTTCATTCATACCATAATTCGGAGAATGATGTGGAATCGTAAACAGTTCTATATTGCGAGTTCGTCTTTCATTGACATTTACGTATATTTGTGCAAGCATCTTTGAGCAATCTATGACACCATTAGTTATTTTGAACAAGAAAGATAAAACGAAAGTTTCCCTACGGAGTTTTAAGGTGTCGATGTTCGCACTTGTTAGTTCTGAAGCATTCTGGCTCCAACCCATTTTAATAGCTGCTTGTCTTAAAAATTTACGCTGCACTGCTTCAATGGAGTTAATGTCACCAACTGAACTTGGCGACCATACCACTGTGCTGGACTCCAAAATGCTCCGCACCAAAGAGCAGTATAAAATGCGAAACACTTCTACAGAGAGACGTCTGGTAGATATAAAGTTGATTTTGAATCAAAAGTTATACCTAAATCCCTAACTGTATCAGTTCTCATGAGGTCACGGTTTTCAACTTCATATTCATATGTGAGAGAATTTGAGCTACAGCCGAAGTTTATCTGGTAGCATTTATTCAAATTGATGTTGATTTTATTAGTACTACACCACCGAGTAAGATTTATGAGATCTCTTTGTAAGATTTCGGCATCGTGGATATTTCTCACTGTTCTGAATAATTTAAGATCATCTGCAAAAATCAAATGACTGCTATTTGATATAGCTTCTGCAACATCGTTAATAAATAAATCAAATAAAACTGGACCAATGTTGGAGCCTTGGGGTCACCTGAAAAGACATTGATGGAATTAGATAATGAACCAGCATATCTGACACACTGTGTTTGTCATGACAGGTAGCTTCTAAGCCAGGATAATTATCTGCCTGATACTCCCAAACTTTATATTCAACTTGAGGCTTGTTTTCAAAAGTAGTTATTATGTAGTTCTCATAAATTTGCGGCAGTTGATCTACCTGCGGTACAGTTATGCTGTTGGTCATCACTTGAATGTCGAGTGTCACATGACAGTTTGTTAGTAATATATTAATATACTTCCAGCCACGATAATTTCTATGAACCTATTAGACATATTTCACACATCATAGATTTCAGTACAATTGTCATTAAATATTTCTAGACACGAAACGTGTCTGCAGAGATGGAAAACAAACAGATCCTATTTGGCTGGTGTTTTGTTTATGCAACTTTTGCATAGAACATTAATGCTGATAGAACTCTGAGTGCTTAGTACTCCCCTGAGTGCAAGCAACCACTGCCATTTAGAGATGCCAGGAATGTGTAGTTTCCTGCAGCCGTACGCTAATTGGGCCTTGATCTTATGACCGGGCATTGACATGAATGTCCACTGCAGGCGGGCAATGTTGTTAATATTTTCATTCCATTGCTATTGACGTTTAATACCAAAAAGGCTTGGACAACGTTGATACAAGGATGATAGATGGACATTTTCATAGTAACGAAAAACTCAATAAACAGAACCAGAACAAAACAACTTAAACCTGGAACCTTGAGCTTACATCAAAGTCTTAGCTTCTTTAATCTCACTAGTACGGAAGTTTAAAAAACTACTCGTTGTCATCGCGTTCAGGTTCTAACATACGCGTACCATTGGTGCTTTCGGTAAATCGATTCCACATTTCATAGAAACTATACTAGTTTGCATAATAATATTGTCTTAAAATTAGCTCAACTACTAGTGCCTCTGTAGTACAGCAATTTTACCACACATTGTAACATAACCTTACATTTTACCATATCAGCAACGGCCATTTGCTGAAGGGTATTTACGCCATTTTCCGATTTATGATATTATTCGTCATTTGTTTGTTTGGGCGGTTCGTAGTGACTGTCTAATGTACGTTAGTCGGATCTGTCAGTCCTGGTTGCCCAGAAGCCAGACAAGGTCAAGGAAAAAGAAAAAGAGAAAGAGAAGAAAAAAGGAGAAGACCGAGTTATGATGTTAACAGCGCACTTGTATTATTTTATATTAGTTGGACTTTCACATCATCTCCCGACGATCAAGTCAATACCCATGCCCTATCAACATGACCAATAACTCAGGCTGTAACATACGGATCATAGTGAGTCAAGTATTATACAATTACTCTTTTCGGCGTGCTAAAAAAACACAAAGCATATTTTGCCGATCGTAATCGCCATAATAGTACTTAATAAAATCGATATCGCATAGAGTTCAGAGCTTTGACATTCCGGTACGTGCTGTGATGTCATATCGCTCTCTTCGCATCCTAATAGGCGAAGAAAGTCTTTTTAGTTTCACGTGCGCTTTTTTCGAGCGCATATGTACCAATAACATCAACATGCATATTGTACGCCACGATGACAAATTTATTTTGACCAACCTTATATGGAGCTCCTGGATACAACTGCTACTTATATGCAGGTATGTAGGGGCGAAGAACTAATAAGTTGTAATTATTCATGATGGATAATTTATGACAGTGTTTTGTACGAAAACTATCTTGATATTCTCATTCTTCGAACGTTAGACTGTCAACAAAAGCGTCCAACATCCTGGTTGTCCCTAGTAGACTGAACATCACGCATCATAAAAGGTCAATCACGTATGTTAAGGCGTTAAGGTGAATAGTTTGTAGTGAATCAACGGAAGTCAGGTGATAAAGGGCTTCAAAACCTATCGAATGAACCCTTTCCGTGTGGTCCGAAATTTTATAGTCCAGGAGATATATGCAATTTTGTGAAATTTCGAAAAACGGGACAATGCATTTTCAACCGCAATTACAACTAGGCCGTTAGGTTTAGGGCTGTGATTTTTTTTCTGGGATGAGTTAAATGGTTAGTTTTAGAAATGATTATGTCACTTTTTAACAGAGCTAATTAGAAAACAACGCAAAAAATCTTAAATTCATTTTATTGTAAGACTATTTCAATCCATGTAGAATAGACCCTGAAAATTTTAGCTTGCTACGATGAGTGTATCATGTCACATTCGTAGTTGTGATGCGATAAACGTAAGAAACGCAATAGAGTACTTACCACCTACAAGCACAGAACCTATTGTGTTTAGCCGCTCTTCATGGCGATTTACCGACAAATGTGGAAGACAATTTAATTTAACTAACGACATGTTCGAAATGTCATTTAGTCCTTGAAATGAATTTGTGTTTTCCATAATTTTTGTTTTTGCTTCATCAATTTTTTGGCGCGGTTTGTTGACATTTGTATATTCAGAGGTATAAAGGATTTAAATCGGGTGACCTTGGAAGCCATCGTATATGGCCACCTATACCTATCCAGCGCCCAGGAAACGCACTGTATAAGTAATACCGTACATCCCGTGCAAAATACATGCGGCTTCGCACGTCCAAAGGTACATCCTCTAGCAGCTCATGCAAACTGCTGTGTAGAAAAGCAAGATACGACTGACCATTCAACCGGGCGGGCAATTCATATGGTCGAGTTAATTTTTTGTTGAGTGTTCCAGCCCATAAATTAACGCTGAACTGACGTTGAAAGCTGTGTCGGCGAATAGCGTGTCCATAGGATGCTGTGGAAAAAGGTGTTATCCTCTTCGCACCTTCTCAACATGTTCTCACAAAATTCAACCCGTTGTGCATAGTCGCTTGGAAGCAATTCTTGTACTTTTTGTGCATGATAAGGATACATGTTCTCCGAGGGTAGTATTGTGTGCACTGAAGTATGGGATATGTTTCTGCTTTGGGCAATGGCTCTGGTTCTTATAGAGGGAGCCTCTCGGCTGCTTATCTTCTGTTTCTTCTGAGCGTATCCTCGACGCTTCTAGCGGACGATGAGTGCCTAGTATGTGGCCCTTCATATACGCATTATGGACGCGTAGAAAAACGAGGTAGTCGAGATATACCGACGGTTGAGGTCCACCTCTTCTAACCAGATACTCCCGATACATGCGAGCAGCTGCTTGAGCATTTCCTAGGGCAGCACCATAATAGTAATGCATTTCAGCATAATTTCGCGGAGAATATTACATGATTCTACTCATCTGCCAAACGTTAGATACAAATTCCGCGCTGGACCATTGCCTGACTTAGTAATTTCGGTCGGACCGAAGATTGCACGCTCTCACACCTGGAATGCCAAGTTGAATGCCCAAGCTCATTAAGCTGATTTGGCTATTTACGTGAAAAATCCGCCATTTTGATTTTACAAAATGTTAAACACACAGTATCACTCGCACTGCTAGGACGAATCTAACAGTACCTCATATGTCAAAAAATTTTTTAGGGTTTATTCTACATCGATCGAAATCGTTTTTACAATAAAATGAATTTGCGTTGATTTCTAATTAGCTCTGTTAAAGAGTGACATAACCATGTCTCAAACTAACCATTTATGTAGCTCATCTCAAAAAAAATCACAGCCCTAAACTTAATGGCTTATTTATAATTACGATTGAAAGTTCATTATCCCGATTTTTTCGAAATTTCACGTAATTGCAAATATCTCCTGAACTATAAAATTTCGGACCACACATATAGGGGTTCATTCGATATATTTTGAGGACCTCTATCACCTGACTTCCGTTGATCCACTACTAACTTTACACCCTGTATATCTGTTAAAGATCTAAACAAGAAATTTAAAAATCTTTCAGAAAATTGGCCTTGTAAATCTAGTTCTTCTTGTCTGTCGACCACGTAAGCATTATCATATGCTTTTGAAATACAGGATGTCCAAGATGAGGATCCTATGCATGGAGATCTCAATACATGTAGGAGATATATCTTAGATTAGATTAGAAAAAAGCTAAATCAAAACACTAATTGAACTTTTTGCTTGGCACTTCTAGGCACTACATGATGGCGTTTTTAAGCTTTGCGTCCAACGTTTCGTTTTTTAGAAACCATTATGAAATTTATTCTTTTATATGGTCCTAAAAAACTACACCCTGTATATAATAAGATTTTTTATTCGAGTTCAACGATATATCACATGTTACATTTGTGTTCTTAGTTATAAAGAAAAATGTGTCTTTTATTTTATTTAAGTGAGCTTTGCAAACAAGTGCTCGATGTAACATTATATGATTACTGATAGATTCATGTTACATGTTAAGTGATATGATGGGGTAAAATTTTATAAAATGATGCTTAATCTAGCGATATTCAGAATAACGAATACATTTTAAACATAATTTTTAATTTATTCACAACATAAATATGATCTTCTAACAGTAGAATTTAAAACATCACGTAACATGCCTGGTGTAATCATACTAAATGCTTCCATTACACATTCTCGTAACTGCTGCTCAGTTTCAAAAGTATGGCGATAAATTATGTTTATCCGTAAAATCCCAAACAACAAAGTCCAGAGGAGTTCAATCCGAGGAGCAAGCTGGCCATGACACTGGAGGGTCCATTTCCAGGAAATATCTGAGAAAGATACTCTCGAACTTGTGTAGAGTTATGTACAGGAGCACTGTCTTATTGAAACCAACAGCTATTCACCTGCGTCAAAGGTAAATTATCCAAGCAGTCTTCTAGATCGCGATGTTGCAACGAAGGTACCATTCTACAGTTAATGTGTTGTGGTAAATAAATTAACCTAATAATTTGGTTCCTAGAATTCCACACCTCATATTAAACCCAAAACGTTCTTGATGTCTGAATACTTCTTTAGTCCGCAGGTTTTCTTGAGCACAGTAAGGAGTGTTGCGGCGATTAAATATACCATTATTAGTGGCCATACTTTCGTTGGATCATATTATTTTTGAAGAAAAATTAAAATCTTCTTCACACGTTTGTGTATAGCACTCTCAAAAATGCTGGCTTCTTTCGCTATCGCCTGGTCTAAGTCAACTAAATTGGGCTGCTGATTTGGATACTACGTAAATTTCTCTCAATTTGTACAGTTGATATCTCAGCAACTGCTTGTAAAACACTATTCTGAGTTTCGTCTAAAGATTCCTTTTTTTTTTGAGAAGTAATAAGCTTTTCGAATGAACCATATTCACTTAAATTTTAAGCCAACTCTAAGGAAATGGACTTACTTGGCTGCCTTCTATAGGGATATCTACTTCATTGCTTAAATGACCGCCTGGCATTTTTGACGATAATAAAGCAATATTAATAATATAAAATCATGACAATACTCTGTGACAGGTATTTACGTCAGGTCAAGCATTGGTTTGCAACGCCTACTTGAAAAAATGAAATAAGGAAATCAGAAAAAACGCATTTTTCCCTATAACCATGAAAATAAATGTAATTGAATTCGCACAAAAAGATATAAATAAAGTTGATGATGGTTTCTCAAAAACGAACTGTCGGACACAAGTTTTAAAATCACCATCATGTAGTGCCTACAAAGTGCCAATGGAAAAGTTTCATTGGTTTTTTGATATTTCTTGGAATAAAGTTTTTAGTTTTTCCCAAATATATCAGTAAGATATGACATTCTTAATTTAAGTTTCTCAAGCCATGTAAATACGTCCCAAAGAACACAACTTTTTCATAATGCAACCTAAGCCGTATAGGAGTTTTTTCACCTGCTATCATCTGCTATCAGTAGGTACAGCTTCCTAATCTTTTTCTATAATATATACATCTGTGCACATGGGTTAGGGTGACGCCTGCTTGTTCGAACTACTCGTATGTCATACTGGCATATTTGCAGTGGGATGTAGGATAATACGATTGTATAACCGTATACAATTTTATTGAAATTGTATATGCCTTGCTCTTCGTGTGAACAATGTAAACAATGTAGACAATGTTTAGAACAGAAAATAATAGTTCAATAAGTCGCTTGCATAAAATGCAATGCCTATAAATTGATTTTTGAATAACTAGAAGAGGTATTTATTTTTTACATACTTAGTTTCAAATGAATTACATTTCTAAAATAAAGTAAAATACATTCTGAAAATAAAATCTACTCATTTGAACGATTTCAGACAGTGTCATCAATCATCAGGAGCAATGCTTTCTTACTATTTTTGCTTAATATACTTTATGATTTGATTTGTATTTATATTAGGCATCTAGAAATTGTTATAGCAGCGCGTCGGTAGTCTACGACAAAGTCAACATCTTGTACATGTAGCCAAATTAGACAATTTTAAAAATACAGTAATCAACGGAATATTTTTTCCACCACATCAACTAACTCATCATTTTTTTCATTTTACGCGTGCAGAATCATATTTTATAGTTGCCGATTCACTAATGTTTAGACGCTTGCGAGTAAGCTTAACCTCACTTATGCTGTTCTATACATTGTCTACAGCATTGTATATATCCTATACGTATTCTTTACATTGTCTACATCAACACGTAGACGACTAAGTAAACGCCCATCACTGTATATTTCCTATGGATCAATTTGCGATTCAAGCAGAAAACTTTAGAGTGGGCGCCGCGAGCACCTATTTCACTTTTTAGATCTGCCAGAGAAAATACTTGCCACCATCTGGTTTGTTACAGTTGTGGTAACAGTATAGGGGTATATCGAGGCAATAGAAGCTTGGAGAGATTATATCGGCGTCAGCCCTCATGTGAGTAACAGTACACAGGGAAAACTTCTGACCACCCCTCAATAACCATTTTTATAAATTGTGTTGACAAGGCTAGCAGCTGTTTCATCAATTCTATGTCAAAAGAATTAACAAAAAAATATTAATTTTTCATTGTTGTGCGTTGTTTGGTGTTTGTTGTTTTTTGTTGGTCACATTTGAGAACAGTAAGGCTGCCGTCTCCCTTAATTGTGCTTGTGAGGAATCTTTCTGAGAGCCAAACAATACTTGCGATATTCAAAACTGAATTCAGCAGAGTTACTACAAGACAGAAAATAAATTGCAAACTGCAATCAACTTTCGCCAAACAGGCGCCATATAAAGTCTGAGTGATACAAATTAGATTCGGCCCGCCATTTTAATGTTCCTTGTTCGGAGCTAGATCCAAAAACGTAATTACTTTCTTATTCCTACTTTTTCATGTGACAAAATTACCTCCTTTCATATATTGTCATGGCGTAAACTCTATTACGTCGATAAATAATGTTATTATCTTCGCTCACTTTTACACGCATATTTTCAAAAAAATGTTCAGTAAAAAATGTGTTATGTGAATTCAATTTTAACATTATTTATATGCATAGACCCTGATAGTAGTTTAACAGATAAAACGGATCAGATAGGGATTCCTCAAGACTTGACTACATTTATTTTATTGTTCTATTTGGTTGAGGACAAGCATTTTCAGACTACTTGATACTTGGTGGCAAATTATATTTTTGTTCCACTGAAGGCCTTTAGTGATGTTTATTTGACCAACCGAAGAGCCGTATTTTGTATTTTAATGCAAATAATCACGAGTGGTGGAAAAGGCAAGAAAATGCCTTTTCAAATCTATTTTTAATGGCCAGAGATTTTTTATCGGCGCCTGCAACATCAGCGGCCATTGAAAAGGAGTTTTCTAAGGCTGCACTGACCGTTACTGAACTCCGCAACCGATTGAGCAATAAATCTGTTAGGACGATCGTGGTTAGCGAATGAAAAGCTAATTCAGAATTTTTATTTCTATTTATCAGCTAGTGAAAAAGTGTTTTTCTTTTCTGTTTGAATGTACAGTTTTATCGTTTTTTTATTTGTTATGCGATGAATATTATGTTTGTTGTTATTGTTGATGTTTGTTTTCTCTGTAACTTAACAAAATGTCTTTCCGCTGTGTATTTATACTAAGTGACATATAAATCCGAACACCCAGTTTAAATGGTTTTATTTTAATAAAAGTTGGTGAATGTATTTATCTTACTGTAAATAACAAGTGAAAAAATTTTCAGCCTTATCAGTTGGACATTCCGGTTTTTATACTGCTTTTTTTTTAATTCACTAACGCTCTAAAAATGAATATTTCAGCCGCAGTAAAGAATCAACGTTGGCGGATTTTGGTTCTTGACATCCTTTACGATCGGTTACGATGCCTAGAGTACGGAGACCTGTACGATTTCGTCAACTTAGTGAGTTTGATAGGGGCCGTATAGTGGGACTTCGGGAAGCTGGACTTTCTTTTCGGGCAATTCCAGTTAGAGTGCAAAGAAGTGTAGTCACTGTGGTTAGGTGTTGTCAGGCATGGCTTCGAGAAGGCCGTACGCAAAGAGCAAGGGGCACTGGACGCCGCCGTAGAGCAACAGACCGTGAAGATCGCCGCCTAAGATTATTGGCCTTAAGGGACCGTTTCTCCCTCCACTACCAGGTCCATTGCAAATGAATGGTTTGCAGAACACGGAATACCTATTGGTATGCGAAGTGTTTACCGACGAATGAGAAGTTTTGGCTTGTTTTCATACCGGCCACACTGGGTCCTCCCTTTAACTCGAGAACACCGACGTAATCGCCTTAAGTAGTGCAGACAACGGTCACTCTGGGATCAGGAATGGAACAGTATTGTCTTTAGTGACGAGTCTCGATTTTGTTCAGGCATGCAGGATGGTCGTGCCAGGGTTAGAAGGCGACGTGGTGTTGGAGTTATGGTTTGGGGTGCTATAGCTTATGGTTCCAGGTCACCTTTAATCTTCATCAGAGGTAACATGAACGCGCAGCGTTATATCCACGAAGTTCTAGAACCCCATCTTTTACCCTATCTTGACACCCTGGCAGATCCGACTTTCCAACAAGATAATGCCCGACCACATGTTGCAAGAGTCACAATAGACTTCTTTCAACATAATGATGTCACATTGTTACCATGGCCACCAAGATCTCCCGACTTATCCCCAATTGAGCACGTGTGGGATATGATGGGTAGGAGATTGCTCAACTTGCAACGTCCTCCTCAGACTCTAGAAGCACTTCGAGAGGAGTTGGTGGTTGTCTGGAATGAGATACCACAGGAGGACATTGACCACCTGATCAGAAGCATGCCTAGGCGCGTTGGAGAATGCGTAGCACATCAGGGTGCATCCACACATTATTAAAGGTCAAAGGGCTTTAAAGCAGTGCAATCATTTTGAAATGTTTATCATTAACTTATTATGCTTCATTAAGTACAAAATTTTATTAAAATAAAACCATTTAAACTGGGTGTTCGGATTTATATGTCACTTAGTATATAATTTGATCGTGTTTATATTATTATCAAGTAATATCATGACTATTTGAATTTGCAAGTACTTGAGTTGAATACTACTTGACTTGATTGACATTGCTTATATATATACTTGACTTGAGCTTGACTTAATTTTAAGTCAAGTAGTGAATCCTGAGGATCAAAAGATATTAAGGCACCTGGCTATTAAGTATAAGGGATTTTTATGATCGAATTTCAGGTATTTATTGTTTCTTGTTTAGGACCATAGCTTTCAATCAGTTGAAGAGCATTAATTATAACACCGAGACTCACAGAACTTAAACATCTTTTGGGTGATCTGTTTCTCGGTTTTAGACTTATCTGAATGTAAAAACTGGTATTTCTGGCTCATAGTTAACAGTGAAATTATGAAGCTTCGAAAATACATAAAGCTATTTCCCAAAAATAGCACATGGAGAAGCCATACTAAAGACATATTTCCCAAAAAGTTTTGGTAATACAAGAAGGTGAGAAGCATGAATTGTAATAACTTGCACTTATGTACTCTGAAAGTACAGTTTCCATTTAATGAAGATTGCCGACAATTCCATCATATTTTACAAGGTCTAGGACATAATTAATTAGAGATGATGCATCCATGAAAGTCCAATCACAAATATTTATAAGCCACCAGTATTGCCTGTGGTCAGGACCGCGTTTTACACCCTCCTACCTCCAAATTTTCAGCTAAAGCATACTATATTTTTTATGCAGTGTATGTCCAAAATGGTGTTTTTATATCATAATGAAAATAGGTATCTCATCCTAATCTGTAATCGTGTCACATATTTATATTTGGAGCAAGGTCATGGGCGGTTGGATTCAACGGCGCGATAGTGATGTCTGATTTCCTTCCTTGCTTTCGCTGTTTTGAGGTTCTTCCGTAAGATCCTTGAAAAATATGCCACAAAAATTCTACGGTTATGCAATTTCATTATGTTGCCAAATATTATGATTCCGATTTCTAGACAGGGTCATTATCATTCAGAATGGTGATGTTCGGAGCAGTGGCGTACGCCGATGATGAAACAATATGCTACGATTTTCCCAAAAGCAAAATATAAATAAAGATGTATTTTTTTGTGTTAAACATTATACAAACTATGTAAGTATTTCTGTATAAACCTACTTAGAAATAAATGAAAAATCAACCGAGTGTGAAATTATGGCACACAATTTAAATGTCAAAAGACTACAGATGTAGATTTTCCATACATAAACCAACAATTTAAGCGCGAATTAAGATGTATTCCCAATACAACCATTACACAAGTGCACTGTCGGTGTTTTTCTATGTGTTTACTTATATCTACACAATTGAGAAAGCAAAAAGGTATAAAACTAGTTTCGATATTGAACGAGGACCACAAAATAAGTTGCTTTGATGTTTGTTCAACAGCTGCAACCCAAATGTGGATATTTATTAGTAGTGTCACTATAGAATATGTTTCTCTACTTGTTTATATAGCTAAAATATGAATATTTTTGTTTCTTGGAATTAGAAAGAAAAGAACGTTTCAGATCTGAAGAGGACATGTTTGCAACCATGAACAACCAGACAGCGCTGTTTCGTGCTTAATGGCAACTCATCAGTTTGGTATAGGTCTTAGGTCTAGTCGTTTAGCCGGGGATATAATGCATATATGCACATTGCTGTTTTGCTCTGTGAATGCCTGGTACTCCGACCACTTGACATGTTGACTGTGATGGTGAGATGCGACACATCTGCGCTTAGCGTAGACCATCCAGCGATACAAGCTAGACTGTTTAATGTCATTCCGATCGTCGCTTGGCGGAACCATTGGTAGGTAGCGATCTTCAGATTTCCATCTTCTTTCGCACAACGTTGGAGGTGCTTCAGCATGAGGCAAACTTCTCATTTGATTGTTCGGACCATACAAATGCTCTTTGTGTAACATATTACATTATGATGTTCTGTTACGGATCAGTCTCTTTCTTATTTTCTAACAGAACACGGCACAACGGTAGACCGTATATCCAGGAAACTCTTGAACCTCATTTTTTGCTGTTTGCCAAACGCTTGAAAACCCTATTTTCCAATACGATCACGCCTATCTCCACATTGCTAGAGATAAAATGAGCTGTTTTAATTTAAGTGAGCCCATTTG
Organism: Acanthoscelides obtectus; assembly: GCA_963669975.1. NCBI lineage: Eukaryota > Metazoa > Arthropoda > Insecta > Coleoptera > Chrysomelidae > Acanthoscelides > Acanthoscelides obtectus. The sequence continues at coordinate 50,397,986 of CAVLJG010000007.1, read as the reverse complement.
CTTAGCCTCCTAGATCTGGTAAGATGAGAAGAGTAGTGACCTCTTTACCTCATTCTCCACAAACAATGACAGCTCTTCGAAACCAAGTACAGCTGCCTTGGGATGAGTTACCTTATGAAGATGTGAATCACCTCTTCAGGAAGAGTGGAAAAATGAATACGATATCGGGGCGGCCCAACAGATTATGATTAAAGCTAACAGCAAATGTTTTAGCTTAAAAAATGAAAAATGACTTCATGATAATAACAATGTTTAATCGTATTTGTAATTTTAGTATAATCCAATCAAATTAACGGGTTATATTTGCTTGTCGCTGAATATATTGATATGTATGGCGTGCGGGATGTTATGACGCTAGAACCTCAAGAAAAACTACCAAGCTTAAAGAGTATCGGTACAGTGGTTGTATAGTCTGCAAAAATCAAAAGATTGCCATTTTTGGTCAAACCAACAAGATTAAGAGTGGCTTTGAGATAAACTAACCTTGAAATGCTCCTCGACATCTTATACGGCAACGTTTTAACCTTAATCAAGATACTTGGCGACCTGAAAAGTTGTAATTCTTAACCAAATTTCTAGGTATTTTGAGAGGATTTTAGACATCAAATTGCTTATAACTCGAAAAATGTCAACTTTAGAGAAAAGTTACTAGAAGCCTTCTTTGTTTAGGATGATCACAAAAAACCTGTCCGGGTGAATTTGTGAGGAGTACGACGTTGCAAGATTGTAGCAGGGGCGTTTAAGTGCATGTTGGGCTGATAATATAATTGAGGGAACTTTTCCAACTCATTTTTTTTTCATAATCACGTTTTATAACAGTTTATAATTTTGCAAATCGTTAGGTATCCAAATTAAATTAAAACCTTGCTCTACAAGATCCTGAAAAGCGTTCATTATGAAGCGATTTTTAGCTTTTTCGCCAATGATGATCATCAAGCAATAAAGATAATGTATTTCGTAGGTCAGAGCGGAAGGTACCCACTGCCTGGAATTTCTTAAATGCTAAACAGATTGTACTATACATTCAAATCGATTAGATTTTGTTCACCTGTATGCAGGTGCATAAAAAACAGTTTTATAATACACGAAGTCACGACGGGCGAAGTGGTTGCAAGAAGAAATTCAAGACGCGTGACATCGCATTTGATGCGGTGAGCGACCACCATGTGGATCAAATAGATTTATCAGACGTTAAAGCAAAAAGTTATTTGGTGTAGACATCGAAAAACTAATAGCTATAGTCCAATTACTATTTTTAGGAAAATTAATGTTGCTCATTTTGAATAAATCTCTTAAGTTAATTGAAAACTAATAGTCTATGCTGGGTGACAATGTTTCTATTTAAGTAAAAAATCCGATAATGCACATAAGTGATACAGTGCAGTTATTAACACGCATATGCTTCTTTTGTACCACTGACAAGTTAAATAATGTCATCGCCTTTCTGATACGACCCCAGTAGTGAGAGGCGCAGGATTTTGGTAGGAGTAGCAAACAAGACCAGCTCCCATTTATAATAAGGCCCTGAAGAAAATGAAATTTAGATAGTTAATGCTCAAAACACAGCGAAAAGTAGTGCTGGGCATGGTATGTGCTTACAGAACTGAAATGTCAAAAATCAATTTTAAGCAATTTTTATTATTTTCCTTTTATGTCCATATATCCGCCGCCACTGGACACTTTTTCAAAAACTATAAATCTTTTTCCTCCTTGGAATTGTAGTAAATTTCTGTGAAAATCTCATGTTCGAAATTTTACGCCAGTAGACGTGGGAAGTAAAAGGACGAAATTGTTATTTCTGTTGATTATTTCACAATGAAAAACCAATAAACCGTTTAGACTAGGCAAAGAAAAAGTAAAAGATATAACTATTTCGCACACATGTGGGTAGACATGACGAATTTGTGAAGTAAATTCACATAGCTGTGGTTCACTGCATCGAAAAATTAATTGTTTTTTAAATTGTATTGCACCTCTCCAGACACTGCCACAAAACGTGAAAGTTAATTTAGCAAATTAAGTAACGTTCTATTAAAGATAGAACCACATATCGCTTTGACTTTCCGTGCATCGGTGAGAAAGTGTTGCAATTTCATTTCAATAGTTAAATGAAGTTTGGATAAATCAATATACAGGTTCCAGCACATTCTATAACCAACCTACACGCTTTTTTACGTTTTAAAAACTTTGAGGACAGAAAAAATAAGAACATTGCATTGCCTCACATCTTGGCGCTGACTTGTATTTTATACTTAATATAGTAAAATAAATTTCTATAAAATTGAAATAACTGGAAATATACGTCAACAACCAGGCATTTTTTTTCTTATCGCTCTCTTTTTTTAAATTCAGCAAATTTGCATATGTAAATTCAGGTTGAATAAGAAAAAGCGGATGCGCAACTAATTCTTAGCTCTGCATATATCTCAAGTATACGTATTTTAGACAAGAAACCAAAGGAATTATCATCAACGCAGATTATTAGCACACAAATCCTCTCTATGCACCTGTGCACTGCCGTTTCCTTCCACCTATAGTATACAACTACAAAATTATTGATGTCTTCGAATATTTGGAGTGTGAATCTGCTCTGAAACCTATTAACTTTAGGAAAATAAAAAGTAAATAATCTATCTAGGCTCATATCTGACATTACTGCACGAGTCTACAAATCTTTTTAGTTCTATCAAAATAATCGATTATAGGTGAAGATTATCGAATAAGCGACAGATAGACACACAAAAATAAGTGACATGGTTTTTCTTTCAGCCTCTGCTATTCACAATAGCTGAAGCTAGGCCAACACCTGTATACAGGGTGTCCCAGAAGTCGACGTCAAGCCGAAACCGGGTGATAGGCAAAGTCATAACAGCTATCAGGAAATATTTAAGTCTTTGAAAAAGATATAGAAATTTCACACCCTACGGCAGTCTGTCAACTCCTGTTACTACAAATATTAACTTTTTTTGGATTTTATTTTTACAATGTGATGAATAATGCATCTTCAAACTGGTGTATCAACCTTACTGCCAACTTTTCTCGTTCAGGAAAAATTGCCACTTATTTAAGAACTGTGTCTTTCTAACATTGTGCGACAAAAAACAACTCGGGGCTTATAATCCCGGGGCAGGAGAGGTTGAACACGCTGTACGTGGTATGGATGGAGCACATCACTTACTTGCTATTGCACACTTTGATACCGATCAGTACTCCTTCGTTTACTGCGCATCTTTACATGTTTGTGCTTGTTGATTTCGTACTGTTACTAATTTTGGATTCGTGAGCTGGACTGTTGATCGCTTGTGATTTGGATTTGGACTGTTTAATTAATCTTCAAAACAACATTTGCTTTCCTTAGACTACCTTTGATAGTGTGATTGTGCAGTGCTGCTATGTCCGTGTACACCGTACAAGAATATGCTAAAATGCACCTCATTTATGGGGAATGCAGATGCAACGCTAGTGCTGCAGCGAGACTTTACTGTGAGAGGTACCCGAACGCAGCTCGTCATCCAGATCATCGAGTGTCCACAAATGTGCACCGCTTACTGTTCTCAGAGGGCCAACTACCAAACCAATCACACGGTGAGGGAAGATCTTTCCTTCCTTACGAAGACGTGGTGCTAGGAGCTGTCGAAGAAGACCCGAGTACTTCAGTGCGTGCAATAGAACTAAAAACAGGTGTGCCCAAAAGTACAGCCCATAGAATCTTGCAAAAAAACGTGCTCCATCCATACCACGTACAGCGTGTTCAAGCTCTTCTGCTCCGAGATTATGAGCCCCGAGTTGCTTTTTGTCGCACAATGTTAGAAAGACACAGGGAAGATCCACGGTTCTTTGAAAAAATTTTATGGTCAGATGAGACCACATTTAAGAAAGATGGGTACATGAACCTGCATAACTTACACGAGTGGCACGTAGCAAACCCACATTTGATGAGAGAAGATAAATCTCAATATCGCTTCAAGATAAACCATTGGACAGGAATTTTAGATGGTAAAATAATCGGTCCGTTTGAGTTTCCAGAGACTCTGACTGTTGAGGTCTATTTAGGTTTTTTACAAAATCATTTAGGAAATTTATTGGAGGACGTGCCACTGAGTATTTACAGGGACATGTGGTTTCAGCATGATGGCTGCCCAGCGCACTATGCACTCTCAGTGAGAGAGTATCTCGATCAAAACTTTCCAGACAGATGGATAGGGCGGTCTGGTAGAATACCGTGGACAGCCTGGTCACCAGATTTGAATCCGTTAGATTTTTTTTACTGGGGAACTGTAAAAGAAAAAGTGTATTTCAAGCCGATTCAAAATGTAGCTGAGCTACGGCAAAGACTATTGGAAGCAGCTGAGTTTGTTAATAACCGTGGATTCGCTCGTTTAATAACCCGATCTTTTTTAAGAAGATGTCGAGCGTGTATTGCGGCTGAAGGAAAACAGTTTGAGCATTTGCTGTAAAGGTAAATCATCATCAGCAGCATTTTGACGCCCACTGTTGTGCAAACAGTTATCCTTAAGGGTCCTTGTGCGTTTTCATAATCGCTGTTTAATTAGGAAGTTTTGAAAAATTTTCATCAGTTTTTCTTCAAATAAAAATTGTGCATAAGTTAACGAGTAATCTTCTGTTATTCCATTTTGGAATCCCTATTAAATGCGCCAACTTTTAAGGTTACTTGCCAAACTCTCGTAGTACATTTTTTTCCAGTACAGCCAGTTAAAGTTGAGCAAAGTTTTACTTTGGAATACTTGGTTGGGAAATAAGTAGCAATTTTTCCTGAACGAGAAAAGTTGGCAGTAAGGTTGAGACACCAGTTTGAAGATGCATTATTCATCATTACATTGTAAACATAAAATCCAAAAAAGTTAATATTTGTAGTAACAGGAGTTGACAGACTGCCGTAGGGTGTGAAATTTCTATATTTTTTTCAAAGACCTATAATTTTCAAAACACATACATTTTTTTAAATATTTTTCTGATAGCTGTTATGACTTTGCCTATCACCCGGTTTCGGCTTGACGTCGACTTCTGGGACACCCTGTATATCACTGGCAATGTGTATTCAGTGGGCAGTTAGCAGGTAGTTACATATTTAATTTTGAGATCTTGGCACGTTTTTTTTAAGGCTGCTAATAACCTTTAAAAATATTCTGATTACAAGTTGATCTATTCTAAAGAGGAAACACTGATAAAACATATTCATGCACATCGAATTCTGTAACTGTCCATTCCATCTTATTTTTTGAAATGCTTGTTTGTGCTTTCGGTTCAATCATTGTCCGCCTATTTTATTTCACGAAAGTACGAGAGCGTAAGCGATGCGGCGCAAAAAATTCATATAGGAACATATAGCGATGCACTTCTTCTGGACGACTCCAGGGTAAACGCACAACACTCTGCCATTCTCCAAACTTTACATTGCACAACAACACTGACACTTCCTTAAAACAAAGTCACAAAGATGCGCCGCAGAGATATCCCAGCATCTTTGAATCTGGTGTGCACTCACAACGACAGATTCTAACAAAGTGTTGATAAACTATTTGTTTCCTACATCCAAGTGTCATCTAGTCTGACTTTGAAGAAACCAATGTGTTTGAAAGGCGCACAAATAATTGTAAAATCAATCAATTGTGTATTCATTTTAGGATCTGAGAACAGTGAGAAATCTTGCTATTTTCCCACTCCACATCAGGCCACCGCTTTTTACTATTGCTAAAAATAGTTGACAGACTTTTTTCAGCAAATTCCATTCCGAAAGCTATTTACAAATTGTCTTACGGATTACCGACAAATAGTGCAATTAGGTATTACTGAACACGTCGAACATAGTCGGATTTGTACATAGTACTCGGCCCATAGCAGCAATATTTGATAGCGGTTCACCAAAGTATTTAATAATAGCGAATATGTCCCATTATTCCATTAAATATTACTCAAACTTATTCAGTCTCGAGAAAAGTTTACTGAAGCATTACTAACCCACAAGTAGTGCAGTTATTTTAGGTTGGTATTGGAATATTAATGTTTTAAAAACATAATAGTACCCAAAGATAGTTTATACACGTTACACTAAGTCAAAGCTACATCTATGTATATGAAATATGCCTTACAGTTTCTGATGGTTGGATGAATATTAAGTATTGCCAATGAACGAATATTGTAATGGGCAAAAAGAGTACCTGAGGTTTTGACTGCTAAAATTTCTATCTAATTTTTATTAGATAGTGGAATTGTATTTGAGGCTACACTTGTTTGTGTTTGGTGCTGCTGTTAGCAATATTCTTTCCACTTTATATAAGACTGAAATGTCAGGAGCAAGGGGCAACGGCATTTGTAACTATATTGCCATCAGAAAAGGTCGTAACCAAGTTCCGTATTCCGACGAAATAGTGTAGCAAAACGTACACACTACGGGGAGAAGAAAATGAACAGATGAAATAAACTGTTTATTAAATACCTAGTTTGAGGAGGGAGCCATTATTGGATGAGTGCTTTTATAACCTGAGGCAAGTAGCACCTAAGGAAATCATTTACGAGAAAAATACTGGCTTTTGCAAACTAGGCATGTGTTGATTTTGTATTTACATTGACAAACTCAAATAATTAATGCAACAGACAGTCTATTAGGTCTGGAGCAAGACGCCAAGCCTATACGTTTACATTGCATTGTTTGTCGCCAAAATTGGGTAGTTTTAGTGCATACTTAGACCAAGGCCTACCAAGGTGACAGCGTTGTATCAACATAATGATAATACTTACCGATGGAAACTTCTACCTCCGTTAGGCTTGTACCGCTGCAAATTATGTAAGAAGTACTATGCCTGGAAGTCGTTTAACACAATAATTATCTTACTCGCAAATTTTGAAGAATAACTCTAAATATACGAATTTAATGACATAACTGTCAAAAAATTGACATGTGAGGTTCACTTTGATCCTCACCACAGACTGAGAATTGAGAGGCAAACAAATGTTTCACTGGCTTCTTTTGTTAACATTAAAAGCGGATTTCAAACATTATGTCGAATATTAGGCTATTCAAGAAAAAGAACTATATGAAGAGCTACAGTCAAAATTACTCATTTCTCTATCGTTTTAACGGATTTTGAAATATGAAGTTCAGTTGTCAAAATGATGATGATCAGACTGACAGGATACAATCAAATGACATTATTATTTACCTAGGTATTTTATTTTTATTATATACCTACGGAGAAAAATTATACTAATCAATAAGGCATTGTGGTCAATAGTGGTAATTTTTCTGGTTACTAGTGAAAAATGATTGATTTTTGTATTTGGATAGCGATAGTGCACCATACAAGAAAACCTCTACTTCAAAATATGGTGAATGCGCTATTCAGTAGCGAATGCTTATTTTTGCAGAATCAATAAATTTGCCCAGGAGGACAATATTTTAGCGCCACTTTCTTACGAAAACTGATCACCCAAGTATAGATGTGTTCGGTCAGTCAGTATTGTATTAAACAATCGTGTCTCGATTTACGGGCTTTTAACGGATAAGGAGATATATACGAAGCGGGGTTGCCATCCTGCATAGTCGATTAACATAGAACATAACGAATTGAAAAGAGCTGAGCTACTTGAAAAATGATCAAGCAGAACATTTCTTTACATTGTTTGGCACTGAACTAGCTTGTCAAAATCAATTAAATATTTCATAATCTTTTGTAAGCGATCCCACTCATAGTATCCTACCACCATGATGTAATTGCCTAGATATAATTTCAATACAATGAGTAATCGCTACAGTAGCACTACATTTCGGCGAACGTATCAAGTGCGAACCCAAAATTGCTTTTTAATAGGTACTTGTAAATCAAATTTGACATCAAGTTGACACTGACATTACGTGCTGAGAATACTCCATAACTTCTAAACAATGAACAATATTCCATCTAGACAGTGGCCGAGAAACCATGCGTTTTTGACAATTCAGCGCCAATGTTCAAAAATCTCGACTATGAACCTCTAAGCTAATGAAAATAACTTGAAATAGAACATGCTAATATAACGTCGCTCACAATTCAAAATCAATTCCGAAGGTTTCCGAAGCCCAGGTGCTGCATCTGTACAGTTTAATTACATGTTATATAGAGTATCAGGAAATTGCAGCAATATTTCTGAGATAGGGAGAACAATAACACTGAAAAATTCTCATAAAAATGGTACCTAAAATGCCTTCTTACCAAGATACAGAATGATGCAATTTTAATTTTGAAATCGAAAACAAATTATATTTTCGTTGACTTCAAATTTTGTACATATAGTGCTTACAGTATAGCCAATATAAGCAAACATTTCCATGCCTAAGACTATATCAGTGACATAGAAATTGGGAAATTTTGGACACTACACAGGAGGAAAAAATATTTTCTACGCCACCGTCTTTTTGAAACATTTTGTGCATTTTTGATTGATTTTTATTGATTGGTCCCTCTTGAGGTTTATATCAGACTATTTACTCTTTTGGAGAAAAATTAGTTTACAGATTTGAGGGAAAATCTTTACGAATAATTTCAACCCATTCTACTTTAAAATACTCTGAAGTTAGCGTTTAAAATTATGTTTTATATTAGGAGAGTGGTCTTATCTCACCATAGTGTTATTTCAAGAATATCGTTTTTCATTATCCGTATCATCAGTGGTGTAGAAATTTGCAACATCCTGCAGCTTGCTAATGGGACATTCCAGGATCTATGTCCATAGCAACTTTGTTTGTTATATTTGGATGTAGTTTCTACTCTAGAAATATTGCCACATTTTTCTGAACCACCATATATACTTCACATAGACCCTTCAAACAAAAGAAGATGTGCCAGTTGTGTGTCTGTATGCATAATGAAAAATATTAAACCAGTTCTTCATTCCATGGTATTTGTTTTGACTGTTATGTTTCTGAAAAGTATATCCACATTAGTGGATTTCAAAGATTTCACTGTGGAAGAACTCAGTGTACGATAAAATAAAACCTTTTATTCTGCATCTGATAGAAGAAGTTTGAACTATTACATTTTCTATGTCGATGTTATCTATCCGGAATCTTCAATTCATACTGGACTATACCGGAGTATTCAGTGGAATAATAGACTTACGTAAACCAGCCACGGCACGCGGCGTGCAGCATTGCTTTCGCGAAAAACGTAACTTTAATCCAAATAATGTCAAAAGAAAAAACCCTCCTTCTTTACCGTGTCTCTCTCTCCTCTCCATAAGCTGCGATCACCGAATGTAACAAGAGAAATTATTTGAGATCGAGCTTTAGTTTAATTTATGCAGTCGTGGGCAAAACACCTACCCTGAGTATGCACCATGTTAATAAATAGAGTGCTCGGTATATTTCTGCTGGCTGCGGCCATCGTGCATGCTCAGAACGGGCCGATCGGGAGTTTCCTTACGAACGTCGGGGACTTGTTCGGGTACGATGTGTTCCGGAGGCCTAGGATCGTTATTGCCTTGCCCGCCGCCCCTGCTGCACCGCCTCCGCCTGCCCCAGCAGCCCCCGCGGTGCCGCCCCGTGCCAACGCGCCAGCCGCTGGAGCACCCGCCCCTGCTGCACCCGCGGCTGCCCAACCGCCCCTGCTTACAGACAGTGTCCGCAGAGTGTTCAGCATCAATCTGAATTGGGATAGGAATAGGACTCCTGGACAGGATAATGCCTTGCCGCCTGTGATTGTTTCACCTAGGATAGCACCTGCGGCGGCTGCACCACAACCAGTTGCTGCACCAGCTCCTCCAGCTTTGCCACCAGCTCCAGCAGGTATTGCTTTGCACTATTTATCGATTGCACTTAGATCAAGGAATATTCTCCTAGTAGTGCATCATAGGTCAGGAAGTAGGTTATTTTTTCTGGTAACCTTGGTGACAGTAGAATTTTTTTCGTGATATCGTTAGATTATTTATTGCTTTCTAATGATAAGTTCAAAATGGCGTAGTGATAGGGTTGAAGCATTTGGCGTTATTTTGAAAAACATGTTTGATCGAAAACCATCGATCCTATGTAAAAAATGAATAGAAGCTATCTTGTAGGGAATTAAATTCTTTATCATTTTGCTATGAAAATTTCTCATGTAATCAACAGGTTACGAGAAATTTAAGGGTGAAGGCACATGTAATGATATTTTCCCTTATAATGGCTAAACTAACAACCTAAGCGTATAAAGACCGCCATTCTTTTTTGTACAGAATAAAATCTTCTATAAAATAATCTTTGATGGTTCTTCAAGTGTAAGGAGCGGAAGTAAACAAAATCGTAACGGTCTCGCGGCATACTCCGCACTCTACATACGTTGTCCACGTGTCAGCATACATGTTTTCATGTGGGGATAATTCCCCAAGTCATTACCTATGATCAAGAATACCATTTTAATGCGAACCCATTTTTACTACCACGCGTAAGTGTGGGAAATGTAATATTTTCGGATAATTCGTGATGATGAAAATGCAAGTTACCCACTTCCATCAGTCTGTTCATTGGCTATTTGGTCACTACGCAGCGTCAGCGGCTTCTCTTCTATTAGAATTGCTTATTACTTATTACTTATTAGTTAAATGACTCAGTGGTAAAATCGCCAATAGACAGACAATAGGCAGACTGATGGAGTGAGTGAATTGGTCTTCATAATGAAAATATCACAAAAAATATTACATTGTCCAAAGATGCACAGGACAGTAAAAATATTGATTCACTTCAAAGTGACATTCTTGATTATAGATAATTATCAAGTTATTTCTACGTGAAGTAATGTTGTATGCGGATAACGTGGCGTGTGGCTAACGCAGTGCGACTGTTTTAATACGGATTTTCAACTTTCCTTCCTTATACTTCAATTACTATCAGCTTTTTGGAAAAACGTAAAAGTGGTATTTTTTATTCGCCTATAAAAGATAATAGTGTTTTATACTTTCAAATTCGTAGTTTAGTCATTATAAACAGAAATATCGCTACATGTACCCGGATTTCTCGTAATCTGTCCTCATACAAAATTTCCCTAATTCTTGGCCTGTCAATAAGTCCATTTTATCGTGCGAGATTCGAGAACGGATTTGTTCAAATTGTAGAGATCACCTATTACATGTTAGAAAAGTCGAAGTTTGATAAGAAACCAGTCAACAATATGATATGGATGTGAAATGATAGTCTTCGAATCTTTTGAAAAGTCAGTACATGGGTTTTTGATTTTAAACATAGTAGAAGGTCGTTAACAGCATACACTATGAATCAACGTCTAACAAAACTTGTTGTTACATGATTTACATTTATAATGACACTACAGATCGCTGCAAGATCAACATAAGTACATCGCATCGCTGGAAATGGTTTAATTAATAATCATTTACCAGTAGATTGCTTGTGGAGTAGTACAGTGTAGGTACTACGTCAATTACTACTATAACAACTTTAATGGCAGACATTTCATAGTGCATCTTGGAATATAATGCATCTAAAAAAAGTATAATTTACTATAATTTACGCCAAACTTGAGTAATTCAATCAAATCTGACATAATCAAATCTGAGAAACTCAAATTAGCGTCCCAATATATGCTAACAACTTTAATCAAAATCGACCAAATGGTCTCTACGGTATTTGGGATAAATTAATTGAAAGAACTCTTTTCACATATTGAGTTTTGAAATGGCGTATGATCAAATATAATAAGTCTCCGAATCAACTGACAGAAAGCTTAAAAAGTAAATGACAAAACTTCATCATAACATGAGCAAAGGAACAAGTCGTAAGACAACAAATCATCATTAATTTGTTGAACAGGCTTTAAAATAAATAAATTATTTATTTTAGTCTCATCAAATACGTTATTCCCTCCCTCGAACAAGCATGTTGGTAAACTTATATGTTTAAAATTGTTAGAATCTTTAATGAGTCAGATAGTCACAATCCACAATGTGCATATTAATATCATTAAGAGAAAATGTTGTCGTTTGTCAGTGATCTTAAAAATATTTGGTCTAATTTCGGTATACCCTTCAAATTTGTGGTTGTCAAGTAATGCCGTCTTTGACCTTTGCGAAACCGAAATGATTAAATAGTAGTTATAGCATTGCCGCAGATCTATAATACTCTAGTCCGAAATCCATGTCGAATCTGGTGCGATTCCGCTGATCGATTAAAAGATATCCTCAGACGTCGATATAGAGGAAATAATAGGCATAAGAATAATTTTCAGATACTTTTCAAGATAACATCTTTGTAGCGTTCTGTTATTTTCCTATTTAGTCGAGTAATATGTCGAAAAAATAAAGTCATTGCTGTCCATAAATCATGCATGTATGTGTAAAGAGCTTCCTACTGCCCTATCATAGCTCTACTCCAATCATTCAATTAAATATTTTATAATATATGTTATTTTGTAATATAATAATTTTCAAAGCGAATGAACTTGGATTAAACGGAAAGTTTACTAAATAATAATGAACACGAAGCATCGGCTTATAAAGTATCTGCATACAAAATGTAAATGTAAAAATTATTATCAACTTCCTTTTACACAGAACAACCAAAAAAACACCAAGGGTTACAAAAACGTCAATAAATGTTTTCTTCTTGGTATTTAGGTTTATCCAATATATTATACTTGAACCACCACGAAGGCCTAAGGCCCAAACACACCCATGGGTACCATGGGGCAATAGGGGGATACAGGGGAAAGGGCGGACCCCACATCGACTCTAGCGAGGGAGCTCGTGTGCATACAACATGCACACATTCAGGCCCCACCTGAGAAATCCGCCAGCTGGTACGACCGCATTCGAGAGTCACAGACCGTCTACCACCTTTGGACAATCACAATATCCATAGGCAAGAGAACATTTTCTCTTGGGCGGGAATTCGAACCCGCGCAGCGCACGGTGACTGATTAGTATGTAGACCCACAACGTCTTCCACTACGCCACCGCTGCTGCCTAAACGAACAGCTCTAATGTACTTTGTCTTTCTTTGAATTTGAACTATGTCTTCCATACACCTTCTTGTATTAAATCGGAAACAATCCTCAGAGATCCCTTGACTGTTGAAACACATCAATATGCGTACGTCAGTAAGAAGAATCGAAATGCTTTATTCCTTCTGATGTAATAACTGAAACTTATCCTGCGGTTGACCCGCTGATGCATCTGCATGTCATTTTGTACATTAAAAATAGCTACCGAGGTGGCCAAAACGTAAGTATATTTTTCAATTTCACATCTGTGGTTTAATTTATTTTTCAACATCATCTGAAATAATGCACCCTTCAAAAAAATGGTGTTACTCTTAAATCGCCATTAATAGCTTCACTTGACTTATTTTATTTCAAAATTATCAGAATTCCATTTTATCAGGCATGACGTTTATACGCCAAATTTAATGATCAATAAATAATTTCAGAGAAAATAGACTAGCTAAACTTTTGCTAAATTCAAACGATTATTTGCAGATGCTAGAAACTCTTAAGACAATCGCAATTTAGCTTCATATCTGACAAAGTTATTAACAGAACTTGATGCGTAATGCTCGGAAAGTTTAACAAAAGTCTAAAATAATCCTCAACTGAGCGGGATTTAAAAAAAAAAGTTCATTACCTGTTGAGCAGACTAATAAATATATTTTATACACTTTCCACTTTCAAAATATCCGCAGAACTAGTCGATACGTTATTTGCTAAACATAAGTAGCAACAAATAAGTATGTAAACATTATTTTCTGTCATTTCAGGTGCTGTACCACCCAGGAACCTTCCTCCTCTACCCAGGGCAGCCCCTGATGAAGAGGACGTGGACAGTCTCGAGGACAGACGTAAAAGATACTACATCGAAATCAACACCGAGGACAAAGACAAAGCAGAGGAGGTGGAACAGAACAAAGAGAAGTTCAAGAGGGAGTTTGACAACTTTTGGCAGGCAGCACCTTGGAAGTTTGAGAATGGCTACCAGCACATCGTCCCAGATAAGAATCAGAAGGCCGCAACTCAAGAAGAACCACAAAACGAAAACACCGTCAGGGTGACACATAAGATCAAAGTGTTCAGTAAACCATCGTTCGAAGATCTCCACGATGCTGTGTTCTCTCCGTCTACCGATGTCAACTATTATGACTCCCCAGATCATGAGTCATACGCTCAGTATGTTGTTCCTCATAACGTTGATCCGGTTGCATTTCATTGGCAGGTAGTCAATCAGGAGATCTTAGATTACTACAAGAGTAAGTTTGCTAATGATGCTAAGGCACAGCAAGAGCTTGCAGACAGGTTAAGGCATGGCGGTCAACCAACTAACGAAGATATCCTGCAGTACTATAGCGAAAAATTCAAGTCAGATGCTGCTGAGAAGCAAAGAGCCGCTAGTGCGACAGAACATCTTTTGGAAGACGATCCTGTTGTCACGGTGGAGCAGTACAAACACAGGAACTCTCCATTGACTTACTATTACATTGATTTCCCCGCTCCTTCTCCTTACGTTCCACAGGACAGGCAAAGGATCGTCATTCAGAATCCAGCCAATGTTGAACGGATACCACTTGTTCCAAAACCAACTAAAAAATCTGAAGTTTCACCATACAAGTCTACTGAACACTCTAACTACTACACTTTAGATATCCCCACAGTTTCTTTGGGACAATCGGATAGGATTTCAGCTGATGATAATTTATTCCATCGAAAGGACAAAAATCCTTCAGAGTTGAAACACCCTAAAGCAGAAGGTTTGAAAGAAAAGTACAGCGACGATGATATATCAAAAGAAAAGGACAAGTATTACGACGAAAGTGACAAGAACAAGGATAAATACTACAGTGAGAGTTCCAAAGAAAAAGAAAAGATCTTTAATGACGATAGTCCCAAGGAAGACGAGAAGTACCAAAGTGAAAAACAAAAGGAGAAAGACGAAGAGGAAATTGAAAGTCAAAAGAAAATAGAAGCGATCAAAAAGAAATACTACCATGATGATGATAATACTGAGAAGAAACAACCTGAAAAGGTGCCAAAAGAAGAAGAAGAAGGAGAAGAAGAAGCAGAGGAAGAAGTAAGTACGGAGAAATACTCTACCATAATAGTCGATGTTCCCAAAGAAGCAAAAAGATATTTTAACAGCGACGAAGATGACCCAAAAGAAAAAGGAGAAAGCAAACAAAAGTATTATGAAGATGACGCCCCAAAAAGTAAGAAGTTTTCCAAAAATAAAGAAGATGAAAAAGACGAAGAAAAAGACGACGAAAAAGAAGAAGAAACTTCTAGGCCAGTTAGTGAGACTAAAGCAAAATACTACAAAAAAGACAGTGACGATGAGGAACCGAAAGGAAAAGCTAATATTAAAGTGAAATATTATAGTAGTAATGACAAAGATGTCCCAAAGCCAAGCAAACAGAAATACAATGAAGATGATGAAGATTCTCCAAAAGAAAAAATTGAGAGTAAGAAGAAGTATTACAGTGATGAAGAAAATAGTCCAAAATCAAGCAAAACGTTCTATAGAGATAGTGAGGACGATGCATCTAAGCTGAAAAGTGAGAGCAAAACAAAACACTACAGAGATGAAAGTCCGAAGGCAACTAAGAAGTATTATAGCGATGATGAAAAAGAAGCTCCCAGAGTAATGAGTGAAAGCAAGCAAAAATTCTACAGCAGTACCGATGATGAACGTCCTAAAGCAAGTAAGACAAAGTATTACAAAGAATCAGACGATGAAGACAGATCGAAACATAAAGAAAAACACAATAAATCAGAGGATGATGATGATGAGGATGATGATAGTCCCAGAAGTAAACAAAAGACCCACAGCAAAATAGAAGTTGATGAAGAAATTCCAGAATCTCAGGGCAAAATTAAACAAAAGTTTCATACCCATGTCGAAGATGAGGGATCAGACGAATCGTCCAACCCAGTCAGAGATAAGTATTATGGAAAACAAGAGGACGAAAAGCATGAACTGCCCAAAGAAAGGCAAGAAGCTATACGCAAATATTACAAGGAAAAGGATGAGGTTGAAAAGAAGTATTTCGGTAATACTGATGCAGCACTAGATGAGGTTCCCAGAGAAAAGGAAGGAAGTGAAAGCAAACAAAAATATAACAGTGATGAAGGAGGTGCGCCAAAATATAGGGACGAGGTGAGAAAGAAGTATTATGGTAAAGAAGATGCCGACGACGAGGAAGAAGGAATTAAGTTGAGGGATTCCGTTAAAAAGAAGTATTACGATGACGATGATGGAAAAATCAAGGAGAACAACCACAAGGAAGCCTTAGAAGTAGAACGCTTGGAAGACACTAGTCATCTACAAAGAAGAAGGGATGAAAAAGAAGAAGAAGGTGATGATGATGATAAGGGATCAGAGGTAAACGAAAGTCGAACCAAGGAAAAAGAAAGACGTAGAGAGGATGATAGGGACAATGAAGAGGATGACGAGCCACCCAAAAATTATAACAAGAAAGTGAATGATGAAGATGACGAAGGTAGAGAAAGGCCAAGGGAACATGTAAAGCCAGTTAGAGAAGATGTAAGAGAAGATGATGAGCGACCAGTAAGACCAAATGAAGAAAAAGAAGAAGAAGAATCCAAACAAGTTAGGATTAGAGAGGAAGAGGAGGCACATAAGAAAGCCGAAAAGGCAGCAGCTGAAAAAGAAGCAGCAGAGAGAGAAGCAGCAGAGCGGGAAGCTGCTGAAGAAGAAGAACGTGAAAAGATCGCTGCAGAGTTACGAGAAAAACAGAAGTTCAGTCTGCAAGATATAGATGATTTCATAAAAACTCACTTTCCCGAAAGGCCAACGAACTCTTTCGAGAGAATAAGGGATGAGATTCATGGTAGCGTTGGTGTGAGTGATGACGTCAGAAAAGAGGAAAATGCCAGAACTTTCGATGACCATCTGACTGAAAATGCTTCCGAACACCCAATCGGTAAAGATATTAACACAGACATCAGGACTAAAGAACATGGTGATGACAAAGAAGAAGAACACGCAGAAGATGATGACGAAGATATTCATAAACATGACAATGAAGATGACCGAGAAGGCAGTTCATCAAACAGAAAACAGAACACCCACAATACGGATGACGGCAAAGTAGATGAAGCTGACACCATAAGTAAGTTGGATAAGCTACACAACAAGAGCTTCTACACTGTATTTCCTAAAGTAACAGAGAGTCCCAGCTTCCTCAAAAAACAGAAGGAACAGCCCAAGGTGCATGAGGATAATTTTAACATAGATGATTATATACCCGACCTTAAAGACTTCCACAAAACAAAAGAAACAAGGAAGGAGGAGAAAACCTATCCATACTTTGGATTCCACGAGAAAAAGAAGGACAATGAAAATGTTGGATTGTTGTATGGTAGTGCCAGCAAACCTAACGAAAAATCAGTACCAGAATATTTCAGCTTCGATTACTCGGAACCACTAAGGGCTAGGCCAAAAGAAGCAACCGAAAAGCCTACGTTTGAGTTTGTGGTCGACCACTCTGATAAATACAGAACTCCAAAACAAAATTTGGTAGATCATACTGATAACGAGAAAAATTATCCAAAAGAATTAAGGTTCCAAGACAAAGATGACTTCGAGTCTACTGGAAAAACCGTACTGCAGCCTCTTTACTCAGGAATATTGAATGCTGGTACCATGCAAGAACTTCATACTCCAGACAAGCCTCTGACTGTTCCTTTCGATTTTGAATATAGTGCCACAGAAAACAAAGTTAAAGTGAAAAACCATGGACGTGCAGCTCAAATCCTTACTAGAGCTAGAAGAGAAACTAAATCGTTGAAGGGTAAGGTGAGGAATAACAAAGAAGATGACGAATATCGAAACAAGAAAGAAAATCCCGAAGAGACTTACAACAACATCAAAGTGCAGGATTACATGGTGAATGTCCCTGACATCATTAAACAATATGAGAATACGAGAGAGTATGTTCCAGATGCTGGCTACGGTTTGGAGGACTACGAAAAGCTAACTGGTGCTGCAAGCAAAATAACCAGCACAAAACAGATAAAGAAAGAAAAACAACCTGCAGTAAAGAAATACGCTGACATAGATGACGAAGACTTTGCAAAGTTCATCGAAGACCGTCCAGATGTGATCAAAGAAATCGAACAGGCACAAGAGTATGTACCGGAATCATATAACCTAGAGCTTCATTATGAAATTCCCGAGCCAATAGTGGCTACTGAAAAGACTGCGACAAAGGAAGCGAATGAAAAGAAGAAGGAATACGAAACTATACAACTAGAAACAGATGCTGATCCCAAGCCAAAGGACAGAAAAGCGAGAAGTAGTTATGACCATGATGGCTTGCAAGAACATGAACACCATGATGGCTACGAACCAGAGCAATACAATGAGAGGTTCAACTACGACGCTCCTGAACCAAAAATTCCAGATTATGAAAAAGTAGAAAAGAAAGACTTCAAAGATGATGAAAAACTGTCGCCTAATGCTAGAGTAACTTACACGAAAGAAAAAGGTTCAAGAGACACTATTATAAAAATACACAAGCCCACAAAGGTTATTTATAGCACCTGATTACATTATAAGTGACTTAGATTATGGTTCTTGTTAAATTATTTATTTGCTTTTTATCACTTGTTGTTAGTTATTCTAATATTGTTGTATTATTTGATATTGTTATCTTTTTGTTATGTTTATATGACTCATGTTTTATATAAAAGTATACAATATAGGTTACTTAGTACTGTGAATAGAGTCATAGGTATGTTTAAGGTGAGATACGGAATAAGAGTAATGACTTGTAGTCATAAAGTCTAATATTTACTGTGACGTCATATGTGAATATTGTGGGTAATAAAAACTTTTTTATACTGGCTTGTCAGTTAGGGCTCGCGCAGACAGAACGCGTTTAAGCGTTCCGAGTTCTGCGTTCCACATTCTTTGTGATTAATAGATCTCTATAGAGTCGCGCACACACAGCAGCAGTCAGACCGCGCCGGTCAGTGTGAACGCTCGCAGTCTTGCGTTCTATTGTCAGAAATACAATGAACTCGTGGAACGCCTCGTTCGACATAGAAAAAATTAATTGATTTAGTAAAGAAAGGCGCTTTTATATGATCTTAGTGACGCAGACTATAAAAATAGTTTTAAAAAAATTGCAGCATGGCTTGAAATAGGCACGGATATGGGAAAATTCTGCTAATTTATCTTTTCATTAGAACTACTTAATGACATTCGGATATAAATAAAAAATCGTTGGCCATCTTCAAGCAATGCATGAAAAAGAACACTGAACTCTGCTTTTTTCATCTCTCTCACAATTATTCGGATACACCCAGTATCTTTTTGTCTTATTAGACTCTTTGAAACTCCACAAAAGCAAAGCTTTGCTTTCTGAAGACGGACTACCAAAATACATGTTTCACCTACAAGTAATATTGGTAAAATGGAACGCAGTGTTCGTGACTGCCTCCTGTCTGCGTTAGAACTCGAGGAGGAATTGACCGGACGAACGCGGCTTGAACGCTGAACGCTTGTCTGTCAGCGCGAGCCCTTACCAGTAATCTCCTAAAGGTGATAAGTAGCAACCTGATTAAGTCTACTTCAAAATTACGGATGCAAAAAGGGAACACCTATACCATTGTGGTACCGTTTATGTTATTTAAAAACATTGGCAGCTTTGCTTTGTGCATTCTCAGCGACGTGAAGGAAATGTCTATGCTTATTATCATATAATACCAGCTTTCTGATACTGATGAATCCAAATACATTCAAAGATGTAGGTAATAACCATTTATAGAAACTATACTGGCATGTTAAAGGTAATGCACTCAAAATGTCTTTAGCGAAAACTGATTTTTGTGCATACAAATACGTATGGCGATGATTGAATACCATTCGTTTAGTCACCGGTTTGGCGATGACTTTAGACATGTAGTATGTAAAAAATAAACATGTATAAACCAAATCCAAGCTTTGTATTACTATTACTAGCCGCCTTCCATCATCCTGTGTCAATAAGGCTGTTTAACAAATGACCCGAAGGGGGCCTATCACGAGATAATTTTCTGTATTTCTGAATGGACAAAATGTTGCTGATATAAGGGTAAATGTACTGGATGTTGCACAACATGTATCAGACGTTCTGAGAATCTGCAACATGTTGCAGGCAGATGTTGGGGAACATGCATCCAGCACAAGTGTCTGTAGAACTTGTTTGAATAGAAATCTTCCTTTAATGCATTGACAACTATGAAGACTGTAAGTAATCTAGCAACCGGGCATTGTCGAGGAAAACATTGAGGAACAAGAAGCTGAATAAGGGGAGCAAAAAGATAGAAGATAATAATTAAGAATACAGGGTCTAATAAAAATATCAATACAGAGTGTTCTGAAAGGAAATGAATATAGTGAAATTGAGGGTGGTATGTAGTGAAAAACTCTAAATTCACTTTTTTACGAAATTGCAATTGAAACGACGACAAAAAAATCAGGAAAATGGTGGTTCGGGTTTTAACTTGTAACACGCATCTTTTTTGATACAGCCTAAATCTGCTTCCCGATCCCGTTCTTTCGGAGTGTCATAATAATCGGAAATGTGCTCGCGAATTAGACAAGCTAAGGAAACATTGGCTGTGCCCTACCACAAGCCGATTTTTGTTACCACAATCGTCCCACTCGTACAAACAATTCATCGAATTTTATACGTTTCCATTATGTAAAACCTGTATAAACTAAACATGCTGCTTTCATTCGTCCGACTAAAGCAGACAACTGTGGAGAGCTGTTTCGTGTTTTTTGGCTACTCATCAGCATCGTCTAGGCTTGGTCTCAAGCATAATGAACGAACGCATAGCAATTATACGCTATCAAAGGTGTATATCGACATAAGACAGCGCGAAGCGCCATCTACCACTAGAAACGACCACTGCGATCAGTGAATAGCAACTACTGGTTGCGAATGTATGGATTTCAGCTCTCAAATTGGAGGCCGTGGAGTTGGGATAATAACTTTGTGTTACAGGTTTTTCAATAAGGACGCAATATTTCAAGGTTCTATTAAACATGGTATTTCGTAACAAACAACTGAAATATCTGTTGGATTATGGTGTACACACTTTGGATTTATGTATGAAACAACACATCAGGTAAATGGCTGCCACGGCTCCGCTGGCACATGCGTACTCTTTTAATAAAATTTATAGTAACATGTTTGAACACATGTCGTTGATACAGCTTTCAATGCTTCGGTGGTTGCAGGCTTGTTGGCATAAACTTGTGACTTCAGATAACCCCAAAGCCAAGAGTCCAAAGGTACAAGAGCGTGGCTGCCAATTCTGGTCACCAAACCGGGGATGACTCGACCGGGAGCAAACTCGTGCAAAACTGCCAATGTTTCGTGAGCAGTATGGAATGCTGCTGAAACCATATGTCATAAACAACAATGACTTGGCACAAAAAACTGAGTAGTCCTTGCACGATAATGTTCGCCATTCACTGTTAGTGGATTACCCGCCTCGTCCTCAAACAAAAACGGCCCAATAATTCCTTAACACCATAGTGCACACCAAACAGTGACTCGTTTTGGATGCATAGTTTTCTCATGAATTATTACTCTTGGATTCTCTGTGCCGCAAATGCAGTAGTTTTGTCTCTTGACGAAGCCATCGACATGAAAATGGGCATCGCTGAAAATGATTTTGTCTACAAAATCACCATTTACATACTGTTGAGCAAGAATCCAATTATTAAGCTCTCTTCGCTGTGCATGGTCTGTTGGCATAAGCTGTTGAGTCAATTGGACTTTGTAGGCATACAGGTGTAAATCTTTCGTTAGAATACTCTAGAGAGTGGCTTGGGCGCGATGACGAATCGACGTCCCTGGACTCTCGGCTACATTTTCGCGAACTGCTCTGACATTTTCTTCTGAACGACCGCTGCGAGCTCGTCTCGTATGTTTCACATCATCAAGAGAACGAGTAGTTTAAAATTTTTGGATTATTCTTTTCACAGCAGATGGGGTAGGAACATTATTCCAACCGAATATTAGCTGCACTTTTCGAATCGTGGCAATTAAACTTTCACCACCTTGGTAATAATTTTTAACAATCAGGATATGCTGTTATATTGTGTAATAATTCATTTTCATAAACTCCCGCCTGTCTACTATCGAACTGTCATGTCAATTCAAATATTGCATTCTTATTGATACACCCTATAGAGATTTGGATATTTCAATGTCATTCTTGGCCAGATAAGCAAAGCAAAAACTGTGACAACATGCTAATCAGTTGCGGATGTAGAATCATCGGAAGAACAGTCTACTCTAGGGTCCCATAAAACACGTTTTGGGGCCCCTTGGAGTTACGAGTGCCGACGTATAGTCCGTCATCTTGGATGAGTCCCTGATGCTAATATCGGACGAATAACTAGTATAATTAAATATAACGTAAGTTTTGCACTGAAAAAGCTTGCAGTATTGCAGTATCTTGCTCTACAAAAGAAAACCTACCTTGTCATCTTTCAGTTTTGAAATTATATCGCCTGTATAAGCAATGCAGAAATATTTCATAATAACGATTTGTTGCAGGATAAAAGGAACACAAAATCAGTAGCGATACAAACTGTAAACGAAACTAAAACTGCCGAGACTTTGACTGATTTAAACGGCGATCAAGAAAATCTCTGCAAGAAAAAGTAAGTATGTCTGATGAGAAACCAGCTTGCAGCTAGAAAACACTGCATTTGTAGTGAACTCTATAAGAAGTTGTGTTTGCATAATGCGAGTACTCCATTTACCAAATGAAGTCAAACCACCAAGTTTTTCGCTTAACAAAAATTATTCTGTAATTGATGAAACATCAAAAAACGAAGGATTAGCAGTTTTTATTTTTTTGTGGCTATTTACCCGAGCTTCGCCGGGGCTAGACCAATTTTAAAAAACTACAAAGTTGCTTATCCTTGGCATGGCCTTTTGTGAAATATGAACGGTAGCTTCCAAGTTATCGATAGGCCAAGGAATTGCGGACAGTCAGACAGACAGACGTATTTGAGTGACAGGGATTTTCGTGATGTACTTGTCATATGACATTCAGAAAACGTTATATCTCTTTTTGGAAAATTCGAGAAATTTATTTTGCTAGATCTGAATTGTAGAGATGTGCCCCCCTCCTCGTAGACGCTCAGACTCATAAAGAAACGAACATGAACAGTCTGAAAAAAATTAACAATCCAACTGCAGTAACTGAAAAAAAATGAAGAATCAAGTGTGCTATCACGACGAGTCTAGGGACTCCTCAAATGGTACAATCTATTAAGCTGCTTGGGCTGTAGCCCATGCAATAGAAATCTAAAATTTGGTGTTTGCATAGATCGGTCATTTTTATATTATAACATTTCATTATACCCAATGTCACTTGCACTGTCTAACAAATCTAGAGATATGTCATATGTCAAAATCGACCAACCCATTTAAGCTGTAGCACGTCAAATTGGAATTCTAGGCCGATTTTTTTCATTAAATAGAAAAGCACTCGATTTGCAATCGCCAGCAATCCTATTTTCAACTCTTATCAAAGCGTTGAAAAACATCACATTATATTTCTAATTTCATAAATGATTCTGTGAATACATCTACGAAAATGTCACGTTCCAAAAAGAAAAACGTTTTTTCATAACATATCATTTAATTGTCATTGTACCTGAGAAAGGCCACCGTGGTGATGGAAACGTCGTATAATAGACAGACATTAAATTATATATTCTTGGTGAGACAGTGGAGTCCTATGGATATGACAACCACATGATAAGTTTAAGGAGTTACATTATATCAATTCAGCTTTTTACTGTTATCATTCATTCAAATCTAATAAGACCAGAGATGCCTGCACCGATTCCTAATGTAATCCATTTCAATTCCTATCGAGGTTAAACCAATATCATTTGTCTCGCCAAGATGACATAACGTAAACCACGCGGCGCGGTCATCGGTGTTCAAGAGCGTTGCAACGAAAGGCTTCAACCAGCCCAACCCCTGTGGTTGGCGCATAGCAAATA
Source organism: Acanthoscelides obtectus (assembly GCA_963669975.1). Lineage (NCBI taxonomy): Eukaryota > Metazoa > Arthropoda > Insecta > Coleoptera > Chrysomelidae > Acanthoscelides > Acanthoscelides obtectus. The sequence goes on along the minus strand of CAVLJG010000007.1, from coordinate 50,373,971 downwards.
GACTAAAAACCATTCAGACACAACAAACATCTGCTCTATTGTAAAATAAAATGTTGCGGTTTGCGGTCATTTCGCTGCTGCTATGTCTGCTGAATAATTAATTTGCTTCGCTGGAGTACACGATCCCGACCAGATGTGCTGTTATGTAAAATTAAATGAATACCTGCATTATGGTATGTAATAGGAAAGATGCAAGAGGGAATATGAGTGAATAAATAAAATATTCAAAGATCATGTGTAAGATGTCGCTGCAATGTTTTCACTTCATTAAAAGAGAGTTTCTATCTATAAACGGAAGCTAAAAGTTACTTTAGCCATTGATTAACATATTCACCTAAAGATAGCTCACCTTATACCCTAATCTCTCATGTTTGTCGTTCTCATCAAACCTCATATGGTTTAAAATTCTATGACTGTTTTGAGTGACCTTGAACGTTAATTCTTGTGATCGTTTCATGTTCGTTTCGTCGTGTGTGTGCATATGAGAAACGATGTAAAAAAGGTGCGCGAATTAAAAGTGGTGGAGCTAAGAGCGGAGCTGGTGGAAGCTGAGCTCAAGATGACGGAATCAAAGGCGACGCTGATTGCCCGTCTTCGAGACTAGTTAGAGCCGTGGTGGAGATCCAAAGATCTTCGAATTCGAGGTTCCAGACTCCGTCATTACCATGCTGTTTCCGATGGAGGAGAACCAGGTCATTTCTTAGATGATGGCAGACACTAACAGTGCTCTGAGGTAGGAGAACCAGACCCTGTCGCAGAGGCTGAGGGAGGAGAACCAGGCCTTGTCGCAGATGCTGATGGAGGAAAACCAGACACTTTCCTAAAAACGGAAAACCAGGTCCTCTCAGAGAAACGGAACCACATCACCTGTGCCCTCATAAATGAATTCACCATCGAGTTATCCGAGGCGGCGGACAAGATTCATGGGAAGCTGCAAGAAGTCGATCAGAAAATCGCTGAAAGAGACGCGCACCTCCGAGAAGTCGAACAGAAATTTACTGAGCGAGGCGCGCAGCTCCGAAGACTTGAGGAGCAGATCCATCGAGTCATCAGTCAAGACGTCGTCATGAACGATGTGGAACGTCCCGTGAAGCAGGAAAAGCCTGTATCTGCTGCAGCCAAGCTGAAACCTCCAACATTCGATGGGAAGAAAATGCTCTAGATGTGGAGTGGAGTGTAGCAAATGGACGACTACGAACACCTAGTCAAGTGCTTCGAAATGGGGGGGCGGGTATACCAGTAGCAGATGAGGACCCGTCGACAGAAAGCAACTGAGAGTCTGCAACGCTCCTGGGAAGGCCCTTACCCAATCCGTAAGGGTGCTAAGGTGCCGAAGCTGAAATGTGAGCGAGATGGACTAGAATGGAGGACCGTACGAAATATGGAGGAGTCCAGGAGACGATGCCACGACACTTCTAGGCCAGGGGACCTGTTTTGAGACGAAATGGTATTTAGGAGGAGGAAGCGAAACGGTCTTGAGGAGGGGGCAGTGCAACGCCTTCATAACTGGAACCTTGAGTAACGAGGAAATGCCTTCACAATTTCGACGCTTGGGCAACCAGAATTACGCGACTATGGAGCGTGGTCACGTTCTGGGGCGTTCGGAACGCCATCGCGAACATCTGAGACGTCATATACTCGTAGATATCCACACAAGAGTGGACGGTAACGCAAATTTTGATATTGACCACATATTCACTAGCACTCCTTCTGATGATTTTCATGTAAATTCTGTAATATTCCAAAACCACTTCACTTTACAACAATACTAGAGATACTTTGCCCTAAAATAATTATAAATGTAGACATAAATTGTGTAGATAGAACAAATGAAACTAAACTACTCGAACTTCTGGATTATCAAACTTTGACACCAATATATAATTCGATCAACACGCACAAATCTACTGAAAATTTCATACAAATATTGAACAAAAATGTCATTTAATATAAAATGAAACTCAAAAATAATCATCGAACGAGAAAAACATGGACAACCAGCGCCTTGGTGAACTCTATAAATAAGAAAAACGAACTATGCCGTGAAATGATATAGAAACCTACGGCAATAAATATAAAAAATATAAGGATTACAGAAACTTTTTAAATAACATTGGTAATCAAAACAGTGAATAAGCTTATCACCTCATTTTATTTAGACAGTACGGATGAAAATAAAGTGATGGAACCTATATTAAGCTTGAAAAATGGTAAAGGTCCTAGAAGCGATAATATAAAAGCTGGAACTCTGAAAAAAATACGTTATCAAGCCTCTAAAATATATAATAACTGAATGTTTTCGCACAGGAGTATTTCCGGATATTTTAAAAATAGCCACAATAATACCTATCTACAAGAAAGATAGCAAACCTGATTCAGAAAAGTATAGACCAATATCTTTAATTTCGAATATCGCTAAAGTCGTCGAAAAAATGATCAAGTGAAGTTTACTAAAGTATTTCAATAAATATAACGTGTTACATGATAATCAATTTGGATTTAAAGAATGCATATAAACGCAAGCTGCAATAGCTATCCAAAAAACTGCTAATGATAACATCCCTACTATTTGCATCTTCATAGACCTAACCAAAACTTTCGACACCATTAGTCATGACACGCTGTTGGAAATACTAGAACTTATAATAGTATAAGGGGAACTCCTCTAGATTTAATGTCGAGCAATAGCAAGCAGTGTGTGTAAAAATATATAACGTGACCTTGTTTAACATATATGTATATGAATGATTTATACTCAATTGATTCGGGAAGTGCAGTACAAGGATTCGCAGACGCCACTGTTATAATTTAAGAAGACTCAAGTTGGTATGCACTTAAAAATAAAATCGAAAATCATTGCACTAGCGTACTGGCATATTCCAACGCTAAGCTACCCACAGTAAACTTTGAGAAAACTAGTTTTGTACCTTTCGCATGGTGTAACATCTATCTGCCACTATATAATAATAATAAATGTCATAACAGGAAACAACACGACTACCATTAACCGCCAAACCAGCACTAAATATGTGCGAATATACCTGTATGTTGTTGTATGAGAATCTTATGCTTCTCACTTCTACAGTCACATCTACAGAACTTGGAGATTTAAAAAAAAATATTTTTTAAAAATTATTTACATCAAGAGCAAAGCCCATCCGTCTGATGGTTCTGGAATGATGGATATTAGGAAAATCTCTATTAATAATTGCACGGCATGCTACTTTAAAAATAAAACTTAACATGATGAAATCGCTCACAAATATGGCTCCCGCCAGAAAGTGGCTAAGTACATAATGGTATCTAGGCCAAAAAATCATTATTGCAGTGCTCCTGGATTTATCTATACCCCAAATTGTACAACGTAATGCTTTCCGATTACAGATTAATACAAAACATTAGCTTAACTATGAAATTGTATCAGAACACAAAAATTAATTCGGAAATACACTTTAAAAAGGGGGGTTAGAGTGCTACTGCTACTGTTTCATGCAATCTCCATCTTTTTTTTGCATTTTTAATGCCTATTTTAATTAGGTATTCCCGGCATTGCTTAACCTATTCCACCTGAATATATGTAGTTAAAATAGGCATTAGAGAGACCAAAAAGGGATTGAAGATCCTGGCGCCATCTAGGAGAATGTAACAGACCCCAAACTTTTCAAAATAGATTTCTAAATTAATTTTTGTGTTCTGGCACTGTATCAGAGATTTGTAGTATCCTTCAGATTCATTTTTGAACGCCAGAATACAGTATATGGTTGGTTATCGTCAATCGGATTATTATTATCCTCATTAATATTTTTTATAAGAAATTTCAAGTGGGTCTCCTGAAGTTGATCCTTAAAATGAGGAAGCATATATCGTCGGTCTCCGCACGTACCGGCGTAACTAACATTTTACAAATTTTACAGGAGAGCTAGAAAACGAAAATCAGCAATAAATGAGATTGAAAATGACATACTGATTTTTTAGTCTGCACGTTGCTGTTTTTTTTGTTAGACTAAAATGAACCAATTTTAATGCAGAGGCGAAAATCTATTTAAGCCGGTCCGTGAAAATTGCTATCGAAATTTTATAACCTACGCAATTTTTTGAAAATGTTACTCCTTAGCAGCGAACTGATATACAGCTACGTCATTTCGTGAAGTGAGACTACAAAAAAATATGTGAAATTACGGCGTAACTCGATTTTAGATTATTTATTATATTAATAGATGAAAAAAAGTGGATGTAGCATCTGAAACTTATCATGTGGTTTTCATGTCGCTAATCTCCCATGTTTGTCTGACCAATGCAACCACATACCTATATTTGAAATTCTTCTTTAATGTAGTAAATGTTGCGGTCACAATGGTGACCTTCAGTACATCTGGTTTCATTGGCCAGATAAACATGGCAGATTAAGGTGGTCAAGATTCACTTACCTGTCGGGGAACTGCATTCCCGAACTCTGACTATAAGAATTGTTTATTAAATGCTTAATCATTTTTTTCTCTCCAGTTTCAATTATATGTTCATGTTAATGTCTCCTCCTGATCCATAGTCCATAGGAGTGGTACCAATTCCTAGGCCGTCGGCTTTTGGATATCAATTTGTCTATTACCTCACTATACTCCTTTAGGCTAGGTTTTAGGTTAAGGTAGTAATAAGCTGAAGTGGTTATGTATACCCTATTTCAAGAGTATCCATCACGGCAGAATGACAGATGATTATCTAGTAATATCACAAAATTCCCCATATCGGCACAGGACACTTAATTCTGACGGATCCGTCAACGCCAGGGAGACAGAGTCGAAATTTGTTTTGGTTTTTTGTACGCTACAGATTCATTTTGTACTTGTTAACAGCTCTTTTATTTAGAAAAGTTAAGTTGCACACAAAAAACAAAACTCCACAAATAAGTTTTACTAGATTTATACCCCATTATCGCCAACGTTGCAGACTAACACAAAACACTGATCAGCTGCTCACCTCAGTAGACGTCCAAACGTGATGGATACTCGTGAAATCGGGTATATGCATGGTCACCGGCCACACTTTGCCATTTGTAACTGTACTCTATGCATTTGTTACAATAAAGTCGATTTAATTGAATTGATATAAAAGTGGCTCTCCAAGTAATTCTCGGAAGGAAAAGTGCAGTCATTCATCAGTATCATCTCTAAAAACAGAGTTAACTTTGTGATGGAATGTTTCATAATATAAAGAACCTAGGAAGAAATGAAGCAATTGTTTTACCGAAAATGGGTGCATTCACAAACTTGTTTGACGAACGTCAAATAATTTCTCATCATTCCCGAGTCTGTTCTTCTTCTTTGCCCAAATGACGTGTAAAGGAAAATCTCAACTATGACAACACCCTGTATAAATCCTCATACCCATAAATATGGTGAAACTCCATGCATTTCTCTTGAAAAAATATGAGGCACGGCTTAAAATGTTAATTCGTAATACTTTTTTCAAAATTCGAATCGTTACCAGGTTACTTTATTGCAATATTTGAATGGAATAGTCCGCTAATACTGATTAATTTTTCAGCCTTTCAGATATCTTCGATAGACTCAAGACTGAATTAGTTGATTTGCACACACACATTCAAGGCCAAAGTGTGAGACTATAAAGAAGATACGCAATTAAACGAAACATTTAATCGAAACACAAATAGTAAAATATATCAATGTAAAATATTTCCATAAATAAACAGTACACCTTTTGCGTATCACCTATGTTTTCAAACATAAAAATAATCAAATATACACACCTTTACACTTGTAAATCAGCAAAACTGAATTCAATACATTTTAAAAATAGTATATGTCAAGCATATAAAAATAGAAAACGTTTTTAAAGGTAACTTTAAAATAACTTCAAGGAAAGCTGAATTTCCTTCATGAAACATTCGAGGTCTGCTTTGGAGCTAAATGAACTGTATACATTTTGGAACAATATAGTCAAAATTTGAGCACAATTCAACCAATTATACATTAACCGTTGCTTTTTCTAGAAACTTACTGGCCAATATTTAGTTTTAATGATAAAACATTTGAACTCATCCTCACCATTACATGATTCTTTTTACTCCAACATAAATTTCCAACAAAAACTGTTTTATACTATGTATACAAAATCAGGCAAATCTGGCAGTAAGATATGTATGCATGTAGTCATAGACCACCAGCATGATGGCACCTCCAGGTCCTAGTCTCATTACTTTCGGTAGCAGACCTTTATAAAGTGCACGAAAGCTGAAAAAGTTATGATACATGAGCCTTCGGTTAATACATGATGGGTAGGAGGTTTCTTGATCAACAAGTTTCCATCCTGAAAATCATAGATTGACCTTCCACGGTGCCATAAAAGGGCACAAAGGGTGTTCAAATTCAAAATTTGTATTTTGTTCAATTTGTACTTTGGAAAAGGCTAACGGCACTCGGAACTTCAACATTTGGTTTTCAGTGGAAATGAATATAAAAAAATACAAAGACACCATCGTGAAGATGTTGATAGCTACAAATAAACGCAGCATTATTAAAAGAGTGTCGTACCCTTCTTCTCTGTAGACAATCGCCATAGAATTCAGAGTTCCCCTATATTTGATTTTTCCAGGAATAGGCTGCGGTCCTTGTATTCTAGACTTTGCTACATCAAATGGAATATTTACACAAGAGGCTAAGGTACCAGATACAAATCCTATGCTCACTTTTCGGAAAAACTCATGCCAAGGGTTCTGCAAAATAAAATTCATATTATTTTTTTCTGGATTACCTTGGTTCATTAAAGCTAGAAACTTGCTTCCAAGAAAGCACGGATTGCGAAAAACTAGATAATTAGAACGATACTTGAGTTGAGTCGGAACGAGGTTACGCAAGTACGGCACTGATTGAGCTTGGATTAGACAAGCGGTTTTGTCAGGTCTTCCTGAAGCTGCTACTAATACTAGTAGTAGTAGTAGTTGTGGGGAGGTGAAGCCAGGCAAGTAGGCCACCTTTGGCCATTTTTGACTACTAACCTGATATTCTGGTAAATATCCCTTAACTGAATGATAGAATCCAAAGTAAAACATATTGAACACTCCGTTTCTAGCTATCGTTGCTGTGACACCTTTATTCAAGCCTCTTGAACCCAATCCACCTTTGGACACTATATCTTTTGTTACAATCCATGTACTAGGTGCATCTTTACTTCTAGCTGTAATTTTAAAAGATAGGTAAATGTAATAATTAAACTTTTTACCAGGCAATAGTGAGTCAGCATATAACAAACAAAAAAATACCCGAAAAATTAATAATCTCCACATTATATTATTAGTTCTATGTATATATGTCTCTGCCATAATGGTTCTCAAGTGAATGTGAAGTTTGACTTAGTTTTCTGGTCTGGACGATTTATTCTTAGCTATGATTCGCAAAAAAATTGTTCGGTGGTTGTAGGTTTTGAATAGCTGTTTCGACTTTGGTATCCACTTTTTATTTATCAATGAAAGTATGAACTTGAAGGCTGGCATAATCGTCTAGTACCTTTATTAGCCTGCATTGTAACCTTCACAACTTCAAACGGGTTCACCAAAATTGCTTCTGTCACACCTGCTCCTAGTCCAGCTAGTGAGAAGGTCTAAAGAGATAGAAAATATTTTATATTACAAACTATACCTATATATTTACCTTTTATGGTTTCTATGGCAAGCAAATATGGTGAATGAGGGATATCCCAATAGGAACTTCAGAATATAATTTTTAGTGGAATTTCCCTTAAATTGCTCATGTGTCATTTAGAGACCAGGTTGTTTAATTATGGATCGTTTAAAAACATACAGCTACGAGGGTGGTCTGAAAAGTTTCCGACCTAACAAAGATTTTCGATTTTTTTTTTATTTTTCAACATAGTCTCTTTGTAACTCTACACACTTCTCCCAGCGATGCTCCCATCTCTGTAACCCGTCCAAATAGTACTTGGCGTTTTTCTCTGCAAAATAATGTGACGAAAATCTCTGTCCTTCGAGCGTAATTTTTAGATGAAGGAAGAAAAAGAAGTCGTTAGGGGCTAGATCTGGTGAGTAAGGCGGTTGGTCAAGCAGTTCAAACCGTTATTCGTGAATTTCCGCCATGGCAATCGCTGAGGTGTGAGACGGTGCATTGTCTTGGTGAAACAGGATTTACTTTTTCTGCAAACGTGGCCGTTTTTCCGCAAGCTCTGCCTTCAGCTTGTCAAGTAATGATGCGTAGTATGCTCCTGTAATGGTTTTTTCTTTTTCAAGATAATCGTTTAAAATAACTCCATGACTATCCCAAAAAACACTTTCACTTTCCAGCCGGTTCCCCCTTTGCAGTCCACTGTTTGTACTGTATTTTTGTTTGGAGCGTATAATGGTGTATCCAAGTTTCATCTACAGTAACTAATCGGCGCCAAAACTTGGATTTATTGCGCTTAAACTGCGCCCACAGAGCGTTTGAAATGTTCATTCGAACACGTTTAAGTTCAGCACCCCAAAATTTCACTGTCACAAATCATGGTGCAGAGCCCACTACACAGAATACAACTCATCTTTGATTTGCGTAAGCGTATTGTCATTCAAAATCAAACATTTAATGACAGCTCGGTACTCGATTTCGTCCATTTTCACAAAAACACTCGCATCAACTCACTCAAACGACTGTTACATAACACCTGCGCACCCAAAATGGCAGAAACTTTGGTGAGTAACTGACAGCAGATGAACAACGGAATTCACTAGCTTTTATTTGCGGCTGCTGCCGTCTTTACGTTGAGGTCGAAAACTATTCAGACCCCCCTCGTATAACCACTTCCGTCAGGTTATATTTCCTACGTTATGAGCACCGAAATCTAGACAATAACTGAAGCCTCTGCATAAATAAACACGCATGCCCTGCGTAATGTTGATTACCTAAAGAATCCACAGTCGCGACTGAGTATAACTAAAAATAATAAACTTAATATAGTTTTTTTTTTAATCCTAATAAAGTTGGGACGTATAGGCCAGGCAATAGTAAGCCTGTTTTTTCAGTATTATACATACTAAAGCTTAAGATAACCGAGATATTAGGTTCCAAAAAGCAATAAATGAATTAATACGATCCCGCCACACTCCCCTCTCCTTCGTCAAAAAGTATGATGTACTAAGAGTATGTGCGTCAGTATCCAAACCAGGCGACGCATGGTGTCCAGTTTATAAGCAAACCGCACTGGACAAAACCGAAATTGCTACATTGTTAGAGCAATATCGTAGTTATCGATTATTTGGTATGAGCATCTTCAAGATCATATCGGTACTCCGCGAGTGTACTCAGATCTTCGCTGTCGTCCTCAATGTATCTTTCTATCTGAGCTGCGTTTTGATAGAAATTAGCTTTGGTATTCCAAACGGAAATGAAAGCACAATTGTCAGGACACCCTGTGGAGAACATAAATTTGAAAAAGTCTAGGTCTAGTCGAAGCTTTTCAAAGTTTGTTAAAATAACTGGTAGGGTATGTATCAGAACTAAGCAAACGTACTAAGAAAATCGTCACAGATACGTTTTCCGCGTCACTTCTAGAAGTGGCGGACAGGAGCACACAACTTAACCCTCCTTGACATTTTCTGTGCAGATTTATCAAGGGCAATTGTGTCAAAAAGTTATCAAAATGAAAATTTTAGTTGAAGAGTGGTCATCCGTAGAAACTGCTGAGAGGGTCATTTGAAGAGCATAATTTGTAAAATAAAACTCTAATATTTCTACAGTCTCAATCCAAAACATCATACTATTTTACCCAAAATTGTTGATTTATTTAAAAACAAAATCCTGACATTCGTAACATATTGGGACGCCCTTTGTATGTCCAAACTGTTGGTTTTAGAGGTCTAAAGCTCTAAAGGATCAGAAAAGCCAAATCGTTACTGTCGGACATAAATCTGGCAAATCTGAGCCAGCTTATGATATTTGTTATGTGTTACCATAAGGTTTTGTTACATCTGACCATTTATTTGAAGGCATGCACTCACTAGGAAACAATATACTGGATAACGGTTTCTCCAACTCCTTATTTGTAAACCCTTTTTTACACACTAAAACATGTAGATCTTTATTTCCAAAACACTCTTCATAAACATAAAATTACTACAGCTTCTAGTAAATATACTGACTGGGTTCAATTCAATAAGCTAGAGTAATAACTGTAATAACAACATACCAGTGGCGTGGGTTGTGACGAGCCAAACATAAAAAGCTGCTTGTACTGCTCAAAGGTGAAAAACTGAAAACTAGAGCATAGTAAGATGGATGGTAAGTGAAGCAACACAAAATAATATTACTTTTACGGCCCTCTTAGGTGTTTCAGCAAGGATAGGTGGAATGATCCCTTTCCAGAAGGAAAACAATCCTTCATGTTTGTACATTTTGGCAAAGCAGTCCAGTATGCCTTTATAGCTCTGTGGATCATTTTTACTGTACACATTCGACTGTATTTGTAATCGTGTCTTTACCAAATCCAGGGGGTGCATAATGCAAACCTCTACAAAGCCTTAAAAAAGCAATTTGTCAGGGTGAGAAATAACACTGTTAGAAAAAGTCATAAAGTGGGAGAGCATAGGGCACTACAGGTGCTGCCAATTCTTCTGCAACTGTAAAAATTGTATGAGTCATTTAGATCGCAGTAGTTGAAATTATACTATATTGTAAAGGCGCAGCCACACGCTCATCAAATCTCGGCAAGCTATCACAAATTCAAATTTATGGGTACACTTTGCCTTGACTTGCATTGGCTTGCTGGTGATTGTAATTGATTGATGATAGATTTATTCCAGAAATATTTAGGTTTTTGAGTACAAATCAAAGAGGTTTGGTGCAAGAATTTGCATCAAAATATAATGTATTTACAGATACATTGTACATTATCAATTATTTTCACAATAAAGATAGATTGAAGTAATGGTTATAATGATGAACTTTCTGAAATGTGGATGGTTCATCCCCTCACCCCTAGCCAAGAATTTGTAAGAGCTTGGAGCTTGCACCAAATGGAAAGCAAATTAACAAACAGAAGGAAAATTCACATATCTAATTCCATAGTTTCAGTTCTGCATGACATATGGCTCAACTCAATAGCTGAATACTCCTCACTAACAATTGACTCTATTGATAACTCTAGCATCACTTAGTATAGTCTATTTCACAGAATCCTGTCAATCAATATCAAGATTTTTAAAGTGGTCCATCAGGCAGCACTGTGGCGCAATGGTAGACGCTATGTGTTCTAATGACATCCCAAAATAAATTTTCTTTTGGCTTTGGAAGTTGTGATTGACTGTAAGTGGTAGACAGTCTAGCGTTGTCGAAAGTTACGGTTGCACCTGGTGTATCTAGCATGATAACATGTTCTCTCACTAGAGTCCACGTGACGTCCCTCCCCTTACCACAGTATTCCCTTATAGCCCTAAGGTTCCCAAGGCTGTTTAGGCCTCAGGCCTTCCTTCTGGTTCAGGTTTAAAAATCTTCAGGCAGCACTTACTATTAGCAGCTAATGCCCACTTGCACCCATGGGCGCCCACGGGAATTTTTCTCATTGGGGGCCAATGATAAGAGAGATAACTTTTTGTGAAAGTGTACCTGCCCTAAAAACTTTTTGAAGAGTGAAGATTACTTGGAGAGAGCCTAATCCCAAAAATCCTCAAAATTGTACACAAAATCATGCTGACTTCTGTACATTTTATGGTCCAACTGGATTTTCAGGTGGGGGCACAGCCAGCTGCCACTCCTGCAGAATCAGATGACTGCACTGCCTCTCTCAAATCTTATGCTTACCAAAGGTGACCCTCACATTATGTTTTTGGTGCACCACTCTGATTAGAATAACTACAAATTTGTTGGTTGACTTAGTTGCATGTCAACAAAAATGTTTCACAGTGTTTGCTTTGTATTCTAAAAAGCAATCCTAATGATACTTGATAGATAATTAACTATAGGGGAATTCTGGCCTGTCATTAATCAGCTTCAGAGTCAACAGATATGTTTCTCAGATGATGCAAAATCTTCAGGAAACTGTCTTGTTATCACAATTCAAAATATGTGACTTTATTATGGAACTTCATCAATTTCTGTGAAAATTATGACCATCTTTCAAACAATCAATGTTTGAAATAATAATTTGAGATACTCGACTATTGAGTTGTCCAAACCAAAGTACCTACATTTTAACTTAGAAAATCCATCTTGTGAAGGAACTCTAGACTTTAATTAATCTGACTAGTTCCATTCAAGCTTTAAGCAGATCTGGTACAACAATCATATTGAAATTAAGGATCGGCTTAGCCCAAAGTCGACATTAGCAATCCAGCATAAGTTCAGCTGAACGTAACCAACAATAAACTCAAACTGAGGGTGGAGACAGCTGAAAATTACAACTGCCATATAGTACATAAACTTTTGAACAACTACAGAGAACACCTCTATATGCCTTATGTTAATCCCTACTTATCAACAAATTTGATCAAATTGCTTACCTGCAGAACCACCTGATCCAATTTGAATTGCAGCTTCTTTCAATGCTTTTTTAACATCTCCCATGATTGCCAAAAATTTGTTCTTTAGCTGTTCAAGGTAAATATTCAAATTCAAATGGATAACCTCTAACGATAAAATTATGTGAGGAAAATAATCAAATCATTGTTCCGAGAGTTTCTATATGTTCTAGCTTATCAGGCGAACTCGCGACAAAATAAATGATCCAGTATCTTATCACACTTATCATAAATTAAAGTTAATCAAATTGATATTTTTCCGCTCTTTTGGCATTAGATTTGACATTGTCAAATGCATGATTAATGTGACATATGACAAGAATTTAGAATTCGGTAGCCTCTGTGCTTCAGTAGCTGAACTAGTTTCCAAACTGCTTACTACGAGAGAGTGCATAACTTCTAGCCCTCCTTTGATTATAGTGCAATTTTTCCCATATCTTGTTGTTATTCTTGCTGTCAATATGTTAATTGATAAAAACTTTTAATCCATACCGGATTGTATGGGATTGTATGAACAATTTTCTTTAATTTCTGCTGCCATCTCTATTTCAATATATTCACTAATAGTAGCGGTTGAGCAAAATTTGACATCACCAAGCTTGACATTTATTCGGATTACAACCTCTAAAAATTTTGACATGTCTTCATGAAAACATCAAAACACGTTTTCCACAATTTCCATAGAAGAAATCATAATTTTTAGCATAATATAAAATAATAATGGCGGAGGCTATGAAACAAACTGTAGCTACTATGCTTAAAGGCATAGAAAGGTAAACCTTGTAAAATTCCTGCATACGGACGTTATAGTAATTTCCCTATATGTTTTTAGGTACAACCCTGATAATTTACCAACTTTAGAACGTTACGTGGAAATTCAGTCTCGTGAGAATGCATATGATTTGGAAGCCAACTTAGCAGTGCTCAAATTGTATCAATTCAATCCACACAGGTTCAATACAAATATTGTTTGTCAAATTCTTCTAAAAGCCCTGACAAACCTCCCACATACAGATTTCATGCTTTGCAAATGTCTGCTTTACGAGAAACAAGTAAGTTTCATTTTGTTAGTACTTGATTTTTTAGTATTGATGAAGCTGGGGACTGGGAGTAGTGTGTTTAGCCATTAGGTACACACTGGTGATTATACCCTTCAAATCTCAGGCTAGTGGACGATAATGACTTGAGCATGTAATAACAATTGGATTGGAGCAGTGATCAAGGGTTTGTTTTGATGCTAAACTTACTCATTTTTGCCCATTATTATTGACTATTTGCCATCCCCCTTGTTTTCCATTCTGAAATAATTATTTTTTTGAGTGCTTTGGTCTGTATATACCGGTGCAGCATAAGAGGGATTTGACTAGAGCTTATGTTGCCATTTAGACTCATTATTATTATATATTTTTATTTTCAGTTATCCATTGAGCCAATTGACCAGATTGTTTACCTGGCGGACATTCTAGAGCAGTGTAATTTTCAAGCTTTTTGGACTAGGGTTCTAACTGATCAAGACCTCACCCAAAGCATCACTGGTTTTGTGGACTCCATCAGGAAATTTGTCTGTCATGTTGTGGGAATCACGTATCAGACTATTGATCAACACCACTTGGCTCAACTTTTAGGTATGCTTAGAATGATTCTAGATTTATAAATTTATAATAGGGTAATTGACAATTATTTTATTAATACTGAACCATTTGTACTATGTTGCACCAGTAATAGATAAGGTTTTATGCCTTGGACAAAAAAGACCTTTCTTTCTACTAAACATTCACTAATGTTGATCACTTTTCTCAGAAATGAACAATTAAGATTATGTTCTCATCTATATTACAGACTTACAAGAAAAAAATGAGGTTAGTGCAGGTAAATGAAAAATCTTCTGAAGTGAGACACTCTTTTGGAAATGCCAGTTATTTCTTATCTCTAATAAGTGTAAAAAAAAGATTCAAAAGTGTAAATTGGACTTCTACACAACTAGTGTTTTTGAGAGGATGTCTGAGTCCAGAGTGTACTCATATGCCATATTTAGTTGTACTAATCTCAGATTTTTTTTCTAATTTTTTGTGTATTAGTAGTCTTATATATTCATATATTGACAGTTAGATGTTAGGATAAGTCCTTTGACTTCCTACATCACTTGGCAAAGAGACATTTCAAAAATGAGATGTTTTGTGTGTGTCATAAACTCACCTTCCCATTCAAAATTGGATGATTTATTAAAACAAATAAAATATTATGATACATTGCTTTCTACTGCCAATTTGTAACTGTTTTTTTTATTACATCAATTATGTTTAACTTGCTGATTTTCATTGCAACTGTAACCTATTTTCCAGGTGACATCGATGACAGCACATTAAAAATATGGATTAAAAAATACGGATGGAAGGAGATTGAGAATAATTTGGTATTTATTGCCAACCAAGATGAAAACATTAAGACTAAGAATATCAATGAAAAGATTGATTTTGATAGTGTAGGAGCTATTATGGCATCATGTCGTTGATAAAAGTGTTTTTTTTTACTGGAAGAATTGAAATATAATTTGACACACAATAGAAACATCCACCTTTCTTATCCCAATTCATTAAAATAATCCTGTAACCAAATTCAATTCCTTCCACTTCAAGTATTTGCCCAATAAAATACTGACGTTTCAGCTGTCATGGCAGATTTTTTGGAAGTACGCATATTATAATTCAGAAACCTCCACCTAGTTTCCAACTGACAAAACCAATAAAATCATTAACTTGTTCAATTTTTCGTAGTTATGAGAACAGTTAATAACTCTTCCGATTGTGCCATTTTGTTTTATTATCTTGTATCACATATGTATCAGGTGCTTGGTATTTTTCACAATTTGACATATATTCGGAAAAATCTCTGTAAATAAAGTCGCTTCATCTGTATGGGTTGTAGACAGTCCCCTAAACGTGAGTGCATTATGATAGGTCAGCTCACAACTGCACAGGGTTTTAAAGGGATTTGAAGATCTTCCATGCTCCATACAGATAACTGTGCCTCTTACCAGTAGCAGTTGCAATTTAGGAGACGTGCTCCTCCCGAATGCTGTATTCAACATGTAGGTCAGGGTACATGATAGGGCTGGAGCAATATAAAAAAACGCACTTGTTCGAAAACCATAGATCCTACATAAAAAAGCAACAGAAGCAACTTTGTAGTGAATTAAATCATTTTGCTTCTATGAAAATTTGCTGTATAGTCAACATGTTATGAGAAATTTCGTGTAGAGGTACATATTTTCGCTCATAATGCTACTATCCTCTTTTGTATAGGATAAAAACTACAATAAAGCTCCCCTACCTTTTTTTCTACACCTTGATGATTCTTCAAGTATAAAGAGTGAAATTCAAAAATCGTATTGAAAGATAACATGTTTTCACGTGAGGGTAACTGCATACGTCGTTAGCTATGATCAATAATGCCATTTTAAAGTTAATCCAAGTCACTCCCATCAGTCTGTATGTTGGTCATTTTGACACTGCATAGCCTCAACAACCGTCGCAACGATTTTAAATGGAAAAGGAGTGTTGCCACAAACTAGGGCTACCTACTACATCTCTATTAAAACAGGTGAAACGCTTACTGAAATTACTCAGTGACAAAATCACCAATAGACTGACGGGAGTGAGTGATAACATCTCAAATTATTTAAAAATACTGCATTATCCATACTAGCACGTGGTAGTAAAAAATAGATCCAATTTAAAATGGTATTCTTTATCATAGATAATGATTATGAAGTTATTTCTACGTGAAACAGTGCTTGCGAATTACGTGGACAACGTACTGTTGCCCAAATTTAATAGGATTTTCTTATACAAAGTCTTCCTGTTTCTTGACCTAATGTTTCTATCCCATATTACATTCAAACGAATGACTATCTGGTATAACTCGAGTCTGCATTAGCTGAACTGAATACATGACTGGATGAATTCATTTGTTAAGGCCACTGCTGCATCACAGCAGCAGTGAAACAAACTGCACCCTAATCTTGTATCTTCTAGGTATTTCATAGAAAGGGGATCACTGAGATTTTTTCTCCAATTTTACCTATTGTGCCCCTGATCGTTTTCAAGAGAGAGAGAGAATAACGCATTACGATACATAACATAATAGCACCAACTTTAAATGCAAAGATTCGTTTCACAATCCACAACCCTGACGGATCTAGTCCGATGAAACCAATGTTGCAGGAAAACCCAATTCTCGTGGAACATATGAAACGATATTTCCGGAGGAAGAAATGAATAGATAACCATACCACAAGTGCCTGACAAATGCACCCGGTACCTGGCCGGTATTGGTTGAGGCTTAATGTGATTTCACAGGTGCGCATAGATGCCGGCAGGGTTCTTACATAGAAAAAGGCAAAAAAACGACAACATGTCAACTTTCTGACTAGATAGTTGCTAGTGCACAAATAGTTCGTTCCGCTATTGCTCGCTGTGAGCGTCACTCTAGCGCCTCTATGAAGGAATGACTCGACGACATGCCAGTGTGCTTTGTTGGTTGCAGAATGCCGAGATAGTATGTAGAGTATGTATCTCTGAGATGTGCAAGAAAGAAAATACTTGAACGATTGCATCTGGATGATTCTGTGGTGATTGAGCATATTGGTCTGCATGTGTATAAAATTGATATTTGCTATGTGAGAAAATTATTATTGAATATGCTGTACCACGAACTATATTAGCTGTACTAGACGGGTTCTTTGTGTGGCCCTTTCTGAAGAGAGGCTATGTTCAAAGTTACAAATTACAATTTTCACATTTTTTTGCGTTTTCAAAAACTTTTACATGCATTACGGGAAATCACCACCACACCCGCGTTGTGTGTAACTAAGTCAGACCACAGAAAAATAGGAATGACGCGTCACACACAAAAAATTTTTCGTAGTGCCTCACATCTAGACGCTCTACTAGACATCGCAAAATAAACTTCTATAAAATTTAAATGACTAGAAATAAGAAATAATAACCTTTCCATGTTTCATAAATATGTCTGTCTGTAGCCTATTTTCTTACCTGTTAGTTTCAGTATACTCAAGCTACCAGAAATTTTGTTTAATTATTTTATCTCTCATTTTTGAAATACGCGATTTGCAGGAAAAAGCATACATCTTACGTAATTGTATTCGAGACAGGAAAGTAAGAAAATTATCACCAACGCAGCTTATTAGCACACAAATCCTCACTATGCAGCTATGCCCTGCACATCAAATTGACAACAGCTAGTTCTAAGTTGACACCTTGTAGAAAAACCTACATAATGTCACAAAAAACCTATATAATGTCAAAAAAAAAAACCGACATAATGTCACTATCAACTCCGTATTCCCCACACTGGCCGATTTCTGGAAGTCGGTCGGCCGCAGGTCGCATTTACCCGGCATTCGCGAACGGGATTGTGATAGTCTATGGAACACTACATCCATTGCTCGGTACCGGCATGTGTGAAGGGAGAGCACATAAGAGAGGCCTCTCTAGAAATTTGTAAAGAAAAGCGGAGCATACTACATTAATCTATAAACTTGCACTTGAAAAAATATATATAGAAGTGCATGCTTTACGCTCCTTTCACATTACACGATTTCGCACGTACGGGAAAAAATCGCCCGGGCAATTTTTCTTGATCGACTGTTGAAGAGCACGAGAGCTTTCACATTGCACGATTACAACACGGGCGCGTTTTCTAAACGCGTTGCAGCCGTCCAGTGCCACTAGAACCGTACGGCTACCGTATCTCTCTCTAGCTCAGTGGTCTAGGTGACCAAATGCACGCTTTCACACTAGACGGTTTCAGTCGTGCCACGATTAAAAATCGGGCGATTTTTTTCCCGTACGAGCGAAATCGTGTAATGTGAACGGAGCGTTAGAGTGTTGTGCGCCTGAGACAAAGAATAAAATTTTCGCCCTCCTCTCATCTTGATTGAGAATTTTGCGCTACCCATGTCATTGCGCCCTGGTGTGGCTGCATCACTTGCTTACCGACCTCATCAGTCCGATCCACAGCTTTGCCGGTGAGCTGGAGAAAAGAGGACTAGCAGCGACTTCCTCTCTGACGAGAGGCCTGGAGGTTATTACTGCTTGGGGACGCAACAATGTGGTTCCGCTAAATGCTTCCAAAACACAGTAGCTACTGTAGCTGCTTGACTGACAAGACGCGCCCTAACGTTAAACCGGTTTCGATGGATGGCCGAGTTCTACCACAACCGTACATTTCGGCTGGTTGGAGTCCAGATCACCGAGGACTTGATCTGGCACAACCACATCTCGTCAATAGCGACAGCTTCTGGGAGAAGCTAGACTATTTGTTTAGGGCTAATAAGTAATTTTCGCAACATAACCTACTCACTGTGTACAAGGCTAGATAAGAACCTAGCCTCGCGTACTGCTCACATGTTTTGGATGCTTCCACCCCGACTACTTCTATCCATGCTCGATGCTGTTCAGAGGAGGGATGTCCGACTGGTCGATAACTCTTTTCTAACGGACAGTCTCGGGACCCTTTCGCACCGACATACCGTCGGCGATCTATCTCTCTCCTACCGCTACTCCAACGGGTTTTGCTCCAAAGAGCTCTCCTCCATGATGCCGTCGCACGATATGCCTGCCAGACAGACCTGACTAGGCGTCTCGTCCTAACAGTGCCGAACTTCGTACGTGCAGAAATGGCCGATACGACCGCTCCTTTGTCTTTAGCGCATGGAGATTGTGGAACAATACACTTGAGGAGGCGTCTCTCAGTTCTACTAATCTTAGGCGGTTCAAAAATTGGATTAACAAAGATTCTTTAACATCCTCATAGCAGTCGCGGTGACGTGGCATTTAGGTCTGCCTACGCGGCTGCTCCAGTCCCGGCGACTTCGGTGTAATAAAAATATCGATGAAAAAACTTAAATATGTGTTGTCCCGTGAAAGTCTTTTTCCGATGTCGTTTTGTTCTTTACAGTAAAATTCTATTGTGTCGGGTTGTAACACCCCTTTGTCTACATAAAGCTAATGATCACTGCAAAATATACTGGTACATGTGCCATAAGAGCCTTCAATAATAGAGCACGTCGTATACAAATTGGTGGGTAAAAGTGAATCTATACAATAACACGCATAATCGGTAATATAATTCATGATGTAGCAGAAGTGGTGTGGTGTGGGAGGGTCACGTTTCGGCTTCCCCATTGTGTCTGGCCGACAACCAGTGGCGGGTGTGGTTTGTCCAGGTATGCTTATTTTTTGTGTCATTCCAGAAAAATTATCAGTGGACACACTAGTAATCTAAACATGGAAATGATAAAAAACTGAACTAACGTATGTCCGAAAAGTTTTGTCACAAAATTTAATGGCTTAAATTTTAACAACTACAAAATAATATCAAGTTGCATTTGGAAACAAAAGTTTGTGTACTTACTTTACTGTCAGTTGGCATTTATTTATTTTGAAGTTTTCGCTTTAAGATGTCATATAAAATAGAAATATGAAAAAGTATCTACAAGTCGGATAGGCGGGTACCCAAAGCTGAAGTCTGTCGAATATTCCAGAATGAAAACATTTCACGCAGAACAATTAATCGAACAATAGCGGGTGCGAGCAGTGACCATGTCTGAATCTCCCAAAAAGTGGAAGTCCATGTGCATTTACTGCACAGAGGTCAGAGAGATTGGTGAGAAGAGCAAAAAATCAGGTTGTAATGTCAACAAGGAACTGGCTCGTCAATACAGATCTTCTAAGAGCACGTTATCGTTGGAATTGAGGAGGATTGGTCCTAAATATCGAAAAAGACTTAAGTGCCCCAAATACTCTCAAGCGCAATTCCTTCGTATACCAAGATCCTGTCGTTAACTGAGCCGGGTACACTTTGTCAATGGAAAAATCATTATTTCAGATGAAAAGTATTTCACAGTCTATAAACTGTTGGTGCAGCAACGCTGCTTTTAGGTCTGAATTACAGAGTTCTGTATAGTCTCATGATGTTCGGTATTTGTGTCTCGTGTCATCCATGACATCTTGTACCATTGTCAAGCACTTCAGGCTAGACGGTGGGGTTTGACCAAAACTTTATAGTTATCCCATACATGGTCCCCTGGTTGAAGTCAACTACCACTTTAGGAGAAACTTGATATTGAAAAACTTCTTTTGAGTTAGCCGTGAAGTTGCAGTTTACTTGCGATTGAAAAATCGGGCCTTAGAGGCACAATGCTGGAGCCAAGACCGATCCCTGGGGAACACCGCGTTGACGTAGGGTTGGGTTTAGGTATTATAATATAATATGGGTTGTCACTTTAACACCTTATTTATACATACTGAACTTATGACAGTATTGTTGATGGCACATGATCCAAAATCTACCCCAATATGTATATGCAAGCTGCGACTCAACTTTCACCCAACTTCCATTAACTTGCTGTCGCGGAGTAGAAATTCTGTAGATCAAAAAGTGTTTGCGGATTTAAGCATGTCGACATATTCGTCCAAATCTCATTTTTTGTACTTAACATAAATCTCTCTTTGCTGGAGAAAATTACGCAAGCCCCCAAACAGCTAATATTGACAGTGCCATCTTTAACATAAACAAAAAATTTCTTTTCGGAAAAACAATTATTAGCTAGTCTAATTTACGCTGAATCAATTTGATTTAGTTGTTCTGGGGCTAAGGCCCATACAGTTTATCTAGACACTGCATCACGTTATTCTAATATTTGGATGAAGCATATCGTAATATATTTTTGTAACTCTCATCTACATTTTCCGTGCATCGTTTATGACGAAAAAAAAAAGATTCTGTCTGCCTGGGAACCAGTGAATTCGTGGCATGTGAGTTTGTCAATGGTTTACTTTTTGAAATATAATTAAAAATTATTACTTTGATGCATCTTGGTGATAGAAATCCTAAAACTAAGTAGTACATAATTTACAATTTGCAGGGGCCTCCACGTAGAAAAAGAATACGTAGTGTTTTTCATAATCTCATGCAAGTCTTCAGGTCGTACACTCAATTAAAAATTTTTAAGCGCCAAACCTTCAGGCTAAACCTTAGATTGCACGGCTAGGCAACAGTTTTTAACCTTCTAGATTACAACTAAGTATGTACTTACTTATCAAAATTAAAAGTAATTGAAATATCTTAGGACTTCTATGTCTATCAAGCATGGCACTGTCTTCAGAGTCTGAACATTTCGAAATACTAAAATTGCCTTCCCCTACGGGGTTTAAGGCAAAAAATGGCATCAACTCTGTACTTCCCAAGCATTCATTTATGCCTACTATTAGCTCACATGGATTTACGTGTTGTAAATATCGCAAAACAAAAAACAATTATCTGAATTTTTAAAATTTTCGCATTCACAGTACTCCCTTCCGCCCAACTCCGAAAAATTCTACTAACCCTCACTTTTCAAAAAGTTTTGAGGGTAAGTACACTTCTACAGAAATCTCTTGCCAACGATCCACCCCTTCTGAGTGAGAAAACTTCCTGCGGGCGCCCATGATCAATACCTGACAATGCATATCATTCAACGCAAGCGTTTATGTTTCATTTGCAAAAATCTATACTTACTTTAAATACTTTAAATGTTTCCTTCCATTTGGGATTCGTCACAGTTGGGTAGGGCCCCCCTACAACTTTTGATATGGAACCACTGAGGAGCAAGCTACGTCACCGTATAGCTTCCAAGTTATAGTTCCCCCTCAAGCCAAAAGTATTTTGGATTACAAAACTTAGAATAACTGAATCTATTTTCATCTATTCATCAGTTCAAAGTGAGCAGCATAGGTGGACATGAAAGAATAGTATGATTTCCAACACCTTTGTGTCCAACAAAAACGGAACCATGAACAATTATGTAACTTCAATAACTACCTACTTCAGAAAACATTTTAGTTCATCTAGTATATCTACAATCTAAGAATAGAAGCACATTCAGGATTTGATTCCGTCGGTTCTTAAGATTTCTTGTGGACTACGCCTCTGCGGTTGTCTGGGTCTCTGGGGTGATGGTGGGCGCATTGTGTCCACAGCATGAATAGGATTAGGTGCCGGATTTCGGATTTCCGATGAATTTACCGGCAGATGGCAGATATATGGAATTTGAGTCCCGGCACGTACGAGTATACACACTTGGTATTTAATAAGTATGTCGTTCGTATTTCGTACACCCCATTAAACTGTTCTAATGGTTCTGGACTGATTGGCAATCTCCGATCCCCGAGTTACCCTCTTTTGTTTGGGGTCTAGTGATTACTTTGGTGGACAAAATTACAACTACACACCAGACTTAATTCTATATTCTAAGTCAGGCAACGGAACTTCGACCATTTGTATTGACAAAAACGGAGTCTAGTAGATTGACTGAGTACTGTCCATGCATACGCGTTTGTTGTATCGAATGTGCTATTTTGTCTTTTTAAGAGATATCTTCAAGAAATTATTCTCCTAATGACTCTTATTTATACAAATTTCTTGTAAGTAATTGGATTTGGGATATAAAGAAACACTGTTTCCTGTAACAAAGATGCTGACGTTTCGGAAAAATGTCCCTTCTTCAGGGCTCTACAAAAAATTTAAATATTAATTTCGCATATTCATTAATTTATTAACAATTTAAATAATAAAGTCAATGTAAAAAATACTTATTTTAGTTAAGATATTGTATAAAAGCTACTTAAACAGATCCCCGAATTTAATTAACAGGATAGCCATTCCCAACATATACACACATAAACAAACTAAAACATTCCATTATCAGAGAACAAAAATTATAGCGAACCCACCCTTTGAGTCAGAAACTGATGGTTAAAAAATATCCCAACGTTATGCACATCTTAGATATTATCGTTTAGACTGCAACTTATCAATATGACATTGAAAGACTGTAAGGGGGTATAGCTAGACACAGATTGATGGAAACGAGATAGGTATTTCTAATTAGTAAGAATGGCGTCAAGTAAGTTGACTCTGTATTTCCCACGCTATGCTGTCATCAGTTCGTAAAGTATTATGTTTGGCACAAGTTAGTTTTTGAGAAAAAAATTAGCTATACGAACATGTATAACAAAAAATTAAACGACCTTCCCCCTCTTCCTGAGAGTAGTTGCTGCAGGCATACATGATCGTTGCGATGACCAATCCCACGTGAATGACTACATTTTCCTTCACCACCACCTTTACACAGTCTACAGGTTCGTCCACAACGTAAAATAACGAAGTCTGAACGATTTTCTTTTGCTTTTTGCCTTTTTCTCCTCCGTCACTGGACCGATTTTTAGAAACTACAAAGCTTTTGCGTCCTTCGCATTGAGTGAAAATTCCATCGAAAGCCGAGCGGTACTTATCAAGTCATAGGTGGCTATCGAAAGACAGACAGACAGACCGACGGAAATGAGTGATATGGTTTTTCGAGATGTACATGTCATACAACATTCAAAAGACATAATCACCCATTTATATATATATATATATACAAAGAGAAAATGATCATGGGAGAAAGGTATATAACAAAAAATATTAAAATAATGGGCAAAATCCGCAAAAAGAAGGAAAGTGGAATCAAGCAGAAAATAGGATAAACCCGAGCTATACATGTTTTTGTGCTGGTGGGCTTCATCAGGCCCGAAATGAATGCATATATGCAACTACAAAAGTAGATACACATGCTCATACATCCGGATATCGGTGTAACCTGAGAAAACAAAGATGGAGAGGTAAAAAACAAAAAACCACACACGAAGTCCACAACAAGAGCCAACCTACACATTTTAGTATAAAATGGCTAGAAGACCTCGAATTTTTAAGGCGACATCTAACCACAACCACGCGGCCGGTTATAGCCACTTGCTGTGGTACTTCAAGCCCAAAGGATCTACAAAGAGAAAATGATCATGCGAAAAAATGTATATAACAAAAACCACACACGAAGTACACAACAAGAGCCAAGTACCACAGCAAGTGGCTATGACCAGCCTCGTGGTTGTGGTTAGATGTCGCCTTGAAAATTGAGGTCTTCTAGCTATTTTATACTACAATGTGTAGGTTCGCTCTTGTTGTGGACTTTGTGTGTGGTTTTTTGTCTCTTTCCCCTCTCCATCTTTGTTTCCTCAGGTTGCACCCGTATCCGGATGTATGAGCATGTGTATCTACTTTTGTAGTTGCATATGTGCATTCACTTCGAGCCTGATGAAGCCAACCAGCAGAAATACCTATCGCTCGGGTTACCTATCCTATTTTCCGCTCGAATTCACTACTTTCCATTATTTTCCTATTTTTATATATATATATATATATATATATAATAATGTCTTTATTAATCCCTCCACACTGCGAGGCGAAGTTTAGCCAGCTGGCTACACTACCACTTAACTTCATATGGCAACGGTTTAGGAGGAGTGGCCATTCACAAGATTATGTGTCTCATCGACCCTTTTCTAACCTCCTATCTAGAACGTTACGTAATGCCAAACATGCTTATGAACGAAAACTCGTTACCTCCAAAAATAAGAAGAAGCGTTTCGGTATCTAAGAACAAACCTGAATTCCAAAGTTTCATCACCTCAGATCCGCGACGCTGACGGTCATCTCCACACGGATGCCACCGAATCTGCCAACTTACTGGCAGAGTCCTTTAGTGATGACTTCGTCGATGAGCCTAATGGAGACCTTCTACCGACCACTATCTGCCATAGGTGTCCCAACAGCCTTTGCGAAGTTGAGTTCCTGCCTGAAGATGTATTAATGCACCTGCGAAATCTGAAGACCTCTTCCTCCCCTGGTAAAGATGGGATGACGGCTGCTGTACTTAAAAACTGCGCTTCAGCACTGGCCCTACCATTAAGCTTGATATTCACATCGTCTTTTAGATCTCATACCCTACCCTCATGCTGGCTTAGTGCTTCTGTTACCCCTGTATTCAAAAAGGGCGACAAATCCTCCGCTAAAAATTATCGACCAATAAGTCTCGTTCCTATCGCCGCCAAAATAGCTGAAAGAATCATATTAGATAAGCTCCTGTCATTTGCTTTCGGAAATGACCTTATCCCTAAGAATCAGCATGGATTTCTCCCTGGTCGATCAATAATGACCAACCTTCTCCACTCTCTCAACGATTTGACTTAGTATCTGGACACAAAGACTCCTGTTGATATAATCTACTTAGATTTTTCTAGGGCTTTCGATCGCGTACCACATAGAAGGCTTCTGTTTAAGTTGGAATGTATGGGAATAAGAGGCGAGTTGTTGCTGTGGATTAAGGCTTTTCTCACCGGGAGGACTTTCTCTGTGCGCGTCAGTGATAGTCAGTCTCACCTTCATCATGTAGCACGTGGAGTTCCTCAAGGCTCTGTCTTGGGGCCAGTGCTGTTCCTTCTGTATACAAGTGACCTGCCCGCATGGATTTCCTCCACATGTTCAGCTTATGCCGACGACACCAAGATTTACAATACTGTCGTAAATTCTGCTATGCTTCAACGAGATCTTGATATTGTTTGTCAATGGTCAGTCAGTTGGCTTTTACCCTTAAATCTAACTAAGTGTTGTGTCCTTCACCTCGGGAAGACAAATCCGCGATTTACATACAAGATCTCTGACCACAACATCGAAGCAGTTTCCAGCCACACCGATCTGGGCGTTGTAGTCGTCTTTCCTGGTCAGAGCATATTCACCACGTTACATCAAAAGCCAAGAAACTTCTATACATGCTGGAGAGGTCTTTCAAAGGATCCGATGTCAACACTTGCGCCTACATTTACAAGGCATTTGTGAGGCCAATTCTTGAATTCGCTGGCCCGGTATGGGACACTGTGCTTCTGCGCGATAGAAATCTCGAATCAGTACAGCGTCGGGCTACTCGTATCCCTTTTGGAGCACGAAGACCAAGCTATGAAGATCGCCTTGAATTATTCAACCTGACCTCATTCTCTGAGCGAAGACTTCGTGGCGATCTTATAGTTACGTTCAGGATACTTCATGGTTTGATGGGCACCAACCTCATGCATCTATACCATCTGTCGCGCAGCAATCTACGCGGACACAGCTTCAAACTGCATAAGGAGCCATTTAAAACAACAGTCCGACAGTGGTTTCTTCCCAACCGCATATTCAACACCTGGAATAGTTTACCTGAAAGTGTGGTTGGTGCTACTTCAGTTAATAGCTTCAAAGTGCAGTATGATAGCTGGAGGAGTGTACAAACTTTATAGCTATGAACTGTCTTTTTTATTTTTTGATGTATTTGTGTTACGTGTCCGTACACTATATTTACTGCATGAGCTTATAGTACTGTGTACTCTGCTCATCTCAATTATCATAATAATAATAATAATAATATATATATATATATATATATATATATATATATAGGTGAAAAATTAAAGCTTCCGCTTTTTGTTGGGTACTTCGACAAAATTTAAGTAAAGAGGACTCTTTATACTTTTTTTAAATCTCTCTAGCTTTCAATGGACTTTGCCATCATCATCAGGAGCTGCAATTGCAATGATAACAGTAGCAACAAACGTGTAAAATAAATTTAAATTGAATCAACTTACAGTAGTATGTGAGGATGTTGCTAATTGTTGTTTTCGTATAGGATGAGTGAAACGCCCAGAAACATGGTGAGAGCTGGATACATGGTACAACGGTTAAAATTATATAAAATATGACAAGACAAGTTAAAGACAGATTAAAAATTATTTAGAAAACATTAGAGCATTACGTCGTGAAGCCACTTGATGATTGCACAAAATGGTGGTCATGGAATTGAAAGATGGAACATATCTTCCCAAATTTCGACTTTTCACAACCATAAATATAATCTGTGTTTTGGCCGATTCCACCAACAAATTTCATTCCACTCAAAATCTAATAATTCTCTTCTCACGATTTATTAATAATTGTTAATTTAAAATTCCCATTAATTAAAATATAGTTTATTCAACTGCCTCTGTTCGGTTTAACAATTTCTTACATAACATTCTGAAAATCACATCATCTGAAGTGATTTGGCAACGTTTTGGCACACGCCCACAATTCGTTCCATCTTTCAACACAGACATTGACAACCTTCGGCCTTCTGTCAAAGGTTCATCTCACTCATTATTCCATGACCACCATTTTGTGCAATCATCAAGTGGCTTCACGACGTAATGCTCTAATGTTTTCTAAATAATTTTTAATCTGTCATTAACTTGTCTTGTCATATTTTATATAATTTTAACCATTGTACCATGTATCCAGCTCTCACCATGTTACTGGACGTTTCCCTCATCCTATACGAAAACAACAATTAGCAACATCCTCACATACTACTGTAAGTTGATTCAATTTAAATTCATTTTACACTTTTGTTGCTACTGTTATCATTGTAATTGCAGCTCCTGATGATGATGGCAAAGTCCATTGAAAGCTAGAGAGAATTAAAAAAAGTATAAAGAGTCCTCTTTGCTTAAATTTTGTCGAAGTACCCAACAAAAGGCGGAAGCTTTAATTTTTCACCTAACTGGTCTAGACGACAATGACCACGTCTCAAGTTATATATATATATATGTATAGCAAAACATAGCGTCAAAATTACAGTTACAATAAATTGATATCCTCAGCGCCGTTTTAAGCCATGAGGGGCCCCTGTAGGCCCAATGGCTCTGCGACTTTTTTTCAAAATTATCGAACATTTGAGGTTTCCCATATAAAGGCGGGCTCTTGGGTACGTGCCCTTGTATGTTTATTGCCACTACTATTATTCGGAATGTAGAGAATCTGTGACATTTTCAAACTTACTAAACTTTAATAAAGTTACGAGACAGTTTTCAGTTTCTCGTTTTTGGCCACATACCACTAGGAATAATAAGAAATATTGTCTACCGCAGACATAAGGGATAGATTTAAAAACTGTTCAGTTCTGTAAATATCTGTTTGACTACGTCTTATGATGGTCAAAAAGTTGGCATGGCATTTTTTGTAAATTTCACATAATTCGCATTTTTTTGAGTTTTTAAGGCAGAGATATGTATGTTATAGACCAACCGACAAATATACTGGCAGAAACTGGGACAACCAGTACATTCACCATTTTTAAAACATAATATTACAGCCGAAATTACCGCAGAACTTTATAAATAAAAATCAAGCACTACAGTGAGTATTTTTGATGATGAATTGAATTGAATTATTAGCTAAGGATACACTGAGTATCAGTTATATGGGCTTAGTCCATCTTTACGCTAAAAGAGAAATAAGAAATCATAAATAATACATGGAGTTCAATTATTTCGTAACATCTGGTAATAAAGCCGCAAGTGCATATTTTGGTGCTTGTGATTTATTATGCATTTTCAGCGGTTTGGCTATAGCGGTTTTACTTATCACACATATTCGTATACTGGTTGTCTGAGTTTGATTTGGCTGCTTTCTAGTATGACGTAGCGCCTCTTTCTCACTCGACTGGTATTAATAAACCATATGACATAAAAAATGTATTTGGTGCACCTTCATCGAAATAAGATAGCTCAAAGCGCCAGCTATCACACTAGAATCGACCACTGCGGAAAGGGCATAGCTGCTATTAGTTGGAGCTGTTAGGGATCTCAGCTTGCGTTTAATAGCCTAGTCACCACGTGACCGCTGGATGGCTGAATATTCTAGCCGTAAAGCAGATGTGGTCTACTTGCCATTGAATAAACTAAACATACTTACTACAGAGATAATTAATCATGTGACTGCTAACAAGCTTAATTTAACTATGATTTCTAAAACAGTTTATTTGAATCTATGGAAGTAGCTCAATTAAATCAATAGGTAAGCATTCAATTGAATTCATGAAATCGTTTACTTAGATTAAGTACACCAATTTATTTAAAATTACTCAAATGTTAAACTGAGTTCACCTACTCCAAGCAAAACTATTTAATTATTATTATTATTATTATTATTAAACAACAAATTTGAGTTGAGTACAAGTACTATAAACTCAAACACAAAAATAGATAATAGTGTACAGACAAAAGAAATATAACAAATTGACATTCTTAGCACTACTGAAGTAGACATATACAGAATGGGAACAATATGTTAAGCACTGCGGTGTCTATCGTAATTGTTTTTGAAACTGTTGACGGATTCCGAGTTCACTACATAAGATGGAAGACTGTTCCATGCATCGAAGACACGGTTTGAGATGAAGCGCTGACGAGTAGAGGTTCTAAAAGCTTCCTTCTGCAATTTGAAGTTATGGCCTCTGACACTGTTCGTTGCCAGACGAAACAGATGCGACATGTCCACACCAAACAAATTATGCAGTGCTCTGAAAGTGATGATGAGATATCCTCGTACTCTTCTATCAGCAAAAGCAGGCAGGTTATATAGCTCGAGGCGGTCTTCATAACTTGGCCTACGTGTGCCATATGGCATACGTGTTGCACGACGCTGAACGGCCTCTAATAAGCTGCTATCGCGAACAAGGTTTGAATCCCATACCGGACCAGCAAACTCCAGTAGGGGTCGTACGAAAGTTGTGTATAAAAAGGAGGAGGTACTAACGGTGCAACCGCTAAATGACCTTTCCATCATATATAGCAACCGCTTTGCCTTAGAGGTTATGTTCTGAATGTGCTCCGACCAGGTGAGCCGGCCATTAACTGTCAGACCAAGATCTGTGTGATGAAGAACAGACTCTAAGGTATGTTTGCCAATATTATATGTTAAGTTAGGATTATTCTTTCCCAGGTGGAGAACGTAGCATTTCGATAGATTTAAAGGCAGGAGCCAGAGTTCTGACCACTTTCTGATCAGCTTGAGGTCTTCTTGAAGCACAGATGAGTTCATGACAGTGTTATAGACTTTAGTATCATCTGCATAGATGGAACACATAGAATAAAGTCGGGTGGGAAGGTCGCTTGTATAAAGAAGAAAAGGTATTGGCCCTAGCACAGATCCTTGTGGAACTCCACTAGTAACACGATGACTAGAAGAATAGGCGTCTCCAACACGGACGGAGAAAGATCTGTCTAACAAAAAAGCTTCAATCCATAACAACAAATTTCCCCTGATTCCGAGATGTTCAAGCTTGTGCAGGAGCCTTTTATGCGGAACTCGATCGAAAGCTCTGGAAAAATCCAGAAAAACCACGTCGACCGGTTCATTTGCGTCTAAAGATCTGGTCCAATTGTCAATGCAGTGTAACATGTTGGTGA
The DNA here is from genome assembly GCA_963669975.1 of Acanthoscelides obtectus. Classification (NCBI taxonomy): domain Eukaryota; kingdom Metazoa; phylum Arthropoda; class Insecta; order Coleoptera; family Chrysomelidae; genus Acanthoscelides; species Acanthoscelides obtectus. Next base: position 50,343,257 of record CAVLJG010000007.1, on the reverse strand, counting down.
TAATTGATCTACCAGGAATAAAACCATGTTGGTTGCTAGGCAGCAGGTTGTTCTTGAACGCAAATGTCATAAGTTGTTCCTGGACGATCTTTTCGGCTATTTTCGCAGCTATAGGCACAAGACTGATAGGACGGTAGTTTTTCGCAGATGTTTTATCTCCTTTTTTGTATATAGGTGTCACAGATGCAGTACGCCAACAGGAAGGAAGGATGTGGTTTTGAATCGAGGAGTTGAATATAATGCACAGGGGGTATGCGAGAGCTGAGGCACAGGACTTCATAACGGCAGAAGTAATCCCATCCTTTCCAGGGGACGAACAAGTTTTCAGTTTAGTAAGGTGCCTCTCAATGTCCTGAGGTTGAAAATCTATGCTACAGATGGTCGCTAGGCATCTATGAGGGCTGGATAAGTTCGGAAGAGTACCATCACCATCAGGTTCATTCACAAAGTCTTCACTGAAAGCATCGGCAAGAAGATTGGCAGATTTTTCGGAATCAGTATGTAGGTGGCCATTGGGATCACGGATTTGTGGGGAAGAAACCTTAGAGTTCAGGGTGGATCTCAAGTATCTAAACAACTTCTTCTTATCTTTTGATGATACAAGATTTTGCTCATAATTGCGCTTGGCGTTTTTCAAGTTCTTCGAAAGGATGTTAGAGAAAGATCGATGAGATACATAATCCTGTTGTAGTCTACTTCTTTGGAATCTTTGCCATAACGCTTTTTTATGCCTCAACATCCTTGAGAGGTTATGGTTAATCCAAGGCTTTCTTGGGTGACTGAATATCTTCTTTGTGGTCGTATGCCTAGTGACTTCCAGTTGGATTCGACGAGAGAATATATCCCACATATCTTCAGTGCTACGTTGTGCAAGCAGGTTGGACCAGTTTATTTCAGACAATGCTCGATTGAGAGCACTGTAGTTTAATAGCTTCACAGTTTTGAAATGTCTACGTGATGGAGTTTGTACATAGAATTGAAGTGAGGTCAATAAGGTACAGTGATCCGACTTGCCAAAAGGAGGTAGGTGGTCTAGACTGGAAACAAAGTCAGGATCATTTACAAATATCAGGTCGAGAGTTCTGGGAGTATGGCCTTCTCTGAATCTCGTCGGATGATCTACGAGTTGGAGGATGTTCGACTTCCGCATTAAATCAATATAAGGGGCAGAAGGAGAGTTGCATTCTGGTAATGTTGTCATGGGCCAGCTGATGTCACGTAAGTTGAAATCACCAGTTAACAGAATGTTTGAATTCTTGGTTAGAAGTTCTTCGATGAATTTACACAAATAAACATCACCAGCACAGGGACGCGGTCTGTAGATACAGGCTAATACAAAACTGAAGTTTGGCCGTGTTAGTTCCAAAAAGAGACTGTCGATACCATCGAAGCTCTTGGAGGTAGTAGTTATTGTGAAATTGTCAGCGAATTCGGTACGTACATAAACACAGACCCCACAATACCCCGGCGTGCGAGGGGAATCTTCCCTATACAAACAGTAACCAGGCAAATTAACAACATAGTCAGGTATATTAGGGCTGAGCCAGGTTTCTGTCAGACAAAGAAACGAAGGTTTGGTTCCATCAACAAATGCTTGCACTTCGAGAAGTTTAGATACCAGTGACTGAATGTTTGTGTAGCACACCGACACCTCGGTTAGCAGTTTTTTGATACAGAAGATTGCTGTGCAACAATATTGACAATGGATGGTCTACCCTTGACATATTTAATCGTGATATTGCGTTCTCCAGCCGTTAGCCTTCGTTTCAACTCCTCACGTAGTTGCTGCAGCTCATGCATTTGTGACGGTGTTTTGTCGTCCAAAATTTTAACGGAGTTATAGGTAGAGTGGCTTAAAATATCATTCTTCTTGCGTAGAATATTCTTAGCTATTATAGGCGATGCAAAGCCAACCTTTATCAACCGAGGACGAGATGTACCTACAGCACCAAGTCTGGTCATGTTGAGGCAGTATCCATTAGCAGACGGTTCGATGTGGTTGATTATGTCTGTTACGGAATCAGAATCATTGTTGCCTTCAGGAAGACCTTTCAGGATAATATTGTGAGATCGTCTGAATATTTCCCAAGTTTCAGTCGGAGATGATGGGATATTGTTAGCGTTGGTATTCAACGATCTATCATTTACCAGTGCATTGGTCAGTCTAGATTCAACGTTCGAAATGTTGGATAAGATAGATGCTTGCGCACTTTGGAGTTGCTGAATACTAGCCTCACAATTAGAGATCAGTTCGTCATGGCGAACAATAGAAGCCGAATGCTGTTGTAGCAATGACATACAATGGGAGACATCGTTGCTTAGTTGTGCTTGTGAGTTTTTGATGTCTCTAATGTCATTGGCCATGGTCGACAATTGACACAAAATGAGTGCTAGAGGATCAGAAGCAGTCGCTTCGTCAGACCGATGAGGGGAGACCGCTGGTCGAGCACTAGTTGATGAGGACGACGAGTTGCTACGAGTGACTCTACCACGTCTACAGCATGCTGAACAAACCCATTTGTTGTCACCGTTTTCGGCGAAATAGCCGATCTCTTTAGTGGTCAGGTTAACACAATTAGCGTGGTGACTTTTCAGGCACTTGGAGCATAGGATATGCACTTGAGAAGTGCCAATTAATTTGGAACATGTAGCGCAATCTTGGTTCATTGTTAATTATCAACAAGTTATAGGAAGGGAGAGGGTACAGGAAGACGCACTTCACTCTATTGGGTCGATAATCGAGACTCACACACAAAGAGGTAGACCACGGATAGGATAAGGAATAGAAATAATGAAAGGAATCATCTCAGAGCCTCCGTGAGTAGACCACAGAACCACGAAATAAATCAGTCAGCTACTTTGCTTTACTACTTCTTTATCAATTGTGTCAAATTTGTTTAGAGTAGGTAAATGTATTTCCTTAGGCTTGATGAATTACTTTATTTAGATTTAAATGTATATTTGGATAATGTTTCTAATTTTTAGGAACAAATTGCATTTTACCGAATGGTGTATATTACAACTGTGCTCTGACAAATTTAATATATAAAATAATTTGGAAATCTTGATATTGTTAATTGATATTTTCGAATCAAAATGAAAATTTCCTAATTTTGTAACCAGCACGAAATTCTAGTTTTTTTATTTTCATTGACTCTAAAGTTATAATATTTATGTGGGATCAAGTTTCACCAGTTATTTTTATGATTGTCCACAAAAAAAGGTAATATTTACTGTGAGAAGCAACTCTTTGTTTTAAAATCAGAAAGTAGTGAAAGAGATACCTGGAACTGAATAAGGCCACTTGATCGTGTGTACAAAACTTGTACTTTTATTTCTTATAATAAGACAATACATACATAAATAAATTCAACATCACTTCGAACGAACGAGAATATTTTCAAATACTACAAAGTTTGCACCAACAGCAGGCTCCACTTCCTATATATACATAATACAATAAAGACACTGAATTCATCACAACGTTTATTCAGTATTCTATTAATGATACCACTGACGCAATAGTATTTTATCGTTGAGTCGTTGAACTATAACAACATCAAAAAGTGTCTATGCATCGATATCCAGTTTAATAAAGACATATTGTAGAATTGTTTCGAAAAGAATAGAACATCAAGCCTATGTTAGCAATAAATGCCCCTCACCGACCTACATATGGCTGCATAAATAAATTTTCAAAGCTCCTATCGTTCCGTCATGTCCCCTATGACTCCTCTAATTCAGAGCGTTTCATTGGGAGCGAGAAGTATTCTAATTACGGTTATGGGTCACTAAGCGACATATGCTCAAGTGCTTCACTTGATCCACAGCTACTACACGGCACTGCGCCTGTCGCATACTGCCGATCCGATCAATCACGAATCAAGGACCGAGTCCTTCGAGTATGCAATCCAAATAAACAGCTTAACTGTTTTTAATAAACTGTTTCATTGTTTTGAATATACCTTTTCTACATAATGTGAATCACCTAAACTAATTAAACAGTTTAAGAAAACAAACATCTAGTTCGGATCACCCGATTCTGGGAACCAGATCGAGCATGATATACGGACTTACCAGCAGGGTACCGATTTCATTATGGACGTGTGTAGAGCGAGACTTATTATCCAAAATGTAGTTTCGGTTCACTCACGCAACTTGGATCTAGTACATCTTTATAAGAGTTGTGCCTTGTTATGACTTGTCCGTGTGTCATCCTTCCATCTCTTAAAAAAATAAAAAGTACCGAGATATGTAAACTTTGAGCTTGTCCTTTGGTACGAATTTCAATATTTCCTTTTTAAACCTTATTTATGACAAAATAGGGTCAACCAGATTGACTTCGTATTTTCCACGCAATACGCAGCATGTATAGCATTTAAGGAAAATGCTGGTGTATCTTTAATATTCACCGGTTATGGAAACAAAGGGTCAATTTTGAAAGAAACAAACAGACGAAGAACATAGTTGTTCATGGAATTTGTCCCAATATGTACTTTTTCCTACTATTGCTAATAAAATTTTCGAGTCTCCGCCCCATATACAAGACACAGCAGTGAGTTTATTGAATAGCGCACAGAAACCCCGCCTATAATTGTTCCTTGGTGGAACCACTGGCACACCTTTTCAATTCATGTTTTTCTAAATGTATTTTCCAGATGTATTCAAAATAAATTAAGTAATTCCTCTACGCAAATAAGGCGATATATCATACATAGATAATTATAGTCCTATCTCTATAATTGCTATAATTGCTAAGTTATTTGAGATACCCTGAGAAAACGTTTAGAGCCCTTCTTCGACGACAGCAGCATACTTAATGAAAATCAAGTGTGGTTTTGGCGTGAGTGGTCTACTACACATGCCCTCGAGGAGGTTGTGTGATGTACCGTCGAATGTTCTCTCAAAATCATTTGACTCTGGCGCATAAAATACAGCTAGAAAAGTTGGGATTTTACTGTATTCGTGGAAACTCTTTGAACTTATTCCATTTTTATGTGACAAATCGTTGTCAAGTAGTGTCTGCGGATGATGAAGAATCCAACTATAGATCAACAGAATATGGTGTACAGCTAGGCTCTATTTTAGGGCCGTTACTTTTGTTAATATATTTGAATGGCATCTTCCATTATTTATCATCAATTTGTTGACTGAACGCGAAACGGTCTCTTTTCTTGGCATAAAAATTGACGGTGGTCTCAAATGGAAGGCTCATGTAGATTCTTTATTCAAAAAACTCAACACAGTTATTCGTATTGCGACAATTGTAACGCGCATCTCTACGAAAAAACATCTTTCACTCGCATTTGATGAATGGCGTCATGATTTGGGAAGGATGATGTCACGTTGAGCGTGCATTCAAAATGCAAAAACAGGCAGTGAATATTATAGCAGGTGTTAACTTCAATGAGGACTGTCACGTTATAGACTCAATATATATGCGAGATATTCATTAAATCTGAATTCTTACCTCAGATGATCCGCGAGCTGAATTGTATGCAAATGAAGTGCATCCTCATCGATTAATGTTTCTACTATGTTGAAGAATTTTTAAATTACAATTTTTAGTTTCGTTTGTGATTCATGTCCTATGTGCCCTCGTTTTTTTTATTGTAAATGTTTAACTTTCTTTTACTCTATGGTTTGTGCATTCAATGACTTGTCATACATATAATTTATATAATATGACCAATAAATAAGTAAAGACATAAATAAATAAATAAATAAAACCCTTACAGCTGATGATGTTATATCGTAGAATGAACATAGATCAATAATTGTTGATACATTTTTTCCAAGAAATTAACTCTATCTTTCAGAAACTCTAAATCCTTTTTGTCATCTGCATTATAGTAATGATGTGTTCAAAATTTTTCGCAATTAGAATACTGCTTTGCCAGTGGCGTGGAAAGTAAAATGAAGTTTGATCATACTTCTTTTCCAGATGCAGTGTAAGTGAAGTATATTATCCTCCAGGCAGCAATGCAAAAATCATCGAAAGCCTTTCTCGGTTCGTTTACGAGATGAATGGACCGCGAGCCTGTGCCGGCAATGCGTCGTGATAAACAAGTTGGCCGCGATGGCTCAGTCCGCGTTCTGACCGCGACAGTTGAACATCGAATCTCCGGATACGCACAGACGACGTCGCGCACCGGAACATTACGCACGTGGGAATTAATAGTGTGAGGCACGTTTTGCCGGCTCCTGATTGGATTTTCATACTTTATGCTTGTGCAAAAATGTGAATAGGTAAGCGGTAAATCAAATTTAGATAATTGGGGTTGAAAAAATAAATTAAGTGGTTGACAAGTTTACATCAAGCGCCTCGAAAACCACTTAGCCCTGGAATCCCCACAATCTACAAACCGTAGGATCGGATCCGTTTCTTTCAGGCAGAATTTTAGAATATGAACAAGCCCTTTCTCTTCGTAGAAAATTTGGAATTTGAGATATTATAGTTTTTAATATTGCTGCCAAGTCCAAAATCAAGAATTTAAAAAAATGAATAGTGATTGAATCAATTTTTTAGCATTGCTGACTTTTCGTCACCTAAAAGCTTTCGATAGCGACATTTCTCCACACTTTCTATATATACATAAACCCATGGTTCCCCTGATTGAAATAACTATTTGAGGTACTAGCTATAATACAAATTTGTGAAACCTCGCATGGTGTCAAGATTATTAATACCATTCTACAAATATTAACAGTTTCTCAATAAACTGAGAAGTTCGAGAGGGGGTGGGGGGTGGTGTTTCAACCTAGAGTGCTGTTATTCTTCTAGACATGGACAAATATCCCAAGACACATTCAAGCTACAACAAACTATATCTTCAGGTATATTTACACAAGACCAGCAGCTTCGGTATGGCTACCAATGAGTTTTTAAAGGAAACATTGTTGAAAGGATAGTAATAAGATTAACTTATAACAGAAATGGACAACTGCGGGCGATAACGCAATAAGAAATGATCATGGTTTGAAAGATTTCGTCAGTTTATGAGGACGAAACTTGAGTCTTGGACTCTAGTTCTAAATGGTCATCTTTGATGATGAGAAGTTCTAAAAATTTTGTTCAGGCAGATGATCATCTCTTGAATGTATCGTAGGTTCGAAGTACATGCAGGCGCAAAATAAATGTAGCGGCAGAGCATGTTTGCGTCCACCTTATAGAAATGCTGAAACACATTTTTTATAAGGTAATTTCACTGCAACTATTCCATACACGAGGAAAGACCACATATAATTAATTTTGAAATGTGTGCTCCCATTGCAGGTTCCTATCTGGGTGAATTATATAGATCAGATTCCAAAATCGGTCGAAAGGATCAGGTTGACTTTTCATTCAAGTTATTGAAAACGGTAGAATTTGGTATTTAATGCTATAAACTCTTTTACGTGGAAATAGAACAGAACAAAAGCAAAGTTCTATTTTGGTTTTACAAAGCGAGAAATATTTTGTGATTTATCTAATATGCATAAAATATATATTTGATGTATTAGAGGATAATGTAGCCATTTATAGAAAGTTTTCACAGACTCAACGCGATCTATGCAATTGACGACTGTCTTTCAAGTGGACAGATGGGCATAGATGAGCAACAATTCTTTGGAGGATACGTGCATATACCATAGAAAGTTCACATAAACCGAGAAATATTACACCAGTGTTAATTTGAAGTGCAATAAGGCACCACAATAGGCTTATGTGCATTTTACTGTAGTTTTTTTTTGTTCTGTTATTGGCACTGGTCGATGACCAACTGGCCAGATCCTTTACTTAATATTGCTATTGTATATTATTTCTATTATACTTACATAGCGTATGCAAACACATATTTCTCTTTTTTTTTGTTTTTTTTTAACCAATACTTTTTACTTATTTTTTCCTTTTCTCTATTTTGTTTATAAGATTGTTTTTTTACTTATCTGCTTTTTTGTTTTTTGTTTTTTTTCAATATTTTCTTCTTTTTTTCATTTTTTCAAACAAACTTACTGTAATTTACATTTTATAATGTTAGGCCTACTTTCCGACAATGCTTGTATAAAAGTTCGTAAACTTGCTGGTTCTCAGAACTGAGAATTGATTCTAAATTTAGAGGCAAAGGAAGGTGATTCGCTAAAATTTTATACAATTCAGAATTTTCGTTGTTAGAACTTGTACATTCTAATATTAAGTGTTGCAAGGTTCCTATATTTCCACAACTGCAAAGTGGATCATCTCCGTATCCAATTCTTGATTTATGATGGGGCGTTAGGACATGACCACTTCTTATTCTGCTCACGGTTCTAATGTAAGGACGATTGGTAATTCCTTGAAACCAAGTTCTGCTTCGAAGAGTCTCTTGTATACGTTTCAGGTAACTTCCTGTTGGACTGATTTTGTAATGGTTATTCCATTTATTCTTTAGTCGTTGTCTGATCAGAAAATGAGCGTCAGTAAAAGGAATCTCCATGCCCGGAACGTAATCGCCTCTAGTTGTAGCTCTTTTTGCAAAATTATCTACCATCTCGTTTTCTTTTATACCTGAGTGGCCTTTGATCCAGACTATGTTTATAGTTTTGTCGACTCTATTCAGCTCCTGAATGCGCTTGATGATGTTTGCAATTAGATGATTAAGATCTGCAGTGGGGTGACAATTCTCCAATTTTGTTACAGCACTTCTACAGTCGGTAAAAATAACAAAATTCTTATTTCCATGGAATTGGAAACAGTATTCAATAGCTTGGTTGATCGCAACCAGTTCTGCTGTGTATACCGAACATTCAGGTGGCAACTTGAATTCTTGGTGATACGAATTGTTGCTGTGATAAAATGAACAGCCCGCTAAATTGTCATTCTTCGAACCATCCGTGAAGATATATTCCCATCCACTCCATCGTGTTCGAATATCATGCCGGAATTTGTAAGGTGTTGATAAATCTAGTTCGGAATATTTCGTAAAGATAACTTCGGGTGGAGAATTATATGCCGAATATTCAGGTATGAAACATGGGTTGATTTGATTAGAGTGTACCTTCTTGACGGTAGGAAGAAGCCACTCATAACTCTCTATGATCAGAGGAAGCCTTTTGTGTTGCCAGTATTTTGCTGTTAATCCATGAATAAACAATTGGTGGATCTCATTAATGAATCCCCTGCTGACCAGTTTAACCAGGGCTTTATCGCTCAACATTTGTCGTCTCAATTGAAGAGGAGGTTCGATACATTCGACCTCCATGACATTGATGGGAGTGCTATTCAAATATCCGATTCATAGCCTAAGGCACTTATTTTTGATCTGTTCTATTTTTTGAAGATGAATTCTAGATGCATTTCCATAAAGTATTGATCCGTAGTCCAAGATTGATCGAACTAAGGTCCTGTAAAAGGTTAAGCACACTGCTGGATCTGCTCCCCATTTCCGATGTGAAAAGGACTTCAGAATGTTAAAAGCATTCTGACATCTCTTTAAAATGTTTGTAATATGTTCTTTCCAGTTAAGTTTTTTATCTAGGATAACTCCTAGATATTTGACAGAAGTTTTATAAGATATATTCTGCCCAGCCAGAGTGATGATATTTGAAGGACTAAGGCGAGATCTGGTAAACGTACATACACAAGATTTTGAGTAGGCAATGGAAGATCCATTATTCTCAAACCATTCGTGTGCAATGGAAGTCGCTGTTTCTAGAAGTTCCATAGATTGAGATAATTTTTTGTTCTGGATACTAATGGCATAGTCATCTGCAAACTGATATATTTTAGCATCTCTTGAATTAAAAGCTCTTTCAAAGTCATAGGAATATATTATATACAAGATGGGACTCAATATACTCCCTTGTGCTAGTCCTTTAGATGTTGATCGTGGTCCAATAGTCTGCTCAGAGGCTCTGATGAAAATGTTTCTATTGCTATACAGGAATAACAAATGGTTGGCAAGTTCTTTTGGAAGACCAATATTTATAATTTTACTGTATAGTATATTCAAATCTACATTATCATAAATAAATTACTGTAGTTGAGAGTCATTTTGATGTCATTGTGTGAACAAATGGAAGTAAATGGAGGAGATCCTGTAGAAAGTGAAATATAACTATGGTAATAACAGAGTTTAGAAAATTATATTCAAATCTGTTATGTCAGGCAAAATAGAGACGGAATGAATATGGGATGCTTATTCAGCACTATAGAGAAAATATAATTTTTTGACGTGCATCACTTAAAATAGTGGAGAATTGTGATTTTTTTTTTGGTATTTCTGAGAAATATTTTATGCCTAATACATATTATCATTATCGAAATATCAAAATAAAATGCTTTTCAAATAGTAATTTTACAATGCTACTTTGAAATCTATAGCACATCTACCACCTCCATTTTCGATAATAATTGTAACGGGTGGGCCATCTATCGGTTTCGATTTGAACCACGTGTTAATTTGACGCTGACAATACTTATGTCAATCTGATTTGTCATAAAATTCAGTATATTATCTCCGCTGAACGAAATGAATCGATTTACGCTTGAGCAACGTTGGGTAATATTGGAAATTTATTTCCAAAACAAAGACAATTGGGCAGAAATTGCACGAAAATGCCGTTCAAAATTCGGTCGCAACGAAGCACCAACAGCGCCCGGTATACGCAAGTTTATTAATAAAGTGCGTGAAACTGGTTTCATTGTTGATGCTCCAACACGTCAGCGTGCTCGTACAGTGCGTACACCCGAAGGTATCGATGCTGTGGCTGCGAGTGTGCGTGAAAATCCATCAACGTCAACACGTCATCGTTCCCAAGAATTGAACATTTCCCGCACCAGTTTACGACGAATTTTGCGGAAAGATCTCGGTATGACGCATTACAAAGTTCAATTGGTTCAAGAGTTGAAGCCGCGTGACCATCCACTTCGTTCTGCCTTCGCTACATGGGCCAACGAGCAACTAATCAATGATGTCGATTTTGCGAAAAAAATAATCTTTTCAGACGAAGCTCATTTTCATATTGGTGGCTACGTCAATAAGCAAAATTGCCGTATCTGGGGCTCGGAAAACCCACACGGGGTCTTAGAGAAGCCAATGCATCCCTTGCGAGTGACTGTTTGGTGTGGATTGTGGAGCGGAGGCATCATTGGCCCATATTTCTTTGAAGACGGGGACGGCGCAACCGTTTCTGTCAATGGAAACACCTATCGCACCATGATAACTGATTTTTTTGTTCCTGCTCTTGATGGTATTGATGTGGAGAATGTTTGGTTTCAGCAGGATGGTGCAACTTGTCACACATCGCATGCCACAATCAACTTATTGCGCGAAACCTTCGATGGCCGTTTAATCAGTCGAAATGGTGATGTCAATTGGCCGCCAAGAAGCTGCGATTTGACACCATTGGACTATTTCCTGTGGGGCGCTGTTAAAGACAAGTGTTATGTCGACCATCCAGAGACAATTGACCATTTGAAGGCCAACATTCGTGATGCCATTGACGAGATACGGCCCCAAACACTCGAAAAAGTGCTCGAAAATTGGTCCGATCGAATGGGCTACTGTGAGGCCAGCCGCGGCAGCCATTTGAATGAAGTAATATTTCATTTCTGAGCGGAACAATTGTACTTCAAAACAAAAAAATAAATTTGGCAATATCTCAAACCGTTTTTGTTTTATTTTATTTTTAAATCGAAACTTTTAAATGGCCCACCCATTAGAAGCTCAGTTTGTTGGACTTTGGAGTCTAAAAACTAAGCTACTATGAAAAGTTAATGTTTTAATTCGGGATACGGCGTAGTATATCTAATCACAATTCACAATCAAGTTTGACTATCATGAGTATCAAAGTCTAAGTTACTACTGCCGCTTTATATGTCAAAGATCAGCATGTATATTTTATACAAACATGTGTCCCACCCAACGAGGTGCATTTTTGAGACCTTCGCCTTTTGCTTTACATCATTTCTGATCACCTTCATCACTAATTTCACAATTCTTCAGTCAAGCAATCCTTGAACTCTGATGAATTTTACTTTACGGAAATGCGTGATATTTCACGTCACTGAACTACATTCATGCAACTATCTTAGGTCATGGGTGATTCGGTATTTTAACCGTGCGTCAACTTTTTCTTTTAGTATAGCGTTTGATATTATAACCCAAGAAGTAGAGGTACAATACTCTGGTCCTTATATAAAAAAATCTTACAAGAACGATCATCTAGCGAAGTGTGCACAGAAGTATCCAGTTTATTGGGACGATCATAGTTTGTTTAAACAGTACATGGAAATAGTTAAGAATATCCAAGCAATAAGGAAAAAACAAAAATAGCTATGCAAAGCCCCAAAGTCACAAAATGCTTTAAAAATAGCCGAAATATAAATAAGGGTTTAAATTTTGGATAACTCAAGCTCCTTTTGGGACAAGCAGTGACATTATACTGGTTTTGTTTAAACATTAATGCAAAAAAATATATTGTTTTACTAAAGGAAACCAAAGGTACGAACATGACCTAGAATTTAGTAATCTTCGAAAATGGTGAACTTGCGGCTCAACTTGCGGCTTGCCAACATTGATGACGTCGCCTAACTGGTCTCAATCAAACTTAACAGAATTTAACCTATTGCCATTTGGGAAATGCTAACATCGTTAGACAGAGTTAGATTATAGTAGATTAGGTGATTTTCTGAACCCGTCATGAGCTTTTTCAGACGAAATGCTCAAAGCATCTTTCTTGGAACAATATTCATCCATTTACTATTGAACCAACCTGTATATATTAATAATTAATAAACTGCTTCATCCTCAGCTGACCATGGCATGGTGAGTATTTCATGTGCCATTTTGTAAAATACGTTTGGAGTACACCTCGGATGAGGTGTACACATCATTTGATACCTGTATGATCTTCTGTACACATCATTTGATACCTGTATGATCTTCACAATCGCAAGGCAGTGCATATGGACACTTTTTGCAGTATACCGCTGTGACCTTGCGATTCCTAAGAACGCGAACTTAAACATAACCTGCCAGTATCGTGCAGAGATGATTAAATATGAAGCAAAAAGCATTAATATCAGAATGAGTTCATGAATGTATAAAAATAGAATTTGAAATGGTGGATTTTCCTGGTATGCTTATTTTGTTCGTATCATTTTTACATAACAGATGTATGTACAGTATTGAACAAAACTACAGCAAACAGGCAAACAGGTACAGTGAAATGATTATGTGATTTGTCAACAAAAGTATGATGGAAAATCAAAAGAGAACGTTAGTTTCTTTTTTACACCAAAGCTGCCGCGCAGGCAGAAGCCTAAATAAAGGACACCGCGGCTGCGATGATGATCCCAAATAAATTCGCTTAATCCGATTTTTGAACTGCCGAAGGTTAGTAGAACTGGGAAAAGCCTCATCTTGTATATTGTTCCTCAATATCGACACCCTCGGGACAAAGGAGCGGTCGTATCGGCCAGTTCTGGATGTACGACGTTCGACACGGTTAGGATGGTAGGACAGCATTGAGCATAAATAATGTAGTCGGGGCGGCAGCACCCCAAACGTGTGAGCAATTCTCGAGGATAGGTCTTATTTGGACCTTGTATAGAATGAGAAGATCATGCGGAGAAAAGTACTTCTTAGCCTTAGACAAATATCCTAGCTCTATCCCAGCAGCTTCCGCAATTGACGAGATGTGTTCTTGCCAGATCAAGTCCGCAGTGATCTGGACACCGACCAGCCGAAATGAACGGCTCTTTGGGAGAACTCGGCCAATCGAAACCGGATGAGCGCTAGGACGCTGTTTGCTGGGCAAGGTAGAATACTGTGCTTTGGAAGCATTAAACCGTACAGTGAGAACCTCCAGGTCTTTGTTAGTCTTTTTTTCAGCTCAGCGGCAGAGATCGGCTTGCGGCTCTAAATTCCTGCATGTAGGATGCTGTCATCAGCAAAGCTGTGGACAGATCCCTGGAGACGTTATGGGATGAAGAGGAGAAACCGTCAATTATGACGGATATCTTGCGGCCAAAAAGAAAGTCAGCCACCCATCTGCAAAGCTTCTCTGGGAGGCCATTGGAGGGAAGTTTGCATAAGAGGGCAGCGTGCCACAGCTGATCTAACGCTTCCGGGTTATCAAGAGCAACAACATGAGCCTCACCATAAGCCTGGATGAGTTTACTTCGCAATTGCGTGACGTAAGCTAAGAGGTCCCTTGTGGATCGTTGGTGACGGAAACCATACTGCGTGTCGCTAATCAAGCCGTGACGTTCGAGGTAGTCCTGAAGCTCGAGAGTTATGCACCTCTCCATCTTAATTATAACAGAAAGAAGTTGTAAGGGATGGTCACACACCTCTTCAATACAACGGCAGGAATCAGGTCCGGACCGGAAGCTTTGCTTAGGTCGAGCGACAAGGGCACCCATCTTGGGGTCTTAGGGTCTTATGGATGAATGTTACTTTATCGTGTCAGTGGTGAAATTGGCTGCGAAAATCTCGGCAAGCACCTCCGCCTTAGCCTTTGAGTCGGTTACAATCGTTTCATCCTGACACGTAGGTGGCTCAAGGCTACTCTCTTTTAACTGATTCACATATATTTTTGTGTACAAATATACCAAAATAGTTAGCTTTGGATGAAAGCTTCTTGGATGATTCCTCACCAGTATCGATGTCCCTCGCTCTCTTTTTTTGTTTGTCTATAGCTTTTATCGCTTTGCAGCTTCGGTGACGCTTGGCCAATGTTAAGCAAGTTGCTGGACAACATATTGTCGAGTCGTAACTCTTGAGAATAACCTAGTGGGTGTTACAAATGTATTTTTGAAATAATTTAGGATGACTAACAAAAAAAGGCGAAAAGTCAATCTTACTGAAGCTATCTAACTTTGTTGTGTTGTGTCATTTTTCGAAGGATTTACCATTTTTAGTGGAGGATTTGGGTTTATCAACAGATCTTAAAATGTTTGAGGCAATTTGTCTTGTCGATAACATTAGACTACTACGTAGACACATTGAGACCTTGCCTCTAAAAATATTCAGGGTGTTTTCAAAGTTCCATCATTTATTTTAACTGCTTGTAGCACTCGTCAAAAGGAGTTGATGTACCAAAAATCACCTATATAAAAATTGCATAATAAAAAAAATAGTAAAAGATTAAAATAAGAATGTTATTACACAGATTTTTTGTTCTTGACCATTGCCGTGTAAAATCTTGGCGTTTCTTGTTTCTATTATTATAGTTTATCTAAATTTGGCAAACTTCTTGGGTTATCGTATAGTCTTCAGTATGAGTTTTTGGTTCGATCAGTTGTATCAGTCTTTTAATGGTGCTTATACTTCCATTTGTCTGATTATTTTGAGCGAAAAAATGGCCCATGTTTACGAAAGCAATAAACAAGTGGTCATAATACTCACATACGGTTGAGGTAACACACAATAAATTGGTTTAGCAATCGACTAGAAAGTATCTGCAGCTTCGGAATCAAATGAAACATCCTGAGAATATTAGATATTGATATTTATGTTATTCTTAGATACAGATAGCAACTGTACGTTTTCATAATTTTGGATAGTAGTTATCATAAATATCAGATTTTCACTCGTTATGGAATTTTTGTACAATATTTTATTACAACTATTCTAATTTGTATTGAAAAGTGATAAGCTTGTATGGGTTATCATAATTCAAGTGTAGTTGCGACAAAAGAAAAATTTAGATTTAAGCTTAATAATTTGCGACGCCTGTGGATTATCGTCTTCAGAAGAATTTTGATATGCCAGCTGTTGAAGGTTGTTTTGCAATCTACTAAATTATTGGCATAAATCAATCTAAATGACGATAAAGTCTGCCAACATTTATTTTATTAGCAGAGTTGCTGCTACAGTGTACGAATATTGCTCATTAAAATTTGAGCTTCTTTGCATTCTAAATGTCAAATGAAATACGGTATTGCTCAACTTATATTTACCTGGAACGCTGAAGTCACTTTTAGGTATAATTATATTTATTCATTAATGACTTACTTTCTCCGGAATTGACGTTACTCAACACACATTCTCTAAAGATTGAGACATGAAGAAAATGTACCTAATTCTGAAAAGTTATTCACTCCTGCATATTTTTGTATACAGTTTGTCATAGAATAAGTTTGGCAGGGCGGGCAGGCCAGTCCTTACGCATCATTGCTGTTTTTTACCTTGTATTCAGAAATTATATTTTTGTGCAAGCATAATTCTTTAACTGGAAAAAATATATTCTTGCTTGACAACATATTTTGGTAGTGTTTTCAACCCATCTTTGCAACATTCAGAACCAGAAGTATAACGTACAAAATTTATAAAATCTCTATTATATTCAATTTGTTGGGTATACGGCATTCTGAATGCGGTAGGAGTCAGTTACGTTAAGATGCACGATAAAAATTCTGCAACAGGAATATATAAAACGGCAGTTGTAGTCATCAGTATGCCATTTTATTCAGGCTCATCTGCATATCTAGATACAGGTTTGTAGAATTTTATCACCCGTTTGCCTAAATTATAAAATGCCATCTCGGATGCAATATGCGAAAGGAATTTCAACGTACAGTATGGTTAAAAAACAGGCTTTCGAAGTGTTTTGAATATTTTTGAGTTTGGAGAAGATACAAGGTAACGTCACGTGTTTCTAAGGCCTTCGTCCAAGAAAATGTACTATTTATAATACAATATGAATATATAAACGTCTAAAAGCTGAAAGGATCATAAACAGATATTACATCACTCTAAAACTACAAAAAAAAAAACATAAAAAGTTTCTACTGCCAATGAAATTTGTTAAAATATGTAGAAAAAGGTCGTAGTTCAAAATCTCGGTTTTCACTTCCAGCCGGAACCTTTTTAGTTATTGGAAAGAATTCGGTTAAATTTGTATTTGATCGGAGTACACGTATAAAAGTGGATTACTTTGGAGAAATATGAGAATCTGCTCATAAAACCACTAGCATGTGCACCAAGCTGTTATGCAGAATCGATGAAAGACTTTATTATTCAATAGAAGATGTACTTTAGGGATGGCTAGATCTCCTCGCACTTTTCTGATTCCCAGTTGGTATTTTTGACTACATCTAATCATACTTTCAGTAGGTTGCGTTCTTTTCCAGAGAGTGTAGAAAAACGCCTATTCTTTATGTTGTCATTTGTGTTCTATTGCTGAAGTTATGGTTGACAGTAATACCCTGAACATTATCATTACCATACAAAAAGCAGATATGACAGCTCTGATTTTCACAAAACTCTACACCTCATTCAAGTAATACCTGTTTCTTAACCGCGTGTCAAACATTCTGTAGGTGATTTTTTCAAGTAATGTAAAGCTATTTTACCTTTAGATGATTTCTCAAAAATTCAGCGCGAATATTTTCGAAAATAATTTTTATTACCAAAGATCACGCACTTCTTTATCTGCATTTCTTGAGGTGCGTTTCCATTACGGATTGCGCGATACCGATATGTAATCGGCAATACAGCTTAATTTTTTGGACATGCCGAAGTTGAAAACGTTGAATTGAAGACAAACACAACTTTTTATTACGTGATTAATAACACGAAACTGTATACAGGCATCTTCGGGCTTCAGTTTTACTTGATTGGTTTAATGATTGCATTTTGGTATCGTGGTAGGCGTAATAATATTTAATAAGATGATATTTATTTGATGTGTTCGCTATTATTCCCCGAATAAATCTGTTTTTTTGCATTGGACATATAATATACACTGAAAACCAAATACCACTGACGTCGTAATGTGTACGAGAGAGAGGCGCGTGCAATTCGTACGTTAGACGCACCTCGTTGCCTAGCACCTCGAGGGACGAGGTCTCGGGTACCATCGGCGCACTGCTTCTAATATACACAGAGGACGCTTCACGGACTTCTCTCTCGTACACATTACGACGTCAGCCAAGTTTGAACCTCAGAGTAAAGTTTCCTTCATTTTTGATACTTACGTACAACATTAAACTTGACGCAACCGAGACAGATGAAGTAAATGTTAAAAGTTGCTTACATAAAAGTGTGTATGGGGAAATTTGCTTGTAGGAATATTTGAATTTCTATACAGCCACTTGTTAAAGTTGTGCTGGCGCCAGTCCATATGCAGTACGTTTGTATGGTCTCGAACGGATTTTTGCATGTCGTATTTCGAAACGGCATTTTGTCACCCTTTTTACCCGATACTACCTACGGCTATTTTTGTCTCTGGAATCATCTGAAGTTGACACTATTCCATGGGAAATATAGAAGATCTTTGGAATCAGTTGCATGCCAATATAATAAATGACACTTAAGTATATCAGTGAACTCGGTAGTCTATACACTGCATTGTAGCTGGATGAATATATTTTGTGGTTTATGAAACTTTCAGTTTTTTATCTGCGTTAGAAACACCTCCTACGATCTGGTTTTCAGTATCGACGTTGTGCTCTTGAAAACCGTACAGGTTCGCTCAAAGCATTTGGTGCTAGCGGGTAGATGAAACATCCGAAGATGATGCCGTTTTATTAGTCATTGGTTTAAAATTTTCTTACCTTTATACCAATAAATCTCGAGTATTTATATCATCTCCCGGCTGGCGGTGGCAGATTCTGTAACACATCTCCATCTCCTTGGAACAATCAGCACCAGCTATAATGCTAATAATGTTCATTCATTAAGGATAAACAAATATGGAAATACATTCATATCAATTACGTGACAGAAATCAAGGGATGTCTCTTTTCTTGCCTGATTTGTTGACGCAGGCGCATCCATACATTAACTTCCATTGCATTCTGATCTTGATTTTATGAATTGTTGGCTCTAGATTTGCACATGGTTTACCAATAAGAATTTTAGGAAAAATGATGTTTAATAAAAAAATAGGGTACAATGATCACAATGATTCGTGATTCATCAAATGATTTGTTCTAATTAAATTATCTAATGAAATAATTTGCTTCCAGGTAAATTTATTCTCCACCCTGTAAAATGTTCGCTGATATGAACCCAGAAAAACGGCAAGCATACCCATTAGAATGATAGAAAAGTGATTGCCAACTAAAAGAAAATGGTGATCGGACTGGCAAAGACAGTGTTGTGTTTCCACTTTTTTCTGTGCATAGTGCATTGCTACCAAACTGACGATCATAGAACTAAAAAGCACCAAGTGACGTCACATCTCGCTGATAGTCGACACAAACCGTCGCGGTACTCAAAATTCGACAAAGTGATGACGAGGATAGAGAACTTGAGAGTGGAGGACGAAAGTCCCAACAAGCAAAACTATAGGCTGAGACATAAAGGTAGCTATCATAGCTACAGAAAAACGACTACAACTACTACTACGACGGAATCGTCGTTATTTGATTTGGGGGAGGATAATTTTGAAGATTACTACTCAGACGGATTGGTGAGTCTCTATTTTCTTCTATTATAATTGGAATATGCAAAAGACTTGGTACAAGAATGCCAAGAATAATTCTTTTAATCTAAAAAACAACTTATTTATAATAATTACTGATGATCATTATAAGGTTTGAGCATCCATTTTTCCTCATAAGCGCCATGACAGTTAATGCAATTTCGTTGATGCTATGGTAGTTCTTGTATGCCCGTGACGTACCAGCTGCCGTCAGATCTTTGAGCAAGAATAAAACCTCATTTTTCTCCTCGTCATGAAAACCGAATGGCCTTGTTAAATGTTCTTTCAACTTAGGAATTAGGCGATATCAGTGATTAATGTATTCTATCTAAAGATAGTCAACCATATATTGTATTCCGGCGTCCAAGAAGCTATGTGGAAGGTACAAGGGTGTATCGAAAAGTTACCGGACCAACTATGTAACTTACCCACAGATGGCAGCTCGAGGCTGTGCCTGCTATATAAATCAGCTGTTAACCTCACCAAGTAGAGTATGAAGCTTTTTCAACGCCCTTGATTAACGAATTCTACCTGAAGATAGACAACCTACAACCTAATGCTATATTCGCGCGTCCAGAAAGTTATCTGTGATAAAATGAGACACCGTAGCGTCACCTATAATAGAATTTGTCACACCTGTTTCTCTATTTACTACAAATACTTTGAAAATGTTAGTGTCTCATACATGGCGCTGTCTGTGGGAGTGTACACAAGCTTAGTCAACTTGGACCTGGGGAATATCAAACTGCTCCATACATTAACACCAAATAACATATTTCCGGAGGCGCTTGAAAAATTCAAATACACAGAGGTTAGGTCTAGGTCTAGCACTACATATCAAACTGAAGTCAAAATGACTGTTTGAAAAATATTCATCCAAATGGGTTCACAATGCTCTACTAATATACAGTGAATAATTTCGGTTCTATTTTTGAGGGAATAATTGAATATATTGTTAAAGTCAAGACGAATTTCACAGTTACTTCAATTATTTTCTTCCCAGTGGTCGATACTAAGATTACATCACATTCTGCTTCCTCCTGTACGTTGGTACATCTGCAAGTAGCTTCTTTGATATGAAAACAGCTGCTGAATGACAGCCGCTGGTTCTCTTTGAAGCGTTTTTATGAATGATTAATTCAAAAGCTCTGTTTACAATCTTTTGATTTATTTCTTTCGAAATTAGGCTCATTGTGTGGTCTAAGGTCACATACGTCGACAGATAGCTGGTATAATTGATATAATGCTTGTCTTATGAGCATAAAAATGATGAGAAGTGTCCGGCAGCATAACGTTATAAAAATAGAAATGATATACATAAACATTGTGCCACCGCATCGATTAAATGCTTTTTTATCGTTTTGTCATTTCATGGGTAATTATTACTAAGAGGTGCGTTCTGGTATATTATCGCTAGTAATGCACAAGCTGAGTACCATAGAGGTGCTGTCCTCCAAGAGCGTATTTACATGCCGTTGAGAAACTTGTAAAGATCTAATGGTTTACTGAGATATTTGAGGAAAGCTAAAATTTCATCAAATCATATTTTTTTTGACTTTATTTTAAGAAATATCAAAAGCTAATGAAACTTTTCCATTGTCACTTTTTAGGAATAAAATGATGGTGTTTTAAATGTTGTGCCAGACGGTTCGTTTTTGAGAAACCTTCATCAACTTTATTGTTTTATATATATACATAGCGGTCATTTAAGCAATGAAGAAAAGTTAGACGTGTTACATTCTGTACTACAAAAATACTAAAAATTCTGCAGTATGTCTCTTCATAAATTTCCCGAAAGAAGACAGCCAAGTATGTCCATTTTTTTAGAGTTGGCTCGAAATTTAAATAAATTCATTCAAAAACCCTGTTACATGGATTGGAATCTTCAGTGAAGTGTCCTGGCCAGCTTGGTCCCCGGACTTAGCTTCTCTGGACATTTTTGTTTGGGGTTTTATTAAAAACCAAGTTTATCAGCCTACTTTTGAAACTAAGCAGCAGTTACGAGAATGTGTATGATTACACCAGAAATGTGAACATCTACTGTGAATGAAATAAAAATACTATTAAAAATGCATTCGCTTTTTGAATATAACTAGATTAAGCATCATTTTATAAAATTTTGTAAGCATAATCTTACATCAAGCATTTGTTGGCAACGCCCACCTAAATGAAATAAAAAAATAATAAATAACACATTTTGCTTTATAATCAAGAAAACAAATGTAACATGTGATACATCGTTGAATTGGTAGAAAAAGATCTCATAAAGGACGTACTTTTGTTCGGACCATTTAGAAAAATAAAGTTGATGATGGTTTCTCAAAACGTACAGTCGGGCACACAATTTAAAAATACTATCATGTAAATGTGCCTCAAAGAACGCAGCGTTTTCCTCATTTAATCTAAGCTGTAGAAAGTTCTTCCTTTACTCATCTTTAGAACGGGTTAAACTATGAAGCAGAACTCGGGAAGATAAAATTGATGCATAAATACTTTATTTTAACGTAAAGCTATAGTCAAAAGTTTCAAAATTGGGTTGGAGGAAATATTAGTAAATATTTCTTGCATATCTTTCTTTTCCCGTGATCTTTTGGAAAGGGGTGGGGACTGTTCTGACGCGACTGCTCGTATATAACATATTAAACCGCACCTCTTAAATGTATTTTTTATGGTCCCAGGTCATCACAGTGGATATGAAGTCATTTCCATTCATGATAATGCCTAATGGTTATTAATTAACGGTGTTTTGTGTTATTCAATGCACTTGAAATGTTGATAATTTTTATTTGCAGTAAATAAAGGTAATTCGACAGGGAAATTAAACAGAAATTGCAACATATTGTTTCATTATAAAAGAGACCTCGCGTAGAGAATTACTACTGCTTACTTCCCAATTATAGTTATAGTTATGTTTATGTCACTGATTTTTGTGCCAAGAAAGGCTGCTTTATGATTACATCCGCTTAGCCAGATTCCAGATTAATGCGCTTATATCAAATCACTGATTAAGTTAAACATAAGTTAGAGTCCTCATTAAACTCAAAACCATTCGATGAACAGAGACAAATAGCAAGCACGTTTTCAAAGTTTCTTATAAAACTGTTTATCCACAGTGTTTGATACCAGATTATAATAAATCTTGATACGTACTTGTATACTATATGTATTAAACCATATAATATTACCCCACGAAATCTAGTAACCTCACAATGATGCTACAAGCGTAATGCTCGTATATAGGTATAGATGCTTTTCCCCGCGACAAATCTAGGAACACTGCTATAACTCGAGATCGAGAGGGCAAGCGGGGCAGTCATACGTAGACAGCATTTGCTTCACGAAGGAAGGAGACTGTGACAGGATTCGAGTCTGTAAATATTTTAAGAGCAAATGTATGAGGAAATATTTGATGTGTGAAATATACTAACATCAAAAAATTGCTCCAATTTTTTACCTCTGAAAATGTTCAGCGATCAGCACTTTTTTTCTTTTTTGGTATTTTTCCCCGCAACCAGTGTACCGATTTTCGAAAACTACAAAGCCTTTTCGTTCGCGGCATTGTAATGACCTTGTTTGAAACTTTTATCCAAATCCAATCCAAGTTATAGATGAGTCAAGGATTAGCGGACAAACTCACAGACAGACTGGCAGACTGGCAGGCCAACAGTCTGACAGACAGACGGTCAGACAGGCTGACGGAATTGAGTGACATGGTCATAACAACCAACAAGCATGAACCTGATTTTCATAATTTTTCGCGATCACAATACTTCCTCCGTCAGTAGTGGTGAGAAGTTGAGTCCATATTGCCCCAAGCATCACACTTGCACGCCTTTCGATGCTATGATTTTTGTCAACCACTCTTTTGAAGAGGTGGAAGAATAAAAAATCGAACCTTTGTGCTTTAATGATTGACTTTTGGGAGCATATATTCAAAAACTATTTTCAGAGGTTCAAAATTATAATCTTTTAATTCGCGTTTTATTTCCTGATATAGTTTAGACCTATTTAAAGAATTTTTGCGAATATAAAATTATTGATTCCATTTTTTTATCCGTAGGTCCGCATATTTTTGGCAACTCAAAAAATGTTCAATAGTTACTTTAGTAATTTGATCTTAAGTTGTATGAATTGTTAGTTATTATAACTAACAAACTAACAGACGATAAACATTCCAACTGGAACTACTGAGATTTACAAAAAAGGACCTATAAATAGTTCAATATTTTTAGGTCAATGCCGCGATCAATTACCTCTGCCACTAAAAAAAGTAGAACAATGAAAAGCAAATGATTGACAGAATCAGACTCATTACTGAATTCCCGCCACAAAGAATTGTCTGAGGTAGACACGACTGTTTGACGTCTTCCATGTTTGAGAGTAAATATTTGCTCGCAGAGATCGGGACTTGATGTGAATGTGGGTGCTATTGTACTTTGTATGAAAGCAAATTACAACCAGACACCAAAGCCTGATAATGTTTCGCTAGCGAAATCTATGTAGGTTGTACATTTATCGCACATTTATATCAGTATACTCTACAGGGTGATACTTTCATTCACTCAGGAGTTATAGTTTTGTTTTCCTTTCGAAACTATAACTTAGAGGTAAGGGAATATTTTAGGAGCCATTTCAAGAGAAAGGTTCAGGTTTATTTTTGTACATACTTCCGGTTACAGCTTTTTGAAAAGTAATTTAGACATGTACAGTGCTGCTCATTCTTCATTTATTGCAGATAATCCGTTTTTATTCAACTTTACAACTTTTGTTCCATCCTGGTGTCAAAACGTAACACGCTTTTATTCAAGAACTTGAGATGAAGGAGATTCATTGTCGTTTAAATATTTCCAACAGTATTTTTAAATGTTTAGTTGATTTTATTAACAGCTAAATAATTGCCCATTATTAAACATGTTTTTTTATTTTATTATTTATATGAGCGCATGGTCGCAACTCTTTCTACTTTGCATTTAGAATAAAATATTCTGGGAGACTAGGATACAGCACTAACCAATTAAGATCATTATTAGTAGTAAATGGCCGAAATATTATTTTCTGAAAATATGGTGATAACACATTAATAATGAGGGAGGGCCTATGCAATGTTTTTAATTAATCAACAATTATTTTGATCAATAAATAAGAGTTAAAAGTTTCTCGGAAGGAAATCTGATTTAATGCACAAATCAGCTTCATTCATATCACTTTTGTCATGAGAAGATATTTGAAGTTGTGTTCGGTGACGAACGGAGTGACATCATCATAACTGTATGTCTGTTATGGCTGGGAAATTTAAACAGCTGACTTGAACTTGAAATTGTGTGTTCCCTAAAAATTGCGTTGTTCCTTTAAAACGAAAGCGAAAAGAAAAATAGTATTCTCTTTACACTCAGGAGACTAGTCGGTCTGCTGAGGTAAATCCTCCGTGTCCTAAAAACTAATAAATGATCAGATAGATACCTTATAGTTCAAGTATTATATGTTTTGGTGTATTGCAGTCAGAGAGAGACGTGAGGACCTGATTGATTCCTTAAACGCTGTTGGCTACACCCGAATCCGAAGAAAGTACAATAATTGCCATTCACGTTCATGTGCCTTTTTATCAACAGTCAGCATCATAATTGGAAATAGGCGGAAACTTGTTAAAACAATACTGAAGTGGTGAATAATAAACATCTGACATTCAAGGAAATGTTCGAAAGTAACGTGTAACGATTTCTTAATCCGATGCGGGCAATATTAGAAATATTTTATTAAATAAACAATACGCTTGTGTAGGTAGCATCTGTCAATAAATTATCATGCATTTGTTTTTAAATGAAATTTGATGAGTCCGTTATGAGAGTACACTTTCTTATGCAGGTAAATGTAAAAACTAATGAAGTCAAGTAGAATGACTCATAACTGTGCACCTCTTGCGCATTAATGCTCGTTCAAGGTGCAACTAGAAGTTATATCAAAATTTGTTATCTTAGAAAGATGTTAAACTAGCGTAGCCTAGGTGAAGAAGCAAATGAGGATTTTTTAAACGTTCTGGTGCTTCTTAACATATAGCAGACACTCTATGATGTATGCTAGGAACAGTCAAGAGTCTATGAAAGCTTGCTTTGCAACATTTTCGGTAATTCAAATTTGCAAAAATTCTCACGCATGTCCTTTGGACTGTAAAAACTTTTTAGACATGTGCAGAGTGGCCATATCAATATACAATATTGTACGCAAGATTGAAAATATGCATGATCGGCGAACAGCACTACTGGATTTGACACTGAATCATTTAGATTTCTGATTAAATATGTGATATTGTTCGGTTAATCCGCTAGTATCTATACCGACAAGTGCTTATTACCACAGATTGTGACTTATGTCAATAAACTGTTGATTTCATAGTTACAAATAAATTTTGAATCTCAGAGAGATATTGTTGAAATTCTCTTAACAATTCACGGGCATTCTTGTTAATGGCTATAGTTATAGTGTTGTCTGCAAACAGTATACATTTGTAAATATTTCAGTTTGGTGAATAATTAATGCAGTCTAAAAATAGGATTGTATCGTCCCCTTAGCCACTCCAGATTTGATGAGTGTATTTTTTTATTGCCACCCGGCAATCGAGACTGAGGTACTCCTTATCACATAGACAAATCATGAACGGTAACAAGTTGTATACTATACCCAACAACTTCCAGACCAAACATTCACCCATGGATCGGCTCAGTAGCGCAATTCTTAGCGGACTCCAGATCGTATGCCCCAAGAAGGTTATGTCGCCTGTGTAGCCTCCTTTACCGGCGTCAAATAGCAGATAATACAGTTCTAGGCTATCCTTAGAAATGGCGCGTGTACGGAAAGCACTTAACTGACTGCTTTTGAAATCAAATTCTGAAAAAGCCTAAATAATATCTTAGAATTGTTCCTAACTACTCCGGAAACAACGAGGTATTCACTTGAATTATCTGTTATTTTCCTTACTGCTTTTTAAATTGCTTTTTTATATATTCTCCAGACTGCCACGACAGGCCATGACTAATTAGGCCTACAGGCCGCCAGGACAAACAAAAGATGAATGGTGGTGAGTCTGGAGACACATGCTTGTCTGTCAAAGAATAAGTTACGCTTAAGCAATAGATTGTCATTACTGTCTTTGCATCGTCTTAATACATTGATGTACTTAGGATGCGTATGAATCACTAATTACAGTGGTTCATGAGCCTTCTTCTAAGTACTAGATGCAACTAAGTGCAAGATTTAAACGTGTATCGCATTAGATACTCGATTACTAATAATAGTCTGGGATGCCGTGTACTACTAAGAGTTCATTGTATGTTAACGGATACAACTACATACAAGTTAGCTAGGAATACGTATAACACAAATTAAATGGATCGAGTGAGTCAAACATGGTCATGCAATTATGATTTTCATTTTGAACACGCTTTTGTTGAGGTTTTCAGAATCCCCCCTGGTAAAATATTTAATTTTTTATTTTTATCCCTTAAAAATTTATTTTCGAAAATGATCATGAGCCTCTAAAAAGTCAAAAAATGAAGTTTGAGCGTTTTCTTTTTGTTTTGCCCGTACCTCTGCCGAAACTGGAACGAATATCAAAATCCACAAAACATTTTCGACTTTGGCATGGTAGTAAACTTGTGTGAAAATTTCATCAAAATCCTAGCAGTATTTTCCAAACACACGGGCCAAAGATTTGCGTATAGACCGCCACACATACAGACCGACAAATCGACAGACAGACCACCGAAAAACCGACGGAAATGAGTGACATGGTTTTTCGTCATGTATGTATATGTCATATGACATCCAAAATATGTAATATCTCATTTTCGATTACAATACTTCCTCTGAAATTAAGAAGGGGTGGATGAGCAGAAGTGCGGAAAGTTATGTCAATTCTATATGGATCAATTGGCAATCGGCAATTTTTTCCATAAGCCAAGACGCACAATCTACGTATTTTGGCTTTGATCGTGAAAACTCTGTTGTTTGTAATTTTATTCAAATTTCGTAAATTGCATAGCTTGTCTAATTATGGCCATTAACATATTATGGTCATTTCTTGATAATACAGAAATTGCCTGAAAACTGGAGCAAATTGGCCTTTTCAAAATCAGTGATCGACTTCGTTGATATTGTAGCGCCTCTAGTCTCTATTAGCTATTTAAGCCCGCAACCATATTGCGTGGTTATCAGTTGCTCTGATTTTTCCTAAAATGGAGAGAACGCTGTGCAATAGGCTGTCCAATCATCATCAATCCCGGGATTACATGTACATTCATGGGTTCCCAGACTAAATATACAATAATGCCAAGTTCTGGGCTTGTGTTTGGGTTATATAGTGGAGACGCCTGCATAATTTATCTTAGTTACTAAGTGGCGGATCCTACCGAACTATTCGTGGAAATGGACAACTGAAAATAGCTGCCAGCATAGGCGTAACTGGGCATCACTATTCCATGGATCTTTATTATTATTACAAATACATAACAAGCATCTCAATTTTAGTAGTTCAGATTGCATCAGTTACCATACGTGTATATAGAATTTATAATTACAGTCGGGTAAAGTTTTGTCTCAGTTGTATTTCGCTTTTATTTATAAATTCACAAGATAAACATATTGCGAGTATAAACACTTTTTTAGTTTTAAGTACAAATATTCAGGTCTGGAGACACAAGTATTAATGTGTCTCATTCTATATAAAAGTGATTTATAGGTTCAGCAAATTTTTTATCAACTTTTCTTTTCCCGTTTTAAGAGATGGCATGCTAATTAATACGTTTTGTTTTGAGCTGTCTATTATATATGTTATTCGGAACTCCAGAATTTTCTGGCCAAATGCTTACATATGTCTAAAGTACATTTTACTGACGTTTTGATCACCACGGTAGTAAAATTTATACTTTGGAAAACGCAACCGTGGAGGCCGAAATGTCAGGAAAAGTATGTGGTTTCACTTGGCCAGAAAATGATAGAGCTCGAACAGCATGGAAACTACAGGATAAGTTTCAAACATGACTAAGTCTACGTCTGCCAATTTTATTCTAGGTCGTCATGGAATGAAAACAAGATTTTTTGTATAGATAGTACCTACACGTATGATGATGATGATGTAATTTTACGACTGTTATTAACCCAGCACGTAGGCTGTTCTCAATTGCATTTGTTGCTGTAATACTTTTCGCGTTCCATATTGACAAGACACGCTTATTTATTCTTTTAGATTGGTCGTCGTTGATATCCAACTCTCTGGATGGCTGTAAGCTTGCAAATGAAAAGAACAGTCATGTAAGGTTGATCACCAATAAAGGACGATTGTCGGATTTACTTGGAGAGCTCTATATTTTACACTATTCTTACGGATGTAAATCAAAAGTTATCTATCATGGTAGTGTCTAAGTCAATTCCTAGGAAGAAGCTGAAGATATTACGCTATCAATCTCCGTTGGGCCCAATATATCCGGTCCTCACACAGAGCATATAGTATCTGATAACTAAAATGATGTTTAGTAGGTATTTATCCCAACACATGAGGGTATTCAGTGTTAAAAGCATCCCCTGCAGAAGATTTGCCAGGTACAGTATCTGACGTACACCTGGATAGCTATTAAATAAACTTGAATGTAGACGTCTGTCTATTCTCATGATTTTCGTACTATTGCCATTCGTTCAGAACAATATTGATCTAGTGACGTCATTTGTTGGTACTCAGGCTAGGTACACCAGATGTCTCTAGCCTAGCCTCTTGCCTGGTCAGATAAATAATCGGTGGTCTCATGCACTGTCAAATAAGTACGTCTTGTCATTCTTCAAGCATATTTCTCTATCGTGATTACAGACCGATAATAGTATTATTCATGATACCAAGCTCTAACAATTCTTTGACTACGCCTATACACCTACCAGATGTACATCTACTCACGATCAGTAGTGTGCCAATTTATTTCAAAAAGGACACGTAAATATCTCCAAAGCTCCCAAAATAACTTTTTATGAATAGTCCGTCTTCCGCTAAAATTTCTCCATACATATTTGTTGAGTCTGCTACCGAACCTATCGCTTGCTTTTATGGAGATCTGTTTGGTTTAACTGCCACTGAACTGTCGAATCTGAATGATGTCCGCTAAAAATACTTCAGATCCGCTGAGTAGTGATCTTAAAAATATTTCTTTGTGTAGATTGATGATTCATAGCTTCATTTAGTGCTGTGTAAAGTTTTCAACACAATAATATAACAATTTTGTTGTGTCTGATATAAATCAAGAAGCCCGATTTGGTCAAAATGCTTCATCTGCTTTTTGCTTAACTGTTCTATCAATCTAATACAGTGATACTCAGCAAACACCTCACAGTTTGGATCTAATAACAAGTTTGAAAAATATGGAAAAGACAGGTGGAGTATGGGGGACATGTGTTCATTTAGAGGATATGGATAGTATTTTTCATCTAAATGCCACTCAGTTACTGCCTAACGAGCAATTACGAAGGCAGAAATGCGATCCAGCTCCATGCAGCTCTTTATCTGCCTCTCTTAAGTCATTTTCCTATGTACGATATATTATGAAGAATAGGGACTTGCCCAATTTTTTCTAGATTATCCCTAAACAGTGTTTTGGATACTTGTTCGTCATTCAGTGCTCTTCAAAAAGGTCTCTCTAATTATTTTCTGAACGGACTAAGTTAGCAAGTTGAAATTCGGCGCGATGAAACTATTCCATGAATACTATATTTTAGCGTAAATGTGACGGATGGAAATTTCAAGATGACAGTAAGGTGTCATTATGAAAGATAGTAAAAAAAATATATATATATATATATATATATATATATAATATAGAGTTATAAAGCTCTCATAAGGAGCTTCAAAATGAGGTATCGCATGACACCCATTCCGTTTGAAAAAATTGTCCAAAATGGCGCCCAGCGGCCATCTTGAAATGTTTAACTCTCGTCCTGAATTTTGCTAGATTGAGCCGTTAAAAAGAGATGAGGTGCGGGGTGTGCATTTTGTAAAGCGCTGTATAATCTCGTAATTATATACAAATCGGAGATAAGATTATGTCTATAGTGTATTTACACCCAAGATAGAATGGATGCGTGATTGCCAAAAGCAAGGACGGCGTACAGGGCCGCATTCAGGGCTACCTCCGAATGATGGACTACCACCAACGTGTTGTAAAACAAAGATGACAGTATTTAACAGAAACGGAAGCTTAACAAATCACTCAAATACACTTAACAACAACAACAGCAACAACCAGGCAAGGTAAATACGAAAACACGAGCACGCAGTGATACACGTGACGGACGGTGGCCTGAGTGCAACTCTGCCTGCCCTGCCCCCGCCCCGCGCATTATTCCGCCAGGCGACCGCTTGAAATTTAATGGCGAATTGACCAATAAGAGGCGTTGTCCCCACCTGTTACCGAGAGATCACGCGCTAACTGTTATTATTTACATCTCATCTTGAATTTGGATTCAGTTTAGAATACCTCTCAAATGTCTGGGAATGGCTTTCGGATAGGTAATACAGAGTCCGCCAGATAGAACGCATGTTTTTAAAATTGAGTAGTACAGTCAAAATAAATATGGGTAAAATATTTTATTGTATCAAAATACTCAGAAATACATGCAATTTTTTTGAGTAAAACAAAATTTACGTTCTAAAAACTATGTCGGCCATGTGGCGCCCTTGAGCCGAAATGCAGGAATCAAGCCTCTCCCGAAATGTGCCCATTGCTTCTCTTCTTATTTCCTTCTTCAAGTCGACGAGGGTCCGAGGCTTGCTATGATAAACTTTACATTTCAGGTAGCGACATAAAAAAAATCACACGTTGACAGGTCCGGGGAGCGAAGGGGCCATAGAATATCGCCATGACGTGAAATGAGACGTCCTAGGAATTTTTCCCGAAGAAGTTCCATCGAAGTGCGAGCTGTGTGAGATGTTGCCCCGTCTTGTTGGAACCACACTGTTCTGAGACGGACACGTCGACGTCGAAGTTCCGAAAAAAAAGTTGTTCAGCATTTGGATGTAAACCTCTGAATTCACAGTAGTTGTTTCTCCATCATCCCCATAAAAATGAGTCAATAATCATTGTTGGGCCTACTGCACACCAAACTGTAACTTTCGTGGTATGCAGGGGGTGCTCATGCAACTGTTGGGGGTTCACTGGAGATCAATATCGATAATTTTGTTTATTGACGTATCCATGTAAATGAAAATGTGCTTCATCACTCATAAACAACGTCATGTCATTGTTATCCAACTGTTTAATCATGAGCTGTGCCAAATTAACACGTTGTGCATAATCCCTTGGCACCAGTTGTTGATAAACTTTTGTAAGGATGGGACACTAAATCCGTCTACAAGATGCGACGTACAGAGGACGCGTGGATCCCTAGGGAACTGGCACGCAAACAGACGGAACGATTCGGGCTTTGCAGCGTGTCAACTCTCACTCTGTCTACGTTTTTGGGGGTTCTAACAGTACGGTTTCGCCCTGGCGGTTTTTTGTTCATCAAATTACCTGTTGTGTTGAATGCTTCCACCCATCTCAAATTGGTGTTACGGTCTGGTACTGTCCCACGACGTGGAACACGAAAGTGAACGCGAAACTCACGTTGAGTTCGAACGACAGACTCACCATTTTGAAAGTACCGACGTACAGTCAACACACGATGCTCAACGTTCCAAACCATCTTGCCAACTGGAACGGCACCTCTCCCACTATCCAACCGTCCTTCCCCACTGACACGGGACCAGCTCACTCGATGTAGTACCCATTCGAAAGACATGCGTTCTTTCTGACGGACCCTGTATTTTCTTAACAGGTATCCTCAATCCCTTTCACGTATTACTCTGGTACTGTATTTCGGGTTTGTATTCGCCGCCTGTGTAGCTTAAAAGAATCTCATTCTCTAGATTATTTTAAACATGCCTAATTTTAAGAAACGTTTTGTTTTGTAACAAGACGGTAAACAAACATTTTATTAGCATTTAAAATCAATTTTACAAATATTACTTATAGAATAGGGGTTTTTGATATTTACCTTGCAGCCTAACGAGTACTTTCACCATATAATAAGCCCTTTATACAGGGGGTACGTATGGGGCAGGTGATCAGAATAGTAAAAAAATAAAATCGATCGTTAGCAATACTCGAGCGCATCGGATTAAGATAAAATGTGAAAATTACATGCTGAAAAGTGTGTATTTCAATAATCTGATGATTTGAGTGGAAGAGTCATTAACTCTAAAAAAAAGTCACCTTGATATTTGGAATATGAAAAATTCGCTAGTCAAGCTTAGTGCGTGCAGCTGCAGTAGAGCCTGCATTCCCCACTCCCCGACTCTGGACCTCTTAATAAATTCTATGTTTAGTCATCACTTTATAAATAATTAGCATTACGACCTGCGGTTTTTCCTAGTTTTTAGGATATTTATGCACCTTCTGAAGAATGTAATCGAAACTATTGTGATCGAAATTTTCGAAAAATCCACATTAACGAAAGTTGTGTCATTGAGCGCCATCTGACGGACGAAAATCAATCTAAACTAACAAGACTTAATATCCGCTAGAAGCATGAATTGAAATCAAGAACACGAAAATATATAATGCTAATCAGAAGCTACACTACTTTCTCTGAAATGAACACGAGTACTATTGAATAAAGCTATTTTCGATATATGTTAATTATGAATGTTTTCGTAAAAACGGCATTTCTAATTTCAAAGTTGGAGCTACGCTCCCTAGCGGTCATTTTAAGAAGCTTAAATTCCAACAATTTCTCTTGGTCACTGTCGTTATCAAAAATTCTTTTAGCGATAGCTCTAGGTTTAGCGATTTCCGAGATGCAGCCGGCGGTTTTATTAAAGGCCCAGCTGGTACAAGCTCTCAGACTATCATACCTGATGGGGCATATAAATATCAATATTTCTATGTATTTTTTTCCATCTTTGACAACTTGTGGATACTCCCCCACCACTAGAAGGGTACCCATCATATAAACCTTTTTCTTTCTGCAATCTAATCTTCAAAACGCAATAGGTCCCTACAATGCTCGAGTTACTCCTCGTCTAGCCTCTTGGGTTCCCCTACTATTATTTTGAACTGATAAACGGTCGCATGGTGAAAAATACAACAAGTATTTGTTATAAAAGTCATAAAAGGCTAACTCTATGACATTTTGACTTTTGGCGCTTTGCATTGCCCTTGAAGCCAGCTGAGTAGAGATATACAATCTTCGGTCGATGCTCCTTTACGAACCTAACCACCTTAATTCAGGATCGTCATCCACATCAAATGCATTGTACCTACAAAAATATGCATCACGCTTGGTATACTATCTTGATATTCCAGCGTGCGTTCTGAAAGAGCAAGGGCGAGGTAAGAGCATACATGAGAATATTCGCATTCAAGATTCAAGCATTGAATAAAAACGGCTTCTGTTGTCACTATTCTTCATCTGATCGGTGCGATACCGCCAGTCTGTGTGCTTGGCATAGTTATGGCCTCCTTAGCCACGATTTCTTTAGACGGGACGGAGATATTCATGTAGACTTAGCGGCGACGCGACGTGGATATATTACTATCATCTACAGTAACGAAAATAGTACTACTAGTACGTAGGCTTATTTGGTCATGTCCACGACGCGACGATAACAACTCGCAATTCGTTGTGATTTTGGAATTGAGCGCTAATCGTTAAATGCAAGAAATGCAAGAGTCAACACTTATCTAGTTCTCTTAAAGTTTTATCGATAGTAGGTAGTATACCACATTCACGGATGGATTGACAGATACCTACGACTAGCGACAGTCCTTAACGTCACGTCTAATTATGTCAAGACATAGAACGAAGTAATCCTTCTGGAATGTCAAAAGTGTGCTTTTCTTCCCGTGGTCAAAACCTTGGGCATAAGAGTTCTGTCACTTGCGATTTTCATGGTTCATTGTTTGTTTAGTTTACTTGGTTATCAAAAACTGCTCCAAATTGACAGAATATATATTTTTCATGATCAATGCTACCTCGTATCCCTAGGATCTCTTAAAATAACTACAACGGCCGCAGAAAACGTGGTTAGAAATTAGTCGGCTGTCATCAAGTGTCATTACATGACTCTGTAATAATTTAGGCGTTCTAAAAATAAAGTTTCACAGTATGCCACAGTAAAATTTCATCTGTCAATCTACATTCCATTACTATGCGCGGTATTACATTGCCAAGTGATTCACCAACGTACCCCTGCTGGTGAAACTCTTGATTGCTCCTGATAGCCTTTAAGCCACATAGTATGAAATAGTATACATGTCTGTTCGGATCGTTACTGAAATGTCATATAAGTATTCTTGAAATACATCTAAATGGGCACTTCAGTGCCTGTCTCCCAAAAACGTGAACACAGATGAAAGCCGCATCAAAAACCTAACCGCATGTGGTATCTTTTTGAAGTAATAAAAAAATAAAGGACATAACCATAACAAGTTCCATTTCGATTGTCTGCCTATTGACTACCATTTATGCTAGTTCTTAGCAAAACGATAAGTACTAAGTATCAAACTAAAAAAATCTGGAGGGTTTCAAATTCAGGGTGTTCTCAAAGTTGGGCCTTTCATTTACACAGCGTATAGGCTAGGCCCAATACGCATGTTTTAATTGAAACATATACCAAGGCTTTGAGATAACCAAGATATTAGTTTTCAAAAGGTGATAAATGAGTCAGTACGACCTTGCGACCCTCCCCTTCCACAGTCCGCTCCTACGTCAAAACGTATGATGTTGTACTAAGACTATGTGAGTCAGTATCCAAATAAGGCGTCGCGTTGTGTCAAGGATAACCTTGGTTTATAAGCAAACCGCATTTGAAAAACCGAAACTAGCCAATTCCTAGAGTATTAAAGTAGTTATTGATTTAATATGAGCATCTTCAAGATCCGATTGATACTCCGCGAGTGTATTTAGAACGTCGCCGTCATCCTCGATGTTTTTTCCATCAGAGCTGCATATGTTTATTTTTATCGTGCAAAAGTCACCTGGTTAAACACGGTTGAAGACCTGAACATCGCCAAATGTTGCAAATTTAGGAAACGCTGAACAAACACATGTTTTTGAATGGAACAGCGACAACTTCAAGCAGTGTTTACAAACAAAACATGTAAGAAGGCAGTACTTGAAATTCCTTACCAAATAGTGAGTATTTTTCTTCAATTTCTTCTTTCGTTATCGGTGTTGGTTTGCCACTTATTAGCTTTGATATTGCAAACTTAGTTGACTCTGAAAAGGAACATCCCAACCTCAGGACACCCTATATATGTATTTGTTAGAAAAGTAACGTTCAAAATGCATGCACCTCCATCAATAATTATTGTTTCATACAAGATTATTAATCCAAATGTAGTCTGGCTACAGATATACCGTGCGAATCATTTATGGTTGAGGTGGCCGAGTTTCAGTGTGTACGAGAGAGAAGCGTGGAATACGTATTCTAGAAATAGCAATCCATGGCCTGCCTCGGTATCGTTGCCAGGCAACGTGATGATTACTTGTCCATGCACTCATTCTGACATACGTGTTGCACGCTTTTCTCTCTCGTACGTATTGAGACCTGGACGACATCAAACGTAAATGATTCGCACGGTAGAGTACTATGTAGCGTTATTCGAATGAACTTCCCTGAATACCATCAGCGACAAAATAGGTATGTTAGGAACCTAATAAACGAAATGCATTGAGTATTTCAGAAATCACTTGGTAATTTATATTAGTTACGCTTCAGGCATTAGAAAATTACGACTTCTCTAACTTTTTCGTGCAATTTTACGATTATTGTAAGGTCATTCTTGATAAAGGTAGAGCGTATAGGTGTGTTACTAGTTAATTAAATTTTTCGACCTAAATAGAGAAATTTTAACCTGTATCATTAGGAACTATTCAATAGATAAGAGTAGGCAAATGATTTAATGGTAATGTAATATGTTTAGCGAGACTTTCTTATACGTATATTAGCACGTGAATAATGAATATACGCACTTAAATAATTAGACAGTTTAGACTGTCAGGTTAGTAGATTTGAGGAGGTAGAAGGGATAACTGTGTCTGTAACTTCATTTTGCCAAGGAGATGATAGATTTTGTGAACGTTGATTATAAATTGCGGAATCTTCTTTGAATCCCTTGCGTGTACATAAGCATACAACAGAGTTGACAAAAATAGATATAAGCATTACATTAATATGTTGAGTATAATCGATTTACATTTCTATTCGATCTCGTTCGCTGCTCTTTGATGTTCAGATAACAATACGTGTAGACAGTACGCAAAATGGTCTACTAACACTAGAAGATAAAGAATTTGCTAATTATTTTCAGTGGATGATTTAATGGCTGATGGTGTGTTGTGCAAGCTTGAAACCTAATTAGACTGGATGCCTGTCAAGTATTTTGTAACATGCAAAGAACGGGATAAAACTATTTTTAATCCTACATACTGCGGCAATCGGCGTACTGGAATCTACGCATTGCAATATGATAAATCAGAATCTATACGAATAGTTCAAGAGCTCATCATCATATCTTAGCCGTGCATGAAAAAATTTTTCTTACGAAGAAAATTTAGTTCATAAAACAACTTTATCCAGTCCATCGACATATTATAAGAATGGTCACATTCTGTAAGTCA
Organism: Acanthoscelides obtectus; assembly: GCA_963669975.1. Classification (NCBI taxonomy): domain Eukaryota; kingdom Metazoa; phylum Arthropoda; class Insecta; order Coleoptera; family Chrysomelidae; genus Acanthoscelides; species Acanthoscelides obtectus. The sequence continues at coordinate 50,306,165 of CAVLJG010000007.1, read as the reverse complement.
CTAAAAATGCTACCTTACAAAACTTACTCTGAAGAAAAGACTTGATATGTGATAGAATTTTAAGAACGAATTTTGATGGCAGCCAGGTGTTAAGGAGTTTGATTTCGAGTTCTTCACTGTTAGCGCAAGACAGGCTCAAGAAAACCACAAAAACCCAAGCTAAAGAACATCAGTCGCATGTAGTAGTGACAAGTAGTTTTATAATTTTTCCTCGTTCATTCCTACACCAATTTTGTAATCTGGCACCGAAACGGGAGTATCAAAATACATCGCACGCCACTGTCAGCGCGGTGTGTCGTTAAATATGGAGGGATCCGTGCGTGCACACGTTGCTTGTTCAAAGGGACGCTACGCTGGCGGTAGCAGTAGCTCTTGAGTTTTGTTACCCGAGTATAGTTTAGAGTATTTGAAACCATAGCTTTACCAGTGACATAAGATGTGCAGTGGGGTTTATTCGCGATGTTGAAGCAGAGCTGTCTAGTGGTTTCTTTTGCTAGACTTCAATATCATACATCAGCTTAGTGTCCAACTGAAAGATAAACCATGGCCATCCTATTAATCCAGCCAAGCCTTTTGAGCAGAGTAATGAAAAATGTGTTAATCCAGCAGATGCACAAAGTCTTAAAAGACATGGGATGGTACGTTCGACTGCTTATTCAGTAAAGAAAATCCTCAATTTCGGTTTGTTAATGCCACTGCGTCCGTTAAGGGATCATCCCTCAATATGAGACTGGGTTACGCATTCTTATGTAGGAGATCTGCACATGTAAATGAGACAGATAAGCGCACAGCTGTCCTATCAATCCGAACATCCTTCTGACATAGGGACCAGTAGGATCTAAGTGCTGTGATCTTGGCTGCATACTACAGTATCCTGAAGACAAAAATCTAAAAATACCTCAGGTATTACAAAATTCTCAGTAATCCTAAAAATCAGTAGTCTTTATCATAGGCAGATAGCTACATTCATGTTGCGTTATAAGTATATTTCTCCGCTTCTTATTTTTTCGAACTCTTCAACGTGTACCGCGATCGTTTCTAATACTATTCTCAAACACAGCTTATTTGCTTTGTCACCGCATGTTGAACGTTACGAGTTTTTTGTAAACACTAATCTGGTGTGACAACAAATAGAAATGAATACAAGTAGGAAGTGAGCATATGTTGGACTTGGATTTACAAAAATCAGGAAACGTTCATTTATTTTATCGCGCTTAGAAAATGTATAAACAAGTAGCTAAGTGAATTTCGTGCAAGCATATTCTGTCGCGTGTAATTTCACTATATTTTAAAGCAGTTGTGACATCAATAAGATCAAACATTAAGGGTGGCGAGCACTAAGAGATTTCAAAGCTAAATTAGTATAAACTAGTTCGTTCTAGTTACTAGTTTATCCAATGGCGAGCAGACCGTATCTAGCGGCCGCATTGGTGACAGAAGCCGCTTTAAAGTGCCTCATTTGTGTTACCCGGAGCTATCTACCACCTGTCAATACCGTTTCAGTGCTCTAGAGTGTCATGCACCTAAGCTACTCATTTTTGAAATCCAGCGCCTCCTCATGCACCACCTTTTTATTCGGTGTTATACGCTCCGAAATAGTGGAGATAACGAAAATGACAATGTGTCAAAATTGTTAGGTTATGTTTTTTCATCATTTTTGTTTTTTTTTGCATTAAACTCGCATTGAACCGATTCCAGGCCATGGACGATGGTAAAAAAACTGATAATGTTATTTGACCCAGAGTTACACAAAGGCAGACCTCTGACGTGTTTTGTCATCAATCTAAAATCATCATTAGGCATCAATTGTATAGTCTGACAATGCTTCTGGAAATAAAGGTAAAATGTTGTTACATTATCATTGTTTGGCAGTGTGATACAAAATTTTCAACGTCAAAGCAAAACATCAATAAAGGGGTTTTATCGTCGCGTTCCCGTGCACATTTTTGCTAGAGCAGTTCGGGAGCGGCACACTCCGGGTGCTTACAACTCTGAATTCAAAAGCACTGGAAAGCGGCTCCGGCTGACAATGCGATCTGGGAAACCTTCCAACCAGACAACTTTCCGTTTACAATTTCGCAATAGTCGATTCTGGTAATAGATGGTACGAAACAGCTGTCCATGGTTGGCTGTCCGTGGTCTGAGGAACGAAAGCTATATAACTATAGTGTATTTACACCCAAGATAGAATGGATGCGTGATTGCCAGAAGCAAGGACGACGTACAGGGCCGCATTCAGGGCTACCTCCGAATGATGGACTACCACCAACGTGTTGTAAAACAAGCATGACAGTATTTAACAGAAACAAAAACTTAACAAATTAGTCAAATACACATAACAACAACAGCAACAACCAAGCAAGGTGAATACGAAAACACGAGCACGCAGTGATACACGCGACGGACGGTGGCCTGAGTGCAACTCTGCCTGCCCTGCCCCTGCCCCGCGCATTATTCCGCCAGGCGACCGCTTGAAATTTAATGGCGAATTGACCAATAAGAGGCGTTGTCCCCACCTGTTACTGAGAGATCGCGCGCTAACTGTTATTATTTACATCTCATCTTGAATTTGGATTCAGTTTAGTTTATTTATTGACAGTAAATCGGTGGCATCTAGCATCTAAAGTTTCATTAGACAGCTTGCTGTTTTCACTTTCGCAGTTGTCGATTCTGGTAATAGATGGCAAGTAGTATGTTGCTAAAAATGTATCAAAATTGGCAAATTCTGTATATGAATGATGTGAAGTTATTTTCAATACTGCAGCTACATAGTTCAACTACATTCGTGTATGGAACAACTAGAGTCGTGAATTTCATTTATCTTAGCTCAGCAGCATACTAGTTCGGTTTTGAATACGCCTGGTTGTTGCTCGCCTCCCGCAGTGACAGTCCTAACATGACTTGTTGCAATGAAACTGACATTGTATTCTTTCAAAGTTAATCCAGCTACTATTATACAATTAAATGCACATTATTTAACGTATTGCTCCGAAAGCAAACTGCTTCGAAAGTATACATTTCTGACAGGTCAGTATTAGCAAATTACGCGGTTGTATGTACCAATTAACCAGAGATGGACGATAACGTCTCAATCCAAACAAGCTGCAGTCTGATTTCGCTTGACTGCACAGTACACGGTGGGTGCACCATTCTGACGACTGTATCTTGCCGCACGATCTGCTACGCACTGTATACTGACATTAACTGGTAGGTTATTGTTTTTTCTGTAAGTTGAAAGATAATTAGGACAGAGGCGGAACTTGTATCTGCCAAAAGGAGAGAATATACTATTGTCACACATTGGATGCGTTGCGAAAGATTTCATAACACCTAATTATTCCAAGTAGGCTAGTTTAACATCCCATGTGTGACCATATTTTGAAAAAAGCTGTAGTGGCTGTAGATAAGTTCATACAAATATATGAGATTCTATTTATTGTCGAGATGGAAGATGGTTAATCGATCAGACGAACAACCACATGATCAGAATTTGCGAAGCCACTTAGTAATATTAGACGGTTTAATTAATGGCCCTCCGTTTCACCTTATGAGTAGCGAATAACACCGACAATTTATAGGAACCCAAAAATGCAACCCCGGTGGCATCCACCGATGTATTAAAGTGCATCATTAAGATCAAAATTTTTTTACGATCGCCCACCTCGTTCCTCGAAACCCCAGTTTGTGGTTGACAGCATGTATATGGACTGGATCACGCACACCTGTAATCTACAGTCCATTCAGTTTTTATGTTGCTGATGCCACGTAAATGGTGTCTTCAGAATGAGTCACACTCCGGACAAAAAAGTATTATAAACATTGTTGCCATTAAGAACTTTTAGACACAAACTGCCCGAAAAACTTCAATCAATCTGAAGAATATCTCACTACCAGAACAATGCAGACATGGATAGAGATACCAAGCCATACTGTTTAGGAATAATGATCTTCTGGAACGAAGACGGGGTAGCTTATCCTTTATGGACCATACGGCTGTTTAGAGATGGAAATCGACTAACTAACATAAGAGATTAACAGAGCTAACCGATGCTCAAATATTAGTACTGATTCTAATCAAGAACTTACTATTAGGGTTATACAAGGAGAAATCTCAAGGCTCTAGTGGTACTTGTAGATTACGCCATGATATGAGTAAGGGAGGTCCTGCAATGGACAGAGTTAGATTCCTACTTCCAGGGGTAGGGGCTCAATGGTATCCCTCCTAGAGACCCTAGAGTTATCCTGTAAAGACCGTGGATTAGTCTAAAAAGCTCAATGCTTTTCCCTTTAACCTAACACTTTCCATACAACATTACTTTTTGCATCATTTTTGGACCAAAATATGTGCAACTTCCTATTACATATACTGAGAAACATTGTGTGAAACATTTTTGTTCGCATATTGTTGTCACCTTATATCCTGTAAAAAGATTGTCTGAGATTTTATGGAAACGTTGGTAAGTTGGCTTAGCTGGCAACCCTGCTTTTGGGTAGGGTACTCCGTAAATTTTATCTTCGCAGATCGAATCCGCGGGTATTATGGCTTTTTGTGGAAGATCCAAAATTGCTTTTAACGGGTATCTTTATGTGACAATGAAACACATCCGCCAAACAGTTTATGAAGCTGAAAATTATCTTGTATTTAAGAGTAGTTATGCCATTGGAACTAATGAAAGCTATAAACTGTATAAACGCTAAACAAGATAATAGTTCTTGCTGATATTGCTTTACAACGAATTGCAACATGGGTCCTTGCAGCATTTAAATGTGTTTTGTAATTGGTTTTCTCACATTTTGAAGCTGTAAAGTGTACAATTACACAGGTGCTAAGGAAATGTTTTCAGCATAAAGAATCCACTCATAATGTTCTTAAAGGTACTTCGCTTCATGTCACAGTCACAGTCTTGTTTTGTTTTCAAGCGGTATCCAGGATTTTTTATGATCTTCGATGATCCATGCTTCTGCTTTTATCCACTTTCTTATGTGTCATTTTAAGACAGCGTAGCTAATAAATCATCTTATAGTATTCGAGGCGCTACGTGGCTGCTACCACGGTGCTACATAAAACCGTACTAAGTTTCAACTTATGATTAACTATAGGATTGTCACTCAAAATCTTGACACACTGACATTTAGCAGCTTAAACCTGCTGACTTAGAGTGGCATTAAGACAAAATACAACCGCACGGGTATCTTGTAAAAAAACCTATAAAAAAGCAAAAAAAACCTATAAGATGTCATCTTGCAAACTAGGTAGTCTTTAGGGCGCAAACAGTCATTCCATGTTTGCTCACTAGGATCGTTGTGAACGTCCATCTAAGGAGGAAGCACTCAACTAAGTTACACGCATTATTGGTTGCATATGTTTTGTGAGGCCAAATAATTGTCCTTGACTGTAGTTTTTATCTCCGAGAAGAAAGTTGGTTGAATAGCAAGATCGCATCTGGATGATCTGCATGTGTATAAAATGCTGTGTGAGAAAATCATTATTGAATATGCTGCCAATGAAGTATATCTGTTGGCTGTGCCCGACGGGTTATTTTTATGATGTGCTTCCTGAAGAGAGGTTATGTTCAAAGTTATATATTACGAAAAACTGAGGAGAATTACGGGAAATCATCACCGCGCCCGCGTTATGTGTAATTACTGTTAGCATGTATATGGCTTGTAATTCGACAGTGTATAGTGAATATAATTGTTTCTTATCTCTCTCATTTTTGAAATTCAGCAAATTTGTACATTTCAACTACAATATGAAATACATGCAGTGCTAATAACCTAATCGATGAATTGGTTACTGTGTACCAGACATAAAAAGACATATTTGCCACAATTTTATAGTTGAAGCTTTAAAGCCTATAAATTAGTATAAAATATATTAGCAGTAATTGACACTCGATATACAGTTGGCTATAAATACAACTTTATAATAGTTTTAAATTTTAATCAATATCGTTTGCCAGACACATGATCAGAAAATTATGTCTATTAAATTCATTTGGGAGCTTTGAAGTTATCGTTTTAGGACGCTGTAATAAATGGCAGACCACAATTTGCAATGTGGCTCCGGCTGATACGCCAGATAAATATAATCTTTATGAGCAAGTATAGAGTTTCCAACTTAAATTCTAGTGCAGGGTAATGACACTGCAAAGCAATAACAAAAATAATACAAGTTTGGTGTAGTACTTATTGTTGCACAAATACAAATGTTTCTTGAAGCCACAGCAAAATAAAAAATGAGACAAACTTGGGGTATTAAAGTGACTGATAATTTGATGGGTCTTTTACCTATCATACGTTTTTCTGCATGTAATTGGGTTCATACATATTTTAGTAAATAAGAACAGGGGCGTAATCACGGGAAGGGGATGTCGTTAGGTAGATTGACTCAGTACCTTTTACGCATCCATATACAAATATATACTGAACTTCTTAAAAACAGTGGTACATTGTAAGTGTTTAAAAACACCTGGTACATACATGTTCATGGCTCAAATCACTAAGCGGTCATGACCTCGTAAAATGGAGAAAATACAGTTGGGAAATTTTTCAAAATGTCAACAAGAAATTTTTAGATTATGACTAAGGTGAAAGAAGCTAAGAAGCGTGTAAAAACGAAGTTTGCAAACCGTTTGATGCCGATGTGCTTTTTGAGAGATGAGTCATATCAAGCTGTATGAGCCTTCTAGAAAGGAACTTCTCTTCTAAACTACTTGATGTCTATTAAAGCTATTAGGTAGGTATTGAGTATCATTGAGTTTTAAGGAGCATAATATTCAAGAAAAGAAGAATTTCTGTCTTGCTATTAGATCAAAACTAATTAAATAACAACTGGTGATGAGCAATAAATAATATTATCTAACGCAGTGAAAGCGATCTTCATATGATGACTAAGGTGTTCCATTTACTTAAAATTGTCATTTACATTTACATATGCATGTGGTTACATGATTACGTCTTATTTATTTTAGCAGTTAGTAAATGCAGGTATATTGACTCACGCATGCTACATCAAATTTGTGCTGCAATTCAACGAACATATCGCAAGGACTAACATCTTGGAAATATGTATACGAGTACAATACGTATACTACGATTGCCTAGGGCGCACGATTTGAAGATAATATGAATGGTAAAGTTTCGTGTCACCAAATTTGAGCAGAAATAATATGCCAGTGCGTGAATATATTATCGAGCAAGAACAACTTTCGTATTGATCACTCATATCACGATGAACTGAATAATGGCGTCCAGTAGGTTGACTAATACACTACCCATGCAACGCCGTCGTCAGTTCGTAAAGGATTATGTACAGCACAAGTTAGACCCTCTTGAAACAAGCATCATTATCCTGGATGGAGGATAGTTGCTATGCTTCCCTTGGTTGTCTGAGAGACCAGGTCTAGACCTTGATGATGTACGACCATCGACAACGAGGCTGTTCATCCCGGGGACCTCGTCGCACGCATCGGCAACCGAGTTTACTGAGGTTGGAGGAGTATAAATATACCAAGACCAACAAATTGAGATATACCCTCAACCAGCACCTGTAACCCCTGACCCCCAATTATTAACTCCTATAACAAAAATTCCGAAATTAGTGAGGATCGTCTGCAACGCCAAAAAACGATGTTGGAGTGACATTTTTTTTTGTTTTTGGCATTTTTCTCCGCTACTGGACCATTTTTTAAAAACTTTGAAGTCCTTGGCATAGTAGTAACATTGCGTGAAAACGTCACGGAAATATGAGCGGTACTTCCCAAGTTATAGGCGGTTATAAGATTATCGGACAGATCGATAGACAGACAGACAGATCGACGGAAATGAGGGACATGGTATTTCGTGATGTCATATAACATCCAAAAAACACCAGTAGGCGTGGAAAGTAGACATTTGGCATGGCAAATTATGCTACTATTGAAATGTTTCTGAAGTCACATACAGGAGATGTTGGTATGATTTGCTGGGCTACTAGATACCTGTATACCCTATGAACGCATGCACAGTTTCAAGCTGATGTGAAAAATAGTTTTCCTTTTATAGCGGTTTAAAGTATACATACTTCGTGCATAAGAAGAAGTTTATACTGGTATGGTAAGTGTCTCAGAAAATGATGCTCCTTCACGATCAACAGTATTTAATCGGATTACCGGATTTAAACGTGGTCGTACAGACGTACATTAGGAGCCACGCAGTGGACGCCCGAACACGGCTACCAAAGATCAATTTGCGCTACATATTTTGAAAAATGAATAAGGGTCACATTCGTTACCTTTGTATCAAAAACGAATTCGAGTAAGATTTTCCCAATAACATCTGGCTCAATTTGCAATAGATAACACTGACTTCATACGTGGATTTATAATTATGGATGGGACTTGGGTTTACCACTATGACCCTAAATCCCGATTTCAAACCGTAGAGTGGACCGATGTCGGCTGTTCTCGGAATAATAATAATAATAATAATATATTTATTTGTCATTTTACACAGTTTGAGAATACACACTATGTTCGCAAATAAATATTCTAACGCTCACAGAAGGTACACACACTGTGCGTGAGTTTAAATTATTAACCTAAACATAAGCAAAATTCCTTAAATAGTGAACATTGTATCATTTTGCACCCTTTTTTTTGTTCCTCTGACCATTTATTTTAAATTCATAATATATAAGCTCTAAAGAAAAAAAACATTTTCTATCACGTATAAAGTCTAATGCTTTGCTCAATCACTCTTACAATACATACATACAAAAGTTTGATATGTAATATACACTGAACTATCATGTAAGTACAATGAAACATACATTCTTATTCACTAATTTTGTTTTTTATATTACCGAAATACCTATAGAAAAGCTTAAACTTTTTGAGACACGTATTATGAGTGTTAATATTTGTGATAGCTCAAGATATCAATAGTCATTTATATGGTAAGTATTTTTCAAATCAACATATTGATGCACTTTTATTGTTCGCAATTTTTTGATCCAGTCTTTCAGCTTCACTTTGAATACTTCTAAGGAATTAAGATGGTTAAAATCCTGCGGTATCATATCATAAGATCAAGGACCAAGAAATACAAACCATCTTTGCATTACATTTTTGTCCGGCTTTGGTAGTTCCTTAACGGTTTTCTTACGTGTCTCCTATTTGTGTGGAGTGAACAGATTTTTGTTATTTCTATTTTTATATTGAGTTAGTATTATGCGATAGAAATGCTGTTGCCGTATGCCAGAGAATTTTATTTCCAGAAAAAGGTCTATATTACTTTTAAAATAGTTTTTTGGATGGTCTCTGATGGTTTTATGTGAGAACTATTTGCTCCCTCCCATGCTGTAATAGGATAGTTGATATGTGTCTCTACTAATGAGTGGTATGTTATCTCTAAGGACTTGATATCTAACATTGTTTTTAAGCATTTTAATTTATATAGTATTGTTCTTAATTTTTTAGCGTTTGTGATATATGTATGTCCCATCTCAAACTGCTGTCTATATATACTCCTAGATATTTAATACTGTCTGTTGCATTTACCGTTAAACTCATTCTCTTTTGACCTTATCGAGAGTGTGTTATATTTAGGTAGAGAGTTTATACTGCATGCAAATGGTATAAAAAATGTTTTATCAAAATTAATTGTCAACAGTCTGTGGTCAAACCAAGACTTTACATGTTCAATATCAAGTTCAGATTCTGTTTTAATATTATTCCATGTATCTGATGCTTGTATGATAACAGTGTCATCAGCAAAACATACTATTGTTCCTTTTGTGTTAGATATATGTACGTTGAGTAACATGGGACCTAGGAGCGTACCTTGGGGGATGCCGTATTTTTAGTTGCTTTCGTTACCTTTTATACCGAGACATTGGAATCTATCAGTTAGGTAGCTTGTGATTAAGTTAAATTCATTTCCTCTAAATCCAATACTGTCCAGTATATCCAGTAGCAGTTTGTGACTGACTGTGTCAAACGCTTTAGCTAAGTACTCGTATATGAAAATACATAAACAAGAAGAATTGCTTAGTTATTTTGCTGATGACATATTATATCGCATGCTGCGTCGGTTTTGCCTCGATAAAGCCAAACTGATTATCAGCAAAAAAATATTTTTTTGTAGATAGCTCACGATTCGTTTGTTGATATATTTTCAAAGACTTTCGCTAGTGATGATATTGGCGATATAGTTTTATAATTAGATAACTCTAGTTTATCTCCTGCTTGTAAATTGGTGCTATCGCGCTCAGTTTAATTGCTTTAGGTATGTGCCCATCCATAAAAATCCAATTGAATATGTAGCAAAGTGGTTTAGCTAATTCTTTTGCAACTATTTTTAACACTCCAGCACGAATTCCATCAGTTCCTGGAGATTTCTTATTTTTGAGTGCTTGTTTATTTTTTACATTATTAGCTCTAGTATTCTATAACATTTATTTATTATATTATTTATTTATTTATTTCATAAATTCTCTTGTATTGCCAGCCATTGTGAATTCTCTTACAGTTTTTCATAACGATGAATTGTTTGCACTGTTAATTTTTATTTGGTTTTCATTTCTATGAAATTCTGCAGTTCACTCTTTTTGTTTTTATAACTTATGATGTTTCCAGCAGTTGGATTCTGTTTCAACCTACTTGACACCATTTTTTCATGTAGAGTCCAGTAGCTTTTAAAATCACCTAATGTCCATGTGAAGTTGAGTTTATTGCAAGTAGCACTGAGCAGGCCAAGGACGCGTCCTTCGGGGACTCTCACATTCACTGTCATCATCATAACATCATAAGTGGAACTGATGTGTCCAAATCATTAAAGTGCGAATTTAATATGCAAAAAATATTAGCGTAGAGAGATCCTATCCCGTCATGGTGGTTTATGCAATCCGCTGTAATTGCAGGAAAATGTCACCTGTTGTATGTTTAAAGTAACCTTGCAGGTGCTGGCTCAGTTCATTGACGGTTATTAATTATGAGCGGCTTGATGCTTCACCCACTGTTCAACAGATAAAACATGTAATCTTAACCACTATAACATGCGAATGAGAATGGATGGCATCGTACAAATTTTACGTTTTCACTGATCATTTGGTCTGATGGTAGGTATACAGGGTGTTCATTCTTAAGTAACCAATGATTACTCTACATTGACTGTATTCATACTATGTTTAAAATGTAGTATTTTCAAAATGATAATAATTTGTACCTTATTATTTATCCTTAGCCAACTGCAGACTTCTATGTACTGTATTACTAGATACTAGACAATCTTCAGCAAGTGCTATGTTTAATTTCAATGTTGCATTCGTTATTTAGTAGCAAATTTGACAATTGCCTACCGAACGCCTAGAACGCTTCTTTAGCTTATCTTCCACGTGCGCCTAAGTCTAGATGCCTAGTAGGCAATATTATGAATAGGCATGCATGCATATGAAAAACTCCCACCATATGGCTCCCCAGAGAAGCTTTGCATATGGGTAGCTGACTTCTTCTCCATCGTAGTTGACGAATTCTCTTCATTCCAAAATGTCAACGCAGATATTCTCCAGGGATCTGTCTTGGCTCCGACATTGTCCCTTTTACATATCAAAGACCTCCTTTCCTGTACGATTAATCGGATCCACAGCTTTGCTGATGACTGGAGGCTATCACTGCTTGGCGACGCTACAATTTGTACGGTTCAGCGTTTCCAAAACACCTGCTCATACCGTTTCGATGGAAGGTCGAGTTCTACCAAAGAGATGTTCATTTCGGCTGGTCGGAGTCGAGATCATTAAGCACTTGATCTGGCACGAATACATCTCGCCAATAGCGACAGCTGCTAAAAAAAACCAAACAGGCTATTTGTTTAGCGCTATTTCTTCGACATAACCTCCTCACTCTGTACAAGGCCCAGACAAAACCTAGCCTCGAGTATGCTCACATGTTTGGGGTGCTACCGCCCCGACTACATTTTCCATGCTCGACGCTATTCAGAGGAAGGTTGTTCAACTGATCGATGACTCTCCTCTAACGGACAGTCGTGGGACCCCTTCGCACGGACGAGCAGCCGGCAATCTAGCTCTCTTTTACCGCTTTGTCAACGGGCTTTGCTCCTCAGAACTCTCCTCCAAGATGCCGCCGCCCAGACAAACCGGTGTGACCGCTCCTTTTTGCCTTGGGTATCTAGACTGTGGAACAATGTACCCGAGGATGCACTAAAAAAAGTTTGTTTAAGCTCCTCATAGCAACCGCGGTGCCCTGGTATTTAGGCTTCTGCCTACGCGACTACTTTGCTAATAAAAAATGTAGTTGCATTGTTCAACACCCGGTTCGACTTCGTCATGCCATATTCAATGCTTTTAATATCATTTTTCAAGTTAGTAATTCTTTAGCTAAGGGGGCTCAGCGCTAGTCCCGCGAGTTAAGACTTTTAATGTGATTAACAGTTTTAATGGTAGAACATTTATTTGTATGTAAGTCTAATGGAGTTGCATCAACTACTAAGAAACAGGAACATAAAAACCTCCGCTAAGAATTCATCTTTTCATGTTTCAACACCAGTCATCTTCTTTCGTTTACGTTTAATTAAATTGAATAATACGAAATACAAGTAACTAATTACTTCTCGAGAAAAAACCACATATCTCATCACAGCATAATTCGAGAAGCTTTGGCGGTACATCATCCTAAACATTAGAGATTTAAGATTTAAACATTCTTTAACAGGCACATTTTCCCTGTGAATTCTTACTGGTGCTTACTCATAAAATAATGCAGTGCTTGAGAGGTAGATTCCAAAACATGAGACATATTTTGTTCATGATGTGTGATCTATTAATATCTTTAAACAACTCTTTTTCTTCCAGTTATGAAATAAACTTCGATAAGCTTATTCTAACATGATATCAAATATTGTACTGCACTGATCAAGTGCAAGCTGAGACGGAGGAGAAGAGGCGCCGAAACGTTCGACATCAGCTTCAAAAATCGTGTAAATGGACTATTTGAATGAAGTGTAGGTTTATAAGGGTGGTAAACGAGTACAAAGATGTGTACGGCAATGTATTTTTAGCATCACTGCAGGAATTTAGTAATGTCCAATGCTGCGAGATGATCCCCTGTATGAATCCAAACATAGACTTGGATATTCCATTTGTGTTTTCACCACCATCATGAAAATTGTTACATACGTAATAACCACAAAAAGGTACTATTAGAAATTTTTTGTAACAAGCATGCATTATATGTATTGACTGTTAAATATAGTTCCCGTTTGGCAAATGACTTTCTTATGTTGATTAAGCCAGTCAAATTTAGAATTTTCTAGTAAATGAACCCATACTGTATTCTGTATGACTATTCGCTGTCAAGAAATACCGCTAGCTGTTACATCTTCGTGACCGCTATACGAATATCCAGTGTACCTTTCATTATTTTAATGCCACAGCCATTATTCAATAACCGTAGTTACAAAAACTTTAGGTTGTCTGTCGGCCGTTGATATGGTACCTTAATGATAATGACTCCGCGTCTTCGTGGGCATGTTCATTCCGCCTATTTCATTCATCACCATCGGAACCTGTGACGTTTCACGATGTACACCAGCCACACACCAGCCGCTTGGCAAATTGACAGAAAGGCGTGTTCCTGTCGCAATTATACGATTATGGTAAGTGGGCGCATCACCCATTGATTCGTTGCAAAGTACCGTTTAGTTTGCACACCTTCTTTTAGCGGCTTTGATAACGCAATGATTATGTTGTTTTATGATGACTGTAACTCCTTTCACCATTATTTCCGCACAATCACACACAGCTTGGATTTTTAGCTGTCAAAATGATAAATTTAAACCTGAAATTTGCGGTTAGCTATGAATTAGATTTTTAGTGTCAGCGAACTGTCATAGTTGTCGATGCGATATGATATTTCTACGGGATCAAATATCGTGCTCAGTGGTTTCGGGCCTCTTTTACTATTCACCCGCGGAATCGAAAATTTGCGCCTATTACCCAAATTCAACTGATGAGAAGGAGTTTTTGAAGTAACGAATCTAATAAATATAGTCGATTCCTCATAAAATGTCTCCCAAGCTAAATAAAAATTATACGATTTGTGTAAAACGGGCCCTTAAGTACCACATTAAATCAAAGTTGCAGGGTATCGTGGCAAGGTACTGTTACACATCGCGCAGTTGCATCACACTCCAGTAGAGAGCGCGCAAGTAGTATTTTGGGTACCAAGGGTAAGCCAGGAAAATTAGAGCTAAACACGGGTTGACCATAAAAGTAGTTTTCCGCACGATAGTGAAGTAAATTTCATATTTACTCGATGTTTGTAAAAAATAATCATTTTGTAATTTTATTTCTGTCTTCAAAGAATTTATGAAGCAGAATTTTGTACAGCGGTGAAACAAATCAATGATCAAGTTTGACGGACCTGTCTTTGAATGACCTCTATCAAGTAGATTGTGACGACTGTTATTTTCAATAAAATGCTCAGTAACCCTACTAGTACCGCAAAAAACACTTTATGTTTATTTGAGGTTTAAAACGGGTTTATTGTGGTAAATAACAAGATAATGGCATTCAAGTTACCTTGAAGATATAGGAACTGTTAGAAATAAAAGACTGTTTGGCATTTAATAATGGTTTTAAAGAATCTAATGAGATTATCAAATAAGATCACTCAATGTCAAAACTTATTGTAGCTTCGAAATGGTATAGTCACAATTAATTTCAAAACTAGTAAAATTTATGAAAACTTGTCGGCTGGTTAGTTTTATGTTCTATGTTCTAGTATGTGACGTTGTGGTTTTTAAGCAGTTTAAAAGTCTCTCCTAATGTGAGTAATAAAACCCATTCTTAAATCTACCTGATCTTATGTCGATTTTGTCAGTGAATAATATGCCTCAAACCTGTTTACTGAGCTTTCTGTCGAACTGCTTTATTAAATGCAATGACCAGGCTATATTAAAACTAACCTCTTTTAATGAATTTGGTTATCGTAAAGAGTAACTATACTTCTTCTTAGAAACAATAAAACTAAACTCATCCATCTTCTTCTCATGTCCAAAATGAACACCGCATTTTGTTTAGAGTGATGTAGTGACGTAACGTATTGTTAGTTTTAGTAATTTTATCATTTTAAACAATTTAAAAAACTGAAAGTACAGTTAGTACGAAAGAAATAAGCACTCGTCGATTTTAAGGTTAGATGTACATTAAAACCGAGAGGCATTTATCGCAGGGGCATTCAAACTAAACAGTTTTAACTCCAAGGACACCCCCCTGCTTTTATGTGAGTTCTTGGAACGGTAGAAAGTAAAAAGCCTTTGACCCCAATGTTTCTCTGTCGATTGATTAAATGGTTTTATTCAATCTTTGGCCATTTTGCTTTCTCGAGGCGCTAGAGGCCATGGTCGATAACAAGATTATTTTATCAGACGTATTTTTTGATTCAATATGGGTAATAGGGGCCCATCTTGCACAAATTGGTATAATCTTAATCTAGTTTCAGATACACTTCATAAGAAATCGAGCATACTCATTAGATACATTACTTCAAAAACGCCTTCTCATTGGTCGAATTTGTGCCATAGGCGCAAAAGTTGCCCCCCATGTAATTAAAATAGTGCATTAATGTTTGAGATACTAGGACCTCAATTCTCTAGTTGACCTGTAAGCGATCCTTTGGTTAAAGAGTAAACCTGACGTATAAAGGAGATTTGAAACAAAGATTGTGAAGTCCTATGGTTGACTTTATTTTATCTCTTCCCTCGTCTCTGCTCTCGTTTTCTATAATACAGTTATGTTTGGTCGTATAATCCATCTTTGATGGAACGGGGCTACCTTTTACATAACTGATGGCGAACCTTCAAGAAAGAAATTATGGAAGCAGGTGTTGTGTATGTTCCTTTGAATCTCTGTCCGAAACAATTTTCTGAAAGTAGGCCAATATCGCCTTAATAAGATCATGCTATGGAGGCTTTTGGTCACTGATCAGCATATTTTTTTGGTCCAAGTCTTGAATATATTAGTAATATTAAGTTAAAGTACATCAATACTGAATTATTGTTTTACTCTCTTATCAAGTCAACTTTTCGCTCAAGTTAAATAAAAGTTTAGGGCATGTGTTTTAAGCTAGTTTATCTTGTTAAATAAATATGTGTCATTTTTCCAAACAATCAATGACCTCAACTATAGAATTATATCTTAAGCCCTAGATGTTGACGTTCCTGTAGCACTACTTCTTGGTCCGTGAAATCAATTCCGTTCATACTCTTCGCACAGCGTACATCAAAATTTTTATGAACCAGTAGTTCTTAATGATGACAGAAAATTCCAGCCTTGCAGGGCTTCTGTGTAATGGAAACGTTCATTCTCGAATAAAATTTATCATCGTTGCACCTGTACAGCAGGTCGTCGCATATCCAGTTCTTGTACCTTTGTCTGAGAAACGCATTACCATGACCAGAGCGCTGCGTGTCCATAAATATCACACCATTACTTGGATTCCTGAAAAGCAATTAACGCTTGATTTGTGACATGCAATACTTGAGAGATTTTATCTAATGTTCCGCCTTCCATACATCCAAATATTCGCCTGCCTAAATCCGTTAACTGTGGATGTTATACAGGGTGCTTCACTAATCCAAGTGGATCAAATGAATGTATTTACATGGTATCATCTGGCGTCCTTTTAACATACATAAACAATAATTGAATCAGTCATTTATAAAGCACACAAGTCAATTTGATTTTATCAGGAACCAGTGAACAAGTGTGAAAAGACTTTTATGATCCCGATTAGTATTATTTGAAGATAATGTATCAACTTATGGGGATTTATAGCCTGAATATACATCACCCTTTAAGAAAGCGTTTTTAGCAATGAGACCGTGTAACCACTAATGTGGTGGTTGTTGAAATGACCAATTCAATTTTCAAAAGTCTCATAAAGGGTGAAATGTTGAGGCATCTTGTGGATCGGATTTTTGAGGTGCTTAATATTAGCAGAACTGGGGGAATCATCTGAGAGATTTTAAGGATCAAGAGCAACAGCTCATCAAAAATGACTGAAGGAGCTTCGCAATTCTGTGCTGTAGTTGCCAGGATGTGTTTGAGACGGACTGAATATGTATGCGCGTTTTTCCGGTCCCATCGAAATACGATGGCATGGATCATGTCGGAACCAGGTGCTTTGTTGAGCCGCGGTTGTACTCTGGAGTGGCAGCCGACGGGTGGCGAGTAACAATTCATTAACACTTTTCAAATTATCAGGCCGCAGATTGAAGAAAGAACAAATCCAAATATTCATACTGCAAATATTTCATTGCAGATGGATCAGAAAATATTGCATTACACCTCATTTTAATAATATTTAGTCAATATACTGTCCCTCGCTTAATCTTCCGATCAGTGCGAGGGCGATCCAGAGCCTACGTTTGTTTTGTCGTGGTGTAAATGCTATTTAAATGAGCTACAGAAGGTATAAAAGTTAAAAATTTTTGACGGTAGCTAGTTTATAAAAGTAAACCCCCTAAAAATCCCCCGAAAAGTATTCAAATCTCTAAGTTGGGAGAAGGTTACCCTACGTAGTAGCGTTGTTGTGACATCGCCGAGTGGCATCGCCCATATTGTCTTATTTTGCAGATGCGGATGGCATCGTCTTCGGTAATCCATATCGAGTATATAAAATTTGAAGCATTCCATTTAAAAAATCACAACTTTGATGTGTAGGTCAAGATTTGGACACCCTGTATAATTGCCAATATTTTAGAAATGTGCCTTCAAATTTCATGTATAACATGCCATAAATATATTTTCCCAAAATGTATTTGTTTATGAGTAATGTTCCGTCCACACATGGATGGCCCACCCTGTATAGGGAACCCTTGGTGTCCTATGGTACTTGGATGCAGGAGTGGGTGACAATCATCTATCATGAGAGAAATTAGAAAAAATCCTGTGGCCTGCTTAGCTATAGTGTAGAAAGGTCTGCTAGCATTGGACTGTCAGGATCGCCTGTTTGAGATATATCTGGAAGCTTTTTGTTATAATATACAAACCTGTTATGCATTAAAAACTCTGCTAAACTTACTCGTAGATCCGGTAACAGGAATACAAAAATAAGTATCTCTACTGACAGAACTCCAAAACAGCAGGAATTTTATAGAAAAGTCAAACATGAACTGGATTAGAGGATTGCTGCAGGTGAGAAGAACATCAGAATCAAATATGTAAATGGTCTTCCAAAAATTGTTGCTAATTTAAACTGAATAGACCCAGCAGCGCTGAACTTCGAGCATATTATCAGAATGTTAGGGGCTTGAATTCGAAAATTGATGATTTATTTTCATCGGCAACCTTGAATGAATATGATCTAATTGGTTTAACAGAAACTTGGCTGTCCGACAAAGTACGTGACTCTGAAATTTTTCTTGGAAACTACAGTGTGTTTCGTAGTGACCGTGATTTTGTAAGAACAAATAAATTGTCTGGTGGGGGTGTATTGTTGGCATGTAAAACTAGTTCTGTGGCAGAGCATGTTTTTTTAGATTTTTCGACTGATTATCCTTCCATTGACATAGCTGCGATTAAGTGCAAGCTACCACTCACTCTGTTTGTTTATGTTATTTATATTCCACCAGACACTTCTAATGACACTTACGAAAGTTTTTTGTCACACATGAGTACGTTAATAATCAATCAGCCCAACGTTTTGATACTTGGCGATTTTAATGCCCCCGGTTTCGTATTTAGTCTCCATGCAGATTTTCGTTATACAACGCTATCTAATTTTTTAGATCTTACCAACACCGTCCAATCTAACCTGATATTAAATGCGCTGGGGCGATTGCTGGATTTAGTCATAAGCACTGAAAGTGTACCATGTATTATTTCACGGGAAGCTATTTCTATTGTAAATCAAGTAGATCCTCACCAACCATCTTTAAGTATCCTATTTACCATACAGCTGTCTAGTAGGTCTAACTTGTCCCCAAATACTGAACCTACATCATTGATGTATAACTTCAAGAAGGCGTCCTATGTTGGCTTATATAATGCTTTGAGTTATATTGACTGGTCCTTTTTACGTAAAATTACTGATGTTAATGAACTATGCGATACATTTTATGTTAAAATTTTTTCAATATTTGATATTTATGTTCCTAAATATACCAACACCTGCAAATTCAGGTATCCTCCTTGGTATACTGGAGAAATTATAAGTAACATAAATTTGAAGGATTATTACTACAGAGAATATAAGAGAACAAGCAATGAATTTTCTAGATTGCGCAGAATCATAAAGGGGCGAGTTAGAGTTGCTTACAGTGAGTACTTGTCGTCGGTTGAGGACAGTATAATCAACGACCCGAAGAAGTTCTGGTCATACATTCGGAATAAGAGAGACTGTAGCAGAATACCAGGCCAAGTCCAATTCAACGGCAACGTATTCAGTACTCCACAAGGTGTTATTGATGCATTTGCCGACTATTTTAAGAGTGTGTATGTTACTCCTCGAAATATTCCCTCTTCTTTAGTTAGTGTCACTTCACACCATGTATTTATCTAGAGGAATTAACGGAAGGTGATGTACTGAAGTCTCTCTCTAAGCTTCAAAATAAACTTACGTCTGGTAGAGATCAAATACCTAGTTTTATTATTAAAGATTGTGCTCATGTTTTCGTCAAGCCGATGCTGATAATTTTCAATGCTATATCAAAGAGTGGAATTTTTCCTGATGTTTGGAAGATAGCTAAGGTGTGTCCGGTCCTGAAAGATGGTGATAAATCTGATGTACTCAACTATAGAGCTATAAGTATTTTGAACAACTTTGCCAAGGCTTTTGAAATGGCCATTTACTCTTTTATCTTCGAGAACGTTAAAAGCCTAATTACTCCATCACAACATGGTTTCATCAAAGGTAGATCCACTACGTCAAATTCAATAACAATTACGCAGTATATAGCAGAATCGTTAGACAAGAAACAACAAGTCGATGTTATTTACATGGATTTCAGCAAGGCTTTCGATAAATTAAACCATCATCTTCTTGTGGATAGCCTTCATTATTTCGGCCTTAGTGACTCGTTAGTCGGTCTTTTAAGCTCATATATTTCTAATAGGACGCAATATGTTTACTATAATGGTTATTCTATTAATTATACTGTTCCCTCTGGAGTACCGCAAGGTTCAAACCTAGGTCCCTTGCTGTTTTTATTCTTCATAAATAACCTAGTCGCTTCACTAAAGTGTGAATGTCTACTATTTGCTGATGATCTGAAAATCTACACCAAAATTACAAATTTGGAGAGCTGTATTTCCCTTCAGGACGATCTGCATACCATCAGACAGTGGTATTTCCAAATGTAAAGTATGTTCATATTGTCGTAAAATGAACCCGATTATGTTTGATTACTCCATAAATAATGCGGTTTTGGAAAGAACAACAGAGACTAAAGATCTTGGTGTAACATTTTCCTGTAGATTGGACTTTTCTGTCCATGTAGCACGCGTCACTTCCGAAGCGACACGGATTCTGGGTTTCATAATGCGGAACTGCCGATCTTTTTCCAACGAAGCGGCACTAAAAGCTCTTTTTATTTCACTGGTGCGACCAAAACTTGAGTATGCCTGTTTGATATGGAACCCTTTCTATGCGTATTATATACGTATAAGCATCTTAGAAAATGTGCAGAGGAAATTTCTTAAATTCTGTGTTTATAAAATCGATGGCACATATCCAGAAAGGGGGGTCTCTCAATTTGTTCTGCTGCGTCGTTTTGAACTAGAGTCTCTACAGTTAAGACGTTCCACTGCTGGCCTATCATTCCTTCATAAGCTTTTGCACGACAGAGTGGATGCACCAGAACTTCTCCAGAGGTTAAATTTCTATATTCCACGGTTAAATACGAGAAGAACTCTAACTTTCTACTGCAATACCTCCCGTACAAATGTATTATTTTATTCTCCGCTACATTCTATATGCAACAATTATAATTCCATAGCAGACAGTTCTGACATTAATTTTGATTGTATCAGTAAGATCGTGTCGAATTTCATGTACTATTATAATAGCTAGTTCTATTTTTTAAATTAGTTTTAGGTATAAATTACATGTATGAATTATAAGTAAAGTTACCATGATATTGTCCTTTAATTGGAATAGTTCTGTTGGGCAATAATGTATAAATAAATAAATAAATAAAATAAATAAAAACCCTCGTACTCAAGTAGCATCGACAACAACCTGCTGCCTCAGCCACACCCACGCCATGCTGCAAGTTTGTTATAATGCAACTACCCATTTTTTTAGATAATTTGATCGCATGATCGCGTGACTGCTTTACAGTGGACAGAGCAAAGAGAAGAGACACTGATACGTGGGATGAATCTATACATTGTTTCTGTTGCACCCTGTATAGAGATGCATATCCGATAAGATTCTACAGGTGGAACAGGTTACATGCCAGGGTTCTTTTTGTTAATCTTCTTGTCCTCACGGGAGTTTTTTGCCGTTGGCGCGACCATGTCAGCACTCATTAGCAGCTAACGTAGACAGCTTGGGCTCATTCGGAGGTTGCGTGACTTGAAACCAGACGAGATGCAGGTTGAAGAGGTAATCTGCTTGTTTACTGATCAGTCTTCCATATACGTATACATTCTTTCGAAATTTGGACGGAACACTTGCATATATATCTCTACTGGATGCCATATGTCGAGAAAAGTTATTCGGGAATGTTTTAGAATTTTGAGTCACCCGCTTTTTGTGTTAATTTTAGAAATTCTGATAATTATCAATTATGAAGGGCTTTGATGTAATCATCATGTATACAAACTGTAAAAAATGACGCCCTATGCATGAAGCAGTCAAAAAATATGAGAATGAAATAGCTTCCTACTCGCGCTCCCACGCACATAGATTTCGGTATTCTTGTAAACATTATATATTTTTCTGCGATCGACTTACCTTACATTAACCAATTAATTGTTCAATGTGCAAAAACAATAATGGCAGTAATGGTTTTCTCATATTGTCATTAAAAAACAAATAGTTTCTAAATGATAATACACAAAGACCTTACGTTTTCATCCTCTTTTTAACACTATTTCACATAATGCTCGATCGGCTTTTTTAAGAGCCGGCGCGAAAAGAAGATAATAGAAACCAAGCAAGTGCGAGGCGCGAAGGGTTCGCACCAGAGCACAATTTACGATCGACCACACAACGTCTCCGCTTCTTATGATTCATTATAAATGAATATTAAGTGGGAATTAATCACTAGTAAAGTGGGAAATTCTCACCCCTTAGTTCACCTCATGGGTTGAATTTTACAAAATACCGAATGTCATTTATTTTTTTGTTGGGTATTACATGGTGCTTATTTTCCCAAATAATTCAAATGTTTATCTTTATGGTTTTGGCTAATCCTTTTCATAAACTTTGTAACAGTTGCCTTTTATTGCCGATGAATCATATATTTTTGTTGTTGTTGTTGTTGTCGCACAGGTTTAATTTGAAGTAATGCAGCAAGAACTTGAGAAGAAAGAAACAAAAGCCGATAATCTAATCTAATAATCTCCGTAGCATATTATTTTTATTCATAGTATATTATTAAATCAATTTTATTGGCAAAAATGACTAGACCGGCCCATTGGCCATTTCCCAAGATAGGGCTTGTTTTTAACAGTGTATTTAGCTATGTTTTTCTCACGTAATTCATAACCAAAATAAATAAGACGCAGACATTTACCTATAATCATGTTTATTTGAAATAACAAACATAACACATGAATACCACGGAATAACTATAATTTTTAATTTGTATCCGTTGTTTTTGTTCTGTAGTCGTTTGGCTGCCTGTATATAGTAGTCAGCATCTTCCATGTCACGGAACAATTTGGGAACTGAAACCAAATATTTCTCAATTAAACATAATCGATCCTGATCTATTTTATAATCCAAAAATTTCAATTATTAAATTTAACGTACAGCAATCGCACTCCATTTTGATCATCTTTACAGTTTCTACCATTTCTTCTTGTGTTGCCTAGTAATTTCCCTGGTTCACCATGAGTAATAATTTTAGTATTCATCTCCACATATTTTCATAAATAACTCGGTTGCTTCCATCCCATGCTAGATCTTCCACCGTCAAGAAATCAATTCAATCTCGAAATTTTCGCCTCGGGGATTTGTTTACATCCCAACAACAATCCGGTTTGTCACTCCGGAGCTAAAAATAAATAAATAAATAAATAAATGTACATCTATAAATTGATATCACCTGAATTAAAAACTATTTGTGTTGCATAAATATTATTACTCACCTATTGAACTATGTATTTCTTTTATAGTCAGATGAATTTATTATTGTTTCCTGAAATCTTCCAATGTCAAACGCTGATGTCGCTGATGTCGAGGTACTATTCTGCGCACCTCGATTGTTCCGCATAGTTGCCAAGTTTATTTCAGAATTTCCTTATGTTTATTAATCAATCAAATTTATATGCAGATATGACAGTGTTGCCACATTTATTCACGATATTTCCTTGAATTTATATTAGGAACCTTCTCATTTTGGGATTAGCCGACAACGTTTGGCTCTTAATGGTCAGGCGTACAACCATATTTGGAAATGTCAAGTTGAAAAAAAAATAAATTTGTGGAGGGGACTTCCTTCCACTATCGGAGGGCCATCTTGTTCTGTTCCGCTAGTGCGAGAAGACCTGAAATTTTCCTCCTTTTTTGCCTGGGGCATCTTCGTTGGATTGTGGAAGAAAATTTCATAGATAATTTCCTGGGTCATTCCTGTTGTGAGGGCGTAGCATCTTTTTTTTTTGTCTACCCTAGGACCCGAGAAATTCTACAATTTGTAGGATCTTATTGTCTTCAGCCGCACTTTTCGCCAGATGGAACCACGTGAAAAACCCTACCCGATATCATCTAGGTGAGCATTATTTTATTTTAAGTAAATGTAAATTTAGACAAAAGACCATATTTCTCATATATATGTTTTCTCAAAAGTAAATAATTAATCTTGTTCTAAAATGGAGTTAACTTAGTATTCTGTGTAGCATGCGTTGGTTTCATGATATTTTCCGAGTAACTCAAAGTGTAATTTGAAATCTGTTATACCGGGTGGTCCAAAAATCAAATTGAGTTATCTAAAATATTTAATTTCTATTCGCGTATAATTAATATTCAATATTTGAAGATTACTTTTCCAATTACGCTAATTGTTGATAACTAAATTTGTATTTTTTTTACTGTTACATTCGATCGCCTGAATACTATTATTCTTCCTAGGGTTTTTATTTTGGGGGAATCTCCGCTACTGGAGATCCATTGACACGTTTTCTACCGGGGACCGAACAGAGACACTTTTTCCACCATAGGGATTCTTACGTCATCGGTTTTGAAGCCTTCCTCGCCCATTTTAAATTAGTTAGTCAATAAGCTTTCGCATTAAGGGAGATCTCCTAGTTTGGCTGGCTTAAATTTTTGTTGCTGGCCGTTAGTAGATGTAACAAAATGTATTGATGTTAATTTTAGCAATTATTTACCCACACAGAAAATCTATTGTTTGTATGTATTTTTGTTTTTGTTTCTTGGAGTTTTGGGCTAAAGAGTGCCTTTCAACACCAAGGCGTCTTCCAGTTTTGGCGGATAAAAGCTGGTGGCGCCCCTAAAAAATACCCCCCTACTCTCCGGTGTACCTGAACATAGGGCCTAATTTCCAACGCTAAACCACGGCTTTAGCCTCAGTAACCCCCTAGTTTTTTTTAAATCATCCATTGCCTCAATTGAGAAAATTAAAAAGTGATTTTAATTAATTAAAAAAAAGAGCGTGGCAAATTTTTGGCGCCCAACATGCCACATGATATTTTAACTGTCCAGTGTGTACGTGTACGGATAAGCGTTTCTAAGATGGCTGAAGCAGTTGTGAACAACGATGAACATGCTGCATATTTCGAGGATGTAGTAGCCAGACTCACTGATGCTTTTCCAAAATTAAGTCTCAAGGTAATACGGAAGGTTGTGGCTAGTTGCCGTAGGGACATTGTTCAGATGGTCATACAGTTGACAGCAATTGAGGTCGATGAGCAGCGCAAAGCGGAAATTATAGAATCAAGAGCACTTATGCCTGAAACAGAAGAAGCTTCAACTACAGCAGTACATCAAAAACGAGGTACTTCGATAAAGTCACAAGTGAAGAAATACACCAGTGGTGTCAAGATAGAGGAGTTCTTGGCAATGTTTCCGAATCCAGAAGAGACATTCCGCAATCCGGAGCGAGGGGAGGACGTTCTTGATATGACAACCGTAGCTTATGTTGAATGTTTCTTCATGAATAAGTACCCATCCATCTACAAGACCCACATTTCGTTTTTGCTATATCAGGGATCTACGAGGCAACCAAAGTGCATAAGTCTACTTAAGATGGATGAGGAGTTGCAGAAGGCAGAGCAAAAAGGTGAGCAAGTTATGAAGTGCCGTCGAAAACCAACAACTATGAGGGTTGATCCAGGCGAAGACATTCGACTTTTACAAGAGCTTGCTTACTTGGAGCACAGAATAGATATTTTAGATTATAAGCTGAAAAAACAACAGGAAGAAACCGATAGGAGAAAATTTGCAAAAGAAAACGGTCTTACAGTTTCGTGTCAATGCTGCTTCGTGGACGACCTATTGCCTGAAGAAGTGTATTCATGTACCAACGATTATTGTTTTTGTGGGGAATGCATCAGAAAGAGCTGCGAAATGAAATTTGGTGAGAAAGACATTCAGTTTCCGTGTTTGGCGGCCTGTGGGTCGCAATTTGCGTGGAAAACGCTGCAGGCGGCGCTTCCACCTACACTATTTTCGACACTATCACAGCGTTGCACGGAATCTGAGATAAGGGCGGCAGGACTTAAAGTTGACAGTTGTCCATTCTGTAATTTCACCAACACCATCGATGAGCGATATACGTTGTTCCAGTGTTTTAACCCCAAATGTATGAAGGAGACATGTAGGTTATGCAAAGAGCTCAACCACCTTCCGTTGCAATGCGATGAGGTTGAGAAGGACGAAGATGTCAAAGCACGTGTCCACGTTGAAAATAAGATAACCGATGCAATATTGAGGTATGTAATGTACGACGTATTCTGGATATTCTTGGCCGTATCAGCTAGCAGTTATGATACCTATTCTTCTATGCCTTCCAGAACATGCTACAAATGTCAGAGAAAGTTTATCAAGGAGGAGGACGGCTGCAACAAGATAACGTGCATATGTGGTGCGCTGTCATGTTATGTCTGCAATAAGCCAGTGACAGGGTATGATCACGTTAATGGACTTGGAGGCAGTCAGTATGAGAAGTGCCCGCTGTATGTCGACATGATAGCATTGCAACAAAGTGAACTTACTGCGGCAGCTGATGAAGCGAAGAAGCAAGTTGATCCCAACAGGTTGAAGTTTGATCCGTCAATTGATCTTGACAAATACTTTAACATAAACGACAGACTGCCGTGCAACCAAGATGGATGCAGGTACTGCAAGAAATAAATCATCCCATAGAGCCCCAAAGAGAACTAAATGGGATTGTCAATGTACAGGAACCAATACCACCTCCAAATCCAAGAGAACCCGATGTACCAAGACAACGACGAACGATGTTACCTGCTCAACAACAGCGGGACGAGCCTAGGGCTGCTCAAGAACACTTGAACGTACCAGCAGTTCAAAACATAAGAATACCTCGCCGGGCAACGCCATATATAAATCGAGATCAACCGCAAGCGCCACGACGTGTTCGTCAACTCCTGGATGTACCTTTTTTAATTAATTAAAATCACTTAATTTTCTCAATTGAGGCAATGGATGATTAAAAAAAACTAGGGGGTTACTGAGGCTAAAGCCATGGTTTAGCGTTGGCAAATTAGGCCCTATGCTCAGGTAAACCGGAGAGTAGGGGGGTTTTTTTTTAGGGGCGCCACCAGCTTTTATCCGCCAAAACTGGAAGACGCCTTGGTGTTGAAAGGCACTCTTTAGCCCAAAACGCCAAGAAACAAAAACAAAAATACATACAAACAATAGATTTTCTGTGTGGGTAAATAATTGCTAAAATTAACATCAATACATTTTATTACATCTACTAACTGCTAACAACAAAAATTTAAGCCGGCCGAACTAGGAGATCTCCCTTAATGCGAAAGCTTATTGACTAACTAATTTAAAATGGGCGAGGACGGCTTCAAAACCGATGACGTAAGAATCCCTATGGTGGAAAAAGTGTCTCTGTTCGGAAAGGGGTCCCCGGTAGAAAACGTGTCATTGGATCTCCAGCAGCGAAGATTCCCCCAAAATAAAAACCCTAGGAAGAATAATAGTATTCAGCCGATCGAATGTAACAGTAAAAAAAATACAAATTTAGTTAACATCAATTAGCGTAATTGGAAAGGTAATCTTCAAATATTTCTTTGTAATGTAATAAAATGATGATGATGAATTTTAGCAATTATTTACCCACACAGAAAATTTATTGTTTGTATGTATTTTTGTTTTTGTTTCTTGGCGTTTTTGGGCTAAAGAGTGCCTTTCAACACCAAGTCGTCTTTTTGGAGGTGGTATTGGTTCCTGTACATTGACAATCCCATTTAGTTCTCTTTGGGGCTCTATGGGATGATTTATTTCTTGCAGTACCTGCATCCATCTTGGTTGCACGGCAGTCTATCGTTTATGTTAAAGTATTTGTCAAGATCAATTGACGGATCAAACTTCAACCTGTTGGGATCAACTTGCTTCTTCGCTTCATCAGCTGCCGCAGTAAGTTCACTTTGTTGCAATGCTATCATGTCGACATACAGCGGGCACTTCTCATACTGACTGCCTCCAAGTCCATTAACGTGATCATACCCTATCACTGGCTTTTTGCAGACATAACATGACAGCGCACCACATATGCACGTTATCTTGGTGCAGCCGTCCTCCTCCTTGATAAACTTTCTCTGACATTTGTAGCATGTTCTGGAAGGCATAGACGAATAGGTATCATAACTGCTAGCTGATACGGCCAAGAATATCCAGAATACGTCGTACATTACATACCTCAATATTGCATCGGTCATCTTATTTTCAACGTGGACGCGTGCCTTGACATCTTCGTCCTTCTCAACCTCATCGCATTGCAACGGAAGGTGGTTGAGCTCTTTGCATAACCTATGTCTCCTTCATACATTTGGGGTTAAAACACTGGAACAACGTATATAGCTCATCGATGGTGTTGGTGAAATTACATAATGGACAACTGTCAACTTTAAGTCCTGCCGCCCTTATCTCAGATTCCGTGCAACGCTGTGATAGTATCGAAAATAGTGTAGGTGGAAGCGCCGCCTGCAGCGTTTTCCACGCAAATTGCGACCTACAGGCCGCCAAACACGGAAACTGAATGTCTCTCTCACCAAGTTTCATTTCGCAGCTCTTTCTGATGCATTCCCCACAAAAACAAAAATCGTTGGTACATGAATACACTTCTTCAGGCAATAGGTCGTCCACGAAGCAGCATTGACACGAAACTGTAAGACCGTTTTCTTTTGCAAATTTTCTCCTATCGGTTTCTTCCTGTTGTTTTTTCAGCTTATAATCTAAAATATCTGTTCTGTGCTCCAAGTAAGCAAGCTCTTGTAAAAGTCGAATGTCTTCGCCTGGATCAATCCTCATAGTTGTTGGTTTTCGACGGCACTTCATAACTTGCTCACCTTTTTGCTCTACCTTCTGCAACTCCTCATCCATCTTAAGTAGACTTATGCACTTTGGTTGCCTCGTAGATCCCTGATATAGCAAAAACGAAATGTGGCTCTTGTAGATGGATGGGTACTTATTCATGAAGAAACTTTCAACATAAGCTACGGTTGTCATATCAAGAACGTCTTCCCCTCGCTCCGGATTGCAGAATGTCTCTTCTGGATTCGGAAACATTGCCAAGAACTCCTCTATCTTGAAACCACTGGTGTATTTCTTCACTTGTGACTTTATCGAAGTACCTCGTTTTTGATGTACTGCTGTAGTTGAAGCTTCTTCTGTTTCAGGCATAAGTGCTCTTGATTCTATAATTTCCGCTTTGCGCTGCTCATCGACCTCAGTTGCTGTCAACTGTATGACCATCTGAACAATGTCCCTACGGCAACTAGCCACAACCTTCCGTATTACCTTGAGACTTAATTTTGGAAAAGCATCAGTGAGTCTGGCTACTACATCCTCGAAATATGCAGCATGTTCATCGTTGTTCACAACTGCTTCAGCCATCTTAGAAACGCTTATCCGTACAAGTACACACTGGACAGTTAAAATATCATGTGGCATGTTGGGCGCCAAAAATTTGCCACGCTCTTTTTTTTAATTAATTAAAATCACTTTTTAATTTTCTCAATTGAGACAATGGATGATTAAAAAAAAAACTAGGGGGTTACTGAGGCTAAAGCCGTGGTTTAGCGTTGGCAAATTAGGCCCTATGTTCAGGTACACCGGAGAGTGGTTATTATGAAAAGCTTTTAAGAATCCCTATGGTGGAAAAAGTGTATCTGTTCGGAAATAGGTACCCGGGAGAAAACGTGTCAATGGGTCTCCAGTAGCGAAGATTCCCCCAAAATAAAAACCCTAGGAAGAATAATAGTATTCAGGCGATCGAATGTAACAGTAAAAAGAAATACAAATTTAGTTAACAACAATTAGCGTAATTGGAAAAGTAATCTTCAAATATTGAATATTAATTATACGCGAATAGAAATTAAATATTTTAGATAATTCAATTATGATTTTTGGACCACCCGGTATAACAGATTTCAAATTACACTTTGAGTTACTCGGAAAATATCATGAAACCAACGCATGCTACACAGAATACTAAGTTAACTCCATTTTAGAACAAGAATAATTATTTACTTTTGAGAAAACATATATATGAGAAATATGGTCTTTTGCCTAAATTTACATTTACTTAAAATAAAATAATGCTCACCTAGATGATATCGGGTAGGGTTTTTCACGTAGTTCGGTCTGGCGAAAAGTGCGGCTGAAGACAATAAGATCCTACAAATTGTAAAATTTCTCCGGTCCAAGGGTAGACAAAAAAAAAGATGCTACGCACTCACAACAGGAATGACCCAGGAAATTATCTATGAAATTTTCTTCCACAATCCAACGAAGATGCCCCAGGCAGAAAAGGAGGAAAATTTCAGGTCTTCTCGCACTAGCGGAACAGAACAAGGAAATATCAACACTGTCATATCTGCATATAAATTTGATTGATTAATAAACATACGGAAATTCTGAAATAAAATTGTCAACTATGCGGAACAAGCGAGGTGTGCAAGTAGTTCGATACGCAGAATAGTACCTCGACATCAGCGACATCAGCCTTTGACATTGGAAGATTTCAGAAAACAAAAATAAATGCATCTGACTGTAAAAGAAATACATAGTTCAATAGGTGAGTAATAATATTTATGCAACACAAATAGTTTTTAATTCAGAAGGTGATATCAATTTATAGATGTACATTTATTTATTTATTTATTTATTTTTAGCTTTGGAGTGACAAACCGGATTGTTGTTGGGATGTAAACAAATCCCCGAGGCGAAAATTTCGAGATTGAATTGATTTCTTGACGGTGGAAGATCTAGCATGGGATGGAAGCAACCGAGTTATTTATGAAAATATGTGGAGATGAATACTAAAATTATTACTCATGGTGAACCAGGGAAATTACTAGGCAACACATACCAGGGTGAGTAAATTATTCAATTAATTACCTAACAACGGATGCAAATTAAAAATTATAGTTATTCCGTGGTATTCATGTGTTATGTTTGTTATTTCAAATAAACATGATAATAGGTAAATGCCTGCGTCTTATTTTGGTTATGAATTACGTGAGAAAAATATAGCTAAATACACTGTTAAAAACAAGCCCTATCTTGGGAAATGGCCAATGGGCCGGTCTAGCCATTTTTGTCAATAAAATTGATTTAATAATATACTATGAATAAAAATAATATGCTACGGAGATTATTAGATTAGATTATCGGCAATAAAAGGCAACTGTTACAACCCCCCTCTGCTTCGGAAGAAGGAAATCTTCCGTAAGGGAAGATTTTCGACGATAATGTTAATGACAACCTTATCATATAACCCCCAAACAATGAACTTAAGCTAAGGGGTTCTCAAGAAGCAATAAATAACAGAAGTAAAATTAGTAGATCTTCAGTGCTACCTAGTTTGAACCAATACATACTATTCGTCATTTATTTGTCTGGGCGGTCCGTAGGACCTTTGCCCATTAGTCACTGTCTGATGTACGTTAGTCGAATCTGTCAGTCCTGGTTGCCCAGAAACCAGACAAAGTCAAGGAAAACGAGAAAGGGAAAGAGAAGAAAAAAGGAGAAGAACAAAGAAAAACAGATATGCTTAGTTTAAGAGGAAACACCTAGGCTTTCTGACTTGGTACACAGATTAATTTTGAGGTGAACTAAACAAATTTGTTTGATTCGGTTTTGTTAGAGTTTAATTTTGAGTTTACTAAAGATTCACGATAACTTTTGATTACAGTGCGAGCCGTGGCCGAATGTTTACGAACTTGCTCCACTGTGTAGTCCACTGAGTCACGCAACAGAGGGTTGCGGTGCGATTCCGCATGACTATAACGTCGCCGCGCCTGAAGCTTGACATAATCCCTCAAGTAAGGAATGTCAAGGTCTCTGTGTAGTGTCTCATTTGAGACATGCCATGGAGCGTTGCAAATTGTCCGCAAGGTTCTGCTTTGCAGTACTTGAAGACTTTGCATGTGTGTCTTGGCAAGAAAACACCAAGCCGCACATGCATAAGTAATGGCTGGTCTAATAATCATTTTATATAGTCGAACTTTGTTTATCAAACTCAATTTGGAGGATCTACATAACAAAGGATATAGTTGCCGAAACGCAATTTAGAATTTTGTTTTTATGGATGCTGTATGTTTCTGCCAGGTCATGCCTTTATCAAGGGTGACACAGAGGTACTTGGCAGAATTTGTCCATGGTACACGATTTCCGTCTACAGAAACCTCTGCTGGAGGGCCGCGACGTTTTTTGGTACAATAAATAGCCTGCGTTTTCGAATGATTAATTTTTATCAGCCACTGTTCCGCCCACTCTAGAACGTCGTCCACCGCATTCTGCAACCCATCGTGAACCAGATCACCAGTACACGACTGGGCGACAAGTGCAGTGTCACACCTTGTCAAAGGCTTTTGAGACATCCAAAAGCAAGATGCCAGTACTCATGCTGCGGGTGAACCCTCTGGTTACATGGTCCACCAGCCTGACTGCCTGTAGCTCGGTGCTATGCTCGGACCGAAAACCGAATTGGACGTCAGGAATCACATGGTGACTTAGCTTAGACGGAGCTGACAGCAGACTTATGGGACGGTAATCCTGAGGAAATATCGAACCCACCTTCTTTGGAATCATGATCACCTCAGCAGTCTTCCACCCAGCAGGGAAGTACTAGATGTTGAGCGTCGCATTGATTATTGTCACCAAGTATGTCAGGGCTTTCGACGAGAGCAGCTTCAACGCCTTGTTGGTGATTTGATCCTCCCCAGGTGCTTTACGCACCTTGAGGTCTTTAATATGACCTAGTAACTCCGCTGGTGTGCAATGTGGAAACTCGGAGGGTTCCGCTAATGTGCTATGTGGAGCCTCAGACGAATCTTGTGAAGAAGAGTCATCTGAAGAGGATTCAGTGCCTCCGCTAACGCCGTTGGCTCTAAAATATCTCCTGACGGATCGTACAATGTGCTGTTCCTCGTCGAGGTCATTATCGAGATCATAGTTGGGAGAGAACTGTTTTTCCATGGCATCAGCGAAAACCTCGACCTTATCCTCCGTTCTGAAGACTATGCCTTCAGGATCGTGGATGTGTGGGAGTTGTTCTCGCTTTCCGTTTCTGAGTGACTTTGCGACCCTCCAGAGAGGAATACTTGAATCAAGCATTTCCGCCAGAAAGTCGCTCCAGTGCTCGTTGCGGAGTTCGTGCGTTTCTCACTTCATGGACAAGATTTGTAGCCCTACGAATGTCATCAGGATGACAAGACCTTTTTGCCTGATTAATAGCGGCTCTTTTGTCATAGATTTTCTGACGAATGTCCGCAGGCAAAAAAAGTCTGCCGTGTCGTTGTACAGGAAACACAGCTACACGCTGTAGAGCTGCTTGAATGAAACTTGTCCACTCCGCTTGAGCGGCATCTATTCCAGACTCATCATCTATAATCGGGATATTGGGAAACTCTCTAAGGAGCAACTTGTATAGGTCCCAATCAATGTGTTTCCTTGGAGGAGCTGCCTCCTCAGAAGTTTGCTCATTGCCCACATCCAAGACAACAGGTAGATGGTCACTAGAGTTATCATACAAGATTCGAGAAGAGATACTGTATCTACAGTTTTTAGATATCGCGAAATCGATGACATCTGGTGTCTGAAGATGGTTGAATGGATGATGTGTCGGCTCTTCAGTGCTATGTATAAGGTATCCATTTCGCATCACATGATTGTACAATCGAACCCCACTAGTGGAATTCAACCTAGAATTCCATGCTCGATGTTTGCAGTTGAAGTCCCTGCCACAATAAGCGGACCCGAGTAGTCCAAAAGGACCTCCAGATCCGCCTCTTGTAGCCTGGCACCACACATGACATACACCGATGTGATCTTCAACGAGACACCTCCCGCCATATTGACCACCACAGAAGCTGCTTCGATGCTATGCATCTCCGCATTAGTGCTTCTAGAATAGTCTATACCGCGCTTAATCAACACTGCTAAACCGCCGCCTCGACCATTCAATCTGTCACCTCGGATAATATCATAATTCGGGAGAGCTAAACGATCTCCCGGATTAAGCAACGTTTCCTGCAGCAAGGGCACATCTATACCTTCATCCAAAAGAGCTTGATGAAATTCCCGTTTTTTGGGAATATCCCTCATGCCCAAACAATTCCAAAAAAGAATTTTGATGAATGCAGGCTGTCTACTATTGTACCTAGACATTTACAGGAAATATCGCCTGCAACGCTTGGGTAGCGCTAATCAGTGGGCTTATTATTTGTTGTAAGGACCTTAGCGCGGTGGCCAGGTCCACATTTTGCGTGCTCAAGGGAGGTTGGGCAGAGGGGGCAGGCAAGGTTGCCTCCCGAGCTGCGTCCGCGTAAGATATATTGCGCCTTTGCGCTATAACTTGCAAGTTCCTCCTTGGAGTGAATTTGCAAGTCCGGCTATTTGCGGGATGTCCCTCTCCACAGTTCGCGCACTTGCGTTCTTCCTCTTCTTTGAGGGGGCACAAATGCGTCATGTGGTCCTTTGCACATTTTAAGCATTTGGGCATGCCCATACTTTTGGCAGCGGTGACACTGCCCAATGAGTCTGGAGTTTTTCTGAACCTCAACTCGAATGGCCAGTCCCAGCAGTTCGTGTTCGTTGAACACTTGCTGAGACTTTTCAGTCTTGGGCAGTATCACGACCACCAAAGGCATGGGCGCGCCGTCGCTGCGCTTCAATCGAATGATGTGAAGAGGGCTATATCCCCTCTGCTCCAGTTCTCCCTTAATCTCAGTATCTGAAAAGTTGACGGGAACTCCTCGAATCACGGCATGGATGTTCCGTTCCGAAGGGAGAGGAAAAGTGTGATGGGGCACTTCTTCCTGTCGGAATAGGCGAACGATCTTACGGTAGTCGTCCTCGGATTTAGGAATAATCCTTATTCCCGCATCAACGGCAACCGCGCGATCTATTTTAATACCTAGGGAAATAAGCCGATCGGGGTTATACGCCCTTGCCGTGAGGGTTGTGTTGATGCCACGACGGTTGGACGAGATGACGGAGGAGAAGTAACATCGGCTGACGGAGTCACCTGACAGGTAGATAACGTGGTCCCTGGCTTGGTAGTAGAAGCATTAATAGTGGTTCGATTTGATGAATTGGGGGAGGTGTGAAATGGAATTGATCCTGTATTCGGAAGAGGAGGAAAGTCTTGGGTTGATCGATCAGCCTTGTTGCCTTTCCTCCTTCTTGATTTTGCTTTCACAAATCCGTTGATCTGTACGTCTTCGTCCGTGGATGTGAGATGATCATCAGTAACGTTTCTCAGTGGTCTTTTTAGGGTCTTTGTCTGTTCTTTAGGGGATTCTTTTGAATTTAGTAATATGGTTACCTGGGCGGTCAGGCTGTCAATTTTGGCTGCCTGGTCCTTGATGGTCTCCATTAGGTCTCGAATCTGCCTCGCCTGGTCGTCTATAATCAGCATCAGTTTTTCGTTCGTTTTCTGCTCCGATGACATCTGCGTCAGTGAGCTCATGTTTTCTGATTCTGCTCGGTTTCCGCCACCGCTCACCTTTTTCCTCATACTATGTGGAACTGCATCGTCTGTTGATCCTCCTGGGTCAACTTCCATCTTTTAAAAACTTTTTCTCGCCAACAAATCTCTGAAAACTTATAGTTCGCAAATGTGACAATGTTGTCAAAATCCTTCTTACAGGGCGTCAACCAATACATATTGAGACAGATAAGTGTTATAACAATGACAAGAATCATGACAGTGATCAGCCATACACAGGCCTTTATACAGAGCGTACCTTACCTACGTAGTTAACAGCAAGATTATTTCACACTAGAACTCTTGACATAGTATTCGATATTTCTTATATCACAATTTAACCACTAAAATAATACGAAAATAGCAAATGAAATGATTATTAGGATGGATTTACATGAAAAGTGAAAATGAAATGTCTAAAAACTAGGAAACAACAGTTTTTAATTTCATTTTTCAACACATCAGTTAAATTCCAAATTACCACTTGATACAAAATATAACTTCCCATGTAAAAATGAGTTTCTTATGTAGCCTAATTTAAGTAATTTTAAAGAAAACTAATCACAAATCTCACTTATATGAAGGATAAAATAATACTGGCAACATATTAAATGCAAAGTACAAACAGTCCTCAGAAATCAAGTTGGCACTTATGTTTCCAGTACATCACAAAATACTACGTTCATAAAATCATTAAATTTGGTGTATTCTAGGTAGTACAGTTCTTTGAAATTTAGAAAAAGTTTTCAAAGATTGGTGCCAAAAGGCAGCCACGGTCGTCAATCTTATAAACCACGTTTAGTGAGAGGGTCTTTCTGAAAAATCTTGGAAACGTTAGAGATTCAGACAAGTATCTGTATGATGATCTTCAAATTCTGACCATGGCTTACCGCAACTCAAAATCAAAAGAAACAGATAGCTAGAATCCTATGTAAAGGTATGAAAGCACCTATAGACTACAATCGGCAATCACCCGCTCTTCCCAATCAAAACATTAATATCGAAATAATCAATTAAGCTTCATGTTGATAGGTTAAAAATAAATTAAAAATGAACACTAAGGATACATTCATAGATACAGTGTTTTTGAGTAATTTGGACATTGATTAAACTTCTACACTAACTGGCGGAGTGTCTTGAGCTTCATCATATAATCCATGACTAATGCAACAAGTTCCAAACGATTGCCCAAAAAAAAAATATTTGAATTGTATTAAGTGAATACCGAAACTTTCAAATGTAAACCACTAAAATAATACCAACTGCACATAACATAAGAAAAATAGACAGATGCGCATGCGCAAACTAATGTATGTAAATTTTCCTGTTGGCCACGTCAAAAGGTTGATAGAAATACAGTGTTCAATAACTTTTAGCTCCAGACCCACACAGAAAAAAAAATACAATACTAAGTTAAGACAAGGGAACCAAAAATAATGTATTTCAACAATTTTTATTTTGTTCGAAAAGGGGCCCCACGTTGGGCGCCAAAAATTTGCCACGCTCTTTTTTTTTTTTAATTCATGAGGATGACTTTTTAATTTTAAGCTATAGTTATTTCTCTCAATTGAGGCGATGGATGATTAAAAAAAAACTAGGGGGTTACTGAGGCTAAAGCCGTGGTTTAGCGTTGGCAAATTAGGCCCTATGCTCAGGTACACCGGAGAGTAGTTATTATGAAAAGCTTTTATGTGTGTAAATAAACTTTATCAGCTGTCTTTTGTTCTGTTTAAATTATTTAAATACATAATCATTTTATTCAGTCTATACAAGTGAACAAATCGCCAGAAGTTTCAACGAGTGTAATCACAATGCAATGGAAAGAACTTACAGGATGCAATAAGATATCGAATGTTTGATAATAATGGTATACTGGCACGTTTCGTAATGAACATTTAATTCCATCTAAAGACTGCCAATTTTCAAAAACACTACATTTACTACACGACGTATCAAACTTTGTAAATTACTGAATTCAATGAGTGTATATCATTTACGTTACGAGACATATTCAAGCCAGGTTACCTGATACCACATAGCGCATTTTAGATCAATAAAGCTGTTTGACATTTTGAAATGTGCTATGATGTCATACTGCCATTGGTTACTCACAAATACCAAATAGGTTTGAGATAATGTGTAGAATCGTGCATTATCTTCCACTTTAGAGTACAAAGAGCTACGGTCAATCGTGCCAAATATTGTTTCTTCCAAAGATTTTCTTTTAGTTCAATGTCAATTTGATGCTGTGGAAGATTTACATTAAGGGGGTACTAAATACAGCCGATTTCAAACCCAATCCATAATTTTATATGCAAAAGAACATAACTAATCAAAGTAACTAAACAAATCTTCAACATGGTTACCTACACGGAAATATGCGTTAAATTAAAGAAAAAAAATGAAATTATAGTTTTGTTGTTGAGTCGTATTTTGACCTCCTTATTAATTTCTAGTACAAAGGCTATAATGTGCAATGTAAGTTTAATTTACCACGACGATGATGATCGAATGGGAGAAAAACTGTTGATCGATTATTTATGTAAGATATATGAAATAGAACGTTTAGTCACAATAAAAAATATCCAGAAAAAAAAAGAGCGTGGCAACTTTATTCTAATATACAATTTTTGTGGGGTTAAATTACTAAATTCTTCTTTATTATTTGCGGTTTTCCAGGAATTACAATTCAAAATAACAAAAAAATTTAGTAATTTGGCCATCCAAAAAACCTTATACAAAAATAGGCTGATAAAGGAGACAACCCAAAACTATAAAATATTTTTACATATGCAGGGTGTTCCATTTGAATTTCACGAGAAAAAGAACATGTATAAAATTAACAAAACGTATAAATGCCGAGAAATACAGAGTTCATTTTGACGGAAGATCTGTTATTCTACAAAAGTGAAGCTGTCAAGGCTGGCTGTTTTTCCGAATAAAATATCTCGTAGCTTTAGCGAGCCAAACCCTATGTCAAACTTCTTAATTTGAAGGGGCCATTTAGAATATGCTGAGGTATACACAATATTCCATAAAAGTGTATGTTTGTATTGCATGTAGTTATGAATCACCCGCTAGAGAGCGCCATACTTTGTAAGAGCGAGTATGTGCCTATAATTTTTGTAGATAACTCTCTTAGATATATTTTATTACAACAAAGCAATCGACCGAACCAACGGTAAAAACTTACCCTGTATAATTCTGGAGTAAGCTGAGATCCGCACATGTATAACAAAAACAATCGGTAAGCTCTGTCCAAAAGATTGAAATGAAATTAAAACTTGACTATAAAGATATGTCAGTTATTTCCGGATTAATTATTGGTCGCACATTCACCATGTTTATAATATTTCGAGGACCATAAACTTCTCGATAACGAAATGTTTGTATTTCACTGAGACCAAAGATACAATAAGCACAAACTCCTACCCCCTAAAACCGCCAACCCAACATTTTCAACCACTTGAAAAAATAAAAAAAGTAAAATAAAGATTCTCAAATAATTTAAAATAACCCGGAAGATAGAAACAATATTTTAGGAGCTTCCTCTGGGACCTAAAACTTAAGTACGTTATTGAACAGCCATCAATCAAAACCATACAAAAATAAAGCTCTAAGAAAGATTCAAAGATAAGAACTAGTGGTAGAAATTGATAAATCGTTCATTGACCAGATTCAGCATCTTGATGTAGGTCGAATTGATTTACAAATCATACGACTTTAATTATTAACGAGAATAATATGGCTCATTGGCTTATATATGAAGATTGACTTGAACTTGATCGTTCATTATAAATTCTTGATTCGAATGAGTCAGCGATGAATTAATTCTATGGAGAATAGAATTTCGCTAGGTCACGGTTAGATTGGGTAAGGTTATGTTGTACAAACTGGTATGAATATAATCACTAATTCGTTGATTGTGTTTGAACCACTCAGAAGAAATTAAAGTTATGAATTGTTATATTTTGAATGGTTGCGAGTGTTCAATAATAAAAAACCTCGTAAATATGTAAAGTAGCATCTAGCGACCGGCTACTACCACTACCACAAAACACCGCATTTAGAACGAAAGCCCAGTTTCAAAAAAATAGCATGTGTTAGTGGCGCCATCTGTTGTGCGGTATATGGAACTATATAGGGCTAAACAAAAATTTGTTTTGTGATCTGAAGAAAACATCTCGTAAATAAAATACAAATACTAAATTCAATGGCAGGATGAAAGGATCCAGGGAAAAATCTCATTCGCAAACATAATCCTAGATTCAATCGACAAGTTATTAAGTTGCCTGTCTCGCTGCAACCCATTATTAAATCATGTTTTTGGATTCAGTATTGTAATATGTATTCTGATAATTACATCCTTTGATGAAGTAATATTTATTTGTCTGAAACATTCTGAAAAAATGTATTCGTCATTAATGGATTATATAGAGAGTAGATTAGATCCTTAACTAAAAGTAGTTACTTGTATCGCAACGTCAAATTTCGAGATTATTTAAATTCTAAGCACCTTTGAAGAAGTGTCAGCTTGTCAAGCACGTATGACACGGACCAACAGAACATGCAAGAAACATGATATGAGACGTGTATCCAGCTGCTGATAGCGCCATCTAGCGTGATGCGTATGTCCATTTCAGCCCATTCAAGCCTTCCCCCCACGACGTCTACCTAAAACATGCTACTCTAGGTTTTACTGACTTGAATTCGAATTTAGCGCACCTTGTATGAATGGAATCACCAAGTTAATCATAAATCTACAAGTACGCAATGTACCTATGTTTAGTGGTTAATTATGGAAACAGTTGACTTCTCCCTACAATTTTTTTTCACTATATGCCGAATCTTCTAAGAGTATCATAATGCGGGAGAGCATTTTAGTTTCGTGCTTATAGGAGCATTTTCGTTTGTGAGATAAACTAATGTTGAGAGGCGTCAATAACATTAACACTTCCTAGCAGTAATATAGACTGCTATGTAATCGATAAAAATTTCTTTGATGGAAACGTTACTTGAGGTGCCGCTCCACCAAAACAAACGGTATCTGGAAAACCGCAATTTCAAATTTAAATCTCAATCGGTGGCACTGATATAGCATCCATGATGACAGAAATATTAAAATAATGTACAAACGAGACTACATATTACCTTGTTATAGAAGCTATCCATTTATGCGTAAATAACCGTTTAAGAACAATTTGTTTTGACTAACCAGTTATCAAAAAGGTCCATGACTGCAAATTATAAATATTTGAGTGTCGCTTTTCCTTAGGACAATAAATTACCAAGGAGATTATCTGAATGAATTATGTATGCAACACCAGCATGTACTTAGACAATTTTTTGTATAATAGCAATGCAAATCTCGGCTGCTAAATTACAATGTTTACAATACGGCAGCATAATTTGAGCTTAGTGTGGTTAGCATAACAGAGATGCCGAGATCCGCTTTGCATATTAGAAATTCCGCGGTTCAAGATGCTAGTGAATCCGGTCTTCTTAGTTGCATATTTTCACCTCTATGGTGGAAAAGAAAGAAATACAAGGCCTAAATGAATTGCCGTTGGACCCACAAAAAGGTGGACGCCATTACAGTGATTCTGTTGGGTTGAATACTTTGATACAGGCATGTATTTATCCGATGAAGGAATTTCCTAGAAGTGACTAAATGCTCTCGATAAAAAATGTTTACAACTTTGGGTTCTGGTATCGTACCAGATCCTTTCGATTATTTATCATTTGATACGT
Organism: Acanthoscelides obtectus; assembly: GCA_963669975.1. NCBI lineage: Eukaryota > Metazoa > Arthropoda > Insecta > Coleoptera > Chrysomelidae > Acanthoscelides > Acanthoscelides obtectus. The sequence goes on along the minus strand of CAVLJG010000007.1, from coordinate 50,265,035 downwards.
TTTTATATGCATGCGATGGATTCACACAGAGGCCGATTCCAGGTCAATTCCAAAACTGATTGGAATTAAATACGTGATTGTCCTTTTACGATAAAAAAACAATGATCACTAACCTTGGCAGTCCAAAAATCAGATTAAAAAAATTTTATTACTAAAGAATTAAGCTCTTCATAGCAGCAGGCTGCTCCGGTGTAAAGAAAAACGAAAATCGTAAGTTTGTCTATTTGCGCAAAAATTGTATAACGGTTTCAAGACTCTAAAAAGTGGATAAGATATCACGAATGATCAGGTGATGTTAGCTTTTATGGCGTAAGTTGTAAATTCTATACCATTCCTTCAGAGGTGGAGTTCGCAGCGAGTGCGCTTAGCGTGGACTAGCGACCAGCTAGTACACAAATTGACATTATACCTATTTTTAATAATATTATATCGACTCCTTATATAATACCCTTGCCGGTCATATACTTCGGCTATATCAGCCATATCTCGGGTATATCTAAACAATGTCGCTTGCAGTCTTTAGACATATTCCATACACTTCAGAATTTCTCATCAGAGTGGCTATTAAGTTTAAGTTACTTTAGTATTATTACGTTTGGACTAAGTAGTAGATGTGTCAGCAATATATGCAAATATGTCGGAATTTTCAAACATCTCAAATATAGCCAAGCCATACTAAAAATGCTGCCTTAACTTGTTGGCTGCTCTATTGCAGTAAAAATATTGCCCAGTTAGAAGCGTTATTATCGTGATACAATTAACGAACATTCAGACGTTCTTCAGGTCCACGCAAACATCCAGTAGAATGAATTGCTGGTAAGGAAGGAACACAGAGTCCCGCACCGGTATCATGTAAAAAACCTACAAAACGTCAAAAAAAACCTATAAGATGTCAACTTGCAAACTAGGTAGCTTTTAGGGCGCAAACAGTGATTCCGCGTTTGCTCACTAGGATTGTTGTGAACGTCCATCTATGAAGGAATCACTCAACTATACTATACACGCATTACTCGTTGCATAGCTTTGTGAGGCTGAATGATCCGTGTCTGTAGTTTTTATCTCTGAGAAGAAAGTTGGTTGAACAACAAGATCGCATCTGCATGTGTATAGAATCAGTGATATTTGCTGTGTGAGAAAATCATTACTGAATATGCTGAATAGACGGGTTATTTATATGTTGTGCTTTCTGAAGAGAGGTTATGTTCAAAGTTATAAATTACGAAAAACTGAGGAGAATTACGGGAAATCATCACCGCGGCCGCGTTGTGTGTAATTACTGTTAGGATGTATAAGGCTTGTAATTCGACAGTGTACAGTGAATATCATTATTTCTTATCTCTCTCATTTTTGAAATTCAACAATTTGTATATGAAATTTCCAGAATGGATAAGAAAAAGTGGATGCGCAACTAATTTCTAGCTTTGAATCTCAATTAAGTGTAATTATCATCAACACATACAAGTTACAGCTTAGACCTCCAGTAATGCCATCTCAGAAGCAGATTTTACATCACATCAGAGCCAAAGATTGATAACAAGCCTCATGACGTTTAGGCAACACGTACAACTAAGTGCTAAGTCAACATGTTGGCGAAAAACCTACATAATGTCAAAAAAAATCGGCATAATGTCACTTTTCAAGATACGTGATACCCGTGCCGGATGTCTGTTGTAACGACCCACGAGTACGATAAAGCAAAAAATATGTACGCCTAAAAGATATCAGAGACTTGAAAAATATCGAAAAATTCTTGGACACATTCGCTCAATCTCCTACCGCTGGACCGATTTTCAAAACATTCCAGGCCTTCTCGTCCTTGGTGTGCTTGTGACCTTGTGTCAACGTTTCATCAAAATACGAATAGTACCTGCTTTACGTCTTACAGGTAGGTCAAGCGGTAGTAGATAGACGAAATGTAACAAATTTTTTTCGATTACAGTACTGAGGGACCTATTATTGCCGTGATGAGTGAAATGGGCTTAACCCTATCAGTTTTGTAGACCCTTACAACCAAATACTCTATTGATTTTCAATCTAAAATTTGAAGAACTGATTGTCAAATTCAAAATAAATCTACTGTTGTACACATTTATATTGCAGATACCTCGTATTTTTTTCCAAAATATGTGAAATGTGCAGCTGCATCGAACACACCTACTGGATATTTTTAAACAATGTCAACAGGTCGTTGACATACATCTACATAAGAGTGACTTTTGAAGCACTAAAAAATTGAATAGCAGTATAAAGAGTAACAAAACGTGCGTTTTATGACATAACGGTTGAAACTGGATGCTTTGTATTCTCAATACTCGCACCATATTTTACAAACTTTGAACATTTTTCTGGATTTGTTCTCAGCATACCTGATGATATCCACTTAATATTGACTGGGTTGGTTAGACACTGCACATATACAGGGTGTTCATTTGAAAACTTCTCACCACGGATGACTTATCGAAAATCACTGATTAAAGGAAAAAACGCGAAGACACGTCAAAAGATCTTTCATGGGGGACAACTTTTTAACCAAAAACTACTTCACCCCCTTCCATGATCATTCCTTTGAAAACTTTAAATGACAAGGTGTAACGAGTAATAGCTTGTTTAAAAGGTCTTTCGAAGTCGTCCTTTGTTTTGACGTTTGATTTTTTAAATCAGTCGATTCGTTTTCGAGAAAATTAAAAAACACACGAAAATATCACTTTTTATTTCAATAGGTGTTCAAAATATTGCCCGATAGAATTTGACAAATCTACAATTCGCTTATAATTTAAAACTGAAATTACCAGTTCGGAAGATTAGACGTGACAACAACCAAATAACAACCCGAATTTTCCGTATTCTTTTCATCAACAGAGTTATCCTGGGCAAACTCTATTTACTGTTGTACCTGTTTAGTTATTTGTTACTAAGGGAAAGAAATAATTTAATTTGCTGTCAGTTACCTTTGTGATAATCTTGGAATAGTGAAAATTAATTTATTGATTCAGATCTTACTTCCAAAGTGGTTTACACACTAGCCGAAAGAGTGGAAATGATATTAATTTATGGTGCCCAAAATCAATGTGTGTGTCACGTTTAACACCTGAGATCCGGGGAAGATAACTTGGCAAAGGTATGTTTTGAACCTTGTTATTGAATTTACTCAAACTGGATCTTTTGCCAATAAAAAACTTGATTATCGGAGAGTTTTGGATGAAGCCGCTTAAGTTGAGCTTTTGGGTAATTTTGGAATAAATCCTAATCCTTTATTATGCAAAATTATTGCTGCGACTGGTACTTGATTAGGTTCTGTACACACAGTTACTAAACTCCATAAATTTCATCCATTCAAAATGAAAATGTTGGAAGAGTTAACCGAAGATGATTTCGATAGGCGAGTTGAGTTTTGTGAACAAATGACTGCAGCGGTTAATGATAATACCATTCATCTAACGAATATCTGCTTCAGTAATTAATGCACATTTTATCTAAATGAATTTGTTAATCAGCATAACGCATTTATTTGAGCAATGAAAATACTCATGCTTATTTAGAAGGGTAGTACCCCCAAGAAATTAATGTATGGGCAGGTATTTTAGGAAACAAAGTGATTGGGCCATTGTCTATTAGTGGAAATTTGAATCGGGACATTTATTGGGATATGTTAGAAAATACAATCAATCCGCTTATCTCTGAACCCTTGATAACCAAATCGAAGAGGATTAGATCTTTTTTATGGGGCCATTTAAAATCTATGTGCTTACCTCCAACCTAAGTTTGGATGAACTTCGCCAACGCATCATTGAAAGCTGCCATGATATCCCACAACATGTTTTTGAAAATTTGAACATCGCCTATATCCCTATTTCGTTGTTTGGCCAATAACGGGCATCATTTTGAACACTTATTGAAATAAAAAGTGATATTTCCGTATGTTTTTGTTTTCTATCTTAACAAATTAAGATCAAGGTTTTTCTTGAAAAAAAATCGACTGATTTTAAAAAATCGAACGTCAAAATAAAGAACTTCGAAAGATCTTTCAAACAAGCTGTTACTCGATACTGCTTGTCATTTGAAATTTTTAATGGGATGTCCCTGCGGGGCTAGTAGTAGATTTTGGTTAAGAAAATGTCCCCATTGACAAATCTTTTGGCGTGTCTCGGCGTTTTTTCTTTTAATCAGTGGTTTTCGATAAATCCGTGGTGGGAAGTTTTCAAATGCACACCCTATAGATTCAAGAAGCTAATAAATCAAAGCACTGTGGGTACCAGAACGCTAAGAGTGAAGGAATCAAAGACGAACTTGAATTGTTAAGCATTTCTAGTCTGTATATCTCGCTTATCGCTGATTAGTGCTGCCTGCTGTTAAAGGAAGGTGGATCGAAACAATCTCTAAAATTACCTACTGTAGTTCTTGCCGACAATACTACTATTATCTCATAACTCACCCACACTATCAACAACAGTAAAAATATCGGTTGAGAAAACTTTGAAAGCTCTGCTGTCTAGATACAAATGAATGAACGGTGTACATACATGGAAGTATTTTCATGAACAACTGTAATTTACCCATTAATGCTACATATATAGATATATATTCATTGAGTTAGTAGGCAGTCCTGCGGTAATGAAATGGAACGCCTTGATTTTATTGAGAGATATGCTCGAAGAAAGTGGTAAAGGCATATATTTAAGTCTTTAATGGATGAAAAAATAAGAATAATTTCATCGATGAAAGTGATCGGTAGCAGCAACATTTGCATATCACTGGCACAGTAAAAATGTTATGTAATACCTCTATTTATGAAATAAACAGTTGGATTCTCTGGAAGTTATCTACAATCTACTCTGATATGGTTTTTTGATACTCAGTCTCATTTTTAATGCCATTCCAGAATTGTGTGCAGTTTCCTGTACATCTACGGTCAACTCGATCATGTAACGTCAGTATCAGAGTAAAATAACATTGCGCTCACAACGTATAAAGTAGGCGGTATTATGAACTAGCTTAGTTTATCTTAGGTTAGTTATAAAAATTGCATCAAGATAATAGCTGTACAGTCACGTAACATATTCCTATTTCAATGGTTATTAAAAGTATTTAAGTGTGCTGTCCATCGTGACTTTCCAGTAAGATATCCGAGAAAACATCTACCGTACATGCACCTAGACGTATAATCCCATTTGTTTTTGTAAAAAGAATTGCGGGTTGTGCCCTTTTAACGTAGTTGTCTTTGTAGCAATGCGTTTTGCATGCTTTAGTGAACCAGAAGGGCATTGTCAAGTGACTGTCTATCAATATTTATCAGAAATACCATTTTTCCCTTGACTGAGATATTTAGATGCAATAATACAAAAATGAAAGCAACCTCCAATTGCTGTTGAGGTTTTACATTTAATACACCGGTTCCCTTATTCTTGGATGCGGTAACGTTTGATACGGTAATAAATAAACAATTCTAGACATATAAATATCTTGGGAATAAGCTAAGATAGACAAACTCTTATTTTTAATATTTTTGGCCAGCCTAATCGAGGAAATTTTGCTGAACTGCTAGGAAGAATGACACTTATTTAGCACACGTTAATTTCGTACTGGTAAGCCTATAGGATTAAGAAGATAAAACACCGAACAAATTACGGATTATTAATTGATTATTAATAAGTTATAACAGGAAGTATAATACATCCAACTTGCCCGAGCCCAACGGACGGATGTGGCTTACAACAGCTTTGCAATTAGTTAATTGGTAGAATGATCATTTTCTATAGCGCGTTCCATCACATAATCACCTTGAAGCTAAGGATGCTGGACCATCAGGAATTTTAATACTTACTTGAGTGAGGAATTTTAATGAATACATCTGGTAATTATGCATTATTTTTCTAGAAACCATCTGGCCATGCAGTGATTGATTGTAGACGTGGTGCACTATAAGATGGAGAAAAATTATGTAACTTGACATTTTGCCTTTTATAGTCTAATAGATCATCAATTGCTCTATTAGAGGCTGTTAGTTGCTGATTGTTAGTTTCCTATTCCATTATAAGAATTTATTAAATCCGTAAATGTTTTTGAAATTTACTTTTACAAGAAATCTTTCATGCGGTACGGCAAACTATGATGTTATTAGATGCTGACCACCTAACATTTTTTGGTGAATATTGATAAACGCAGCACGAGACTGTAGTTTCCAGAATAACCTTTCAATGAAGAAATCATTTCATTTGATGTAAGGGCCAAACAGAATTTGGTAACAAATAAAACAGTATGATAAGAAATAAAACAGTCCACTATGGATATATCTAGGCAATTACTGAAACCTTACTTACTGTTTGCGGCTAACATTTATACTAGCATGAGCTAAACTAGAGCAATAGTAAAGAAATATGCACAATAAAAGGTGTTACCTACAAGCTTCGAGGTTCTCGTTTTAATGTCGCTTAACGCAACAAAACTTCTGTTCTGCATCATATTGACTGTCATTTGAGCAGGCAGCAAGTGTAGTACGAGTATATTTACATACAGTGCTTGTCTTACAAAATTAGGGGTGACGAAATTGATCCATGAGTACTGTTTTAGCATAAAGGTGGTAGTTGAAAACTTGAAGATGTCTTCGGAGCCTTACCTTAGAACATGTTCTAAATAAAATGAGGAGACATGTGATACCTCTTTTTGAAGTCTCTTATGAGTACCTCAGAATATACATACGAGGGGGTACAAAAAAACGGAATTATTTTATAAAGGCTATTTATTTTCAACTTTTTTACAAAGTAACCTTATGTCCTTCAAAATACTGTCCACTACAACTAATACACTTGTCCCACCGATGCTTTCACTGGTCTAAACATGATAAGTTGTTGAGGTGTAAGCGATTCAGTATCTACCAAAACGCTCAACTTTGACACTATTTTGAAAGGCAGTGATTTTTTATTCTAAAGTTATGAAGTACTCTTTCGTAGCTTCGAAAAGATATCATTTAAATTTAAATGTTATTTTGACGTTAATATTGCGTCAAGTTTTTCATATCGAATTTCATCTCGCTAACTCGGCCTGCTCAAAAAGCTGGTTTTCACCGTTGACTCGTTCATGATCACACAACGCCGCAATTTGTATATCAGTATTGTTCAAGTTTCAGGAGCTCCTAGCATTTGCACTTATGAGAAATCTGAAGCGTGATGTTGCGTCAATCAATTTGAAACCATTTTCACCAAATATCCGAAAGATCTCAACACAATGCTGCTTAAATGTATCTTTATGCATTTCAGTACCAACTACGTACGTAAGAAGAAGCTCTTCATTACATTCTCAATGAATGAACATACCTATGGAGATTTTCTGTATACCTACCATGGGAGACCTATATTATAATGATCTCAGATGCGTTCCACAAAACAATTCCTAGAAACAAATACTCGAAATTCTTCTTCTGTGAGTAACAGATGACATTAAAATGCAGCGTGTTGAATGACGACATATTTCTCAGAGATATGATCACCTCTTGTAAATAAGATTACGTTATTGTCTCTTTAAAACCAATCAGTAGATATTAATGAAACAATTCAACACGTAATTCCTACAAATATTAATAAGAGGCAATGATTGGTACACTTAAAATATTCTAGAAAGTTGTAGAATTTCGTGCTATAACAGGTACTTGAGGGTGTGATTAATAGAAAACGAAAAATTCACAAAAATTATTACTGAAATGTGAAAACATACTCAGGGTGGTCCATTTTGTATAAGACAAAAAACAGCTGTAGATTAAACGATATTGAGCCAAGCATGCTTTAGTAGTATGTCGCTAGCTGATGAAATACGTGGTGCGAACTGAGGTTCGGCAAAAGTGCAAATATTTCGCTGTCTAAATTTGTCAGATCAAAACATAACTGTCAGATTGAAATTCATACTGTTCCTAACCCCAAATCGACTAAATTTTAATATGGCAAATTCCAAATACAAGTATGTCGGTCCGACATCTGATAGGTTACGCAACTTATCGTGCATCTTGCGAATAGCTCAAGCTTTTTACTTTCTACGCCAGAGGTCGGGGAAGAATTTTAATGACGAAAAATTTAGAACATGAGATGTTATGTTTTTTGGGTATTATGTGACATGTACCTACGTCACGAAAAATCATGTCACTTATTTCCGTCGATCTGTCTGCCTGTAGGTTTGTCGGTCTGTCCGGTAATCCTTGGCCCCTCTATAACTCGAAAAGTACTACTGCTCTGATGATATTTTTACACTAGATTACTACTACGCCAAGGACGGAAAATATTAATAAAACATCGCTCAAACGTCGTTTTTTGACCTTTTCGAGAATCCTGATAATTTTTGAAACAACTTTTAGGAGTAAAAAATTAGAGGTAGGGGTTGTAGGGAGATCGGGGCGGGTATATCTTATTTTTTTCATGTTAGTATATTTAAACCTTCTCAACCTCTGTACTTTCTATGTACCTAACAGACATACGTCGCTAGAAAGACAAAGAGGTGTAACTCCAATTCAGCTATTTTACAGAAGACGCGATATACACCTGTTTGTCCTTTTAGCACTAGTAAGAATAGGGGATCTGTCCACATACTGATTTGTAATCTTACGTTAACTATAAGGAGCGATACGCCACTTCGTCATATTATACAGGGTGCGGAAGAGAGGTTGGACGGTCTTAAAAAAATCATAAAATAGTTTATTTTTACTCGAAAACAAATTTATTGATGGAATCAGGTTTACAAGGAAATAGCATTTGAGACAGTCAAGTGTGGAAAATCACATCAGGCATGTGGTGGCCGAAATCGTTGATACAGTGCTGGAGGCGTTCTTGGAAGTTCGCGTAGACTCTCTCCAACATCGCTCCCTCAACTTGGGCGACTTCCACGCGAATTTCGCCCTTCAATTCGTCCAGAGTTCGGGGCTCGTTCGCGTATACTCTAGCCTTGAGGCGTCCCCGTAAGAAAAAATCTCATATGGATAAATCTGGGGACCGAGGAGGCCAATGAACATCGCCAAACCTGGAAATAAGGTGACCAGGGAAGAGAGGGCGAATAACGTCCATGGATGCTCGGTCTGTGTGGGAGGTCGCCCCATCCTGCTGGAACCACACACGTCGGATTGGAACACGTCGCCGTCGTAATTCAGGGAGAAAGAACTTGGTGATCATGTCGATGTAGCGCTCTGAGTTCACGGTAACGTCACGACCATTACCGTCTTCGAAGAAGTAAGGGCCAATGATGCAAGTTTGCGATACAGCGAACCAAACCGTTACTTTTGGGCTGTGCAGCGGTCTTTCGTGTAACTGTTGCTGATTTTCAGTAGCCCAGTAACGACAATTCTGCTGGTTAACCATGCTGTTTAGGTAAAAGTGGGCTTCGTCACTCATAAACAAAATGATGTTTTGATCGATCATTGCTTCCATCTCACGTGCGAAGTTCATTCGTTGTGCATAATCTCCGGGCTGTAACTGTTGTACAATGGCCAATTCGTAGGGGTGAAAGCGGAGATCCATATGCAAAATTCGCCTTACCGACGGATCACTAAGGCGAAGTGCAGCAGCATGTTTCCGGGCAGATCGAGTCCGACTGCGGAACGCGTTCAACATTTTCAGGAGATCGAACTGTTCGCGGCGCTCCTCTTGGTCTTCTGTTGATCAGTTCACCACACCTGCGAAGTGATTCAACCCAACGAGGGATGGTGTTTCGAGAGGGAACAGCTCTATTCCGATGAATGTTGAAGTGGCGACGAAACTCACGCTGTACGACGATGACTGACTCATTATTTCGGACGAAACAATCAGGCGAAAACGCGGTGCTAGACCGTCCAAGGCTCCATAACGACAACTGGTAAAATTATGCTAGGGTCTCACGAGTCAAACGGGACCCTCCCCACCTCTCTCGTAGACAGAGGCGGAGAGAACTACCCATCCCAAAAACGTCCGTCCTCCGTCCTCTCTGCCGCACCCTGTAGATATCCACTCTTAGAGGTTTCTGGTGGTGCTAACTCTAAATGGGCATTTTCCGACTTACGCCTCTTTGACTTTCCAGCGACGATTATTTCAGACATCATAGGTTTCCCCGCACATTTATCTTTGAAGCTAGCTTCTGCCCGGCTTAGCGCCCGGCGTAACGGTCTGCTTGATTGTTCTGCTTGTACTGCAATAGTGCTTAGATGGGCGCCTCCGCATCTGACGATATGGGATAGGGCAACGTTGCCAGATGGAGGATAACTACCGGTATCGCAAGGAAATAATGTCTGTGGACTAATTGTGAGAGGTTGAAGAACTGACTTGATCTTCTTAATTTCTCTATTCAACATCTTCGCTTTTTTTCGTGACGAGATATTTGCATTTGAAAATGACTCGGAAATTAGTTTTCTGACAATACATTGGGGTATCTTTCGATACGCTTGAGATATATGGGATAAGACCATTTTCTATAACTTATTCTACACTGACATTTGTTTTTGAGGCCCACAATTTGATTGTGCAGTAGAATGTTGGTATGAAATCAAAATAAATTTGGAATACCTCTTTAAAATTTAATGCTCAATGCAAAACAGTTTGAAAGGTATCAAAAAGAGGTATTATGGTCTGTAAATGACGCGCTATACAAACTACATTCAAAGATATTCCGCATCCGTAGACATCGCCGATTCAAGATTTTCATGGAGATATATTAACAACTTGAACTATAAAAAAACATTTTTTATTTATTTACAAATGGACTTCGCCAACCTGTAGCTTAATAACGAGAGTTTGAATATTCATTGCCCACTAACCTGTTTTTATTTTATACGTACATACTCTTTCAATGTTAAGTATGGAGCTGAAGAAAGTAAAAAAATTCGGGAAATTCTAAACTAATGTACATAAGTACCTCACTAGGCGTGTACAAAAGCGTAAAACAAATTTATGCTATCCTAAATTATCCTAAATCATCCACTTTTGACTGGACGCTGACAGTACTGTATCACTGGAGTGCAGCAAGTTATCTTTGACGTTTCTTCTCTTTTTTTTGTGAAGTGTTTAATTATTCACCTATGTATTATGTGTTCATTCAGATCACTAATGTTTTTCTATTTTCTTTTTTTTGTTATTATTTTCTGATTCATTGTCTATATATATATATATATGTATATGTGTATATATGTATGTGTGTGTACATATGTATGTATATATGTGTGTTCATGTGTATATATGGTACCATTTTGTTTTGATTTCCTGTGATTGGGTGTATACCTGTTGGAAATAAATATATATTATTATTATTATTATTATTATTATATAGCTACTGTACAGCGTATATAAATGGTAATGTATGGCTCTAACGCCATTCTAAGTACTAAATGACCCGTAGCCTCATCATTTTGGAATATATAAAGGAGAAATAGAACAGGCTAAAGACCCACCAGTTCTCACCATCTCGTTTAGATCACATATGTCTTCTTAGAAGATTAAAAGATGCCGCTCAACTAGACTGTCAGAAGTAATTTGCCTATACGAAACTCGATGATAGCACACTGAAATTTATTACATTAGAATTTGAGCCGTATAAATCATCAGCGAACAGGAGCGGACTAAGCACGCAAGTATTTCCTGATACATGCGACCTCGTTAATCAACTTATATGTTTGTATATTTAGAGTTGTCCTGATCTAAAAAATATACCACTTGATTTTGATGGTGTCCATTATTCATAATCTCTAGTGAATTTTTACATGACTGATTTCTTTTGGAAGGATCTACCCATGTACAACATTTTTAAAAAAACATGTATTTTTGAGCCACTGAAACAAGGGTATAAAAAAGTAAAGCGGAGATCCTTGTGCCGATTATGTTGAATTTTGGCAGTACTGTTCACTGCATCACTGCAATAAGACGTAAAGTTAGCACTAATGGAAGATAATTATGAATTCCAGTGGCGTGTCGGGGGGCAGCTTCTTGAATGATATTGACGAAAAATGTACGACGCTGACTTTTTCATTAAATATATATTTTTTTCCAATTAATCATCTAATGATACAGCTTTTTTATCTCCTGGTATCTCTTCGAATCTTACTTCGTTTGCAAGGGGAAAAATAGAAACGACTTCAAAACATGTCGAAAAATCAACTTTGATTGTTCCCAACATCTGTTGTTCTGGTATTATGAACATACATATGTTTTTGACCTGAACTGAAGGTTTGCTGTTATTTTTTCTGTCAAGTGCCATATTTTTTAGTCTTTGTTGAGAATCAGACTTCTCTTAGGATATAAGTTTAAATGAACTCTTCTACCTAAATCCGGTCCAGGAATACGCCTTTGTAATCACGGCCGTACACCCTGTACAGAAAGATCGCAATGACGACTTGTGAATATCTACGGTCGATAGTGGGTGTATCTACCTTTCAAGCCTCATAACTCGAGGCATAACTATAGTTGTGATATACGCTGGTGTTTACCTTTTGCATGTGCAGATGAATAATGATATGTACAATGTAATAGAAACTTTGTTTGAATATATATGTGGTTAGTATATAAATGGATGGAATCACTGACCTTTGACACTTCGTTTCGAAGAATATACATATAGTATCCTTGCTGAATCAGAGGGCGTGAATAAGCAAAGGTAGGACGATTGTGTTGTTTATGGTTCGGGTTAGATATGCGTTTGCAAAAAAGCGAATATCAACCATTGGGTATCCTTCGTTGTCTTCTTTTCGACTTTTTCATCTAAGAGTTCATCGTCTTTAGTTTCGATAGCCTTCTGTATTTTGAGTCTCCTTCTTAAGAATCTTTCATTTCTGTAGTAGTTCTTATGTATGTTTTCTATCTTAAAGCATCTTCTTTTTTGTCGTTTTCTCCTTGGCAACCCTCTTGATTCATTTTTCTCCCGACCTCCATTTTAATGCAATATTTATACTTCTTTTTCGTATTCTTCGGTATGTTCTTGTTCCATACGAATCCCTTAATTGATGAAAGAATGGGGCAATCACAAATGTCTTCAACAACTGTCTCACTTTACGTCTGCACGTGAATGTATGCTAAACTCACATTAAAGAGATGACTTCTTAGTTAACAGATGGGAGCAGATAGGACCTTTTCAGTCTTTAATAATTTTTCTAAAAATGTTACAAGGGCACAAACTTTTAACATGGTTCAACCCTTCCACAGTTACGTGACAGCAGGCAGTTCCAATTTTTATTATCCTATATATGCATTTCCTTTCTGCGCAGCCTCTTAATGCTTGTTATCATCATTATTGTTCACTACTAAGGAGTTTTTTTGTCATAGTCGCGAAACATTTTTGCTATGTTTGTTATTATGACATCATCTGTATTTATTCTGGATGCATACATACTGTTTACATGAACATTCCATCGTCAATAAAGTCTCGAGCTTAACCTTGTATCTATCACTTTCACTGATTCATAAACAAATTATAGTATCTCAGTATGTACAAAACAAATAAGTGCTCTTCTATTCTATCTAATGTAAAGGATACGTTTGCTCAGTTTAAATTGTTCTTTAATGTTCGTACTTGTTCTAATTGCCTTGGTAGCTCCTGATCAAGACATGCTTTCTTGCGTTTTGAAAGGAAAATGCTTCAACAAAATTGGGTACTAGTCGGACTACGGGTACATGCCTACTAAGCGGCGGGTACCTTAATTAATAAATGAAATAAAAAAAAAATTGAAACAAGCGTTTATTTAGGTGTTGATAAAGTGAACTAAGAATTTAAAAATTTATTTTATCCGGACTGCAAATATTTAACCGATAATGGAGCTCCTTCATCTCAAGTTTTTAAATAAGAGTGTGTAATACCCCTTTTTCATCCAAAACGTAACACGCCTTCATTCGAAACTTTCCAGTCGGAAAAAGTTTGTATATATTTTTCATACTTATGTACTTACTTTATTTCAATTATAAAATTTCAGTAGATATAGATCATATAATGATAAATCCATATTTTGCAGCGATCACCATGTGAAATTTAGGATGATGTTATTTGCTTATTGTATTTCTCCCGTTAAGCCCTCTCATTTTATACCCACATCATAGCGGTGATCATGAAAATTATGAATCTACATTTTGCGGCGGCCACCCTATTGGATTTAGAATGACGTCATGTGCTTATTGCGATTCTGTCATCAAGCCTTTTCATTTGCTACCTGTATCATAGGAGTGACTGTGAAAAATGTAAATTGCTATTATGCAGCGGCCGTCATATTGGATTTAGAATGACGTCACTTTGCTTATAGGGTTTCTCTCAACCTGAAAACAAAGTTTCAGCTCAGTTGTTTAAGATTAACTTGTGTTATCGCACGTAACTTTGTTATCCTGTCTATATTCCTAGTTATAAGTTGTAGAAAAACAATATAACTAACCCTGTGCTCAGTTGGTAGGTAAAGTGACCTCAGAGAGTGGTTCTTGGTACTTTGGTCTTTGATACAAATGGTTGGGGTCTGGGCGCCACCTAGTTCCAAGAATTAGGAAAAAGGAATAACAAGTAGTACCTTCCCCCCTATCAAAACTTAAACTGACTGCCAAATGATGGGTCCCACAAATTCACAAGACACACAAAAATTTATTGAACAAAAAAAAAGAAGGGAGACAAGCAAAAGGGAATTAGTTGGTATTAGCCCCCAGCTAAATGGTTTTCAGCAAAAACTAAAATTAAAAAATCACCTTGGTAGGTGCTTGGCTATTATAGAATTCCCACACAAGAGAAGGAATAGCTCCTATGGAGCCTCTCGAAGAAAATGTCACCCAAATGGAAGCTCCGAAGCACAGGTAACCAAGGGTAGGAAGCCCCAGATGTAAACCAGAACCAGAAGGTAGAACCCTAAATATGAAAAACTTGTTAAAAATAACCAAAAATAACGATTTGACTAATAATCTACCCTTTTAATTTGCTTCCAAGAATTAAAAATTCAAATTTAAAATAGAACCATTAAGTATTATTATTATTATTAAGGGTTACATAAACTCGCAAATTTTAAATTAAAACAAGCTGCCGTTCAATCACGGTGAGCAAGGGAAATCGTGATTGCATTAGCAATACCTAAATTTTCAAATTAACCTGAACTAAATTAAAATAATCAGACACTTGTAAAAAAACATAAGGATCCGGATGTAAAATATTCCACGACCTAGCTCAATCTATAAGTAAGGCAATTAAAATGTTACTTGAGAACAGGAATATTTTACCTCGTGAGCATGGATCACTCAAATTTTAGTAAATTAATATACAACCAAAATCAGAAGCTACAGCAATATAAAAATAACACTTTGTATATTAATCTCTCTCATAATACAGAACTATATATAGATATATTATACCAATGAGAAATCCAAAGCATTTCTCTCTTTTTACTACTAAATAAGATGATGAATTAATAGCTTTTGACGAATTCAAAATTGACCTAAACAATGGATAACTAAATGGTCAAAATATAACCCTGGTGTTACATAAGAATGCCTAAATTGGCACAAATAAAACTACTGATAGTTTTATGCTCAATTTTTGAACGAAGTGGTTGTGTTTTCAATTTGTACGAGATTAAGACAGGCCTGGCAAAGTAAACAAAATCATAATTACCTCGAACAATGACGGTCCACGGAAATGGGAGACTTTCCTCTTGGACGTGAGTCCTACTTATAGATCGTGTCGGAGAGTTAATACAGACTGCTCCCCTCTATAGAATCAGAAAACATGTTGAGAAAATGAACATGTGGCTTGGAGAAAATGGTCACTCACCAGCTCGATAGTTTGGGTGCAGCTGCAACAACGACTGAGTACCCAAGAGGGTGAGAAAAGGGCCGCGACAACAAAATTCACCACAGGAAGCCGATTTCTATCAAAATTACCACAACCCGGCGAAAGCAGCGCTGACTGTGAAATTTCTTCACTAACGCAGGTTGTGGCTGTTGAACTGCTACACGAGAGCATCGGAAATAGCAACAAGTTACGTTCAGCTCTCGTATTTAGGGTCGACGGAAATTTAGAAAGAAAATATGAGTTGTTTAACCTCGCAACGACAATTCTATAATGAAACAATTCCCGTTCCGTGACCATCCCTGCGTTGACCATACCGCACGCCCTCTATTGTCGAACAGGATCATCAACTACTTCCCGGCAATTACCTTTAAAGAGATCGGGAGTAGAGTACGATCCTACACCACAGAACCATAAGAACAAGAGAAGTGTTTTGCAATAAAAATAAAATTCAATATTTTCTAAAAAAGAAAAACGTAATAATTTACATGATAAAAATATAGTTAATTTTTAGTCGACCATAAAAAAATTTGTAACACTTGTTATTTTTTGAACTAGGCTAGATAACAAGCTTAAATTCGTTTTTCGATTTTTACGGTAAACACGGAATAGTGGCGGGTACAAGGATACCGAGCTGACTAGTGACGCAAAGTGTATTTTCACACTTGCAATGATGCACCTCAACAAAAAGAGCAGTTATATGATTTAGTTGTTTTGCTGTTACGTGTGGTTGCGGCCAGACGTGAAAAATGCGTGTATGCGCGTCGTCGATGCTCTCACCTGGCTGCACTGTGCACTCTGCGAGCTAAACCCAGACGCACGTTGCCATTGCCATCTTAAACAACAATACGACTCAATTAATCGAACGATTTTATTGCAAAGTCGTGCTGCACGACCGATTGTACGTGGAGACGTTTTTCTGCTCTTGAGGTCTTGAGAGAGAAATTATTGAACTTGTCTGAGAGGAGTTGTAATTTTTCTCTCCCTATGGTTAGTTAGGAAAATGAACATCATGTGCATATTTTTTTTCAAGACCTAATATTCTTATATGCTGAAGCAAGCATGGAGGCTAAAATATCGAGGTACCAAAGAAGTTAAAGATATTTTGCTGTTCCAATATTTGAATTACCTAAAGTTAGTATAAAATTTAAAAAATCATCCTTTGGTAGACACATTATAGATACTTTAGGAATGAAATATAGAACTCGACCGAGTAATAAGGACGACGCACCTACCCAGAAATCCTAGAATACGGCTGCACCATGGAAGAGAGCTCAAAGAAGTAAAATCCGTCAGTAAGTAGGTACAAAGGAGCCAAATCACACACTCTATGTCGCATTTTATATGCAAAGAGAGTTTTGAGATTGAAATGCACCATTTGTTCCCTAGTGAAACCGGGCAGTCAGCCTTGCAGGCTCTCCGCGAGCCTCTCAGGGGTTACATGACAAGTTCTGTCATATGAAAAATAATGGATAAGCTTTACTATGTGGGACGAAGTCATAAATGTGGAGCAAAAAATATATTGGATCTGAAATGTTCTCCGAAACATTTCGTATCAGTCAGTTTGTGGACTGGTTAGGCGCTGTTCTTTGGAAGCCATAAAGGACAGGCAAACCATAGTTTTCATGTAATATCCTGTGGTTTTCATGTTGGTATAGTTGTAGTCGCCGTTCTTGCCGGTTTACGTCATCAACGTGACATGAAATAAGTAAGCAGATCGAGTCTCCGTACCATGGGCGGATCTTAATTTTTGTAACTGAGGGAAACCGATTCAAAGTTATTTACTAATCGTAATTCTCATAAATCTTCTGATCTTGTATATAAACATGGGTAGAGTATGACACGCCATTTGATGTTTTTTAAAGTTGACAAAAAAATACATACGGAATTTACAATATAATAGTACAAAATAACACATCTATTTGCTAACTAACCTTTGTATGCATGGAGTCGTGGTAGTCAGCACTTTTTGATCTTATAGCAAATAACAATGCAGTATCTCTCAAAAAACCGTTATTGGTCCAAGCATGGAGAACAATATACTGATTGCCGGTACCCTGATGGCCGCTTTTGAAACTCTTTACGTTTTTATCTTGCCAAACTCGTTGAAGATACCACTGACAAAAGGTCACACGCCTTGAAAAATCAATGGAAAGCAATGTCTGTACTCTTAAAATATGGTAAGGATATAACAAAAAATCCACTAAAATTCTCCAAACAATTTGATGGCAAATATTTAAGTGCCTAGCGATCTTCAATTTCAAGTGTTCTCACATTTAGAGGTCTACATTCAGGTGTTCGTTTTCAGACAGAACCAGTTTCAACAAGACGACGATGAATATTAGAAAAGGTTCGACTATCTGGCAAAGCACGATCGGGATATCTCTGGTGATAAATCCGTCTGGCTTGCTCACCATTACAGTCGGCAAGGCCATATACGTAATGCATTTCCGCCATTTCTGCATTTGAATAGTTCACCATTATTAACAAGATTGTAAAAACTAAATAATGAAAAAGATGTCACAATGAACAGATTTGAATAACAGAGACTTATCAGATGTCAAAAGCCAGTGACATATTCTAGAGCAATTAGATATTTATTGCTAAATTGCATTCTTCAATCATTACATTAATTTTCTCGGACAATAGAACGGTTTTTATATAAAAAATGCCGCATTGAAGGAAATCAACTCGAGAGAGATCATTTGCTTTAAATTAAACGAGGAATTCAAAAATAAATTTTATTTGTCAAACAACCATTGGCGTACCATTGTTTTCTTAAAAATTATCGAAGTCAATACCCGTACGCACGCCACTGTTAAAGCTAATTATTATTTTTGCATTGAAAAATATGCTACTTTATTATCTTTCACTACTAAATATCAGTGAAATATCTGAAGCGGTTCTGAAAATATTAATTAATTTCCATTTTTTTCCTAGAACTTCAACACCCCGAGTCTTTGTAAGGAAACATTTTTGGACCATAGTTTATAAAGCAAACTAACATTAATTTTTCATGTAGAGTCACACCCTTAAATATTCGCATAACATTAAGGACTACCCTGTATAAAGGGATACTGGTAGTCTTACTTTGACGCGCCAAGAACTGTGACTAGAACTATAATCTCCTATGCTTATCTGGCCGAATCAAAACCAGATATGTTTGAAATGTATCTTTGTTGGACGGTTATAGTTTTTATTATACGGAAAGTGTAGTATGTATTAAGGTTATGTCGTGGTGCGGATTTCATTTCTTGGTAATATTAATTCTCAATATGAATGTTCGGTAATCCCGTGGCTAAACTAAAATATCGTCTGATTCGCATTTAAACTTCAACGATCACTATGGACTTTCACAGACTCACGCACTCTTATCAGGTGATTACAGATTCATATGTAAATAACAAATTGTTGGGGTTACAAGTTCAAGTTTGGCTTGACAATCTATTAGACAATTTTTGCTATTGTAATTGAACTGTTTATGCTAATTTAATTCAATATGTGAACACTTATACATACTTCCTCAATAACATTAGCTTAGTTTTCAATATACAGATATTGAATTTATCTGCTACATATGTCAGCATATGCTTGGAACTAGATGTCGATAAGGGTATGAATCTTCGCCTTTTCAGAAGATACAACATGTCGGATTATCAGAATATATCTCTAAAATTATATTTTTGTTATTGTATTTTAAAAAGGATCACCGCGGTGGCCGAAACGATGGTAAATATTCATTTCTATGTCATCAGCGAGACAAGTATTTTGAGGAGATACTATATAAGAAGTTGGTTGAGGAAGTCTGAACCATATTAGTGTCTTCGGTTTGCGTCCTAACTATATTTAAACAATACAATGCATTTCAGTATGAATCTACTTTTTTAATGAACTTGGCCTTGTATAAACTCCAGATCTAGTCATATTCGGTACTTTTCAAAAAGGTATCCCTCTATTACCTACTGAACAGGTAAAGGTAGTAACCTGAACTTTGGGATGATGATATTGATTCTGATTTAACTTCGTATAATTCCCTGGAGTAATTCATTCCATAACTTCAACCGGAACTGCCTTTTCATATTTATGTGAATTATGTCATCAAATTAGCAGATGACTAAAAATAATAACGCAAAGCTGGGAAAAATTATTAAATATTTTAACGACGTGATAAGTAAGAGTTGACGGTTTTTAAATTGGTCCGAATTAAGGACACGTCAACAATATCCCGAAATGTATATGCGATTCATAAAGTAAATATCTCCTCACTAAATTGGATGTATCACCAACAACAGAAGCTAGCGCAGGCTGATGTCAACTCAATGAATTTATGTGGCATTTATGCAGCTTTCCTGCATTTTTAACGTTTATTTATATTTGTCATTGAGGTACTGTTATTTCCGAGATTTTTGTTTGTTATGCATTGCGGTCATTACATAGAGTATATTTTAAGTACGAGGAAAGCAATAATGGCATTTTTAAATTAATTCTGCTCGGATGTAGCCTTTCTAGTCTGGGGTTCCAAGAGATTTGTTATTACCACATTACTCCTATGATATGAATATTTAATAAAAAGACTGGATAAGCGAAGCGCAATAAGTAAAGCGACGTGATTCCAAATCCAATATGGCGGACGTCATGCAAAATCTATAATATATCGACCCTAACGCAAACCATTCAATTGATCCTTCTTGCACTCTAGTCCCGGGGCCTGATGATTAAGGTGTGGACTATTACGTAAACCAAATATGCTTGATTTTTTGATCTATTAATCAAGTATGTATTCCGTATTCACGTAATATATTATTCATATTGATCAAAATCTTATAATATAAATAAAGTTTTGAAGTCATATAAATAAAATAAATGTAAATTAGATACAAATTGCTTAATAGAGCTAGTTATTTGACATCTTAAATAATGAAGGGTAAAAAATAAATAAAATAAAAGATACATGTTTAAAAATGAGGTGTTACACAAAAAAGTAGTGTTATTGATTCAAGAGCACGAGTTTATATGATATTGATTCGAGATCACAGATACTTCAAATGAGGTGATTTCGTTGTTTTAAAGAAACGTAGCACTTACAAGGGAGAAATTGACCTTAATGAAAATATATATGTCTTAGAAACATACCGAAGTCACGGTCCTCAATTGAAGATAGTTGTTCTTGTACTCTTTTTTGTGTCTACTATAATGAACTGAAAATTCAACTATTTTTTTCCGATTGAAGATTATGCCCTTTCATACTTCTTAACCTTCGAATGATGAGAAAGTTCCGTCGTTTCAAGTTTTCGAATAAAAGCGTGTTCTAACAAGAGGAGAAAAGAGTGCAATACGGATTTATTTGAAAACTTAACACGATTTTTAAATTTTCAGTTAAGAGTTAACAGCTAAGTAAAAATTTGTTTTGGAAAATGTATTTATTTTTCATACATATTGGAGGATATTGGAATTAGCAAGCATATACTATGGATTCAGCGCGCATCCGCAAGGGAAGTTGACAAATGAGATTTTCTAGGGAACCTCTCACGCAAGTGTAAATGCAGTCCCCAAAGGACTATTGCCTTAACAGAAAGAAAAAGAAAAACTATAGAATAAAGAAAAAATAATATACAGGGTATCTACAAAACGAGTTCGTTCACGGGATCGGTTGGTTATTGATTCTGAACAGTTGCTCATAATCACTTGCATAATTTGCATTAGCCGTGAAAGAATCCTCAATTTTTAGAAACACTCCTTTTAAATTCGCGAACGTTGATAAGTCGTTAACGGCAAAATAAAACCCCTCAACAGAAGTATCATAGTTATAACAAAATCTATCATCTCGCTGTAACCTTGTAACTGTAAACTAGGTACAGGTATTAAATTTGCTTGTGGTTATCAGTGCCAACACAATGAGCCCAATACACTGGATTTTTCACTAGCCACTGAATTGAAAAAGTTACCGCTATCTCGACTTCAACCCACCAGGAGCAGGAAAACCACCAAGTTGGCAACCCTGGTATGAAGGTTGATCCAGAAGTAAGGTTCTCAAAGAGTTCCAACCACAGGTTGCGAGGTCAAAACTCCACTCTCGATTCCCCCAGTTGCGCTTCGCTGTGTCGCTCATGCTGGGCTCACCAGCCGTCCGATATGGAGATTACCACTGTTGATGTCGCGCAGTGCTAGATTCTTTCCGTAGTTCGCCGTAAGCATGTCAAGGGGGCTCGGTCCATGGATATTCATCGTCAGATGACATGTGTGGCGTCAAGTGTATGTCTACTTAAGACGTGTATGTCGGTTCAACACGTTCGAATGTGGTGAAGGCAGCTTAGTGCCGATCGCGGAAGGAAGTCCACGATGAAAAACGAAGTGGATGACTATGTCTGGGAGGAGGTTATCCAGATGTTCCAACGCGAAGTGAAACAGGAGGATCATGGTCCGTAAACTCCCAGAAACCTGAGCAACAAGTTCACGGATGATAATCCTCCTGTTCTACCTGTTGTACCTTCTCGATAACCGCCTTCGAGACTCACAGTCGTTCCCTTCGTTCTTCATCATGGACTTTCTTCTGACTGGCAATGGACTTACTGTACCACTTTCGGACGAGTTAAATGCACATACACTTGTCGCCATATGCCTCACGAATATCCACGGTGGCGACCTTTTGCCATGCAAAGAGTTATTGAACAAATCTTGCACTTGGCAAGACGAAAAATGGGATGCAACTGAGCCAAGAATGAGAGGTTCAGGTAATCGACAGTGGGGAACAGCTGCGCGCAACGGTGTTGTCATATTTCTGGATCAACTCTCGTATTTTGACGTTGCAAAAAACAAAGAGAGGGAGGACACAGACATTTTTTCTTTGTTCGTTGGTTTTCGGACATTTGAGACCTCCCAACAAGCCGGGACCCTGGAGACGGGTACTGAGTCTCCATAGAGAAAAAAGCCGAATAAATTACAGAAGATTATTTGACCATATTACGTCATCACATATTGTATATACATGTGAAACAAGAGAATTTGGAATTGCATGTTCAATTACGCCAACGCAGTACAATTATATTCGCTACATGGTTTTTACTACTCCAGATGTTTCCTGTTTCAGCGCAAATACATTTTTATGAGGCTTATGAGCTGACCTGATTCTCACAATCAGTGTCTATAAAAAAAGCATACGGGTGTCGCTACAGTGATTAAGCTTTTTGGCTCGCTTGAGGGAAATATTCTCACTGCAACTTAGAGCATATTTGTAGAGTGATTCGTTAATTGGAACTTCTTCTAGAGTAAGGAACTTGTCACAAATAATAGTGGCCAATGCAGTTAAACCTACTGGTTATGTTTTATGGAAACACAGCACACTTAAATAAGCATCAAATAAATTATGACAATATTACTAAACTCAAACTACCATTGTCCCCAGACTCGGTGAAATAGTTTAATCTCGTAACACGACGTTGAAAACATGGAGATTGGCGTATTTTTTCGTCGCCCAATGCTGACGACGCGCGGTTGGGCGGTCGTTACGGACACTTCGTCTGGATATAGGTTGATTCTCACTATACATACATTCCGTTTCCATTCCGTAACCGTTCCGTAAATTATTGAAATTAAATATTCGCCTTTCCTTAAAGCAGACTATTGCGTGTGTATGCACATTATCCGTAAGGTATACTCTGTATACAATCACATTGTACGGAACATTTACGAAACTGATATGGAATGGAAACGGAATGTATAGTGAGAATCAACCTTAATGAATTCGATGTCGCCGTGGCTTCACATCTTGGCCGCCGTGTTGAGCTCCCCATTTACAATCATTTCATCACGCAGAATAAAATTGTCCAAACATCACGAGTAATTTCCTAGATAAAGGGTGTCCAAGTTGGGCAGTTCGTACTACAGAGTATCGTAGGTTCGGTACACGATATATCATAGTTGTTCAATATACAATGTGTTTGGTCACGACACACCAATATTTAAGAGGGGTATTTTTCAGCTATTTTTATCGACAAATCCGCCTCCCTACAATGTCCTACCTCATCCCCCTTGAAATGGCAGCCATTTTTATTTTTACGTTACGATTACGGTAGTGCATGTATGGAAATTGTAATAACTGAGTACGTAATTGGCACAGAATGATAAATTTGGTGTCATTTGAACGATGAAATGTTGCCCTAGCGATTATTGGAAAACTTGTTTTGATATCAACCGTCAAACATACTTAAAAACAGACAAAACAGAAAAAAATATGGAAGAAAATTGATTATTTTGTGCATTTCCGCACACCATTCAAAAACCAGACTGTGAAGTTGTACTTTTTTTGTGCTAATTCTACAGCTTTTTGTTATCCTAACTATTCTACGTTAAGCAATAAATGCTATCTAACATGGGTCAAAATGCGTGTAATAAAATGCAAGTTGTTTTCAAACTTTTTATACATAAAAATGTCAAATAACTATTAGATATTATCCCGTAGCGGGACTACAATACGTTATAATAGGGTACGGACTGTCCAACTTAGAGGCCCTGTGTCTCTAAAACTATTGGAGGCAAAATAGCCTATGGACTCTTATCTTCGACGTCTTGAGAATCTGCAACATAATAATAATTTTTAAAGAAATTAGTCGAAAGTCATTCCACATAAGGTTTCTGAGGGGCCTTTGACGTAACCCTAACAAATATTTGATCACGAATGTAAAAACTGGTATCGTAGATGATTGCCTGAATATTCAAGCATTCTAGAATAGAAATAGAGCAACTGAAGTGAAATGTGAAGTGTGCGTGATGTATTAGCTCATTCTTAAAGGTAAAAACGATAAGAGCGACGTGTTTATAACTATGTAATTTGCAAAACAATTTGTTATGACCTTTACATAAAAAAGTCATAACTTTTCATCATATATAGTATATATGTTATTGATGATTATCTCATATCACATTGACAGTAAATCACTTTGAATTCGTAATTACTCCTATTGTCGAGTAAACACTGCATTTCCTCATTCGTTACATGACTTGCGCTATATTTATTATCGTGTTAATATGAATTTATATTCTTCAATTATTTCGTAAGCATAATATGGGATGGTGGCACATTTTAATATTAATAGGACTAAGTCATGTCTATATTTAACGCGAACAAGAAAAGTTTGAAATTATTCCGTAAGTTTCGCAGGAGCAGACTTGACAGCACTAGTATTACAAGAGGTCTGTCTGTTTAAGATATAAAGTATATATTTTCAACCTACTCACAGATATTAACTACATACGAGGGACCATTACTACATCTACTTGCTTAAGACCGAAAAAGTGTCCAACTTCATTTACTAGCTTTGACGTAAATCCATTTTTTACTTCTCACGCCAACTGTAGTCATTTCCGTCCGTCTGTTTGTCGCTCTGTCGGTCTATCCGCTACTCTTATACCCGCCTATTAGTTGAGAAGTACCGCTCGGATTTTGATGAATCTTTCACACGAGGTTTTTTTCTATGGCAAGGGTAAAAAAGCTTTGTAGGTTTTGAAAATATGTCCAGTAACGGCGGAGCTATGGGCAAAAATAAGTAAAAAATACAAATCGCTCAAACTTCATTTTTTGACGTGGCAGAGGCTCCTGCTCTTTTTTTGAAATTTGTTGTAGTGATTGAAACATGGGGGTTGTAGGAGGTGGGGGCTGTAAATGATACATCTTTAGTATTAGTCGAAAACGTTCTATCATTAAGAAACTTCTCATCCCGGAAAATTAAATAATAAAAGTCGGATGTATAATGCGCTCATAATTCGAAATAACGGAAACGTTGGCGTTGCGTGCATGGAGCGACGATGCTGCATCGTCGTGGACCCACTGCCGACTGTGCAATTCGTAACAAACTCCAACTGGTGAGTCTGCGGTGGTTTAGTCACTGATATACCGCTACAGCAGAATATTGATATATCTTAGCAATATTTCGATATTATGCCTTCTGCGTTGCTTGTGTGAATAATAACTATTTTTTATATCTACATATTATAAATAAAGACGATATATTATTTTTCTGATTTTTGTGATCCTCAAATATACCACCCATTTCGCCTAACCTTTAATTTAATGTGTGTTTCTCCGTCTATAATAGTCCTCTGAATATTTCGTCAAGAAGATTGACTCAGCAGTTATGACACAATGATGTATACTAAGTGACATATAAATCCGAACACCCACTTTAAATGGTTTTATTTTAATAAAAGTTGGTGAATGTATTTATCTTACTGTAAATAACAAGTGAAAAAATTTTCAGCCTTATCAGTTGGACTTTCCGGTTTTTATACTGCTTTTTTCACTAATTCACTAACTCTCTAAAAATGAATATTTCAGCCGCAGTAAAGAATCAACGTTGGCGGATTTTGGTTCTTGACATCCTTTACGATCGGTTACGATGCCTAGAGTACGGAGACCTGTACGATTTCGTCAACTTAGTGAGTTTGATAGGGGCCGTATAGTGCGACTTCGGGAAGCTGGACTTTCTTTTCGGGCAATTGCAGTTAGAGTGCAAAGAAGTGTAGACACTGTGGTTGGGTGTTGTCAGGCATGGCTTCGAGAAGGCCGTACGCAAAGAGCAAGGGGCACTGGACGCCGCCGTAGAACAACAGATCGTGAAGATCGCCGCCTAAGATTATTGGCCTTAAGGGACCGTTTCTCCACTACCAGGTCCATTGCAAATGAATGGTTTGCAGAACACGGAAGACCTATTGGCATGCGAAGTGTTTACCGACGAATGAGAAGTTTTGGCTTGTTTTCATACCGGCCACACTGGGTCCTCCCTTTAACTCGAGAACACCGACGTAATCGCCTTGAGTGGTGCAGACAACTGTCACTCTGGGATCAGGAATGGAACAGTATTGTCTTTATGACGAGTCTCGATTTTGTTTAGGCATGCACGATGGTCGTGCCAGGGTTAGAAGGCGACGTGGTGAAAGGAGGAATCCACAGTTTTTTGTTGAAAGACATGTTCATCACACTGTTGGAGTTATGGTTTGGGGTGCTATAGCTTATGGTTCCAGGTCACCTTTAATCTTCATCAGAGGTAACATGAACGCCCAGCGTTATATCCACGAAGTTCTAGAACCCCATCTTTTACCCTATCTTGACACCCTGGCAGATCCAACTTTCCAACAAGATAATGCCCGACCACATGTTGCAAGAGTCACAATAGACTTCTTTCAACATAATGATGTCACATTGTTACCATGGCCACCAAGATCTCCCGACTTATCCCCAATTGAGCACGTGTGGGATATGATGGGTAGGAGATTGCTCAATTTGCAACGTCCTCCTCAGACTCTAGCAGCACTTCGAGAGGAGTTGGTGGTTGCCTAGAATGAGATACCACAGGAGGACATTGACCACCTGATCAGAAGCATGCCTAGGCGCGTTGGAGAATCCGTAGCACATCAGGGTGCATCCTCACATTATTAAAGGTCAAAGGGCTTTAAAGCAGTGCAATCATTTTGAAATTTTTACCATTTACTTATTATGCTTCATTAAGTACTTATACAAAATTTTATTAAAATAAAACCATTTAAACTGGTTGTTCGGATTTATATGTCACTTAGTATACAACAGACATGGACTGACAAACCGACATAACTGAGAAACACAGTCTTGTGAGGTGCAGATATCTTTAAGTAATAGAAGACTTCGAATATTATCGCAAGTTAAATTGAAGTAACTGTCAATCATCGTTTAGGTAGTGTAGATGTTGGTGATACTACGGACAAAAATATAAAATCGCTGGAACATAGCGTTACAACGTTCAGAGATTCCTGCTAATTTTCAGATTTCGTTTGGAGATGATGAAAATTGTAGGTTGGAAGCTGTATGCGATAAATGGTTGTAAATTGTTGCATATTTGGTGTCAGTGAAAGACCTTCATAGACATATTTTAATATTTGTTTCCTCATACAATGTCCACGTGTGCGTATTGAAATTATCTATTGGAACTGTGGTATCAATAATAAATAAATGATTCACAATTCATCGCTACAACCGTAACAGTTATTTATACTCAATTACCTCTGCGTAATTTTTCCTCACAATTCCCTATGACACTTGATACTTCTGCGCAAATTGATATGCACGCGGATCAACGTACTCTTAAAAATGATTGCCCCACATTCAGATCTAAATATGCTATCTGGAGACATAATAATTAACATAGCGGTATGAGTTGCATTGTCCATCCCAACAAAAAAATTAAACCTTATTTGAATATTATGAAAAGAACGGAATGGATGCTACCGCTAATGTCCTAGATGTATTAGTGCCCTTCTTCTAGCTTCTCAGAATATTAGTACACTTGACTAGTATTTTGATTCTGACCAGTAGTGATACCAAATTTCCCATAGGAGGAGGTTTTCTTTACAAAAATTAGAATTAGTACACGGATCTTTCCAGTATAAAAAAATGGCGTAAGAAAACATCAAGCCGCACATGTGTAAGCGATTGCTGATCTAATAACCATCTTGTACAGCTGAATTTTGTTGATCCGACTTGATTGAGGTTCTACGTAACATAAAACGAAATTTGATTCTTAACACTTCAGTGTCCTTCCGTCCTTGTCAAGAGCGATATATATTTGACAGGGTTTTCCCATTGTGCTATTTAATTTGTGAAGTATTTGCTGAACATATGATAATACATTTGATCACTCTGTATATGATAATTACAATACAGTCTACCTTCTTATTCTACTGACCTGGACCATATTATGCTACCATTGTGCACTCCGCGTTTTAAAATAAATACCGCTGACCGTCGCGCCAGTAGATTAACTGACTTAGCTAATATTTATCGATCTCAACAAGCTTTCAATTGACTGATTTCAAAAGTTCGGAGAGCGTGCTCTAATATTGTGAATTATTCGTTTTTGAA
The DNA here is from genome assembly GCA_963669975.1 of Acanthoscelides obtectus. Taxonomy (NCBI): domain Eukaryota; kingdom Metazoa; phylum Arthropoda; class Insecta; order Coleoptera; family Chrysomelidae; genus Acanthoscelides; species Acanthoscelides obtectus. Next base: position 50,236,411 of record CAVLJG010000007.1, on the reverse strand, counting down.
CATCAAGATCTACACTTCAGAGACGCTATACCGAACAGCTGACTCCTACAGTTATTTAAAGATACAAACTGTTTTCATTCCTAAGTTGCATTTCCAGATATTTTTAGAACTTTTTCGAAACAAGGTTCCGATGAAATACTTATGGATGTGTACCTATAGTTCGCCATTTTATTTTAGGAAGATGACCAATAATTCTATGTATATTATGATAACGTGTTTAGTTTGGCATACGTTTTTCAATTAAGGTGAACTTAACAATAAACCTACATCTTATATTATGTGTATAACTAATAATAAATTTCGAGATGCGTACCGGCAGCACAAGCAGACGTGCTGTTTTTGAATAATATTGCAAAGTTCCATGTAGTTTTTTTAGTGTGCAACATCGTGATAGGAAGCGATCAATCTTGGGATATATTTTTTGGTAAAGCTTTAAGGTCAGTAAGTTTTCCAAGTATTATTGCCCAGATACCAAACAAAACCAGAGAGAACAAGGGAAGAAGAAAGCATGTGATGATTAGACTTTGGCTGTTTTTCCATTGGCATACCATATTATTCATTTCTTTACTTTTAATATCTGGTTCCTTGTTGTACAAACAACTGTTCGACTGACCTGGCAAGGAACCCACGGACCGATCTGACGAGACATAGTTAAGTAAGGACTCGAGAATTTTATTTAATATGGGAAATCTATTTTGTGATTTGCAAGATTGAAGAATTTGAAATGATTCCCAACATCCACCATATTTGATTTTACCCACTGTGCGGTTTTGTATGTTTGCTAACGTGCTTGCTTCTGTAGTCCACTCATTCACTCAACAATGGATGCTGGTTACAGCGGCATTGCGTCCATTTAGATAAAAACTGGTGAGATATTTATGAAGGGTCTCACTAAAGGCTGTAGTTTATTTTTGTTTTCTGAGTGGCTTTGATGCCTGAATATTAAAACTGATCAATTTGACCAACCATTAATTGGTGTGACCTCTTACTACTAATACATATCACTAGACGCAATCTTAACGTACTCGTATAATGAATACTATCACTAGGTACTCGCGCATATGAGTTCTGATTTAGACACAAAACACTACACAACTTCATACGGCTGGCTCCTATTTCAGCATCGGACAGCATTGTAGTTGTCCAACAGCCTAAGAGCTTGTATATTGGGGTCTTGATGCAGCCATTCTTCGTGCCTAGCTGCAACTTTTTTGATCTCGTCAATAACCAGTGGGATTTTCAAATAGCGATGAATGTCCTTATTACGAACATTCCAAAAGGCATATATGTTACCATATTTCTTAAAACTTTATTTTAGGATCTTTTAGTAATTTGGATCTTGGAACAGCCCCATACTTGACAACCATAGAACAACACTGGCCTTAGAATCTGATTATAGACCATTGGTTTGTTCTGAAACGATATCTTCGAATATCTTCGCAGTAACCAATAATATTGTTTGTTAGTTTGTTAGTTCTTCCCTCTTGCTTAGATATGGTGCTTTCACTTGAACCTAAATACTTAACGGTTGACATAAATGTTGTGACGGTGCCATTAACGCTTATTTGAGGATGACTTCAATATGTAAAGCAACCGTTGGATAATTTCAATTTGATTTTCCACCCCTGGGAACACATATCACCTGATCTTTAGCAGCAGTACGTAATTTACTAACAGAACTTAATGGACCTTTATTAGTTGTAACTTATGCCGTATCATCTGTCATGGTTGCAAGTGTTACATCGGTCACAGGGAGAATATCTGATATATACAGAAAATGGAGTTCTAGGCCTAAGACACTCCGCTGGCTTAGCCCTGCATTGATATCCAGAAGATCAGATCTGAAGGACCTATTTGAGATATATGTAGGACCGATTTGCCTCGACGTACTGTTTTGGAAGTAGAACGCTTATCCGATTATAAGTCCTTCATGCCAAAACTTGTCGAATACCTGGGCGACTTCCAGGAATAGTGTATTGTAGAATTATGTCCTCTCTAAATCCGATGTCTGTGATACGATGAACTTCATCGATGGTAGAATGGTTAGTTCTGAATCCAAACTGGTGAACTGAAATAGGTTTGTTCCTTTCTATGACCGACTTAAGTCTCTTTAGTAGCAATTCTTTAAGTAACTTGGAGATGATGGGCAGCAGTGATATTGGTCTATATGATTTGAGTTCATTTGTTGCCTTTCCAGGCTTCGGAGTCAGGGTAACTGTTGCATTAAATAGACGTGAACATTAGGATATCTTTTGTCATTGCTTTAATACTTCTCCAGTAATGAGATCGAATCCTGGACCTTCTTTGGGACTCAGGTTGGTCATAAGTTCTGTAGACACTTTTTTTAGGCGAGACAAAGGGAGTATCTTCCAAAATATTGCCAACAACAGGTTTAGGAGAAAAGTCAGAGGTCAGACGGTTTACCGGTAATGTGGTAGCTAAATATTCTGCTAAAAGATGAGCCTTTTGCTTGTCTAGACCAGGTGCCGTCAATCCCTATTATTAGGAGATTCGATCTAACTGAACGCTTGAGTCTCTTGGTTGTCTTCCAAAGAGAATACCCAGACTCCTTATCTGTCGATATCTGTTCCAAATAATAGTTAATTGCTCTATTGTTGATTTTTTGTATTACTCGCTTTAGTTTTTGAGTTTTGTTATTAACAACATAACACATAAGATTTAAATGATGTTAAATTAATCAGGCTACACGTACGCATATGTATATTTTATATTTTCCTCGTTTCTTTTATAATTTTACATAGTTCAGCATTATCTAAGCTGTGGAAGTATGTTTCACTTTAAGAAAAAAAAATTAGGTTTATACTCAGCGGATGGTCTGAGTAGACTTGATTTCTTCATGGCGCCAAACACGACAACTTTATTGAGCTCGTTTATCATCCATTCTTAACAATAGAGGCATTAAACTTAATCCGAAATTACGATGATAGATTTTATGAAGCGTGAAATGAAGTCATTAACTCTATCTAACACATCTCGTTCTGTACATCGCATTAAACCATAACATCTAATGAAAATCGATTGATTAACTTAGTCGTTAGTCCAAGAAAATGGATTCTAGCCACGAAATGTGTGAGTGATAAGCTGTTTTTGTAAATATCTATTTTCCTATTCCCCATTGTCTGTTAAAGTATTATAGGTCAGCAGATGTGTCAGGTCTGGTCGCCCAAATACCAGAAAAAGTCAAGAAGGAAGAAGGGAATGTGGAAAGAAGGAAGTGCGCCGTCTTTCGTTGTTAACCGCTATGCGGGAATAATAAACTGATCTAAACATTCAATCAGAGATTGGTTGTTGTGCAAATATTGATTTTTTGTTGGAGCTAAAGTTGCTCGATTTAGTTTTTTTTATTACGTAGCTGCGCCTCTGGTTTGATGTAGTGGCTTAGGCAAAGGATATACATGTGTCTAGGAAAGGACTCATTGAAGACATACCATGAGGAATTAATGATTGTACGCAAGGTTTTGTTCTATAGACTGCAGACTTCGCATATGCGTGTTGGCCAGGAAGCAGCGGCAGCAGCGGTGGCCGCAGTAGTAGACTCTTCGGTCTCCTGATCAGTCGCCGTGCGCTGTGCGGGTTCGAGTCCCGTCCCAGGGGAAATTTTTCTCTTGGCTATGGATGTTGTGATTGTCCGTAGGTGGTAGATGGTCTCTGACTGTCGAACGTGGAGGTACCACCCGGCGGATCTCGTAGGCGGAGCCAGAATGTGTGCATGTTGCATGCACACGTGTTCCCTCGCCAGAGTCCGTGTGGCGTTCCCCCTTTCCCCTGTATCCCCCTATAGCCCCACGGTACCCAATGGGTGTTTAGGCCTTAGGCCTTCGTGGTAGTTGGAATATAAAAAAAAAACACCAAACCGGATATGCGTAAGTGATGACTGATTTAATAACCATCTTGTGTAGCAGGATTTTGTTCACAAAACTCAACTTTGACATTCTAAATTGCATATAGTACAGCTGTCGAAACGTAATTCGAATTTGGTTTTTATTTCTGCCAGATCATATCCTTGTCATAAGTGATACCAAGATACTTGGCAGAATTTTGCCATGGTACGCGAGCTCCATTCACTGAAACCTCAGACGGGGTGCCGCTACGTTTCTTGTAAATCGCTCGTCTTCTTTGTTGTATATAGAATTCTGATCCTTTGAAACAGTTGAGCACACAATTCTCTAAAATATGGAAATATGTTATACAAAGTGTAACTATAATAGCAAAAAATGGCGCCAAGTAGATACCATACTCTAGTTCCCACGCCTTTGAAACAACTTATAGTATAATTTTCCATGTAGTGCGGTGGCATCAAAACGACGTAGATATTGTCTGATTTTTTGTGTACTATCGGAGATTTTCATGGAAAAAATCTTATCTTGTATGTCACTCGGATCAACTCGGACTGAGACACGATTCGCATCTGTAAATATGTCTCTTATGTTTCAAGAGCAATAGTACGGGAAAGTCTATGATGTGTGTACTAACATCAAAAAATTTAGCTTTACCCTCCCAACACCCTAAAGCTCAAAATCCCTAATTTTTAATCTTCACGAAAAATTTCTAAAAATGGTCTGAAACATCAAAAAGAGAAGTTTACGAGATTTTTTGCGTTTTTTACCCTCGTCACTCGATCGATTTAAAAAAACACAAAGATTTTCCGTTCTTGGGATAGTAGTTAACTAGCGTGAAAATTTTATCAAAATCCTAGTGGTACTTTCCATGTTATAGACGGGCCAAAGATCAGCAGACAGACAGATCGACAGACAGATCGACAGACAGACACACCGACATACATATCGACAGACCGACAGACAGACAGACCAATAGACAGATCGGCAGACAGAACGACGGAAATAATATTCAAAAACATTATATCTCATTTTCGAAAATTTTCACGCAAATCTTCAGCTTATCTCTAATTCGCCCTTTTTATCGCCTTATTTTACTGAACTATGTCAAAGCTCAATGCTTCTAGACTTCTTGGACATTTTATATGCCGCTGGCGTTGTTGGAGCCATAAAACGCATTCCATCCTATACATATTTATAAATACTTCTCACTTCGATTGAAAACGCGTGTTCGTAGCAGAGAAATGTTTCCTATTAACCGAAAACAGATCGTCTGTGATTCACTATTTAAAAATTTTAATGAATTTGAGATCACAATCGCGGTATGCGGTGTGGTATGGTAAACACGTACAAGCGTGTATTCTCTATTCCGTTACAGATTGTTACAGATAGACCACACGTATGCCACAACGGAAGCTGACTAATATATTCTTGGAATTTCATTGACAAGTTAGTCAACCTACATATCTGATGCTTTGAAAATTGAGTAATCAAGATTTCATTCTCACTGACCTGACTCGTGATTCCGCCACAGCAGATCACGCGTTCAACATTATATCACGGATTGTCAAGCTATGGACGCATACCGCCATTACGGACTTACTATACATTGACCTTTTCCCTACACTTTTGACTGTTTAGGTCATTAACCGCAGAAATCTATAAAGTAAGTTGATTATATGTAATTAAAGATTAGATTTTTGGTTTATTAATGCTTCTAAGAAAGACCAATATATTTTTAATTTCTACTGGGATGTTCGGTAATATTGCTTGAAGGGGTGATCCTATCTGTAATGATTGTCTGTCTGAAAAAAATTGTTTTTTCTTAACTGTCTGTCGCGTTTCTTGATTCGCAGGTTAACTTACAGCTTGCTGTTAACCGAAAGTTAACTATAAAAACAAGGTTTTCAATGTCATACAGGGTGTTCATTTGTCAAGGGGGACAACTTTTTAACCAAAAACTACTTCACCCTCTTTCATCCTCGGCCCCCCAGGGTCATTCCATAAAAAAATTTAAACGACAAGGGGTATCGAGTAATAGCTTGTTTGAAAGGTCTTTCGAAGTCCTTTATTTTGACATTTGAGTTTTTAAAATCAGTCGATTTGTTTTCGAGAAGATTAGAAAAATTTAGAAATTAATTTTAATATTCCAAGGTTGTCGTCACAAAGGTGACTAACAGAAAACTAATTTTTTCTTAGTAACAATTAACTGAACATGTATACAGCCCTGTCAAGGAACGCTGCCGGATCTCCATTTGAACAAGTTTTGAGAAAACTGCGGTCAAAGATTTTTGCTGTTTATGTTGCACTTTTACTTGACTAATAAAATAAGATTATTCGTCATATGATTTATAATATCATAGCAATCATTTTCAAGAAAAACGTGTGCAATACTAAGCAATAGCTATTAGTTATGCTATATATGGGCTAAGAAAGCAACGCATTATGTTAAGAATAATTAGTTTAAAACCACGTATAATTCTTGGTTTTAACTATGTAATTATGATAAAAATGTATATATGCGCCAAGAGACATCATTTTTTATATTTTAACATCGTATTAACTTTCCAAAGCAAAATATTTTCATGCTTTACGAGGGCCTTTGCTAGAAGGGCAGTATAACAATAAATATAGTTCGCCCAGAATATCTGTTGCTGAAAAGAATGCGGAAAAAAATCGACTTGTTATTTGGTTGTTGCCATGTCTAATCTTCCGAATTCCTGTTTATGTTGGTAGTTTTAGTTTTAATCTATAAACGAATTTTAGATTTGCCAAATCCTAACGAACAACATTTTGAACACTTATTGTAATGAAAAGTCATATATTCGTGTGTTTTTGTTTTCTATTTGAACAAATTAAGATAAATAAGGATTTTTCTAATTTTCTCGAAAACGAATCGACCGATTTAAAAAAATCAAATGTCAAAATAAAGGACTTCGAAAGAACTTTCAAACAAGCTTTTAGTCGATACCCCTTGACATTTAAAATTCTGAAGAGGATGACAGGGTGAAAGGGGGTGAAATAGTTTTTGGTTAAAAAGTTGACCCCCTTGACAAATCTTTTGACGCGTCTCGGCATTTTTCTTTTAATCAGTATTTTTCGATAAATCCGTGATTTTAAAATGAACACCCTGTCTGTATGTATCTAAACACGTTCTGGGTGAATATGCTAATTTTTGAGTGAACCATCTATTTATTCGTCCCAAAATTTGTTAAGCAATAGGTAATTCGCTTGCTCCCAGCAGGAATTGGGATGTTTTGAAACTGAAGGATACCGACCCTCGGTTTTATTATTTTGATAATGATGAAGGATTTGTTAAGGGTGTACATGTAGGGTTCTAAGTTCAAAATTATAAATCCAGAAGCACTCTGTTCTTTTTTTCTCGCTTTGCGATTATGTTACGACAACTGGTAAAATAATGCTAGGATCTCACGAGTCAAACGGCACCCTCCCCACCTCTCTCGTAGACGGAGGCGGAGAGTACTACCCATCCCAAAAACGTCCGTCCTCTCTGCCGCACCCTATTACTAGTTTGTTCAATGGCGAGTAGACGGCATCTAGCGGCCACAGTAGTAACTCGGCTGACAATGCAAACTGGGATACATTTCCAACAGACAGGTCGCTGTTTTCACTCTCGCATTGGTAGATTCTGGTAATAGATGGCAATTTGTGCTCTAAATAAACTTTCTTCAATTTTCCCTAATATGAGCAGCTCTGTGTTCCTGCCTTATTACTGTACCTGTCCGAGCTTTTCCATGTATGTATTTGAGAAAATCAGATTTTTCACTTGTAATTATTACTGTTATTTACAGGGGATGATCCACAAAAACCAAATAAAATGATTTTTTTAATTATTCTATTCTCCCTGTTTTTTATACTCTACTAATAGCAAACTGCTTAGCTGCTGTTTTATCTATTTACCGATGTTGTAATTGGCAGTGCACGTAACTATAAAAGTCTTACTAATTCCATTGCCATACATATGCTCAAAGCACATAACCATTTTTATTCACAATGGCAGTTATTAGGCAGGCCTTAATACATTCTATCAGCTGACCACGTAACCAACATTTCAAATCCTAGTTCTAATTAAAAATATTAAATAGGTTCTTAACTCTTACACACTTTATTGCAAGACTCTGTATATTCAATACATTTAAACATTTTTCCTTTTCATTTTCGCAAGATTCTTTCTTGGATGTAGCATCCTAAATATACAAACATGTTATTTCGGACAGCCATGAACCAGTGTTCGAAAAACTTCGTAGAAAATACAGGATTCTACTTCACTAGATAACGTCCTTACCAATTAATTGTTTTTACAGCTATTTGTCAGATGAAACTGAATGAAAGATTATTACATTGTAACAAATAGTACATCAGAATACTAGTTTCAAGCGACTAACAACTGAGTCAATTAAACAACGGTTAAAATGCTTACACTCTTTTGAGTTTATATGATCATAAAACAAGTTGAAAAATAACAAACATATTATGACAGAAATAAAATTACTTTGAACTTATAAGTAATTAAAAGAAACATTTGTCTTTATAGTATAAACTACACTTCATCATTCACTCTCACTGTTGCTTCTAGGCAGGATGTTATTGGTATATGAATGATCCGTGTATTTGACCACGGTACGCAAGTTGTTTATTTTTAAAATTGGGATTGGATTTCGGGGAAATGAGGAAGTCGTGATGAATAACGCTTGAAAAGTTCAAGTATCATTTCATGTATGAATGTATCATATTAAGTGGATCTATTAGTACTTCACTCATTTTTCTGTAAATATCATACATATTTATAGCACGGAGCAGCTTGCTAGATTCGTTTTTTGTTTAGAGCAAATTAGTAAGTAGCAACTAGAAGAGGAGAGTTTTCTGTAAATATCTGATCGTAATCCTAGAAGGCTATCTCAAAATATGCATGCTATAAGGCATGACGCTAGCTAACAGCGAGCTTAAAAAGGATTGAAGTTTTTGACATATGTTTAGTTACTGGATGATTCAGCCGATGATAAGAGTCTTACTCCTCAGACATCATGTAGTAATATCAGTTGTAGTCGTAGAAGTGATGGGGAGGCCAAGCCTGGCAAGTAGGCCATTTCTGGCCCCTTTTGCCGACTCCGAGTGTATCAACACTCTTCTCCACATGTTAATCCGCTAATCTGTACAACCTTCCTCCTAATGATGGTCAGGACGAGCGGCCAGACATCTGTTCTTATGGTGTTTCCAGTCTTACCGAAGATATGGGGAGATTGCTGTCTGTCACATCTCCGATCCTGGAATGACTAACTACCGGTTCTCGTGTCGCCTCCATGCCCTCATCGCACATCCTTAGGTTTCCCGATATGGCCTTTCGCTTTATACACACGTCCAGGCAGCGTTCCCATGATAACATCAAGGATCGCTGTAGGGGCTGTTCTGATTGCACTTGTTATACCCAGCGCCGCCAGTTTTTGAATCTTGACGAGCTTGCGGGTAACCGAAGTACCTTGGTTTGAGGTTGTAAGCGATGTCATTTATCTCTAGGTTTGACGGCCACATCTTTCTGTGGATATTTATAAAATTAAGGTTAGTGTCAATAAACTGGGCGCAGTAGAGTAGCTGAATAGCAATTTTCGGGAAGTTATTCAAAATATTCTTCCCGATACTTACCAAAACCTGATTCACGGCCTAATCAAGACAGCACCGGTTTGTGCAATATCGTTTCCCATGTATAACTTCTAAATTTTAGTAAAGGATTGATATAAGAGATTGGATTTATTTGATATACTCGTACAATTTACAGTTTAGACGTTGTTACTCATTACTGAAGCAATGTGAAAAATATACAGGGTTACAGGAAAAGTCGTGCTAGATCCGTTAAGGGCGTGTAGTACCCATCATTTCTGACTTATTTCATTATGAAACACCCTACCCTAAACTTAACCCTTTTCGAGATATTCAACTTTTAATGTTTTTATTGAAAATTGCCGATTTTTAGGCTACTAAATGTATTTATTTTTATTTTGTGTGTGTTATTATTACTATTATTGCATTTTAACATGTGTAATAAGATGCTTTAGGACGTCAATCATTAAAATAGTCCATAAGTTAATTGAATAGGCTGTAGTAGATAAGTGAATGTTAAGAAATTGAAAAAAATATCAGAAAGTTTATTTTTCTCTAAGGGATATCTAAAAAAAATATTATGGCAATTGTTCGGCAGATGTGTTTTAAAATATCTATGTTTTATCAGCTATCTAACGAGGTATAACAATCTAGGATTTTATTTAAATGCATTGAAAAAACTTAGTTTCATAGGCGACAGTGGAGAAGAAAATTGATACTTAGCCCTAAAAAGTAAAATAAAACAATAGGTAAGCATGAAATATCATTTATTAAATCAGGTTTTCACACAACTTTTTCTTACTCTACAGTTCATGTTCAACATGGCTGCCTCTGTTTCTAATACATTGTCGCATCCTTCTACGGAGACCAGTCTTTACAACTGCAGTGGTCAACGTTGTCCTTGGTTGATTTGCTGCATCGACAATCCTTTCTCTTAATTCTTCCACAGACGAAACTGGATTTGGCTCGCTGTAGACAAGACTTTTCATGCACCCCCACACATGAAAATCCATGGGGGTTAGGTCCGGACTTCTTGCTGGCCATGGCAACGGCCCACCTCGTCCTATCCATTTGTTTGGATAATTTGTGTCCAGCCAGTCTCTGACACTTCTCCTGAAATGGGCAGGGCAGCCATCATGTTGGAACCACATGTCCCTTCTCAAGTTGAGTGGCAGATCATCCAGCAAATCTCTGAAGTCTCCTCTCAAGAAGTTTTCGTAATTTTCCCCATTTAGATTGTCCGGGAGAAAGTAAGGTCCAATCAAATGGTTGGAGATAATGCCCATCCACACATTCACGCTGAATCTTCGTTGGGACCTCGCCACTCTTTTCTTATTGGGATTCCTTAGTACTTTTGGGGCCCAGTAATGGGCGTTGTGATAGTTAGTTATGCCATCGTTATCAAATTTGGATTCATCTGTCCATAAGATATTTCTTAGAAAATCTGGGTCTTCTACGTCAGCATTTAGCATAAATCTGCTGAAGTCCAACCTTCTCGCGGGGTCTCCTTCTTCAATAGTGTGTACCGGCGTGTAATGGTACGGGTATAGGCCAGCAGTATGCACTGTAAACCACACTCTCCATTGCGAAAGTCCCAGACCACGGGCAACACGATTAGTGGAAATGGTCGGATCCGCTCGAAAGCGTTGCACTATCTCATTGTCCTGCAGTTCTTTGTTGTCATAAATTCGTGGTCTTCCCAGGTCTGTATTTCGTCTCAAAACAGAGCCAGTTTCTCGAAGTCTTAGATAAACTCTGTTAAAAACGGCCACATCCGGCACTCGACGACCGGGGAAGCGAGTTCTGTATTCGTTGCGAGCTTGCGCAGATACACAATCGCAGTATCCGTAACAAATAAGCATATCAGCATATTCCTCGGGTGTGTAGGACGTCATCTTCAACACTTCCGTATCACAAGTACAAATCAGAGTCCAGTGAACAAGCACAGTATTCACAAATCAGAAGAAATAGTCCAGAATCGTAGCCAAGTCGAGGAAAAGAGCAAAACGATATCACATCTACTATGTACGAAGCACAAAAGCAGACTGACAACCAAAACAACATCCCGTGTTGGATTTCCAGCCCTAACCGGTTATTATAATATGTTTTCTTTCATTCGCACCCACATTAAATCGTCATGTCTCGCTCGCACGGTGCGTCTAAACTTGAAGGAGAATAGGCGTGGGAACTGCTACTGGAGCGTCCCAACTACTTTTTTTCTACGAAATGTAATACAAATCCTAGATTGTTATACCTCGTTAGATAGCTGATAAAACATAGATATTTTAAAACACATCTGCCGAACAATTGCCATAATATTTTTTTTAGATATCCCTTCGAGAAAAATAAACTTTCTGATATTTTTTTCAATTTCTTAACATTCACTTATCTACTACGGCCTATTCAATTAACTTATGGACTATTTTAATGATTGACGTCCTAAAGAATCTTATTACACATGTTAAAATGCAATAATAGTAATAATAACACACACAAAATAAAAATAAATACATTTAGTAGCCTAAAAATCGGCAATTTTCAATAAAAACATTAAAAGTTGAATATCTCGAAAAGGGTTAAGTTTAGGGTAGGGTGTTTCATAATGAAATAAGTCAGAAATGATGGGTACTACACGCCCTTAACGGATCTAGCACGACTTTTCCTGTAACCCTGTATAAATAAGGAAACTATATATATACGGTTGAAGCTGGTTATTGGCAACCCTGGTAGTGTTCTCAAGAATCATTTTGAATCAAAGATGTTCATCTCCAAAATCCTGCAAAATACCACCCCAGTTTTTCTCTTTTATGAACTACTGCTTCGAAAATCCAGAGCAATTACATCAACTGAATCCTAAACTTAAGATTTTCAATAATAGATAGTTAAACATCCAAAGGAAGTATTCTAACGATCCGTGGAGTCGATTTATACGTATTCTCGTTCATATATGAGCAAATATACTATATCTAATGTTAAACACTCTGTAAAATAATGAGAAATATTCAAATATCCCCAAACGTTGTCCGCATCTCCAGATCATATTTTTTTTTTGTCAAAATCAATAATTTTGCAAAAGATCCTAACATTCTCAGTTGTGTTTGTATTGTGCTTGTCGGATAAAGTTGGAAACAACAGCCAATTAACCCTTTCGATCATCTTGTGTGGTCAATAATCCTTCCCTCCCCTTGAATATTATTAATTCATAGCGAGACATTCCATCCAAACTTTTCTTTAGAATATTCAATATTTCAGATGGAATTAGAATGGATTCGTTCTAAAACGCTGGGTTGTATGTCCACACGTATTATCCTTCACTGATCTGATTTTAAGCTGGGTGCATCTAACAATTCCTCGGCTGAAAAAATTCCTAAGATAAACTTTCGGATAGATAATCCTATTAGTTGGCTATACAGTCGAGGTTCATAAATAAGATTGACTTAAGAGTTTAATTTTAAGCCTTATACACTATGCAGCGTGGTTAGAAAAATATAGTGAACAAGTTTAAGTGCGTTAGAAAGACTAGTATCCGCATAACATACAAGATGAGTAGCAGGACGTAGTTGTCAATTTCTGTAGGTGGTACTAGGTGGTATCAGCTTGAAAACACATACGCGGCATAATTAGGGAGTCGATTCGAATCTTTCTCAATTTTACGGGGGGTCTCGGCAAATATAATAATAATAATAATAATAATAATGACTTTATTCAAAAGATGATCATAGTATGGCGAAGTTTAGCCATGGCTACTCTACCACTTAACCATACTACAACCAGACATTACAAAACATTAGCATAACAACATGAATCAGTAGCTGTAACGAATGCATTAAAAATATATACAACAAATATGAACATATACAAAGAAAAGAAACAAAAGAACAAGATATCATTCAGCAAAATGAATTTATCACATATATTTTTCTATATACGATATACCGCAGCAGCCGCGCGACAAGCCTACATACCAGGGCACTGCGGCTACTATGAGGAGCTGAAAGAAACTTTGCCAATCCGATTCTGGGTGTTTGAAGTTCGACACGGTTAGGATGGAAGGACGAGGTCCGTCGGGTCTGTCTGACAGGCACATCGCGCGGCGACATCATGTACTAAAAAAACAAAACTGTATTATTCGCTGAGTGCGTGATGACAGCGCCACCTAGTGGACTGAACTATTGGCACTTGTGAATATTATTGAAAATAACACGCACTCGATTTGACATTAGGAACAATTTTAATTTGAAACTGAAAATTCTCATCCGATAAATGATGACGAAATATTTGCATTTTTGCAGGCGTCAGTTGACCGCACATAACTCAAACTCACGCCTCTATTCCAATATCAGACACTTGATGTTTTCCCTTTTTGTCACACAGGTACGGTATGTCTGAGAGTTTTAGCTATTTCAATCCTGTATGCTTGATCCCAAACGTCGTTTTCTAAGTCATCCAGTAGGTCTTTCCACATCCTCTGTTTAACGTTCATTTTGAGCTTTTCTACGTAAACGTAATATTCAAAATGCTGATAGTCTGGGATCCCATGTACTATGGCAAGTCCCTCGTAGGAATATACGAAAATTACACATGCAACTCTAGGCATGCGAATAAAGTGACGAACATTTAAACGTTGATCTAAAGTTTCTCTGTCAACAGTCAACATCCATCAATTTCATTACGAAAAATCGGTAATTGCCATTTATTTTTTTTTGTAAATCCAGTAATTCGGTCTGTTTCAAACGTGAATATTTGTAGCCTATACATGAGCATTCCTTGCTGCTATTCCATCGTGCGGTGATTTACTGATACAAGACTTGGAATGAAAATAAAACATATCGACGCACTGTAAATCTTTCCTCTCGAGACAATTTTATGTTTTGGAATGAAAATAATCCCGCCAGTCCTTCCGTCTGGAATATACAGGGTGACTTTGAAGTTGAGTCATTAATTTTCAGATAATAATTGTAGAAGGAAGATAAACCAAAATATGTGTGTAAAAATAAAAAAAAAATTAAAAAACAAATTTTACCTTGTTTTATAAAGTATCCTCCCGACAAGTATTTCAGTGCGGACCTGTATTTGATCGTGAGGTCTTGGAGCACCGGCATGCCGTCCATATGTGAGGTCTTAAGTCAAATGTTTCACGAACCCGTTGTACTACATTAACAAAGGCACGAGGGTTTGGTTGCACTCGATTGGGAAACCGATCCGCATAAACATGTGCCATTTTTTATTTCGTTTGAACCACGCAACAGACACCACTATCCACGACCGACTGACACTGACTGTATACAACTGAATGAAATAATTGTAAAAACATCGTTCCAAATTCTTTCGCTTTTTTGTTTCCGATACGATGAACCGATAAGGCGAATTATATCCGTTGTCGCCAAACACGAGCACATAATATTATTATTGAGACAGGGCGGTACTCAAACTTCCAAAGGGCTATAACTTTGTTACTTTAATTTTACCAGAAAAATGGTAAAGGAAAAAAACATTTCTTTAGATCAGATCTACTCACTGTTAAAATAAAGACTCAACTTCGAAGTCACCCTGTATAATGGCCAGTAGCCAATTGTGCGCGGATTTTTATCTCAAGACATTTAATTTTTATTAATTATCACGAAGTACACAGGCCGACAAGATTTTCACCCAAAAACTAGAGTGTTACCTAAGGTTTTTGATGTGCTGCATCCGATTTTGTGGTCCAAATCTCTCAATTCTCTCTAGTTTCCGAGATATCCCAACGATTGCACACTCCTTTAAAATAAGAAATTACTTTTTTTCTGATAAAAACTGAACCAATCTAATTCACAATATTCAAGACTTACCCAAACCACAAACCTCCTGTCTACCTTTACATTCTACACCAAGTATGCGTTTCAACTTTCGATTGAGCACCTTTAAAAGAAAGAAAAAGACGACGATGTTAAGATACTTACAAATAGTGACAATATTAAGCTCGGTATTGAAAGGGTAGTGGGCTTGTGGGTAAGTTTTAGATATTTTATGGATTGATAATTTATGTTTTTGTTTTAGATGGTAGGTCTTATTTCATAAAAATATGTTGCTATTGAGTCTCAGGTGTATAATAAACCAAACCATGACCGTGTAGAGTATCAAATATAGAGAAATTCAAAAAAATTAAAATTCTAAGGTACCATATCTCAGCGAAAGAAAAAATATTCAGACAAACTCAACGGCATTTGAAAGAGGAAAGCTTGTATCTGTAGATGTCTGTGGTTATTTGAGAAAACTAAGAATATTTCGCCATTGTATATGACCTCAAATATAGTTAAAGACAGCTATTTTTGCACATTTAGGTTAGGATATCTCAAAAACTACAGCCAATTGAGAAATTTTAATCTAGTGCATTAAAAACCTCTGGGAAAGTATACCCTAGCTTCTGGATAAAAAGGTCGCTTATTCGTCCAACAATTACGTTCAAAGATCCATAAAGTGACTTGTCAACTTGACGCAAAAAGCGTCAGGAAAAATCCTCACAGAAAGGTATCGCACTAAGTTAATTGCTGTTCATTCCTGTTGAGATTTCGTGACGGAAATACTGACTCTCATTCTGTGAGAATTCCATCTTCCATATATGAAGCCCTGAATATCGTCCGGCTTGCATATCCTCTATTGTCTATTTTGGATCTTGTTCGTCACTAGCATTCTAACTGGTTCAGTTTCAGGAAGACTACGACGATGAAGCAGACGAGGAGAACCACGCTCCTTGGGACGAGCAGAACGATGTCCAGCCACCTGGGACGCCATCTAAGACTGCTCGATCGTTATCTGTTAGAAAACCGGCCAGTTCGAAGAACGATAAATGGGACTACTACGGCACCAGGAACCAGGTATCTCTTTTCTGTTCTTAACATAAATGATTTATACTCGAACAGTTTTAATCTGATACCAAGATGGAACACATCGTACGCCACTGCTAACGCGGTGTAAGTTTGAATACGGCGGGACCCGAGCGCAACTACCCACGTTAACAGTGGTACACTTTCATTTTGGTACCAAGTATACACGACGACGTTCTTTTTGGCCATCTAGCAGATCGGAACTCTCAGGTCCCCGACGTTAAGCATTCTTCATGTCACTGTCTTCAAACATGTACTTCTTATCTTGACAATTTTCTTAAATAGATGCTCTCTGTAGTAGTTAAGATTTCTATTGGAGATATTTGAGGAGATCATCTATAGCAAGGATACATATAAAAAGAGGATAAAATCACGAATTTTATTGTTTCCTCTCTCACATTTTGTTATATCTAGGAAAGTAAAGCTGGCAGAGCGGAAATAGTACAACTTTTCCTCCCGTTTAAATAAACTCATATGATTGGCTAATTTCTTAAGGTGTATTCAATCAACATAATAAGTATACGATGAACATTTTTTTCAGATGCTTCATAATTTCTTTTGGCATTCTTGATCGTTATAGCTGATTGATATTTAAGATTCAGATATCTTATTATATTGTTAACTCGATACTATTTTATATTATTATATTTTAGATCGTTTTGCAACCATCAGTTGAAGTTCGTTCGTACAGTGGGCGGTGACTGCGTCTGGGATCCGGCCGCATGAATTCGGTCTATATAACTTAGCAGAATGAACGGTAATTGTGTGACTGGATCTTGGACTCGGTCACTGACAGGTTAACGACTGCTGTACGAACAGGGCGAAAGCAATTGTCAAAAAAGTGTCGCTCAGCTTTTACGGTGAACTTGTAAGGAATGAGGAACCGGTATCTTTATAGATAACAGGGAATTTCGAGACTAGGTGTTAGAGGAGTTTCGGGAGTTCTATGTAGAAAGAAGGCATTGCATTTCACTTATATTCTTCGCCTTGATTCAGTCTTCAACAAACTCGTAATAAGTGTCTTCTGCAAAATAAGTATTGTAACATTAACGGGACTGATTGCTTTGTCGAGTTCTAAATATAACTCAAATATACCATATATGTTATGAAGAAGTTTATTTACACATAATTTCGAAAGTGACGAAAGATGCGTGCTTTGGTTTCCGGTTCTTCAGACCGATTCAAGTACTAAGAGAATCCCTTGACTTTTGGGTCTAGGATCCCCAGAACTTCTCCCTAGAGGAGGGATATTACATACAGGGTGATACACAAGTCGTGACCAAAAATGAAACATCATACACAGGACTGCACTTTAAGAGGGGTCTCCTATGTAAGGGTCTCCTGATTTGAACCCCCTGAATTTCTTCTTGTGGGGTGCTTTTAAACAACTAGTGTATGCTGAACAAATTAATACTGTTGATCAGTTACAAGAACGAATAGGGAATGCGTTTCATCAAATTCAATCCACATCAAATTTTGCGGAAATACGTTTTTCTTTATTGAAAGGATGCTGCACTTATATCCGTCAGAATGGTTGTCTTTTTGAACATTTATTGAAATAAAACTCTGATTATCTAATTTGTTTTATTTTTCTTTTTACGAAAACAGTGCACTCTAGAAAAAAAACACAAGAGTAATTTATTTGTAGCAAATTGAAAGTAAAATTCTAACAATTGTGCGTTTCCAGAAAAAAACAGTGGCGTACTATTTTTATTTGGAAAAATAATGCCACTAATCCCCTGTATCTCTACCACTGATGCAGTTTTGGGTAAAGACTTTTGAATGTGAACAATACTTAGGTAAATCCACATCACAAATTTAAGTTCATTCCAGTTGACGGCTTTGAAGATATTAAAAAAAATATTTTTTATTTTTAAATGTTACCCCCTTAAAATGCGGCCCTGTGCATGATGTTTCATTTTTGGTCACGACTTGTGAGTCACCCTGTTGCTATAGAAGCGAGGTCAAAAAGCATGATGGTTACTGTAAATATGAAACTAAATTCCACAAAATTTGCAAACATTTTGCATATTCATCGTGCCACTACACATCCCTGCTTATCATCAGCATTCTAACCGGTTAAGTTTCAGGAAGATGTCGACGACGATGTGGACTACTTCGATGAAGATGACGCTCCCTGGAACGAACAGAATGACTACCAAGGTCCCAGTCCTTCCTCATCGACGACAAATCGACCACCACCTCCCAAGCCCGTGTCCAGTTTGACACAGTATAAATGGGATCGGTATGGTACCAGGGAACGGGTTGATGAATCGAGAAGACAGCAACTCAACCTTAAGCCAACATCTGGAGGTATGTATCCTGAAAGACCATTAACCAATCTTCATCCTTTGTGAACTCTTAGGTCTTCTACTCAATCCCCTGTAAGCGGGACTATAACACATCTTGAACTTAGATCATGTGGACCGCTCTGGCTCTGGCTGTGGAAAATACAAAATATTTAGCATGAAAGGGGGTTAAACGCAATGTTCTTGTTTCATTTAACAAATACGTTACGTGGTAGTATAATTAGAGATTCAAAATCTTCTAAAAAACTCCGATTACATAGTGGTGAGTCAACGGTCAGACACCACAAATTCAATTTCAGACGATATGTTGCTATAAATTTAATTATGCATTTATATACGTATACTGTGAAATATCCCAAGTCATTGACCGCAGTGTCAGCAACTGCTGATTAACACTGAACTATTCCAATGATGCTGTGTCAGTCATCAGGACTGACACTACATACCTTTTAACTTGTCATGTTATACTTGTAAGTTATATTAGTTGAAGGAAATGTCTCAAGGTATCATACATCTTAAGGACTTTTTGACGGTGATTGTTGAGGCTTTCTATGGCTTTCCTCCGATTAATTACGAATGCAGTCAAAAAATGCATTTCTCTGATAGAAAATGATTTTATTACTGGAAGAAAGAAAACTTCAAGTGCATTAGATAATACTAGTTAGATAGGAGAGATAGAACATCATGCTCAAGGACCCCTACTTTTACTTTTGTGTTCATGCTACGACACGCACGTAATCTGGGTAGCCAACCAATGTCAATATCAGTCTGATGATGATTTTGAAATCATGACGAAATTCGTTATGACTTCTCCAGTGTACTATTGCTTTCCACTGATGACTTTGCTGACGCCAAATAATAAGACTAGGGTAGATGTAACTTTAAGAATGTTTTCGCGGGAAATTTTGAAGTATTTTCTCCTAATTATTTGTTCTTTTTTAATTCTTGCATCCACTGTAGTCTATTCTACATGGAATCCTCTAAAATAAAAATAGTTAAGCAATTATTTAACCGGTTGAGAAAGTGTACCATATAGTCTGCTTTCATAAAAAGCTACAATCAAAAAACAATGCGGAAGGCCTTGACTTTAATAGCAACATAAACACTTTACATAAACAAGAACATCTATTGCATCTTTACTATGTTTGTTGTATAGGCGTTTTACCACTTTTGCTGCTTGAATTCATCAATAAACGCGTTAATAGTGTTGTTTCTATTGGTTTTGTAATAAAAAACGATAATAGTTGCGTGAACCCTAATTAAACGACGACTTTAATTGAGTATAATTACAGCCAGAACCACATAAATTTAGATTAGAGAAAATTATCTTCTAATGGAGCATCTGAGATTATATCGACTCACGGACGTGACGACAGAATTTTCGGGTATATCGAGGATTAAATGATTAAATAATTTGATTGATCATTGACGGAGTGTATAAGCATCAATTTTGTTAATTAATGCTGTATTAGGAATCAATTTGACACAGGAGGATTATAGATATGCTATGCACTCGATCGTCGACGTCATTGATATTTTCTCCGCCGCTTTTTACCTGTTGTGGGCGGTGACCTGACTTTTAACGCGGATACTTCAAAAATCAAAGCTCATACTTGTCAGGTATCTCGGAAAATAAAGAAAGTTGGAAGGAGGATGGAGTCTAGTTTGTAGAAATGATCCAACTAATTTGGCAAGTATCACAATAAATAATACTAACGCAATGGTTTAATGTATCTAACAGTTTCTCTAAATGCGTAGTGGTTGGTATCTGCCACCGAAGCCTCTTTTCATAGTTTTCTGTAGTTCGGGATCCCACCGCTTGAATCAGCATGTATGTTTTTTTATAATGAATGATAAATAACCGATCGATAATTCTGATATTGCGCATAATATCTGAAAAAATTAACTATGCGGTGACCCAAACATGCATTTTTTAAATGGAAAGCATTACATTTTATTGCATATTTGGATCCACTCTTTAAAATGAAGTAATTTAATATAACAGTCAAATTGTTGAGATATTGGACAATCTATTGAAAAAAAAACACTGGCAACTCACACCTCCAACTGTTCTATTGAATTTTATGATCCCATATTTTTCGTTATCCATTTACTTTTTAAGTATTTTGAATAGTGTATACATTGTAGTCAATAGGCATGAATTAATTATTTCTCAGAATTTTCAAAATGCTGATTCTAACGATCTGCTATTTTTTACTTTGCAAGGTATTGTAGTATTGTTCATTCGTCTTGATATCTGATTCACACACAGGTTAGCTATAACACAAACCCGGCCGTACAAAAGAAAAGAAAAGAAGCTTGTAAAAAGGAGAATCAAGGAATGTGGAAATGCACACCTGCATTTAAAATTTTTGAGAAATCTTTCATTTTGCGTTCTTGACACCTGTTTAGGTTATTCAAATACTGAAAAACTGAGTAGATAGAAACAAAATAGGGCAACATATGAATTTTTCAAATGTCAGTGTTTTATTTGATATATCGTCAAATATCTGAAAAATTTGAAAAAATAATCCTGTAGTATGGAAACGGTGTATCCAAATCTGCAACAAAAAAAATATGCTTTCCATTTAAAAAATGCATGTGTGGATCAACGTATGGTTATGAGTCACCCTGTAGAGATAAAAATATTTTCAAAGAATGGACCATACTGTTGTCTACGTTTTTTTTATCAACTTTTTCAGATACTCTGCGCAATAACAGTTATCGAGCCTACACTAAGAGCTTACCCTGTATTTCATTACAGGTAAAATCCATGACGTAGTCTAATATACCACTATTCAGCGGGCGCATCGCTTATTGTTACTGTTTCGTCCTGCTTTCACCACCCTTATCATACAACGGTACTTGATGGATTTTTTCCATCGTTCCAGCTTATTCATGGGTGGCCGGATTACTGCTCGTAAAGAAATACTTTCCAAAGAAAACTATGGGTCATTATACATAGTACCGAGGGACATATTTCTGGAACTTCTTCTAAAGAGTGTCCCAATTCACTTCAAGGTTATTTTTTAATAGATTGCTCTATCAAAGCCTATAAGTATGTTTCATCAATGGTCCTATTTCAAGAGGGTCTGCCCTGTAATGTATTCTTCAATAATAATTATTGACTTCTATATGTGGGTCAGAAACCCAAAAACGGTTTTCCAGAAAAAGTTTTGCAATATTCCGTCCCCACATGGATGGGCCACCCTGTACAATTGTTGTCTAACGGGACGTCGTGACATTTCTTAAATACAGTAGACATTCTAAATCAGAAGGCCTGTTTAGTAAGTGGACAATCTAGAAAGGAATTCAACTGAACAAAGAGTTTGACAAATGTCGGTTCCATTTACTGTGGAGCTTCTTGTCTTCTGAGTAGATAAATAGGTATCGAACGATCGAAATGATGTTGTGCAAGGTCATTTTTGGAAGATGTGCACTGTATCAGCAGGGATGAAGTTATGAGCGGCTTGCACTAACTATAGTTGTAGTCACCGTTCTTGGCGGTTACGTCATCAACGCCATTTGAAATACGGAAACAGATCGAGTCTCCGTACCATTTGCAGATCTTTAGGGCAGATGTGGTGACATGTTGTCCTTTACTTCTCATATCGTAAAAAGTATTCCCAATTTCTGTTTTGACGGCATCCCTTCATCGGTCTTGCATTTTTTGATTTTGTGAGTTTCCCCACGTGTTACTATCGGCAAACCTTTCTTATTTTCTGATTTTATCCTCTGAACACTGCGCAGACTAATCTTCAGCGCATCTGCTACTCTCTCCGGTACGCATAAAGGTTGATTCTCATTATACATTCCGTTTCCATTCCGTAACCGTTCCGTGAATTATTGAAATTAAATATTCGTCTTCGCTTAAAGCAGGCTATTGCGTGTGTATGCACATTATCCGTAAGGTATACTTTGTATACAATCACATTGTACGGAATATATAGTGAGAATCAACCTTAAAGTGGGTAACAGGGGACCGCTGTTTTCATTCTCTTCCTGGAAATACTCTAATAAATTTAGCACCGAGCTGTGGGTCTTCTCCGTTGATCGTATTTCCGTGCATTGTACAATTTTATATTGAAGATTGATAACAGGACAACTCAAATTGCACGCCGATGTCACTCTGACAAATATGATTGAAGGGCACTCATACGTAACGACAAAGTTTTCGCGACGGAGCCACATAACTAACAAACGTATGTCTTTGAGCTTACCGAACAAACGTTCACACAGAGAGGTATAGTCAACGCCAAACAAAGTGGCGTGCACGTCATCACGATAAAAATTCCCCGACCTAATGCCTAGGTTTCTATCACAAACAATTGCTCTATTGCAGTTTCATATTAATGTGATATATAAATTGTAAAATGGTCATTACTCTCTTATTATGGTTAATAGTCATATAAACATTGTTATTAAAATATCACATAAGTTGCTTTCTGATAAATTTAGACGCATTATGCGAAATAAAATGTTTTGCAAACGCTCCAATCACTTATCGACATGTAAACGCACTAAACCGATTTCGCAGCGTTGACACATTGTCACCTTGAAACTTATTTAAACTGGGAACTGACATTTGTATTAATTTTGACACTGAATCAATTTGTGGCATTTCAAATCTTTATAAATCCTTTGGCACCGCATACTGTAAATCAACAACTGTTTGTTTCAAAACAAAATTATTCATTTTACGAGTAGATAAAGGCAATTTTGGTATATAAAGATGCCCAAACAGTTAAATAGTCGGTGTAAGGAACTAGTGGCCTCGTTAATGCACTACTTTGAGCAAGAAAGGGACAACAACGGGCCTTTGTTGCCTTTAAATGCTGTTCAAGAGGTAGGTTACTAATAATTATATGTAATGTATATTAATAATAGTGAAATTTTATTTCATTTTTTGTAGCGTGTTGCTGCTGCTTTAAAAATTAGTTTAAGGACAGTTAGTCGTATTTCCGAGGGTGTGAAAAGTGATGCAAATTTAGAATCGCCCAAGAAAAAGCGGAGTTATATTAAACGTGTAACCAACACAGCGACATTGGATACAAGTGCCATTCGAGAAGTGATCTATAATATGTATCACAAAAGTAAGATCTTATTATAATAACTTATCAGAAATTTGCATTAATTTGTTAACTAAATTATAATGTCATATTACACATGGTTTCAGAAGAACAAGTTACGATACAAACTTTATGGTCTCGATTAAGAGATAGGGCATTATTTGATGGTAGTGCCACGTCTTTAAGGCGGTTGCTTAGAGATCTTGGATTTAAGTGGCTTAAGGACAATCCGCGACGAGGGCTCATGGAACTACCAAGTATAGCTTTGAAAAGGGTGGAATTTCTAAGGCAATACAATCAAGCCAAGGTTGAGGCCTTATATCAGTTTGTCTTCCTCGATGAAACTTGGATATTTCAAAATGGGACCATAGGTCGCTCTTGGCAAAATGGAAACCAAAAAAGCGTGAAAGCTATTAAAACAGATGGTAAAAGGTATGTACTTTTACACAATTTGCACTATAAAATTTAAAACTAATATATTTTAGATACATTATATTACATGCTGGAAATGAAAATGGGTTTATTGAGGGTAGTGAAGCGATATTTTCTTCAAAAACAAAATTGAGCGATTACCATGGGGAGATGAACCAGGACAATTTTTTGAAATGGTTTCAACATTAGTTATTAGAAAAATTGGAGAGTCCATCTATGATTATACTGGATAACGCCCCTTATCACAGCATGATATTGAACAAAGTGCCCAACAATGCATGGACAAAAAAAAATATCCAAGACTGGTTGACAAATCAAAACATACCATTTTTAAACACAATGTTTAAAACAGAGCTATTGAGTATTGTTGCTCGGTACATAATGCTTCTTAATTATATATATATTTTGGTCGACAGTTTATATTTCTTTTGTTTATTCCTATTCTTAAAATAACTGCTTTTTTAGAAACAAACCACCTAAAATATACGTGATTGATGAATTGGCGGAACAACATGGGCACAAAGTTCTTCGTCTGCCTCCTTACCATTGTATATTTAACCCTATTGAGTTAATTTGGGGCATAGCAAAAGGTTACTATAACAGACATATTGGTAGAGATGGTAACAGTGAAAAAGACTGTTTGGATATGTGGAACGAGGCTCTACAAACGGTTACCCCAGACATGTGGAAAAATAGTGTTCGACATACTGAGCAAGAAATTTTTAAATGGTATGAAAGAGAACGAATTTTTGATCGACCAGACATCGAACCTTTAATAATCAACTTTGAGAGTGATGAAGATTCAGATTCAGAAAGCGCTGAAGAAAGAAACTCCGACTAACTTTATTGTACAGAAAAAGCTTACACCAGTAGCTTACCTAATTTTAGAATGCATTTTTCTGTATGAATTCTGTAAAATAAATACCATGCATAAAATTTGGAGGACCCCATTTGGATTTTTATTCAGTACCTTTAAGCTATCAATTAAATATGGTAGTTTCATAGTGTCATCTGATCAATAATTGTCATACTTAATGATTATGCAAGTACAGATCTATAATTTTATTATACTATTATTTTTGTTCTCATTTGAGGTTAATATTGCTTATAAACCTAGATATGTAAATAATAAATTTTATTATTTTACAAAAAGTTTGGCAACAATGTAAATTTTTCAACACACCCACCTTGATGACGTGCACGCCACTTTGTTTGGCGTTGACTATAGGTTTCATGTGTACATATGAGGAAGATGGAGATATACAGGGTGTTCCATAATTATTGCGACAAAATGATAGGGGTTGTAGAGGGCATCAAAATGAACAATTTTGCCTTATAAACCCCTGTTCGGAAATATGCCGTTTGGGCTGCAGCAAAAAAAAAAAGATCAGTTTCTTGAAACAGCTTACCTACAGTAATTGCTCAAAGTGTCCTCCACCTTGCTCAATACACAGCTGTGCACGATTGTTCAATGATTGGCGAACTCTGTGGCATACCCCCGGTATGTCCTGAACATGTGCGGACGCGGCCATCACTCTTCCCAGTAGCTCTTGTTGGTTGGGAACAGGAGTTTCGTACACTAAAGCTTTCAGATGGCCCCAGAGAAAATAATCCAGTGGGGTCAGGTCGGGTGACCGCGCAGGCCAAGGTACAGGGCCATCTCGGCCTATCCACCTATTTGGAAATTTGTCGTCTAAATACTGCCGCACTTGTAAAGAAAAGTGGGCTGGAGCGCCATCGTGTTGAAACCACATATTGGCTCTTATGTTCAGTGGCACAGTTTCTAATAGTTCCGGTAGCACATGCTGTAAGAATCGACCATAAGCATGCCCATCCAAACGTGGTGGAAGCAAATATGGCCCGATGATATGCTCGTCCACAATGCCGCACCAGATGTTAATTTAAAACTGATGTTGGTCTCTATGGATGGCTATGGCATGAGGGTTTTCTTCATCCCAAATGTGACTGTTACGGCTATTAAAATAACCGTCCTTTGTAAAACAGGACTCGTCAGTGAACAAAACGTAGCGACCAAAGTTTGGTTGTCTCAACTCCTGCTGCAGCCACCAACGACAAAAACGTCGACGCGGCAGATAGTCTTCTGGACCCATGGCTTGGACTTTTAAAAGGTGGTATGGGTGTAGTTGCTGGTCATGGAGAACCCGCCAAACACTAGTTTGAGACGCTGCCATATCATGTGCAATAGCACGCACGCTTATACGCGGATTGGCCTCTACATGATGCAGAATCGCTTTCTCAAATTCTACTGTGCGCCTCGTGAAGGGCCGCCCTGCTCCCGCGAGGTGTCTGATGCTGCCACTGACACGAAGACGTCCATGAATCCTTGCAAAAATGGCGTGATGTGGATGAGGACGTTCTGGAAACCGTTGGGCGTAGATTCGCGAGGCTCGTCTTCCGTTACCACCAGCTTCTCCGTAAATTAAATGCATATCCGCAAGTTCCGCATACGAATAACGCTGCATTTTAACACTAAGGTACTGTTATTTACTATCTAGTTTGACGCACCACTCAGATAAATTAAATGAATCGGTGTGGAGATTTCACGATAACAAAAATGTAAACACAGCAGGCTTTTTTTACAAATTGGCGAGACCATGAAATGTGCTAGACGAACATTTTGCAGCTGGTCAATTATTTGTTTCTCCTATGAGGTAAAATTAGCGGTAGTGCTCAAACGGCATATTTACGATTACAGGGGTTTATAAGGCAAAATTGCATATTTTTATGCCCTCTACAACCCCTATCATTTTGTCGCAATAATTATGGAACACCCTGTATAAAGGGATACTGGTAGTCTTACTTGGACTCGCCAAGAACGGTGACTGCAACTATATAAGATGTATTGAACTATAATAGCAGGTATGATGGGTATATCGGATAGAAAATATTATCTTTCGAGCCATATGCGATTGCGTGTGAAATAAAATCCACAGCAGGTGTCTGAATCATAACAATTTCGCAATATTTGCCGTATTCTTTTATCACCTCAAGTGGGTCAAGCGATATCGCTACTTAGTATAGTATTTATTCGGAGAGTTTGTAATGAAAATACAAACATTGATAGTATACAGATGAAACAATGTGAAACCTAATTATCATCTTTCACAATGTGGTTAGTTGTCGTGTTTGTCTGCGAGAAATCTAGTTTTTCGTATATTTTTTTCTGAGTGAATCAACAAAAGAAGCTACAACAGGACTATGAAAATTGTAAACTTAAATACAAAAGGGAGAAAACAGTATACCATACAGGCTGTTTATGATTTGACTGGAAGTGTTTACTTAAAAAGCAGTAATCTGAAATCTTCATATTCCGAATACTTGCTGTATATTTTCAAAGAATATGAGGACATTAATACATAGAGATAAAACTAAAATAATTATTTAGTAATTATCTCTATTTTTCCACCATGGTATCAGGCTGCTATTGGAGATAAAGGTTCTCGGACTTTTACAAATAGACAGAGATCGTATGAGTATGCTGAAAATGAAATTACACCTTTCGCTTCATAAAATGAAATAGTAAATTGCGAAATATACAAAAATCGTACTTTTAAGGTTTGGGACAACGTAGTCTTGAAGTGAAAACAACAAAGAATATTACGCATTAATATTTTCATAATATTTACAATTCACTCCCAAAGCAATATATAGTTGCAAAACTTCATACATCAAAGTAAATGTTAGGCTATATCTCAGATTCGTATTTCCAATGCTGCTTTGAAGAATTCATTTTGATTTATGTAGAGTTTTGGGTAAGGAATAAAACTGCATGTCTTTTGCTGTGACTAATTTCACCGTACCAAGACGCATTTACTCTCTTCTTCCTATATAAATTAATTATATACCTATGTATCAAAAATAATACCTAGTCACCTGCTAGACGAAAAAAAAATAGGTAGGCAGGTCTACCCACTACAGCTTGTGATAATTATAATGGACACATGACATACCGTACTGCTCATCACTTTCTACGGGAACGTATGGTGAGAGTTAGACGTCCATTCCCAAGTAAAATTAATTGAATTCCCTCCTAGACTGAACATTGATTTAAAAGTTAACTGGGTAATTTATGTCAATTAATTACAGTCTCATTGCCAACATCGTGGCAACATAAAACAAGCCTGCGAGTGCCCGCGATTTCAGCTGTCATTATTACAAGGAAAGACAGCACAACACACAAGTGGTGAGTTTATGGGTGAATTTGAAGGCGGGTGTTATACTAGGGTACTAGAAAAGAAACCTACCTAGCCATGAAACAAAAAAGAAATACAAAATTTTATCATTTTATATTTCAATGTAATCCTTGTATCAGTGTACGCCATTTCCCCTATATTGAACTTATATCCTTATAAAAAGTGTTTCCTCTTGACTCTCGAAAAAGTCGTCGACGGCTGCTTTACGGCCATCATCTGAGTTTTAAAGATTTTTCTTTAGTAAAATAAATGTCTAAAAGTCAGACGAGTCAGGTGCAGACTATAAGGTGGAGGTCAATCTCAGCGAAGCTGCATTCCTGCACAATTGGTCTAACTTCTTAATTGGAAATCTCTGATTGACTACTTTACGTAATTTTTTTATAGTGTTTGTAATCAGAAGGATACCTGTGATGTCTCAAAAAACTCTTGCCGTCAATTTTCCAGCAGAAGGTTGCATCCACGTCTTTTCGGGGTGTAGAGAAACTTTATGAACCCATTGCTTGGATTTCGTTTTGGTCCAAGGATCCTAATGATGCACCCAAGTGGCTCGTCATAATTTGTACCAGAAAGTCAGAAACGTTGTTTAAAGTTTCCAAATTACTTGCTGAAATTTCTAAACTGCGCAATTATTTGTTCAGTCGCTGACACCTTCCTCATGTTCAAATTGTCGTCCAAGATGATTTTTATGCCGGGTTTCGATATATTCAATGCCATACTAACGGTAGAGGCCTTCACACGATGCTCTTATAGAACCATGGCTTAAACTTTTTGAGTTTTATAATTTATTGCGGTCTTCCACTTCTGGGGTCATCTTCTATGGATTCACGACCTCATTGAAACTGTTGCGATCAGAATTTTAATGTGTAATATGATAGTGGTAACTAGTCTTTCAAAAATTGTTTACGGTTGAGGGCTTTCTTATGTCAAAAAATTTATGACTCTGTGATAGTATAAGTTACCCATTTTTCCTTACAACTAACTTTATAGATTGGAAATACATTATCAGAGTTAACTCAAATTTTACAAGTAACAATTGCCACTATTTGAAATTATGCTTGTGCGTTTCAATTGTTTTTTTTTGTAGCTTTGCTTCTTGGTGGAAGTTCTAAAATAAGCGAAGACTGTTGATTAGGTATTTTCAAGTTGCGTTTGAGTGAATTTGTTACAGAATGGCAAAAAAGTCTTCAAATATCTCGTCAAAAGTTATAGGCTTTGAAGCAAGCGAGATCAGTAATGTTCAACGGAAGAGAACAATCAGATTGATATTCAACATCTATAGAAGAAAATCGTGCCCTTTCCACACATACAAACAAAACAAAATTTATACAGAACAAAAATATCAAGACACATTATAATACAAGAGCAGGTGAGAGTACTAAGTATTCCAAATCACACACTGACGCTGTTTGAAAAATTACCAAAATACACCTGCATTGGAATATATAATAAACTTCCAGCTAACCTCATGAATGTCAGTAGCATTGCTAGTTTTGTTTTTAAAATGTTAACTACGAAAATTGTTAGTTGAGAAATGTTTCTACTCTTTATCTGAATACCGCGCACTGTGATATATTTTTAAAACTTTTTTATACGTGAATATCTGTATGCCTTAAATTGTTCGTGTTTATACTCTGTAAATACTTATGTATGTTTTGTTTTACTTTTAATTATATGTGCTGTGTACCTCCTCTTAGGATGAGTCTTATGCCATTTTCTGATCTATAAGACAATAAATGTATGTATCTATCTATCTATCTAATGGCCTTCTCAAGGTGTGTATAAACTTTTCAACTACTAGGACCATATGTCAGGAGAAGCTTATATGCCAGTTAATGTTAGTAGTTGATATGCTTATGATTTTTTTATGATCATTTGTTCAGCATAACGGCACTTCAAAAATGTTTAATGGCTAATACGTGTAGTATAGTTCGACAGCGACAATAGTCGTAATCTTTTCGATGGCTCATCTTTTTCACGAATTCACTTTTTTGGTTTTTTGTTCACCCTTTACTGCAATTGCTCCAAATCGCTACTTCTTCAGTCCAAGTGCACTTCACTGGAAGAACAGCTTTCATGGATTTATGACCGTCATTAGAGCGTTCGTGTGCTGCTCCCGAGATACTATCTGGTCGTATTAAGCGGTCAAAACCAACACACAACAAAATTGTTGTATATGTGAGGTCCGTGCCATAAGGGCTTAATTCACTAGAATCGTGTCGGACGACATGGAAATTAGCATAACGCTGTTTTTGCCCGAGTAGAAACGAGATGCGAGAGTGCGATGCAGTACACGCGTTACAAGCAAGCAAACGTTCATTTCCTGCTTTTACGTGGAAGAAACAGAATGATTTTTGCTTTTTTTTGAGGGTTCGTATAGAGAGCATTTTGATTTCTATCATTACATTTTTAACGAATAGATGACGAGACATGATTTCATAACGTTGAGCTGTAGGCTATTATGGTATGGCTTAGCACAAGATTGAAGATAAAAGCTACTTAGGTCCTATAACAGAGAGTCTTTAATACAACAAAAATAACGAGCTGTTAAGCCTTCCGTAACGTTACTTTTGACAGCGACAGCAAATAACCAATGTCGACGAAAAATGATTTCTTATGAGCATTAAAGTGAACCGTGGTAATTTAACAGTACTGACTACTGACAGTCATGATAGGTTGCTTATTTTTTTTCGATTTTGACGTGAAGCTAACCCCAGAATTTCAAAACATAAATTTTTTTTCCGGTAATAATTGTGTCCAGTCGGAGAAGAAATGGATAGGTCATAGAACCACCAAAGGACAAGTGACCACAAAAACAGCAGATCTACAATAAAAAGCTACCTTGCAATATTGCATAACAAAAATCAGGACAATTAAATTTATTTAGAACAATGCCTATTTCTTGCATTTATTTTTATCCGTGATCTAAAGCTCACTTTGCTGTTACATTTTAACCAAAATGTTTAATAAATTAAAATTATTTTGATTAAGCTTGCCTAGCTTAACAAATTCCGAAAACAGAGCTGAATAAGGAAAATACAACCTTACAAAGTAAGTCCTTCCCTATTCTCTGTAACTAACGGAGCTTTCTTATTTCGATAACGGACAATATCGAAAGTAGCAAAACAAGAGGACTAAAAACTATCTAATATTATCAGCCCTACCAGTGATGCATCTAAAACACATTGCTTGGGTACTCATCCAAAATAACCGGCTTTATGTAATTTAAGTACTTATACAGAGTGGCCGATATGACTGGTTTGTATCTTGAATATTTGTAGAATAAAATAAAGTACGTCCATTTTTTTTATCTTAATCTTTTATTGAAACTTAGAAATTATGTATGAAAAATAATATCAGACAAATGTCCACCTCTAGAAGCCGCGCAAACCGGAACCCTCTTGATTACATTTTGTTAGGTTTCGGGAGGAATATTTTCAATCGCCTCCGTAATATTGTTCTTCAGCTGCTCTACAGTATTTGGTTTGTTGGCATAAACCTTATTTTTCAAAAATCCCCATAAAAAAAGTCAGAAGGTATTAAATCTGGTGTCCTTGGTGGCCAGTTGACATCACCAATCGAGAAATTAAACGTACCGGAAATATTGTTCGCAAAAGATTCATTGTTTCCCTAGCTGTGTGACGAGTAGCTCCGTCCTGCTGGAACCACATGTTTTGAAGGATAAATTGCTGGATTTGAGGAGCCAGAAAGTTTTGCACCATATCACGGTAGCGCTCCCCAGTGACAGTAAGAGAATTACATGCAGCGTCTTCAAAGAAGTAAGGTCCAATGACACCTCTATACCAAACACCACACCAAACTGTGACTCGACGAGGATGTATGTAGTTGATGGATGACACAAGGGTTGTCTAATGCCCAGATAAGACAATTCTGCTTATTAACAAATCCGTTCATATCTAAGTGGGCTTCATCGCGGTAAAAATAGTTATTTTGGATATTAAGCTGGAATGTTGCATGACTGTATTGTTGGCCACTTTCATGGTCACTAGGCTGTAGTTCTTGGGTTAACTGAATTTTGTATGGCCGCAAATGCCAGTCTTTTTTTAAAATAGTGCAGAATGACGTGCGACGGATACTCAGTGCTTGAGAACGATGTCTGGTAGACGTCTCAGGGTGTTCCACTACACTTTCCGACCTCTCTCGATATTTTCCGGAGTACGAACAGTTCGACAAGTCTTTGATTTCACCTGTTTGTTCAAATTTCCGCAGATTCTTTAGATGATATTTTATAACGCTTACATGGCGAAAATTAATATCACATTTTTCGACCTGTCAGTATGTCTATTTGCGTATCTTTTAGTGTTTTTATAAACACGTTATCCCAGTAACCACCACAACGATTTTGCTGAAGTTTGGTGAGCCATTTTATATTCGACTTAAAAAAATAACATAGTCTGGGAGCTCAAAAAATGTATAAGTACTATCGCAAAAACCTAATTTTTATTGCGCTGCCTGTTCCAAAAGTATTTCCCTCAGAACTTGTTCGTATATGAAGTGAATACTTACAACTTACTCAAAGACAAAACTTGAAAAACAATTTTGACGTAGTGGGTATCCTTTGGCTTTGGCTAATTGCAAATTGGTAATCGTTAAGGTTCCGAAGTCTACAAAAAACTTACAACACTCAATCGAAGAAATCATCAGCTACCTTCGGAATGTGTGTTGGAACAATGAACAGTTGCTATCTTGCTGAATGCATCATACTCGACGAGGCTTGGTTCTTGGTTTTATGCTACCGGCAATGAGTAACCAGTCAAAGATCAACACAACCGGTAAATTGTTGCGTTTTGTGCGGTCCATAATTATGGAGTAGTGTATAATTTTCCAAATTACAACTGGGCCGCGCCAGTTACCATGCTTCTGCCTTGATATTGGATGCACAAAATGTATAGAGGTACAGTACACCAGTAGTTTATTCCTCAATGAAAAGTTATCGTTGGTCGCATTGGTATTGAAAATTACACCATTATCTACAGGGTTTGTCCGGAAAGTAATAGGACTCATTTTCTTCCGCCATGACTGGATTCGGTAGAGGGCGTTCCTAGCTAACGAATGAGCGGCTGGTCAGTTATCTCCGAGCACTTGGAGAGTCAGGACAGGCATTTTCGCGCGACGTGTTTCTGTGGGTGGTGCAAGCCGAAAATGCAGCGTTCGTTAGAGCAGAGGTACGCGATTGAATGTTGACGTTTGATATGATCAAGCAGGCTTACCCAGGTGTTGCTTTAGCAAGAAGTGGTGTGTTTCGGTGGTCCTAAAAGTGCTCACTGACGACCAGAAATTGCGGCGAGTGGAAGTGTGCCAAGAAAATTTGAACATTTGTGAAAGTGATCCCCAATTTTTGAATAACGTAATCACAGGTGACGAGTCGTGGATCTTTGAGTATGATCTCGAGACAAAGAGGCAATCTTCCGAGTGGCACACGACGGCGTCTCCTCGCCCAAAAAAGGGAAGAATGAACAAATCCATAGTAAAAACGATGCTCATTGTCTTTTTTGACATCAAAGGCATCGTCCACATGAATTTGTTCCTCCTGGACAAACCGTCAACGCCAAGTTTTACGTGAAAGTGCTCAGGAGACTCAAACGAAGGGTCAGTCGGGTCCGACAAGACATCGCAGCCGACTGGAAGTTGCACCACGACAACGCCCCGGCTCACACCGCCTTTCTTGTGAACAGCTACCTGACCAAGACCGGCATCCCAACGCTTCCGCAGCCGCCCTACAGCCCAGATGTGGCCCCACGGACTTTTTTTGTTTCCTCGCCTGAAAAGGCCGATGAAAGGCAAACATTTTGAGACGACAGTGGGGATCCAAGCAGCATGTACCGCGGCCCTCAAGGCTATTCCGGAGAATGCCTTCCGTGACGCCTTCAATGCTTGGAAATCACGCTGGCAGCACTGCATCGACGCAGAAGGAACCTATTTTTAAAGTTTTTAAAGAATTGTAACGATTGTCCCAATATTTTTTTTTAAATCGACTCTCAGTCCTATTACTTTCCGGACAAACCCTGTATGCCTAAAGGTGGTTTACCGTCGCCGTTTTGGTCATCTGAGAAAGGTGTGAACAGACGGTTTTGCTCAGTCTAATATGATTTTCCGTTAAAATTCACACACTCAGAAGATTGCTATGAGTTCAGTAATACCTGGAATTGCGAAAATCCGCTTTAATATGCTCAAGAACCTGATATTATTTACTCTCAATACATGGAATTACCTTTTGCGTATAATACTGCCAATATTATTAGAATCCATTTCTTATTGGAATGACTCTCTTTCTTTGAAACAATAGAAGTACCTTGCTCAAGTAGCCGCGATATCGAATCAAAGTATAATATCAGGCAATTTTTTGCTCTGGAATCGGCATATATTTTATGGGATTATGATAAAAAGAGAATAATTTAAATATTTAAGACTTCTGAAATACTAGCGGGCACACATACACATACTGAATGATGGGAAACGAAAAGCAAACGTACAAAAGCTGTGTGAGTGTATACTCGTATAACGATTTTTTTTTTCTTGCAGAGGCAAAGGCGAAGGCAGTGATAGAACATTTCATGCGGGTGAACCAGCAATATAAGTGCGAAAAACCTCAACCAAGAGTGATATCGGTACAGAGCGAGTACCCAAACTCTTCAAAAACCTATACACCAGCCTGTACGATATTGTACAGATGCGCGGATGATTCAGGCTGTTGTAACCAAAATAGCAGATGTCAATACAAGTCTAGGGTGTTGGTGCAACTGTGGTTTTATGTGAGTAAATTCTTTTACAAGTATTTTCTAATCATTCAATTATGATCAAAAGATATTCACAGATTACAATGACCAATAAGTGTTTTTAAATATGTGGCCTTGTATGTATGTACATACACTCGTATGCTTTATTCCGGCAAACCTAAACCAACGAAGCATTTTTCATATTTTTTGTGAAACCATCACTTCTGCAATAATACATACTACTTTTGTTCCTTCCATTTTTTTAAGTTCTTCGAGGCTTCAAAAAAGGCATTTGAACATTTCTAAGTAAAATGTTGATGGTGATTTTCGTTTTACAGGTGTAAATCATGAAAGATTTTGTCTATTTTGTCTTTTTCACATGAACCACAAAATGAACATTATAATAACTGAAAGGTAATCTTATATTAATATTTTTAATATGTTTTTATATAATCATGTAGAACTAAGAAAACTAAATGGTTGAAATGAACCTCTTAAATCCAACATGTTCAAGTAAAATATTAATATAAGTAAATCTAATTTTTGAAACGTAAAAATAGCTTGATATTTTAACAGTTTCTGCTTCCATTTCCTCTTCCGGCTTAAATAATTTCCACACGTCATACATCTTAGAGCAATTAACATGAACGTCTCAGACTACTTGCCAAATAATTATTCTCATCTCGTTTTACCTACAAAGAAAAACGTTTTTTATGCAAAAACGTTATTTATGATCATTCCTTGTATATATTTGAAGAAAATATGTTCAAAATATACCGTTACTACCACAGTCGCTGTTAGACACAGAATTTCTGGTTACGAGGAGAATGCAAAATAAATATTCCTATAAAATTCATTTTTATAATATTATCATAATAGGGGTCTGTGCTTAAATTAATATACCACTGAAACTTCATAATATTATGCAGAAAATTTCTGCTCTCAATTTGCTATGGAACAAAACTTAACAGTCAAAATTTTAGCATGAAAATCACTGTGATGCAACATAAAAAATTCACCGAATAATATATGTATATGTATAAAAAGTCGAAGTTTTTTCTGTAAGTTTTCTATCGATAAGGGTTCAGAATATAACAATTATATTCTGCACCCTTATCGATACCCAAATCTTAGGGAAATATCTTCAAATTTGCAGAAATGTGTGCGTAAAGATTGGTGCCAACCAAACAGACTTTTATAACTTATAATTTTTCAACTATTAAGTTAGTTAATACCTCCAAGTAAAGTGTCCTAATATTCGCTTGTTCTTTCAAATCTTAACTTTTTAAGTGCACTCAACAAATTCAATTTAGAAATTGTCGTGTGTCAACAATTAATTAGGGCCAGTAGTTTTTGCAAGACCGCAAGAGTATTGCAACACAGTCGTGGTCTTGCGGGTCAGGTGTTTGATTTTGCAGGTCAAGCCTAGGTCTTGTTCTTGCAAGAAAATGCAGTCTGAGTCTGGCGGCTTGCAAAGCCCTGATTGCCTCCTAATCCATTCAAATAACATCAATACTTTCTGAACTGTATGCTTTTGGAAAAAAAGTCTCGATGAGTGACTTCTTGACGTGAGAATTACATTTTGTATTCCCATTTTAAAACAAAGATTATCAACTAAATAGACTCCAACTAACTGACTGTTTCCGATTAAACTTTTCCATTGAGCGCAATCAGGAAGTAAGGCGTATGTGGTGGTTCGAATAAATCTTCGTCGTCTTGTCCGGTCAACAGTGATGGCTCATTAAGCGTATCTAACTAATGTCATATTAAAAGTACTTTGCCAAGCTTGCTATACGATAATTAGACTGCGTTTCTTGCAAAAAATTCACTGAATGTTCTTATACAGGATGTTTCCCAAACATGGAGCAAAACATTACAACGTTATTATTCTATTCTAAGCCCACTTTGTCTTTAACTTGGATTTTGAAGGTATAGGACGGACATTTTTTTTGAGAACAATAGTCTTCATTCACCCAAATTGCTAAATATGATTACCGCCAACGAAAATTCAAGGCATCTCTTCTTTATTTATTTATTTATATTTCATATTTCCTACAGGTAAAACCTAATTACAGGAAAAGCTCAAATACATTAACAAAAAGAATATATCTTGCTACATTGGTAGCAGTTGCCCTATTTCTTGGATCCATCTCATTTTCTGCAAGTGTAAAGTAATAACTCGCGATGGCATCATAAACAATAACTTGAGTTTTACTTCGTAGATCGAGCGGTCCTTGAGTAATGTCCACCTCGACCTGTCTAACGATTTACTCATATTTCTGTTTTACTCACGAGTAGGCATACTGAATGAATAATACGGTATATTTTCAAAGCTGCGGTGCATGATTCAGTAAGAAATAACCCCAGGTATTTGAAAGAGTTCTACAGCCCACGGTGAGCTTTTCTAATAGTTGGAGGTATTTAGTACCAAGAATAAAAATAGATCTAAAAGCCCAAAGTATCATTACATGTTTACCAATGTTTAAAAGACTCTGTAAGCAGATTAGTAAGACAGAAAATGTTTGAAGAAGAAAGAAAGAAACGTTTGAAGTGGAACTCAAAATCTGTAGTAACTTTTATATGTTTTCAAAATGCTACTCTATGAACTGGCATATTTTCAACCCCAGAGATTTTATGTATTTCTCAAAGAACTGCAATTGTCACAATAATACATGAAACTTGGTTAATGACCTTTCTGTAATTCATCAATGTTTCGCTACATACAACACAACTATTTAACGTTCTGGTTGCTTCTAAGCCTGCTTTGATAACAAATGGTCCAGAAAGCAACCTATATTGTATCATAAAACAGTAAAAAATTTATGGTGGGTGTAGAAAGAGATAAAAACCAAACTATATGCTAAAAACTAGTTCCGTGAAAATCATTTACGTTTTTTTG
The DNA here is from genome assembly GCA_963669975.1 of Acanthoscelides obtectus. Lineage (NCBI taxonomy): Eukaryota > Metazoa > Arthropoda > Insecta > Coleoptera > Chrysomelidae > Acanthoscelides > Acanthoscelides obtectus. Next base: position 50,198,418 of record CAVLJG010000007.1, on the reverse strand, counting down.
GATGTTTTTCTAAATCTACGAAGTACCGAATTTACGTCGGCCAAACTAATCAGCTAGGTAAGAGGCAGTAAAGTTAATCTACTGCCTTTTTTAAACTTTGAGGTCAAAATATTTCTTCTATGATTTCAATTACAAAACATCACGTTATTTAACAAAAATTATTTTTTCACTTTATCAAATATTTAATGTTAATTAAATTTCATAAGCATACATTTATCACAATAAAAAAGCGGTAGTTTTTAACTATACTATGATTCTCTGTATGATACACGTACTGCCTTTTTCACTTTTATATCCTATTATGATAATTACTTATTTGGTTTTGTGTAATAATTCTATTACTCCTGAATAAGTATTTATCGTTATAAATAACTACCCCGAAGTGCAATTTTGAGAAATATTCTCCTTTTAACTTGTAAGAAAACATGCTGTTTCTAGTTTATTTATATAATTAGTTTTGTTCAATGTAATTATATGATTATTCAACTGAATTATTAGATGTTGAAAACAAAGTTATGCGTTACTGCATTTTATATAGATAGAATAATATAAGTAGATTATACAAACTACAAAAAGGCAGAAAATTTGTTTTTGCAGAGTAGTAAATCACGTATTATTGCTTTTTGATTTACGATAATTAAATATGGCATGTCATTTATTTGTAGGCCCCGACAATAATTATTATAATTCGAACTCACATTTAAATTATTGTTTATAAAGTCAAGTAACTTAGCAGAGTCATTCACTTTTGTTGTGTTTATTTAGTTCGAAAAAAATTCAGAATTTTGAATTTAATTACCTCAGACTTCGATTTTTACACTTCACTGCCTTTTATCCAAGTACGGCACTATAGTTCATTTACTATTTATCCAAGTGCTTGATGTATCTGGTGGAATACGCTAATCAGTGATAGTATTGACAAAAATTGTTCCTAAGCTTCTGTGTTACTAGGTCTGGTTTAATAATAGATAACTAAGGAAACTACCTATTTATCATCTAGCTCCATACCAAATTACTCGGACAAATTCAGATTGAAAAGTATTACCAGAAAGGTGATTCACGTAGCGTTTGATTGATTAACTTACGGTTTTCTGAATCTAACAAATATCAAATTCGAACCCCCAGAAGTAGTCAAGCTTACGATTTAGCCGAGTGCTTGAGATATAGTATTGGTAAATAATTGCTCAAGCTTCTGTGTTGCTACGACCGGTTTAATGACTAAGGAAACTACCCATATATTATGCAGCTCCATACAAAATGGTAGATGCATAAAAGACATGCACAAAACACTGTTACGTTGTACAGTATCGTGTCTATAGCAAGTACAAGGATAATGTGCTTTATAAATCGTACCGCATCTGATTCCTTTGTACCTGCAAACCAGCATAGTAAAACTTTTTGTATCTACAGCTGGATATATTGAACGCTATTATGTGTCACTAAGTTGTTTTACTGCAGCCATAAATTTGGTTTTCTTATCCTGGCGGTGAGGTGAGAGACACGCTTGGAAGTCTTCGATTGAACACGCTGTTCTTTTTGAACGTGCATCGATAGAATAGGAGCTTTTCAATTCCATGATCCTCTGGCCAAACGAAGTCACATATTTGTCTAAATTACTTTTTAGATGGTTTGGCCCCCAGGGTAGCCTTTTTAAAATTAAAAAAGGCCTTCTGGCTGAGGAGAAATGCGCGCTCTAGAAGGCGGGCACTGCAAAAGCAAAAAATGATAAAAGAGAGACGCTATATAGTCATTTAGCATGGTCTACAAAACTGATTCTAGACATTAAGCTCTGAAATTGTAGGGGAGCTGTGCAGAGAGATATCTATACTGCACAGTTCGTTACCGGACATGCATGATTTGGAAGCTACCTAAGGCAGGTAGGAAAGAGGGAATACACAAACTGCACATATTTTTGAGACGAGGTAGTTAGATCTGAGCATCTACTCGAACTGGTAGTGACCCTCGGAAAAAGGCTCACTGTCGACAACTTTGCCAAGCATGTAGGCAAGGGCAACTCGGTTGAAATACAACCTATAGTGAGGCGCGAATGCTGCTGAACAAGGTATGTGAAGAGAATAACAGTGTGGAAAACCATGAATAGGTTTGTCTTTCTGCTGGATATGGATATAGATACATATGTGTGGGCACTTTTTGGTGGGAAGTATGGCGAATGATGCAGAATAAGTAGAGGCATGCGAAGGGTATATTTATCTAGGAGTTCAAATGTCAAAAGAGGGATCAAACAAGAAGGAAATATCACATCGAATTACTGAAGCAAGCCGCGCCACTCAACTGAAGTCTGTATCTTGGTAAAAAATACACAAAGACACATTAAACTAAGAATATACCAGACAATTATACAAAGCATTCTATTATATGGATCAGAAGTATCGGAAATGACAAAAAAGGACAGACGAAGAGTGGATGCGACAGAAATGGATTTCGGAAGAGGCTACATAAAATCAGCAATGATAAAATAAAGCGAAGAATGGACGTTCATTTGAGAGACGCAGAAGTGGTACGGTGATGTCAACAGAATAGCTGATAGTCTCCGGCCGGAAGAGAGGTCTGAAGATGACGTTTGGAGAGAAGGATGCGAGAAACGGCCGACGGAGCTGTAACAATCTCACCGATATATATGTATGGCAAATTTCTAAGGGGCTTTAGTGAGTACGTCGTATTTTGGAGAATCTCACACTTCGGTCAGGAAAGCCTGAGTTAAGGCATCTGTCGTCATTAAAAAAGTAAATTATACATAATGTAGTTTCATTTCACAGGATAAGTCACAGGTGTTGCATTAGGAGTTTTTCAATTTATCATATTAATTGTAACGCAAATAGTAAAAATATACAAAGGTAGTATAGGTATAAACTGATTGGAGGAAGGTCTTTTTTGCCAATTTTTCGCAAATTGCGTTGTTTACAATGACCCAAGGTTATACAAATAAAAACCTGGTGAAACAGTGGCAACGTTATTAACACATAATGGATATATTACGAAACCTGGAAAAATATAACTTTTTCCTTCGATCAATAATTTTATTTATAACCCCAACCTATAGGAGCACCTGGGCATGACTATATTTTGTGGCCCTAAAATCGCATCTAAATGTTTTTACTAATACTTTAATTTTCAAGTTATGGAATTATCCTTTGCACTTTCTATTTCAAAGTTATTCACGCAAACTTCCTTATTGGTTCAATCACATTTCACCTTATACCAGGTGCTTCCAAAACATGGAGCATAAATTCAAGAACCTGAGTTATCTTCTTCTAGAACTCTAGATTCAAGTCCTCTAAATTAAGTATATGAAATGTAGACGTAATGCCGTATGCTCCGTTCCTTATCGATGAATAAATTCTCAAACAAAAAGTACATCATAGGATACTCGTAAAAATACGTTTGTTCATAACTAAGTAGAGAACGTTAGAAGGTAGAAGGTAGAAGTCAGTGGAAATAGAAAACCCGTCTGTATAAGAGATTCCTGGTTGGATAACTTATGGACCTTCAGAATCGGATCTGGCAAGATAATTTTGACAGCTTTTGACATCCTAACTGATGTTTATGTGGAAATCATCATGGTAGTGCCAAAATTATCATAGCTTATCATATGCACGATGGCAAGGCGACATCAAAATTGAGTGTAAGGTTCCAACTTCAGTTAGAATCAGAGCTCTGATCCAATTTGGGGAGAAAGAAACAGACAGAGCGTTGCATTCCGCATGCTGGCTGTCATGTCATGATTTCTGCTGATAAAAACTATTACTTTTCAAAAGTTTTGCCCATAATTTTTTCAAAAACCATCTAACGAATAGTCATAGATCAGTCCAAAAATGTCCTCTTATCTTAATACGTAGAGCGCCGATTGAGAGTCAGCAATATAACATTACGGTCTGTTAAAAAACTCAAGTCTCATCTGATAAGGCATAAAGAATGTATACCTGTGTAGTTGGCGGCATGCCAAAATAAAGGCATCCAAAATTCGTGACCCATGAGTCACACCACATAATGAATATTTAGAGCATATAATTTGTAGGCACTCCCGCGGTAAAAAGAAAAAGTGTTCGAGTGGTGATCATTAGTAAGATACATAACGAGAACAATGGGATGATATATATTCATCTTCAGGCGCTTACCACCCACTAAATGTTTTCTGTTAATCGATCTTCAGTAAGTCTCGAGAACAACAGAGTCGGAGCAAAAATCAAATTTGTGATAAACTTTCTAAATAACTGACAGTTGAGTCGCGCTTTTTATAACTTTTTGATAAATATGCTGCTTAGACCCTGCCGAATAAAACTGTGCTAGATACAGGGTGACTTTGAAGTTGAGTCATTAATTTTCAGATAATGATTGTAGAAGGAAGATAAACCAAAATATGTGTAAAAATAAAAAAAAAATTTAAAAAAAATGTTACCTTGTTTTATAAAGTATCCTCCCGACAAGTATTTCAGTGCGGACCTGTATTTGATCGTGCGGTCTTGGAGCACCGGCATGCCCTCCCCTGTGAGGTCTTAAGTCACCTGATTTACGAGCCCTTTGTACTACATTAACAAAGGCACGAGGGGTTGATTGCACTCGATTGGGAAACAGATCCGCATAAATCCGTGATGCCGCGGCAGCATTTTGTAAAGACTCCCCCCCGTAAATAAGAATCATGTCCACAAGTTCAGCATTTTCGTAAACATGTGCCATTTTTTATTTCGTTTGAGCCACGCAACAAACACCACTATTCACTCACGCGTTACCGACTGACACATTGACTGAATACAACTGAATAAAATTGTAGTAAAAATATCGTGATAAGCGTTTCAAATTCTTTCGCTTTTTTGTTTCCGATGCGATGAACCGATAAGGCGGATTATATCCGTTGTTGCCAAACACGAGCACATAATATTAGTATTGAGACGGGGCGGTACTCAAACTTCTAAAGGGCTATAACTTTGTTACTTTAATTTTACCACAAAAATGTTAAAGGAAAAAACATTTCTTTTGATCAGATCTACTCACTGTTAAAATAAATGACTCAACTTCGATGTCACCCTGTAGAGTAAACGGAATTTCGCCCCTTAAGCTCCAAAACCAAGATAATAGAGGAACAACAAAAAACATCTTTATCCCCATTTACAAATACACCTCTTACCTACAGCTCCTGAAACTTATGTCTATGTTTCCCTGGTCGACACGTTAGTAAAGTATTTTAACGACGTAGGTATGTGGTATCATTAAGCGGCCATGAAGCCGGCATTGAGACGAATCAATCGACGATTCTATTTTGCCACCAACTTGAACACGGTGGTGGCTTTGAGGTTCAGAAAGAAAGTTTTCTAGTCATCAGCCGAGTTGCATCCAACAGATTCTAGTTAATTCAAAATCAATCTTTAAAAAAATTACTAAAAAGCGATTGTTTTTGTTTTCGGATTGTACTTGGTAAATTTGTGACACTGTTTTATATCGAGCATGACAGTTTCTGCTGATTTATCAGCTTTCCAGTAAATTGTTCCAAAAACTGAATAGGATGCTCTAGCAATATTATAGAAGTGTCTTAATGATTCTCAACTTTCATACTGTCATTTATTCATAAAATAGTATAATATTTATTATATATATATATATATATATATATATATATATATATAATATCGATCTTTCTACATCGGGCATAGATGAATTATTTACCAAATCTAATATTGATGAGAAGCGTTATCGTGGAAACCTATAATAAACATGCACCTTTTAAAACTGTAAGAGTTAATAAGCCACCATCACCTTGGTTAACTAATGAACTGCGCACTGTTCTTCATGAAAAGAATACTGCACAAGCTTTATATAAATCTAATAAGACCGTGGACGCCTATAATAACTTCAAATCGCTTAGAAACCGTGCTCTTAACATGATCAGGAGGGACAAAAAGACATATATCGAAAATTTGGCAAATTAAAATGATTCAAAAAAATTGTGGAAGTCTCTCAAACAACTTGATATAAATTTTCGTAGTAAACCAACCCTTCCGGCAAGTTTTATGACCCTACCAAAATTAATGATTATTTTATGTCTGTTTATAGCTACAAACCTGTTGATTCACTAGTTTGCGAAAACTATTTCAAAAATAAATTAAGCTCTGCATATATTTTTTCATTGAATAAGATTAGTTCAAATGACGTATTACAGGCAATAGGGAGCCTAAAATCTGATGTGAAGGTAATTGATGGTATATCCCTGTCAATGATCCAGCTTTGCCTGCCAGTTATTCTCCATCACATCGTCCACATCTTTAACGATTGTTTTGAAAAAGGCTAGTTTCCAAACACATGGAAACAAGCTCTAATTATTCCATTTCCTAAAAAAATGAAACCCACTGAGTATAATGATCTCAGACCTATCAGTTTATTACCAATTTTATCCAAAATTTTAGAAAAAATTATAAAGTTCCAATTGACCGCTTACCTGGAAAAAATCTTTATATTTCCCGACACTCAATCCGGATTTAGAAAAAATCATAGTACAACATCTGCCCTACTTAATCTGCAAGACAATATTTTAAGTGCCTTAGATAAGAAAATGGCACTAGCCTTAATCTCTATAGACTATTCGAAAGCCTTCGACAGCATCAATCATAAATTATTACTTGCTAAATTAAATTACATAGGTCTTTACAGTGCATCCCTTTCATTTTTCGACAGTTACCTTCATCAAAGAACTCGGTGTGTTTTTCTCAATCAAGAAATGTCTCAACGACAATAATTCCCTCAGGCGTACCTCAGGGCTCTGTACTGGGGCCGCTTCTGTTCCTCATATATACGTTCGACTTAAGCAAAAGTATTGATAATTCTCATGTCCAGTCATTTGCAGACGATACGCAATTGCTTCATTATTTTAACCCAGATAATGTCAATAATACTACTCAAATTTTACAAAACGATGTTAATTAATTAAATACTCTTTAGATCACAATCTACTTATTAATCCACAAAAATCTAAAATGTTATTATTCTGAACATTCAAATAAATAACCATCTTGCAATTTTCTGATTCTGCAAAAATTCTTGGTGTTTTTTTTTATACAAAATTAAGGTTTATTGAACATGTTAAAAGTCTATCTCAGAAAACCTACCTACGGCTGCGCACTCTTAAAGCAAACAGGTATTTACTAAATTTTAAGTTGCGTAAAAAACTATGTGAAGCATTGGTCATATCTATACTAAATTATTGTAATATCGTATACTATACTTGTTTAGACAATTTCACTAAAAACGTTATTGAAGTTATTCAAAACAGTTGTATACGATTCAATTTTGGCTTACGTAAATTTGATCATGTATCAGCGAAATATCTCGTTCTAAACTGGTTAAAAATTAATGACATGGTCAAGTATCACTAATCAGTTTTTGTTCACAAATTGCTGCTCACGTCTAAACCTTATTACTTAAAGGAAAAAATTTCATTTAATAATGATGTTCACTGTAGAATTCTCAGAGAAAATAATATTAGAATACCCCTGCATACGTCTACACTTTTTAAACGCAGTTTTTCTTACAATGTTGCTATTATTTATCCTTCCTAAAGTATATAAAGAATTTTCATTACCTGTCTTTCGACAAAAGTTAAAACATTATTACTCAACCCTCCAAACATATAATTTACGTAATCATTCATTTCTTTTTTATTCCATCTTTAATTCAGATTAATAATTTTTTGGTGCATGGTGCATTTGGGTTTGGAAAGTATGCCTTTTTCTCTTTTTTTAAATTTTACTTTCGATGTAATGAACCAAATCTGTTTGTGGATAGTGTATACTTTTGAACATCTGCTAGAGACTATATGGTTAAGTGTAAGAGTAGCAGCATGCTAAACTTCGCCATGTAAGTCTGACATTTGGCTATACTACAATCTAATTGTGGATAAATAAAGACGTCTATTATTATTATTATTATTATTATTATTATTATTATTATTATTATTATAAAATGAGATAATGTGGAAAAACTTCCTTCACTTCCCACGTCAATTGGCATAAAATGTTCACCAAAAAAGTTAACTACGAACGTATATTTTAAGGAGTTAAAGTCAGTTAAATATGACCATACAATAGTCCCAACTCATTTGACAACATTGCAAACATGAAATTTCTAGTCTGCCCTACCGACCATCCGATAACGTTGTGATCACAGTTGCGGTGAATGAGTTTCATCAGCATAGCGTCCATCTCGCGATAAGTTTATCTTCTTTTTTTGCCGTTCTCAAAATTTCAAAAAGTGGAGAGATTTCGAAAAGTTTTAACGATTTTTATTTTTTTTATTTTTCAAACATAACTATACCGCGACGGAATCGATTTTCAAATCCTACCAAGCTTCGTACTTGGCATAATAGTAACCTTGTGCCAAAATTTCATTAAAATCCGACAGACAGACCGACAGTCAGACGACTGGAAAATAAATGGCAATGTTTTTGATGATGCGCATGTTATGAAACATAAAAAATATATCATTTTCTAAATGGTTCATAACTTCAATACTTCCTCGACAACTGGCGTGGGAAGTAGAAACATCTTTACGTAAATAATACGTTTGTCAACTTTGACATGTTTGAACATTTTTTAACGTATTCGGTTCTTGTGGAAATGTAGTAATATAAACCTTGTAAATCTGGGTGCGCCATCTATTACTTTTTTTTACCTATAAGTTTATGTGTTACCATGTGAGTCAAAATTCATGTGGTATGCATAAATGAACTGTCAAAGGTATGCCATTTATAGTAATGGATTCGTTTACAATACAACAACGCATTTTGGTTATCCAAACTTATTACGAAAACGGTCGAAATATAAAAAATACTTTTCGCAAACTTCGCACTAGTGTTGGCTGACATGGGCGCCCTACAAAGGCTGGAATTCTTTGGATTGTTAAGCGTTTTGAGGAAACTGGTTCAGCTGAAGGTCGTAGACCATACCAACATGCTCGTCCAGCTAGTACTCGTGAAAACATAGCCGCAGTGAGTGAAAGTGTGCGAGAAGATCCAACCACCTCGACTAGGCACCGTTCGCAACAATTGGGAATTACTGAGACCACTTTACGCCGGATTTTACACATTGATTCACACCTCCATCCATACAAAATTAAACTAACACAAGAATTGAAGCCGGCAGACCATCAACAGCGGCCTGTTTTTGCTAATTGTATGCTGGAAAGAGAATACGGATTTTCGGCCATAGTGCTCTTTTCTGATGAGGCTCATTTTCACCTCAATGGGTACGTAAATAAGCAAAATTTCAGATTCTAGGGGGTTGAAAATCCACACCAATATCATGAACAACCTCTCCATCCTGAAAAAGTGACTGTTTGGTGCGGATTATGGGCTGGTGGCATCGTTGGACCATTCTTCTTTGAAGATGCCAAAGAAAAGGCCATTACCGTCAACGAAAACCGTTATCGCGGAATGTTAACAGACTTTTTGTGGCCACAATTGGATCTTATTGGTGCCAACGATCTTTGGCTTCATCAAGACGGAGCAACGGCACACACATCTCGCCAAACAATCGCCTTATTGCACACGAAATTTCAAGGCCTCATAATTTCACGAAATTCAGATGTCAGTTGGCCCACGAGATCGTGCGATTTAACACCTCTTGACTATTTTCTCTGGGAATGTTTGATAGGAAAAGTGTATGCGGATGGTCCCCGGACAATTCAAGACCTAAAGCGCAATATTCCGACTCAAATTGCGGCCATAGACCCGATTATTCTGGGAAAAGTAATAGAAAATTTTGATGCTCGGATATTGGCCTGTAAACGAAGCCGCGGTGGTCACATGACTGATGTTATTTTGCATTCATAAATGGCATAACCCAACCTTCATTTATCAATAAAAAAATTCGATTTCACCTCGTAAAAAGCGTGTTGATTTTTCAAATAGAAAAAAAAGTAATAGATGACGCACCCGTATAACTTTATTTAGCCTGGCGGGTATCAGCCAAAAGCTGCTTTTCATACCAACGAATGTTATAGAAATACCTATATCAATACCTATGCCATACAGTTTGAGGCATTTCTATAAATTGTGATCATAAGCAACTAGTACTTTCAAACACATGAGGGTCCAAATTTTCCCATTTCTACGTCACTGGTGTAGTCTCAGGTACGATTTTTTTATGTACTGTTTATGTTTACGTATGTCAGTATTATGTGTAAAAATTTTTGGAATAATATCTTAATTCAGTGCGGAGATATTTTTTCAATTTCGAAATGATAATTTTGACACCCGTTTCTTAGCAAAGGGGAGCTTTAGGATCCACAGTTACATTAGGAATATTCAGCCAACGTAAAGTGGTCCAGCGGTGCAGAGCTTTTACGCTGAATAGCAGTAGCCATAGGACATATTTGTTAATTTGATAGCAGCTTTCACCTAACTTTTAGATTTGTTAGTATATTGATTATTGTTTCAAACTGTCAAAGCTATTTAACCTTTCGTGTTAAGTTTTCGTGTTATTTTTTGTTCTACCTTATGCCCTACAAATAATGGCACGTTTTTCTGAAACACACTACATATTAGTATTGATTTTTATACTTGCTTCAAATATGCTATCTGCATTTATTTTAGTTTAATCTGATAAACAACTCCATCTTGGTATGAAAGTAGCTATTATCGTTATATTCATCCGCCGGATCCGCCGCCTCTGAGTGAATTTTCCTTGCTCTATTGGCAGGTCATAGGAGATGCAGTCAGATTTGCATATGTAATGAAACTGGTTACACCCACTACTTTCACAGAAGAAATGTTTTACACTGTCCCATTGACATAACATCCAAAGGCAGTCAACAGAAGAGACTTTTCCTCGCCATGGCGGCTTCACTGTTTTCAAGCTGTTGTACTGAGTAGTGCAAATGTTGTTTGATATTCGCATATGCATGAGCATAAGCGTCCGTAGAGGAAGGTTAAAAAGGGTCATGGGTGTACAATCACGTACGGGAAGAAGTTGTAAGCTGGATACAACTTCCGGAACAAGCCTTTGCCACGGCCCGCTCAGTAGGGGTTGGGGTTTTTGAAATTCAATATAGATGTTACAGTTATTTTTCAGACTTTCGTTGTCGAACTTAGATTTACGGCATAGTTGTTTTCTCAGTTTTCGAACCGGTGTTGATTGCATTTAGAAATGTTGGAAATCCTTGGAAAAAAAACTGTTAGATGTTAGATCGTAATTATTTTGATAACGTATGTTTGTATTAAACAAGTACAGGAATACAGGGCTGTACATACGTTTTAAGTGCAATCTGTATAGCTCATATATTACCCAGACTTTGTCACAAGTCACAATACACAATACACGTATATACATATGTATAAATCGTAAGAGTTGTGCTGTAGACAGATGATGCCAAAGAGGGACAGCATTTGGAATACCAAAGGATACCAAAAAAATCGCCCCCCTCTAAATCCGCCAGTGCACGTCTCTCTCAAAAACAGTTTCTGTTAAACAATCTAAGAAACCTGTAAATCATACAAAAGCCAAGTTCCGATTTTTGTATCCATTCCACCAAAACGATTTTCGAATCTACAAAATATGTTCATTCTTCGCATAGTAGTGACCCCACTAAAATTCCATGCAGTACCTACTTTCTGATATAGAGGGCTTAAGGATTAGCAGATAGACAGTCAGCTGAAAATTAATTAAATAGTTTTTTTCCGATTTGCACATCGTATGATAATATTCTGAATAAGACAGTTTTGCGATTACAAAATTCTGGTAGAAAAAGACAAATTCCAAATATAGCACATGCTAGCTACTATTACTATTACTATTGACTCCAACTTCGGTTTTAACACAAAACTGTATACCTTGTTCAGACACTATAATTGGATCACACCTCATCACGTTTTTTTTTTGTCATACATCATATATTATGCAAAGCAATCAGAGTGCTTGTTATATGCAAAGATAAAATATTGTATAACATTAAATGTGAGTGCACATGAACGGATTAGTTATGGTTCAAATGGCTTTATGTAATTAATGTAAGATTGATATACTTGAAATAAATGTTTAACACAAAGGTGACAGAGTGATTGCATATACAACGGCTCATAACAGGCAAGAACAAATACATTGGCACTTATGCGTAGAACAAAATTAGGCGTAAACATATGAACAGACATGAATCATTATTAGTAGCAGTAGTTATATTTTTAAAATTTTGATATGTAAACATCTTAGGTACCTGACTATAAAATTGTTCACTTACTAGTACGTAACACATTCACAATATGTATAAATTTATGTTTAGTACAAGTAATTACAGAACATGCAAGGAATTTCAAAAATGCATTGACATATATTTTCAAATACTATCGGATTTTCTTCAATACAGCAGCTGTTAGCTGTACACAAGCGGCCATCATATATTTAACCTACAAAGCAGTAGCTTATTCAAGGTTATTTCAGAAGGAGTGTGGAGATATACTGCAGGTAAAAAAATTAATTTGATCTAAAAAGATGGTTGTGATAATCAGCTATGTTTGATATTTATACAAGATGTTATGTTGCTGTTATTTTGTCAGTTTGCCTCAAAAATAAGTCTTGTACTGTCAACACTTACGGAACAGAGATTTAATAATGGCTGTAAAGACGGTGAGACATTCCGAGAAATCAAAACTAAATCGAATCGGCTTATTGAGGATAGGGAATAATTACTTAACTACTACCTATATACTAAGTGATAGAAAAAAAAGAACACCAGTAATAATGGATTTATTAAGATTCGGCAAGGAAGTATTGCTATCGCCTAAAATTTCGAAAATCAGATATTGTTTTTTGGCTGTTATATGGCATGTACATCACGACAAGTTTATCTCCATTTGTCTGTCTGTTCGCTAATCTTTGGACCGCCTATAACTTGAAAAGTACTGATCGGATTTGGATAAAATTTTCACATATAAACTTACTGAACGATAAGGACGTACACTTTCGAAAATTGGTCCAGTGGCTGCAAAAAGTACGAAACAAATAAAAATCACCCAAGCTTCGTTTTTTGACATTTCAGAGGCTCCCGATCATTTTCAAAAAAAAGTTCTACAGGGGTTTAAAAAGTGATGTTGGGGTAGTAGTTTGTGGGGGAGGGTATATGTCAATTTCTTGGTGCTAGTAATTTATACATTTTCAACACAGATAATTCGACGCAGCTGTTGATATATTTTATAAATCAAATATCTCCCTTAAAGGTTATATACGTATTATAAAGATATATCCTTGATGTCGTGCCGGACAACTCAATGGGCGCGCGCCTTTCTGCTTTGGATAACTAGCAATCACTGAGCCATCATGCGTCCGTTTGTGTACGACTATAATATAACTCGTGCTGGATTGCTAGATTGCTGGATGGTCAGTGCTGTCGGTCGCTTGTATGAGACACTTAATTCCTTCATTACATATGTTCGTAACCTAATGTTTTTCTTAGAGAGATTAACTTGTGACGAATATACTCCATTATGAATGGATTACAGCGATGTGCAGGAAGTGCGAGTAAACCTACTTGACGCCATTCTATTATGTTTTTTCAACGGTTGGATTTTTCTGAAATTTTGTTCAGTTACTTATCGAACTGGGTGTTTTTTCAAGTCACTTAGCTTTATACTAAGCATCGTTCGTTCAACCAAAGACAAGATACCAACCTAGACCATACTGATGAGTAGCCAAGAACCACGATACAGATGTCCCATGGTCTTTTTGGTCGGACGGACTAAAGCATCATGTTGACCACATCTACTTTTCAGCCAGAATCGTCAGCCACCTAGCGGTTACGTGGAGCCTGGGCTATTAAGCGCTAACTGAAATCCCTAACAGTTTCCGACTAATAACAGCTATGCCTTTTCCGCAATGGCGGATTCTAGTGTGATTGATGGCGCTTTGCGGTATCTTATTTCGACTTAGTTTTAAGGCAATTACGGAGCTACCACTTATATGTATGAGACTTTGATCTTGAACATTTTTAAGCAATTTGATCAGGCATTAGGATTGTTGATCCACTTGTAAGCTTTTGAGAAATACCTAGAAGAATCATGAAAATGTTGCTAGTTTGAGAACTATGATAATTTCGATATTCTGAATGACCTATTGATTTCAAATATCTTCATGCTTTAATCTAAAAAGTCGGGATTTTCGAACACCGGCCATTGATTCAAAGTCGCATTGCTGCTGAAAATTTCTGTACAGCGTCTATTCATTTAGCAGTATTCTTGTTTACCTTTTCGTAAGAAACATCATCCTAAATAAATCAAATTCGCAAAGCTCCTAAGTTGAGCCTCAAAATAATAATCATGACTGCTGCTCAAATAAAATGATTAATATTGATAAGTACGCAGGTTAAGCAATAACTAAAAACTAAGCTATATGAGTATATAAGTAGATATAATGCCATACATACCTTGCAGTTGGCATATCTAGTTAGGACATGTAAGATTCAGTTCTCCATCTACTCCAAAGGAATGAACTGTCAAACTAATCAAAAAAGCAATAAACTGTTTCTTTGCCCATAGGTGCTTTATTTATGGAACATAAACACTGTCACCATTTGGTTGAATCAAATGCAGCAGTCCTGCCATTCTCTGAATGCGTCCAATATATTTATCAGTAAGTAAAATGGATATAAGGTATTAGAGAGTCCTTTAGATTACAATTTTTGAATAGTCTGGATTAACCAGTATAGGAACTCAGCTTCATTTCAAGAAACTTACCGGATCCATAGAGCTTTAGTAAAATACCGTATTGCTTTAACAACAGGAAAAAGTGACAACTATGATTATTGTATCCGATTCTTGTTAATTTCGTACGAGTTTTAAATTATATTTCAGTATTGTCTGATATCCGCGGACCATTACAAACAGACATCCCAATGAAATCTGAAATCTGAAATCTCTCGAATATATCGTACTCATTCGTGAATGCTCATACTCTTGTGGGGTACCAGCAATTGAGCTGGCTGGCTTTATGTTCCATCATGAAACATGAAGTGCCCAGTCGTTAAGAGAAAAGCTCTTTGCGGTGAACCTAAAGTTATTTTACGGCTGTACGAGTAAAAGCGTACTCGCATTAAATTTAACATTTAATTGACTGATAGAATGTCACATTCCAAGTTTGATGGCTAGTGGCGATAAATCGTTAACTCAGAAATTGAGCCATGTACAGGGCAGTCGGGAAAATTCAATTAAATAGAATACTTCAAAGCTTTGCATGCATCAAGATGGGCGCGGGAAGGTATATCTCGCTATTATATGTATACCTTTATAACCTCGGTAATTCTACGCATATTTCACACATCATAATTTCCCTGTGTATTTGGTCTTACAACAGAACAATACAGAAATATTTTTAATAAAGGCGTCTCTGCAAATACGTGAAACACAGAGTAGCTGATGGATATCTGTGTTTTGCAGTCGGTGCCATGTTGCCGTAGGTGACGACCGGGAGGTTGGTCATAGCAACATTCATAGGCGCCCTGAATGTTTTTTCTCATTCATCGGCATCGGCTTTTTGTAAAAGTGTACACCAAACTTTTCGAAGAGCGGGGTGTAGCAGATTTTCTAAGGGCGGGAGCAAATTCTAAAAATCTCCACAATTCCACTCAATATCGTGCTAAACATGCAAATCGTAATTGTATGAGCCTATTTGACTGACTTGCTCCATTTAATTTCTTGTTATACATATTTGAGGTAGCTTTTTTCTAAGGGAGATTAACTACCGAACATAGTTCTTTAAGAACTACGACAGCGTTGCGTGGGAAATGCAGAGTTAACGTACTTGATGCCATTTTTTATGTTCATTGACATAGGAGAAACAACAAGACTTAATTTTTGGAAGTTGTATTTATGAATGAGGTATAAGCTACTTTTGAAATAGGTCATGACCAGGTCTTTAATGAGTTTGAGCCACGGGTTCAAAGGTAACTTTGCATTTTATCTTGATCTCTACCTGCAAAGACATTTCAAGTTCTTCTTTTGCTTTTTAAATGTATAGCCCTCTTTTGACACCGAAAATCAAAATAATGAAAAATTCTGATCCCTTTTCTGTGAGAATTTAACATCAATGTCACATGATCAAACAAATTTCAAGTATGAGTTAGGTAAGATGACTAGGTTTAGCAGGATTATTTTTTATTATGATTGCTGTTGAACTGCTGACGTACACTGAGACATTTTAGTATTCCAACTTCCTACAATTAAATAATTCTAATAGTTGTATCATGTGCCTTTTTATTTAGATATCTGATAATCGCGGATCGACCCACTTATTGCCGTAGGCTATTTATTTAACCGTGAATTAAAATCCATTAACAGACCTGACCCACCTTACATCTAATTATGCCTGTAGGCTGAAAGTGCTGGCTATAAACAATGCTCAAGATTCATATTCGCAACGGTTAAAGTGCAGCTGAAAATGCATCATAGCAATTTAATATTGCCTCCAGCAGTATTATAGGTTATTTCGTAGCAAATTGAGATCAGGAAATTCAATTAGTTACCCACCTTCTACTGTACCAAAATCCAAGCGACGCAAAAGCGAAAAACTCTTATTATTGAGCAAAATGCACGTAGTGGTAATGCCTGCGGCCCCGGAAAAATTATATAAAGATGTTTGTGCATTCTTCTGATTTGGAAACGGTCGACAGGTACTCACCTAGGGCGTGTGGTTATGACCATATACAGTAAGAAAATCTGTGATCGTCTAAGATCAATAGCTTAAAATGTATTTTAACTATCATTGAAAATGTAGATAAAATACCGTACTATTTTATACCGGTACAAATGAAAGGAGCCAAGTCAATGTGGTCACCATATTGTGCTCAACATCAGTTAATTTAAGTGACTTTACCGAAAATAGTACATTACCTACCTTGGTGGAGAATAGTATCATTATATTATATACGCGAGGTCAACAATAGTCTTCTTTATAAGTAGAAGGAGCCAGTCAAGGATTTGTTTGTCTTCAAATTTTCATAGTATGTAGTGAGGATCAAAGCGTACTTGACATGAGTCAAATTGCACTTGACCTAAGTCACTTGTCTGACAGTTTTGTCATGAATTTCGTATTATTAGTGTTATTTTTTAAGAGTGCGAGTACCAGTATTTGCAGATAATTATGGTGTTAGACGATCACAAGAACTGGAACTTCTTACATATTTTGTAAGGAGAGGCACAAGTCTAATGAAGGCAGATATATCCACCGGTATTATTATGTTGATACAACGCTGTCACTTTGGTAGGCATTGGTAGTCAAATGAGGCAGTTTACCCTAAAACTACACATCTTTCGCGACAAATAATACAACGTAAACATATAGGCTTGGCTCCTTCTTATGTATTCGTTGGTATAGCTATTTAATTTG
Source organism: Acanthoscelides obtectus (assembly GCA_963669975.1). Classification (NCBI taxonomy): domain Eukaryota; kingdom Metazoa; phylum Arthropoda; class Insecta; order Coleoptera; family Chrysomelidae; genus Acanthoscelides; species Acanthoscelides obtectus. Next base: position 50,181,046 of record CAVLJG010000007.1, on the reverse strand, counting down.
ATTATACTTATATAAAATGTCTGATAACTTCCTTAACTGTCAAAAAGACCAACGCGCAATGTCTACATCACAGAATGGTACATGGGAGAGGGAAGCTGCCACTACATGATAGTCTCCGATTGAGATACTACATACGTTGACTCATCATTCATTTCCTACTCATTTCCAAATACGCTAATTTATAAAAAATAATGGCCTAAAGTAATGAACAACATTAGTTTCAGTTACACAATACTTGTAGTACAAATTATTAGTAATAGCGGATAAAGGGTTTAAAGGTAATAATAATTCTGTGTGTGTCCAACAAGCCAAAGAAGCTCAACATGTGTGCTCCACATTCATTATTTGCCTAGAGTTACTTTTCATTACCATCATTTACCTTGGGCAAAATGTAATTTCCTTATAGTAGTCCAGTAAATATTGGTGATTTCTCAGGTTAGTAATAAAAAAATATCTAACTGAATTATGATAATGATATCCAACACACTCCATAACTATGTGACCAACCATACATCTTTTTGATGGGGAATCAGAGTATATTTTTACTCGTGGTCTTTGCATATCTCGTGTACCTTCAACATATTCGAATGAATGTTGATTCCGCTTGGATACATTCCACCGCTTATGTTCGATAGCAAACTATTCTGCTATTCTTGATCAATTAGAAGAACAGAATTCTGTTCGCCAAATCTCTCCATCGACCAAAACATCCTGCTCGAAATGCGGAAAGTTTTAATTTGGTATGCTGGCAATTGGCAAGTATCCGGAGTACGTGTCACAAAAAAGTTAACTAGACCATGTTTTATTAATTTCACGAAATACGTTTACAGACCCACAAAAGAGAACAAACTTTTGGACTTTAGTGTAGGTCAGTGATGCATAAACCAGTCCAAAGGTCCATTCTATTTCCAGTTACGACAGTCCAGATTTATTGAAGTTGTCCCAAAGTGATAGAAGATAGAAGCAAATGAACAACTAGCACCCGTCGCGGAGATATTGAGATCAGATTTTAGCGCAACGATCTTACTTTGCAGTTCCTGGAAACTATTTATATAAAGTTGGGTGACCCGTTACCACTTGAGAGCCACCTTTCTGTAGCGGAGGATGTGTTCGTGTGAATTGTTAGACTTTTACGTCAACGCAGGCTAACGATTCTTAGAAGAGATGTTCTCCAGTTTGTATGCATTGACGGCTTTCTATTACAGGTTGTGCTCCTATTAGTCTAAGGGTTGAATGAAATAGAGTTTATTCTCCAATAAACGAGACAACTGGTTGGTAATGTTATTAACACATAATCTGCGTTTTAATGGGAAACGTATGCTATATTACTTCCCTCGCCTAATGATATTATGCTTTTTGGATGTTATATGATATCACGAAAAACAATGTCACTCATTTCCGTCTGTCTGTCTGTCCGCCAATCCTTGGCCCATAAATAACTTAGAAAGTACCGCTTGAATTTGAATAAAATGTTCACAGATGGTTACTATTATGCCAAAAAAGCTTCAAAGTTTTTGAAAATTGGTCCCGTGGCAACGGTGAAAAAGCAAAAACTAACTGATGACAACGTTGCGTAGGAAGTATAGAATCAACTTACTTGACGCCAGTTTTGTTTGTCATTGATTGCATTCTAAAGGGATCCAAGTAGGCTAGACGGAAGACATTATTGAAAATAATGCTGATTAAAGCGCTCGAATCAAGTTTTCCCGCGAAATGGATTCTTTGGGCTCGAGACATAACTATATTATGATAGCTACAAAACTACAAACTGAGATATTATGATTACAGAAAATTTCGAATGTAAGGTAATACTAAAGGTAATACGCATTTTTTTATTTTAGTTTCAGGTATCACAAAAATAGATGCCATTTGTCAGTTATTACTGTCAATTTGTAAATTTGGGAAACAACAACAGGATGACAATAATAAATAGAAATAAGACAGCACAAAGCACCATCTATCACCAGAATCGAGCACTGCGGAGAGCGGATAACAGCTGTATGTTGGAACTGTAAGGATATCCGTTCAAGTTCAATAGCCCAGTCTCCATATGACCGCTAGACGGCTGTCGATTCTGCCTGAATAGTAGACGTGGTCCACTTACCATTAAAGAAACTAAACATGATGCTCACGTCGGTCCGACCAAAAGACAAACAACTATGGACATTTGCTTCGTGCTTTTTGGCTACTCTTCAGGATGATCTAGGTTTCGTCTCTTGTCACTGGGACAACGATATTTCGATAGACTGCATCTTCTGGATAGCTGCGATGCTTCCGTTCATTGGCCATGAGACTCGAAACCAAGCCTAAGCCATGCTGATGAGTAGCCAAAAAGCACAAGGCAGCTATTTATGGTGGTCTTTTGGTTCGATGGACAAAAGCATCATGTTATGTATAATATTAAATAAGATATCACACCTTTTTTGCGGCTGTGCTTTTTTTGTTGTTTCAATCGGTTTTAGATCTACTATAGAGATCTAAAAAAAACCTTGTCTTTGTAAAGTGTCTCCTATGGCAGTGTTCTCTATCATGTATAAGGTCAAATTTTTTTTTGTTGCTGATTCAAACAGAAACTCTATACGTGATAAACATTTTTAGAGGACATATCTTCCATTTATAAACAAATTTTTTGTATATTTCTTAAATCCAAAATTATTCTACTAAATCTTTTTTATTAACAACCAACATAATATTAATAATTATCGCCTACAATACGTAGAATGAATCAAGCAGTGAATCGCAGATTCAATTTTAGCACTAACGTGTTTAATATTGAGGTCGATTTACATACTTTTACAATAAATCTCCCCTAAAAAATAATATTTCGAATTAATTGATTCAATAAATAATTTAATAAATAATAATTTATTATTAGTTGCTGATCGATTTCGCTGTTTGTACACAGCAAATAATGGATTCAAATGAATTCAATAAAAAAGATGCTAATCAATCACAAAACTTAACCGTAGGTGTAAATGTTTTGATCTGGTATCCTATATTGCAAAACGTGCGTACTTCGATTTCAGAAGATGATATGTTTGTATTGAGTAAATTTCAACTGAAGCATATCTGACATAAAACTCTGATCTTTTCCTTCTAGTACAGCTCCTCCTATGGATAAACTCCGATCTGTTTTATATAGAGTATACGGGAAAATTGAAACGATTCACAATATGCTTCTTCGTTCTGAAGATACAATACGTTTTTTGCGAATAATGAGCTTTGAGGATGGAAGGTCGACGTCAAACAGACAAATTTCGGACACTGTGCCAGCGCGTACTTTCTGTATGTGTATAAAATTCAGTTTCCTGTCGAACTTTTGTCATACTTTATTTCCGGATACAAGAATGATTTTAGAAATATGCGTATTGTTTGTTACAATTTTGTTAATTATGTATCTTTAAAACGGAACGGTTTTTCAACATCGTTGTAGGATGAGACAATCCAAGAAATCCATATTCCAATTTTTCATCTCTATATTTGTATATTTAAATGTTTTAATCGCCTACTTATTACACTATTATTTCTTATGTTCAAACCGATTGTCTTGAGTTTGAGCCATATCACTGAGCTTATGCCCTATGTATACAAATGAGCCCATTTAAAGTGACAGTAAAATATTTCACACACTCATAGATCAAACATGGCGTCAGATACGTTGACTCTGCAGTTTCCACGCAATGCCGTCATAAGTTCATAAAAGATAAGGTTCGGCACCAGCTAACCTCTCTCAGAAAAAACTCAACTAACCACATGTTCAAAAAAGGAATGAAATAAATCAGGTCAGCCAAATAAGTCGATACAATTGTCCCCACCCAGTTCATAATGCTGCGATCTGCCTTACCAACCACCCGACGCTGCGATCACACTTCCGATTCGCCCGACATCGCACAGGTAACATCCGCATTGTAACGAACTCGTATAACTGTAACTCTGGGTACCAGCGAGACATCCTCGTACATCGACCGGAAAATTCGACAACTGAGCGAAACATCGCTTAGGCAACCAATGTCAGGCAGCGGTGCGTCCTTATAGAGGAGGTTGCGTCGACGTTGAGGAGCGTTCAGCGCCATCCCGACTAGACCTGGAAGACGCTATAATATTTCTCGACTCGTCGATATTTGAATAAATAGCCGACCACATGGCGGAAGCAGTCAGCGAGCGAGGAATTAAGATGGAATAATAGTCCAGCCGGCATAGTTATAGATTTTTTACATATAGTTGCAATTCTTATGAATTTGTTAGAGTAATAAATTGGACTTTGAACAGTAAGAACGGTTTTGTAACGTTACAGTATCAAGTTGTTGCGTCGCGGATCTGGGTTAAATTAGGATGTAATTGATGTTCATTCTACTAATGTACTTTATTTCCATTCTTGCAAATATTTCAAAAATAAATACAAAAACATTTATTTGTTCACAACATGAGGATTTCTTTTTTTTTATACTCCAACTACCACGACGGCCTAAGGCCTAAACACGTATGGGGTACCGTGAAGCTACAGGGGGATACAGGGGAAAGGGGGGACGCCACATGGACTCAGACGAGGGAACACATGCAACATGCACACAATCTGGCCCCGCCTACAAGATCCGCCGGGTGGTATCTCCACGTTCAACAGTCAGAGACCGTCTACCACATACGGATAATCACAACATCCATAGCCAAGAGAATAGATTCTCTTGGGACGAGATTCGAACCCGCGCAGCGCACGGCGACTGATCAGGAGACCGAAGAGTCTACTACTGCGGGCACCGCTGCTGCCGGATTATGTGCAAAGAGGATATGTTTAGATTTTGTATGCCCAAAAACGGGTTAGGAATCGAACCAGGTCTACTACCAACTTGGCTATTAACGGCTTGCTTGTTTTGAACCAAAAAGCTCTATGGAACCATTGATTAACGTATACATATACGAAGGACTATTCACTTACACGTGATTAACTGATTTAAATGACATTTGGTTATTGTGACTTATGTATACCTAATAGTTATCCATATAGCCTCGCGGACTTTTTTGATAGTCATAACATGTAGTTATTTTATGTGTGATCAATAGGTTTTGCAAGGTACGCCAAATGCCTTATTATGCAAATCTTTGATACCTTTAGTTACAATTACTCTGATCGTGTTCAAGCCAATCTATACAAAACCCCTATACAGTTACACCTTGCTCAGAACTCACTCTGTAGCTTTTGAGTTTATAGCTTTCAGATAAACAGGCGTTGTGGGGAACCTAATAGTGCGCTCTCGCGACTGTTGAAAACATATATACATATATGTATATGGCGTAAGTGGTCGTGGTTTATGTGTGAAATATGTCTAATAGGTGCGTAGAATTACCGGGGAGGGAAGGGGTATACTAACGCTATGGACGTTGGGAGACCATCCCCAATTTTTTACTCATCAAACAATTTTCAAAGCAATCTCGAAACAGTCCGAAAACAAAGTCTGATCTATATTTATTTTTCGTCCTAGCAGCGTTAGGGAAAAACTTCATCAAAAACCTTAGCAGTTCAGCGAGTAGGCTGACATATTGACAGACAGACCGATGGAAATGAGTGACATGCTTTTCCGTGATGTCATGCAATATCCAAAACACATATCTCATTTTCGAAATTCTTCGCGATTGCAATACTTCGTCAATTCGTGTGTGAACTAACTCACTACGTAACATAGCGTCTTACGAGTAGATAAATAAGAGAAAACTAGGTGTAAAAATTTCAGAACAAATGCCAGTGTGAAGTGTTATGACATGGTATAAATAAAACCTTGTTACGCTACAAAGTTTACAACTTCGCGCAGATGTTGACTGTTCAAATTTCGCTCTCATTAATGTTCTGAGATTTGTGACGGTTATAAACAATGGCGGAATATTCTGAGAAAACAGAATAGTGAATCATTTCTGCATAATAGACTTTAATTTTTGCTAACATTAATTTAACAACTTTCTAAACACATTTATTACAAATTCTGCACCAGAAAGTAAATGGTCCCATTCGCAAATGTTAATTTTTGCAATTCAATATACTCAAAGTTTCATTTTTTTCGGATCGAAGGCAGGTAGAATACGTTAATAACAGAGTTATCTTTGGAAGCGATAATTATAATCAATCGTTACTAAATGAGGAGGATGCTGAGATTAAAATACTACGACAAAGAGGTACCCTAGGAAGGATGTCACACGGACTTTATTAGTTTCATAGAATTATAAAGACGTAGAAGTGGCAAATTAGTCAGTTATGCATTGACCACCCTATTTCAGTACTATTGGCCTAGTTGACTATGACCATCAATTTCAGCTAGTGAGTTCTAGAAAGTTAGTATGCATACCCTATTCCCAGTGAGATATAATATTATACTAAGTGACATATAAATCCGAACACCCAGTTTAAATGGTTTTATTTTAATAAAACTTGGTGAATGTATTTATCTCACTGTAAATAACAAGTGAAAAAATGTTCAGCCTTATCAGTTGGACGTTCCGGTTTTTATACTGCTTTTTTTTAATTCACTAACGCTCTAAAAATGAATATTTCAGCCGCAGTAAAGAATCAACGTTGGCGGATTTTGGTTCTTGACATCCTTTACGATCGGTTACGATGCCTAGAGTACGGAGACCTGTACGATTTCGTCAACTTAGTGAGTTTGAAAGGGACCGTATAGTGGGACTTCGGGAAGCTGGACTTTCTTTTCGGGCAATTGCAGTTAGAGTGCAAAGAAGTGTAGACACTGTGGTTAGGTGTTGTCAGGCATGGCTTCGAGAAGGCCGTTCGCAAAGAGCAAGGGGCACTGGATGCCGCCGTAGAACAACAGACCGTGAAGATCGCCGCCTAAGATTATTGGCCTTAAGGGACCGTTTCTCCACTACCAGGTCCATTGCAAATGAATGGTTTGCAGAACATGGAAGACCTATTGGCATGCGAAGTGTTTACCGACGAATGAGAAGTTTTGGCTTGTTTTCATACTGGCCACACTGGGTCCTCCCTTTAACTCGAGAACACCGACGTAATCGCCTTGAGTGGTGCAGACAACGGTCACTCTGGGATAAGGAATGGAACAGTATTGTCTTTAGTGACGAGTCTCGATTTTGTTTAGGCATGCACGATGGTCGTGCCAGGGTTAGAAGGCGACATGGTGAAAGGTGGAATCCACAGTTTTTTGTTGAAAGATATGTTCATCACACTGTTGGAGTTATGGTTTGGGGTGCTATAGCTTATGGTTCCAGGTCACCTTTAATCTTCATCAGAGGTAACATGAACGCGCAGCGTTATATCCACGAAGTTACCCCATCTTTTACCCTATCTTGACACCCTGGCAGATCCAACTTTCCAACAAGATAATGCCCGACCACATGTTGCAAGAGTCACAATAGACTTCTTTCAACATAATGATGTCACATTGTTACCATGGCCACCAAGATCTCCCGACTTATCCCCAATTGAGCACGTGTGGGATATGATGGGTAGGAGATTGCTCAATTTGCAACGTCCTCCTCAGACTCTAGAGGCACTTCGAGAGGAGTTGGTGGTTGCCTGGAATGAGGTACCACAGGAGGACATTGACCACCTGATCAGAAGCATGCCTAGGCGCGTTGGAGAATGCGTAGCACATCAGGGTGCATCCACACATTATTAAAGGTCAAAGGGCTTTAAAGCAGTGCAATCATTTTGAAATTTTTATAATTTACTTATTATGCTTCATTAAGTACTTATACAAAATTTTATTAAAATAAAACCATTTAAACTGGGTGTTCGGATTTATATGTCACTTAGTATATATGTCGAACGAACTATTTCAAACGATTATTTTGAATTTCTGAAAATATATGTTAGAAATAATAACACGTTATAATACTATTGTGATTCGCACATGAAATTTAGTGGCCAATAGGTTAGATGTTACCTAAAATATCATACAAGTTTCATCGCATTATGCAAACACATCTGGCCTAAGCCCAGCAAACCTGAAAAAGACAAAATAATGATGAGTGTAATTCCGCAAAGGTAACGTATGCCATAATATGATTACCCGTAGCTCTCTACTGACATTTTTCGTTAACAATATCAGTATCAAACTATTTGGCCTTTGTAACCATTTAGATCAGTACGATCGTACCATAAAAAGCTGCGAGAAGTATGTGAAACAAATTATTTAAAACACGTTGATGGATTGATTCTGTCCGATTGTTCTAAATCGCCCTGTAGTTGGCGTCGTAAATCAAACTGGATAGAAAAAATTCCTTGACAGGCTTGAAGTTGCCGGAGCCTCGCTTCTGTTGAACGTCGTGAGATTTACTGGAATAAATCTGAGCCAGCGATGCCTACACGCTTGCCTTTTAAAGCCATTAAACGTTTTTAGAATATCGTGAGACGCTTTGAGTTTTTACTTACTTTCTATGCGGCCTGTTGTAAAGAAGTAGTTTTGTCCAGTAAGACCACTAAAATGATGTTGGTCAAAGTTAAGGGGGGTTGGGTAGCCAGGGGTGTTACGGTGTCGACCGCTAACAGATCGGCTCAAATGCTCGCGTGTTCGAATCCCGCCAACCAACTTACATTTCAAGAGACTTTCCTGCGTTTATGTGTGGTGAAAAAACAAAAAAAAAATGTAAAAAATAGATGAAAAAGTACTCACTCTTCATCGAAAAGAAATTTCAACTACAGCTCTGTCGCTCTGACGATAGATTCAAAGACATATGTATGTGCTCGACGTAACCAAGCATCAGTGTAGGCTTTTAGAATAGACTACCTTTCCCGGATGAATGCAGCAGATTGCTAAATTCGTACACGTATTTCGTCAACCATATTCACCTCAGTTTTATACACCAAACATTTCATTTCGCCCCAAATAAGAAAGAAATTATGAAGCATCCCAAAAACAATCTGCATGCACTTGCGAAGCCTCGGTAGCATTTCTATGACCCGCCGTAAATTCAAATAATATGGGCAACTCCGATATTGCTGTATGAATGTGTCATTTTTGTTTTGTTTTTGTTAGAACCGATGTGTAAAGGTTTTGTTTACCAACGTTTACACCTAGATTGAGTAGTGATGCGCATCGTACGTCCCAACTTTGAGGACACCTTGTATGTATGTACCAGATCAATGCAAGAAGCTGGTTTATTCAAAAATCAGTCACCAGTTGATGATCATGCGCAGTTGTGCAGTGTTGGTGCAACGTGGAGGACAAAAAAGCTCAAAGGGGGCCTAGTTGCCAACCTTCAGCTGTCCGCTTCCGATTATTATTATTATGGTTGTCATAACAGTGAATTTAGTGTCTAATATTGGATAAGTCACGGTATCATACAAAATAAGCAAAGATCTAATCAATCAAGTTTATCCCAGAACTAAAGTTACAAAATGTATTTCAGATTACACAAGCTAACCGATTGAGGATATCTTAAGTTAAGTACAATTCTTTTTTATTTACAGACAACGACGACGACTTCATTAATACCACACGTAGAGAAATTGGACTTCTACAACCACACAGAGTGTGAATGCAAGGAAACGAAGGCAGCAGAAAAAGTGCCTTTTAAGCAAACTTCATTGGGTCCAGATGTAGAAAATTTGCAAAGGTAGGTAGGTATTATTTTTCTTGCTTCCATATTTAGATTAGAACTCAAAGGCTTTTCAAGCAAGGCTTTTGCATAAATCGGAATTTGGGTTGATCAAAAATACACCATCATTAAAATTTTCAAAAAACGGAGGATATGTCCAACAGAGATAATTTTCTAAGTTCTTATTCTCACGATACACTAAACTTAAGCATTGCGGAAGCCCCTAAGCCTGAAGAAATGCATTACATAGATCATTAAGTTTTCTACTTCACTGAGGACCGCAACAAATAAACCGGATTGTATTATTAAGAAATATAATAAAAAGGCTGAGATTCACGAATCATTGACCTAAGACATGATTAAAATAATTTTATCAAAAGTACCAACAGCACTACCCTGATCAAGACACACAAATTTAAGAAGTTTATCTAAATACTGTAGTATGTATGAATTGATCCTTCTGAAAATTTAATAAGCATATCAGCATCTTTTAGTTGCTATAACCTCGCTCAATGGTTGCTCTTTTGTGGATTCTGGGTTTATTGTGGAATAACAGTCAAATGATTATTTAAAAAAATAGTATTGTACAATCGTACTATCTTACCCGTATAATCTATTATACACGTGTTTATAAAGCGTCATAAAATAGATCCAATATATTAATACATTTTAGTAGGCAGTGCAAACATAATCGGGCAACAGTGGTCCTTTGAGGCAATGAAAATGTTACATTTCAATATCTTTAGATAAATATTGATACTGTAATAAAGAAGAGGCTTACGATACTATAATTTTTAAAACTCAATAATCTGAAGATGTCAACGACTTTATAATACTCAATTTTCCATTAGTCCAAATTTCCATATGAAATTACATGAATTTAGCACTCCAATACATAAAATGAAACTTTGATATTTAAGACACTTCATAAAATTCGCTAGGGGAAATCAAGGCAAAGTGGAACTTGAGCTAGGAATTTAATTTTCGTATGATATATACTGTCTGCGCCATAATACCAATTTTAAATTCACTGAGAACAAAACATTTTACTCATATCTGCTTTAACTGAAGTCAGTAATTCAGCAGTTTCCTTTTTTATTCCAAGCATATCGATGCAACCTCTCCATTTGTACAAATATATCTGAAAAAGCGTCACATGGATTACACAGCGCCCCAAAAAAGTAGAGGTCGAGATCGGTGAGACAGGCCATTATATTATTATATATATATATATGTATTTTTCAATCCCAAATACGAATCGGGATCAAACGAGAGCCTAGACGTCTAGAGTTTACCCCCGCGCCCAAAAACCTAGGAGGCGTAAAAATTGAGTTTTGGATATCAGATGCAGGAGCATGATATTCCCATGTATTTTTCGACGCTGAATCCAACTATGTAGTCAAAACGATCGCTGCACTCCCAGAGTTTACCCCAGACCCAAAAATACCTTTATGACAGGAGTCTTGTCAGAAGCTGGGACATGGTATTCTTCCGCGGTGAATCCCAATTTGAGGACAACGAAATTCTTACACCCTATGAATTCACCCCCGGCGTCAAAGCTAACCGTAAAGATAAGTAAAAACCAAATTTCGAGTATCGTTGTATAGTTGCTGGTGCTAGTAGTAGTTCCTGCTGAATTCTAGAGCTCGATGGCCGTGACAAGACTAGGGTGTGGACCATACATGCGTTAAATACCATATGGAAGATCTCCAGATTCTGGATTCGCGTTCTACGCTACAAAATATATAGCTATTTTTTGTGGGGTCATGTTATATAATATATCATATAGACAGTATGGAGCACCTATCTTGCGAAATCAATATTTATGTTTTGGCAGTCATTCTTGCCTGATTTTGTACTCCTTCTGATGGAAAGTGCTAACCAGGTTGCAAACAATGTTGCCAGGATACAGACGAGACAGCTCATATATCCGAGATATATGGCCGGGACCCAAATATTGCTTATTCAGAGGCTCCATTGTAAACACATTTTCTTGTCTGGTAGCCAATTTAGTTTATCAATCGCGACACACCATAAAGCATACCTCTTTCAGAGAATACTGATTGGACGTTTTGTAACACTTTATAGAAAATCCAACTGTGTTAGATATATGTGTATTCCATATCATTTCATACCTACATATTTGATTTTTTGAAGACTTTTTTATACCGGGTGTTTATTTGAAAACATCTCACCATAGATTTATCGAAAACCAATGATTAAAAGAAAAAACGAAAAACGCCGAGATACGTCAAAAGATTTGTCAAGAGGTACAACTTTTTCCCTTAAAAATTTTAAATGACAAGGGGTATCGCTTTTTAAAATGTCTATCGAAGTCTTCTATTTTTTTAAATCAGAGGATTCGGTTTCGAGAAAATTAGAAAAATATTTAGGTATATATCCTAATTTGTTCAGATAGAAAACAGAAACACACGAAAATATCAGTTTTTATTTCAATAAGTGTTCAAAATGTTGCCCGTTAGGGTTTGCAAAGTCTACAATTCGCTTATAATTTTAAATGGAAACTACCAACATAAACAGCAATTCGGAGGATTAGACGTGTCAACAACCAAATAAAAACCTGATCTTTTTCCGCATTATTTTCATCAACACAGATATTCTGGGCGAACTGTATTCAGTGTTATACCTGTTTAGTTATTTGTTGCTAAGGGAAAGAAATAATCTAATTTACTGTCAGTTACCCTTGTAATAGTCTTGGGATAGTAAAAGTTAATTTATTGATTCAGCTTTTACTGCCAAAATGGTTTACACACTAGCCGAAAAAGTGGAAATGATTCTGATTTATGGTGCCCAAAATCAATGTGCTCGGCAAACTGCCGTCACGTTTAACGCCAGATGTCCGGGGAAGATACCTTCGCATAGGTATGTTTTGGACATTACTACTAAACTTATTCAAACTGGATCTGTTACAAATAATAAACGCAATCATCGGAGAGTTTTGGATGAAGCCGCTCAAGTTGAAGTTTTGGGTCATTTTGGAAACATTCATTACGCAAAATTGTTGATGCCACTGGTATTTCATTAGGCTCTGTACAGACAGTTACTAAACTCCATAAATTTCATCCATTCAAAATGAAAATATTGCAACAGATAACCGAAGATGATTTCGATAGGCGAGTTGAGTTTTGTGAACAAATGACTGCAGCGATTAATGATAATACCATTCATGTAAAGAATATCTGCTTCAGTAATGAATACACATTTTATCTAAATTGATTTTTTAATAAGCATAACTGCAGGTATTGGAGCAACGAAAATTCTCATGCTTATATAGAAGGGCATACCCAGTACCCCCAAAAAATTAATCTATGCGCAGGCTTTTTAGGGAACAAAGTGATTTGTCTCTTGTTTATTAATAGAAATTTGAATGGAGGCATTTATTTGGATATGTTGTAAAATACCATCAATCCGCTTATCTTGATGAGGCTGAAATATATTTTCAGCAAGATGGCGCTCCTCCTGACTATGTTCTTCCGGTTCGGCAATGGCTAGACGACAAGTTTCCAGATGAATGCAAAGGGCGAGAGAGCCTATAGATTTGACGCCATTAGTCTTTTTTCTATAGGGCCATTTGAAATTTATTGTGTTTACTCCCCATCCTGAAAGTTTGGATGAACTTCGTCAACGCATCATCGAAAGCTGCCATGATATCCCACAACATGTTTTTGAAAATGTCCGTTAGGAATTTAAGCATCGCCTATATCATTGTTTGACCAAGAACGAGCAACATTATGAACATTTATTGAAATAAAAAGTGATATTTTCGTGTGTTTTTGTTTTCTATCTGAACAAATTAAATAAATATTTTTCAAGCTATTACTCGATACCCCTTGAAATTTAAATTGTCTTAGTGGATGATCCTGGGGCCAGAGGGTGAAAGAGGGTGAAGTAGTTTTTAGTTAAAAAGTTGTCCCCCTTGACAAATCTCTTGACGTGTCTCGGCGTTTTATCTTTTAATCAGTGGTTTTCGATAAATCTGTGGGGGGAAGTTTGCAAATGAATGTGTGTATGAATGTATCCCACATCATTTCATACCTAAATTTTGGTAATATATTTGTAGTCATTATCAAGGTGAGCTTTGTGACTCACATAACGACATCAAGCATCCAAGTTGCTTCTAGTCTGTTGACCTATTTTCCCACATACTGGTACGTTTTGTAAGTCAAGTTTCAACAGGCCTGCGATCTGCGGTAGTTAAGACGCCCCAATTATCTACTTTGATGTATTTTTAAACCAATACGTGATCGATTTGTATTTCAGGTGCAAATGTCCGTCGTACTTCCAAGTCATCGTGGATCCAGATCGCGGCTCGTTGAGCTCGTGTTCCTGCGACTGCGTCAAAGGAAACTCAGACTGTATTCAACTGAAGGAGGGGAATGAGCACTTCAGTTTGAATGATAGGATGTAAGTATAATTTTCAAATTAAATCCAGAAATAACACATGATGATTGAGTCACAAAAACATATTTTACATTTGTGTCTTCACACCAATCAAAAAGAAGGATTTGTAACCTACTAGGAACATATGTCAAACCTGATTCGCACAGCAACCCTCTGTTGCGTGATTCAGTAGACTACACAGTCGAGCAAGTTCGCAAATATTCCAGGCCGCGCCTCGCACTGTGATCAAAATTAAATTGTATATTCAGACCAGCCAAAATTATTTCAGTATACAAAACCGATCAAAATTATTTTTTGGAGTTACAAAATAATTCGAGCAGTCAAAGCAATAATGCTTAAGCTATTTCAAATGATTTACTTCTTTTCTTTGCTCTATTTCTTCCTTCGTTTCTTTCCTTTTTTCCCTTTTCTCCTTAAACATGTTTGGTATCTGGGTAGCCAGACCTGACAGACTAACAGACCGACGAGGCTTTTAACTAAGAACAAAGGTCTACCGGACCGCTCTGACGAATAATGACGAATAGTACTAGTCAAACCTGATTGGTATGACGCGCCACTACGAAACATTTTATTGAAAACAACAGTGTCTCACAACATAAATAAAATTAGAGAATACTTAATTCTCTAAACTAAAACTCTGTTAACAGGCCTGGCCTAAGGAATAGCGTTTTTTGCACGGTGTCCAGTAAATGTATATTCACTAGATGTTTGATAAAAAATAATTATTCTGTAGTTTTATTTATGGCCTTTATCAAGCATAATTTTGTACAGCAACAGTGAGACACTATTATTTCCAATAAGACGCCTATTTCATTGCTGATCATATCAATCCAGATATTGTATCAGATTTGTGTCCATGCTTCGAGTATGGCGCAAATGCTTATTTTTCATTGGTGCATTTTATTACCATGGCTGCTAATTTTGTAGCTAAACTAAGTGATTTATGACGTCTTTTTTGATTTAGTATAGGAATTAGATGTCCCATCATACACAAACTGTATAACTATTGTCTAGTTCAAGAGACATTTTATAAGAAATTGGTAATATCCATTAGTTCAAAGACGCCTTCTCATTAATTGAATCAGTGACTCATGCGTTTTTTTGTACACTGGCTAACTAAAATCGGGACTTAGAATCAGAAATCGTCGTTCTTAATTGCCGAGTAACCGCAGTATGTATATGTACAACGGTGGTACTCATACGTGACAGTGTCACCTTTATTTTTCGCAAATCACAATATGTATTGAGTTTTCAGTTTTTCAATAGACCTGTGTTTGCTCCTTCGCTTTCCGTGATCGGTCTCCAAATTACTAAACATGATGATTGCTAAAAAGCATGAAACAACGTTCTATACAGTTGACTATCCCCTCAGAAATGGAACGCAAAAGGATCCTTCTCAGCTCACATTTTCCCTTCTTGAGTCTACCTGAAATTCATAATAGTTAGACCTATAGTCGGTTTAATTTTAGTCACTGAAGACACTTATTTTGCAGGTGTATTCAACAAGAAAAATGCACGATTCCCAGATGCGAACACGGAAACTTCAACATGGAAGCTGGCAAGTGTCCCAGTAAGAGAGAGAAAATCGAGGGGTACAGAAAAATACGAGTGCAAAAGTACAACTGACCAAAAACTCTTACCGAAATTCCTAGTGATATTACCGAGTTAAGTTGAACCAAAAACACTGTGAATATAAAAGAGTGGATGAACATTGTTGTACAGTCTTCTTAATATAATTTGCAACGTAATTTATTATTCTTTCAAAATGTATGTAAGGTGAACACGTTGTATATTGTAACCTATACCTGTAAGTGCTCTTAATAGATCAGTGTCGAGGTCAGTGAATGGAAGGGCCGGTCAAAAAGTACCACTTTCATTCCTCAAAAAACAGATTCTATTGTTTGCGCGCTGCTCAAACTGTGCATGTTTAATGATTCAGTTGCTTTTGAGTATCTCAAGAATATTTTACTTATTTATAAGCACTCCCAGTGAACATAGTGACGTCATAATGTGCGTTTTTAGGACAAAGACAAGAAATGACGTCATTATGACGGCCTAATGTCACACCCAATTGACGTCGTTGCATGTCGTATAAAAGGCCGAATGTGAATTCTGTAGATATGAGGTCTATCTGAGGTACAGTCTTCGCAAAAATAATCTCGCGGTGTATCCAAATGGTTCTGAAAAGTGGATGATGTGACAAGATGACTAAAAAATAGTGTTTTAATTTTTTTTGTCAAAAAATGCATCTTTGTACATCGTGCAGCTCTCGAATTATGTGTGAATATTCCTCGTTTATGGAAGAATGAAACGAGTGATTTCTTTTGTTCTTATCAATTCTCCTTTTCGAAAACGCTTTGATTTTCTTGAAGCCTCGTCTCGAAGAATGCCTGATACTTTTTATAAAATAACAATGAAGTAGTTATTAGTATTTGGATATCTAGTTTATCTTACACTAAAAGACTATATTTTCTTTGTAGGTAAGTGCTGATTTTTCAGTACTGACTGTCCTCAAAAAGACCTCATAATGACAACCTGATAAAGGACGTCGTCATAAAAATGGCGTCAATAAAGACATCATTTTTTAGTCAATCACGTTTCCGACTAAATGTAATCGAATAATGACGTCATTTTGCCGTCATCACGTTCACTGGGGTTTGAGCTCAGACGGAGTTACATCGTAGTGCCTCTCTTGGTGCTTGAGGGAGGAATGGCATGGAAAGTTTCGTGACAGTTCTGAAAAAATTTTACTCTTATAGATTTCGAGGTGCTCTTTCAGAATTTGCTCTTTGCTAAATCGTATATTTACCACTCGAGTCGTTCCATTAAAAAATGTACCTTCAGTCATTTACAGTTCAAATTATGTACTAATCTTATTGGTGAGTGGAACAGTTTCACCATTCTGCGAGCTTGGATATTTTCATGATTTGGAAGAAAGATGAATGCTTCTGCGTATACCCATAGACTATACCGTAAAAACAGGCGCCCGTACGCTGAAGCATTTACAAAAGGACATAAATCATAAAAATATTTTTGTATTTTATTATCGTAAATGAGATTGGATTATGAAGATAACATGAAAAAACAGCTTTTGAATGCCATTATTTCGACGACATGGTATGAGCAGTAAAATTACAAGGTAACAAAGTGAAAATTCGGAAAGAGTGTTCTTAAATTTATACATGGGGATGGGGACCTACAAAGGTCTGCCGCGATCGATTATTCGTAAATTAGGCGATACACAATTACAATTTTTTTAAGTTTTGGTAGGAATAATTGATGGGAGCGATCTGGCTAAAACATTTTCAAAATGGTGGCACATCTGGTTATTCCGAAAGTTGATACTAACTTGTTCATCTTAAATTTCTTACTCTTTGTAAAGATTTCCTTTTCGAGTTGGTCTTGCATTCGTAGATTTTGCTTTAGATTTAGATAAATAATAATACCGGGCCGTCAAAAAAGAGAATAAAGACGAAGTTTTAAAAAATTCCGAAAGTTACTTTTTTCAAATAATAATAAACATTGAAGACCTCGAATACTGCTCACATGTCTGGAGTGCTGCCGCTGCCGAACATTATTCACGTTCGATGCTGTTCAGAGGGGAGTTGTTAGACTGATCGATGAGTCTTCTCTAATGAACAGTCTCGGGACCGTTTCGCACTGACGGGCGTTCCTTCTCAGAGATTCTTTCTTCCATGATGCTGCCACGCATTGTGCCTGCCAGGCAGACTCGGCAGACTCCGGCGTCCCATCATAGCCGTGTCGAACTTCGTACGCTCAGAACTTCTCCATATTTTTATTTCTTAATGGGATGAAATTATTAAATATGGGTCGTTACCAAATGACTTTAGGATTTTTTCAGAACTCAATCTACATTCTCTTTTTTTACCGCCCTATCATCATTTATCTAAACATAAGTTTTACTAAAGCAAGCTCTCGCTACATATTGTAAAGGAAAGACGTAAATACAATTATTATTCAGATTATTCATCATACGTGATTTTTCATAAAAAATTGTAGATATTTTAAAAAATGTTAGACTTGTAGGATGATACATGAAGTGTGTCGGGATTCTTGCATAGAATCCAAAAACTAAACAATATGCAAGGTATGCCATTAAAACTAAGCCCTTTGACATCAACTTTCTGTACAATTGGAAGTGCCACCACTTTGAAAATACCTCAGCCAAATTGCTCCCATCAATAATTATACTACGGCCCAGGCTATGGCCTCAAATTTTCATAATCGACTAATTACACTTTTCGAGTAATCTATTGCTGCAGTTTTACGTGGGACACTCTGTATATGTACATATTTTAAAACCTTCAGTTGAAAAAATTGATTGGATTAAGAAATGTATTTTTAATACCTTCCTAAAGCTTTATTTGTTGATATATTTCGTATTGCCGCGACATGCCATAAATCTGAAAATTATATAGGCTAATAAATTTTAAGGCATTTGACGGTTAGTTAAGTAATTTGAAGTCGACATTAGAATCAAACAACGTAGAATATTATCTCATTTGACTGTAATATAGGGCAAGTTTTCTACTGTCATTAGGCAATCGACTTTTTATACCCAGGAACTAGTCTATAGGATCGATTAGGTGCTGTATTTAAATATGAAGATGTCTGTATAATAGTACTAAATACTTGTATGTCCGACAGCTATAATTGCACGAATTATAACATATATTTTTATAATTAATTTTGTTCTTGAAAACGTAAAAATAAAATATTTATAAAATGCTACCTCACAGATTTTTCATTCACATCTGTCTCAACATTCAGCCACCTTTTTCTGTTTGAAAAAGTGAGAGATTGAAGACATTATATTCTCTAGGAAACTATGCCTACAGGATGACCCAATTAAAGGGGATAGTAGTACATCTATGGAATCTACTTCTATGTTTCTGAATCCTTCGAGCATGAAAAATATGTTAACGCTAAACATTTCATGCAGCAAAAACCTGATAAGGCTAGGCCTTGTGAGTGTGTCAATATCCTTTTATTTTCTATATCATAGTTTTGATGTATGATAACATTTAACATTCACTACGTTGAAACTTTTTTGATAACATTCTATTCAACTGTTTTTCAGGTGACAATTCTTTGTCCTTTCTTTTCATTTTCACGTTCATGTACAGTGTGTTACTATGAAAAGTCCGTAACATGCTGAGATCGCAGTAAACCGTCATTCCAAATTTTAAGATGGCACCACGCAGAAGCAGCGAATGCCAGGACCGTCTGGATATTTACCGCTCGTCTAGCATCCCAAAACGTCAAGCGAGCATGAGACTATCTGTCATTTTTTAAATGCACCAGATGCGTCACCCTCGTCCCTCTACATGATAGCACACCGGTTAATTGTTATGCAATCTTCGACAAAAATGCTGCAATTGCATTGTTCACGAATCTGACACGCGAGAGCTACCACTTCAGCATCCAAAAGAAACTATGTCAGGATCCCGCCATATTCAAAGACAGCTAACAGTGGCGTACGATGAAATCCGTCACTCTCTTCCGTTTGGGTACCAGACTATACTACTCGTCGCTTCTTCTCAAGGCAGCAAACATATAAGTGACGTACCATGTTTTTGTACAAAATATAACAAGACATCTACATTAAAATATGTCAACCGATATCTCCTTATAATATGTCAAAAATAAAAATAATAGCAAACGTAATTCCTTAGATATAAAATAAAGACCTCTTTTGGCGTATGTATGTGTTTGAACAAAAAATTCTATTCCACATGCTTCAGGCCAAACGAGTTGGTAGATTTTGACATATGGGGTGTCGTTGGATTCACCTTAGTGGAATGAGTCACACTGGATATAAAAACAACATATTGCATGTGCTACACCTTGAACGGCTTGATGGATTTTGACATACGAGGTGCCTCTAGAATTCTCTTATTACCACAAATAAATCTTCTGTCTTTTAATTTACTGCAGTTAGGTTTTTGTATTCCTTAAAAATGTAGTTATTTCATTAGAAATTCAATATCATGTAGCTGAAAATGTATGTCATCCTGAATATTCGAATATTTTTTCGTACATGTCATCTAAGGTATGCTGCATAATTTCGTAGCAATTTAAGGTTCCTGAACCTTAGCAGGCTGATTAGAAAGCATCAACTGTTAGAGCTTGCTTTTTCATTTTATAGGGCTGCCTCTGCTCGTTGTCTTCGGTAACTTTGATAGCTGTAGCTGTCTTTTTGCTCTCCACGTTTACATAGTCACAGTTTACGTTTGAGACAATTATACTAGAGAGGCAAGTGTTTTGGGAGCTGGAATGTTTGCTTCAGCCGATCCTGGAGCTGTTTTTTTTTTTAAATTTTAATGATGACTTCACCTGATATCGGCCTACTGTAGGACCATTCGGGCTGTTATTGCTATCTGGTGGCGGCAAAAAAAATAGGACGTGCCACCTGGAAGACAGATAAATGTTTAATATGTATCTATTAAAAGAGCACCGTAGTGACCGAAGCGTCAGTAAACAGTTAATACTACATATACGGTTTTATTTATGAGACAGTTCACCATGGATATGTCTGTCCTTACGACGTAAAGGCAGCGCAACCCTGCAATCAGGATCCTAAGCCGACCGATTTGAAAACGGTGGAACTGCGACGAAAATGTAAAGAACTCTCGGCCGATAGATTGACGAAGTGGAGGATTAACTGACTAAAAAGAAGTATAAGTAAGAAAAATACTAAGCCGTATGGTGATTCGACCTAATACTAAGATGTCCATCTTCGGTAGATGGAATCCTATATCTCTCACTATTGCATCAACTTGTACGCCATTTTCATTCACAAAAAAGAAGATACTGATACTGTTATACTGACTCATGTGGTAAGTACATACATTTAGCTCTGGTGATGGCGATTAACCATATACTACTGAAAAAGGGACAATAGCTTTCTAAAATAAGGGTAGAAACCCGTTTGCTGTTAAAGCAAAACAAAAGAATTAGGAGAATATCCTTTTTTAGCTTCGGTAATACGTTATAATGACTTGACTTCAAACTTTTAACTTAGTGTCTCTCGAAACTACTAATAAGGAGGGATCATCAGGACTGGAACATGGATTTTGTCCAAAAAAATATTGTAAGTATTGGCCTTCCAACCCATACCTCAACAGCACTGTGAATTGAATCAATTCAAAAGTACTTGTTTTTCTGATCGTATTTGCTTGCTGAGTTCTGAGATTTCATATTGTGTAATATAACGGGTGTTTTTTTTCGAGGTATAGAACGTTAAGTTGGCATTACTTTTGAAGATGGCGACCGATTTGACAGCTGTCAAGTGATTTATTCTCAGTTTGGTTTGGCAATTCATCATGAATAGACTCACGCCTGAACAACGCTTGCAAATTTTCGAAAATAATGGTTCTGTGCGGAATACGTATCGCGCACTACGTCCATTTTATCGTCGACAAAATCGTCCATCAGAGCAGTTAATTCGATTAACCATGGAACGTTTTCGCACCACGTTTACTCTAATTGATAACTCGCATCCCCAGAGACGCCGTACGGTGCGTACAGAAGAAGCTATTGCGACTGTAGAGCGTAGCATTGAGGAAGACCCGAATGAGTCCATCCGCCATCGAGCACAGGAATTGGATTTGTGTCTATCCACTTTATGGAAGATTTTGCGGAAGGATCTTGGTTTGCGTGCTTACAAAATCCAACTCGTGCAAGAATTGAAGCCAAACGATCATCAAGCAAGGCATAGATTCGCTTAATGGGCCCAAAACGAGATTGCCGTTGTTCCCGATTTTCATAAGCGAATTTTGTTTAGCGATGAAGCGCACTTCTAGTTGAATGGCTACGTCAACAAACAAAACTGCCGCATTTGAGTGAAGCTAATCCTCAAGTCTATGTCGAAACACCGTTACATCCAAAAAAACTGACTGTTTGGTGCGCTTTATTGGCTGGTGGAATCATTGGTCCGTACTTCTTCAAAAACGATGATGGCCAGAACGTTACAGTCAATGGTGATCGGTATAGAGCCATGATTACTAACTTTTTCATTCCTGAATTGAACAATCATGATGTCCAACAAGACGGCGCAACATGTCACACAGCTCGTACCACAATCGATTTATTGAAAGACACGGTTGGTGACCGCCTAATTTCATGTTTTGTACCTGTGAATTGGCCTCCAAGATCTTGTGATTTAACACCGCTAGACTATTTTCTGTGGGGCTATGTAAAGTCATTGGTCTATGCGGATAAGCCACAACCGCTTGACCATTTGGAAGACAACATTTGCCATGTTATTGCCGATATATGGCCACAAATGTTGGAAAAAGTCATCGAAAATTAGACGTCCAGATTGGATCAGATCCGAGCCAGGCGTGGCAGTCATATGCCAGAAATCATATTTAAAATGTAATGTCACAAGATTATCTTTCGAATAAAAAAAATTCAAGTCAATCGAATAATCCATCGTTGTTTTATTGCAATTTAAAGTTCTATACCTCTAAAAAAAACACCCTTTATATATTTTCATTACATATTTATCATTCGACGGTCATACGACCGCTCATTTGTCCCTAGGTTCTATCTACAAGAGGAAGCTTTTCCCAGTTCTATTAACCTTAGGCAGTTCAAAAATCGTATTAATAAAATTTCTTTGGGATCATCATAGCAGCCGCGGTGTTCCGGCATTTAGGCTTCTGCCTGAGCGGCTTTATAAAAAAAATTCGTCACATTACATGATTTCTTGAATAAGTTATAGAAATAATGTCTTACTACTTTGGAATTATAAATTACTAACTTCTTATACTTCCTTATGCAACTTTGGATTGAAAAACATCATCTAGATCAAATTTCTTAGCACGGACAATTCTATTTTGAAAGTGTTAGCGGAGGAAAATATCGTTCATCTCCTTTTTTGTTATTTCTGTCAAAATTCAGGAACAGTGAAATGATGGTGAATTATAAAATTTAGTACATCATCATTTTTAGCGTCATTTCACAAGAGGAATAGAGACTCAACTTCCACTATACAGTGAGAATGGTCTTTGAAAATGTTTTGCATGCGATGCATTGTCCTGAATAAAAAACGTATGGTTCATTAGTCAGGTTGAATAATATCAATTTGATATTTTTAACCAAATCAGGTAACAGTCCACACGAGACCTAGAAAAACAATTAATCGTTATTTAATTTTATATATGCTGATTTCTTCATCTTCCTTTTGTAATGGTTGGCCTTTTTGTGTAATATTGAGACCCATT
Organism: Acanthoscelides obtectus; assembly: GCA_963669975.1. Classification (NCBI taxonomy): domain Eukaryota; kingdom Metazoa; phylum Arthropoda; class Insecta; order Coleoptera; family Chrysomelidae; genus Acanthoscelides; species Acanthoscelides obtectus. The sequence goes on along the minus strand of CAVLJG010000007.1, from coordinate 50,157,815 downwards.
TTACCCTATCTTCTGTTTCCCAAACATGTTCGCTTAGTGTTGATTTTGAGTTTCTTCTTGTGTTACATAATCCAAAATTTAACAGGTGTTGACGACTCAGCGATGCAGTATTTTCCACACCCACAGTTATATGTGGCACTATAGGCATCTTAGTGTGATAGTTGTTTTGAAGGCTGTACTGATATTAAGTCTTTTGTGAACTCCTCTAGGTATTTTGGATAAACCTGGTACACAGGATGTGTGTGCGTATAAAAAAGTGTCAATATACTGAAGAAGGTCACCGTTGTGACCGAAAGATATACAATAAAAAAAGGATTCCAAACACATTGTTCTGGAAACAAACGGTAGTGTTGTTTTTAAACTGAAAATGTAAACTGTAAAAAATCCCATGGATTAAACTGTAGATAACAAAATGTGATGAAATTACAGTTTTTCAAATAAGTTTCAGCTTTATTCCATCAACTTGTGGGCTAATTATATAACAATTACTAGTATTTTATCGCATTTTCCTCTCAGACTAATATTTGATCAAATTAATACCAGATAATGCCAAATTTAATAGTTATTAATTTCTTGTAAATGTAAGGCTAAGTAAAGCTTCTATGAAGACGCGAGAAAGTTATAAAAGAAATATGTGATATACTATAAGCAGCATTTATTTAGTGTACACTTTGGGGGCATCAGTAAGATTTTCTACCATAGGCAGATCACCAGATAAAATGCACTTGCTCATCCATATATTGTTTATCTGCCTGACTGCATCTGCAGCGCGAATTACCCATACGAAGAAGGAAAATGACACCAGCACTCTAATACTGACACATGTAGTAAGTAATATATTATGTTAAAGTCTTTTAGGAATTCGTCCATTAAATAATTCATTAGGTAAATGGAAAATACGTAATATCACTAATTCAATGTAGCTACCCTATTTCATAAAAGGTAACGAATGTCAATAAGGTAGGTATCAATGCTCATCAACTTTAAAGGTGGGCGGCATCAACCAAGAGGATACATAACCAAGTTAGTTTGTTGCTGAAAATATTTGAAATCTGTGCAGGAGTTAGTTCCATTTATAAATATCTTAGGACATTGTAGCCTCAATTTTATATATTTCCAGAGACATACTAAGTTAGCTTTGAATTCTGCTGGTTGGTGCTCGCCGCCCTTAATAGAAGCTAGCTAACCCGTTGTTACCTACAGAAATTATGGATACAACAATTTTTTCCAGAAATTACACAGTTGTTCTCGTTTTTCCATTTTGTATTCCAGGCTGAAAATAATAATAATTTATTCACAATATTCATACAAATTTAGTGAATAAGTTCAAAAAGAAAGACCACAAATGGATCTTGTCCTTGAGCGTGGTTGTAAATAATCTAGAAGTCCTTAAAAACTATAAGTAAAATTTCAAAATTTTGATAAAATTATTATTTCAGTATCAGTAAATAAATCTTGGTATTTTATAATTTGGTATGCTTGTTATCCTTTTATTGATATTTTAAAATGGTAATTTTTATGTTTAGTCACTTCTTCTGCTATATGGTTGCATATGGATGGACCCTGGATCTTAAAGAACCTCAACATAATGTCTTTTTTGGTGTGAGAAGGTGAATTTGGGTATTTTCCATATTCTATATTTTTTATCCTTATGTTGATCTATTACTATCATATATACATAGGAAAAGCTTATACCAAGAGCTTTTGTTTCTAAAATACCAGTTCACAACAATATAATAATGGCTAATGAAAATTTGAAATCAAGGAGCTTGATTGTCGTTTTATTAACATCTAAGTGCTTGTTCTAAAAACGATTTTTGTTAATTATTCTTTTCTTTTTCGTAAACGTGGTATGATGTGATGCGCTTTCATCTGAAAACTTGAAATGAAGGAGCTTCATTGTCGTTTTTTTAACATATAAGTGCTTTTTTTAAAAATGATTTTTTTTTGTTTATTATTTACTTTTTCGTAATCGTGGTGTCAAATAACTAGTTTAGTAATTTCCATATAATTTCCATATGTCTTATTATTATAAGTATATCAAATTTCTTACTCCATTTGTATTATAAAAGTTCGAAAACAACAATAGCATTTTTAAATCTTCAATTCCTATGTAAGTTGCACTGCTAACTGAAAGTTAAACCTTAAAAAGTGGTATCCAATATCAGGTTTGCCCTGAACAATAATTATTTTTAACCAGAGAATCAGATATTGTTGAAATATAAAGTTGTACTTACAACAAAATGTCTAATATATTTTGCGTGATAATGACATGAGTTGTCACGGATGGCATATACGAAGGATGTCTTTTGAGTTTTGCATATGGAAATAAAACAACACGGTAGGTAGTTTTAAATGACTTTATTGTTTTTCGAAGTATTCTCCACGAAGATTAATACACATCTGCATGCGCTTGAACCATTTTTCGAAGCACTTATTCCACTCGTTTACTGGCAGATCCAAAATGGCATTTTTCAATGCGTCAACTGCTTCTTCTGGTGACTGGAACCTTTGACCACGCAGTCTGTTTTTAATTTTCGGGAAAGTAAAGAAATCGTTAGGACTTAGATCGGGACTTTATGGAGGATGGTCCAATAATTCCACGTTTTCTTCCGTTGAATACTGCCTTGTTTTTTGGGTTGTGTGCGAGCTTGCATTGCCCTGGTGGAGGATGATTCTTCTTTAGGGGTTGATTTTTCGAAGCTCGGTGATGACTTTTGGCAAACAAATGATGGTATACCAATCCGCAGTAACAGTTCTTTGCTCATTAAGAGGAATTATTGCAATATGACCCGCTTTTGACACAAATGTCGCGACCATTTTTTTCGAAACACTTCGAGAACGGATGACTTTTGTTGGCTTTTCTTCACCTTGGAACACCCAAACAGTCGACTGTCGTTTATTTTCTGGTTCATAACAGTAAGTCCACGATTCATCACCACTAATAATGCTGTACATATTTTTTGAGTTTCCGGAATTGAAACGGTCAAGCGTTTTTTGACACCAATTAACCCTGGCTGCTTTCTGCTCTTCAGTCAACAGGTGGGGTATCCAACGAGAAACTAATTTTCTTACTCCTAATTCTTCATGTAAATTTTTTTGAATTGAGGTCTTTGAGATCATCAAGTACGCCTCAATCACGCGATATGTCACATAGCTATCTTCAATGATGAGTTTGCGCACAGCATCGACGTTTTCCAGGGTGACTGCCGTTTTTGGTGCATCCACCCTGGGATCGTCGCTAAGATTCACCCGTCCACTTTGAATTCCCCATACCAACGGGAAATTGTCGACTGATGTGGCGCTTCGTTGCCGAAAACAGTAACTCAGCAAGACATTCTTGTTGCGATAATTGTCTCTGAAAGTTGTAATAAATTATGGCGCGAAAATGTTCTCAGTTGAGATCCATTTTTCTAATGACTTGGTGACACTTAAAAATTCACTGTAGTGAGAACACTGCACGTATTGTTGTGAAACCTTGAATTTAAGTTTACTAAAGAGTGAGGTTAAGATTCAGTACTGACGTTCGATCCGCGCGACCCACTGTGTTTCTACATGCAAAACTTAAAAGACATCCCTCGTACACGAATATCGCACAGACCACGACAGGTGAGACGTAGAAGCGGCGTTGCTTCATCAATGATTACAAGTTAATTAACCAGAACTTCAAAAACAATTTTCGGGCAACTTATAGGTAACTTCCAAGTAGGGTAAAGTTTAATAAAAATACTATTTAGCATATTTTGTCAAATAACTTGTTAAAGGCTACCTTGAATTGAATGAGTATTCAAAATAAAGAAATCTCAGAAAACTTATAGCTCGCAAATGTGACAATGTTGTGAAAACCCTTCTTACAGGGCGTTTTTTTTTATAGTTATCCCATACATGGTCTTCTGGTTGAAGCCAGCTACCGCTTTAGAATAAATTTGACTTTGAAGACAGTTCTTCATGGCGTATGGTTGGTGTGGCCAGAAAATAAAAATAAATGGATTGACTAATTGGCTATGCAACAATAATAGAATGAAATAAACATTGTGGAAAGAACAAAAGTTAAAGTTCTATCATCGCCAGGTGACACTGGGAATTCAAAGTTTAATGAATCTTTGAATCGTATCCAGAAAGAATGAATGCGGAACTGCTGGAATTGCAATCGTACCGAATTATTTAAAATAAATATCTGAAAACCATGTTTTGTCGGTTTGTTGGTACAACTCCATGCTATATTACCTAGTAGGCGCGTTTTGAACGCGAAAATTTTCTCGTCATCAAATGGAAAGTAGCATGATTTGCGCTTAATTAGAGCATTCAGAGCAAAGGTTCTCAAATTTACTTCATCTACTGCCCACATTGAGAATCAATCATTATCCTCTGGCGCCCTCCAAAATTGTTCAAGAAGACGTCCGGTCGAGGAAACCGGATGGCTTTGTGACAATTTAAGAGCGGGAGACAGACATCATCTATCTATCCTCCCCAAAATCAATTCATCGCTCCATAATTTCATTTAGGCTGTTTAACGTTCCCCTGTAGGTTCCCAGCGCACACAAGAGGACGTCATTGCCCAGTTTTGTGTTCTGGATCTGGTTGAACCCCATTTTGTTTGCACTACATTTTTGTGGAATCTGAGCCCCCTTTAAAATACTTTCCTGGATATGCCGCGCCAGTAGCTCGGACTGCTGGACAGTAGGCTTTTGTAGTGTTTGGAATTCAAAAACATATGATCTTAAATTTAGACATTACATAATGTAGCCCTTGTAACTACTCGACTATAAAAAGCAAGATACACAGACTACCTCAAATTTCTTTGTAGAAGGGTCGCTATGTAATATTTACCTTTTTTACAGATTTTTCGGCACGGTAACAGAACCAATGATCAAGAAACGTACCCGAACGATCCTTACCTTAACGACGACTTCTTCCCTTACGGAGTTGGACAATTAACTAATGTAAGTAGTTTACATGAAAGCTTATTTCCGTCTGTCTGTCTGATTGCTAAGCTTTATAGATTTTGAAAATCAGTTCATTTCCGAAGTGTTATGTACGAAATTGAAAATAAATATATATCCACGGAGCGAGTATTCGCAGTTAAGATCTAAGACGTTCAGTGAGCATATCATAAGCACAGCATAACACAACATAGAGTTTCCCGGCCCAAACTAAACAAGTGACGTAAAACTGGCGTATCTGGTCACTAGAAGGAAATATTTTCTACGCCACTGGCCTTTTCGGAGAAAAGAAGTGCATTTTATAAAATATCATGCAATTATCTATTAATTTTGCCACCTAAGGAATTTTAGTCAGATCACTCGTTTTTGGAGATATAAAGGTTTAGCCTCTCATATTCTGAAAACACCATGAAGCTTGATATTGGAAACACTATATGGCATGTCAAGAAAGCTATGGTACCCTAGAAGCTTACCATTCGTTTCCTTTCCTGTGAGCGTCACTGGTTTTTCAGACGTACTTATTTTCTTTATAGATAAAGAAACTTGAAAACAAAGAAATTAAAATGAATAAAGCTAACAGGAATTCAATACGACAGCAATAAACATTACCGTCTGATACAACTTACGTGTTTATTTATACATTTATGAGGACATAACATTGGGAACAAAAAATAATGCTGAATAAATGCTATAACATAAGCCTGTCCTCTACGCCACAAACACTCTCTGACTCTTTGGAAAATACCTGGCGTAGTACGAACACCGTTGAAAGCCTTCCGTATACTTCGTCCTTATACTTCGTGCCCGAGGTTGCTAACGATTTTATGTTCTTTGTTGATCTCACTTAATCCGAAAGGCTAAAGAAGTTTGAGAAAAAAGGCAGCTGATTTCGGAAGTAAAACAATAAGGATTTTACCCAAATGGATTGATGCCACAATTACTAGTTGTGGTTGAAGACAAACAGAAGAATCTAACATGGGTAAGAGAAGTATACCAAGAAACAAGGCTTAATGTTATGTATATATTGAGTTTCCATAGCTTTCTTTACATGCCAATTATATAGTGTTTTCAATAGCAGTGTCTTCAGAACAAGGGAGGCTAAACCTTTTCATAAGAATATTTTAGGATTTTATCTCAAATATTCAAACCTAAATATCTCCAGCACGAGTGCCCTAAAAAAAATTTCTCAGGGAGCAAAATTTATAGAAAATTCAATGACCTTTTATAAAATGCACTCTTTGCTCCGCAAAGGCCAGTGGCGTAGACGATATTTCCTACTAGGGATCTTGACTCAGATTCTTTACTCGCTCCTAAGTCAGTATCCTTACCCGCTCCGTAGACATATTTTTTTAAAATTCCGCAAATAAGAATTCAACAGACTGTATCTCAGTAGGAGAGCATGTTTGAGCTCGTATCTATAGGAACTTTTTAGTTATTTTTGGATATACTTTCCACCCTAAGCATATTGGCACGTCTTTCTTAAACACAATGTATATGCGTTTTATGCTTGGCGTGTAATTCAAAGATGTTATTTGATTTCGTGACGTAATATTATATAGTATAGTAGGTATATAAGTATTTATCTAGAGATATCATAGTTAGTTATCAAACATTTATACTAGACCTCCAAAGAAATAAGGCTCTCGTGTATAAATACGCCAGTTGCTGCAATCTGAGGAAATTCTTTTTCATGGGAAGCTCAAATAGTAGGTACATTAATGGTTCTGACAAAACAAAAATATTGTTATGAAGGCGTGGGAAGTAGTGTCAATCTACTTAACGTCATTTTTTGATTCGGCAACCTTTGCCTGGCAATTAATAATTGTAATTTGTTTTTTGATTTTTTGTCAAAGGCAGGAAAAATGAGAGAATATGAAGTAGGTAGACAATTACGAGAACGGTACAATGAATTCTTGGGAGACCTTTATTATCCAGAAATTGTGGACGCAAGAAGTTCTGATTTAGACAGGACGAAGATGTCATTAGAACTGGTACTTGCTGGCCTTTTTCCACCGACCGGTTTCCAAACATGGAATCCAAAGCTCCCAGCGTGGCAGCCTATTCCTTGCCATTATTTACCAATAAATCAGGACATGGTAAGACTTCTAACCATTGAAGAACATACCTCGAACACAGGCCAAGCGAACTCTATACAGAGCTTTTCAAAAAGGTCCACCTCCCAACTTATTCTTAGCACGGGTCAAGTTAGAAAGCTGTAATTTGGTACAACTAGCAGTCGAAAATTTCAAGATAACGGCCGCGCATCATGATTTTGGAATGCTTTTTTAAAATGAGGGATCGTCTGACATCTCATTTTGAAGTTCCCCATGAGTACGTTAATATCCACAAGAAATAAAATCACTATCTTTCAAAGTGGAGGTCCAGCGTCTTTGTAGATTGATAATATAAATAATCAAAACGCTATAGTATGTGATATCAATATTTTTATTTTGAAACGGTCTATTCGAATATGTATTAAAATATAGAACATCCCATCCAAAAATGTCATTCTGAAATTTGTTTAAATTAAATGTCTCATGTATGATTGCTCATTAAGACAGACTCTGCAAAAACAAAAAGATTGATATAACAGTGATATAATATAACATGATGATTAGTTGTTGAATTATGTGCAATTCTATGTAGAAAAGCGCTCAACTATGACAGCATGCCATCATACTGGATTCCAGGTTCCTAACTTGATTGTTTCAAAAAATAAGTAGGGCAGTAAAGTATAGTATTTAAAGAAAGATTTTTGTTGATTTTTGTGACGTTGTAGAAGAAACGTATAGCGGTATTTTATAATAAAATAGTGTTGTTGCAGACAATGATGAGACCTCAAATTATGATAAAACATTTTCGTGCATTTAGAAGCTGTGAAGTATTGATGTAATTGAACTTCACTTTTCCAAATTGTTATATCTCATTCTTATGACCCATCTTCGTAACAAGCTTACGAGTTATTTTCGGACATTTTTTCTGCCGTGTTTTATCGATTACCCTGTATGTAATGTTAACTTGTTTCAGGAGCTTGTAGGTTTTGGGTGTCCAAGCTATAAAGAAGAATTAAATAGGGTAATAGCGTCCGAGGAAGTTAAAGCAGAATTCGAAAAATACAGACATATAATTGATTATCTGGCAGAGAATACAGGACAGAATTACACATCTTTCATTGATACAGTTATACTCCATTTGTCATTGACTGCACAAGCAGAGTTTGGACTGAAATTGCCGAAATGGACAGATGCAGTCTATCCCATCATTACGGAAGAGTTGACTATTAAAGGATACCTGACAGGAGCCAGTACTGATTTATTAAAAAGACTTGGAGCAGGTAAAGAAATGTCAATGTTTTTTCTGCAAGAAATCTAAGAATTTCTAATATACTCCATTGGAATGCTATTTAAAAAACTGATAGGCTGTATCTTCTAAACAAAGCTAATACGCTGGATCTCGTAGATTTACCCAAAACAGTATATTTTTCTGTTCTCTCTTATATTTATCCTCCTGCGTTTTCCGTGGATCTTACTGGACTTTTGAGTCATCAAACCTGGCAGGCTGGATACAGAAACTGACTTACAGTAACAATGATTTGACTGAAACCTACGACGTGAAGAGTAGTAAAAGAAGTCACAATGTAATTGTTTCTTGAAAAAATATTGCCAGGATAGTGTACGTAAAAACACAAAAGCTCCGAAACCCAGGGAAGCGGAATATGGTAAAGTTGGGTAAATTGTGCCATTTAGATTATTTTATGTAGTAACTCATCAATGAATTCTTTGAATTGAACGAAAGCTGAAAGTAAAATAATGTAGCAAGTTTTTTATCAGAATGTACAGGTTAAAACTTGAATGTTGCAAATAATGCAATTTATCGAGCCGGTTCGTTAAATTTTACCACGTGGTTTGTAAATTCTACCTTACCAAAAGGCATTTTAATACAACATTACCCTAAGGAATCAAGATTTCCATATAGAACGAAAAGTTTCGGGTTGTTTGCACCTGACCGTATCGCCTATAAGATATTCACCGCAATTTAAAAGACCGCACGGTGGTACAAGTTGCCGAACGAGTCTAAAACTCATTGTCCTTTCTTTAAAAAAAAAACTGAGTTTAGGTTAAATTTTATCTACCAGAGATCTTGTAAAATAATCTATAGTTGCAAAAAATGACACCTCAACTAGCTTTTTGGATACGAAAGCTTATAGAGGCTACATAGATGGTGTTAGAAATATACAGTTCAGGAAATATTGAGGTGGTATAATTTAAAAACCGGTACAAAATATCTGACTTTACCCTACATTAATTTTGTACGCTTTTACGCTTGTTTACATTTTAAGATTCCCATTTTATACAGGGTGACTTCGAAGTTGAGTCATTTATTTTAACAGTGAGTAGATCTGATCAAAAGAAATGTTTTTTTCCTTTACCATTTTTCTGGTAAAATTAAAGTAACAAAGTTATAGCCCTTTGGAAGTTTGAGTACCGCCCTGTATCAATAATATCATGTACTCGTGTTTGGCAACAACGGATATAATCCACCTTATCGGTTCATCGCATCGGAAACAAAAAAGCGAAAGAATTTGGAACGACGTTTATTTTATTCAGTTCAGTTATACATACAGTTAGTGTCAGTCGCGTGTGAATAGTGTCTGTTGCGTGGCTCAAACGAAATAAAAAATGGCACATGTTTATGCGGATCGGTTTCCCAATCGAGTGCAACCAACCCCTCGTGCCTTTGTTAATGTAGTACAACGGGCTCGTGAATCAGGTGACTTAAGACCTCACAGGGGACCTCACGATCAAATACAGGTCCGCACTGAAATACTTGTCGGGAGGATACTTTATAAAACAAGGTAACAAATTTTTTTCAATTTTTTTTTTATTTTTACACACATATTTTGGTTTATCTTCCTTCTACAATCATTATCTGAAAATTAATGACTCAACTTCAAAGTCACCCTGTATATATATATATATATGTATATATATATACGGTTATTTGCCTTATACTACACCATCTAGTAGGTCTCAATATACTGAACCAAAAAGTTCAGGTAAGCTTATACAGTTTACGGCTTTGTTACTGAGATACAGGATGTTCAAGTTAATTCCTCATAATATCGACATTTTTAATTTCTCTTAAATTACCTAAATAATTTTGATTAGATGAAAGTATATAATCGACGGTAGGCATTAAGGGACCTATCTGCATTAGCGATGGCCAACTAACTCAATTCGCGAAATAAGACTGCTCGAAGCTCTAGCATGTCTATTTTATTTTAACTGTTATCCCAAGACACTATCAAATTATGGTCAAAGGACTTTCAGAGAAAAAATATTTCCAACTTCTTGTAGATAAGTGATTTAGGGATTTGTAGCTGGAAAAAAATCGTCAAACAATGAAACTCCAATAATTAAACGTTATTGTGATAATACTTCTGGATCGCCCTACTTTTATTCATCACGACCGGGGTATTATGTAAAAAACGTCAAAAAAACCGACGAAATGACATCTTGCAGATTAAATAGTTTTTAGCGTGCAAGTAGTTTATTCATTCATAGTTTAAGCAGCACTTACGGCTACAAAACCAGTTCACAACGTGTGTACAACAGCTTGTGCTAAGTTAACATTTTGTAGAACAACATACGTTATGTCACCAAAAAAAAACTACGAAATGTCAAAAAAAACGACGAAATGATACTTTTCAACATACGTATTACAAATAAAATACACGTACTTGAGATGTGTGTTTCATCTTGGAAATTAGGTATTTGCTGAATTTCCAAATTGAGAGAGATAAAAAAAGAAACTCCCTGGTCATGAAGTATATTACAACAGTTGAGAAAATAGTCCACAGACTGGAATATTTATGAAACGAAATAGTTATTACATTAACATCATTTTTTATTTCCAGTCATTTAAATTTTACTAAAATTTATTTTGTGATGTCAAATAGAAAATACTAATCAGTTGTGAGGAACTGCGAAAATTTGTTGTGTGTGATGCGTCATTTCTAATTGTTCTGTGATGTGGCTTGATTACACATAGCGCGGGCGCGATGGTGATTTTCCGTAAAGCTTCTGGCTTGGGAATGTAAAAAACGGGGAAAATCGTAATTTATAACTTTAAACCTAACCTGTCTTCAGAAAGGACATCACAAATAACCCGTCTGGTACAGCTAATATATATGTCGGAGTCAAACGCTGAAATCCGTCATTCCCTGAAATGCCTAGTCAGTCCCCGTATTGCCGGCAAACACCGTAAGTTTGATTATTACAACGTTTGACTAAGCATTTCATCCCTATTCTAGTCAAACGCTGTAATCAAAATAGTGTTGCTCCATTGAAGTACATAATATAACAAGGTACTACTTTATCAATAATATTAAAAGAAAAATAATCAAAAATGAATTAATCTAAAAGGAAAGAAAAATTTATTAAAACGTTGTCTTTATTATTAAGTATTGTTTTTTAATCAAGTATTTACTATATATACGAAATCCAGCAACTGGATGCTGCTGTTGAGCAAGCCTATGTACGTAATTTAGGTTGGGTTCACAAAATTATAAAAATGAACTTATCTCCTTTAACTCATTTGCATTCCATGGTTTTTCTTATTCACACTGTCATAGTATTCACTTAGATTCTTGTAAAACAATTCTGAATACTACGACATTTTTACAAACATAGAAAAGAGGTTGTGTATACTCAAGCAAATTAGCACAAAACTAGTACAATGCATGACTAAATCAGACAAATGCCGTAACGAAGTTAATTTGGTTGTTCCGATGTTTGACTGAAATTGTTCAGTCATTACAGGGAATAACTGAAATGCTTAGTTAAACGTTGTAATAATCAATTTGTTGCGGTGTGTGCCAGAAATACGGGGGCTGATCAGGCATTTCCGGGAATGGCGAATTTCAGCGTATGACGCCGACATATATACTTCACGGGCAGCATACTCAGTAATAATTCTCTCACATAGCTAATATAACTAATTTTATGCACATATAACCAATACACACAATCAGCACACAATCATTTTCATTCAGATGCGATCTCGATATTCAACTGATTTCGTTTCTTTCAAATTTTCTCATGCATACTCTATAGACTATCTCGGCCTTCTGCAACCAGCAAAGCATGCTGACATGTCGGTGAGTCATTCCTCGATAGATGACGCTAGGCTGACGCTCACAGCGAGCAATAACGGAATTAACTATTTATTCACTAGCAACAATCTAGTTACGCGCCCTTATTAGTACATAAATAAATATGTTCAGAACAAACTAGACTATCTGAGAAAAAGTTAGTCAAACAGGTCCATACAATTAGTCGATCGACATTATTACCCTGCCCCACCCTTCCATACTAGAATACTCATCAGGATCGGCGCACGACGCCAACAGCAACCGCGACAAATTGAGAATAACTTCAGAAACGCCAAAAAAAGTTTGAACAATTTCAACGTTTTGCATTTAGGCCCTTCTCTCTAACGCCACTGGACCGATTTTCAAAAACTACAAATTTTTTGTGTCCTTGGCATACAGTTTCATCAAAATGCAAGCAACACTACTCAAGTTATATGCGGTTATAAGATTAAAATGTGGACCGGCAGACAGTACAGCATAGTCGTAACCTTGTGTGGAAATTTCTTCGAAATCCGAGCAATACTTCTCAAGTTATTTGTGCTTATAGGATTAGCGGGCAGACAGGCAGACAGACCGCCATTCAGAAATGGGTGCCATGCTTTTTCGTGATGTACATCTCATATATCATCCAAAAAATATATTATCTCATTTTTTAACATTTTCGGGATTACAATACTTCACCGCCGGTAGGCGTGGGAAGTAAAAGGGATTTTGTCAGACGGCAGGAGAGAATCCCAGATATTAAAACTAGGATTGACATGGGAGCGGTGCGGGTAGATTATCATACTGCACAGTTCTTCACATTACATGGTTAATTTGGCAGCTACCTGAAGAGGGTAGGAAACAGAGAGTACGCCACCTGCGCATATTGCAACGAAGAGGAGGATACTTCTAAGCATCTACTCGAATGCGGTAGATGGGTTGACTACTAGAGGCCGCTGGAACTGACACCCGGCGAGAGGCTCGCTGCTGACAATTTTGCCAGGCATGTAGGAGGGCAAATATACACCAAGAAACCAACAATACAACAATAAGTTCCTACTTGCCAGGTTGCGCATTACATAAATACATATGTATACACACGACGCTGAAAATAAGACGACTAAATACGTTTGGTATGAAAACCTGGCGCAAGGCTGCTACTCACCATGCCGAAATGCTGCATTCTCCACCGTGGTGGGAAGTGTAGCGCATTTCTGGAAAATCTCAGAGGGCAGGAGAGACTGAAAGGGCAATACTATCGAGGTTTTTTGCCTGAAGGTGGGTATAGAAGCTTTCTCCTGTCCAAAAAGGTACGAGGTACCATGACAACATTTTGTGTGTGGTTAGACTTTGACACTTTCCAGAAGATCTAGTTTGTAGGTACTGACCTGTGCTAGCATCATCTTGCGTTCATATAATATTATTTGCAGGTTATCTGGCTAAGAAGATCATTCAAGATACACAAGAAAAAATAAATGAGGAACCATCTAAACACAGCAAGAAGGTATATCTATATTCAGGCCACGAACAAACCGTGGCCTACTTGTTAAGCTTCCTAGGAATTTATGAGCCGCCCCATATTCCTGCTTATGGATCACACATCATATTGGAAATTCACGAGAAAGATGGAGAATACGGAGTAAAGGTGAGTATGTCGGTTATACCATGAGAGTTTTACATGCGAAATATTCTTAAAACTTTTTTGGAGTTCTGTGAATAATTATACAGGGTGACTTCGAAGTTGAGTCATTTATTTTAACAGTGAGTAGATCTGATCAAAAGAAATGTTTTTTCCTTTACCATTTTCCTGGTAAAATTAAAGTAACAAAGTTATAGCCCTTTGGAAGTTTGAGTACCGCCCTGTCTCAATAACAATATTATGTGGTCGTGTTTGGCGACAATGGATATAATCCGCCGTATCGGTTCATCGCATCGGAAACAAAAAAGCGAAAGAATTTGGAACGATGTTTTTACAAGTATCTCATTCATTTGTATACAGTCAGTGTCAGTGAATAGTGGTATGTGTTGCGTGGCTCAAACGAAATAAAAAATGGCACATGTTTATGCGGATCGGTTTCCCAATCGAGTGCAACCAACCCCTCGTGCCTTTGTTAATGTAGTACAACGGGCTTGTGAATCAGGTGACTTAAGACCTCACAGGGGACCTCACGATCAAATACAGGTCCGCACTGAAATACTTGTCGGGAGGATACTTTATAAAACAAGGTAAAATTTTTTTTTTATTTTTTTCTTATTTTTACACACATATTTTGGTTTATCTTCCTTCTACAATCATTATCTGAAAATTAATGACTCAACTTCAAAGTCACCCTGTATAGAAATAACTAAAGATATTTGACATCACATATACCTTAAGGTTAAATATAAATAAAAGAAACAAATTCATTTAAGAACACGCTCTTATTTAGCTGTTAATAAAACAAACTAAACATTTAAAATATTTTTTTGCGATTGGAAGTACTTAAGCGACAATGGAGCTCCTTCATCTTAATAGCAAGATGGAGAAAGAGTGTAACATGCTTTTATTAGAAACCATATGATTTAGACATCACCAATTAGAAAATATTATTTCAATTTTTTAGTTCGTTTAATTAACAAATAAATGAAGGCTTCTTTTAGAAAATTCATTAGTTCAATTCCCATTGTCTGTCTGACCAATCAAAACCACATACGTTCAAATTTATTCTTTATTGAACGATGTTTCGGTACCAACGGACCTTCAAGTTGAATTGTCATTTTTGACAATAAATGTCAATTGAACTTGAAGAAGGTCACCGTTGGGACCGAAACGACGTCCAATAAAGCACGCAAGGTCGCGGTTCGAACTGAGAACAACATTAAATCGTGCGACTTTAAGTCCAACCTTCATTCTTTAACAAAACATCTAAAATTAATTTTAGGATCAAAATTCCCGAGTACCTGTTAGCAATGCCAAGGCACCCCCGCAAATTGATGCACTCCTTTATTTTCTCTTCTTCCCTCCTTTCTTTCTTCTTCTTTTCTTTCTCCCTGACATTGTCTGATATCTGGGCAAGCAGACCTGACCCTACTGACTTACAATACTTCCACCAAGAGCAAAAGTTCTACGGACCGCTCTGACACAAATGACGAATAAAAGTCGTTCTATAAAGAACAAGTTTAAACATGTATTTGTTAGAATTTTACACGTTAGAAATTTACATTTATACAATCCTTGACGTACTAATCAAACCTTGTTTGTTGTACGGCTTGTTTGGGAGAAATGTCTGATTTCCGATATTGATAATCTTATTCAAAACTTTCCAGGTACTTTACCAAGACGACTCACCACGACTTCATAATTATATCACGCTGCCAGGTTGTGAAGAATTCTGCCCACTGGACAAATTTATGGAAATGCATAAAGGTTTGTTACCAGCAGATACTTCCGAATGTGGATACGAGTGAAAAATTAATGTGATTGATAAACCAAATGACTGAAAATAATAAAATTATTTACATTAAAGGTTGCATTTTTAATATGTCAGAAGAAAGCAGCGGTTTCATTAGTTGGAATAAGTTTTTTTCAAATGGTATATTCAGACTACTCTTGCTCATCTTATACCAATGGGTATTAAAAATGAAAAAATATATACATGTATATGTCTCACATGTCTGCCATGCATCACACCCAACAGTATGTAATACCATTTGCTTAGCTTTTTCCATCTGTTTTGAAACAGATACATTTTGTAGTATGTGGTGTTAATGGCAATAACATTACGGCCTACGTTAAAGTTACGCTTCTTTGTATTTTAATGTAACCCATAGCTAGTGACTAGTGAGTTGGCTCTTTTATCAACTGCATCTGACACCTTTATCTTTGCTTGGGAGCTGAAGAAACATTTCTCTTAATTGCGAATAACGACCGTACTATGTTACCATTTCCAATGCTTACAGTTTTATGCTATCTTAAATGATTGTCATTATTTACAAAATATGCTCGTACACCTTTTGCTTTGCAGCCGTCTTTTTTTGATTAAACTGATATATTTGTATTAACAAATATTTCTGATGAATTATAATTTATAAAATAATTACGGATTACCTAATCAATAAAGTTTAAACAATACGGATTCTAATATGTAAATAGTAAATAAAGTTAAAACACACACAGAAAATCATATAGACTGTAGATGCTCTTGTACTAAGTGGTTATCATAGAGAAATATCGTAAAATTGTTAAAAAATGACATTTTTCCAATCGGAGCTTCGTTGCTCTAAACCTCTTGTCCACTACTGCACCATTTTCCATCAACGAGAAGAATTCTTTTGATTCTGTAACATTATGTTATTCTTATTATTATTTCAGTGTTTTCCTGTTGTCCTATTGTGGCAGTCTTAAGCGAATCCAGATCTCTACCAGAGATCAAAGCGATTCATCCTAATACCTTGCGGATAATGTGAGTAGTGTCCAGTAGTGCTATTTTCTGCACTTCAGCAACAGATGGTTTTCCTGGTAGTTATGACAGGTTGGTCTGTAGCCACTTTCTAAGGGTCCCTAGGGCTCCTACAATGACTGGAACTATTCGTGTCTTAACGTTCCACATTCTTGCTTCATGCTTACCTCTATTTCCAGGTCTTTATACTTGCTTCACTTTTCTGCTTCCTTCAGCATTATGTTCGAATCGTTAGGAACCGCTACATCTATAATAATAATAATAATAATAATAATAATAATAATACTCATCTACCAAATTTTAGATTTTTAGCATACCATAGTTCGTTAAAATATAGGCAGCTTTATTTCTTGGATCAAATGAACCAGTATTCTTAAAGATGTGTGCGTCTGCCGCATTTACGTTAATACATGATTTGTATTGATCGAAATTCCATAATATAAATAAAGCAAGTAGTTGTATGAGGCAAGCTATAAAATTAAAACTCGAATAAATGAAATTGACGCATGAATACCATCTTTTAGGGTAAAAGTGGCACTTCGCGCCATTTAAGAGTATATTGTTAAATATAGTGTGAGGTCGCGTGATACCTGCCTTTGAAGCTTCTTATGAGTACTTAATAATGCTAAATTTTGCATCACTACTGCTGTCAAGTTTCGGTGCTTTCCACCATTGAGTCGCCTATACCTCAACAACCAATCATCAAAGCACTATAGCATATAATATGCTGTGTCCTTCATCTGATAAAGACAAACTCCAGGTTGGAGTTTAAGATCTTTACTATACTGTGCCTAGTGGTACAATGAGAAAAAATTAATTAAAACAATTAAAATTTTAATTAGGCCAATTAGAAAATTTAATTAACTGTGTGGCAGCTAACAAGTTCAATTAGTTTAAAACGCAATCTTTTACTTAGATTGAATAAACCAATTTATATAAAATTAATGAACTATCGAAATGAGTGTACCTGTTCCATGTAAGATAGTCCAATTATAATTAATAATTTCGTTTAATTAGTTCAGGTAAAATTATTACTACTTTTGATGACTTATTTTATCCAGACTTATTTGAATAATATTGTGCAAAGTGCATTTTACTGAATGATGTATATTACAACTGTGCTCTGACAAATCTTAGATATCAAAAAAATTTGAAAACTTGAGATTGATATTTGATGTTTTCGAATCAAAATGAAAACTTCCAAATTTTATAACCCCAACAAATAAATTCTTCTAAATTCTGCAAAATTGAGAGATCATGTTTTTTGCTTTCTTATCTGCATTATGATATTTGTAAAGATTTGTAAATAGCACCTTTTTGTGTTTGAACTACCTACTCTTGCCTGTACTATAAAATAATTATGTTTTTTTTTTGTAGTCCGGTCTGTGTCCTACTTTGTAAATGGCTATTGAGTGGCGTATAAATAAATAAATAAATAAAACTGGAACCCATATAATAAGTTCACAATCAATGAAAATATAAATTATCAAATTTTGTTGGGGTTATAAAATTTGGAAGTTTTCATTTTGATTCGAAAACATCAAATATCAATCTCAAGTTTTCAAATTTTTTTGATATCTAAGATTTGTCAGAGCACAGTTGTAATATACATCATTCAGTAAAATGCACTTTGCACAATATTATTCAAATAAGTCTGGATAAAATAAGTCATCAAAAGTAGTAATAATTTTACCTGAACTAATTAAACGAAATTATTAATTATAATTGGACTATCTTACATGGAACAGGTACACTCATTTCGATAGTTCATTAATTTTATATAAATTGGTTTATTCAATCTAAGTAAAAGATTGCGTTTTAAACTAATTGAACTTGTTAGCTGCCACACAGTTAATTAAATTTTCTAATTGGCCTAATTAAAATTTTAATTGTTTTAATTAATTTTTTCTCATTGTACCACTAGGCACAGTATAGTAAAGATCTTAAACTCCAACCTGGAGTTTGTCTTTATCAGATGAAGGACACAGCATATTATATGCTATAGTGCTTTGATGATTGGTTGTTGAGGTATAGGCGACTCAATGGTGGAAAGCACCGAAACTTGACAGCAGTAGTGATGCAAAATTTAGCATTATTAAGTACTCATAAGAAGCTTCAAAGGCAGGTATCACGCGACCTCACACTATATTTAACAATATACTCTTAAATGGCGCGAAGTGCCACTTTTACCCTAAAAGATGGTATTCATGCGTCAATTTCATTTATTCGAGTTTTAATTTTATAGCTTGCCTCATACAACTACTTGCTTTATTTATATTATGGAATTTCGATCAATACAAATCATGTATTAACGTAAATGCGGCAGACGCACACATCTTTAAGAATACTGGTTCATTTGATCCAAGAAATAAAGCTGCCTATATTTTAACGAACTATGGTATGCTAAAAATCTAAAATTTGGTAGATGAGTACTTATTTCACATAATAGTCAACTAATTTAATCGTCAGACCCTAAAATCAAAGTACTTGTGTGGATGTATTAGAGTTTCAGCTCCATAATAACACGCCTTATTATTCTCTCATCAAGCCCTTTCACTTGATACCCATCTCTTAGGGGTGACTACTTAAATTATATATATATATATATAAATAGAATATATATATATATATATATATTAATATTTCACTTAGAGTGACGTCATGTTGTTTTCTATGTTTCATCAAATGCTTTCATTTGATAGCCATATCATATGGGTGACCATGGAAATTATAAGTGACGTGACTTTGCGTATCATATTTCTCTCATCAAACCCGTTAATTTGTTATCCATATGACAGTAGTGATTACTATAGAAATGATAAGTTACCATTTTGTAGCTTCCGCCTTATTGGATTCAAAATGGCGGCATTCAATATTGTCGCGCAACCAAACTTGTACAGGTACATAAAATTCCAGCTTAATCAGTTAACTAGTCTAAAATTTAGTTTCAAGATTTATCCGTACATACTAATATACTAAATAAAAATTTGTGAAAACCGAAAGCTTGTGTTTGAGAGAGTGACAAACACTTTTACATGGCTTGTTCATTTTACTTTTGGCACAAGTAGTCAAAATATGTATGTATAGCAGTTATTTAATCCTACAAAATCATAGAACAATGCAAATTTTTTTAGCGGCATATAGCGGTATTCTTGGGATGGATTTCAGCAGAAGGGAATCGGTAGGAGGAAGTAGAATAACTGCAACTCGTTGCAATATTTTTTCTGCTACAACCTTGGGAAAGTCAATATGGTAGTATTTGAGCATGTCCTTGGGTAATGCTGAATTTTGCATTGATACGTGTTCGTATCGACATATATCACACTGTTGGAGTTATGGTTTGGGGTGCTATAGCTTATGGTTCCAGGTCACCTTTAGTCTTTATCAGAGGTAACATGAACGCGCAGCGTTATATCCACGAAGTTCTAGAACCCCATATTTTACCCTATCTTGACACCCTGGCAGATCCAACTTTCCAACAAGATAATGCCCGACCACATGTTGCAAGAGTCACAATAGACTTCTTTCAACATAATGATATCACATTTTTACCATGGCCACCAAGATTTCCCGACTTATCCCCAATTGAGCACGTGTGGGATATGATGGGTAGGAGATTGCTCAATTTGCAACGTCCTCCTCAGACTCTAGAAGCACTTCGAGAGGAGTTGGTGGTTGCCTGGAATGAGATACCAGAGGAGGACATTGACCACCTGATCAGAAGCATGCCTAGGCGCGTTGGAGAATGCGTAGCACATCAGGGTGCATCCACACATTATTAAAGGTCAAAGGGCTTTAAAGCAGTGCAATCATTTTGAAATGTTTATCATCTACTTATTATGCTTCATTAAGTACTTATACAAAATTTTATTAAAATAAAACCATTTAAACTGGGTGTTCGGATATATATGTCACTTAGTATATTTGTTACATTTTCCGACCGCAGCGAATGTAACAATGGATATGTTACCACCATCGGTGGAATTCAAAGATAATTCTAAGATAGATTGAAACGCTGAGTCGCATCAAAATTAAAACAAGTAATAAATGAAAACAAAATAACATATTAAATGTTCGAACATACCTCCTAGCGTACGTTAGTGACCTAAACTATTGTAGCAGCTTCGCTATCGCTTCTCTCGTTCACATTGAACTCAAGCCGTCAGACAAATTTGATATTTCCTGTATAGTTTTATATATGTAGATTGTAAATAACGGTGCTTACAGTTTGTACTGTGGATGTCTATTTTGGAGATTTTCTCTGTTTGATCTAAGTGATTTGTTGAATAAATAAATAGTTTTGAGCCATGCTATAGGTGGAACATTTCTGAAATATTTGCGGTCTTCATTATCAACCAAAATCGCGAATCTGGTATCGGTTTTTCACGGGTATTGACGGAAACCCCAAGAAATCCATACTACTTATACAGTCGAGTCTTGATATGGTGCTGAAGTATATAAGCACCCCTCAATTCCAGGTGTAAAGACCCTCCTACACCCCACCATCACTACCTGCCGAAAAGCATGAGCTGCGCGGCTAACATGGACTACAGCCCGTACTACCCTCATCACATGCCACCACCATGCATCAAGGACTACGTTGTGTACTCATCACTGCCTAGGCCGAACAAAAAGGGCGCGTTGAGACCCAGCAAAAGTCTTCCAGAAGGGCTCGCTAGATGGGAGTACTGCAGGGGATACAGGCGACCAAGGAACATCCAAGTCATAGACCAAATCACTACGTCTGTGTAGTAGAATTTGATGAACGTGTATAGGTAGACTATCAGGGCATTTGGGCAGAAGAACATTGTTAGGGTTTAAGTAAGATATTTACTACCCACAACTATTGGCGAGAAAGTAGTGTAATCGCGAAAAATTTCGAAAATTGGTTGTTTTTTTGATATTATATAGAATTTAACTATAAGCGAGAATATGACATTAACATGAACATGACAAAAATCACATATCACTTGGATCTAAAATATAATGTCCTTAAAACTTCATCGTCGATGTCATATGCAGTCGTATTAACACAAGAAAACAATGACCTATATTGGTAACCGTACTACTGAACACAGTAAAACAAGATTTGAACACCTGGATTTGCTATTACTACACTCGGGTACCAAGACGGAAGAGAGTAGCATAATATTTGTAAGTTTCTGCTGGCGCTATGCCCTTGAATCAGCAAAGTCGGTGCGCATACATCCCGCCATATGAAAAGATAGCTAACAGTGGCGTATGAAATAATCTGCCCCTCCCTTCCGTTTCGGTACCAGACTATACTACTCGTCGCTTAGTACCTTGAAAAATATCTGTGACGAACCACTTTTTTGTACAAACATCTTCTACACTAAAATTTGTCAATCGATATCCATTTATAATATTCCCCATTCCAGATAAATAAAATAAAGACCAGTTTTGCGCGAGTGTATGTGTTTGGACAAAAAATTCCGTTTCGCAGACTTCAGGCCAAACGACTTGATGGATTTTGACATATGGAGTGTCGTTGGACACACCTTAGCAGTGTGAGTGACACTGGATATATTAAAATTTTATAAAAACAGAAGGGCGGATTTTAATAGAAAAAATCAAGCTCAACATCCATATTTCATTAAAAGCGACCGTGTAGAGGGCATTCTCGGCTGTACTCGCCGATCATCGTCTATGATCGCCTTAGACCCGTGAATTGTCGGTTTTTGGGACACGCATCAAGGGGAATCGCCAGGTCATATTGATGCTTGCCGTTTGACAAACTAGTAAAGACGCTCGTGTGGATGCTTGCACGATGATCGTGCCTATTATGAACGATCACACAATCAACGATCATCGCCGATAGTGAAGTGCACAATAAGGGTCCTGAACCCCAGCAGACTGATTAGAAGGCATCAACCCTGATAGATGTAGCTATCTTTTCTCTCCACGTTCAGATTCACAGTTTTCGTTTCAGAGGAATACTAGAGAGGCAGAAGGTCTTTTGGGAGCGGGAATAACTACCTCAGCCGATCCTGGGCCTGCGTTAAAACTCACATGGTTGCCCGATGCTCAAATTTGTAGACTTTTACTGGCCAGCAGGCCATGAATGCCTCGAAAGGCAGCGACATGCGAATAGTAGCAACAGTCGAAGGCCCATGTTTGTTTTGACGTGGAGTAAATGAAGTTTGAACATACAATCAACCAATTTCCTAGAAATACGGGTCACGTAACCAGGAACGCAAAATTGTTTGGTTCCTTATTACAGAATCCCAGTCTGGCGCAGCATTACGACTCAGTGCTTGCTGTCGGGCACGTTCTGTGCCGTGTACATCTGTTTAAATTACCTTAGACTAATCCATCGACAAACTATTCAGAAGTCACTAAGAAAACATTTCATTCAGGTATTAGCTGATCAATAGATCTGTTAAAACAGGAAAAAGAAGTATAAATAGTAAAACCGAAAATGCCTCGGTGTCAGTGTTCTAGCACCGTACCAAAAACAAATACTAAGCCGTATAGTCATTCCATCTAAGACTAAGATGTTCATCTTCGGTAAATGGGCTCCTATATTTTTCACGCTTGTATCAACCTGTACGCCATTTTTTATTCACAAAAAAGAAGATACTGATACTGTTATACTGACTCATGTGGTAAGTACATACATTCAGCTTTGGTGATGGCGTTTAAAGACACACATCCCTTTTTCTTTTTCGCTTTTTTCAACTACCTGTTTGCAACAGTATTCTAAATCCTTTTCATCTATTACGTCACGATGTGTATAGAGATAACTGAAAAACACCGTTTTTAAGTGTTTTTGCATAAAATGCATTTTTGTGCAATAGTGGATGATAGAAACAAGTGATTGCTTATATTGTTGTCATATTTTTCTTCGAAAATTCTTTGCTTTTCTTGAAAACCTAACTTGCTGCGAGACGGGGCTTCAAGAAAATCAAAGATTTTTTCGAAAAAGAGAAGTGATAAAGGAGTTGAAAAAAAATCTAAAAAACGGGACGTGCCACCTTAACCATCTGCTATCGAAAAAGTGACGTTCAGCTTTATAAAGTAAGAGTAGAAAACAGTTTGCTGTTAAAGCAAAACAAAAGAAGTAGGAGAGTCACATTTTTGTAACTTCGGTAATACGTTATGATGGCTTGACTTCAAGGTTTTAACTCAGGTACCCTTATATCTCTTGAAACCACTAACAAGGAGGGGTAGTCGAGACTGTAACACGGATGTTTTTAAAAAAATTTTGTGAGTAGGTATTGGCCTTCCAGCTCATACCTCAATATCATTTGCGCCTTAGTTTACTATAAATTATACTATGAAGGATGTCACTGTGAGTTGATTCAATTCAAAACCTTTATTTGAAGTCTGATGAGTTCTGGGGTCAGTGTGTATTGTGTTGTATATATTTTTTCATTACATATTTGTCACAATACATGTTTTCTTAAGTCATTAAAAT
Source organism: Acanthoscelides obtectus (assembly GCA_963669975.1). Taxonomy (NCBI): domain Eukaryota; kingdom Metazoa; phylum Arthropoda; class Insecta; order Coleoptera; family Chrysomelidae; genus Acanthoscelides; species Acanthoscelides obtectus. Next base: position 50,133,860 of record CAVLJG010000007.1, on the reverse strand, counting down.
AATGTTTTGGGTATTTTGGAATTATATATTACTAACTTTTCATGCTTCCATCGTAAAAACATCTAAATCAAATTTCCTAGCATGGACATTTGTATTAAAGGTGCTAGCGGGAGGAAAATCTCATTATATTAATAGCGTCATTTTTCACAAGAGGGATAACGAATCAACGTCCGCTATACAGCGATACTTTGAAAAATGTATTGCATGCGATGCATGCTTTTGCCGTCAAGTAAAAAGTTTTGGATATGATACAAATATATTCGTGATTTAGAGAAATCGCATTAGCGTAGAATTTTCATTCTGTACTTTACGACACATTACGTGTTACTATCTTCTCTACAACAACAATGACTAATTGCATAAAAAAGTGTGGTGTAATTTCCAACTTTGTTTTAAAAGTTTTATGATGTTAACCAAACTTCGGTTGTTATAATAAATTATTAACCGACAATTTCAGAAAACGAGGTAGTTGATTTCTATAACTTGCATGAGAAATTATAAAGTTTTACAAAACAAAAACGATAAATATTTCTTATAAAGGCAACATGCAACCTCAGCGAACCCAAAATACATTTAAACAGAGAACATCGGAAAACCCGTAGCTTTGTAGTTCCTTCACTCGCATTGACGTTCTTCATTGACTAATTTCTGCTCCTGCGTTCAAGCTATTTCAATTAATATTAGATCTGCTACTACATAAACTGAAGATCCTACAGACCAAAATATGTGAATTGACCTAAACATACCTCAGTCCAAAAGTTGATGGTTTGCGAGATACAGGGTGTCAAAGTTACAATTTTATTTTCTATTTTTCCTTATTGCTTGAGAAGTATTTCAGATTTTGGCATAAAACTCGGTATAGGGGAGGTTTTCTGGTATGAGGAACAAGAATCCGTTATTTTTTATGGCCAAACTTCTAGAGGCCGCCACTTACCTATTTGGGTAAACAACTTATCATAACTTTTTTGTGCTACCCTGTATACAACAACTGACCAAAAAATGTTATTTTCTCGTATTTCCATGACAAAAAATGTTTACTTGTTACAAGTGTCTAAAGCTGATAGTTTTCGAGATATTTGTGTTTAAACATACATCTTGCCAACCCGTACATTAAATGCATATCAGAATATCCATCAAAAGTATACTCCATGATGTTTACCAACTTATTGTCAACTTAAAATTATTCACAAAGTTTAAAGCAATATTATGACAAACATTAGAAACCATAGCAACGCTACTCAGATAATATCCAAAGCAACTTGGTTATTATGTTATAAAAATGTTTTATCATCATGGTACAAATAATGCATTGGAACTTTTAAAAACAAATATCTTGAAAACTATTAGCTTTATACACTTCTAACAAGTGAACCTATGTTGTGGTAATACGAGATAATAGGATTTTTCGGTTAGTTGTATACCGGATAGCACAAAAAAGTTATGATAAGTTATTTACAGTGACGCCCTCTAGAAGTTTGGTTATAAATAATTACGGATTATTGTTTCTGATACTAGGAAACCTCCCTATACCGAGTTTTATGCCAAAATCTAAAATACTTCTCAAGCAATAAGGAAAAATAGAAAACAAAATTGTAACTTTGACACCCTGTATCTCGCAAACTGTCAACTTTTGGACTAAGGTATGTTTAGGTCAATTCACATATTTTGGTCTGTAGTATCTCCAGTTTCGAGATTTCCCAACCTTTCGCAGATACACTGTATAATGTCGATTTATATGTTTCCAGGTATTCAGGCATGGTAATAGAACCACCGATAGTTCCCTGTACCCTAAAGATCCTTACCTCAATTACGACTACTTTCCTTATGATTATGGGCAACTTACAAATGTAAGTATCGTGTAATCTTAAAGTCTCCGTCAAACCTATATTTATTTTTTCACAGGCGGGAAAAGTGAAAGAATACACAATAGGAACATCTTTGCGTGAGCGTTACGATGCATTCTTAGGAGACGTCTACTACCCGAAAATTGTGGATGCCAGAAGTACTGACACCAATAGGACAAAGATGTCACTAGAACTAGTGCTTGCAGGTTTATTTCCACCCAGGACAACTCAAATATGGAATCCGATGAATCTAACCTGGCAGCCTATTCCTTACAACTACCTACCTTCATCTCAGGACAAGGTAAGGTTGAAAGGTATTTTTAGCATGAGTGTATCAAAAAATTCAATAACAAATCATGAGATTCGGTACTCCTTAAAAAATCGCAGATCAGTTGGATAGCAACACAACATTTTTTATATTCAACAAAAAAAAATTAACTTATCAACTACATATATATAAAACACCGCCGAGTTTAATCTATAATATTTTGTCACGATCATGAATACAGATCACGACCATCCCATCATCGATTATATGCTCTGGACGACTCCTATGGTTGTGACTATTTTCAAATACTATAACCGCGGTTTTGACATGGTACGCTCGACCAATCCTGACAAATTCACAGACATATCGGGTTCACAAATGACAAAATCTACTTATTATATAAGTAATTAAAAGATGACCCATAGTCGTAACAGAAAAATGTTCACAACAGCACCTATTAATCAACGAAGTACCATTGAGCATTTTTAAAATTAAAAAGAAAGTTTTTATTAATACTTACACAATGCCAAGACACATCGCGTGAGTTTTTATATTTGCTGTTTTTACAAAGCTATACAGTGATTATATTTATACTTCTTTTAAATAATATAGTGTTTTTCAATATTGCATAGCTACCTTAAGCAGTGAATTACAATTTAGAATTTTATCTGAGACAATTTTTTTGCTGAAAGTGATTGCAACTTGATTGGAGATGTTTTTTTTTTTTTTTTTTTGGTGAGGGGGGAATGCATTTACGCACCATACCATAGCCCGAACTACGGCGTGTGTGGGACTCCAGGGTCTTGAGGAGATCACCTAATACCCACTAAACCCTAAACCTCCGCGTGGCCCGACTCATCAGCGTCTCGGTAGGCCATGTGTTGTGCGTGACCTGCGGTCTGCTACAACGTCTCCTCATGTGTTTCAGTCTCTGGGAACGCCGGGTTGGTTCCCTTTACCTCGCACATTCTATCGATGTCGTTAAGCGATCATCGATAGAGGGTCTGCTAGGTTCTCTTGAAACTCTTGTTTTCGAAAAATCAAGAGTTTCAAGTCCTCTTACCAATATGTTGTTCCTGGTCCTGGTCCTGAAGGGTCCTGGTCCTGGTGGGTCCTGGTCGTGGCGGGTCCTGGTCCTGGTTGGTCCTGGTCCCGGTGGGTCTCGGTGGTTCCTGGTCCTCTGCATCCACGCCGTGGGGGGGGGGGAGCAACCGCGAGTTCTCCTAGTCTCCTAGTCAAGGTTCCAGTTAGCGGGTGCCAACTGGGACCTTGGTCTGGGGTACCTGGTTTTGCGGTTGCGAGGCATCTCGTCCGGATCGTAGTCCATGAGGAATCGTAGCTGCTCGTTCGGGTGGTCCTGAGCTTTCTCGAAGGTCTTCTCCGCTTTTTTCTTCATGTACTCGTGGATGGTGTCCCAATGCAGGTCTCTACGCAAGGTTGAGTTTCTTACGTAGGATGGTGCACTGGTGGCGATCCGGAGTAGCTTCATTTCTAGAGCAGCAAGTCGCTTGCGGTAGCTGGGGGCAGCGTACCCCCAGACCGCGGAGGCGTAAGCGAGCTGAGGTCTGGCGATGGCCTTGATCAGCCGTAGCTTGGTCGCTAGCGACATCCGGCTGTGTCTACCCAGTAATGGGTAGAGTTGAGCCATGGCTGCTCTGGTCTTTGCGATGACAGCTTCTATGTGGGCTTTCCAGGTGAGGGACTTGTCAAATACGATCCCCAGATATTTGACTTTGTATTGGCGATGAACTACGGTCGCGGAATTATAGCATTCATTAGCATATTCTACCTGAAGATAGCCAATCATATACCATATTTCTGGTTCAAAACTATCCAAGATGAAATGTCATACTCTAGCGTGAGAATTTGTCACAGCCATGTTTCTCCTTTCCGCAATATTTTCTTTTTCTATCCCAAAGGGGCACGGGAGCTTAAAGAGACTTTTTTAATCCGATTTTTGCACGTTTTCCAAGTAAATTCCTAATTAGTGCGGAGAGCAGAAATACAGCTATGACAAGTTCTCATAGACGACGCCAGGGTATCTCTATAAATGTTTGACTATCTCTAGGTAGAATACGTTGATCAATGGTCTTGGGCCACACCTGTTATAAAAAGCATTATTTCTTTTTGGCTAAAGTCAGAATCTTACCACCATATTATCAAAGGCGTGAATTTGTTTTAGGAACTACAAGGACATCTATGTCCAAAGTACCTCGAAGAGTACAACAGAATAATATCTTCTGATAAGTTTAAGGCCGAATTCAATAAATATAGTGATACCGTGGTGTATCTGAATAAAAATACGGGATTAAACCTTACCTCGTTTCACGATGTTTATAACTTGTACTTCGTTCTAACGACTGAAGAAGAGTTTGGATTGAAGTTGCCAAAATGGACAGAATCGGTGTATCCAGATTTGGTTAGAGAAATGGCTATCAGAGAATATCTGACCGGAAGTGGAACGGATAATTCAAAACGATTGGGCACAGGTACCGCAAACATTTTGTTGATAAGCTTCCTTCCAAAAAATAAAGAATAATGTTAGCCATTTTTAAATTTCTTTAAATATTTTTCATTTGCTTGATACAAATAAACAAAACTAAACTATCCATTTTAATCAATTTAAGCGACATTTGCTACTATCTTGAACAGCAATCAGAAATGCTGTGAATAATTATGTGTTCTAATTGTAAGATTTGTTTGGTTATATTCAGGATACCTGATTAAGAAGATTATAGAAGATACCCAAAACAGAATAAAGGACTTAGAAAACAAGCGTGGAAGGAAGATCTATCTATATTCAGCTCATGAGTCAAACATTGCGAGGTTGTTATTATTCTTAGACATATTTCAGCCATTACATGTTCCGAACTATGGGTCATACATCATCTTCGAAATACACAAAAAGGACGATGAATATGGAGTCAAGGTAAAAACATCCTGTAAAGCTATGTTCATTTATCAGGGTTGATACAAACTCTAACCATTATCAAATATACAAATTACAACAAATAAGATACGAAGTCGATCAAATGGGTGCAGTTTTAGGTAACTGACAAAATGGTTCATAGAATGTTTCGCAAATTAGTGCATTTTCGGACAGAAGGAAGAAGCCAATGTTTTCCAAAAATCGTTGACTATCTTTATTGGTGGGATTCCAATATAAATTGCGCATTAACATTGCCACTACTTATCCTCTACATGGTAATGTAATCAAAATTTCAATACGCCGTTTCAAAACAGACATCAACCATTAACTTAATTTTTTATTATGAACAGTCAAGCATTTCTTCAGTTTTTACGAATTGGGCATAGGTAAACAGTCTCTATTTCTATATGTGTAATATTTAATGATGTGATATTGAATATATTCTGGCATGGTAATGAGAACACTGAAAACGGTATAATTTTAACATACTGAAATTTTTAAAGTAAGTAAAAGCGCCAAGGGTGTTAAATAAACATATATTCTTGATGCAAAAATTCAATATGGCCTTCCTAAAGACACATGGTTGATTCTGGGAAAACCCGGTTCTACCTGAAGATTCTCTGAATTGCGAAACTTTCTCAGTGCAATTTTCTTAGTTATCTAAATGAGCGGCTTTGACGTTATTCAACTGAACTTTGTTCAGATCTATGTTTATATTAAAAACAAATGCTGCTGTTTCTTGACTGAAACTTTATTGTTGATGATATTGATACTGATTATATCGCTTTTATTTGCAGGTGTTTTACCAGGATTACCTCTCAGAATCTTTGAACCTTGTTAGACTGCCAGCATGTCAAGATCTTTGTCCCTTGGACAAATTTATCAAGTTATACCAAGATCTAATACCAGATGATGATTCCGAATGTGGTTAGTAAACTTTTGTGATGAAAATATACATTTTCTAACAACCGATTCCTACCCTTTTCTTCTTATCAGTGTTTAGCTGGGCAACTCTTTAATTCGCAGATGTAACAGCTACGTGACTTTTTCAATGCTAAGTATCCATATAGAACAAAACATGTCATATATGCATAAGTGCCTATAGGGGCTACTTTGATATACAGATACTTCGAGAAAACTCGATGTCACTGTACGCATCCAGGTGACAGCAACGACAGCGCTTCTGCCCTTATTCGAAGCTTGAGCGCTGAGTGTCGATTGTGGGTTGATCAACCCTTGGATTTTAAGCGAATAATAATGCACCCTCGAGAGACCCTCAATTATTAATGCAATTGAAGATTTAACATTTTCGTTTCACAAGTTTTCAAAATTTTAGAAACTCGTAAACTCCTCAAAGTCTTCAAAATTATCTAAATTATCCAAATTCTCGAAATTTTTCTCAATATTTCCAAAATTTTGCATATTTTAAAAATCTTACAGTTGTTAAAAACGTATAATCTAAAAAATTTCAGAATTTTCAAAATATTTCGATGCTTAATTTTATGCCCTATTAAGTTTATAATCATGCATTTTAATATATGATATGGGAATATAAAAGCATCGGTGGATCTAGACTTCATCCTTTTTGACGATCTCTTAGAATATGGTAGGAATATAACCGGTAGAGGCCACGGTAATGAATACGCGGCTCTTGGCCGAGTAGCCTTTTTTATGGGCTATGTGCTCAAGGATGTGTTCCAATGCACCGAGTACTCGGTAGAGGCACGCGGGTTCGAGTCTCGGCCTCGTATGTTTAATTCCGAGCCATGAATGTTGTCTATATCACTCACGTGGATGAACTATCAACGACTGGCACATCACATCGCTGTTTATTATATTGGTTACCAGTGGATGGATCGTAGTCGTACTACCACTACTTGGCATACTCGATACTTTGAAGGGCTCTAAATTTAAAGCTAATGACGTATTGAATAGATGTTCATCAAAGCTAGTTCCTGTTTCTTTCAATTATTGTATCACGACTCCAGCGTTTTCTCGCGAGACAGTAAATTCGCTCATACTCAATCCGTCACAAAAAACAATAAAAGACTGAACGACTACCTATTATAGTTGTAGGGTACGTGATCAGCAAAGTGACGAAGTCACTGTGAAATACCTCCTGACCTAGTCCAATCACTTTATTTGCTACTGGTTCGATTACCTTTCGTCATTTGGTCTCCTCTGATCGAAATTGTCCTTACTATTAAATAAAACCGAATGAAATAAAGTAATTTGTTCACCCTCTATAGTTTCGTTTATTTAATAGGACAATGATTTCTTTATAGGTACAAACATTGGAATATAGTAAACACCTTATCAGGTTTTAAAGCTTTTATTAGCAAATAATACTGAACAAAACTTTATTAGGGAATATCAGCTCATATTCCGCATAACGACTTATCGGGTATCAGATCCGTGACCAAGTGGACGAACTTGTCCAGTGGACAAAATTCATCACAATTGGGCATCTTCAACAGCTTCACGCCGTATCCGCTGTAATTTTCATAGAAAATCTTAACTCCGTGGACTCCGTTAATATTGTGTACCTCCAGCAGTATAAAAGATCCGTAAGTAGGTACGTGGGGGTACTCAAATACTCCAAGTGCTATTAGTAGCTCCGCAAGATTGTTCTCATGGGCGGAATACAAGAACAACTTCTTGGCTGAAGTTGTGGCGCTCACTTTCTTCATTGTGTCTCTAATTATCTAGAAAAAATCAATTACGTGTAAGCAAACATTTTACAAAAAAGTAAAAATTTTCATTTTTCATTTTATTTGTTTTACCTCCAGGATGTGTTAAGGAAGTCTTTAGTAATCGCATAAGATGTTGCTTTTGAAAAGTTTTTTTTGGAATGTTTCACAGAAGTTGAGTCATTTCTGAAGTATTGATCTAATTTTAGGTGTTTGAAGTCGCTAAACTGGCCGTGCAATGTGCGGACAAGCTCCTTCTTGCATTTCATACGTGTGCACTTTGAAGTTGCTTCTATTTGTAAAATAGTTGTATGAAATTGATCGAATAATTGAAGTATTACCTACTATCAGCTGACAACTACGGTCAGAGATTTTAATGGATTGTTTTAAAAATGACAAAAAGACTGTGACGATTGATTTCTAAAGTACAACTTGCGCAACCTCTATTTTATTATTCTGAAAATGTACAGATGCTGAATTTGATAGTACTAGCTTTCGATTGTTGATTACTGAAGAGACGTTAATGCATACGGCAAGTGTACGCTATATCGCAAGTAGCACAAGCACGTGAAAATGACGTTACAAACTGATCAAGAAATGACCTAATGCCACATACCGATAACGTCATATGGCAGGCGTCAATAACACATCACTTGCTGGAGGTGAAGATGACGTCTATTACTTATAATAAATAACCAGTTTTAGCTTCTTCTGAAATCGTATACGGTGTTACGCAGTATGCTAGAGAAATTGAAATCACGTTAGCTTGAAACTATTTTCAAAATGCACAATTTTTTTATATTTTTGGGAGTAGTTTGACGTTGTTTTCGAGCACCAGTCATAATACACGATATCAAGCAACGTATATATCCGAGAAGAGCACGTCGCGTCGACGATAAGTTTGCAAATCTGCTACAAAGATTTCCAAGTAGTCCTCCTTTTGAAATGCATAATGACTGAGATATTTTTCAATTCAATCTACCTTTTCCAGAAAGTAACCAACAGCCATCTGTCTCATTTCCACTGTCTTCAGAGCAACGTAGTACTCATGAACTGCCAAGCTCTCCATCACCTTTGGCCAAACCTTTCTTGTCCAAGGTGGTAGTACAAAACCCCATTCCTCTTCTGTTGCTAGCCCAAAATATAAGTTATATATGTCTTCAAATCTTGTAATATTTAGACCAGTACTTTCCGCGATGTATTGTATAACGTCTCTATGTTTATTAAATTCACTTTGTACTTCTGCAGAATACGCTGCTTCGTTGTATAGTTCGAGGTAGTGAGGGCACAGGACACCAAGTAAGATCTGTAATTCGAAAAAGTATTTCATGTTTATTTGTAGAATGTACCTAGTGAGCAAAAAAAAATAACCATAGAACCGCAGTCGGCAGTAGATGTATAGTATTTATTCCTCAAGCAAACAAATCTGGTAGCCAACAGCAAACTGTTGTCTAACAAAGCTATCCCATGGCTGCTTCTATTTAACATAAAAGGCGCTATATCGCTGGACCGCTTTTTATAATCGGAAGTCTAGTATGGTATGTATGGTACACCCTAAGCTTTCCACATAAGTAGATACGTATATGTACACATACACGCAATTGTTCAAATTCAAGGAATATACTCACCGGATCCTTATTCTTTGGTAAGTAGTTATAAGGCACAGGTTGCCAGTAAAGTCCATTTTCGAACATCTGATCCTTGTTAGGTGTGAACAGTGACGCTAGAACCAATTCCAGCGACATTTTTGTCCTATTGTAATCTGTAGATAGTGCTTCGACCATATCTGGTAGATAAAAATCTCCTAGAAAGTTCCTATATCTGCTCCTCAAGGTGGATCCGATGTTAAATTCTTTCCGTTTTCCAGCCTATAATAAATACAAACAGTCGCTCACTATTGAACGGTACGGAAAACCTTCCACATTGAGTTTCCCAACGATTTCAAAGTATTGAAGCGTCTTAGTAATACATTGCATATGATAGAATCGTAACTTCTTCTGTAATGTTTACGATTCAAAGATTAGTAATGGAGATAAACGAAAAAAGCGAAACGATGCATCAGTTCAATTCACAGAACTCAGAACGTGTAATTTTTGATGGAAAGTATGGTTTTATTCTCGGTGAGTGATCTTGCAAATAAAAAAAAACACCAAACTTTGATACATTCTGCAAGATGAAATTACCATTAACCGGGCCTGGTTGAATATTTCAAGTATTTTAAGGAAACGAGAGAGTTTTTCAAACAAAAAATATATAAACACTTCGCGAAAAATTTCTAAAATGAAGTATTATGTACATGACACACTCATTTCAACCGGCCTATTTCCCTGTCTGTCTGCTAACCCTGGATGCCGCTAGAACTTGGAAACTACGATATGGTTTTAATGAAATTTTGACAGAAGTTTACGACTATGCCAAAGACGAAAGAGCTTTATGGTTTTTAAAAATCGATTCAGTGGCTCAGAGTCGCTCATTTAGTCGGTCTATCCGCTAATCCTCACTATATAACTTGAAAAGTACTGTTCGGATATGGATGAAATTTTTACCCAAGGCGAAAAAGAGATGCGGTTTTTGAAAATCGGTGTAACGGTGGCGGGCAAAAGGCCAAACGAAAACATAAAGACAAATCGCTCAAACTTCGTTTTTTGACGTTTCAGAGAATCCTGATCAATTTTAAAAAAAAATCAGGGAATTACTCTATATGGTTGGGGTTGGGGGAGGGTATATCTCAATTTTTTTATATCAGTATATTTATTCCCAACAGCTATTAGACATATTTCACACATCATCGATTGGCAGGTACATTTGCCCTCAAAACAGAATGTTTTCGATACCCGTCTGCTTCTACTCCCAGCATTACTGATGCGTTGCCGCATGTGGGAGGCATAGGTATCGGGAAGAGACGGCGTTACCAGATAGACTACCGGTAAAGTAGGGAGAGAATGTCTATGGACTAATTGTATGGACCTGTTCGACTGACTTGGTCCGTTTAATTTCTCTGTTATACATGTTCGAAACTAACTTTTCTCTTAGAGGGTCAACTTGTGCTGAACATACTCATTTGTAAACTGATGAAGGCGCTTCCTGGGAAGTGCAGAGTCAACTAAATGAGTGTGTCCGATATTATTGCGACCACAAGGAATAGTAAGAACAGGTCTGAATAAATTGCTGTAGCGTGGGAAATTGAAAATGTGCCGCCCATTAGCTTGAGTTTGCACTTCTCAAGGTAGGCCTGCACGTTTAAATAAGGTGTTTATGTTCTAATTTTGTGCGACAAATGAACGGTAGTTGAGGGATCAAAACGGTAGTTCTGGCAGCGCTGCCAACCACCAGTCGGTCCAGCTCTGATGCAAGTATACCCACATTCGTTAATGTTGCGTTGACACATATGTTGAAAATACCGCCAGGTAACTGCAAAAACCAAACACCCCAAAAACGAAGTTATTAGCGATTGACATTTTTTTCGAATACAGAATTAGAATATAAGAAAATTTGAACTAAAGGATTTTATCCGTAACTGGTATAAGTGAGAAAATGCACTGGACTCAAGAAGTAAGCTTCAGTAAGCTGACGATATTTCCCATCATTCAAGTGTCAATCCATGTACGAAATGTCTAATAGGTATGTAATAATAATAATAATGATGATAATAATAATAATAATAATAATAATAATAATAATAATAATAGCTTTATTACCCAACAGCTAACCATTTACAGGGTAATTAAGAGAGGTTCTAAATTATTACATGTTTAACTACGAAAAACAAGTTAAATGTGTATAACAGCTTGATCCACAAGCTTATTCAACGTGCAAGTGAATTATAAATTCAAAAGACAAAAAAAGAAAGAAAAAAAAAGAAAAACAATTAAAGGTGAATGACAGCTTGACTCATAAGATCCTCCAACGTGCAAATAAAAATGTCACAATAAGTAGATATTCTGTTACAGTTCCTACACATTACATGAATGGGCGACTTAACTAAGATATTGGTTCTTGGCCTACTACACTTGAACGTGGCACTAATCCTACTACCGATCCTAGGTACATTAAAATTGATTAAACGTAGGATGGAAGAGCAATCTATGGTATTATGTACTTCTAGAATTACTGGGGTTGGAAGCGTGTAAATACACCTACGCCAACAAATTGAGATATACCCTCCTTCACACCCTACAACTGCCGGACATGCATTTTGTTTTGAAAATAATCAGGAGTATCGAAAATGTCAAACAACGAAATTTTAGACAATTTATTTGTCTCGTCTTTTTTGCCTGTAGCTACACCATCGATTATAAAAACGACAATTTTTTCTATGTTATGTGTAGCTGTAACTTTGTGTCGAAATTTTATCAAAATCCGAAGAGTACTTTCTAAAGTTACAGCGGGACCAAGGATAAGTGGACAGGCAGTTAAACAGATAGGGCATCAGAAATGAGTGACATGTTTTTTCCAGATGTATTGTACATACAATATTCAAAAACATAATAATTTATTTCCGAAATTTTCAGATGGCGAGAGAGGTAAAAATGATGTAGCAAAAGAAACAACGGTAATAAAAATATTATTATTCATGGAGGTGACCCAGAATAGGTCAAAGTTAATTATGTAGGTGTATCAAGTGACATCTACTTCATGGTCCGCTGTATACAAATACCGATTGACATTAATCTAGTTTTTGCAAGCTAAAAACATTCTTAACATTGAGGTGTAGTAACAAAAACCTTTGCTTTTCCACTCCATCGCACTTGATGACATTATTTTATCTGCATTTTATACGATAACGTACGTATACTGAGGTAAGCAGCTGAAAAAGTGATTGATTTCATTGGATACGAGAACTAAAAAATATCAAAATTGATGCATTTTCATTAAAACAAACAAAACTGTAGGTAGTGTAACATAATGCCATAAAATGACATAAGTGACTCCATACCTTAGTAAGTTGACCTCGTCCATATGGATAATAACGCTCATTCAGGTATGGGTCTTTAGGATACAACTCTGTCAATTCTGGAGTCCTGTTTCCATGTCTGAAAAGCTAAAAGTCAGAATTACTTTGAATATTTGGATAGTAGAAGATAAACTACGTGTGTATTTAATACATATATGTAGATATACAGGAAACAACGGAAACTGATAAGTCAAAAAATAGTATTAATGTTATAGATAACATGAAAATTTATTTTGAACCAAAGCCACATGCAAATATAAACGACGCAGTGTATGAGTAAACATATCAAACTTTTCCTCTAAGACTGTTATTTATTTATAAAAATTCACCTATATTACAGCGTTGTGAATTATTTTTATATTTTCATTTATTGCTTTCTAGATAGATTAAGAAGAATAATAACAATCGGATGATTGAATGGTAACTATTGTTAAATAAAATGAAATTTTCATTACTTGATAAGTATTAAGTGTCTGATAAGGATTTCATTACTTGCAGTTTTAATATTTATGTAATTCATCATTCATATTTTTAAACTTATTTAATCATTGATCTTATTTCCGCATCCTTTGTCATTTATGTTACTTAACTTAATAATCACATTTATCCATAATTTGATGTTAACTGACGACTAATTGGTTATGGAACAATCATTGCTTATAAAAATGTTATTTACATAGTTCACATACGGTGACTCACAAATGGGTTACGACTTTATCAGCAAACTTTAGTCTTTAACAAGGGCTGTTTTTACATATGCAATTTTATTTATCACAGCCATCAAAAACTCCTTAGAGTGTGTGCACAGTAGTAGTGGGCACAACTATTTTAATATCTAAATTCTGATAGCATATCCTATATGAAACAGCACACACAAAATATCTTCTTACTGAATTATAGAATCAGTTACATTCGTGACAATTATATGCGTTTTTTTAACATACCACATGTGAAACCACAAGAGACGATTCCTGGAGACCACCAGCTTCAGGTTCTGCAGCTGAATGAAACTGCAGCAACGTTAATCCCACTAATGTTATTGCTGTAACATGAAAATATTTTACATCAAACAGATATGCAAAGTACAATTATCATCAACTAATATTTTTCTCGTTAATAAATACGTTGTGCGTAGTAGAAAGAAAGATCAAAGCGCGATTCCATCATTAGCAAAAACTCTTTCAATAACAAAGTTAAAACTGAAGCTATATTAAAGTTATCCTCAATCAATGTCAAGAAGGTTGTGACTATTTTTGACAATACATTCTCAAGAATCTGATTTTTTAGATGTCATAATAGTACTTTTGATGGGCCGATCTCAGTGTCTCTTCTGAAACCCAACAATTGTTGTTACCACCAATGGAACAGTTATCACCCGACCTAGACAGAAAGTTGTAAAACAAATCATCGTTATAGGCATTTTATCCACCTTTTACAGTCAGTTACAAGTGGAAAGAAAGTCGGGCTGCCTATTCGCTAAAGAATTTCTTGGCAATCCTGGTGAGAAAGTAGAAAAATGTTATATTTCTATGTCCAGATAACAGTTTGCCATAGGCATTGCGAGAGGACCCTTTCAGCTAAGAATTATCCGTTCTGAGATAACGATGGCCTTCTATGGTTATAATATAAGGAAAACTTCGCTAAATCGTAACACAACCTTTTTCAGTAGTTTGGGGTGGCTGACAATCTAGCCTTGAGTGACACCTGGGAAGACATACAAGGGGCCCCGATAGCACGAAATATTCATTAAACATTTTTATCTTACATAAATATTTGTTTTCTTACACAAATATTTAAGAAATATTTGAAATGTAATATTTTTATTAAATATTTATTCAATATCTTTTAAATATTTTAAATACAATATTTTATTTATAAAATTGATTTAATATTTACTTTTCAATCAATGGAAAATATTAAATCTCCAATATTTAGAAAATATTCATCAAGTATTTGCGGCTACGGCGCATGTGCGTGTGACCCCGAGCGACCAATGCTATAATAGCAAGCCGGCCTGCGCACCACCGCTTTACCAACATCCATTTTGCCTTTCACTATGGTAGCGTGCTTCCTGTGTACCTCCAAGTGGTACATTATTTGAGTAGTTTTTTTTGTGGGAAAAGGAAAATGGTAAGCTTTTCGATAATTACATAGCTTAATTTATCTGTCTAGTAAACATTATTGTGCCAGTTGAGTATAAAGGTATTCACAAGAATATTAATAACTAGCATTGAAGTGTAACAGTTATTTGGTATTGGTGGATTTATCTGAGAATGGATAAGAAAATTATATTCATAACATCTCAATGAATAGTCATATAATCGCAACTTGATCGAGATACATCAAACATGTTTTTTTTTAAATATCCCTATTATCATTACTAATTTTGTCGTAGTAGGTGGCAGATCAGCTGTAACTATTTTAAAAACAGTCGAAAATACTATATTTTTGTCCCTTGAATTATAATATAAAATCACAAAATGTTATAGTTATGGCTAAATTAACCCCGTTGCTGAAAAAAGTCATATTTCAACAAAATCAGTAAGTGTTCTATTTTCAAAAACCTTTCTTTTAAAAGCTAGTCAAAGGACCAACTTGTGCCCATGATGGACATTTTTCATCAAGATATCTAAAATGGCATACCAAATTTTCTTGAAAATTAACCAAATCTCGAACTATCATAGGCAGAAAATGTGGGGTCATTTTAGGAGCATTATAGAGCTGCTTTTCAGTGACCCAGTTGAGCTACTCGAAGTAACTCATTAGTGCTCAACACCAGTATTGTTCCACGGCATTCTATATTCCCATAAATACACTAGAAAGCAGCTTATGTATTCAATAATACTTCATAATTCGTAAGTTTTTTTTTCACAGGAATAGACTTGCAAAATGCAGAAGAGGCTTAGAATGTTTTTTAATAATATTTTTCTAACAAATTAAACCATTATATCTAGAATGAATTTTCTTTATAAACCCGATTTTATATAAACATTCCTACAGATTTTGCTAAAATAACCAATGGAGAATTTTCTATATACACTGAAAATATGTTTCAGATTAATGTTTGAAAATTCATACATATTTACGAAAAATATTAGATATCTCATCAAAATATAAAATTGATATTTAAAAATATTTCCTGATATATTTTCTATTTGGAAAAAATATCGCAAAAATATATAAATTATATATAGTACAAATATCTATAATAAATATTTTATAAACATATACAAAATATATTTATTAAATATTAAAAAATCATCTGTCACTACATTTTTTTAAAATATTTAATGCCATCGGGGGGGGGGGAGGTCAATGAGGCCTAAGTGCTGTGACCTTGGCTGAGCTGATCGCCCTTCTTTCTATCCAGAATACAGAATCAAATCAGTTACAACTTATAAGGGAAAATACAAACTTACTGTGGTAGAAAACGAACATGTTGAAACCTTTTGAACTGGCACTACTGTTCGCATCTGAGTATATAACAACAATCTGTACAGAGTTTGAAAATAGTCTGTTCCACCCCCTCTTTGTCTATATTTTGATGATAGACACTTGAAGGTAACGTTATATAAACGTGGAATGAATATGGATTAAAATATCTTAATCTATAGCTTCCTTTGTTCTAAGTATTTCGATTCCTGATAACAGTTATCCTTGTCAATCAATTTCTTAACTAATGCCCATCAATCAAAGAATGCTATAATTATAATATTATCATTATAATATTACCAGCTTGATAAGTACGTCATAATGACGTTAATTAATATTGGGGAAACTAGCGCAGTTGCTGGCACGCTAACGCTATGCAAAATATTGCACGTTGATGTCTTTATTTAAAACCTCACGTAGCGCAGTTGCTGGTATGCTAATGCAATGCTAGCGATAACTTTATCCCTATCTCTAATCATTTTTTATCCTTTGGCATCTTTGATCTGGTATCTGGTATCTGGTATTTGGTATCTGGTGTCTGGTATCTGGTATCTGGTATCCGGTGTCTGGTATCTGATGTCTGGTATCTGGTATCTGGTGTCTGGTATCTGGTATTTGGTATCTGTTATCTCTTTATCTGGTATCTGGTATCAGGTATCTGGTATCAGGTATCTGGTATCTGGTGTCTGGTATCTGGTATCCGATGTCTGGTATCTGGTATCTGATGTCTGGTATCTGGTGTCTGGTGTCTGGTATCTGGTGTCTGGTATCTGGTGTCTGGTGTGTGGTATCTGGAATCTGGTATTTGGTATCTGTTATCTCTTTATCTGGTATCTGGTGTCTGGTATCTGATATCTGGTGTCTGGTATCTGGTGTGTGGTATCTGGTATCTGGTGTCTGGTGTCTGGTGTCTAGTATCTGGTGTCTGGTATCTGGTGTCTCGTATCTAGTGTCTGGTGTCTGGTATCTGGTGTCTGGTATCAGGTATCAGGTATCTGGTATCTGGTATCTGGTACTTGGTATTTGGTATCTGATATCTGGTGTCTGGTATCCGGTGTCTGGTTTCTGGTATCTGGTGTCTGGTATCTGGTGTCTGGTATCTGGTATCTGGTGTCTGGTATCTGGTATCTCGTATGTGGTGTCTGGTATCTGGTGTCTGGTATCTGGTATTTGGTATTTGGTATCTGTTATCTATTTATTTGGTATCTGGTATCTCGTTTCTGGTATCTGCTATCTGGTGTCTGGTATCTGGTGTCTGGTATCTGGTATCTGGTGCCTGGTGTCTGGTGTCTGGTATCTAGTATCTGGTGTCTGGTATCTGGTATCTGGTATGTGGATCTGGTATCTGGTATCTGGTGTCTAGTATCTGGTATCTGATATCTGATATCTGGTGTCTGGTGTCTGGTGTCTGGTATCTGGTATCTGGTGTCTGGTATCTGGTGTCTGGTATCTGGTGTCTGGTATCTGGTATCTGGTATCTGGTGTCTGGTATCTGGTATCTGGTATCTCGTATGTGGTGTCTGGTATCTGGTGTGTGGTATCTGGTATCTGGTATTTGGTATCTGTTATCTTTTTATCTGGTATCTGGTGTCTGGTATCTGGTATCTCGTTTCTGGTATCTGCTATCTGGTATCTGGTGTCTGGTATCTGGTGTCTGGTATCTAGTATCTGGTATCTGGTATCTGGTGTCTGGTGTCTGGTATCTGGTTTCTGGTATCTGGTATCCGGTGTCTAGTATCTGGTATCTAGTATCTGGTATGTGGATCTGGTATCTGGTTTCTGGTATCTGGTGTCTGGTGTTTGGTATCTGGTGTCTGGTATCTGGTATCCGGTGTCTGGTGTCTGGTAACTGGTGTCTGGTATCTGGTATCTGGTTTCTGGTATCTGGTATCTGGTATCTGGTACCTGTCATCTTTTATAAGTTTTCATTTTTCGTTTTCCGTTTTCCGTTTCCGTTTTCCGTTGTCCGTTGTCCGTTTTCCGTTGTCCGTTTTTCGTTTTTCGTTTTTGGTTTTTCGTTTTTCATTTTCGTTTTTCATTTTTCATTCTTCATATTTCATTTTTTATATTTCATTTTTCATTATTCATTCATTTTTCATTTTTTAATGTCGCATGTGTCACCATTAATAGCACACAATGGCATTATAAAATCTTCGATATAGCATTAATGCCCTCTATAAAATTGTATGACAAACTCAGATTTATGTGAGGAGCCGGCAACGTCGCATGTGTCACCATAAATAACACACAATGGCATTATAAAATCTTCGATATAGCATTAATGCCCTCTATAAAATTTTATGACAAACTCAGATTTATGTGAGGAGCCGGCAACGTCGCATGTGTCACCATCAATAGCACACAATGGCCTTATAAAATCTTCGATATAGCATTAATGCCCTCTATAAAATTGTATGACAAACTCAGATTTATGTGAGGAGCCGGCAACGTCGCATGTGTCACCATAAATAACACACAATGGCATTATAAAATGTTCGATATAGCATTAATGCCCTCTATAAAATTGTATGACAAACTCCGATTTATGTGAGGATCCGGCAACGTCGCATGTCTAGCTACCGCACTTACAAAAAATGGCGCTTGACACTTGATATATGTGAACCGTGTTCGCGTAAGGATAGCACGTTCTTTCTTCAGTGTAAATGTTTTATGATTTGACAGGAATGAAAATTATGTTTACCTTTTTTAAATCTGCTGACGATTAATAAGGGTACCTCTCAAACTTCTTCAAGGATGAAATACATTAGAGAGATATTGCATATGGACCTAAATAAGGGTATGCATTATTTAGGTGAACCTAAATAAGTACAGTGGAATTAGAGATATTGCACATGTAACGTATTTTGACAGTTCGCTTTGATGGTGTTTATCTTAACCTCACTTTTCCTTCCAGTTTTTGCTTGCATAATATAGGTGGTTCGTAGTTGAAATTCTACCAAAGGTGTGAGAAGTGAGATTGTAAAATGGAAGCTGAATTGGAAGCAGTTATATTGGCAGGAGCAGATGAGGAGGAAATAGAACATATCATCCTCCATAATATATTTATTGATAGAGGCATTACTCATACAGCACAATTCAACTTGGAAAACTTGCCAGATGAAGTAATAAGACTAAATTTTCGATTTGAGAGGTCTGACCTTCATAGGCTGATGGCTGTTTTACGAATACCTTCAGAAATTGTCACTATCACACGTAATAAAGTGGATGGTATGATTTTGTTTAAATATTTATTGCTATATGTTCATCATTTCAATCGAACTCCATCCTCTGACTCAAACAACACTTGCCAGAGGCTGGAATTCTATCAACATGAAAACCACAGTATAAGTTCCATTTATCTTCTTTCAGGTTTAACAGCATTGTGCATTCTACTAAGACGGCTGGCATATCCAAACAGATTGTGTGATATGGTCCCTATGTTCCACTTGTCAACTCAGTCTTTGTCACAAATCATAAATAAATTGATAAGTGTGATTATGGAGGAGCATGCTGTACTTCTCAACAATTTGAATTCATTGCAGTGGTTTAATAGGGAGAAGTTGGAGTATTATGCACAGGTATTGTATTGTGTAATATAGTTGAAGTGATGGTTGGTTCATAAAATGCTGAAATGTGCTTTTTGTAGGCTATTCATAATAAAGGAGCACCTATGAATAATTGTTGGGGTTTCATCGATGGTACAGCAAGGAAAATTTGTCGACCCTCTGAAAATCAAGAAGAGTATTATTCAGGACACAAAAGGTATCACTGCATAAAATTCCAATCAATAATTTGTCCTGATGGAATTATTGTTAGTTTGAAAGGCGCATATCCGGGAAGAAGGCATGATGCCAGAATATTTAGGGAGTCAGGTATCTCTGAAGAATTAGTGCAAAAGACATGTTTTGACACAAGACGATTTGTTTTATTTGGTGATCAAGGATATGGGCTGAGTGATGTGCTATTTACCCCATTTCATGGCAGAATGGAAGATTTACCTGCCCATCAGCAGAGTTTCAATTCTGCTATGAAAGTTCTAAGGATAGCAGTAGAATGGGGTTTTCAGAAAGTCATATCAGAATTTGCCTTGTAGATTTTTCAAAAAACCAAAAAATGCTACTTCAAGACGTTGATGCTTTATACAAGGTGGCTGTACTACTTACTAACTGCCATACATGCCTGTATAGTAGTCAGACTGCTATGTATTTCAATACAAATCCACCTTCACTTGAGACCTACATAGGCCACTGATAAATAGAGGACATTTTGGGTTTGAAATACTCGTTTGCTTTCCATCGCCGCAGCCAAGACCAACCGCAGACAGCGCTGTTTCGGGCTCTTTAGCCCTCATCAGTATGGTATAGGTCTGTATCAGGTCCAGCCGTGAAGGCGGACAAATGGAAAGTAAACAAGCGAATGTGGTCTATCAAATAGCGGGAAGACGGTAAATGTAAAAGATGGCTCGCGCCATCTAAATTTCGCTAGAACTAGTTTCTTTGCAATGGAAAGCAAACGAGTATATCAGACTATATTATTGCATGTTCTGCAGAAAATGCTATTGTTAGTTTGTCCTGTGAACGCCTTGCGTTACGACTCTGGTGGCCGGCTACTGTTGGTTGGTACCGGGGTATCTGTACTCTGTACAATTCATCTGAGTCAGCGACCAGAAATCGTAAGGGGTTTCTGCTTTGCCTGCGTCGTCATTGACGAAACTTGCAAAGAAACTATCTCTAGCGCAAATTTAGATGGCGCTAGCCATCTTTTACATCTAAATTTTGGGTTGTTTCTAACTTGTAACGCTTGATGATAATTTGTAATTTTTTATAGACTTGTAAGACCAATAAAGCTTGTTTGGAATGTATGTTTATTTATTTTACAACCATAAGGGCAGCAAGCACCCAATAAGAGATTTCAAAACTAAATTAGTATGTTGCTGAAAATATATGAAATCAACTTCTTCAGGAGTTGTGGATGAAATATGTTTGATCCTGAAGTTACACAGTTTTACTATGTTCATACATGGAACCAGTTGCAGAATCAATTTCATATATTTTCGGCAACAAACTTGGTTTGTGCTCACCATCCTTAGCATCAACATTATTATTCAATATAAGGCCAGTATATTATTTTTTTAATGGCAAATTATCTATTATCAAGTTTTGTCAGTAATGCTTCAATAAGCTTTTGTTGTGTTTTGATGAGGTCACTCAAGTTTTTTCTTTCAGCGACATCTTGCTCAGATTTCTTTTGTTCTAACTCTATCCTATGTTTTTTTTCTTGAATTTCTGCCTCAAGCCTTTTAGACTCCAAGGCAAGTCTTGCTTTGTCATTTGCAATTTTTTCTTTTTCATTATCCATTTTTTGTTCTTCTAACTTGAGTTCTGCAGATCTTATTTCTCGTGATATTTCCGCTTTTTCTCGTAGGTAATCAAGGCCATTTTTTCTCAATGTTTTACTTTTGTCATCCTTTTGGTACGGGGGGCTGTAATGATCGAAAAGTAAGTAACAGCAACAATAAACAAATGTATTTAATCTTGAACATGAAATGTAAGAGGTAGTTTTGAGCTTTCTGTTTTATAGGTAATGTATAACATACTAGAAACTACTTAATCTAGTAGTAGCCCTCTGAATGGGATGCCATGGCAATGCTATATACGCTGTAGTCATCTGGATCCACTATTGGTTAGTCTGGCCTGTAAATAAAACCGCAGTGCTAAACAAAGAAGTTCACTGACAGGTTAGTCATTGCACTGGCTTTTATCAAAGTATATAACATAAGTACCTACACATTTTATATCGAGCACTGGTTTTATTTACTGGTCATACTCCATAACCTGTGGATCTGTTTTAGTGTTTCTATTACTGAAGATTCAAGCAGTAATTCTAATCATTGTTTTACCTGATATCTGTTTTGCAGTTTCCAACATCTTGTACAGATATCTGTTTTGCAGTTCCAACATCTTGTACAGATATCTGTTTTGCAGTTCAACATCTTGTACAGATATCTGTTTTGCAGTTCCAACATCTGGTACAGATATCTGTTTTGCAGTTCCAACATCTTGTACAGACTTATTATTATTTTCTGTGTCAACGTCGACTGTAACACAAACACCTAAAACTGTGATAATATAGTAATATGTATAAAAATGTTTAGAATAGTTATTTTACCGTAATCATGGTCGATTAAAGTGTCATCCACATCAGAAAAGGCCAGCAGTGCCATAGCCTCTCTTTCATTGCGTGTCTTTTCAATCATATCTTTCGCTTTGTTTTCCACTTTTTTCTTTTTTGCTGGTGTAGTTGAGCAGGTCTCTTTCATTAACTCGCTGGCTTCTTGGAGCATATGTTCTCTTTCATTATAGACTTCTTCTATGCCAGACCTGTCAAACACAAATGTTGTTTCACCAAGTCTTACATTAAGCATTCTCTTGTTATTAAAATACATGTAGGTACAGTGTGCTATCTTATACTTACTTGACTTTGCTGTTAACCTCCTTTTTGAGGAAACAGCTCCAGAAGATGGTTCAGATGCTTTTTATTGTTCTCAAAATAAATTCTTTTCCCGTAAGCTCTCGCAAGTTCTGTAAGATTGAGTCCCACTTCTCAGGAGAACGGATAGGGTTTTGTGCAATAAATTCACGCAGCAAAATCATTTCGTCGTCATACGTGAACCTTATTCTCTTTTTATCCATATTCATAGTTACCAAAACGCTTCAGCAATCGTTGAATTTTGAGAGTACAAATTTATAGGTTAAATAGGCTTGCGACGACACCCGATTTGCTTAGATCGTGAATCGTCGTGACATAAGAACGCCTAAATAAGCTCCCCCTATTATAGCTTAAATAAGGACGTGCCTTATCCCTATTAATTCCTCATAGATACAGAATTGTATGTGCGCATGCGTAGATGTCAAAATAAGGTCTGCACTAATAAGGCAGATGTTTGCAATATCTCCCTATTGACGAAACTTGCAAAGAAACTATCTCTAGCGCAAATTTAGATGGCGCTAGCCATCTTTTACATCTAAATTTTGGGTTGTTTCTAACTTGTAACGCTTGATGATAATTTGTAATTTTTTATAGACTTGTAAGACCAATAAAGCTTGTTTGGAATGTATGTTTATTTATTTTACAACCATAAGGGCAGCAAGCACCCAATAAGAGATTTCAAAACTAAATTAGTATGTTGCTGAAAATATATGAAATCAACTTCTTCAGGAGTTGTGGATGAAATATGTTTGATCCTGAAGTTACACAGTTTTACTATGTTCATACATGGAACCAGTTGCAGAATCAATTTCATATATTTTCGGCAACAAAACTTGGTTTGTGCTCACCATCCTTAGCATCAACATTATTATTTCAATATAAGGCCAGTATATTATTTTTTTAATGGCAAATTATCTATTATCAAGTTTGTCAGTAATGCTTCAATAAGCTTTTGTTGTGTTTTGATGAGGTCACTCAAGTTTTTTCTTTCAGCGACATCTTGCTCAGATTTCTTTTGTTCTAACTCTATCCTATGTTTTTTTCTTGAATTTCTGCCTCAAGCCTTTTAGACTCCAAGGCAGTCTTGCTTTGTCATTTGCAATTTTTTCTTTTTCATTATCCATTTTTTGTTCTTCTAACTTGAGTTCTGCAGATCTTATTTCTCGTGATATTTCCGCTTTTTCTCGTAGGTAATCAAGGCCATTTTTTCTCAATGTTTTACTTTTGTTCATCCTTTTGGTACGGGGGGCTGTAATGATCGAAAAGTAAGTAACAGCAAACAATAAACAAATGTATTTAATCTTGAACATGAAATGTAAGAGGTAGTTTTGAGCTTTCTGTTTATAGGTAATGTATAACATACTAGAAACTACTTAATCTAGTAGTAGCCCTCTGAATGGGATGCCATGGCAATGCTATATACGCTGTAGTCATCTGGATCCACTATTTGGTTAGTCTGGCCTGTAAATAAAACCGCAGTGCTAAACAAAAGAAGTTCACTGACAGGTTAGTCATTGCACTGGCTTTTATCAAAGTATATAACATAAGTACCTACACATTTTATATCGAGCACTGGTTTTATTTACTGGTCATACTCCATAACCTGTGGATCTGTTTTTAGTGTTTCTATTACTGAAGATTCAAGCAGTAATTCTAATCATTGTTTTACCTGATATCTGTTTTGCAGTTCCAACATCTTGTACAGATATCTGTTTTGCAGTTCCAACATCTTGTACAGATATCTGTTTTGCAGTTCCAACATCTTGTACAGATATCGTTTTGCAGTTCCAACATCTTGTACAGATATCTGTTTTGCAGTTCCAACATCTTGTACAGACTTATTATTATTTTCTGTGTCAACGTCGACTGTAACACAAACACCTAAACTGTGATAATATAGTAATATGTATAACAAATGTTTAGAATAGTTATTTTACGTAATCATGGTCGATTAAAGTGTCATCCACATCAGAAAAGGCCAGCAGTGCCATAGCCTCTCTCTTCATGCGTGTCTTTTCAATCATATCTTTCGCTTTGTTTTCCACTTTTTTCTTTTTTGCTGGTGTAGTTGAGCAGGTTCTCTTTCATTACTCGCTGGCTTCTTGGAGCATATGTTCTCTTTCATTATAGACTTCTTCTATGCCAGACCTGTCAAACACAAATGTTGTTTCACCAAGTCTTACATTAAGCATTCTCTTGTTATTAAAATACATGTAGGTACAGTGTGCTATCTTATACTTACTTGACTTTGCTGTTAACCTCCTTTTTGAGGAAACAGCTCCAGAAGATGGTTCAGATGCTTTTTATTGTTCTCAAAATAAATTCTTTTCCCGTAAGCTCTCGCAAGTTCTGTAAGATTGAGTCCCACTTCTCAGGAGAACGGATAGGGTTTTGTGCAATAAATTCACGCAGCAAAATCATTTCGTCGTCATACGTGAACCTTATTCTCTTTTATCCATATTCATAGTTACCAAAACGCTTCAGCAATCGTTGAATTTTGAGAGTACAAATTTATAGGTTAATAGGCTTGCGACGACACCCGATTTGCTTAGATCGTGAATCGTCGTGACATAAGAACGCCTAAATAAGCTCCCCCTATTATAGCTTAAATAAGGACGTGCCTTATCCCTATTAATTCCTCATAGATACAGAATTGTATGTGCGCATGCGTAGATGTCAAAATAAGGTCTGCACTAATAAGGCAGATGTTTGCAATATCTCCCTATTATCACGATAGATACACACTGAGGCACTTCGTCTGAACCTGTAAACACTCGGCACCGGGTATCACTAGACTGTTGTTATTTGTTATTATATTATGCTATAAGCACAAAGTCTTGCTATGTTGGGATTTCTGATCTCTTCAGGAATTGATCTTTGGCACTAATTAGGTCTTACAATCATATTTGTCGTATTTAAGCTGACGATGACTTCTACAAATTGCTAACCGTCACACCCGATTCCACTACATAGTTGGGGGTAAAAGACAGGAATGAAAATTGTTTACCTCATTTAAATTTGCTGACGATTAATAAGGCTACCTTTTAAACCGCTCTCAAACGTCTTGAAAGATGAACTAAATTATCTATAGATACACTGCGGTACGTCGTCTGAACCGAAAAACACTCTGCACCACTAGACACTTGCAAGACACACTGCTATAAGCACAAAGTTTTGCTATATTGTGGACTTGTTGCCTTTTTAGGATGGATCCATATAAACGTTCATCTAAAATTATGCCACTCATTAGGGTTTACAATCATATTTATCGTATTGAAAGTGATGATGACTTTTGTAAACAAATCGCTAAACGTCAAAGCCTAAATGCTTAGCTGCCGGTAAAATTACATCGTTGCCAAGGCATACTTGATTATCATTATAATAATGGCTATAGTCCGGTCCGTTTAGACTATGAAATATAGAAATTTTGAATCTTTTCGAAAATGTTGATTTTCACGCGTAAAAAAGGACAATTCTATTTGGCGTGATCCAATATTCGATGAAGCGACCAACATAAAGCCGAAAATGGCACGTTTCGGACGTTCCGCTCGCACTCGCTCGCTTTCGTAATACGATTATACCTACATTACCCCGCCTAACAGGAATCTGGGGATCTGGAGGGGAAATTCAAAATTGAAACTTCAAACTAAAAATATCTGCATATCTTTGAATTTTCTAATCTGCCGAGTTTAAAAAATGCGATCGGGTAACGTGTCATATGTCGGTTTAATCAGGAGACTTTGGTCTTTCGTTTTGCGAAAAAAAATCGTAGCTACGTCGCTCCGTAACGCAGGTCCGTATCGACGAAGACAAAGTACGCCGAAAAACGGCTGTCATCGGTACTTTTGAGGCGCTCAAAGTTTACTTTTTCGAAATTTGACGGTAATTCTAACGGTCAGAATCGTTTCCTCAGCTCATTATCGTTATATTTCGATAGCTGTATAATTTTTACTCGCTCACGTACGGTAGTAATAGGCGAACACAGAGTCGGATGACAAAGTGACTTTTTCGCGCGTCGAAAATTAGCGTGTTGTCGGGCAATTTTTAAAAAATCGAAACTTTCGAACGACAAGGGAAAGGAAAAAAAAAAAGACGCTATCTTTGAGTCCGATGTCCGGGCTTTCTCACGCA